>CM075669.1:41915000-43165000 GCA_037962975.1 Clitoria ternatea | reverse complement strand
GAGGTGCACCAAAACTGAAGTGATCATTGAGTCTCAATGCGGATCTGTGAACTAGACCTCGGTCAGAAAAGCTGACACCTAACTTAGAGTCAGGCGCAAGTGGGCAACTTGCTCATGTGTAAAAGACTGTAACCACTATGCAATGTCAGGGTCAAATCACAACTTGCACTCAGGGAAGTTCTATAAATATAAGTCATTCATTAATTACACAAGCGACAACAACTATTATCCCTAACTACCTCTGTAATCTCTTTATTTCCCGTAACACCCGTACTGACTTAAGCATTGAAGTTCCTTTTGCAGGTACACCTCCAATGTGTCCTGGTAACTACAGTTAGAATTGACTTAAAAGCATACCTTAACGTGAAGGACGCAGTGTTCCCACTAAACTTGTATATATAATACCGAACTCTCACTGAGACAATGTAAAATAGAAAAATAGTGAAGTAATTTTGACATCGGTTGTACGGGGTGTACATTATACTCTGGACACCGGTCAGATCATCTGGCCAAGCAAGATGAGATTATTCACTCATGGATGCATCGCTTCACCAAGCTAGCATATCTGGCCAACAGAGCCTTAGAGGATATCCCACGGCTGTTGAGGGAAATCGAGGAAATGACAAACCCTTTCACTAGCCCCAAAGAAATTATAGTATTTTTAAATTATTGTAAAGACTAGATTAGCAAAATGAGGCTATGATTGCCCAAGCTAAGAAAGACTGATGATTTATCTTTGATGTATTGAAACTTTTTTTGAAGTAATGAATTTTGTGATATTTTGGATTGAAGGATTCTTTTGTTCCATGTTTGTCCCATATTAATTTCCATTTCTACTCTACTTAGTACTTTTGCATTGTTATTCAAGTGGCCTCAATACTCAAGAGGGGGGGTGAATTGAGTTTTTAAAACTTTTAGTTTGAATGCCTTTGAACTTGACTCTTATGTTCAAATTTACAAGATTATGCAAGTGAAATCAAGTTTAATGAAATGTGCAAGGCAAAACAAAGGTAAATATAGCTGAGACAATTTGACAAACACTTGGTGTGCAGTATTAAAAGTTTACCAAATTAAACAAGTTTAAGTATGCAAGCCACAATCAATCAACACAAGCTAAGCACAGTATATGAAAGTAAAAGAGTAGGGAAGAGGAGCTTGCAAACCGATTTAACGAGTTCCACCAATCCGGTGTACGTCTCGCCTCTAAGCAACCCACTTAGAGGATTTCCACTATTGTAGACTAGAGATACAACTTTGAGCAATTGTGACTTCCTAGTGTCCCACACTCAAGAACCCAATCCTCATAAGTATAAGGGCACCCCACCCAATCTCTCAATTTCACAATATCCCAAAGATTGAACCTCAACCTTTGTAACCACTCAACCTAGAGTGAACAACCACTCAATCTAGAGTGAACTTTAGTGTTTGGTGTTTACAAGTAAGTGACTCTCTCAATAGAGTAGATGTACAAGTGAAGGTTCTCTCAAATCTATAACTCTCAAGAAGAGAGAATATGCAAATGAAAATTCAGAATATACAAGAATAAGGGCTTACTAAGCACAAGAGTAAGTAAAGAATGATAGCTTCTTGTTATGCGTATTTGTGCTTGAGTTCCTCTTGCATTTATAGAGTCATTTGAGAGCTTGGTGAGTGCCTTGGTCTTCCTAGCCGTTGTACATAGTGGGTGTCTGAAGGAATGGTGGAGAAATGTGCTGGTTTCCCACTAATATGTCTATTTAGTGGTGTTTCCCACTATGTGAATCGATTCCTAGATCTCTGAATCGATTCAGAGCGTTCTGTTCCATGCATTTTGGAGTTCCATAGTCGAATGAATCGATTCGAGCTTTGTTGAATCGATTCCGAGTATTCTGTTTGGGGTTCCTAGGTTGCCAGCTTCGAATGAATCGATTCAAGGTCATGGTGAATCGATTCAACGCATTCTGTTTTCGATTTTAATGACTTCCAGGTGTTCGAATCGATTCAGGGTCATGGTGAATCGATTCAACCCATTCTGTTTCTTATTTTTGGTGACTTCCAGGGCTGTGAATCGATTCCTTCGTGGTTGAATCGATTCAGGCTTTGCAGTTTGATGTTTTTCCATGCCTGTAGGTCTTCCATTGATATGTTGTGATCCATGGTTGCTCTTCTTTGTCTTTGTTTATTGGTTTCTTGATTTCTTGAACTTGTGAAACCGTTTTCTTCCCGATTCTTGATTTTATATAGCACCTTTGATTTGTTTCAATTGTTTTTGATTCATGAAGAGCTTGTAATGCTTGTTTCCTTGTCATTATCAAAACCTGTTATCAATATGCAAATACATGCATGAGACATTCTGAAGAACAATCAAAGGATGCTTGTCAAGACCCGCGATCGCTTTGAGCACCACTTTATTTTCATGCATTTACAATTCTGTTTTATTTCTTTATACTTTTGTCTCTAACACATTTTGTTTTAACGAGAAGAAATTACAAGGAGATACCCTTATGGAACTCGACTTTAAACCAAACTCATGGCCGAAATGGAATGCTTGAATGAAGACCTAAGGAACGAGGTTCAAACACTGTAATACATAAACTTAAAGTATAATATACTATAATACATAAACTTAAAGTATGTCATGTATCCTAGGGTTCAAATATCAATATATCATAGAACATGATAAATTTAAGACTAACCTAAAGAACCTTAAAGTAGAAAAGTAAAGGAACTCAATAGGTTACTAACTTTTGAGTTGTTTCAAATTTCATTTCGATTAAAATATTCATATTTGCATTATGAACACAACAACACCAATGGAAAATGGAATGGTCTCCTCTATATAAAAACCACACAAAAGAACTTTTGAGATCTTTAGAGGATTTGAGAGAGTTTTGAGTTTGTGAAGAAATTAATGGGTTGTTGCATATAAATAACCTTCAAAATGGTGCCAAACATGTCTGGCGCCTCCTCCCAGGCCAAAATTTTAAAATTATGGTCATTCACATGTCTAAATAAGCAAATCGTATATGATATTTAAAATTCTATAAGATGCAGTCTCACACTAATTTAAATTTTAAAAGGGTATTAAAGGCTTGTCTTATACCCAAAACTATTTCTACACACCTTTTTGAATCTCAATGATAGCATGAGATACATCCCACACTATTACCATTAATTCTCACACTATCATACGCGTAAGAAATATCCCACGCCATGTTTCCATATTATAGAATTAGATTCTGGTAATCTCAAGTACAAAATAAAGACTAAAAAATTAAATATTAAATATTTAATATAAATTTATATAAAGAAATATTATAAAGAGATCAACATTAAAAGACCCAAATTTTTTATGAACTAAAATTATATTTGAAATTGTAATCTTTTATATTATCGGTTCCGGTAAAAAAAAAAGCCGACTGTTAACATTTTTTTCGTTTTTTATATTATTAATTTCGTTGCATTGATTTCTGTTATCAGGGATTTTGTTAATGGAATATTGAAATGTTAAAATGGTCTTTCTTAACTCATTAATCAGTCATTAAGTTGACACTAACTCATAATAAAATATACTACTAATCATATATGATGTAATATGTATTCACAATGTTCATATTAATATATTTATGTATTTTTTAATTAGCTTGGCGTATGGTTTTGGTCACGGGCAAGGAGAAGAACTTTATTTACCCTTTAGTACGTTGGTTAATAAAAAAATCCTGTAAAGTATATAGCTACTTTCTTTTTTTGGTCAATCAGTGTAGAACTACTCTGTAATGGGTGTTTACATTCACGGAAGGAAAATTTTGTTGGGTTTTGGTAGATAGGGTTGTGTGCTTTTGTTTCCTTAATTTGTTATGATCTCTTGCAAAAGGCCACTTGAACACTTTTATTTAAGTTTGTACTCGTTTTAGTTTTAATACATTAATATTAGTTTGCTTCTTAAAAAAATGGATTAGTTTAGTTTGATTAAATTTATATACTAACAATGATAATTCTAGCGGTAAATCATTAGAAGGTAGATGTTTTTTTAAGTGAAATCTAATACTTACCATATCCATTCATGCAAAACTAATAGCTAAGCAAATTGAAAGTTAATAGTTAAAATTTAAAAACTTGTAAGCCATTTAATTAAATTAAAAATAGGTAAAATTAACTGCTAAATATACAATGATATAAAAGAGATATTTTTTTAAAATAGATATAAGTGATTTTCTTAAAAAATATATATTAGTGAGAATTACAAAATAAAATAAGTTCTGAACTTATAAACTCAAACAATACTTCAAGTAACTTTTAAAAAATGTTACTCCCTCTGTATTTATTTATAAGAAAAAAGAGTTTTATTGATCTTATTTATAGGACAAAATTCATCTATCTAGGAGCCTTTAATATTTTTTCTCATGTTTATCCTCACTTTGAAAATGTCATTGTTAAAAAAATTAGACCGGACCGGGTGAAAAAACCAATAAGTTTCAAAACCGGTTGAAACTAATCAAAACTGGTTGAAAACCAATGTTAAAAACCAGGTTGAACCAGCTAGACTTTAGAAATTATTTTCTTTTTCTATTTTTTTTTATTTTAAAAAATTCATTCTAAAATATTTTAAATAAATAAAAGATTTACATATTATTTTTATTCATTATAATCTTTTACACTATAAAACATGTAATATGACTCTTAGTTAACTCAATATTTATATAATTTAGTGTTAATATATCACGTATTATGTTATATTAAAAATATATGTTTTATTTTTACTGATTTGACCGCGGTTCAACCACAACTGAATAAATAAAATGTTTTTAATATTGTTTGATCACTGATTTAGTTTTTAAAACATCATTTTTAACATTAAATAAAATTTTGAAATTAAATAAGGATAAATTTAAAATATTAGGAATCTTTGTATAAAAATTAATGTATTAACATAATTTTTTAATGTGTCTTTTGGTCTAAATTATTTTATAAACAAAAACATAGATAATACAAGTTATTAAAATAAATTCATTTATTTACTAAATAGAAATATTTTATCTAACAAATTTGTTAATAAATCAATCTACAAATTAACTTAAATCAAGTTAAGAAAAATATTCTTTGCACGGAAGAATAATGGTTTAACAAACAGGTGTGCATTCTGAAATCACATTAAACACTTGAATAATTCTTTACATATAGTTTCTCATCATACATAATTGCGTCTGGAACCCGACTTATAATGTCAACTTAAACAAGCTATTGATAAAAGACATAATAACTGCGTGGATCGACATTTTAAGATTGTATCATAAGGGTACTATATACGTATAACTATAAACACACAGGACATTAATTGATTTGTAGGCATATTATATTATATATGGTTATGGTGCTCTTGGAGTGTGACGACCATTTGCACCGGATGGAGGGTAGTCATGGAGTTCCAAGTCCATCCTCTCCTCAATAATTGGCTCCTCCCACTCCCACTTTACCCCATTCATAACCTGCATTCCAATACATGCATCATCAAACATGTATTTATCAGCAATTCTTTTTAATTTGGGAAAAAAAATCTCTAGAAAACATGTCTTAAATAAGAACCATATCCACCAATCGGTATTTTATGTTAAAATATCTTTTTTAATCTAACTAATTTTAACCCAATAATATTTTTGGATGAATCTAAGAGTATCATCATCTCATCACTTTAAAGGAGTTATATCTTTTAGTTTATGCTACTAAGCAATGCATCATGCATTGTGTATATCTCTTTAACAAATTTAATTAGCAACACTCTTTATTAATTGGAGCATCAGATTCGTACCTTGAAGTTTCGGATATTCTCCGGTGCAAGTTGAAGTTGAGGAACTTGCATAAGGCTTTCAGTTCCTGTGATTGTAGAAAATAATTTAGTAGAAGAAAGACTATAAATATATATCTCTAAAGTAACAAACTTAGGAATATGGAAAGTAGAATTTACTTGTAACTGGGACTGCTTTAACGAAGAGAAGATGAGAGAGTCCAAATAGAATCACAAACAGGTGAAAGAAAGTGCCTTTCATTCTTGTAAATAGACCTGAGCTCTTAGTTGTGTTACTTCACATGCGCTAGTTCCTTTTTATATATGAGTAGATTGAATTTTCTGGATTTTTTCCCACTATATGTTCCCCAACCCAAGGGCCTATACATTCAATTTACTATGACCAGTGAGTTCACTAACAGTAGATCCTTTTTTTTGGTAATATATACAGTAGATCCTTTGATTGGACTAAATACACATGCTTAAAACTCAGCCCATGAGATTTTTGAGGATCCTTTATTCGGCCCAACCAGTTCAAAAACTTTATAATAGGCTAATTAAGTGGCGTTCAGACCAGTTAATAGTTGGCTCAATCAACGATGAACTTAATTGATACTTAGCTTGGTCGATCTACATCTCAAGCTAAAAGTTTCTATAAGTCACTTAATCCGTTCTAGATAAACACTCAACCTCTTAAGATAAGGGTAATCATGTATAAAAAAATATTTACTTGTCTTTTATTACGTTTATCTTTACCTATAATTCAAATACTAAAAAAAATGTTATTATTCAAATTATATTTATCTATACAATTCCTATACAAACATTATGGGTTAAAGATTTAAATTAATATATTCGTATTGTTTGTTAGATATCATTTAGACCATTGAGTCTGTTTAAATATTTAATGTTTCAATTCGTAACATAAAGCTATCATATTTAAGGTATCATCTGTTTTAACTATCATAAATCTTAAGAGTTTATCCTTATTAAAAACATGTAAATATTTTAAAAGGAGAAATATATTTATAAACTATTTTTAAACTAGAGGTATGTGAAACTTGTGGGAGAAAGAATATCAAAAGTGGATATATGATGGAGGAGGCAATCATATTGCTAAATTCAAAAAGGTGATAGCAACCCATCATTTTTTGGAAGATCAACGCGTTTCCACTCTTTGGAAAGCTTTCATCAGCTAATATTGGGGCGCAGGGGGAGGATGGACATGAAAGATATATTTTAAGTCAAAATGGCAACAAAAAGATAGAGCACACAATCAAAGTGGAAGATGACACAAAAATGTTAGGGTACGGTGGCAAAACCTATGCTGGGACACTAATCCAAAGTCAAGGCTAGTGGAGATATAAAGAGCCACAAACCCTTAATTATAAGGATATGTTCCATTTGTGAATAGTGATGGAACAGGAAAACTCGGTACACTTCCATGAAACTAATTAACCAAAGAATGTGAAATCAATAACCATTTAATAAATGAGAAAATATTATATCGTATAAAATTATTATTCTTAATTAATCATAAAATAACGTGTGTTAATAAATACAAATATTGTATTTTTTATTTCTTTTGAATCTTTATCAATATTTATATTTATCAAATATTCGTTGGGTAAACTATAAATGACATGATGACATTGAATTATGTAATATTTTCTCATAAAAATTTAGTAAATATTTTCTCATAAAAAATTAGTAAAGAGTTGTACTGATTTATTAGCTGTCCTGAATTTGAGTTTTTGAAATTGAGTTGAATATTGATGGTCATGAAAATTTTGTGATAAGATATTTTAGCGTTCACTGAAAATACGATGAAAATATCTTTTATAATACACTGTAAAAAGATTATCATTTATTAATAAACAAAATTTAAAAATTGGTAGAAAATTTTTTGTTGATATAAGCTTTAAATAACAAAAATATAATATTAGTAAGGATGTTTTGGATTTTTATTAACAGTAAAATATATTATATTGATATTTAATGTAATATTAATATAACTTAATTTTATACTAACAAAATTATTTATTTGTATAGTTCATTTAATTGTTAATATAAATTCAATAACTTATACTTACACTTCATTATTATTAGTTAAATGATTTACTAATGAAGGTTTTCCTAACAATTTTTAACTTTTGTTTGTTTTAAAAGTTATTAGGAAAATCTTTATTAATAGTCTTTAGCTAACAAAACAATATAATATTTATAAAAATATTTTAAGTTTTTACTAACAACAATTATACTTACTTTTAATGTATATTAGTATAACTTAATTTTATACTAATAAAATTATTTACTAGTATAACTTATTAAATCATAAATATAAATCTAAATTTATTTATACACTTTAGTTTTTATTAGTTGAAGATTATATACCTATAAAAAATCTCCTTATCATTTTAAATTTTGTTTGTTAGTAAATTATAATTTATTTTTTAGCAGCGAAACGTGTGATATTTTTGTCTATTAAGATAACTTTGGAGAGGAATTATATCTCTCATCCATTTTCGCGCTTCCATAGGTATATAACGCAAACAGAGAGGAGGCACGAAATGTGGTAGTGATTTTTAAATCATGTGTTTTTTCTTGGTTACTGCATACTGTGTGGTTTCTATATTTCCCCCCCACTTAAATATATATGTGGCCAAAGTCAGAGAACAGTGTAACACAGCAGAGTGTACTTGTTCTGCCTCTGAATAGAAGTGCAAATTAAGTGGCCGGTTGATTTTTTTTTAGTTTTAATTATAAAATTATTATTATATTTTTTGTTTTTTAAATTTTATATAAGAAATATTAAAAATAATATTTTTTTTATTTTTATATAAAATTTTAAAATTAAAAAATGAGATGACATTTTTATAATTAAAATTAAAAATAAAAGATAAAAACATAAATCAAACAAATCCTAATTAATCAAGATGGTGGAAGTCATATTCAACATTTGAAAACATTTCCGGTTTGGTTTTAAGTTAGGATTTATTAATTGAGGGTAGTTAAACATTAATTTTCAATTTGTTAGTCAATTAAAAATTAACCAACTTTGAATGTAAATACTAAGTATTATCTCCGGTTTCAAATATAAACAAATTTTAGTGGAATTTTTTAGTCCCTTAATATAAGCAAAATTAGACTTTCTCAATGTCATTAAATGCTTATTTACCAAATATGTCCTTATTACATATATTTCTAAGGCCACTAATTCTTCATGTAATAAATGATACTAAAAGTATTTTAGAAAATTAAATCAAATAAGTGGTAACATTAATACAAATAACTATCTCTAATTACTATTTTTAATATGTGTGAAATTAGGTATTTTTGTTTATATTTAAAATCGGATGTAGTATTAGATAACTCTAAACCATCTTTTGAATGGTTGAGTTTGGCAGTCATGCATGTTATTGCGAGTGGGAACAATACTTTCTCCATTAGCATATACGACAATTTAGCTCTCTGATCTCATCATAAAACTCCAAACACAGAGAGACAGAATGAAGGCAATTCCAGCCAAGTTTCCCTTTAATAAAAAATTATAATATTTCCCACGGTAAAATGAGGGCGTTAGAACATCTAAAATGCTGTTAAATAATGTGTCAATGAGACATTTTTACTGTTACGTTCAGTTTTAAATAATAATAAAATAATTAATTTCACATGTATTAATATTATCAAATATTTGATTTTAATTTTTAAAAATATTTTTACTATTATTTATTATATAAAAAATTAGTTGTTTTGAAAATATATATGATAAAAACATATTTAGTACACAAACATTCAATAAAATAAGAAAAATATAGGGTTCGTCTGTTTAAAACTATTTTAAGAGATAAGTACTTTTTTTAAAAAAATATTTATTTTTAATTTTAATTTGTTTGTTTAAAGTTTTAAAAATAAACAGAAACTAAAAATAAGTAGATTTCTACTTATTTTAACAAGTAACTTTGATCTGTTTATTAAAATAACATTTATAAAAAATATTTTTTTAAAAAAATATTTAAAAATAAACTTAAACAAACAGAACATAATGATAAAAAAAATTCCACTTAGTGATATCGGAGGGAGTAAGTCATTTAAGTGTATCAACTAAGGTATTACCTTTTGAAATTTGCAATTTGACCTTTTTTATCAGCGAAAACAAACATAAATATATGAAAACGCTTATAAAAAGAGTCCAACTCGTATATAATACCCCCCCACACGTCCCATTTTTTTATAAGATTTTATTTTTGAGTTTTTCTTAATCTTTTTATTAGAATTCTCTCAGGTTACAATTTTATAAGATTTTATTTTTGAGTTTTTTATTCTTTTTATTAAATTCTTTCAAATTATTATGTGTATTTATTATTTTTTATAATATATATTCTTATTAAATACATCTTCTCCTTTTTAATATCAATGAAATTTAAATTTTTCATTTTTCTCTTTTCATTAATACAAAAGGAAATTTTAGAAGTATGACAAGAATAATTTATACATTTAATGTATTTACCTAAGATGAATAAATTTCTTAATATACGTTAAATGATGTAATAGAATCTTATAAAAAATATGGCTGTTAATATTATGAGATGACTCGGAAAGTCACACAAGTTCACTAGCCCATACTAGTTAATTCATGTGAAACTCACGTTTAATCAAACTCATTTAGACTCGTGTAAACTTGTATGATTTCATTTGATCTCACTAGTTAAACCACGAGTTTGATTTAGAAATTTTTTTTCTCACTTTACTTAAAACAACGTTGTTTTGAACACCTGGTCAAAATTTAGGATTACAAAACCCTAAACAATCATTGCCATTTTTTTAGTCTTTTTGTCCCTTGAAACATTTCATCATTCCCTCTCTACGACACTGCATGTGTTTGAACATCATTATTTTCTCACTACCTGAGGTCGAGGTTTGTTCGAATGCCTTGTTTTCAAGCTCTTCTATTGAAAAAGGTTTGAACATTTCATGTTGTTCACTTTTTCAGTGTTCATTTCATCGTAATTTGGTAATTAATCGCTAAAGTCTAAATGCCAAGATATATATATATATATGTTTTATAATAGTTTATTTAGCAACTAGCCATTAAAGTCCGTTGTTTATTTAGTGCTTTATGATAGTTTATTTAGTTAAAAACATACATGTTTGTTATTTTAATATTTTTTAATAACACATAAGCTCTTACAAATTTATGAATTAATTTATGGGATGAGTCTAAGAAGCTAAATAAATCTTCCTAGACTCCCAAATTTATCAACCTTATTAAAAAAAGCTTACAAAGTATATTCAAAAGTGCATATCCCAAATCACCTAACTGGTAATTCTCTTTATCTAAACCCATATCCAATTTGACCCTGATGGTTCAGAGTCTGACTTAGAGAGGGTGAATAAGTCAGAGACTCTTTTCGCGGAATATTGAACAAGTAATCAAACTTTGCAAAGCAGACTTTTAAAGGAGTAAGAGAAAGAAATCAACACAAAATTTATACTGGTTCACTTCCAACACAGAAGCTACGTCCAGTCCCTTCTAACTTGAAGGATTTCCATCATTGTAAATTCTCCTTTACAATAACAACACCAGAGTAGTGCCACAAGTATTCTTGACTCCAGCTACTTTTGACATACAATACCCAAGTCTTCTTTCACAACAAAGCCACTCCTGGCTTAACCAAAGTATTCTTTTAAAAGCCTCTTTAGGCCAACAGTGTTTCCCACACTTACTAGGGCTGACAACACACCAGACATTTACAGATAGAATTGTAAGAGTTGAAAGGAATAAAACAGAATTCAATGTTTGAGAGATAAACAATTAAGAGATAGAACACCAAATTTCAAATGACACAAGACTAAGATCTGCTAGGAGAAAAATAAAGTTCTTTGTCTAAGAAAGAAAGATTGAATACAGAGAAGAATAGAAAGTTTCTTATGATTTTTCTCTATTACTTATTTAAACATGGAATTCAATCTTCTTCAGAAAAAATAGGTGTTGAGATATGACCATTGCTGATTCTTGAAAGGAGATATGAACGTTGAAAATCCTATCAAGGAGTTTTTCTTGAAGAACTAGTACCAGACTTTTGATATTAGAGAGAGATATTCAAGAGTTTGGTAGTTGGGCTTGACTATGCTTGCATGAAAATGGTCTTTGTTATTCTTTCAGCAAATAAAGTAATGCATTTGCTTTGATCATTTGATGAAAAGAATAGAAGTCATTGTTGTAATCCTTTGAATCTCGGCTAATATAAATGTTGACTGTGAATCAACTTTTTTCTGAATATGCGCAGAGTTAGGTGAGCTGACTTTGGCTGCTTATCATCGTTTGTCTCTTATTCACTTCGATGATAAGCATGCATACTTGTTAAGATCATGTGTCCCAAAGCATCACATAAATAAATTTTAGAACGTTATGATTTGGCTTCTGATTTAACGTTCATCTTTTTGGATCTCAATAGTTCTGGAGTCAGGTTGAACATAAAATCTTTTTCTACCAGACTTTTGGTCATTTCTTGAGAACTTGACATTCAGATTTTGATTTCATGGACTCCCCCTATGTCTTATAACCTGTGCATTTCTGAAACACTTAAATTCACATTTTAGTTTCAACAATACCAAACTTAATTTACCAATGAATTCTTGATGTATGTTAGTGATAAATCTGAGATCTGGTTCAGTATTTTTTTTAAAACTTCTTCATCAACCAGACTTTTCTTCAATAGACCCTTTATTTTTTATTTAATAAAAATTTACATATGTTCCCTTCTTTACCTTTACTCATTTCCTCTTGAGTGATTGGAAACAAATAAAGGACATTGAGAACTCAATCCATTTAATTAGATTTCACTAACATTAAACAAGAATACAAGGGAATCAGGTCACATCATGGATTTGGAACCTTTACATTGAATTGCAATATGGGTTCATTTTAGGGACCTTTAACATTCATGGTTATGTAAAAAATAGAAATTCTTTATATTGTCACGGCTAGAATCGCGACGAGAGGTCTGTTGCGGTTCTCTCGTAATGAATGACCACTTAGCAAATATAATATAATATAATAAACAAATTGTTGTGTTGAAATCAATTTGTTGGGTCTGTAAATAGACTTTGGAGAATTGTAGCAAGTGCATTAAGAAAACACAAGCTATCTAGTGAGTAGTTGAGTGCTTGTGAGGCCAAAGCAATTAGTTAATTGCTTTGATGATTTGTTGAGTGGGGGAAAAAATTAGGTTGTGACAAAATAGTAAGGTTAATTGGGGTGTTTGGGAAACACTTGAGTGTCACTATTTTGGGTTAATCTCAGGTTTGAGTCTCTAATATTTTACTAGAGAAGTCCCTCTTGTATGCCTACTAATTTTATTAGTGGAAGAAATTTCAGAGTTTATCTCATGGACGTTATAACATCCCAGATTTTAAAGAAAATAGATTTATTGAATAATGGTAATTAATTATTTAGGGTCCAATAATTGTGGGAGAATTAATTTGACATTAGAGGTGAATTATCGGTAAACTAAATTTTACCAGAACCAGGTGTTTTAACAGATAACGTGGGACCCACTTGGTCAAATTAAATATTTGATGGGTCTAGGTTATTTAGAAAATTATTGTAGTTATAGTAGTATGGTTAAAACAATTTTAGGTAATGAGGAAATAATTATTCGGACCCGACGTATATAAATAAATGGGAAAAATACGAACCAATTGGAATTAAAAGAAAAACCAAAAATCCCATTTCCCCTCTTATTTCCACCGTGACCTCTTTCTCCCTCTCCCATTTTTGTATTTCATGCTATTATACAATGGTTAAAGGATTTTATAACATAATGGACAAAAGGACATGGATGCATGGCTTTGCCCAATGGGTAATGACCAATTTTTGGTCACCTTTTTCCCCTCCCTTTCTCCAAACCGTGTAGCCCTCTTCTTTCTCCCTTCTCTCTTAATTTTTCTTCTTCTTCTCTTCCTTCTTTATTGCCCAACCGAACCCACCTCTTCCTTTTCCCTTCTCTTGCCAAAATTTATGATAAGCTTGGATTTATGAGGCATTTATGGAGCTTGGAAGCTTTGCAATGATCATCTTCCTCTTCTTCACTCCCATTTTCATTTGGGTATTTGCATGGGCTTGAGGTCAAGGTTTCCTACCTCTTCATTATTTCATTATGGTTTTTGAGTTGTTGGGTTGAAATGATAATATTAGAAACTTGGATTGTTAAGGAAAATGATGAACCCTAGGTTTGAATGCTTGGAAATGAAACCCTTGATTTATGGCTTTGTGATTATGTGAGATTGAGAGGTTAATAAGGTTATTATTATAAAATAAAAATGGATTGAAGATTGATAAAGATTGTTGATTGTTGTTAGTAAATCTAGAGAGAAACCCTAAGTATTGATGATTTGGGGGTTTTTGACCCACTTGATGATTTTGATGATTATGAATGCTTTAGAATGAATTATATAAGGGGAATAAATTGTTAGGAGCATTGGGATTGGTTAATGAGGTTGGTGAAATTTTGAACTAAGTTTATAAGATTGTGTATGATAATATGTGCATGTTGGTAGGCATGATGATTTGAGGAATTAATCTTAAGAATGGGTAAATGATGATCAATGTTGAGTGTTGTTATTGTGATAGAGAGATAATAATGGAGGATGACCATTGATGATGGATAAATGAAATAAGATGGATATTTGATTTGGTGATTATGATGATGATGATTGATGAGTGGCATGATAGGATGCATAGTGTGAGAATGCATTGATTGGCATTTGCATCTATGGCATATCATACACTGTCTATGTGGAATGTTAGGGGTTCCACTAGGTGGGCCCAGTGGGAGGGCGACCTAGTGCACGGGTAATTTGTTGTTGTTCCTTAGTGATTCTAGGAATCACGAAGCTGTCCATAGTTTGGTGACGAGGCACCCTATGTGGCGGGCCCAGTGGGCGGGCGACTCTGTGATGAGCAAGTTACCTCGGTGTCCGACGGGACACGACTCTCTCAATGTGTGTTTGGGAGGGGCCCGTAGCACTTGTGGCAAGTGAGGCCACATTGTAAATCCGCAAGTCATGGGGTGACTAGTGCTATAGATAGGTGAGAGCGGTTTGGTACCAGTAAAATATGATGTTGAGCATGCATGAATTGAGATATAAGTGTACACTTTTACTACTGCAGTAGGGGCATAGTAGCACACCTATGCTTGACCCATAATTTGGTGTTTATTCCCACAGTCAGATCCGCATTTGTTATTAATTCCATTGTGCATATGCATTAGCCATAAGAGCATTTGCATATAGCATGGAGATATACCAGATGGTAATGATGATTGATGATGATTGAGATTGTGGTGTGGTGTTGGTGAAATGGGCAATTAATATACCTAAAAGACCACATAAAAGTAATAAATGATATGAATATACAAAACGATATCGAATATGACGATATGTATATTATGGCCCAATGTAATGAAGGGCGTATTTGTTTATGATTGATGATAACGATGTTAGCCCGTGGTGGCTTTGAGAAAAGACCGGAATGGTCGATGTTGATGATGTTAGTCCGTTGTGGCGTTGGAATAGATGTGTATATGCCTGCTTTGCTGTGACTTGGTTAATGAATATGAAATATATATATGTTGTTGAATTAATAATTTATGATGATCATTGATGTGTTTAACAAAGAATACATGATGTTGATATGCATATACACATAATTTCAATTGTATTTATATCATCATTTGAAATGTATAACTCACTCTCCCATGTGGTCATATTGATGCAGAGATGTCATGGGAAGAGAACATTTTTAAAGAAAAGCTTTTGTGAAGGTAAAATAGTGGTAATGGAATGCTTTGGCCGGTAGCGATTGTAATTTATTGAATTGTGAATGAATGTACATGATAGTGTTGATATTTATTGATATTGATGGATGTATTATAAACGATAATATAAGTGGGCGATGTGTTGATATTTAGGGTATTGGAATTCATAGCCACTTGATGAATAAAATGATGTTAGATGTGTAGCCATTTTAGGATGTATGAGTGTTGATGAATATGATTTTGAGGTTGAATAGAATGTGGTCAATTATTAAACTATGGATATTGAAGATGTATGTTACATGACCATATATATATATATATATATATTCATATTCTAGGCATTGCATGTTTATGACTTATGTATAAGATTGGTTGTGGCTTAATAGGCTTATGCTTGCATGCTTTGTCGAGCCTTTTCTTATATCTTCATATATGGGACTAGGCGTGTGCCCTGTATACATATTCTTATTCCGTTGTAAACTCTGTTATTTTGTATACAATCATGAGCGATTTATTTTACGATCCAGTTATAAATTATCAAATCTCACTGTTAGCCCTCAAATTTACAATAAAATCTTTAATAAAAATTTCATAAAAATAATAAAAATTAGCTTAAATTGTTAGAAAATTAGGTTTTAAATTCAATAAATGGATGTTGTTGGAAATAATCTGCCCTTGATCAATTTTCTCTAGTTTTGTAGTGAAAAAGTAAAAACAATTCAAAGAAAAATAAAGATCTGGAGAGCTGACGCGTAGCATTAAGCCCACGCGTAGTGTGGGGATTTCTGATGCTGACGCTACGCGTCACATCCACGCGTAGCGTCAGAGGTGCGTGGACTCCATAGCCAACTTGGCCAAGCACTCAGCTAGTGACCCATTATTAGCCACTCCACTTTGCACAAATGGACAAACTGAAAGAGGAAACAAGGCCAAGTGGCAGGGCATGATTCATTAAAAAATTCCATCATGGCCACTTCGAGCTGTTTAATGGAGGTTGAGTCAGGAACCTGACGCATAGCGTCAGGACCCTTCCTCAGCCTTATAAAAAGGGCCATTCTCCGCATATTCAAGGCATCCCATCTCACATTCTGAGTTCTCTTCTTCTCTTATACACTCATGTTTGAGTGGTTCTTTTGTGAGTTTGTAGTTCTAGAATAATTTTCTAAATACTTGAGAGTGTTGTGTAGTATTGTGATCGTTGTATCGTGAAGTTTCCATCGTCTCTGTAATGTCAATCACTGTAAGTTTGATTTTTACTTTTATCATGTGTAACTAATTTGTTTATGTTGGAATTGGTGAACTAGTCTATTGATTATGATGTTGTGAATTTGATCTCTGCATGTTTATGATTCAAGTGCATGTTAGTATTTCAATCTTTTATTAGTATGAATGTCAAACGGGAGAATGATTTTCATGTGTATTGAAACTTGTTTTATTAGTGTGAATATCAAACGGGAGAATGATTATTCATGCCTTATTAAAACTTGATTTAATAAAAGTAAAAGTTGGAATACCCTTAATATACCAATTACTAGGGATAGAATTGGTAATTATTGTTGCCATAAGGCCAGGACTTAATGCAAGTTTTTACTAAAAAAGCTCACGAGGGATCGGACTTTACAGTAAATACTTAGAATTTATATCACGAGGGATCGGTTATAATGATTTTAAGCTGCAATAATATGAACTTGATGATTAAATATGCATGACTTGAGTTCCTTCATTATTATTCTAGATTAGGAATCTGAATTCCAACATAATTTGTTTATCTGTGTCTTATCCTCAAGTATCTTAGTTATTCTAAATTGCAACTCAACTTCTTAGATAGATCATTATTCTCTTTTTACCACATGAACAACTCAACTATGCCATCTTGTAAATATTGCATAAATTGTATATAAATTATTCTTTTGTGTATAAGTTTTGATAAATTTACCATAGTAACTAGAAAATTACTGTAACTATTGGAATTTTAATCCCAGTGGAACGATATCTAAATTTTAAAAACTACAAACGATTGGTGTGCTTGCCAATTAAAAGACCCAACAGTAAAACAAAGTTACTTGCAACATTATATTATCCGGGTCTAACACTCACTCTTTGGTTTTCTATGATTCGAGTCTTGATGTAATCGTGGTGGTGTCTTGGAAATATTTAAAACGTGAAAAATTTATTCATATTTTTATTAATTAATTATCTTGATCACATCGGGGTTTGGGTTTGGAGAACCAGGGTGTTTCAGACGTAGCCCAAGTCAAAAGGGTGAGTCATGTTAAATTTCAGTGTCATTTTAAACTATTTATTTTTATTTATTTTGCTCATTAAATTTATTTTGTATCTACCTAATTTATTGGTCCGTTATTCCGTTGCGTTGAGGGAGAATTAATCTATGCCAATTTTCCTAACAACTAGTATCAGAGCAGTACCAGAGGGAATTAATATCTATGCTCTATGGTTGCCACTAAAGTGGACCCTCCGTGTCAGAAAATAAGTTAGATTATTATTTACCCTTTAAAGTTTAGTTGGGGCCATGGAGGTGAAGGAGAGCAAAATGATTAGTTTAAATGGCATAAATTACCACATATGAAGAAACAAGATGAATGATATCTTATTTGTGAAGATGCATCTACCAATGTTTAGTACAACTAAACCTGAGGACAAGACAGACAAGGAATAGGAATTTGAGCATGAACGAGTATGTGGCTTCATCTGACAATTCATCGAAGATAATGTGTATAATCACATTTGTAATGAGACTCATGCTTGAACATTGTGGAACAAGCTAGAAGAGTTGTACACTTCTAAAATCGGTAATAATAAACTATTTTATTTGACAAGGCTACTCCAGATGAAGTACCAGAAGGGTATATTGATAACAGATCATTTAAATGACATGTAGGGAATCATGGAGCAGTTGTCAAATATGGGCATTAAATTTGACAATGAAGTACTTGCTCTTTTGGTATTAGCTTCTTTACTAGAGTCTTAAGAGAATTTGAAAATTTCAATCATAAATTCTACACCAAATGGTGTAGTGGATATAGAATATATCAAAAGTGGTTTCCTAAATGAAGAAATGAGAAGAAAAGCATAAGGATCTACATTATCACAGCAGGACGTTCTTGTTGTAGAGACAACAGGGAGGGAGAAGTCAGACTAAAGGTTCAAAGCCCAGAGGAAAAAAGTAAAGGAAAGTCAAATAAATATACAAGTGCGGAATGCCATCACTGCAAAAAAAAGGGCCACATAAAGAAGTTCTTCTGGATATTCAATAAATCTGAGAAGAAGAACAAAGTCAAGGAGAAGGCCCAAGATAACAACAATAATGATGAACAAACCAATGCTGCCAATGAGTTCTATATCATCTATGAAGAAGACATTGTCAACCTTGCAACCTATGAGACCAGCTGGGTAGTTGATAGTGGAGCTACTATTCATGTGACATCTTATAGGGAATTCTTCTATTCTTACACACCATGTGATTTTGGTGTTGTTAGAATGGGAAATGAAAATTACTCAAAAGTTATAGGAAAAAGAGATGTTTGTTTAGAGACGAAGAATGGTACGCGATTAGTCTTGAAGAACGTTAACCATATTCCAAACATGCGCCTGAACTTGATCTCACTCGTGAAGTTGAATGATGAAGGTTACTACAACACCTTCTACAATGAACAATGGAAGCTCACCAAAGAATCGTTGGTGGTGGCCATAGGAAACAAGAGCTCAAAATTATACATGATACAGGAAAAGGTTTTATAGGATGCTGTGAATACAGTGGAGAATGACAGTGCAGTTGAATTATGGCATAAGCGGCTCGATTATATGAGTGAGAAAAGTATGACCCTTTTAACCTAGAATATATTTCCTAGATTAGATCAGGTCTATCTAAAGAAATATGTTGATTATCTAGCAGTAAAGCAAAATAGAGTTGTTTTCAAGAGTTACCCTCTTTCCAGAATGAATAATCTATTAGACCTAATACATTTAAACCGATGTGGGCTATTACAAAAGTCACTTGGTGGTGCTCAGTACTTTGTGACTTTCATTGATGATCATTCCTGGAAGATTTTGGTGTATCTTTTAAAGACTAAAGACTAAGTGTTGAAAGTCTTTAAACAATTCTTATCTCAGGTAGAGAGGCAGACCGACAATAAGCTTAAGTGTAATCGTACAAACAGTGGTGAAACATACACAAGACCATTTCATGCTTACTATGAAGAACATAGTACTTGACATCAAACGACATCGCCAAAGACGTGCAGTTGAATGGTTTAACTAAGAGGATGAACAAGACTTTGATAAAGAGAGTTAGATGTATACTCTCACATGCAAAATTGCCAAAGATGTTCAAGGGTGAGGCTATATTAGCAGTTGCTCACGTATTGAATTGTTCACCTTGTGTTCCTCTACCGTATGATACTCCAAAGAAAGTATGGTCAGGAAAAGATGTTTCCTATAATCATTTGCGGGTGTTTGGCTGTAAGGGCTTTGTGCATGTACTGAAGGATGAAAGATCTTAACTTAATGTTAAGACACGATAATGTGTGTTTGTTGGCTTTGGTTAAGATCATCTTGGCTATAGATTTTAAGATCTAATCCTTAAAAAGCTTGTTAGAAGTCGTGATGTAGTGTTCGTTGAAGATAAGACCATTGAAGATATATAAAAAGTCCAAAAAAATGCTTGCAAATTCAACGATGATTCGACAAGCATAGAGCTACTTCCTTCAACAATGGTGCTGAGAGAAGTTGAAGATAAAGCTCTAAATAATCAACTTAAGACAAGTGATCCAATTGCTCTCTTTGAGATACCATCAGATGATTCTAATGATGGAAGTGTTCATGATCAACCATTATCTCCAGTGGGTTCTCCAAATCTAAGGAATACTAATAGTGTTAGACAACACTATACAAGATATTCTAAAGACCAATATGTTGTTCAAGTGGCCTCAATACTCAAGGGGGGGGGTGAATTGAGTTATAAAACTTTTGCTTGGAATGCCTTTGAAATTGATTTCTATAACCAAGTTTATGAGATTATGCAAGTGAAAGCAAGTAACAATGATATGCAATGCACTACAAGAGGTAAGTGTTGTTGAGGCAATTTAGCAAACACTTGGTGTGCAATATCTAAAGTATAGCAAATTAAGCAAGTTCAAGTATGTTCTTTCTCAACCAAACAATACCAATCAACAGATATGCAATGTGTGGAAGTAAAAGAGTAAGGAAGAGAAGCTTGCAAACCGATGTAACGAGTTCCACCCAATCCGGTGTACGTCTCGCCTCTAAGCAACCCACTTAGAGGATTTTCCACTATTGTAGATTAGAGATACAACTTTGAGCAATTGCGGCTTCCTAGTGTCCCACACTCAAGAACCCAATCCTCACAAGTACAAGGGCAACCCACCCAATCTCTCAATCTCACAATATCCCAAAGGTTGAGTCCACAACCTTTGTAACCACTCAATCCTAGAGTGAACAACCACTCAACCTAGAGTGAATAACTTTGTGTGTTTGGAGTTTGTGTTTACAATCAATATACTCTCTTAATAGAGCAGATATACAAGTGAAAAGCTCTCCAAATTCTAATCTCTCAAGATGAGAGGATATACAATTGAAAGTACAAAAATGCAAGAGATAGGCTTACAAAGCACAAAATAGAGCTATGAATTGTTGCTACTTGGTTATCTATTTGTGCTTGTCTTCCTCTTCAATTTATAGACCTAAGATTGCTGTTGAAGAGTGCCCTAGTCCCTCATAGCCGTTGCAGTTAGTGGAGATTTTAAGAATGGTGGAGACATGACCTGGTTTCCCACTTAAATCTGTTTTTCCACTATCGTAATCGATTACACCCTCGCGTTGTAATCGATTAGCTTCAAGTCAGAGAGTCACTAATCGATTATCTCATTACCTGTAATCGATTAGCATCTTGTATCTGATGCATTTAATTTATCTTCGCAGCATCCTAATCGATTAGCATGTCTTGCAATCGATTACCTTAAATTCCAGTGGCTTCCTAATCGATTATATGGCTCTATTAATCGATTAGCATGTGTGCCTGATGCATTTAATTCCATTTTTGATTGCTGTAATCGATTAGTCTCAAGTGTGCAATCGATTATCTTAATTCCAGTGAGTATCTAATCGATTGTGTGGCTTCCTTAATCGATTATCTTCAACTCTGATGCAATTTCTTCCAAGACAGAAAGCTTCTAATCGATTAGCTTCTATGGCCTAATCGATTAGCTTCACTGTTTCTTCAATTCTGATTTCATGTCTTTGTTTTTGCATTGTTTCTTCAAGAGTACTTGTCATTATCAAAATCCTTGCACATCTTTTGGACCTGTTAACATATTCAAACACATTCTCCCCCTTTTTGATGATGACAACTATGTTCATCTCTTGAGGGTTGTTAGTTTAAATAATATAGGCTTATCTTTTGCAAAAACAACTCTGCTACATTATAGCAGATGACAATTTTCAAAAACCAATTCAGCAGCCAATGTCTTATCTCATTTTATCCATTGTTTATTATCTCTTATCTATAATTCTCCCCCTATCAAAAAGAGTTTAACAAACAGATAAGATTTTGCAAATTGTTAACAAGGCATCTATTATCCATATTATCAGAGCATATTCAGAATTATTCATATTTTGTATCAGAGCATTATCCAACATATGAACATCTATTCTTCTCCCCCTTTGTAATCATCAAAAACAAAATTATATAAACTCAAATAAGATACTTTTATTAAATAACAAAGGGAAATACAAGAAGTAAATTTATTCAAAATGCAGAAAAGCAACAAACAGAAACCAACATAACAAAAAAAATCTAATTGTCCGGGTTGAAGAAGCGGATTTCTGCAATTTGGTGAGCCAGCTCCTCATAGCGCTGCTGCATCATCTCAAAATGTTGCTGCTCGGTCATGGAAAACTCTTGGAGGGAGTTCTTAAGACGATCGAAGCGGCGATCAAGATGAGCGTAGAGAGATGCAAAAGGGTCAACTTGTGGGGCAGATGAAGAGGCTGCAGCTTGTGGTTGAGGTGGAGAAGGAGGAGGAGCAGGTGCTTCTTCAGCAGGAGCTTGGAAGGGAATGTTGGCATAAACGCCCTCCATGCGTGAGTACCATGCTCCATTGGTGAAAACAAGACCCATTTTGGTGAGGTGATGGGTGCCAATGCAAGCTCTAGGGGGCACTTTCTCAGAGAGTTCCCCTGCTAAGTCTACTCCACAGAATTTGAAAATTTTGGTGAGGAGGATACCATAGGGGAG
The DNA here is from genome assembly GCA_037962975.1 of Clitoria ternatea. NCBI lineage: Eukaryota > Viridiplantae > Streptophyta > Magnoliopsida > Fabales > Fabaceae > Clitoria > Clitoria ternatea. Next base: position 43,142,145 of record CM075669.1, on the reverse strand, counting down.
CTTTTATTGGTCCTTGGCATGGCGCATGTGGAACTTGATCAACTGAACCCAGTTGATCTCTTTGTGGTTCAGCATGGCCCATATTAAGAGGACATCATCCTCTTCAACCAGAGCATAGTTCCCACCACGGGGAACAATCATCTTGACCAAGAAGAAGTGGAGCAAGCGGTTGTTCATGGTCAAGTGGCCAACTAGTTTGTGGTTGCTCCTTGGACGGTCAGCTTTCCATAAAGATTGGCGAGCAGTAAGAGCATTGAAGCCCCATTCATCCTCGGGTTCGCCTCCATCAAAGTCAGCATTGTTGAGGGGCAGTTTGGAAATCTCTGCAAACTGGGCATTGGAGAGTTTGATGGTGGTGTTTTTCACTTTGGATTCAACCATCCCATTGACAAGGCGGAGGTTGCAGTAGAATACTCTCATAAGCTCAGGATAGTATTCTTCTTCTTTGAGGGATAGGAAGGGGAAGAGGTTGTAGTGGTTGAGGCTTTGGGTGCAGGTAAGGCTTGGGTTGTCAAAGGTGTCAGCTATGGTGTAGTGAGGGGTCATAATCTCCTTTTCAGAAAAATTTTTCATAAAATTCTGAAGGTCTCTAGGAGAAGAGAAAAACCTTGAGAAGTCAAGGGGATTATGAGCTTGAGCAGCAGAGGACCTAGCCCTTTTGACATTCCTTGAGGAAGACATGGTGAAAAATGCTAAAAGAGGAGATGAAGAGAGATGAGCGCTAGAGAGTTTTGAGAGACTTGGGAGAAAGGAGGTAGTGTGAGATGAGAAGGTGAATGAGGGGTTATTTATAGTTGAAAATTAGGTTTAGGAAGGAGGAAAGAGAGTTTAGGGAGGAGTGAAGTGAGTTAAGAAAGGGAGAGTTTCGAGTGAGCCTAGGAAATTGGAGTTTTGACCCATCAGAACGCATACTAATCGATTACATCGCAGGTGGTAATCGATTAGATCACTGTTTCTGGGGAATTTCAAACGTTTTGTGCAGAGGGTAATCGATTAGAGGCTTACGGTAATCGATTAGTTTAGAAACAGAATCGTCCTAATCGATTGGGGCAATGTGGTAATCGATTATGAAGAAGAGGAAACGTTTTGAACTGGAAACAGAAGCTTCGTAATCGATTATGGATAATGTATAATCGATGATCTTAAAAACAGAATGATTGTAATCGATTATGGGTGAGTTCTAATCGATTACCCTCGAAACAGAAGCTTAGTAATCGATTGGGATTAACAAAGTAATCGATTATGGAGTCAAAAACTTCAAATATATCAAACAGCAAGGTTCTAAACATGAAATGTGATGTATATCATGTATTATGCCATTCAACAAAATATTCAAACACAATTGGACATGTCAAGAATGCCTAATTCTCTTCTTATGTGAATGAATTGCTCTCTAGCCAAGGGTTTTGTGAAAATATCAGCTAGTTGCTTAGAAGTTTCTACATGTTCAAGTACACAATCCCCTTTTAACACATGATCTCTAATAAAGTGATGCCTAATCTCAATGTGTTTGGTTCTAGAGTGCATTACTGGATTTTTGGAGATGTTAATGGCACTTGTATTATCACATTTAATGGGGACTTTATTCAAGGCAATACCAAAATCAAGAAGTTGTTGTCTCATCCAAAGAATTTGAGCACAACAACTACCAGCTGCTACATATTCTGCCTCAGCTGTAGACAATGCAACACTTGCTTGTTTCTTGCTATGCCAAGAAACAAGGGAACTATCAAGCAAATGGCATGTACCACTAGTGCTTTTTCTATCAAGCTTACACCCCGCAAAGTCAGAATCAGAATATCCTAAAAGATTACATTCAACGCCTTTGGGATACCATAAACCAACACTTTGAGTACCCACAAGATATTTCAAAATCCTTTTTACGGCAGTCAAATGTGATTCTTTGGGACATGCTTGATATCTAGCACACATACATACCGCAAACATAATATCAGGTCTACTCGCAGTTAAATATAGTAAGGATCCAATCATACCTCGATATTTGGTGATTTCAATGTCCTTACCCTTTTCGTCTTTGTCTAGATAGCAGGATGTGCTCATTGGTGTAGCTATCTCATTTGCCTTGTCCATTCCAAACCTTTTAAGTAGTTCCTTACAGTATTTGGTTTGGCTAATGAACGTTCCATCAATGGCTTGTTTTATTTGTAGTCCAAGGAAGAAGGTGAGTTCTCCCATCAAGGACATTTCAAACTCATTCTGCATAATCTTGGCAAATTCTTGACAAAGATTTTCATTAGTAGCACCAAATATTATGTCATCTACATAAATCTGTACCAAGAGGATGTCATTTTGTTTGCGTTTTATAAACAATGTAGTATCAACCTTTCATCTTTCAAAGTTGTGTTCTAAAAGAAATTTGCTTAATCTTTCATACCAAGCTCTTGGAGCTTGCTTCAAACCATATAAGGCTTTTCTCAATTTGAAAACATGGTTTGGAAATTTATGATTTTCAAAACCGGGAGGTTGATCTACATAAACTTCTTCTTGAATGTAGCCGTTTAAGAACGCACTTTTGACATCCATTTGATACAATTTGAAATCCATACAACATGCAAAAGCTAGCAATAATCTAATGGCTTCTAACCTAGCTACGGGAGCATATGTTTCTTCATAGTCTATTCCTTCTTCTTGGTTGTATCCCTTTGCTACTAGTCTAGCTTTGTTTCTAGTTATTATTCCGTTTTCATCTAGCTTATTTCTAAACACCCATTTGGTGCCTATTATTAGATGATCATTGGGTCTTGGCAGAAGTTCCCAAACTTCATTTCTTTCAAATTGGTTTAACTCTTCTTGCATGGCCAACATCCAATGTTCATCAATAATGGCTTCGTCAATATTCTTGGGTTCTATTTGGGATACAAAGGCCAAGTGATTGCATGCATTTCTAATGGCGTTTCGAGTACTTACCCCTTTGGTTATTTCTCCAATGATTTTGTCCAAGGGATGATCTTTCAATGTTACCCAATCTTGTTGTATCTCAATTTGTGTTGCACCTCCATCATTGTTGACTTCTTCTTCTTTGTCTTGTAAGTTCATTTCTTGAAAGGTACCTACAAGATCATCAACATCTTCCTTTCTCGGAGGGTTATGGCTATTTTCATCAAATTTGACATGAATAGATTCCTCAATGGTATTTGTTTGTTTGTTGAAAATTCTATAACATTTACTTGATTGAGAATATCCTAGGAAGATTGCCTCATCAGATTTTGCATCAAACTTCCCTAGATTATCCTTTCCATTGTTGAGCACAAAACATTTACATCCAAAGATATGAAAGTATGCAATGTTGGGTTTTCTACCTTTGTAAAGCTCATAGGGGGTTTTCTTTAAAATAGGCCTTATCAAGCATCTATTCATAACATAACACGCGGTGTTTACCGCATCGGCCCAAAAATGTTTTGCAACATTGTTTTCATTTAGCATGGTTCTAGCAAGCTCCACTAAAGATCTATTCTTTCTTTCAACTACTCCATTTTGTTGTGGAGTTCTAGGAGCTGAGAAGTTGTGATTAATACCATGTTTTTCGCAAAACTTTTCAAAAGATTGATTTTCAAATTCTCCCCCATGATCAGTTCTAATGGATGCAATTTTTGAGTTTTGCTCATTTTGGATAATCCTTGCAAGTTTCTTGAATGCATGATATGCTTCATTTTTATGAGCAAGAAACAATGTCCATGTATATCTTGAATAGTCATCTACTATAACTAGACCATAGTAATTCCCTCCAAAGCTTTTGATTTTGGATGGTCCAAATAAGTCCATGTGCAAAAGTTGTAAAGGCCTTTGAGTAGAAACAATGTTTTTGGATTGAAAAGATGCCTTTACTTGTTTTCCCTTTTGACATGCATCACAAAATCTATTTTCAAATTTAAGCTTTGGTAGACCAATTACTAAATCTTTAGAAACAAGTTTGTTCAAGTGGTCTACATGTATATGAGCTATTCTTCTATGCCATAGCCATGTTTCATCCTCTTTTGAAATGAAGCATTGTTCATCATTTGTAGACAAACTATCCATATCAATCATGTAAATATTATCAATTCTTTGGCCTACAAACTTAATTTCCTTATTGGTCTTATGTTCAATTATGCAACAATTTGATTCAAATAAAACTCTATATCCTTTGTCACATAATTGACTTATGCTTAGTAAATTATGTTTGAGACCTTCAACATACAATACATCACTTATGGATGTGGAAGAGTTCTTACCAATATTTCCAATGCCTAGGATTCTTCCCTTAGTGTTGTCTCCATATGTGACGCTTCCTTTTCGTTTGGGAGTGAATGATGTAAATTTAGTTATGTCTCCCGTCATATGCTTCGAACACCCGCTATCCAAGTACCAATGGGTGTTGCTTGCCTTGAAGCATACCTGCAAAACAAAATCATTTTAGAGAACTAGGTACCCATTTTATGTTGGGTCCTTTAAGGTTAGTTTGTGGGAATGTTCCTTTGGGAACCCACACCTTTCTTAAGACCTTTGGTCCTAGTTTCCTAACACTGCACTTATATGCACTATGTCCTTTAGTACCACAATGATTGCATTTCATAAAAGGTGAGGAGGATTTGCTTGGTGGTGCAAAGAAGTTTTTGTAGTGCTTCTCCATTTTATGATTACTATGTTCTTGGTCATATCCTAGACCGGTTTTACTAAACATGCATTTTTGTTGCCCAAGTAGGATATTCAAATTATCTCTTCCATTAGTGAATTTCTCTAGTGTCCTATTTAGGTCTTCAACCTTGGTTTCTAACACAATGCACTTCTTTGCAAAATCACAAGGTTTATCCCTAGAGCATGTTTGAACTTTCTCTAGTTCTTCTTTTAAGCTCTCATTTTCTTTACATACTTCCATGAGATGCAATTCGAGAGTATCACTAGTTTTCCTAGATGCTTTGAGTTTACTAGAGATTTTTGTAAATTTATCATATAATTCCTCAAATGCATCTAACAGCTCATTTTTATCTAGGTCAAGAAGATTTACCTCATTTTCCTCTTCTTGATGATTTGCCATTAAGCAAAGATTGGCTTGCTCATCTTCCGAGTCGTCGGAGCTGCTCACATCATTCTCATCCCAAGCAATATAGGCTCTTCTTCTTCTTTGTTTGTCCTTGCCCTTCTTTTTGAGGTTTGGACAATCGGCTTTGAAGTGCCCTTCCTTGCCACATTCAAAACAGTTGGGTGAGGGAGAGTTTTCTTTAGTGATAGGTTTCTTACCTGAGCTTTTGAAGCTTCTTTGGAAGCGTTTGCCTTTCATGAATTTCCCGAAGCGTTTCACAAATAGTCCAAATTCTTCTTCTTCATCAAGTTCACTTCCGGATTCTTCTTCTTCATTTGTGGAAGTAGCCTTGAGAGTAAGACCCTTTTTCTTGGAAGATTTTTCTTCCTCTTCCGCCATCTTTAATTCTTTCAGCTCTTGTTCTTGTTCCTGCAACTTACCAAATAAAGTGGCGAGAGACATTTCGTTTATGCTAGGAGATTGTTTGATGGCGGTAACTAGCGGTTGCCATTCTCTGTTAAGACTTTTCAACACTTTATGAATGAGTTCTTTGTTAGTGTAAGTCTTTCCAAGTGTAATGAGTTGATTAATGATGAGAGTAAACCTTTTTTGCATATCAACAATCGATTCATGAGAGTTTAATCTAAAGCATTCATATTGACTAGTAAGAGTACTAATCTTTGAGTCCTTTACATCATTAGTGCCTTCATGGGTTACTTGAAGAGTATCCCATATTTCCTTAGCAGTTTGGCATGTCATTATCCTAAAAAATTCATCTTGACCTAAAGACATAGTAATAAGATTTTTGGCCTTGTAGCCATATTGGACTTTCTTTTCTTCTTCGCTTGTCCATTCATCTATAGGTTTTTCAACATTCTTGCTATCTATAGTATGCATTGGTATATAGGGACCATTTTCAATGGTATTCCATATTCTCAAGTCAATTGATTGAATGAAGATTTTCATTCTTTCTTTCCAAAACGCATACCCTTCCCCATTGAAAGCGGGAGGTCTATTTATCGCACCACCCTCGGGAAAAACATTTTGAGAACTTGAGGCCATTTAATCTCTTGAAGCTGTTAAGCTTGATCTACCAAGAGTCAAGCTCTGATACCACTTGTTGTTCAAGTGGCCTCAATACTCAAGAGGGGGGGGTGAATTGAGTTATAAAACTTTTGCTTGGAATGCCTTTGAAATTGATTTCTATAACCAAGTTTATGAGATTATGCAAGTGAAAGCAAGTAACAATGATATGCAATGCACTACAAGAGGTAAGTGTTGTTGAGGCAATTTAGCAAACACTTGGTGTGCAATATCTAAAGTATAGCAAATTAAGCAAGTTCAAGTATGTTCTTTCTCAACCAAACAATACCAATCAACAGATATGCAATGTGTGGAAGTAAAAGAGTAAGGAAGAGAAGCTTGCAAACCGATGTAACGAGTTCCACCCAATCCGGTGTACGTCTCGCCTCTAAGCAACCCACTTAGAGGATTTTCCACTATTGTAGATTAGAGATACAACTTTGAGCAATTGCGGCTTCCTAGTGTCCCACACTCAAGAACCCAATCCTCACAAGTACAAGGGCAACCCACCCAATCTCTCAATCTCACAATATCCCAAAGGTTGAGTCCACAACCTTTGTAACCACTCAATCCTAGAGTGAACAACCACTCAACCTAGAGTGAATAACTTTGTGTGTTTGGAGTTTGTGTTTACAATCAATATACTCTCTTAATAGAGCAAATATACAAGTGAAAAGCTCTCCAAATTCTAATCTCTCAAGATGAGAGGATATACAATTGAAAGTACAAAAATGCAAGAGATAGGCTTACAAAGCACAAAATAGAGCTATGAATTGTTGCTACTTGGTTATCTATTTGTGCTTGTCTTCCTCTTCAATTTATAGACCTAAGATTGCTGTTGAAGAGTGCCCTAGTCCCTCATAGCCGTTGCAGTTAGTGGAGATTTTAAGAATGGTGGAGACATGACCTGGTTTCCCACTTAAATCTGTTTTTCCACTATCGTAATCGATTACACCCTCGCGTTGTAATCGATTAGCTTCAAGTCAGAGAGTCACTAATCGATTATCTCATTACCTGTAATCGATTAGCATCTTGTATCTGATGCATTTAATTTGTCTTCGCAGCATCCTAATCGATTAGCATGTCTTGCAATCGATTACCTTAAATTCCAGTGGCTTCCTAATCGATTATATGGCTCTATTAATCGATTAGCATGTGTGCCTGATGCATTTAATTCCATTTTTGATTGCTGTAATCGATTAGTCTCAAGTGTGCAATCGATTATCTTAATTCCAGTGAGTATCTAATCGATTGTGTGGCTTCCTTAATCGATTATCTTCAACTCTGATGCAATTTCTTCCAAGACAGAAAGCTTCTAATCGATTAGCTTCTATGGCCTAATCGATTAGCTTCGCTGTTTCTTCAATTCTGATTTCATGTCTTTGTTTTTGCATTGTTTCTTCAAGAGTACTTGTCATTATCAAAATCCTTGCACATCTTTTGGACCTGTTAACATATTCAAACACACAATATATATTACTAACTGATGAGGGAGAACCAAAAAGCTTCCAAGAAGCTATGGATGATGAACACCAAACAAGTTGGATTGAAGCCATGCAAGATGAGATAAACTCATTACACGAAAACAAAATATTTGAGTTGGTGGAGTTACTAAAAGACACGAAGGATTTGAAGAGCAAGTGTATGTTCAGGATCAAGCATGAAGAACACGGTCCCCAGCCACGATTCAAAGCCAGATTATTTATCAAAGGATTCAATCAAGGAAAATGCATTGGCTTTGATGAGATTTTTTGACCGGTGGTGAATATGACATCCATCATAATAGTGCTAGGGTTAGCAACAAGTCTCGACCTTGAAATTGAGCATATGGATGTGAAGACAACCTTCCTTCATGGTGACTTAGAGGAAGAGATATACATGGAGCAGCCAGAGGGTTTCAAAGTAAAAGGGAAAGAGGACTATATCTGTAGGCTTAATAAAAGGTTGTATGGTTTGAAGCAAGCACCAAGACAATGTTACAAGAAGATTGAATCTGTGATGAGGGAGCAAGGCTATAAGAAAACCACTTCAAATCACTGTGTGGTTATATAGAAATTCTCTGATGACAATTTTATTGTTCTCTTGCTCTATGTAGATGACATGTTGATTGTTAGACAAAATGTTTCCAGAACAACAACTTGAAAAAACAATTAAGCAAGTCTTTTGCTATGAAAGACTTTGGGCCAGCAAGACAAATTCTTGGCATAAAAATAACCAAAGATAGGAACACCAAGATATTATGGTTATCACAGGAAAAGTATATATATCGAGAAGATACTACAATGGCTCAATATGGACAAGGCTAAAGCGGTTAATTGTCCTATTGCTAATCACTTTAGACTAAGTACCAAGTAGTGCCTTTTTGTAGATGATGAGAAGGATGATATGAATAGAGTTCCATATGCTTCGGTAGTTGGGAGTTTGATGTATGCCATGGTGTGTACATGGCTAGATATTGCTTATTCTGTAGGAGTAGTGAGTTATTTCCTTCTAAATCCTAGAAAGGAACACTGAACTACAGTTAAATGAATTCTAAGGTATCTCCATGGTACCTCCAAAATGTGTCTATGTTTTGTAGATAAAAAACCAGTGTTAGTAGGAAAAGTATTAGCTATTTTCTAACAGTCAAAGTGCAATTCACCTTGGGAAGAATTCCTTTTTTCACTCCAGATCAAAACACATTGATTTGAGATATCACTGGATTGGGGATGTATTAAAGAAAAAGTTCCTACAACTTGAAAAGATTCATACAGAAGAAAATGAAGTAGACATGATGACAAAGACTTTTCCAAAGAAGAAGCTGGAATATTTTCACAAGCTGCAGGACTGGTAGAACCCTCCATGTAATTAGGAAGAGAGAGATTGTCGTGGTTCCCTCATAATAGATGACCACTTAGATAATATAATATAATATAATATAATATAATATAATAACAAATTATTTTGTGGTTATAAAATGCAAGCATGCCTGGATGAAAAAGCAACACAAAATTATTATGGTTGAAATCAATTTGTTGGGTCTATAAATAAGCCTTGGAGAATTATAACAAAAGCATCAAGAAATCATAAGCTATCTAATGAGTAGTTGAGTGTTTGTAAGGCCAAAGTAATTAGTTAATTTCTTTGGTGACTTGTTGAGTGAGTGAAAATAATTAGGAAGTGACAAAATAGTGAGGTTAACTAAGGTATTTGGGAAATACTTGAGTGTCACTATTTTAGGTTAATCTTGGGTTTAAGTCTCTAATATTTTACTAGAGAAGTCCCTCTTATATTCCTAATAATTTTATTAGTGAAAGAAATTTCAGAGTTTGTCTCATGGACATAGCCCAAATCGAAAGGGTGAACCACATTAAATTGTTGGTGTTATTTTAAACTATTTATTTTTATTTATTTTGCTCATATTGAATTCATTTTGTATCCACTGAATTTATTGGTCTGTTATTCCGCTACGTCGAGGGAGAATTAATTTGTTCCAATTTCCCCAACAAGGCCAACCTAAAAAAAGCAAAGCATCGAAGTTCTTCCAGAAAAATAGAGCCATGACCAATATCTATTTAAAGGTAAAATATCAGGAAAACCTTTGCTAAGGCATTAGTCATAAAAATGAGATTCTAAATTCAGTAGTCAAATTACAGGTGGGGAAAACGTTAGCACCCCATGGTATTTGTTTTAAAACCATTACCTTAAATTAATTATGTAATAGCCCAGGTTTTGGCGTGATGCCCTAGACCCTCGGGAACACCTGACTGTGTTATATCGAGCTTTCCAAGAAGAGCAAGAGGCTTTCGCCTACCCGAGAATTGTCTTCATTGCAAGAAAGTGATGAGAGATGAGCTTCGACTAGGATGTTAAGTCAGTTTAGTGAAAATATAATAATAGTAATTCTGAGAGAGTGTAAGTGATAAGAAGTCACATCAAGAAACACAAGGAGTTGTGAGGGGAATAATAAAAGAAAGTAAGGATGTATGATAATGGTGGAGGAAGTGCTTATATATGAGAGTAGGTATAGATGGAAAATCGGTGGTGATAAAAATAGTGCATCGTTGAATTATTATTATTATTTATAATAATATTTAATAACATTTAATGATAATATTACTTGACAAAAAACTAATATTTGGTAGTAGTAAATCAAGGAAAATCGGTTCAGTCCCGTAGGCCAGACTTATACCTTAGATACCTCCCTAGTTTGGTTGTGCAAGCACCACAAGTGTCCGGTCCCAGCAAGGTTGGTCTTTAATGATCCGTTTTAAAATTCTAAACACTTCTTCTGAAGGAACTCAACTCTAATTTGAACCTCATTGATCCCGATTCTTAAGAAAACACCCTGTCAAGCCAGAACCCCCAAACTCGGCCCGAACACTAAAAGTGTTTCGAGCATAACTTTTGCCCACAATATCAAAATCAAGAAATTATTGTCTCAGTTTCCTCCTAAAAAACCTTACAACCTTTGTTTTTGGCCTCTATAGCTAATTCTTAGCGGATTATTCCCAATTTGAGATTTGGGGATTTGTACCTTGAAAAACTCGTTAGTTATCCCGTTAATTTGTGCATAGTTTGCAAGAAACTTCATAACTCCCTCTAACGATGCTTGGTTTGCGTGACTCTAGTCCTATATACGATTCTCATAAAGACTCTGAGAGCTAATTCTCATCACACAAGTGCAGAAAAATACATCTTTTCACAGCTCAATCAAAAACGTCATAGCCAGACCAGGTTCCAGTAAATCACGCGTAACTCTCTACCAATGTCAGAATCAGTTCATTCTTGTTTTTATGGACTCGTATAAAAAAACCCTACAACTTTGATGAAGGGCTTGAAAGCCAATTACAAAAGGATTTTTCCCACCAACCGCCTCTTTTCAGCCCTTGAAAATTTGGGAGCCCCAGGAGCATCTTTCCCTGGTTTGGCCATAACGTTTGCTCCTGATATCGGAATTACCTATTCTGTATATTATTTTAAAGAGAAAAAAACCCTACACTTTTGTGTTGAGCGTCTCTCCAAATTCTCACCCCAAAATAAACTCGAGAGGTATTTAAACTTATTCTGATTTCTAGTAACCAAAACCTTAATACACCCTTGGTTTCTAACGCCCTAAGTTATCTTTTCAGACCACTATTTTCCCGCACCACCATGACACGCTACCCACCTCCCCCGTGTGTCGCCACCATATGACACGCAACCCCCTATATGTTGCCACCACATTTCCTCTTTCCCTCTATATATTCACGTTACCACCACCACAACTTCACAATTTTCACTCCCACTCTCTTGGCCTCTTTGCTTTCTCCCTCTCCCTTTCAGCTTTTCTCTTTTTCCTATGTCCATTCACCACCATAAATCAGCCACCACCTCTTTTCCTCTTGGCCTTCACCACCATACCACACCACCACAACATTCATTCACCTTCTAAGCTTTAGATTCCACTTCAATCTCTGTCTCTAGCTCTCAGCTTCCATCATTCATGCCACTAAACCGTAACCCAAACCACCATCGTGAGTTGCCTTCACCATCATGAGTTGTCATTGTGCCATTCTCTTCCAAACCTGTGATCACCATATCTCGAATTGGTGAGCATTTCTTTGATTTTTCTTCTCGATTTCTTTTCAAATCCTATTTCTATGCATAACCTCACTTCATTCCTCCGTGCATGGCAGCCGTGATCCCTTCTTCTCCTTCTCCCCCTTCTCCTCCTCCTTGGCTTTGCCTGCAAGCTTCGGCGAGCCCAGACTACGATCGGGTGTAATCGGAGCAAAGAAACCTATGATTGAAGCCTCAAATCGTCATTCTCCTTTGTGATAGCAAAGGAAATATGAGGTAAAGAGGGGATTCCTCCACTCAAACTCATTTTTGTCAACTTTAAATTATGTTTGTGGCCTCGGTTAACCTTTCTGTAAAGTTCTGTAAATTTTAATAATTTCTGCTGGTGGTTTTAGGAGTTTCTGCCACCGCCGGTAAACGTCCTTGGCATTTCTATGAAGTTATGCCACCTTCGATAAGTTTCATCCCGTTGCATGTAAGTTGTGCCAACGTTTCGGAAGTCCCACCACTAATTCTGGAGGTTTTACCGAAAAAACTACACATTACGGGCATCCTGCCAATATTTCTACCAAAGTATATTTTATTTTATTTTACCTCCACGATGCTCAAAAAATCTTTACCCATGCAATACCTAGTAAATTTTAAAATAAATATATTAATGTTAAAAATGAAATCAAGAAAAAAATAATAATAATAACAATAACAATAACAGTTAATAATATAAAAAATAAAGAAATTATGGTTTTATTAATAAAAATGGACAATTAAAGGTTTTATTGGCTTTGTGAATAGATGGTAATAAAGTAAAAGTTATGATTTTATTAGTTATATATATCGTAGTAACTTATTATATGTTAACATGGTAATAAAAATAAGAAATATGAACTGGTCTGAACCGGGGTCTATGATCTGGTGTGGGACCAGCCACAAGAGTGCAGGTGTTTTAGGGTTATGTACACCGGTACAGTGGGTATCCGATGTTGTAATCCGGCCTCTCAGTGGGAGAATCCGGTCTTGTTGTCCTGGAGATCCTTCACACCAACGTTTCACGTCGCGAGAGGGCGAAAGGTGGTGCCACCTGCGAAGATTCTCCGACGCTCAAGTTAAAAGAGTGTAAGAACTCAATGAGTACTCAAACAATGCAATAGTAAGAATATGAGATAGAACAACGTAACCTTGCATGGGTATTAAAATGAGCTATTTATAGTCGAACGTAAGAAATGAATCGTTGGATGCAGGTGGGCCCCTTGGCTCTGATAGCGTGTTGAATGTGTCAATGAATATGGCTCAGTGCTCAGAGTGTGTCAGGTGGGTAGGTCAATTATCAGAGTACGATCCTGTAATAGGGATGGAGGATAATCACCTTTCCGTATATTTCGCTGACAATCGTACTTACTTTCTGAGATAATTGATATAGACACATTCCGCTATGCAGGGTATCTTCGTTAATAAGTTATAAGGAACTCTTATCTCACAGTGACCCTGGGGTAAACGGTTATTCACGTCGTGGGGATACGGTCAGACGAAGTATCCCTCGTAACGAGGACGGATTGAGCCTCTGATGTGGTAAGAAGGGATGAAGTAAGGGCGGATAACCGGTGTAGCTTCGTCTTCTTATAATACCGGTTTCTCCTCCGAGATATCACTCTGACGTCATAACTTTGGGGACCGGTATCCAGACCGGATCATTTGTCCCCTAGCTTATGTGAGAGACTGTTAGGTTGCTTACATGAGCTATACAGCCTTTGAGAAGTCTGGATGCCGGTTGAACGCTCTAGAAATTCCTTTTGAAAACTCTTTGACATCTGCTCTGCCAACTAAGTAACCATTCTTCTTGTGTTATTCATAACGGATTCAGACAGAGATTCATATTGAGGGAAATCCCAAGATTTTTTGAAAATCAAAACTCTTGATATTCGAGGAGTGGTTGGGATGCATTAAATGCATCTGAAATGATTGGACATTAAATGCCCTTTTTAACATGCAAACCATCATTACCCAAGAGCGTAACCGTCGATTGGGCTTATTGGGCCTGACTTTCAATTCCCACAGGCCCGTTTTGTGAAAACCTTTACTGAAACGTTACCACTTTCGCGCTTTGATCACGAAACGACGAAGTCGTTTGAATTCAAAAAGTTACGTTTTGAAGTAAACGTCGCGACTCTCAGCAGAACACTGTGCTTCTTCGTTACCTATAAAAGGGGCACTTAACGATTTTTGGAATTCATCTCTGTCATTAAGCTTAGTGAACCTCTGCTCAAATTTCTGAAGGTTTCCTTGCTACCTTTCTTCTTCACAAAGTTCCTTCTTCTTTTAGGTAACCTCCCTATCCTTTACCTTCATATCATTTTATTCATTCTGCTTCAACCATGCGCCCTAGAACAGGCAACGCTGGTACCTCATCCAGGGGGAGTTTGAGCTCTCGTGCCTCCTCTAGCTACCGTGGTGGGAGGATTCCAGTGAATCTTCCTGCGGCTGGGCCTCGTCGCTCAGAGAGAGTTAAAACTTCTTCCTCACGAGCACCAGTTGATCGGCGCTGCTCTGAGGATCCCCTTGATTCGAGGGCTAGCAGTTGCTCTGATGATGGGTCGAGTAACGAAGGTTATCTCTCTGACGATGTTGTCTTCTACCACAGCACACACACGTTCCATCGTGCATCAGGTACCATGGAGATTCCGGGGTCTGGTAAAACGATGATTCTACAGACTACTGAAGGGTGTGTCAACATCGTGGCACACCGGCTGAATTGGGAAAAGCTGAACAGGGAGAGGCCGTACTGCTGGGTCGAGGAGGAATTCTTGGAAATCCCCTCGTATCATGCAAACGAAGAGGAAAGCCCAGTCACTCTCCGCTACAAGATTTATTCTGACAAAAAGTATAAGGGACGCTTTCTTGTTCTTGCCCCCCATCCAACTGAAAGGGTCTGTCATCGCGTACCAGACGAGAGGTCGGTCTACATGTACGACTTCGTGTTTCAAAACTTGGGAGTCCGCTTCCCCCTGACGGAGTTTCAGATGGCCGTCCTGCGCTTCATCGACTACGCTCCTACCCAACTACATCCCAACGGCTGGGGCTTGGTGCGCGCTCTCGAAATTCTGGGAGAGCATTTCAACTTCACCGCCACTGTGGCCAAATTGTTTTATTACTGCCAAGTGGTCCGCCGTGCCAACAAGAAGGGCGGCCTTGGGTTCATAACGCTCTGTTGTGACTCAAGGTTGGTGAACTTTAAGTCCTACACCGAATCCGCTAAGGTGGATGGATGCTCTTTCAAACACTACTACACACGGATCCGAATTCAGCCCAACAAGCCGGTCTTCTGGCTCAACAAGGAAGGATTCACTAAATTCCCCCTTAGTTGGTCGCACGAGCACTTTCTACTGCTGAGCCGTGCCTACTATACTAATGAGAGTGAGCTTTCTTCTTACTCCATCGAAGTACTGAGTGCCATGCAGACGGCCTCAAAGATCCTCAAGGGGTTTTCCTACAGACTCCTCCTGGGGAGTGATGAAGTCCGGACTGCCTATCTCCGTAATAACCGTTCTCAACTGTGGTTATGTTACGTGCTTATTCTGCTCTCTTTACTTTTCTTCCCATGTGTTTAACTCAATTCTCCTTGTTTTGCAGAACAAATTGAAAAAGCCTGTCCCAAAATGTTGTCTCTGAGGACTATGCTGGCGGATGACGACTTTTCCTCCAAAGAGAATGAAATTCAAGCCAAGCGGAATTCCACCAAAGCTCCAACCATTCCTCTGACCTCCACAGTGGGAGATGAGGTCCCTCTCCTTGATGAGGAGGAGCCTGAAAAACAAACAGAGGCGACGGAGCAAAGTAATGAAGATGCCATCCCAGAGAAAAAGAAGAAAAAGAGGCGTCTGGTCAAGACGGCGGATGTGGAAAAGCCTCCTTCTGGTGACCCCGCAAAGAAACGCCAAAAGACCCTTGAGGAATCTGGGTTAAAAAAGGACAAGGGGAAGAAGCCCGTCCTTGACTCCTCTGCCCCTCCTTCACAGGCCACTTCTGGACCGGACTCTAGGAGCGGTCCTCCTCCAGCATTCGATCCTCCAGGCGAATCCTTTCTCTCACCCTATCTCTGGTTCCAGGGATCTACTCCCCTCACTCTTCCAAAGGTCAGGTACTGTCTCCGCCCCTCTCTTGATGCCGCTGAAGTTAGAGGCTCATGCAAAGCTGGCCGTTGGCAACTGGATGAGCTATCCGGTCTCTTGGACTCCTTGAGTGAAAAGGCGAATTACATGGAACAAGTTGAAAAACTTGAGGCCGACATCGCTGTAAAGGAGGCCTGGGCGGCCAAGCAAGCTGAGACTCGTAGAGGGGTGGAAGCTGAATTAACTAAGGCCAAAGAGACGCTGTAAAAGAAGACTGAAGAAATAAGTCAGCTACATTTTGCCAACAAAGCTTTAGAGCGGCAGGTCACTGAGCTTCAGCAGCAAAACAAGTCCATCCCCCTCCTTGTAGAAGAGCTGCAATTAGAGAAGAAGAGATCGACCAAGCTTGCTGACGATCTTAAAACAATGAAGGCCGGTCACAACAAAAGCCTAGGAGAGTGGGAGATCCTTCGGAAGGAAATGTAGGCCCAGATCGAAGAGCTGAGGAAGGGGAGTACGAGCACTGGGCCGTCGGAGGAGGATTTTGCCAAGATTTAAAAGAAATTATCTGCTGCTAAGGCCAAGGCTGCCAAAGCCTTGGGAATATGCAAGAATGTGGCTTACGAATCCTTCGGCCTGACACTTCGTCAAGTCTTTTATCGCAACCCTGACGTGAAGCTTAATCTGTACGGATTGGATCCGTTCTATGAATTCCACGGAGGGAAACTTATCAAAGTGCAGAAGGATGGCTCGCACCAGGATCCTCGCGATGCTCTTTATGAACTGCCTCCACTTCCGGAGGGTCAAAGCATGGAACCAGCACTGTCCACTCCTGGCCCCGAAGGTGAGACACAAGATGGTGCTCAAACTGGCCCAGAGACCGGAGCGGATAAGGCTCAAACTGAGGGAGCTGAAGAGTGGAGAACGGAAGTGTCCATCTCGGAGGATCAACAACCTGCACTTTGATTTTGTGCTTTCATTTACAGCTATGTTCTGGGATCAGCTCCAGCTTTAATATTTTGAGACATATAAAATTCTCCTTTACAGAAATAAAATTTGCTTTTGCTTCTCTTCTATCGTTTGTGGCAAATATATAGTTGTTGGATAACTTAGTCGTGTACACAATACTTTACCTTTTCAATACTTTACAAATCCGCTATGTTTATAGCTATATTGCTGTTTAAAGCGTGTTTATCACCCCGGAGTAAAATAACAGAAATTGTAACAGATAAGCAACAAATAAGTTAAAGCATGCCCTATCCCCAAGTATAAGTATTTTGGGAAGGGAAATTTTATTGTAAAACGTTAACTTTAACTTCCTGGTAATTAGAAAGGTTCATCCGATCTCGAGGATGTAGAACGGCCATATTTGCGTTCAGCCGCCCTGTAATGAATGCTTCAGAGATGAGGACGGAAATTATATTTGGAGTTTGGTACAACCCTTTCCTCCAAGTCTTCATGTAGGGTTCGGTATGACTTTGAAAAAGGTTAGGTCCTACACCTTTCACTTGAGGTTCGGTTTTGTCCTACAACTCAAGTCTTCAATGGTGTTCGGTTTGATCCTACTAACCATACTTAGAGTTCGGTGCAATCCTATAATCTAAGCCTTCAAACGGTGTTCGGTTCGATCCTACTAACTGTACCCAGAGTTCGGTTTAATTCCTACAATCCGGGCCTTCAACACGGGGTTCAGATCAGGGCTACTCCTGAACCTACTGCGCCCGTTACTCGGGGTTCAGCGTGGTCTCGAAGTTGAACCAGCTTACTGCGCCCAAGCCTTCAAATGGTGTTCGGTTCGATCCTACTAACCATACTTGGAGTTCGGTGCAATCCTACAATCCAAGCCTTCAAACGGTGTTCGGTTCGATCCTACTAACCGTACCCAGAGTTCGGTTTAATCCTACAATCCGGGCCTTCGAATGGGGTTCGGTTTAATCCTACAACCCACTTCCCCCTCAAGGAGTTACATCGTCAATACACAGAATGTTTGATTGAGATCATCCGTCCTGAGGGTCTTCGTATGAAAATGACTTATAGCTATTCATCATGACATACAAATGAGAGAGTGAGATTGATAAAGTCATAAATCGCATTTTCATTAAGTTGAAAGAATATATATTACAAAGGAAGCGTAGTTGGGGTCATGCCTCCTTAAAATCTTCTTGAGAAAACCCAATAGGAAAAAACTCAAGTAAGGGAAAAGAGTACATGCCGTCTTACCAACTAACTATAATAAACACGTAAGTTCTGAGTGTTCCACTTATTGCGAATTGGGGTTCCATCGAGCTCCTCGAGCCGGTATGATCCCTTTCCTGTTACCTTAGAAACTCTATAAGGGCCTTCCCATGTCGGTGCTAGCTTCCCTTGGTAAGCAAATTTATTACCCACACTTGCCTTCCTCAAAACAAGATCTCCAGTGTTGAATGCCCTGTATTGAACACGTTTGTTGTACCGGAGGGCTGCCTTTGCCTTTATTGCCTGGTCTCTAACAAAAGATCCTTCCCTTAATTCATGGAGAACGTGCAGCTCTGATGCCAGATTGGCATTATTGTCTTCAGCTAAAAAATATTCCACTCGGGCCGATCTGGTTTGTAGCTCCACTGGGATCATCGCCTCAACCCCATAAGTCAGCCGATATGGGGATTCATTAGTGGAGGAGTATGGTGTAGTATGGTATGCCCACAGAACATGGCACAATTGATCAGTCCAACCTCCCTTCGCTTCTCGAAGACACTTCTTCGACCCCTTTAGCACCTCTCGATTGGCTACTTCAGCTTGGCCATTCGTCTAGGGGTGCTCCACAGACGAAAATATTTGGACTATCCCCAGTCCCTCGAGCAAGTCAGTGAACTTCTTATCTGTGAACTGGGTGCCATTATCAGTCACAATCCGCCTTGGGACACCAAATCGAGCTATGATATTCTCATAAACAAAATGCCTTGTCCGCACAGAAGTGATATGCACTACTGGCTCAGCCTCAATCCACTTAGTGAAGTAGTCTACCCCCACAATCAAATATTTGATACCTCCTGGAGCAGTAGGGAATGGACCCAGGATATCAAGGCCCCACTGGTAGAACGGCCAGGGCACAACGGATGAAGAGAGTTCTTGGGCCGGTGTGTGATGGAGATTGGAAAATCTTTGACATGCATCACACTTCTTCATAAAATCTGCTGAATCCTGCTTAACCGAGGGCCACCAATAACCAGCCCTGAGGATTTTTCTCATTAAACTCCGACCCCCAGTATGGTGCCCACACTGCCCCTCGTGCACTTCCTCCAACACTGCTTGTACCTCATCTTCTTTCAAACAAAGGAGGTATGAGACTGAAAACCCCCTTTTGTAAAGCACACCATCAACCATGGTAAAGTACGGCAGTTCTCTTTTCACTCGTCTCTTCTCCTTCTCATCAGTAGGGAGCTGTCCGTATGCCAGATAACGGATGTACGGGATGACCCAAGAATTCTCATAAGGATAATTGACCATAATGGCATTCAGAGAGGGAAACAGAGGGATGCTAGGTGATGTCAGTGTGCTTTGAACCACTGTCATTATACTGCCAGGCTGTTTTGTACTTGCAAGCCTTGATAAGATATCCGCTCTGGTGTTCTCCTCTCTTGGCACATGCTTGAACTCTAGAACGTCGAATCTCCCCTTCAATTCATTCACACAATTCAAGTATAGTTGAAGTTGTGGCTCTCTGACCTGATATTCCCCCTGAATTTGTGAAATCACCAGCTGTGAATCACTGCACAGTGTAACTGCTGACGCTCCAATGTCAATCGCCGCTCGGAGGCCGGCCAAGCATGCCTCGTACTCAGCTTGATTATTGGAGGTCTTGAAATTAAATCGGAGGGGAATCTCCAGGTGTACGCCGTCATCACTTTCCACCACGACACCGGCTCCATAGCCTTTACTGTTTGATGACCCATCAACATAAATGGTCCAATGCGCTCGAGGTGTGGCTGGATCCGACCCTGTCATTTCCACCATGAAATCTTCCAGTACCTGAGCTTTAATAGCTCCTCGAGGCTTGTAAGAAATTTCGAATTTAGAAAGCTCGATAGACCATTTGATCATCCTTCCAGCAAGATCCGGCTTACTAAGTACTGAATGGAGAGGCATATTCGTTCTCACCAGTACTGGGTGCACATGAAAATACGGCCTCAACTGCCGGGAAACCCACACAACTGCCAGAGCGGCCTTCTCTATCTTTTGATATCTTCCTTCCGCCCCCTGGAACGTTTTGCTGGTAAAGTACACCGGCCTCTGTCCCTCCGAAGTTTCTTTAACAAGTGCCACGCCTAGGGCTTCATCAGAAATTTCCAAATACAAAATCAGAGTCTCACCAGGGTCAGGCTTCACCAGTATGGGTGGACTTGAAAGCACGGCCTTAAGCTGCTGGAAAGCTTGTTCCTGTTCTTCTCCCCATTCAAAACTCTTGTGCTTCTTCAACGCCTTTTACAGAGGAAGGGATCTATGCGCCATCTTGGGCATGAATGGAGCTAAAGCGGTCACCTTCCCGTTCAATGATTGTACCTCCCTTAGATTCTTAGGGCTCTGCATATCTAGTATGGCTCGACATTTTCCAGGGTTCGCCTCAATACCCCACTGGGTCAACATGAAGCCCAGGAACTTCCCCGCTGGAACCGTAAAAGTGCACTTTAGTGGATTTAGCCTCATGTTATATTGTCGCAACCGGGTGAACACTTGGCGCAAATCATCAATATGATCCCCTCCAGCAGGAGTCTTAGCAATGATGTCATCGATGTACACCTCCACCAACTTGGTGTGCATGCCTTCGAATACTTTGTTGATCATATGCTGGTAGGTAGCGCCGGCGTTCTTTAATCCAAACGGCATGACGGTGTAGCAGAACACACCACGGTCATTGACAAAGGCCGTCTTTTCTTGATCTCCTTCCCACATCGGAATTTGATTGTACCCTGAATAAGCATCCATGAAACTGAGGTACTGATAACCAGATGAATCATCTACCATGCGATCAATGTTTGGGAGAGGATACGGGTCTTTGGGGCAACATCGGTTGAGATCTACGTAATCCGTGCACATTCTCCACTTGCCATTGGCTTTCTGTACCATCACCACGTTGGAAAGCCAAGATGAATAGCGAATCTCCTTTATAAAACCAGCCTTCAACAGTTCCTCTGTTTGCTCACACGCTGCCTTCTACTTCTCCGGTCCCACCCTCCTCTTCTTTTGGGCTACCGGTCTCGTTTCTGGGTAAACAGCGAGTTTATGGCAACAAAAATCGGGGTCTATCCCAGGCATGTCTGCTGCAGTCCATGCAAGAAGGTCTTTAAATTCTTGCAAAAGAGTCAACAAACACTGCTCCATGCCTGCCTCCAGGTTGTCGTTGATGTGCGTAACCTTCTCTGGGGAATCCCCTAAAATGACATCCCTGGAACCACGATCCGGTGTGGGCTTTGAGGGGTTGAGAGGGTCGATCTTCAACTCCGCCCTGGGGTCCAAATCAATCAGACTGACAGACCCAGCCGTTGTTCCTCCGTCATTCAGCTTCCTCTTCTTATTAAACGCTTCCAACTTAACCATGTTGAGGCTCAGGTTATAACAGTATCGAGCCATCTCCTGATCACCGCGGAGGGAGGATACGCCGTTGTCCTTGTCAATGAATTTGATCAAGAGGTGAGGAGTGGACACAATTGCTTCCATTGCATTCAAAGTAGGACGGCCTATGATCCTGTTATAGGGGGATTCCACATCGATCACCAGAATTCTCGATTTTACCGTTCTCGCACCAGGCTCTCCCTCAAAAGAAATGAGGGTATCAAGATACCCCTTAGTAGGTTGCTTCGCCCCATTAAACACTGTGAGCTCTTGCGTGTACGACTGCAGATCTACATCATTAAAACCCATTCTTTTGAAACAGTTATAAAAAATTACGTCGCAAGAACTTCCCTGATCGACGAGGATCCTCTTCACATCTTTGTTAGCAATGACGGCAATGATCACCACTGCATCGTATCCTCCTGGGATCATCGGGCCAAAGTCGTCGTTAGTAAATGACACCATCAGGGCTGCCACACCGTCCCTGAAAGGGCGGTTATCTCTAGGTTTGCCCTGGATAGATAAAATCATCCGATGGTGATTTTTCCTGGCTGTGATTGACGCTCCTCCTCCAGCAAATCCTCCAGCAATCATCTCAATCACTTCACGCCTACCCTGCCTCTATTGCTGAGACATGTTCTCCTGCTGGGCTCCTTCAGCAATTATCACTCCTTTCTGCTTTTCAGCTGCAGTAAACTTCCTGACTGGGTTATGGCTATTGTCACCTTCATCGTCTGGATCTCTCCCTTTTTTGTCCATCCTGTCAGGCTCGTCTGAGGATCTTTCCCTGAACAAATATTGCTTCATCTTTCCCTCTCTAATGAGGGTCTCCACCGTATTCTTCAATGCTTTGCACTCGTTTGTGTGGTGACCTATTTGTTCATGAAAGACGCAATATTTTCGTGGGTTACCAATTCTTTTGACTGGGGGTGGCTTCCTTATACCAAAAACATAGAGCGCTGGCCAGCCAACTTCCCTCAAGATTTGGGAATTCCTGGCATTCAGAGGAGTATAGTTGCTAAAAGACGATACACGTTTGTCTCGTTGATGAGGTCAAACGCTTGCAAAGTCCTCTCAGAAGGCGTGTTTTTCTGGTCTCACCCTCTCCTTCTCCCTTTGTGGCTGCTGAGAGGGTACTGGGGGCTTCATTCTGGCTGCTGTAGCCTCCAGATGCATTTCTATACCCACGTACTTGGAAGCTTTCCTTCGAAACTCCTTGAAGGTTGTTGGAGGGCTCTTTGCCAAAGATAAGGCAAAAGCGGAACTAGGTTGCAAAGCTTCCACTACAATATGGAGCTGTATGGCCTCCGTGAGGTTGGGGACCAAAGCAGCCTCCTTGTAGAACCTCTTCAAAAACTCCTTAAGAGTCTCAGTCTCTCCTTGCCTTATCTGTGCCAAGGTGTGAGAAGTCCTTGGAATGTCCCTAGAAATGACAAAATGGCTTTCAAATGCAGCAGCTATTTCTTCCCAGGAATCTATGGATCCTGAGGGTAGGCTCTTGAACCAGCTGAGAGCCTCCTCCGTCAGTGTTCTTGGGAACATCCTACATATGACGTCTTCATCAGCTCCCAGATACATAGCTTCATACACGTAAGCATCCAGGTGCTTAGTGGGATCAGTTTCTCCATTGTACTTACCGATCGACAATGGCTGAGTCGTCTGCAAGTGCTTAGGGATGATGACACTCATAAGCTTCCTTGAGAAAGGGACGCTGGGTCTGTAAGCTCCAGAGGTCACCACTGCTTGCTCCCTCCTCCTGGTACTGACTCTATCACCAGAGTCTTGAGTTTGTTCCCTCTCCTCGTACGTAGGGATTTTCGAATACTGGAGGGTCGTAGATCTCTCCCTTGTAGATGCATGGTGGGCCTCTTCTGCTTGGGACGTCACCCTGTCCCCAGCTCCTCTCCTTTCCCGCCATAACTCCATCAACTCCTCCCTGAGCTGCCTAATAACCTCATCACGAGGGTCGGGGGTTGGCACTTGCACCATCCTTCGGGTGTTGGTGATAGGAGATTCGAAGACGAGTCTCCTCCCAGTCTGCTGGTGGGTCACATCCTCCACATGACCATCAACGGAATCACGTCCATCACCTTCCATTCTGACAACCAAACTTCTACGAAAAGTGGGAATAACTCTAACAGGTCCCACCGGGCGTGCCAATGAACTGGTTTGAACCGGGGTCTATGATCCGGTGTGGGACCAGCCATAAGAGTGCAGGTGTTTTAGGGTTATGTACACCGGTACAGTGGGTATCCGATGTTGTAATCTGGCCTCTCAGTGGGAGAATCCGGTCTTGTTGTCCTGGAGATCCTTCACACCAACATTTCGCGTCGTGAGAGGGCGAAAGGTGGTGCCACCTGTGAAGATTCTCCGACGCTCAAGTTAAAAGAGTGTAAGAACTCAATGAGTACTCAAACAATGCAATAGTAAGAATATGAGATAGAACAACGTAACCTTGCATGTGTATTGAAATGAGCTATTTATAGTCGAACGTAAGAAATGAATCGTTGGATGCAGGTGGGCCCCTTGGCTCTGATAGCGTGTTGAATGTGTCAATCAATATGGCTCAGTGCTCAGAGTATGTCAGGTGGGTAGGTCAATTATCAGAGTACGATCCTGTAATAGGGATGGAGGATAATCACCTTTCCGCATATTTCGCTGACAATCGTACTTACTTTCTGAGATAATTGTTATAGACACATTCCGCTATGCAGGGTATCTTCGCTGATAAGTTATAAGGAACTCTTATCTCACAGTGACCCTGGGGCAAATGGTTATTCACATCGTGGGGATACGGTCAGACGAAGTATCCCTCGTAACAAGGATGAATTGAGCCTCTGATGTGGTAAGAACGGATGAAGTGAGGGCGGATAACCGGTGTAGCTTCGTCTTCTTATAATACCAGTTTCTCCTCCGAGATGTCACTCTGACGTAATAATTTTGGGGACAGGTATCTAGACCGGATCAAAATGAAAAATATAACTTTATCAATTTTATATAGATAATAATAATAATTTTAGTAATAATGACAAAGTAATCATAACAATAAACTTTACTATAAGTTACGATTATAATAATCTTAAAAATAAAAAGTTAAAGTTAGAAATTAATCATGGTTCGAGTTGATAAAGGTAGTAATAATAATAAATTGACAGTGATAATAATGACGACAAATAAGATTTTCGTGATAATTGATAGAAATGGTATTTAATGAAAGAAGTAATGTTTTTAGAAGTTAATGTCCATGATAATGTAGAATAAAACAAAGGGACAAGCTACACACATTTTTCAAAAAACATATTAACTCATATAAACGGCTGAATTTTCTTAAACTAAGAAGGTAAATAATGATAGGTAAAATTGAACTAATAAAAAGAATAAGTGGTATATAGTTAGATTAGAAAATAATGTGCTAATTATATAAGGACTATCTTTAGTAACAAGAATGAAATGTTAAAGTTGAAATTAAATCGATAAGTAGGTATCTTTATGATAGTAGTAGAATTAAATAGGTAACCTTATAAATGATAATATTGGAACATGATAAACTAAGATAAGAAAGGAAATTAATATGTTAATAGTTATGTGTGTGATTGATGATTGACGTGATAAACATGCTGAATGGATATGTCTGTGCGTGTGCTTGAATTTATTAAATGAAATTGCATGACTATGTACTACATGTGTATGTGGTATGATTGCTTGAAATTATGGTGTGCGAAGAACTATATATGTATGTTGTGGTAAATCATGTTGCGAGACACAAAATTAAGATTAAGTCTCGGTAGGTTCCTGACATGATGTGATGGATGTGATGAAGCATGATTCGGAAGAACGTGATGAGATGATGACACACCAAGGTGCAAGGAATTGATATGAGAACGTGATGGATGATGGTATATGGCCACTTTGTCCTTAATCGCTAACTAATAATCTAAGACGACCAACACGCTCTACCTTAGTCTTATAATAAGAGCGCTAGTCGAGGAAAGAGTAAGAGCATTATCCAATTTAATTAAATCAAGAAAGGAAACTATAATTAAAATAATTCGCTATTAAAAAGAAATTTGTTAGTTAACGAGCCTATAAAATATCCATGAGCCATAAGTTAAAAGAAAGACCAAGAAACCTATCCCATCAAAATAAACTACACCTACCTTTGTACATGAACTAATTCCCTACTTAGTAGGTAAGGCCCCATAAGGTTATGAGGAAAGGTCATATGAAATAAACAAAGTAATAATTAATAATTAGTCAACCAAGTATACATATAAATAAGCTATATTCCCTGAGCATAAGATAGCCTACACCCTAGTAAATAGGGATAACTCAATAAAGCTTAATTAGCCTCCACCTGGTAATACAAGGACAATGTTATAAGGAACCTAGGATAACCCTAGATAGTTACCAACCTTACGAGATTGAAAAGAAGAGATGGTAAGAATATGAGTAGTATAACTTAAGAGAAATATTAAAATCTCAGTCATAAGTGGATAAAGAAATAAAACTATCCTGACATTAAGGGCAAAGGCAGGTTGACGGAAGGACCCTACGCGAGGACGAGTATCTTAAGAAAATAAAAGATGAATAAGTTAAGCATTGATCATGCATCATATGCATCTGGTTTTGGCGGAAGGTCATGATGAAAACTAGAGGATACAACAAGGGGTATGCTAGAGTATGTAGAGTTTGATCCACATATAGGATCTTAGGAGTACAACTAGGCTATAAACTGAATGGCTCATGGGTAGCGTCCCGAGGTCGGGCATAGCAATGCAAACTCGGTGTACTTTGACTAAAGATGGAACATACTAGGGCTGTCGAGAATCAATTCCTTTATTAAATGATGATGAATAGTGATTTGAGAAGGGACCCCTCTTATTGTGGATATGCATATCCAGGTTACCCTTGTGTTGCAGGAACTTGGTGGGCTCCGGTTGCTCTAGCATGGACCGTTGTGCCTAGTATAAAACTGAGTAGGACAGTTCTGATGAATTATGATGATATGATTTTTAGGCCCATATGCATCGCATCAATAACACTAAAAGATGAAATAATAATATAACACTTGCATACATTAATAATATTATGCTTGTTTAACCCTTGCGTGATATATATATCTGTGTGTGTATGTATGTATGCATGTGATACTTTGTCTGTGATGCTCATAATAGATACACCTGTGTAAATGTGATGGTATACATGGAACTTCTCCTGGGACAAGTTAGCTATAAATGGGAAGTGAGATAACACTGAGTGAGATGAGTTCGAGTAAGGAGTTCAGTGATAAGCGAATAGTAATTGGTATAGGAGTGAGGCCTGAACCTCATGTGTAGTCGGGATTGCAATGAATTATGTATTGGATGGGAAAGATATCATAGATGACAAATCTTTATTGTTTGTGAGTGAAGGGACATTGCTCAGCTTTACATCTATTTTTCAGATTTCTGAAAAGGCCTTGCTCAAAAGATAAGGTTCATCAAGGAAAGTTGCCCTCGACTGATGGAGCTGGCCCTAGCACCTTAGGGGTCTTCCGGGAGGATTCTGACGATGAGTCAACGTGTAAACCCCCAGAGTCGCTACAACCTTACGACAGAGATGTAGAAGTAATTGGGAGCACTATCCGAAGCTACGGGGACCCGCCCCATTAGTAAAGCGTAGAAGATTTCGAGGAGCTTGCAGGATGTAGAGCCTTTACAGATGAAGACTGCTTAGGTCTGCACCCCCTACATGAGCCTCCAAGGACCCTACGGTCACCCTCACTTGAGTACGTCCCTCTGACCCTAGATGAAGAAGTCCTTGAGCCAGAGTCAGGAGGAAACCTTGAGATGGAATCAAAAGGACAACCTAGAGGAAGATTCTTTGGAGGATCTAGATGAGGAGCCCATTGACATCATGGAGGAGGACCCGATAGTTGTACCTGAGGCAGCAGCACCTGCTGCTACTTTCGCAAAGCCTATCTTGACGTATATTCCCGAGATAGAGGTCAAGGTAGTCGTTTGATATACGACGCAGGGTCTTTCTCCTATGACCAGGTTTCTGTTGAGGGTCGAGTGGGACCGATCATAGAGCTTCCTCCGCTACGTGTACCAGAGCTTCATTGATGAAGACACAAAGGGCATCACTGAGATGTTCGCAAAGGCCCAAAATCTCCTTGCAGCTACATCTAGCGCCTATCACCGCCATCGTCGGGCGAGGTAACCAGGACCATCCACGAGTAGGGACCACTCGAGCTTAGCACCCTTCAAAGACGAGTAGGTGGCTAGTGGGTATTTTAGTTAAGTCTTGTTTTAGGAGCGTGCGCGCCCGTGTTTAGAGTATGTACAGTTTGTTGATAATGACTATGTATGTTGTACAAACTATTGTAAATAAAGTTGTGTTCCACCAAAGTTTCTTGCACAAAAAAAACTTTCACATTTTTCTAAGACTTGTAACCTCTCAGTTAAGTAGGATGATATAGTGGAAGAGATTGTCTTAGTTAACCAAGGGTGCTACAGATTGCACACATTTCAAATAGCCAAAAAATTGATTTAACCTTATAAAAGGAAAATGACATGAACAAGGATAAAGGAAATTTCAAAATAAGGTTAAAAGGATGTCTAGTCTAAATTAATCTTAAATCAAACATATTTTTTTTAAAAAAGACTAACAGGACGTCTCATCCAAATTAATCTCATTGTAGAAAAATAGTCATTTTTTTGACGAATGGAAACAGTGTTCTAAATGTAACAAGATTAACAAGACATCTCATCTAAATTAATTTTTTGTGAGAAAACTTGTTATTTTTAATAGATGAAAAGGAGGTTAAAAACATAACAAAATTAACAAGATATCTCGTCTAAATTAATCTTGTCATAGTAAAATGGTGTTTCCAAATTAAATAGTAATAATTTAAATTTGATCAAAATAAAAAGCAACAAACAAAAATTACTAAAAAGAAAATGGGCCCGACAGGAACTATTCTTGCTCCTACATATTCCCAGGTACATCAGAAAATCAAGGTTATGTAGTTCATAGTTTGGAGATAGATTTTGAAGATTGATTTTTTGGTTGTTTTTCTTTAAAATGATCTTAAAGGGTTTGGGAAATGATTTCTAAGAAATGATATTTTTAATTATATATGTTAAAAGAAAATCTCATCATATTCTAATTTTTTTTATAAATGAGGTTTTTATGCTGAAGGAAAGAATACAAGACGAAGCACTTCGTACATATATCAACCTTCACGACCTTATAACATCGATGTAGGCAAAATATGTTGCACGACATTGTTATAAAATCATCACATAATTTATTTAAAGGAAAAACTAATTTTGTTTTTAGTTATTTTAAATTTAAATCAGAATGATCATTGAATAAATATTCACAGTCAAAATTATTTATAATCATTAAAAAATAAAACTTTTTCTCCTTTTTTGAAATATTTGCATTTTCCTTTAAAGATTATACTAGTGCAAAATGTAGATACTAGCACAAGATATAAGCACGGTTAAACGGTAAACGTGTTCATAAAACGCGCGGTGGCATGTTGGAAATTATGACCAAATTCTATGAACACGGTTTTAGCGTGAACCGTGATAATATATAATGCAATGGCATTTTTGAAATACACATGAAGCTCTATAAGCACAGTTAACAAATAAGCCATGTTTATAGGTGAAACTAAAAATGTGCATGCACATTTGTGTTTGACCTATAACATGATTCACAAAGAAACCGCGGTCATAGGTCATGCGTGTTGACTTATAACCTCGGTTCTGATAGTAACCGTGTTTATATGTCTTATATAAGCATGGTTCACAAAGAAACTGTGGTCAAAGGTCATGCACGTCTGACATATAACCACGGTTCTGATAGTAACCGTGTTTATATGTCTTATATAAACACGGTTACAGAAGCAACCGTGCTTATAGCTTCCTTTTGAATTTTAAATTTCGAATGTCGTGTGTACTTCTCATTCAAACTCTCTTTCTCTATTATCTTTCTCCTATCTCTCTCTCTAAGATTTTTCTTCTCTGTTTTCCCATTGCCATTGACGTTTGCATTTGTTTGTGTTCTAGATCTAACATGGTTCTGTGTGTATATTTTGTAGGTTTTCTTTTGTTGTTCCTATTGCGTGCCATTGACGTTCTTTCTTTGTGTTTTGCCACCACACGACCATTCTTTTTTTTCTCGTTCATGCATGTAAGGCTTCTTTTTTGTACCTATATTCTTTTCTGTTTCTTTTGCTTATAATAGAGGTTTTGTAGGTTTCTGTTTACTATTCTGTTTGTTTTTGTTCTCTATGTTTTGCTTCTATTTGTTCCTATAATGGAGGTTTTCTGTTTTGAAGGTCAATGTTGGGGTCATTGAGGAGGATGTTGGTGGCAACTGTGGAGGTGCATGCCTAACTTTTAAAGATGGTTCTAACAACCGTGTTTAAAGAGCTTTTTTAAATGCGATTGAAATCTGTGGTTAAAAGTCCTTATTTATTACCACGATAACAACAAACACAGTTGCGGGACCATGTTTAAAACCTCATCTTAACCGTGTTAAAAAGCCTTTTCTGCATTAATGTTAGTAAAACATTTTGCTTTTTTCTTTTTCTTAAGGAAAATAGAACAAGTTAAAGTGAAGCAAAATAAAATTGAACCAAACAAAATAAATTGAAACAACATACACACGACGTGGGGAGTCTTGGTTGAGAAGGTCTCAGACTCGGTCGATGATGAAGGTGGTCTAGGCGGGTTCTTGCTTAATGGCTTCTTTCTTCCTCTTGTTTTGGTTTCTATGGGTTTTGATGATAAGGTTTAGGTTTGATGGTGTTCTTGGGTTGCTATTGGTTGTGAAAAGGGTTATTAGTTTAGTGAGGGAGGTGATGATTTTGGGGTTAATTATGGGTTTAAAAATAGTGAAGGTTTGATAGTTTTGGGTTATGGATGGTTTTGGGAGTGATGACGAAGGGTGTTGTTGAAGGTGGAAGTGAATGGGCGGTGATAGCGGTGTAGTAGGATAGCTTAGTTGTGATGGGTAACCGTGGTGGCGAGGGTTGAAGGTAGTGGTGCTGGGTGGGGGTTATGGTTTGGTGATAGTTTAGCTTGGTGGTGATGGTGTGAGGTTAAAGGTAGTGGACGATAGTGAGGGTTTAAGGGGGACGGGGAAGATTGGGTCATTTTTTTCAATTTTACTAGTTTGATTGCTATTTTTTATGTGATATGTGGATTCTGGTTGTTGTGAAATTCATTCCAATATCTCTTTATATTTGTTGCTCTATGGGGTGTTGCAAACTTTGCCATTACCTGTTTCATGTTCTATTTCAAATTTTAGGATTTCTCTTATTTCAACTTGAATGCTTTTTCAATTTCTATTCTTGAAGCCTAAACCAGTAGAGTAGGAAGGCTTTTAGCCATTGACCTCAAGATGGGTTGTTTTCATTTTCTGAAGTGATGATCTATAAATTTTATTCAATGCAACCTCTTCCCTAAGCCTTTATCTTTGCTTAAATGTAGGAAAATAACATAAAAAGAGTAAAGAGGGAGCAAGAAGCGTGAGTGGGGCGGAAAACATTAAGAGGGAAGGGAATAAAATAAAATAAAATAAAAGAATAAGGTAGCACAAAACAAAAGAAATAATATATACAAATACAAATAAAATAAATTAAACAAGCGACATTTTGGGAACATGAAAACGTACCCAAACAAAAAAGAGTGTTCACATATATCAATTTTTAAAATAACTGGCGCAATTTTTATATTGATTTTTTAATAACTAATCTAAAAATATTTTGTATATAGATTATTTTAAAAATTAATATAAAAATATATACTTTTTATAACAATTATTAAATAACCCATGTTAAAAGTTTCTAAAATAAATTGCATGTTGTAATTCACCGGAGAATATCATTTCTAGATATCAATAATACAATCAATCTATAAATATTTATGTCGATCAAAATATTGTGCAGTGCCACATTGGGGGTAATATTAGGCATCCATATCACATTTGCATTAATCCATGTTATGAACTACTTCAAGGTCTCATTACACATTGTCCTAAGTTAGCCAATCACATAAAGGTTAATTGGATGGCTCAGCTAGTTAAGAACTAGCCTATGAACTTATCCTTTAGTTCACTAAAGTTCTTGATTGTCCCACTTGGAATAGGGGAGAACCATTGTAGAATGGCCTTTTTCAATATAATAGAGAGGAGTCTACGCATCAGGGAGCTAGGAACCCCTGATATTATCATGTATATAGAGAATGTTGCCAGGTGGTCCATGGGATCTATCGAACCATAACATCTATCCATGATGGGTTCTTTTAAGTTGGTGGAGTGGGGCAAGTCATTATTTTTATAGTGAACAAGTGCCCAACTAAGGGGCATTTATGCCATCGATCCACTTGGTGTACCATTCTCTATTGTGTTTTTATGTTCCCCCCTTCTTCAAAGATCCTTGTTTTCTTTCCACAAATGATCTAGTGCTTCCTGGAGTGTCCAGATAGTCGCCACTCCATCGAGTGTGTTTTCTTTGTCCGACCTTTCCTTCTCTGTGTGGTCGCTCTTTTTCTTCAGCCAGAGGTTTCAAATCCTTTAGATTCCTTTTAGTCCCCCCAAGCGGCTTCAATCAGAAGGATAACAAGGTTGTTAACCTTGTGGTTAGTTGGTCTTTTTAGGGTTGGGAAAAATTTTACTCGAGCCCCATGGTGGAGGCCAAAATGTTCACTTAAAGTACTCCAAAACCCTAGGTGAGTACTAGGATTAGGGTTTCCTATTTATATTGTCACTTTCCTTCTTTGTGGTGACTAATGACCTATTTATACATAGTGGATTGAACCCTATTCTTGAGCCTATTTAGGTGTCTACATACATATTAAGATCATGTCTCTTACTATAACAATCATTAATAGCTACATAATAAATAAATTAATTGCTAAGAAGGTCCATCACCTTGAGCTACCTGGGCCATAGATTGATTGATAAACCAAGCCCTGTGCAAAATTTTATAAACACGGAACAATATGGCAGTTTTGTAATTAAAATGAAAAATAGGAAATGAAAAAAAGAAATATTTTTGCAATCCAAACGAGACTTAAGATATTGAGATAAGTATCAAATTGACTAAGAAGATAGTTAGTATATATTTTACAAGGTTTGATGTAACTTTTAGCTTATGAGCTAGTTTTTAGGTTGAATTAAGACAATTATTTCCTAATATAAAAAAGAAAATTTATTTTTTTTAACATGTATAACCTGCATTGATAAAAAAAAATAAAAAATAATTTTTATTTAAAATTAACATTAATAAAGCTTCATGTATTAATTTCTAATAAAAGTTGATCAGTGAGATAAAGTTATCTAATATAATTTGTATTAATTTCCCATGCTTTTTCTTTCGAGTGCTTGCTCGTTCCTTGCGATGTTGGGCTGTCTATTCAACAAGTAGAGGCATTAATTGGTGGTAATCATCTTGTTAGAAAGTTGAAGTGTTTGACTTTATAAATCTTTTATATATAGTTCCTCAATCGATTAATGGTGTGGGTCATTTCATTAGTAATAAGTTTGGATTAGAAAGGTGAATATATAATAGACATTAGAAGGAAACATGTTCTCCAAAGTCATTACACAAAAGGCATATATAACCCGAATACAACGGAGATTAAAACAAATATAAATAAACGCATTTAAATTGTGGATTGAATTTTAATTGACAAATGGTCCCCATTAGCTAAAAGAAAGTTAACAGCACATGGAAGAAAGAAAAGGCTAAGCACTAGACCCAATTTTTGTCTAAACATGTTTTAACCTTTGGAAATTAACATGATAATCAACTTCGGGGAAATTGATGGGTCTGTTGGAAGACAGTAGCAGAGTATAAGTGGGAATTTGCTCATATTCACACTTGCTTTTGGAAAGACAAAAATATCATTAAACAAAGGTAATACAAACTAAATAAAATTATTTATGTCTGCTCACTTTTCGAAAGCAAGATAATAGTCAACTTCTGGGAAATTCTTACAGTGAACAGTGAGAAGAGGTTGGTCATATGGTTTTTTAACTTGTTTAACTTGTAGTTATGATGACAAATTAAAAAATAATTTTTATTTAAAATTAATATTAATTTAATTTCACATGTTTTCTAATATGAGATTAGTACAATTTAAAATAAAACTTTTTTATTTTTGATTTCTTGAATATGCAACACTTTATAAATTTAAAAAACCGTCTATCTTATAAAAGAAGCTTTGTTGCCGTTTATCTCTAAGCTAACGTATATCTTTGTCTAATTACACATTACATTGATTTCCAGGTAACAATAACGTTCCACCTAGGGATGATAATATGGGCTGGGTCCGCGGGCTGACCCGTTTGGCCCGTTAAAACGGGTTAGGACAGGTTAACTTTTGAAGTCCGTTTTCCCGAATAGGCCTAGTCTATTTTGGCCCGTCAAAAAACGGGTCCGTCATGGGCCAGCCCAATGGGCCTTTATTAAAATATATATTAATATGTTATCTATATAATATTAATATTTAGTTGGTTGTAATTTTGATTATTTGATAAGGAACTAATTTTGATATTTATTGTTTCCATTTAATGAAATAAATTAGATTAATTATAAAAACTTTGCTTTAGAAAGGTGAAATCTAATTTTTATTTCTAATTTTTCTTAAAAATTTTTAAAAATAGTTTAAATTTAAAATAAAAAATAGCTTGTCTGATTATCTTAAAAAAATGGGTTGGCCCGTTTTAACCCGCGGGCCACATAGAAAATGGGCCGGGCCAATGTTTTTGGCCTATTTTCCTATTCTGGCCCGGCCCGTATTTGGACGGGTCTATGCGGGCTTTGACACGGCCCGTAGGCCCGTTTTGCCACCCTAGTTCCACCGCTGCACCAATAAAATATAGTTTTATTTTTATTTCTCATGTTTTACAATGGGAATTAAGAAAATTAAAATAATTTTAATAAAAATAGGAAAATTAGTTACATATATATTTTTAAAAGAGTTAGTAATATTTATGAAGTTTTGGGTTTTTCTCCTCAAGTGTTAAAATAAATAGGATTTGATTTAGGCATATAGTTTGAATTCATCCCAGATCAAGACGGTATACTTATAATCCAAAATGAATTCACTAGTGCAAAATTTAGATATAAACACATAATATAAGTACGGTTAAAAGGAAACAGTGTTAATAAAATGACGGTGACATTTTTAAAATTTTTAGGAAAAGACTATAAACACGGTTAACAGGTAGCTGTGCTTAAAATATAATATAACCACAGTTAGAGAAGCAACCGTGTTTATATGGTTTAAGGTTTATTTATTTTGGTAAACCATTTTGGTCGGACTCCTTCCGTCCCTGTCCTCTTTTACTTCTTCCAAGCAAAAGTTTTTAAGGCGAGGGTCCCAATAGGCTGGGTTTCTCTAGGCGGGGTTTCTGGTCGTTGTCTAATAGAGACATTTTACCAGTCATATAAGAACTTCAAGGGCCTATTTTTCAAAATTTAGGTGAAGCCATATGTAGCTGGGGAAGACTTCCTCCACCACCCTAATGGGCGTCCTGCTTTTCCGTTGTATTGGACTCGAGAACCCATTCAATACCGGATCAATTGGGAAGACTTGTCTCTCACCGAGCGAGACGACGCGAGGTTCTTTGTTAAGGGTGTGGGGTATTTTTTCAGTTCCCAAGGTTTGATCTTGTTATCCACTGACCCGGGTGCTCTAGACTCTTGGATGAGTAAATATAGATTTATTAGGTTGTGTGTCTTGCTTACCCAGTTTTTTCATATCATAATAACTTATGTCTTTTCTTTTGTAGTGGATATGGCTCCTTACCACATGTCTTCTAAGGATATGCGTAAGGCCTACAAGAAAGGTGCTTCTCAAAGGGGGACACTCATGTTGTGTCGACCCCTACTCTAACTTCAACCTCCACCCACCTCTCGTTGTCATTCCTGTGACGACTCTACCTCTTCCTTCTTCAAATCCTAGTGAGATAAGTGGTGAGGTCCACGAGTCTAAAAGACAATGTGTCCAATTACTAGGATCTTTCTTTGTTGAGGCGGGATCTACTCAGGACATTTTTCATTTTGAGACCCCTGCTATCCAAGTGATAGAGAGTTCCGAGTCTTTGGAAATTCCTCTTTATACGAGGGAAATGATCATAGCTGAGC
Source organism: Clitoria ternatea (assembly GCA_037962975.1). Classification (NCBI taxonomy): domain Eukaryota; kingdom Viridiplantae; phylum Streptophyta; class Magnoliopsida; order Fabales; family Fabaceae; genus Clitoria; species Clitoria ternatea. Next base: position 43,106,657 of record CM075669.1, on the reverse strand, counting down.
ACGTGGCCACTCCCTTTCTTTGTGACTACGATATTGGTTCCCGATAGTGGGAACGCTTTATGAATTAGAGCCTAGTCTCCAGTAGGAATCCTGCTTGGCTTTGTAGGATGCTACTTTTTTGATCCCCCAGTTCATCGACTACATGTTGATGTTCAACAAAGACAAGGCTCGTTAAATGGATGCTAACCCCATGGCCGTCTGCCAAGCTATGGAGATGTTCAGTATCCGAGTGACTTCCATGAGGCACTATTTGGACGATTACATGACATGTAAGGAAAGAGCTCTAATTAACCCGACGAAGGAGAATGAGGCGTCTGTAGTTAAACAGCAAAAGGCCAAAGGAGCCCTCTAAAAGCTGGCTGAGTTAGAGGGTCAACTATAAGATCGTGGGGTTGCTTTGGAGAGAGTGGCCGAGCTAGAGGAGTAGTTAAAGGCCTATGAGGCGACCTTGGAGCAATCTGAGGCATCATTAAAGGATGTAGAGGTGAAGTTGGCAAGCTCTGAGGATGCCGGTGAGAGTTAGTGGTGAAGAATATGGAATTGGATGAGTTCCTTAAAGAGACGAAGTTGGCTCTAGATTTCGTGCGACAGAGCTTGATGGAGGCTGAATCAAAACACCACCAAGAACATTGAGTTGGGGGAGAAAATTGATGTGTTGAGGTTTAAGGTTGTGAAAATGTTCATCGTTGGGTTTGAGAGGTGCCAAGAGTAGATGGCAATTTTGAATCCCTCTCTGACGATCTCCTGGGAGGGATCTGACCCTTTTAAGAAGGTGGTAGATGGGAAAATCATTGATCTCTCTGAGTCAGATGACGAGGTTACTACAGTTAATCCCCCCTCCTCCGCTCGGTGGACAAGCCGAAGCTACCCCTTCTCTCGAGGTTGAAGTTACTCCCTTCGACACCACTGCCACTTCTGCTCTCTAGTCCTTTTTTCTTTTTCTCTATAATTTGTCATTTTGTTTTTGTTTTGAAGAATGTAATATTTATGAAGATTGTGTTAATGAGGAACTTGTACATGTGTTGCTTTATCTTTGATGTCAAATTTCTAGTTTAAAATATTTATGCATAGTCAATCTATTGCTTATATGCCCGCCCGGGTCATGGGAAAGAATTATATAGCCGTCTTTAGGACTTAACGTAATTCGTGATGGAGATTGTCGTTACTCCTGAGTGAGCGAATTCTCACTCGGGCTTTTAGGACTTAGTGTAATTAGTAATGAAGATTGTCATCACGCTTGAGTGAGCATATTCTCACTCGGGTTTTTAGGACTTAATGTAAAGTGAAGCCAAGATTTTCATTACCCCCGAGTTAGTGTATTCTCACTCGGGTTTTTCAGACTTATTGTAATTCGTAATGAAGTTTGTCGTTACCCCCAGGTGAGCCATTACCCCTCCGAGTAAGCGTATTCTCACTCAGAGTTTTAGGACTTAAACTTAAAAGTAGGATTTTCCATTACCCCCAAGCGAACGTATCTGCGCTCAGAGTTTTAGGACTTAAATGTAAAAGGAGAATTTTTCTGTTACCCTTGAGTGAGCATATCCTTACTCGGGTTTTTAGGACTTAACATAAATTGAAGTCAAGAGTGTCCTTACCCCCGGGTGAGCGCATTTTCACTTGAAGTTTTAGGACTTAAATGTAAAAGTAGAATTTTGTCGTTTTCCTCGAATGAGCGTATATGTACTCGGAGTTTTAGGACTTAAATGTAGAAGGAGAATTTTGTCGTCATCCCCAAGTGAGCGTATCCGCACTAGGAGTTTTAGGACTTAAACGTAGAAAGAGTCCTCAAAAGATATTACACTGAATTATTCTTGTATTATTGACTTGAGAGGGCCTCACTAAAAACTCCCGAGAGAAAAAACCCTGTGGGAAAACCTCTTGGGTAGGAAAAAGAGTACCCTTGATACATCAGTTATAGTACATTTTTAGATGTGTGGCGCTCTATGTTTGGGGAACACTTATGCCCTGTAACTCTTTGATTCGGTATACAGTCTTCCCCACTACTTATGCTACTCGGTATGGGCCTTCCTAATTGGCTGCAACCTTTCCATCTTCTTTAACTCTCCTGTTATTGTCGATGACTCTCAGTACCAGATCTTCTTTATAGAAAGGTCATGGTTTAAGCATGGTATTCCATTTTTGAGCAGATTTATGCTCAGATGCTTGTATTTTTACATAGGCTATGTCCCTCTCCCCTAGGTTGAGGTCCAGATCTTTCTTTCTTCATTCATCATTCACCTTTTCTTCATTAGTAAGTTGTCAAAGGGAGGGCTCACCAAGTTCAACGGGAATCTTGGCGTTAGCGCCGTAAGCGACATGAAATGGGGTCTCTTGTGTCGCTAATTCAAGGGTTGTGTGATAGGCCCATAAGGCCCCGAGCAGTTCTTCTTCCCACCTTTCTTTTAACTATTCCAACCTACGTTTTAGTTCTTGTAGTATCACTTTGTTTGATGCCTAGACCTATCCATTTGTCTACGGATGTTCTACTGATGAGAATTTTCTTTTTATACCCAGATTTTTGCAGAATTACGTGAAGTACTTATCTGTGAACTATCATCTATTATCAGAGATAATGGTGTGAGGAAGTATAACTCTGTATATTATATTTATCCATGTGAAGTTCTGTACTTTGGCTACCAAGATAGGGGTGAGAGGCTTTGCTTCAATCCACTTTGTGTAAAAAAGTCTATCGCTACCAAGAGGTACTTGACTTTCCCTTTCCCTGGGGGAGAAGGACCGAGGATGTCCATACCACAGGTGTTGAATGACTAAGGAAGAGGATTTTGTGCAGTGGTTTTGGATGGTTGTGCATCAGATTGGCGTTTCTTTAATAGGACTTATACTTCTTGATGAATTCAGACTAATCTATTCGCAACGTAGGCCAAAAGTACCCTGCCCTGAGGACTCGGGCTACTAAAGGATGGACTCCCCCGTGGCAACTACAAATTTATGAGTGAAGCTCTCGTATTACATATTTTGTCTATTCTGGGTCAAGACATTTGAGGAGGGGTAATGTGAATCCCTACTTGTAAAGTTATCCTTCAATAAAAATGTAATTAGTTGTGTGTGTCTGAATTTTTTAAGCTTTTGAGGAATCCGTGGGGAGCTTACCTCTAACCATAAAATCTACTATTGAGGTCATCCATGTGTTCACCTTAGGAGTGATGGTAACTTTGTTCATATGCTCTTTATTTGATGGTGGGCTCTTCTAAAGTGATCTTTATGATTGTCTTCAAATTTCCTGCCTTATTCATGGTGTCTAATTTGGAGAGTAAGTCAACTCTCTCGTTTTCTGCTTGGGGAACATGAACTATCTTGAATAACTTGAAGTCCGTTATCCCTCACCTCACTTGGGAAAGTTATTTGGCCAGAATGGGATCTTTTGCCAGATATGCCCCCTCTACCTGTCTCATAATTAGTTGTGAATCAGTTTTTACCTGTATACATCAAGCTCCCAGGTCCAGAGCCGTTTGCAAACCCACAATCAGTGTTTCATTCTATACTGGTAGGGGATTCGAGTATAATTCCTACTCCTTTCTCTTTTTCATTTGATGACTCATCGACAGACAGGGTCCATAAAGCATGCTCCGTGTCATATTCTTCCTTATCATTTCCCAGCTCGACTATGAAATCTGCTAGGACTTGCGCCTTGATAGCTCTCTAGGGTTTGTAGTAGATTCCGTACTCGAAAAGCTCTATGACCCAAGCAACCATTCTTCCTGCCAGCTTTGGCTTCTTAAGTATCTTACTAATCGACTAATCAGTCCTAATAATAATTTGATGGTTATGGAAGTATGGTCACAACTTCCGAGCGACTACCATCAAGTTGTATGTAAATTTCTCCACCCTTTGATACCGTACTTCAGCTTCTTGTAGAGTCTTACTTATAAAATATATTGGTCGTTGAATGGAATCTTCCTTCAGGACCAAAGTCACACTGACGACCTACTCCCCAACAGTCAGGTATATTATAAGCTCAGCCACATGGGTGGGCTTGGTCAGTATGGGGGCAAAGTCAGATAGGTCTTCAAATCTCTGAAGGCTTTTTTATACTTCTGGGTCCATATGAATGTGTTAGTTTTTTTTAACACTTGATAAAAAGGCACCAAATTTTCAACAAACTTGGAAAGGAACCAAGAACGGCTTGCAATCCTCCTGGTAACACGCTACATCTTTTTGATGTTTTGGTGACTCCTTATTTCCAAAATGGCTCAATATTGATCGAGGTTGGCCTTGATACCTCTGTGTGTTAACATGTGCCCCAAAAATTTTCCACCTTGAACCCTGAAGGAGCACTTGTCAAGGCCGAGACGCATATTATGCCTTCTCAGCTCAGTAAAAGTTTCTTCCAAATCCTTTGTGTGTTTGGGTGCTTCAACCCAAATGACATCACCCGATAACAAAACTTTACACCTCCAATCATAAAGGCCATTTTTCTTCTTATCTAAGGTCTATCCATATTTGGTTGTATCCTGAGTACCCATCCATGCAGCTTAGAACCTGGTATCCTAAGGTGTCATATACCAAATGGTCAATACTAGGTAAAGCGTAAGGATCTTTGGGACATACCTTATTTATATTAGTGAAATCGATACACATCCTCCACATCCCATTGACCTTTTGTACCATGACTACATTGGATAACCTGGTTGGGTACTTAACCTCTTAGGTGAAGTTGGCTGCCAGTAACTTGTCTGTTTCTTCTTAACAATGGCTCTCCTTATAGGTCTTAGTTTTCTTTATTTCTGTGCTATCGGCATGGCTTCTGGGTAGACATTCATTGAGTGGCATATGACATTTAGGTCAATCCCCGACATGTCCAAGGGACTCCATGTGAAAAAGGTTTGTGTTGGCCTTTAGCAGAGTGACTAGGGATGCCTACAAGTCCTAGTCTAGTACCGCACTGATATGGGTGCATTGGCTTCGGCTAGATCCCACTTGTACCAGCTTTAAAGATTTGACTAGTTGTGGACGTTCGTGCTCTCTCTCATCTCGGGGATCAAACCCCGTTTCTATATCTTCGTCGACCATAAAGGTCTCTGTGGGCCAGAGACTCTCATGATAGCACTCCCGAGTGACCTCAAGGCCGGCCCAGACAACTCTATTGCACCCATCTCTGAGAGAAAACTCCATGGTAAGGTGCAAAGTTAAGACAACGGCACCAAGTGCATTAAGGAATGGATGACCCAGGATGGTGTTGTATGTGCTAGGGAAGTCAACGACTAGGTATTTCACCATTACTACCCTGTTATCGTCTCTCGAGCCAAATATTATCTTTAATTCGACGTAGCACATCACCTGCATAGAATCACCCGTCAAACTAAGCAATTCATACCTTTTAAGCCACCTTGGAGGTAACTGAAGTCGCTTGTACCCTTCCAATGTAAAATATCCACGGAACTCCCTTGGTCCATCAACATTCTTCCCACGATGCACTCTACAATCTCCATAGTGACTACCATCAGATTGTCCCTGTTTGGGACTCCCTTGGGAAGGTCTGAGTTATCAAAAAAATAATTCCAGTATGCGGTAGCTCTACATTGAATTTATCTGTCTGACTACATGTGGGGTAACAGCTTTGCATCTGGGGAAACCCCCTGAGATGGTATGGAGAACTCTTTTTTCATTGTCCCTCACATCATCAGGCTAGTGAGATCGAGGACCCTTACGCTCTTCGCGAGGTTTATCCTTTAGCTGTAGCTCTACCTGACTCAAGAATTCTCACTCTCTCTTCCACCCGGTTTCACGTAGTGCTTCTCTTTTTTGGTCAATGAATTTCTCTAAGTACCCTTGGCGTATCAACTGCTCAATCTGATTTTTGAGGGACCAGCAATCCTCTGGGTCTTCCTTCCTGTCATACTTCTCCATTGTCGATGATTTATAATTCAGAGGGGTTGGCACTGCCATGATCTCCTTTGTGAATGGATGGGCTGTGTAAGGATGTGGGGGTCAGGTTTTCCATTCCTTGCTTCGTGGTCTGAGTATGATGGTAACTAGTGATTTCTCTCTTTTCCTCCCTATGGGTACACAATTCTTTATTTTCTTTGGGTAACTACACTACCGTGCGTTGTAATGTTTTGACCATAACTGCCAATTCCTGTACATAGTCATCTCTGTGTTGTTACTATTGTTGTTGCTGTTATTTTTCATGGTGATTGCCATCCTCCTGACGGCTATGGTTACTGCGTGTGGTCACCATTGTTCTTTTTTAGGATTAGGGTTTTATGTGTGTAGGAATTGTTTTACCAGACCCCACAGTAGGTGCCAAAATGTTCACAATGAGAATCATAAGATTGAAAACCTTAGAAAATTATTCTAGGAGGATTAGGTTAAATTACTCAAAATGTCACTTGATTACAAAAGGGACCTAAAGGACATATTTATATAAGTGGTAAAAGAGGGAAGGGATGAAGGTCTCTGATCTAGGACCAAGATGACGTTGATATAACTGAATCTGTCTACGATTCAGAGGGAATCGGAATCCCTTATTCTTTCCTAGAATAGGGGTGACGGGGTATTATGGGCCCCTTTCTCTATCCAGGGGGAATAGATAGGATTGAATTCTCATGTTTAGATGAGGTTGCAAAGGACATGCTTAATGCATGATTAATGAAGAAGGTTTAATTAGCACTATCAAACTAGGAAGGTTCTAAAAGCACAACTTTATATAGATTTAATTTGAATATTGTTATGCCTTTCTTGAAGGTGATTAAATAAGATGTGTATACAAGGTTTTTAAAGAGTTCTTTGATGATGATTCTCTTCTAAAAGGATGTAATTCATCTTTCTTGGATCTTATCCCAAAATGTGATTGTAAAACACAATTAGGTAACTTTCACCTAATGTAACACCCTAAATTTTAAAGAAAATAATTTATGGAATAATGGTAATTAATTATTTATAGTCAAATAATTATGGGAGACTTTATTAGATACTAGAGGTGAATTATCGGTAAGTTAAGAATTACTGGAACCGGGTGATTTAACAGATGATATGGGACCCACTTAGTCAAATTAAATATTTGATGGGTCTAGAATGTTTAAAAAATTATTGTGGTTACGATGGTATAGTTGAAATAATTTTTAGTGCTAAGGAAATAATTAATTGGACACGACGTGTGATATTAAACGGGGAAATACAAACCAATTGAAATTAAAAGAAAACCAAAATCCCATTCTTCCCCTCCACATAACCATAGCATTTTTTCCTCTCTCTTTTTGGTCCTTTTATCCATTGGGCAATGGGGAATTATTAACCATTGGTAAAAGCAAATGGAGGCACTCTTTTACCCCATGGACAATGTCCAATTTTGCTAAATTTTCTCCTTTCTTCTCTTATTTTTGACAGGCCTTCTCCACTCCCATTTCATCCTAATTTTTTCTTCTTCTCTTCCTCCCTCCCATGGCAAAAACTGAACCACCATCTTCTTCCATTTCTTGCCCAAAATTAAAACTAAGCATGGATTTATGAAGCATTTATGGGACATTGGAACAATGCTTGGGCCATCTTCTTCTTCCTCTCTCCCTATTTTCATTTTGGGCATTAGCATGGACTTGAGGTAAAGATTTCTTACCTCCTTATTATCTTATTTATGGCTTTGTGATGTTAGGTTGGAAATGGTAATGTTAGAAACTTTGTATGATAATGGAGATGATGTAAACCCTAGGCTTGATGACTTAAGAAATGATTCTTGATAATGATTTTGTGTTGTAAATAGATGTGGGTTGTTGAGTCTATGAGGATTCTTAGAAAATGATGGATATTGAATGTTATTGAATGATCTAGACAAAAACCCTAAGTATGATAAATTGGGGGTTTTGGCTAAATAGGTGATTTTGATGATTTTCATGCCTTAGAATGATTTTATATGAGAAGATGAATATTTGAAGCATTGGTGTTGATTCTTGAAGTTTGGGAGATGAGAGCATGTGAGTATGTATGTGATTAGAGGAATTGATTTTGATTGTTGATATTCATGATTATGATGATAATGGTTGAAGACCATTGATAGTGGATTAGGGAGATGGATATTTGATTTGGTGAAGTCTTAGGCCTTGATATGTGCCATTTAGAAATTGTTGGTTGATGATGGTCTTGAATGGAGCCAAAAGGCTTATAATGAATTTGAATGAATTATGATGATGAGTGATTGGACAAATCCGGAGCCATTAACTTGGTGTGAAAATCCTGAATTATTATCGACTTAATGTGTGACTTAGAGGATTTATTTTCTTTTGGCAAGCGCACCAATCGTTAAATTTGTAATATATTTGATCGTTCCTATAGGGATTGTAGTAATTACCGCAATCTTAGACTAGTACAAGCTGAGCCAACACAATGCAGTATAGTATTCATTCTGTTTTTGTTGTTTTATACTTTTTATGTTTTTGTATTTTTAGAAACAATAGAAGAGATGAAATATGATTAATGGAAGATAGGTTAGGATTACTTCAACTTACAACTTCATCAAGAAACATGCAATTGAGGTTCAATCAAGCTTCAAATGCAAGAGGACAATCCATAGTTGGTTAATCCCTAATTCCTTAGGTGAATAACACTAATTCCTAAGCTTTAAACCCTAATCCCTTAGGTGCTCAATGATAGAGAAATCTAATACGAAATTGGGGATTGAACCCTAACTATTCACCTAATTATTAGGCCTGAATTAGTTAGGAAGCTAGAAGTTACCTAAGCCTCAACCATGATTCCTCACTGGTGAGTTTCTTCATTAGATCTGAATTTATCAATTCAGCAGAGTAGATCCAGTTCTCAGCTTGTTCTCCTCTTACTTCAGAAGATAATTTCCTCAATGCAGCTTTAAGAATTCATTGGAAGCTTCAGCAATCCTAACCCTAGGGTTTTAGAAACCCATAGGAATGGATTCTGTCGAAGGAATGTGGAGAGACATGGACGAGAGAAATTAGAGAGAGAAAAGAATTAGAGAGTTTGGAAATGAGAAAATGAATCATGTTATTATTCTGTGTGTGTTCTCTCTGTACTCGTCCACTCCCTTACAAAGTATGCATAAGTATATATATAGACAACTAACTAGCTAACTAACTTAATTAATTACAAAGGAAACTTAATTAATAATTAAACTAACTAATCTAAATACATAATTACAAATAAATAATTAGTTACAACGTAATACTTAAGTTACTACAGCACAACAGAAAAATAGAAACAGCAATGGTGCAGCGCTTCAATTGGAGGGAAAACAGCAGGTTAATTAACCACCTTCACGCTTGAGCGTGAAGGACTCGCGCTTGAGCGCGATCGATATATTCACTGCTTCTGTATCCTCACGCTTAAGCGTGAATGGGGATCGCTTGGGCATGAGTGACACTTTGATTCCACGCTTGAGCGTGAGTGATGCAAGCTTGAGCGTGATCGTGTTTTCTTTTCTTTCTTTTTACGTAGATTGTATGGATTTCAAGCTTAAGCGTGAAGCTTTCAAGCTTGAGCGTGAACTGCACCTGCACATGAAAACAAATAAATTGCTAGCGCATGTACGCTGGCTGTCCAGTGTGTGTACGCTGGGTTAGTGAATTTATAAATAAACAAATTTCCTTAACTAATTATTATTTTTAAATCATTTTCTCACATAATTTAAACACTTTTGAAATAAATAAATAAAATATTAATTATTGACAATTTATTCAATAATAGTGCCAAACTAAACAATATTTAATGGATTAAGTTAAATTAAAGGTGAAATTATTAAGTCTTTTTAAGACTTATCAATGAGTAGTAATCCACATGATGATTTGGAAGTCTCATGGATAAAGGCCATGGTATTGTTGTTGTTGGATTTGTTTAGCCCTTTAAGGCCTAGAGAGTCTTGGTTTTGGGAAAGGAATTCCCGAAGCCTAACATAAGCATATGAATTAGAGTTTAGACAAGTCTAGGACTTGACAATGGGTTTTGAGAGATGATGTCTTATGATGGTCAATTAATAGAATGCATATGTGTGTTTGTGATAGGATTGTGTTCCGGACGATGATGCGGAACGATCGAGGCAATTGCGTTGTGGTTCTTCTCTTGAGGTAGGAGAGGAGTTTGCATTTCAAATTTGCATGAGTGAATAAATGTTGAAATATGTATATGTGTGGACTCATGCATTGCCTTGCCATGAATATATTGTATGTTGAATAGATGATGTGATGAATGATGGCTTGGCTTTTGTTGAATGTTAAGAAATTGTATATGTATATATATGTAGATGTTAAATGAAAATGAGTGTTTGATTGTCCCTTGGCTGGACATGAATTAAATGTTGATGAAAATCTATGAATGGATGAATTAATTTAGGTATAAAGTATTGTTGGTGATGATTGTGTAGTAAAATAAGTGAGCTAGTGATGTGGAGTGTTGATAAAACCTCCCTTATGTAATTGATAATTTAGAATTTGAAATATGAGGTATAGCTTGTTGGAATAGGCCTAAAGGAATGAATTATCTATGTTTGATGTGGAATTATGGCAAATTTTGGATAATAAGGATATAAATATGTGATTTAGAGTGAAAAACTTAAGTTTGGGCGTGTATTCGTAATCTAACTCAAGCGAGATAGATTCTCGCTCAAGCGAGAGTCCCCTACATCAGAGGGGTGGCCTCTGGCCCAATTTCGCTCAGGCGAGGGGAGGTCTCGCTCAAGCGAGACGCGTGCAAAATAGGATGGTGAGATACTAGACGATTCTCGCTCAAGCAGGTATGGCCGTGCTTGAGCGAGCGAGGAGAAAGATGGTTCTGGGTAAATCTCGCTTAAGCGAGTGGAGAGGCAAATGGAATCTCGCTCAAGCGAGCCAGCCTGGAATGAGGTACTGGATAAGTTTCGCCCGAGCGAGTATGAGGATGAGTAGGGTCTCGCTCGAGCAAGCGAGCCTGAATTAGACACTGGAGGAATCTCGCTCAAGCGAGAGTGGCTCGCTCAAGCGAGATCATGACCTGATACTCCAAAACTCCTCCGCTCAAGGAAAATTTGGGGCGCTCAAGTGACCCACCTCAATCTCGCTCAAGAGAGTGTGGGTCTCGCTTGAGCAAGTTTCCCCAGAATTGGATTTATTCAATTTTCTTTATTGTGGGCTTATGTTGGCCCTTTTCTCTTACATTGTGAGATGATTGAGGGAATGTACGAGGGCAATATAATGATGATATAATATGGTGGTGATTGGGATTGATTGGTACATTTAGGATTAATTGTTTATGATATATTTACCACCTAAAATGGAATAATGAAAGGATGATAATGATAATATGATTGTTGGGTTATGAGATATACCCTTGAGTGATTCTAAAACCAACGAAAGAGTAATTAAATGATAAAGTATGCATTATAAATTGATAAATTAGAGAAAAATACGATGTTGATTGATGAGAGATGATGAAGTTAATCTCTTCCTTGCATAAGGACAATGTCCATTGAGTTTGATAGTTGTTATTGATGATTTGTTGTATACCATTGTGTGATACAAGTGAGATCTTGTGTGTGTAGTTTGAATTATATTAATGAATTATTGTGAATATCCCACCAATATGTATATATATATGAGACAATGACGATGGATAATGAGATGAAAATCCACTAAATGAATGTGTGGTAATATTGATGAATATTATGTAATGTTGTAATGCCATTGTGGTTCATTTCAAGTATTGACTTGCATGAATGATATGAAATATATGTGAAATATGTTGAGATGATAATGCCACATATAAAACTTGAAAACAATGGCTAAAACCAATAATGATAAAAATCCACTAAGGTGTGTATGGTGGTGTTGGTGATTATGATATTGATGTTTGATGAGTGGCATTTAGGATGCACAGTGTGAGAAATGCATTTGATTTGTGTTGCATTGCATCCATGGCATATCGTACGCTGTCTATGTGGAATATTAGGGGTTCCACTAGGCGGGCCCAATGGGAGGGTGACCCAGTGCACGGGTATATTGTTGTATTTCCCTAGTGAAACCGGGAATCACGAAGTTGTCCATAGTTTGGTGACGAGGCACCCTATGTGGTGGGCCTAGTGGGAGGGCGGCTCTGTGATGAGCAAGTTACCTCGGTGTCCAACGGGACACGGTTTTCTCGATGGGTGTTCGGGAGGGGTCCGTAGCACTTATGGCAAGTGAGGCCATGTTGTTGATCCGCAAGTAACAGGGTGACTAATGCTACAGATGGGCGAGAACGGTTTGTGATAGGCCCGCAAGTGCACGAGGTATCGCGTAATAAAAAGTTATCGTCCCACAGAGATTGTTCCCAAGTACAAGTTTTCACAGTGGTTCAATTATCTAGAAAATTATGAAATTAGGTTTGAAATTCAGAAGATTAAGAAAAGCAAAAGTTAAGAAGGAATGCTATCTGAAAGAATTAAATTAATTCTGAGATCGAAATAGAACAAATGATGGTGAAATTCTTGGGATTTGGTATATGATCATGCCATGTATTTAATTTTCCTAAGACCTTCCTATTTATTAATTCACGCTCTAAGGTTGGATTTCTGAATTTAATTAAGCCCTCTTCTCAAAGTAACATTAATGTGCCCAAATAATAAAGAACCGCGTTCGATTTATTATGTGAACTCGTTAAGAACGGTGAAATCCTATTAAACCTCGAATCGTCATACCCACTTTCGTGACCTATGATTCTAAGTTCAATTTCATGCGTTCAAACAACTAATTAATCTTTCGATTCTCTTAGAGTTTAATTTCAATTGATCCTATCTCTAGGTGTTCAAAAGCATTACGCGTTCATGGAAATTGAATAGAAACAATGAATTAATAAACAGAAACATTCAAAAGAGGTTCAATACATAAGCATTGTCACACCCTAATCCCAAGACAACGTTTAGTTACACATGCTCAATTCACTACAGCCCATTGATGGAATCATATTCAGAAATTACAGAGAAAGAGAAAAACCTAAGAAGAAAGCAAAGAACACAAAGCAAAAGCTCTCACTCATGCTTACGAATCCTTCCGAAATCTGCCCAAGGATGTTCTTCAACGCCTATGGTCTTGATCTCTTCAATAATCCCCAAGTGAAACTCTCTCTTTTTCTCTCTAAAACTCTCCCAAAATGTCTGTCTTTTTAATTCTTTGAAAAACTGTGCCTCAAAACCCCAGAAACTGCTCCCTAAAATCAAGGAACTGCTGTGCGTGCAAAAACCCACTGGCAGTGGGAAAAACCCACGGCCAGTGGATCGTACTGGAGGTCTAACAATTGTAATTTTGAACATTCAAACAGGGGAACCCACGGCCAGTGGGAAAAACCCACGGCCAGTGGGTTTCTCTGGACCCCAATTTGTGCATGTTTTTGTCACAAGGCAGCAAGATCCACTGGCAGTGGGAAAAACCCACGGCCAGTGGGTTTCTCTGGACTTTACGTTGCTGCTTTTTGATGTCTTGAAATCCTTCCATTTGTCCAATGCTTCCTCGGATGCTTCTCGTTTGGAATGTATGTACCTGTAAACAAGCTTTTCCTGCAAAAACTTGAGACACCTGAGTAACAAATGCGGAATGAAAGAAAAAATACTTGGAATTAGGGATAAGATAACACAAACGATCTAGAAAAACTAAATAAAAAGCCACTAAAATCATGTAAACAAAACGCCTATCAAAATACCCCAAACTAGAACATTGCTTGTCCCCAAGCAATTATCATCACCACAAACAATGAACAATAGGACAAAGAACTCAAAACAACTTGGAGAACCCAATTAGAGAAACTATCAACAAATTATTGCAAGATTATCACTACAGGTATCCATACAAGTATTCATACGATGCTCACAAGACTAGGCCATAGATACATATCTTTCCATTTCTCTCTAAGTGTTTAGGCTTGTGTACAAGTATCACTCAAGTCATAGCATTTCAAAGCACTACCATAGGCTTGGCAAGTGACCAAATTCTCTACAGTTATTTAGAAAAACAAGTTATGGTCCAAAGGTCTTTTATCTGGTTGTAGTGGGGCCAAGGGTTTGCAAATGCAGGCATGGATACCAAGAAAAAGGAATTCAAAAGGGTTATTATTAATCAGATGAAATCACTGAGAACAATGAAGTTTCAGAAAGCAAACCAGAGAATATATTTTCTTCAAGGGAGTCCTTTTTCAACCTTGCTTTCATCTTTTTCTTTATTTTTTATTTTTATTTTCTTCAGTCGGAAATACAAGTTCATTTTATTTCTTTTGTTCCCCAACTAAATTTACTTCTCTTTTAGCCTTTTCATTCTAGCTGCCATCCTTGAATTGTATTGTTTTTCTCAGCAATTTACCAAATTCATTACCAAAGGGCTCAGAAACAAAAATCAAAATTTAGGCTCAATAGGGGGCAACTAGTGGTGCATTGAAACATTCAAAGGTTAGAGGCCAAGGAATAAAACCTATAGTGCCTTTTTCATTCCATACTCTGTTAATCACCAACCATTTTGAATCGGTCACAAGCCAAGTTCTAGAGCACTTCAAATGCATGATACACTCAATACCAGAAAATAGGGGTTTTTGTAAATATTTACTTTTCAAAACACACCCCTTATTGGCTCAAAAGCTGTCACGAGTACAGGTGAGTAAACCTAGTCAAAGAGAGCACAGAGTCATAAAGCATGGTACCTATTGACAAACAAGCAATCATCAATTTTATTTTGTTTTTATTTATATATTATGGATTCCACAAGGCTTTAAAATTCTATCATCTCAACTGCAACCCATTTGTGGCAATGACAATCATAAGTAAACATGCTATGTTGTCTTAGATGGGGGGCACAGACATTCAAAATAAACAAAATGCAGACAAACTACAACCTAGCATGATCAAATAAAACCAAAAGAAAAATACAAAGAAATGTCAAGTTGCAAAGGCTCGGAAATAAGTTTCCTTGTACCTACTACCCCAAACTTAAAGCGAGCAGTGTCCTCACTATTCAGAAGAGAGGAAACCAAGTACAATGAAACTTATTTTTAGGAACAAACCCGTCATGGAGGGGGAGGAGGAAAATGACCTTGCTGGAGGTTCCAGGAATACATGGCATCCACGTGCTGGGCTATGCCATCGATCCTGCTCCCTTGCCGGAGTTGCTCAATAGATAAAGACTCTAAACGGGTGTTCATTCCTTGCATCAAGGAATACATCCGTTCCATAGGAAATCCAGAATCGGGAGAGGATCTAGACAGGCCAGCTGAGTGGTCATGAGGAAGAGGCATCTCAGTGTCCAAGGGGGTATCTTCTTCTGTACCTGAAAACAAAAAAGAAGTTTTGCCCTCCAGGCTAGTGAAGCTAGGATCAGGCAAGGGGTGAGGCACAGAAAATCCGGGAATAACCAAACAGTAAATTCCACGTTCCAATACAAGCATACCCATGTGAACCATCTCATCAATATCAACCCGCTTGGGTTGGCAAAGTAAGTTATCCTCCTGTAAATCTACCCCAACATACCTAGCAAGAGGATTAATATAACCAGCAATAACAATCTTTCCAGTAGTGGCTCTGCCTACCCTGGCGAATTGACTAAAAAGCCATTTTGTAGAGTGGACCGGGATGTTATTGATCATGGCATACAGAAAATAAAGTTCAGCGGCCCTAATAGTTCCGGGACTATCATATCGACCAAAAATAGACCGAGCCATAAATCTCTGTAGGTATCTAAAAACAGGGTGATGCATGAGTGAGGCTTTAGTAGAAGATGGGTCATAATCATCCCTAGATTTAGAGAGGGTAGACCAGAAATATTTTGCCTTAAAATCCCTAGGGATACATGTAGCTTGTACTTTATCAAGACCATCTCCAGGGACAGAAGGAAAACCATAAATGGTATCTATCTCAGCTAAATCCATCCTATAGTTAGTGTTATTAAGCCTAAAGGTAATTTCCCAATTCGACTCATTGTCACAAGGCTTAATATCAATGGAACTCAGAAACTCTAATGTGGTGCGTTCATAACAGGGCTCATATAATTCAATAAAATCTTCCCACCCCATATTCTTACACAAATTAAAGGTGTCATCATATAACCCAAGTTCCAATAAAGATTTCTTGCAAAAGAACCTAGAGGGGATAATTTCCCTAGAGGTCAAGGAAGATAAGCGCATCTTTTGTTCATCAGAGGTACATTCAATACCATCTATACTAGAATAGTTAGATGACGTACCTTTGTTTTTCCTCTTTTTGCAGACATTCTTGGTGCGTCCCGAAGACATGTTTTTGGGCACCTAAAATTCCAATTCAAATTTCTGCAAATAGATGTCAATATAATCAACAACATGATATTGGCAGGATGGGTAAGTATAGGGAAACCCAAAAAGGATTAAAATATATACAAGGAAAAACAAAAGATTGGTTTGGGCAATTTGCCAAACACTTGGTGGGCAACAAGCTTGACACCAAGAAAGTCACCACAAAACACATTAATACGCAACCAAGTAGCAAAAATTCTGGTTTAGACATTTATTCAAACACTTGGAATGCAACAAGTGTAACACTAAGAAAACCATGAATGTAGATGCTAAGGGTTACCAAATTTGAACAACAACTTTAATCCATAACCAAGCAAGCACCAAGTAATCACTTATATGAAAAGGATTCAAAATCATGGAGGAAACATCAAAGGGGTTTCGACCCAAATGAAAAACTAGAATGGATAATGAAGCATGAAGATGATTTTTTTAAGAATACCGATTCTAATAAACCATGATAACAATCAAATATAAACCCATAGAAACCTTTCTATATGATGAATGCACTTCAAAACAAAGTTATGGCAAAAATGAGAGAACCCCAAGAACATCAAAAGAAAACCCTAAACTAGAGAAAATTGAAAAGATCACACTTACTTGATTAGGATTTAAAACTAGTAATGTGAGGGAGAATAATGAAGTTGGGGGTTTCAATCTCGGTTTAGTTGTTCCAATATGCCAAATATATGAAAAGGAGTAGGAGAAAGGCAAGGTGGGAGGGCTATTTTTCGTAAAACACACGGGTGAGGCTTGTGGAAATAAAAGGGACCATTTTTATAAAACCTGATGGGTTCCCACGGCCAGTGGGAAAAACCCACGGCCCGTGGAACCCACTGGTCCAGCCCCAAAAATTGTTCAAAAAAAAATGCACGTAAAACCTGTTGAAAACCCACTGGCAGTGGGAAAAACCCACGGCCAGTGGAGTTTACTGCCTGGGGGATTTTTCAAAATCAGTTTAACAGCCTTTTCCAAGTCAGAGGAGTCCACTGGCAGTGGGAAAAACCCACTGGCAGTGGATCTCACTATTTTTCAATCAAAATTTCCTCGAATACGCACCATGACTTACCTTTACTGGATTCATCTTATCCCATGGAAACACATGTTGCATTCAATCATAAGAAATATGTACAAAACAAAATAAGACCCATGCAATGCAAAATTAACAAACAATGAACATGCAACAAATTACATTGGACTTATAAATGAAACAAACAAACAAACTTTCTTCCTTTTGTTTTTATTTTTATTTTTATATATATATGACAAGAAAAATGTTTAAAGAATGATAAATGGGGTTACCTCCCCATTAGTGCTAAGTTTAACGTCTTCAGCCGGACGCTTGGCATTCTTTGGAATCAAGAATCCAATCCATCAAGCAAGTCCAAAGCATTTGCTTGTTGGATGGGTTCTCCTGTCAAGTAGTGCTTAAGCCTTTGTCCATTCACTTTAAATGAACCAGACTTATCGCTCCATAACTCAACAGCTCCAAAAGGATATACCTTAGTTACCTGAAATGGTCCCGACCACCGGGACCTCAATTTGCCAGGGAATAGCTTCAATCGGGAGTTAAAAAGTAACACCATATCACCAAGGTTAAAGGATCTCCTGAGGATGTGACGATCATGCCATTTTTTAGTTTTTTCCTTGTAGATCTTGGCATTTGCATAAGCATCCAACCGGAGCTCCTTAAGCTCGTTCAACTCCAGCAACCTGTGTTCACCTGCAAGCTTCATATCAAAGTTAAGCATTTTTATAGCCCAAAAGGACTTATATTCCAATTCAACAGGTAAATGACATAGTTTCCCATAAACTAGTTTAAAAGGTGTGGTTCCAATGGGAGTTTTGTAAGCGGTTCGATACGCCCATAAGGAATCGTCTAATTTAATAGACTAATCCTTACGGGAAGTATTAACCACCTTCTGAAGAATGTTTTTAATCTCCCTATTAGAAACCTCAACTTGGCCACTAGTTTGAGGGTGATAAGGTGTAGCAACCTTATGCCTCACTCCATATTTTTTCAAGAGGGTCTGAAAAGTTTTTTCAATAAAGTGAGACCCTCCATCACTAATTATACATTTGGGGACCCCAAACCTTGGAAAAATTATCTTTCTAAAAAGTTTAATTACAGTCTTAGCATCCGAATGAGGCGAAGCAATGGCTTCTACCCATTTGGATACATAGTCAACTGCAACCAGGATAAATTGATTTCCAAACGACGGGGGAAAGGGTCCCATGAAATCAACACCCCATACATCAAATAATTCAACCTCAAGAATATTATTAAGTGGCATTTCATGCCTCTTACCAATATTACCGGCCCTTTGGCATGCATCACAAGTGAGGACATACTTACGCATATCCTTGAAAATATGTGGCCAATAGAAGCCTGCTTGCAACACCTTTGAGGCTGTCTTAGAAGTACTCATATGGCCTCCACAGGAAAGGGAATGGCAGTGATCCAGGATGGCTCGAACTTCAGTCTCGGGAACACATCTCCTAATCATACCATCTGCACACTGCTTGAATAAAAGGGGCTCATCCCAATAATAGTGCCTAACTTCTGCAAAAAACTTCTTTTTCTGCTGAAAACCAAGGTCAGGGGGTACAATGCCACATGCAAGAAAATTGACAAAATCAGCGTACCAAGGCACTTGTTGGACACTTAAGCTAAGTAACTGTTCATCCGGAAAAGATTCATTGATGGGAACAACATCACCCATCTCATATTTTTCAGACGACAACCTAGATAAGTGGTCTGCAACAAGGTTCTCAGTACCTTTTTTATCTTTGATTTCTAAGTCAAATTCTTGTAAAATCAAAATCCACCTAATGAGCCTAGGTTTTACTTCTTTCTTATTTAAAAGGTACTTGATGGTAGAATGGTCAGTATATACAGTAACATGTGAGCCTACCAAGTACGATCTAAATTTATCAAAAGCAAAAACTATAGCTAACAATTCCTTTTCGGTGGTAGCATAGTTTACCTGCGCGTCATCAAGTGTACGGCTGGCATAGTGGATCACATGCAGCTTCTTATCCTTTCGCTGCCCAAGTACAGCCCCCACTGCATGATCACTAGCATCACACATAAGTTCGAATGGGAGTTCCCAGTCGGGGGGTTGCACTATAGGTGCGGAAATTAACTCCTGCTTTATCCTGCAAAAAGCCTCAAGACATGAAGAATCAAAAACAAATGGTACATCTTTACCCAAAAGGTTAGTCAGAGGCTTTGTGATCTTGCTGAAGTCTTTAATGAACCTCCGGTAAAATCCGGCATGTCCAAGAAAGCTTCGAATACCTTTCACATTAGTTGGTGGGGGAAATTTCTCAATCACCTCCACCTTGGCTTTATTGACTTCAATTCCTCTCTCAGACACCAGGTGTCCAAGGACTATGCCCTCCCTTACCATGAAGTGGCATTTTTCCTAATTTAAGACCAAGTTGGTCTCTTCACAGCGCTGCAAAACTTGGCATAAATTGGTCAAACAATTATCAAAGTTCAAACCATGCACAGAAAAGTCATCCATGAAAACTTCCATCATATTTTCAATCAAATCAGAGAATATGGCCTGCATACACCTTTGAAAAGTCGCGGGTGCATTACACAGGCCAAATGGCATACGCCTATAAGCATAAGTCCTATACGGGCAAGTGAAGGTTGTTTTCTCTTGATCAGATGGGTGGATGGGGATTTGATGAAAACCAGAATACCCATCCAAATAACAAAAATAGGAGTGCTTAGCAAGCCTCTCAAGCATCTGATCAATAAAAGAGAGAGGGAAATGATCTTTCTTAGTAGCGCTATTTAGTTTTCTGTAATCTATACACATGCGCCACCCAAAAACTACCCTAGTGGAAATCAATTCCTGTTTATCATTTTGCACAACAGTCATCCCTCCCTTTTTTGGAACCACATGAACTGGGCTAACCCACTTGCTACTAGCAATGGGATAAATGACGCCCACATCCAACAACTTCAAAATCTCTTTTTTAACCACTTCTTGCATTTTAGGATTTAGTCTCCTAAGTGGTTCTACTGTTGGCCTACTCTCATCCTCCACAGTGATCCTATGCATGCAAAATGAAGGGCTAATCCCCTTAATGTCATCCATGGTATAACCAATAACCTTCCTATACAACCTAAGATGTTTCAGTAGTTTTTTGGTTTCCACAGCAGTCAGTTCAGCATTTACAATCACAGGATAGGTAGAGTTTGGGCCAAGGAATTCATACCTCAATGAAGCCGGTAAAGGCTTCAATTCTAATTTGTTACCTACCACTTTATCTTGCATGACCTCAGTATCATGCTTTGGCTGGGCTTCTCCTTCAGAGCTACTTGATGTACCTGCAGGCTCAATCAAAAATACAGATTCAAGTGGTTCATCAGGAAGGGTTTCTTCCTTCACCACTTGGTCAATACAATCCCTAACACAGCATACATCATCATTAAAAGGTTTTTTTAAAACATTTTGCAAGTTAAAATCAACCTTTTGGTCTCCCACAGTCAGAGACAACCTCCCATTCTTGACATCTATAACCGCGCCCGCGGTTGCCAAAAATGGCCTGCCTAAGATAATGGGGATCATCGAATCCTCATCCATTTCAAGAACCACAAAATCGGCAGGTATAAAAAATTTTCCTACTTTGATTGGAACATCTTCTAAAATGCCAACAGGGTATTTAACAGACCTATCAGCAAGTTGCAGAGACATCCTAGTAGGTTTCAGCTCTCCTAGTCCCAATTTCTCAGAAATAGATAATGGCATAAGACTAACACTAGCCCCTAAGTCACATAGTGCTCTATCAATAGCCACATTACCAATCACACAAGGAATAGAAAAACTACCTGGATCCTGAAGCTTGGGTGGTAGCTTCTTCTGGATCAGTGCGCTGCACTCTTCAGTAAGTGCAATGGTACCATCGTCCTCCAGTTTCCGCTTATTTGACAAGATGTCCTTCAAGAACTTCGCATAGGTCGGCATTTGCTGCAAAGCATCTGTGAAGGGGACATTTATATACAATTTTTTAAGGACCTCAAGGAACTTTCCAAATTGTCTATCTAACTTGGCCTTGGCCAAGCGTTGAGGAAACGGCACTGGAGGTTGGTAAGGCTTCACCTCCTCCTTCTTTTCAGTTTGTTTCTCTTCCTCCACCATAGGACGAGAATGAGTTTCATCCGCTTTCTTTTCTTGGTTAGCCTCCTCCTCTTCCTTGTTTACCGGACCTTCATATTTTGTACCACTCCTAAGAGTGATAGCCATTGTGTGGTTCGATGGTCCTACTTCGGGCTTTCCAGGAAATGTTCCTGGAACTCTTTGAGAGGATGATGCCTGTTGAGCAATCTGGGTCTCCAGCATCTTGTTGTGGGTGGCTAAATTGTCCACCTTTGAGGCTAAGTTTTTAATGGCGTCAGAGAAATCATCATTCTGCTTTAATTGGGTAGCTACAAAAGTTTCCATCAAGGATTCCAATTTGGATTTCTGTGGAGTGTAAGGTCCTTGTGGTCTGTAGCTACCTTGCTGATTTTGAAACTGGGGTGGCCTGCTTTGGAAACCCGGTGGTCCAATTGGTCTGAAATTCTTTCCATAGTTCCCACCATAGTTTCCAATTGCATCCACCTAATGCATTTCTGGCTCGGCATGCTGATTCACTCCAAGCTGGCA
Organism: Clitoria ternatea; assembly: GCA_037962975.1. Taxonomy (NCBI): domain Eukaryota; kingdom Viridiplantae; phylum Streptophyta; class Magnoliopsida; order Fabales; family Fabaceae; genus Clitoria; species Clitoria ternatea. The sequence continues at coordinate 43,084,761 of CM075669.1, read as the reverse complement.
TCCTGAAATATTATGCCCTGAAACACCACATAACTCACAAACAGCTTTAGTAGCACCTGCTCCTACTTTATCGAACTTATCAATCTTAACAGATAAAGCTTCTACTTTAGCAGTTAATAAAGAAAGAGCATCAACAGTGTACTTACTTGGAGTTTTCGTTGGCATATTCCGTTCTGACGACCACTGATAGGTATTTTGGGCAACCTCCTCAATGAGGTTATAACCTTCCTCCATGTTTTTACCCATAAAGACACCGCCAGCTGCGGCGTCCAAGGTCACCTTCTGGTTCGGAGACAACCCATTGTAAAAAATGTGAACGGTCAACCAACGTTCAATGCCATGATGTGGGCATTCCCGGAGCATTTCCTTGTACCTTTCCCAGGCTTCATACAAGGTCTCGTCTTCCTTTTGGCTGAAGGTGATAATCAGCTTCCTCAACTGGTCAGTTTTGCTCTTGGGGTAATATTTATTGAGGAAGGCGAGGGACAGCTACTCCCAAGTGGTGATTGACGCTTTTGGAAGAGCGTACAACCAAGCTCTAGCCTTATCCCTTAATGAGAATGGGAAAAGCCTAAGCCTGATTGCGTCGCTTGAGACCCCATTCACCTTGAGCGTGTCACAATACTCAAGGAATATCTGCAAGTGTAAGTTGGGATCCTCAGATGGTAATCCACCAAATTGATTCTGTTGAACCATCGAGAGCAAGGATGGCTTCAACTCAAAATTATTCGCCTCAATGTTGGGTCTTGTGATGCTAGACCTCCTACCCATTGCATTGGGCGCTGCAAAATCACGAAGCGCTCTGTTGTCTTGGTTTGCCATGTGTGTGTCGGTAGCTGAACTTGAAGCTTGGTGCTTTTCCTGTTCAAGATGCTTCCGAAGTGCTCTGATCTTACGGAGGGTCCTTTCAATCTCTGGATTGAAAATGTGCTCAAGGCTATGACTCCTTCGCATATATAAACCTACAAAAACCTCTGACAACAAATACCAAAATGTAATTCTGCAGAAAAAATAAGAACTAAGAAAAACAGAAAAATTATGCAGAAAAAATAAAAATCTAGTCTAATCAAAACACCGTTTAACCAATATTGGGGGACAATCCCTGGCAACGGCGCCAAAAACTTGATAGGCCCGCAAGTGCACGAGGTATCGCGTAATAAAAAGTTATCGTCCCACAGAGATTGTTCCCAAGTACAAGTTTTCACAGTGGTTCAATTATCTAGAAAATTGTGAAATTAGGTTTGAAATTCAGAAGATTAAGAAAAGCAAAAGTTAAGAAGGAATGCTATCTGAAAGAATTAAATTAATTCTGAGATCGAAATAGAACAAATGATGGTGAAATTCTTGGGATTTGGTATATGATCATGCCATGTATTTAATTTTCCTAAGACCTTCCTATTTATTAATTCACGCTCTAAGGTTGGATTTCTGAATTTAATTAAGCCCTCTTCTCAAAGTAACATTAATGTGCCTAAATAATAAAGAACCGCGTTCGATTTATTATGTGAACTCGTTAAGAACGGTGAAATCCTATTAAACCTCGAATCGTCATACCCACTTTCGTGACCTATGATTCTAAGTTCAATTTCATGCGTTCAAACAACTAATTAATCTTTCGATTCTCTTAGAGTTTAATTTCAATTGATCCTATCTCTAGGTGTTCAAAAGCATTACACGTTCATGGAAATTGAATAGAAACAATGAATTAATAAACAGAAACATTCAAAAGAGGTTCAATACATAAGCATTGTCACACCCTAATCCCAAGACAACGTTTAGTTACACATGCTCAATTCACTACAGCCCATTGATGGAATCATATTCAGAAATTACAGAGAAAGAGAAAAACCTAAGAAGAAAGCAAAGAACACAAAGCAAAAGCTCTCACTCGTGCTTACGAATCCTTCTGAAATCTGCCCAAGGATGTTCTTCAACGCCTATGGTCTTGATTTCTTCAATAATCCCCAAGTGAAACTCTCTCTTTTTCTCTCTAAAACTCTCCCAAAATGTCTGTCTTTTTAATTCTTTGAAAAACTGCACCTCAAAACCCCAGAAACTGCTCCCTAAAATCAAGGAACTACTGTGCATGCAAAAACCCACTGGCAATGGGAAAAACCCACGGCCAGTGGATCGTACTGGAGGTCTATTAATTGCAATTTTGAACATTCAAACAGGAGAACCCACGGCCAGTGGGAAAAACCCACGGCCAGTGGGAAAAACCCACGGCCAGTGGGTTTCTCTGGACCCCAATTTGTGCATGTTTTTGTCACAAGGCAGCAAGATCCACTGGCAGTGGGAAAAACCCACGGCCAGTGGGTTTCTCTGGACTTAACATTGCTGTTTTTTGATGTCTTGAAATCCTTCCATTTGTCCAATGCTTCCTCGGATGCTTCTCGTTTGGAATGTATGTACCTGTAAACAAGCTTTTCCTGCAAAAACTTGAGACACCCGAGTAACAAATACGGAATGAAAGAAAAAATACTTGGAATTAGGGATAAGATAACACAAACGATCTAGAAAAACTAAATAAAAAGCCACTAAAATCATGCAAACAAAACGCCTATCAGTTTGGTACCAGTAAAAGTATGTTGTTGAGCATGCATGAATTGAGGTATATGTGTACATATTTTACTACTACAGTAGGGGCATAGTAGCACACCTATGCTTGACCCACAATTTGGTGTTTATTGCCACAGTCGGATCCGCATTAGTTGTCTATTCCATTGTGCATATGCATTAGCCATAAGAGCATTTGCATATAGCATGGAGATATGCCAGAGTATGATGATGATTGATGATGATTGAGATTGTGGTATTGTATTGATGAGATGGGTAATTGAATACCTAAAAGACCACATAAAATTTTTAAAAGACATGAATACCAAAAAGATATTGAATATGATGATGTGTGTGTTATGGCCCAGTATAATGAAGGGCGTAGTTATTATGATTGATGATATTGATGATAGCCCATGGTAGCTTTGAGAAAAGACCTGAATGGTCAATGTTGATGATGTTGGCCCATTGTGGCGTTCTGATAAATATGTATATGCTTGCTTTGCTATGACTTGGTTAATAAATATGAAATATGTATGTGTTGTTGAATTAATAATTTATGATGATCATTGATGTGTTTAGCAAAGCATACATGATGTTGATATGCATATGCACATAATTTCAATTGTATTCAAATCGTCATTTGAAATGTATAACTCACTCTCCCATGTGGTCTACTTTTTAGTATTGATGCAGGGATGTCATGGGAAGAGAACATTTTTAAAGTAAAGCTTTTGTGAAGGTAAAATAGTGGTAATGGAATGCCTTGGCCGGCAGCATTTGTGAACTATTTCATTATGAACGAATGTATATGAGGTTGTTGATAACTACTATTATTGGTGGATGTAATGTGAATAATGTATAAGTGTTGATAATGTATGACTCTATGGATGAATCGAATATGGTCAATTATAAATTATGGGAATGTATATGAGTTGATGATATATGACTTAGAGGATTGAATTGATTATGGTTAATTATGAAATGTAAATATTGGAGACGTATGTTGCATGACTATATGGATGGATATGTATAGATATATTTAAGGCATCGTATGTTTATGATTTATGTGTAAGATTAGATGTGGCCTATTAGGCTTGTGTTGTATATTTGCATGTTTTGCCAAGCCTTTTCTCATATCCTCATATATGGTACTAGGTGTATGCCCGATATACACATTCTTCTTCCGTTATAAACTTTGTATTTTGTATACCGTTATAGGCAAACTATTTACCGATCCAGTTATAGATAATCAAATCTCACCCTTTGGTTTTCTGTGGTTCCAGTCTTGATGTAGTTGTGATGGTGTTTTAGAATTATTTCGAATGCAAAAAATTTATTCGTATTTTTATTGTTTAATTATTTAGATTACATCGGGATTCGAGTCCAAAAAATCGGGGTGTTACACCTAATGTCTCTTATTACGTATCTTTACAAAATCATAGCAAAAATAATTACTAAATGGTTGAAAGAGGTTATTAGAGGTTTGATCTCAAAGAACCAATTAGCCTTTGTAAGGGGGAAGTAATGCGCTTAATGGTGTAGGTAATGGCAAATAAGTTAATTGTTGTTGGAAAGAAAAGAAAAAAGTAATGTTTTATTTTTATGGTAAAGTTTCAAAAAGGCATATTACTCGGTGAGTTGGGTCTTTTTTCATCTATATGATGCAATGAATAAGGTTTACTGATAGATGGGTTTAGTGGGTACGAGGTTGTCTAAAGTCATCTATGGTGTCCATACTCGTAAATGTGAGCTCTACATCAAAATTTCATATGAGAATAGGTGTTAGGCAGGGTGATCCAATGAAGCCCTTTTGGTTAGTGGTTGTGGCATAAGGAGTTTGTGGCTGGATACTTTAAGATGAAAAGCAAAATCTCTTTCATGGAGTTCCTATTGGAGGTGATGGTGTTGTTATTTCTCATAAGCAATCTCTTTAATTTTCTCATTTACATTTTGTAGGGGTTTTGAGCTAGCCTCAGGTCTTAACCTTAATTTTCTTAAGAGTAAGTTATATAGTGTGTTGGGTATGGAATAAGATTTAGTCAAAACTATGAAAGTCCTATTTATTTATTTAGGTGTTGTATTTGGTGCTAATTTAAGGAAAGTTGAGACGTGGTAGCCCGTTATTAAAAAGATGCACTATAAATCATCTCATTGGAAGTAACATCATTTATCCTTCAATAGTTGTATTTGCCTAATCAAATCAATACTCTTTTCTCTTCCCTTCTTTTATCTATCCTTTTATAAAGCTCTTATTTATGTTTTAAATTTACTAACTTCCATCCAACTGAGGATTTTATTAGGTGGAGTAGAAGAGGATAAGAAATTTTCATGGGTTAAATAACAATAAGGCTAAATGGTTAGTCATAAGGGATTTGGGATTGTTTGATAGAGCATTGTGGGTTAAGTGGAATTAGAGCCTAATAATGTAAAGGGGTTGTTTATAGGTTTGGATATTGGAAGCTATATATGGCTATTGTGTTAATCGATTAACATGTGACTGATGACATGTTATGCATGTGTTAGGTTCATTATGAATTATCTTTGATTAAGTCTCAACATGAAATAGGGCCTAAAATCTCATCATCATCACCAATACCTCTCATAGTATGTCTACTGGGAGCAACACATAACCATGCTAGAGCGACCAGAGCTCGCCAAGTTTTGACAACCAACACAGGGGTAAGGACGCTCTTTTGTCTTAAAATCAATCATGGATCCACCACATACTCATTATGATCATACATCATACAAAACTGACACTCCACGATCTCGGTAACACTCATCCTAAGTTGAAGTACATCGGGTTTGCCATGGACTGTTCGGTCTCGAGCGCAACTCCAAACCATTGGATGCCCATCCTAGTGGTACTCCCAAGATTCACCACAAGAACTGGGATGCCATTGCTCTCCAGTGTATCCATCACTGTGGCTCTAGATCCAACCCTACTCACCATTCTATCTCAAATCACATATGCAGTATGCATCTACCATATTTTTAATTCTTTACTCTTAAACAACTGAGTGTCTGATGGAACTTTCCATGTTCGGTGACCTTGTCCTTATTGCATCGAGAAATAACCACATAATTATAAGAAAACCATGAACTTCAATCTTGTATCTCGATTCTCAAGTACTACCTAAAACTTCATTTTAGGAGTACTGAGATTAAGGCTTAATTAAAATGATCCTTTAAAACTTAAAAAATTTATCGAGTTCAAACTTTGAAATGGTTACCAAAATTAAATGTGTTTCGGGCTCAGGAATAAAAATATACTTATGTTACCAATTTAAGGGGAATGTCACCTTATAGTATAACTCGATTATGGACTCCATACCCTTTGGTACATAAAACCAATTTTTAGACTTAAAATCACAAAAGTTCAAGTTTTCTTCAACCTCAAAACACAAGAGAAAATTTAATTATATCAGATAAAATCTATTGGGCCACTTGACAGACACTGCCCTGCCATATTTTATCGTCATAAAGTGATACTTCTTTTTGCCTAAGAATTAAGAGAAATCACCTCACCTTAGAATTTATTTCAATACATGAAAACACATTTCTTAACTCAATTAAATTTACAAGCTTTGCATTAAAAAAATCAGAATCGTAGCGTAAAACTCCTTACTAGTCGATTTTAGTGGAAAACTTGTTTTCCTTGAACTTTCACTAGAAAAATCTGATTTAAGCAATTCCAAAGCCAAAAGTGAATAACTTTTTAAGTAATTTGTTAATAAAGTGAAATCAAAATCCCATCCTTCCCAAAATTTAGATTCCCATGAAATTCTCAAAGACACCACATTTCCTCCACTTTAAGACATGAAAAACTCACAATTAAGGACAAGTACTGCATAAGGTTGTCATCATCCATTTCCTTAACTTTGGGCAATAACCATACTTCAATTTCTCAGGCCAAATTGGGTACTAATTCAAGTAATAAAGCTTTTTCCAAATTTCTCGCCTTTAATTTCCACAAACTTAAAAGTCATACTTTTTATCAAAGGTTCGTCGTGTCCACACTCGGGCTTCCATTTATCTCTTTTCAAAACAGTTAATCACATATATTTTTCACATTATCAAATAGCCACAAAACTATTTCCAAACAACCACAAACTCATCAATTCATACAAATTCAATTTTTCACAAGTTTCACCATGTAATAACAATCATCATGAAAATTATAATTTTAGGTATCACACTTCATAAATTTTTAGAATTTGCTCCATCAAGGATCAACAAACAGCCACGGTTAAACACATAAAATTTATCGATAATTTAAGATTCACCCATGAAAATAAAAGATTTAGCCTTTCACACCATCAAGAATTACAAATAAGTTAAACTAAGACAAGAACTTACAACATGCAATATATCTATTTCATGAGCATCATTCGGCCATCCTTGAATCTTCACTATATCATCATTCAAAATTTTATTATCAATGCTAAAAAAATCACAAATAGAGCAAGGGAACATGCATGAGAACACACGACCCAAAAGGATAATTTATGCAAGTCATTGTTGTGTCAAAACAACACATGCAAGGCACACACAAACCATTCGGCTAGCTTCTAACTACACCATATCATCTTCTAAAATTCTATTTTCAATTCATGAAATTACAAATAAATTAAGGGAAACATATATAGGCACACATGGTCAAGAAGTGGATCATGCAAGCCATTATTTAAAGGAAAATAAACAACATACAAGGCACACATTTTGTAGTCACATTCAGCCAATACCAAATCAATCCATCCATAATTAAAGTTAGCATTTTTGAAGCTCAAAATCCCAAATAATTTCAAGGGAAAATCATGCATAGAGTTTGGCCAAGAGGGTTCCAAAAACAAGTTTTCTACCATAACTAAAAACCATTTCTAACAAGTATTTTTAAGACTAATTTCCAGTCATTGAGCCATGAAGGAAACTTGTTCTTGGCATCTTAACATGGTAAAAACCCTAGTGAGGTTCTTACTCACCCTTTGCATGCAATATCCATGGGTAGAAATTGAGAGAAACTATCTCTACCTTAAAGGTGCTTCTCGGCCAAGGAAGGAAAAATGGTGCTTCAAGCTTTTGTTTTCTTTGCTCCTCGATTCAGCACTTCAAGAAGATGTAATAGAGGTTATGTGGTCTTTAGAGTAATGAACACAAGATGATAATAACGAATGATGGTGCCGTGAGAAGGAATGGCAAGAGTGGTGGTGATTTTCTTGGAATGGCAAAGAGAAAACCATGAGAGAATAGGAATGTTGTTTCGGCCAAGGTGAACAAAAAGAGTGAAATATGATTACCTTGGCCTTAAAGTTGCTTCATGTAGAGAATAGAGTGGAAAAATTGGTCCAATGAGAGTGGAACACGTGGCACAAGTGGCAAAACCTTATTGGTTATAGATTGCTGAGGTGTCACAAGGAAATCAGTTTCTTGGCCTGCAAGTTTCGTTTTGCTATAGTGGTAATTTAGAAAAGTGACTAACATGAAAGTTTTAGGTATCTTTTTCCCTTTTAAAATAAGCTAGAGCACATCAAAATCTAATATTGGGAGCGGGAGATATGCCCTAAACACTAAAAGTTGTCCAAGGTGGTTATGAATTTTTAAGTCAGTGTTTAAAAATAAAACTGGGACATTTTGGCTAAGAATTAGATTTTGTGGTTTTCATCAAAGATGTATATATTTTTGTTAAAAAAATAACAAAAAATAGAATAATTCGATTCTGACATTGAATAAGGGAGACATACTAAAAATACTAATAGATGTTTAGTTGAATAGGGTAATTTATATATTAGTGCAGTGTTTTGAAAACTGGGCTTGATGTGCTTAGAACTGAGTTTCATGGTCAACATAAAAGTTATAGAGAACTTTGATACAAAAAATTGGGGACAAGAATCACTTGATTCCGATAACTGTAGAGGGAGATATGCTAGAAATACTAAAGGGTGCACAAAGGTAACGTGGATTATCAGGCTTAGACTCTTAAAATTTAATTTAGGGGCCTGAGTGTTTGGAATCAGACCTCGGGTCCTTCATGAGAAATGTTGTATGTTTTGATATGGACACTTTGGGATTGGAACAACTCGGATCAAACACTCGTGGCATTTGCTTGGTCAGAAATGGCGAAGCATACAACCATTATTTCTGATGAGATCTTTCATTTTGCACAGTCTGACCCGAAGACCACCATTGTCGGTGCAAAGGTGAAGGGTATCCTAGGATTCCCGGTATTCATCACACGCTTATGTGTTGTTCATGGTGTTGATGTCATACCTATCTCACCCATCCAGCCTCTGATTGACCGGAAGTTCATCGAGCAGAACTGTGTAGTCCCAGTACCTTACCCACCACCTTCAACACCATCAGCATCCGCTTCAACAGGACCATCCACTTCTATACCCTCCCCATCAGCACCACCTGCCACATTAGATATTAGTATTCAGGCACAACTTACTCATATTCAGCTGCAACAGGTAGGTAACCATCGCGGTCTTCTTCATCTTTATTATCCACTGTACCATAATGTCCTTGTAGACTAGATGAACCCTTTCATGGATCCTTCCGAGTTTGCATCTTACTTATCTTAGCCTGGGACAGGCCTATTCTAGAGAAAAAGGGTGGAGTAGCTGCAACTAACACTAGAGGAGTAACCGCTATAGTTGAGATACCAGCAGAGACATCAAACATACTAGCCGAGCCACCAGTGGAGCCTGTAGTGGCAGAGGAACTAGCAACAGGAGAGGAGCAGGATCAAGAGATTAAAGCCCAGCTTGAGAGGGTTATCAACACAGTTATGGGAGATGATTGACGAACTCCAAATCGATTTATATGTTTTGATTATGCTTTTTAGTTTTAGTTTTAGTATTTTACTTCTAATTATTTACAGTTTCAGTATTTACAGTTAGTTGGTTTACTTTTTAATTAGTTGCTATCGTTTTGACTTTTGTTGCACAGATTTGATACTTTGATTGATTATATTATTATGCACATCGTTTCTTTTTGATTGACACTCTTGTTAATATATTTTGATACGTAGTTGGTTTATGATTATTCACTATGTTTTGAGTCTAAGGTGAAATAGGTTGTGAATAAAATCAATCAGTGGATAAGTTAGAAGCAACTAGTTATTTTATGAAGAAACTAAAACATTGTGGTTGAATTTGATGAAAATGAAGTTTGAATGTCAATTTTGTAAAGAAATTTAGCATCTGATTGAACCTTTTTCTGTTTGAATAAAGAAATCAAACCTATAAGCCAGGGAAGATGAGTGAATTAATAAACATCGAGAGTCTCATTGATTTTGTTCAGTTGATATTACCCATTTTTTTTGTCAAATTGTGTTATTTAGATAAGCATGGATATGATTAAGGCAGTTTTGTGTAAATATAGAATGACCCAGAGCCAAAGAGCCAACCCTTATGTAATTTAATTCCCATTGTTCATAGCCCATTTAAGCTAAAAATTTTATTTCTTTTAAGTACCTTAACCTAAACATGATATAAATAATTTTATCCTACCCTAAATGCATGTTTAAGGTAAAGAGAATAGGTACAAGGCATAAATAAAGAGTAATGTTATGTTGGCTAATCAATAGAAAATAAAGAATGGCTTGACAATTTAGTGAAGATGAAAAGAAAATGAAAGAAATTCCTCAATTTGATATAATGAAAAGAAAAATCATAAAAAGAGGAGGAATGTAAAAACAAAGAAAGAAGGTTTGGGAAAAGAAAAACTCTTTGGATTGAAATTGAATTGATCAAAGAAGGTATTGCAGCTATGCAGGATCATTTAATATATATAGTTATGCTCTTTTCCTTATAGCGTACTTTGATTATCCAAAAAATGAAGGATTTCTTGTAAAGCTCAAGCCCATTACAACCTTTTGAAGACCTCATGATCCATGTTGTCTTTCTGATTGCTTTTTGAATAAAAATGACAGGTAATTTTGATTTGAGCATAATCTGTGATGAAGCAAGTTAAACACTCGCCTGTGAGAAAATAAGAGGATTTCTTGTTCTTACAACAATTGGTTGCTTTTGGTTTATTTAATGACTCGCAGGTATTGGCATGCGGCTTAATGGACATTGAAGGCACCGTGTGTTAAAGTCTTTGTATATATGACGATGTTTCCTTTCTTGTTTGTTGTATTGATTTTGTTTCTAGCAACTATATGTCACTTAGATTGTTTTAATTGTTTTGAGTTTTCTTGCTTGAGGACAAGCAAGATGCTTAGTCGGGGAGAGTTGATAAACATCCAAAATATGTAAATTTAAGGTGCATTTAGGATAGTTTTGGCATGAATGTGTTATAGCTGGATGAGTTTATGTGCGTTAAAGTGTAAAAAAAAATTTAATTCCAGATGAACTCATTGTGTTTGATGTATATAGGGTTATTAGTCCTAAAAATTTTGTGTTAATATAGGTAAAAAAGGATGAGAAAGAGAAGAAGGAAGAAGATGCGGGAAGTGACTTAGAGAGAAAGCTGACGATTTCAAGTTTAAGCTAATTTGCTGAAGCGAGTCAGGGATTTGCTTGAGCGAATGTGCTTCTAGGCTGGAAGATGCAAGCATTATTATGCTCGCTTGAGCGAGTTCATCTCAGCCTAAGCAAAAAATGGACAGTAAGTAAATTAAAGAATTCGCTTGAGCGAGCCTCTATCTCGCTTAAGGTAAAATCATCCAGAGGCAACCAATTTTGAATTTGCTTGAGCGAGGATTTATTATCTCAAGCGAATATGAGGCGGAGAAGCAAAAGAAATAGGGGGCTAACTCGCTTAAGCGAGGTAGGCTCGCTTGAGCGAGTTCGTGCGGGCACTTCAGCATAACAAGAGGTTCCTTCAAAGTAAAGGAAGCCAACTCGCTTAAGAGAATTTAAGCTCGCCTGAGCGAGTTAGGCTATATAAAAGAGGAACTTGGAAAATTTTTTTAAAAAAAAGAAGAGATCGGATCGGAAGGCCGAAGTCCTAGAACGTACTCGTACATCATTGGCGACATTTCCTTTTCTTCTTTTCTTTATTTCTTGATGTTGTAATGGCCACCATGAATGGCTAAGCTTTTCTTTAGGATTGGATGTAAATCGATTCGAACCTGACGTACTTCTGTTATAAATTCATACATTTGGTAATGAGATTTAATGATTTTTGTATTCCATTCTATGTTTTAATGCTTGATTCTATCTGATCAATAGTCTCTCGATCCTAGTTTTCTTCTGATATTGGAAAATGACTTTTGAAAATCAATTTGGATGGAACGCTCATTGCGTTAGCTATTAGGAATGATATTTAACATAACGAACATCAAAACAATAGTTCTTATTGTTGGAATATTGGCAAAGTGATTAAGGAATCAACGGTTTGAAAATATTCTTATGGATTTCGTAGTCGAGGAATTGATGCGAATCATTTATGATTGTGACGTAGAAATCATTATTTTGAATGTCACTCTTATGAATATATACAAGAGATACAAGGGTGAGATAGATGAAATCCAATCTTGGTTTCTCATATCTGATTTTCGTCATTACTGTTTATTGTTTGTTACTTGTCAAAGTTATATACTCATTTCATAAAATTCTCTCTTTTATTTCAAAATGAATTCCAACAAAACATCCCGCTCAATTGGTTCAAAACTAGCTTTCTAAATTAAACCATCTCTCGGTGGAACAACATCTTTTTTATATATTGTAACGGGTAGTGGATAACTTGCCACAGACTCACTATCAGAGGGCACCCTATGAGCTTTACCAACATAGCAAAAAGAACCGAAATCAATAATTTTTTTATTTCCACTAAGAGGTATATTACATTGATTCAATACAAATTTAAGTGTATCAAAATTAGGATGTTCTAATCTAAAATGGCAATCATTGGTATTTAGATTAAAATAGTAAGATGACATAAAGAAGTTGAGACGATAGAGTGACCGAAGAGACATGAGATGATGGAGTACCAGGTAGATAGGTGTTGACAAGCTGAGGACCACCACATGGATAAGGTTGATTCGGTTAAGCTTCCATGGATCACCGTGCTTGTAAGTTGTGATACCATTTTACAAATGGAGAATATCTAAGAGGGTGATTTTAAAATTGTAAATTTGATTTCATTGAATAAATTAGAGGCACATGAGATGACCTATTAATAAATAATAGAAGTGTACAAGAGAAGTTAGCCTAATTTACATAAAAGCTTCTAGACTATAGTAGTTAGTTAAAACTAACTGATTGTGGAGTAAAACTACTCCAATATAGGCAAGCCCACTAATATATTATCACATGCCTCCTAAAAAATAAATTATATTTTTTATGTTATAGATATATCATAATATTATTAAATAAAAAATTCAATCAATAAAATAATTAAAATTCTCAAATTGAAAATTAAATCTTTTTTAAAAATTTATTTCCATTCAAAAACTAAAAAAAAATGATTAATTTTTAGTTTTAATGGGGTATAGCTTAATTAATTAAACAAGATACGTGAATTGTTGAGTTCCAAATCATATATTTGATTTCAACTTTTTTTTTGTAAAATATACTTTAAATAGGCCATAATTGTGGGTATATAATTTAAGTGGTTCATAATTCTAAGTATATTGAAACTTTTTTTAAAAAACAAAGCAATGCGCCGAAGTCCAAAGATAGAAAGCTACAGTTACCATTAATAGGCCAATTGCTTTACCATAGATGATTGGTTCGAGTATTATATGTTTGATTTTTCTTAATTAAAATCTCATTTTCAAGTCTTATGGATGTAAAAAATCCTCGTTAGAAAAGTTCTTCCCACCATGATATCTTCTAAATGATAAATAAGTGGATGTGTCTATAGTGGGTTTTTAAAGGGAGATAAAATGACAATAAAGAAAGAGAAAGAAAAATAATAAGAGATGTGATTTAATGAGATACTCCATCTCTTTCTTTTTGTCTGGCCAATTTTGATTTTTAATTTTTTAAATATCTGGCCATATAGTAATCAATGCAATATTTAATGTTTAGTTTTTAAGAAAATTGCTTTTTTTAACAAAAAATATATTTAATACATTTCGTAATCGTCATGAAAACACCAAACTATAATAGCGTTAGTAAACAATTTGATGAAAAAGGCCAGAGAGATAAAAAGAGAGATAAGGAATATTAATCAAATATATGAAAAACTTGGGTATTTAGAAGGGTTTAATTTAAAGTATAGTTTTACTGTTAAAAATTATATAAACAATGACGGTAAACGTTAACAAAATATAAATTGTGTTTTTATCTTCATAAAATAGGAAACATGTTAAATATTTATTAGTTGGACCATAGTGGACCGGGCCCTATAATAGTTTTTCCTTTCTTTTAGGTAGTAAGGGTCCGTTTGGTTTCCAGTTGGGGAAACGGAGTTGAGAAAATGAAGAAATTTAAGGGTTGATATTGATCCTTCACGTCATTTGAGACAGTCAAAACTCCGTTTGACCGTAGGATTTATTTTTTGGGTTGGTCAAACCGAGGTTTGACCAACCAAAGAGTCTAACCAAACACACTCTAAATGATCTAAGCCAACCACATCAGTCTATGGTCTATCTAATGAGTATTTAACATGTACTAAATTTTATCAAGATAAAGATTGAAGTCTTTTCTTTTAACATTTTTAAATTGGTTGTTTCAATAACTAACTTAAATAAATAATTTCTATATATTTTTATACCGGTTATTAAACATAAATAAATAATGTGAGTCAAATATATCCAAAAACATTAATACACTTTAGTTTCAATACGAAAAGACACGATCTTAAGTATGATACAATATCCACAAACATATTGTTTTATTTTTATTGGGTCATCGTGGACAATAGATTTTCCGAAAACTGTAATAACAACGTGGGATTTAGGCCTTGCAACAGCGTGGCCCAGAATCCCAATTCTCCAATGGCTAAAGCTGTGTAGCATTTCTTTTTTTAAAAAAAAACCATGTAGCAATTATGTGATTACTTTTTCAGGATTGAAGTGAGTTTTTGTTTTTGGACAATGGATTGAAGTGAGTTAAGTGACCAGAAAATGGAGTCAAATTCAGTAGAAGGTACTCTTTGGGTTTAGTTCTTTATGGGCCACTAGTGTTTGGTATCAATGGCCTATAATTTAATTAATTATGCTTGTTCACCCAACAATTTATTTTCAGTTCTTTGGATGGGTTCCTAGAACTTCTACGTTAATATGCTATTGTCCAAAGTTCGTACAGAAAAAGAAAACATAATGTTGTGTTTAACTATAAAAATATTTTTAAAAAGACTCTGTTATTCGCATGTTAAAATTATCGAAATTGTTTTATTTGGTTGAAGTAAATTCTTATTTTAATCTTTAAAGTTGTACATACCAATTAGTTTAGCACCTAGTTTTAGAGGATATTTATTTCAGTCATTTTTAATAAAAAAATCAAGTGAAAAATAATATTAAAATGGATTATTCTTTACATAATAAGGAATTAAGACGAGGTTGTAAAAACAAGAAATTAAGAAATTAAGACGACAATTTTTTAAAAGTTAAAAATTAATTATTCTTTTTACTCTATTTATCATGTCAGTTGTTTTTAATAATATACTCTATCTAAACTTAACCCAAGTAAAATCACGTGATAAAATATTCTCTAATACTATATTTAACGCTATTACATTTTTAATGACCGAACTCAAAATTTGAATAGTTTGTTTTGAACAAATTTACTTATTAGTCCACTCAAAGCAACGAGATTATTAGTAATTGCAAAAACCAATACATGCTTTCCATTTTCCTGGTCTAGACAGAAATAAATTGTATTCGATTTTTATTAAGGGTATCTTTATGAATTAAATCTAGAGGGAAAGAAAGGAAAGGAAACTCATCCCTTTTGTTTTGCAAGTACTATTTTTCAAAAAGGGTTTTACTTGGGTACCCTCTCTAAATTGAGAGTTTCAATACTCCTAGCCACATGTCATGTCATGTGTGAAAGTTATGTGTAATTTAAGTAGAATTGATACCCTCAGCCACGTGTCACGTCACATGTTGAAATAAATGGTACGTATTAAAATATTTAAAATGCCAAAATCTGGCAGTGTCAAGACTTGATCCCACAACACATAGGAAAGAAACAAATAGTCTTACCATTAAGCTACTTAACACATTTAAAAATTATAACGTAACTATATAGTTATATTATATTTGTAGAATGTATATCTGTTAATAAAATTTATTAACAAAATAAACATTTTTGTCTTTTTTCATTTAGTATAACAATTAAAATTAAAATTAATGAACAAAAAAATATAGGAATATTTATTTTAAAAATAAATTTTATTAACAGATATATGTTTTATGAATATAATATAACAATATATGGTTATATTACATATCTTAAATATAACCTAGTGGTGAGACTACTCTTCCATCTCCTGCTCAAATTGAACGCTTCAAATACTATCTTAGAATTCAAACAAAAATGATGACTTGGAAAAATATGTGACATAGATTGAGTTGACACATTGCTAGAGACTAATACATGTGGCATAAATTCAATTAACACATGACTAGGGGGCTAGGAGCATTAGAGCCCTCAATTAATGTGCTTAGCAACCGGTCAAACTAGTCACTCGTAGATAGTCAAGATTTTAAAATATTTATATTTCAAAATTTAAGTGTAACAAGGTTTGATCCCCTAACGTATATATAAGAGATGGAAGATGAGCCTTAGCAAATTAAAGGCTATATCATTAGTTTTTTTAGGAATAGATGCCTACAGTCACGTGTGTGAAGCAACTGGAATGGATGCTTCTAGCCACGTGTCAACTAAATTTATACCACATGTATTAGTCTCTAGCCACATGTCAACTCTGTCTATGCCACATATTTTTCAAAATCATTTCTGTTTAGATTCTAAGATAACATCTGAAGTGTTTGATTTGAGTAGGAGATGGAAGAAAAGTCTCACCACCAGGTTACATTTAAGAGATTTAATATAACCATATATTGTTATATTATATTTGTAGAATGTATATATATTAATAATATTTATTTACAAAATAAATATTCTCGCCATTTTTTTATTCATTAATTTTACTTTTTATACAAAATGAAAAAAAGACAAAAAAGTTTATTTCATAGATAGATTTTATTAATGGATATACATTCTACAGATATAATATAACTATATATAGTTGCATCATATTTTTTTAAATGTGTCAGATAGTTTAGTGGTAAGGTTTTTATTTTCTCTCCAATGTGTTGTGGGATCAAGCCTTGTTATATTCAAATTTTAGCATATAAAATGTTTTAATGCGTTGACTATTTATGAGTGATTGATTACTAGACACAATCATGTCCATCCATCCTAGTTACTTAAATCACACATGATTTCGACATGTGGCATGACACGTGGATAAGGGTATTAATTCTAATTATTTAAATCACACATAATTTTCACATGTGGCATGACACATGGCTAGGGGTATTGAAACCCTCAATTTAGAGAGGGTATCCAAGAATTTCTCTTTCAAAAAACCCTTTTTGTTTTATAAGTAACTTTTTTATATTTAAATATATAACTAAAAACTTTGTTTAGGATTTAACCTTTATAATATTTTTTTTTATGATTAATTCATGTTAACTTTCTACAAGTAAAGTATTGACTCAGCATCAACATGTATATTTATTTAAAAAAAATTAAAATGTTACTTAAGCAATATTTATCATCTTCTATTTCTATTACTCTTTTTCTTCCTATCGTTTATCTCTACCTTCTTCTTTTTCTTCTTCCCTCATCCGCTTCCCCCTATTCTCATCTACCTCATGGTTCCATCATTTGAGACTTCAAGGCTCAATCGAAGACATACTCTTATGATCTAGTTGTATCTAATCCCACTGACCTTACGTCAAACATGATCTAAATTTTGATGGAGCCTTATATTAAGCTTTTGCTCCAAGCTTGACAATACCAAAACTAACTGTCACATTTTTCATTGAGTTGTTCTTCTCTGGCACACAACGAACCTACGTTTGCATCAACTACAACATGTTGGTAGCGCCACCAAACAAACCATGTGATAAAGGGGGAAAGATGGAGCGCGAACAAGGGGAAAAAGAAAAAATGGAGAACATGGTAGAGAGAGGCGCAAGAAGAAGAGTAATATAAAATGAAGAGAAGAATAAGATGATAAATATGACCTAAGTGAATTTTTTTAAAAATAAAATAAATACATGTTTCAATGTTGACTCAATACTTAACAGAGGAAAAATTAACGACAATGTTAGTCCTACCTAAAAAATATTTCAAGGCTAAATCCTAAAAGTTTTTTTAGAGAGTTGATCCTAATTTTAAAATCTTTTAGCAACTAATTTTCTATTTAAACAAAACATAATTACACATGTTAATGCTAATCACCTCAGCATATATCAAAAGAAAAATTAACAACATAACTTAATCCTAACAAAAACAAAAAGATATTTAAGGAGTTAACTTCTAAAAAAAATTCTTAAGGGAGTAACTTTAATTTTAAATTTTTTAAGGGTTAATTTTATACTTAAGTCTTCTTTTTTTCAAACTACATACTCTCTTTGGTCTTATTATTTTTTAAAAACTTAATACACTTTACTGATTCTTAATTATTTTTATTGAATTACCTTAGAAATATCAACTGTGGGATGCGTAGAGTCTCAAATTAGGTTGAAAAGAAAAACTGACAGTTATAAAATTCAACCTAATTATAAAAGCCATGGAAATAATTATTAAACTCTCCGTCTAGACACTTTCAGCCTTTTCTTTTGTGACTTTTATGGCGAAGATATATATGCACCAACATTAAACAATACACCTCTTGGGCTTTTCCAACATAAGAAAAACCCAAAAAGGGAAGAATGGGCCTAATATTAAACAATAAAAAGAAAATGGGAATGGTATATTCCTAATTGCCCTCGAATTTGATTCTCTCATCTTAAGTTGCTTAGTTTGAACATTGTGATTTCTTATTGTCTTTAGTTAACTATACTAATATTGCGGAATCTAGTTCAAATATATATATATATATATATATATATATATATATATATATATATATATATATATATATATATTTTATCTTACTCAATTGTGTTATAATTGGCTAATATTTTGTAATTTCTTCTATTCTATATCATTGTGAGATTTATTTTAAAAGTCATCTTGGATTTAAGTTTTAGAAGTCATTTTAAAAGCATTAATATAAAGAATTTCTATCATATATTTTAGGTTTATAATCTTCTAATTTTATATATGGATTTGCGTAATATCTACTTAGATACGATTTCTTTATTTTTGTTTATGTATCCACATAAAATTTCAAAGTATCATTATTTTCTATAAAAAATATCTGTATGAATCTCGTAACATTGATGTAATAAATTTTCCCAATGTTTGAACTTCTTAATATACGTTTTCTGATAAAAAAATATTAAAATTGAATGTGTCCATCCACATCAAAGTCTTGGCATATTCATAATATTAAATAAGGTGTTAAAGTGAAACTCAACCGCCCACGCGGCCGCCCCTGGCATTATCAAAAGCAACTTTAATCACATAAAGTTACTGCTGAGTTAGACGTTTAATTGTTAATTAATCATTGTTTAATTAATTAATTTGAATTCTCTCTCACCTTAGTTTTAAACCAAAAAAAACAAACAAAACTGGTTAACCTCTTACATGCTGCTCCCAGAGCACCTTTTTTTCTTCTTACGCGTGTACCATTACATATTTTCTTCATATTATAATTTTCCACTAAAAGGGACACGCGTCTCATTTGTGGAATGTAGTTTGTTAAAGATACCCTGCGGTTAGCATGGGTAGCATGGATGCCTACCACGTGTCCCCATCTTGGACACGTGCTGCAGACTCAATTCAGTTTTCATAAGTCAATAAAAGGGCCCCAATTGGAAAACTATGGAGCTGATGTGGCAAAGGGAGAAATGCTCATCACATCAATCTTTTCCTTTTTGATTTTCTATAATTAGATTAGCATAATTTTTTTTACCTATAACAAAAAAATATCATCATTATCGTAAATCATTCATTAATTTGTAGGTATTTTGATAGCTGAATTATGATTTTACAAATTAGTATTAATAGTCAATAAAAATTGATCTACTCTGGTAAAAAATTAACTTGCGACTATAAGGTCACATGTTTAAATTTCATCGATAGTAGACCTTGTTGGTATGTGATTTGTAAATATTTATGTGAACGTTCATCGAGCTTTGAAATGCAATACCTCTCAATTTTCTCTCTTCTAATTTCTGTTTTAAGATCTTCCACCATGAAACATTCTTCTATCTTATTCTCCTTTATTTCTTCTATCATGTATGGCTAGATTCCAAGAATTGGGGGGATGGATTCTGAAGTAAGGCTTACATGATTGTTTTGTTGCAATTAAGATGCAATAACTTTAGTTATTGATTGGGAATTCCTATCTTCAAGGCTTTACTTAGATTAATCATCCAAGAATTGATTTAAGAGTTAAAGGCTTGAGGGGAATCATGGTCTTTATCTTAGAAATGGAGTTCTCAACCTAATATGAGATGACCTAAGGAATTAGGCTTCAACAATTAGGAGATTCTTGCAATTCATGAAAATTAATTTGCCTAATCTAATCACCTAAGGGATTAGGGTTAATGATGAGATATAATTAGAAGTTTTGACCTAAGGGATTAGACTCAACCTATATGTATGAATCCTTCTTCAATTGTCAAAAGGCAATTGTACTTAATTCAACACTATAAGAGTCAAAATTTGAGATAGAGAATGGATACAAGTGATTAATCAAATGTTCTCTTCACATGGAAGAGCCATGATATGAGCAATAAGCTTCTAGAGATTCTAGAGAGAATTACAGAGAAGTCTTAACTCGCAAAAATGTGAAAATTTATCAAATGATAAAGATGATTACAAGTGAGCTAGGATAATGCTTATAGAGGAAAGCAAGCTCATCCAAGATAAATGGACTCCTAAACATATGGCTAAAACTAGTAACAAACCACCAGAATCAAATACTAACCTTTAGAAGGTAAGTAAAGAATATACCAAATGGGTGACATAGTCAAAGATATAACACTCATGATGATTAAGTAAATCAATAAAGTGTTCCCATAAGAATGCACAAACAAAACTATAAGGCATGTAAGTAATCTTAAATGGTACAAAAAACTCCATAAAAAGGTACAAGAGAATATGTGTAGTCTATACACCTTAGGAATTCAAAATATAAGGTCATGCAAAACAAGCAAGATGATCTTAGAACTAGATGAACTTGCTTCAAAAAGTAAAGACTTGTCATGATATGCCAAAGAATGCAATCACCAAGTAAGATCATGATGTGATATAGCATTTAAACTAGGATATAGATGTAGCATGTCATGCACTAAAAAAGTTAGCATGTAATATAATCCATCATGAAAATAAAAGATACTAGGCATGCATATCAAATTCCCATTAGCAATAAAACAGACCATTATACAAGTAATCATAAAGATCTAAGCAAGGCCCAACAAATTTCAAGTTCCTAAAGGCAAACATCACCACAGAAGAATGCATTTTAGCAAATGTCAAGAAAAAGAAATATAAAACAATGCCTATTGTATATGACCCAATATATATACCACAAACAAGCTATAAGAAATCCTATTGTGATTATGGATAATCAATGAACAGTCTCTTTCGTATTAGATATGGGATATTGGAGAAGTTTCTTAGCTTGGAATGATATCTAAGGATCGTGTGGCCAAGAAAGAAAAAGGTTTGTATTTAGGGCATAGTTCTTCAAACACCTCTTGAGGGGTCTCATCTCAACATTTATTCTCTTTTTTATAAGTTTTTTTTGGAGCTTTCTTTTTCTTTTCCTTTAATCTTCACTTTGTGTAAGCCTTGGCATCAATTTCCCCATAGGAAGGTGGCACCACTATCGTATCGGCTTTGGAGGTTTTCTCTTTAGGTTTTCTTACTTTTTTATTATTATGATTTTTATGTTTTTATTTTATTCTTTTTGCCAAGGACTTAGTTAGGACATTCAATTCATGCTTTTAAATCCATAACCATGCACAAACTCTTTATGACTCATTTGGATGGTTTTCTTGTTCAGTTTTATACAAAAGAAATAAAACATATTTACTAGTTAATTAAAAAAACCTAAGATCAAAATTAAGCTAATCCTAAGCATTTTACCCTAGATAATTTCTTTTAGAAATAAAAGTCTAAAGTCTTAAAGTCCAAAGTTTACAAAAGAAATGACAAGCTACTACAATGTCCTACAAAATAAATTGGCTCCCAGAGTACAAGGAGAAAAAATACAATTGAAATATTAGAATTCACAAAGTACAAAGGACCTCACAATCTCACTTCTCATATGTTTACACTTAAGTGTACAGTCACTCGTGCATTACTCCATTTAGTGCTTTCATTGATGTACCTATCCACTCAATCAAATTCTTAAAAGACAATTCAATATTAGCAACTAGCACTTGTCCTAGAGCAATAACACTAAAAAGCTACCTTGCAATAGAACTCTAAAAGAAAATCTCAAGAAGCCAACAAGTGAAATACTAAGACAAAACAATGGACGTGAAAAAAGATAAGATAAAAAAGGACCAACACAAGAAGAGACATAAGCTAAGGATGTGACAAACAAGAATCAATAAATGACAAGCAACAATTAAGGCATAAAAACAATGGTTAAAGACTTAAAACAATTCCTAGAAACTTTATGCAACCATGTCCAAGCTATGTCAAATATCAACTCAAAATCAATTTCTGATCACCAAATTAAAATCAAATCAATTGAAATTTAACGATTTTCCTCTTTGCTGAATTTGTTTTTCTTATTTTTAAGCTAGTAGTGATGGCAATGTGTCATTTCACTAATAATTTTTTTTGCTTTTGTTTTTATGACTTCTTTTGGTCTTCTTCTTTCACTTTTTTATCACTTGACTTTTTTCTAACTTCTAATATTCATCACATAATTAAACAAAGAAACAAAAACAATGAACAAAAGATGATTGAAAGTAATACAACACTCCAAAAAACTTGTAAAATTTCAATTGGATCAATAATGTAATTTAATTTATAACTTTTCAACCGAGAAAAACTAGCAACTATTTCTTTTAGACAACATTATCACCATTATATTCTCTTCAAAATAAGCACAAGTTCAACAATTATCACAAGAATTCAACAATTTCACATTCAAAACATAAGTTGCATCGTCTTCTTGAAAAACGTGATGTGAAGAATGTTAAATAATTATATGACATGACATGAATAAGAAAGACAAAGGAATGAAAAGAGACACTCAAAAACTAGATATAATGAGCTAATAAACCTACAAATTCAAAACAACAAACAATTCCATCTATAGAAAGGATCTAAGGCAATAATTAGACATGAACAATTGGAGAATTAATTGTTTTTGTATAGGAAATTACTATATAGAAATAAGCGATGAAAATGACAATTAAATTGTAGATCCAAGCCATAAAATGATGGAAATACATAAGAGACACAAGATCTAAACACTTAAACACCTAGAAACATAAAAAATTGGCAAAAATTTAGCCTAAAATAGTTCAAATCAAGAGAACAAGTGACACATATTTTCATTAGTTAAACTCAAAAATTAAAATAAACACTTAATGTGCAATACAAATATGATCATAAATCAAGATCTAAACTCAAAAATCAATAAGATCTTTGGATCAAAAGTTCAAAATTACGGCTCTATTAATTCAAACAATTTCTTTAGATCTAGAAAGAATAAATGATGGAGAAGAGGAATTGAAGCTTAAAATTCAAAGAAAATGAAAAACAAGTTCTAGATCTAGAACTATACCTCATAAGGCAACAAGCTCTTAATACCACATAATGCAATTCTTGAAGGCTTCATGATGAATTCTTTAAGTAATCTTTTCTTCTAGGATCTATCAAGAGATACTAACATAAATCTTCAATTACAAATATGAAATAAGCCACTATCATGCTTGGCCCAACTACATATAACTTTTCCAAAGGTTTTCTACATAAAAGATGAAGAAAGCATAAAATGGAAGAGATAGAAAATGGAGGCAAGTGATAGGCGCCACAATCTAAGAAGATTAATAAACCAAAAGTTCTTCTAACATGGAAGAGTCCATGATAAGAAAAATATGCTTCTAGAGATTCTAGAGAAGACTCAACTCACAAAAATGTGAAAATTTATCAAATGATCAAAGATGATTACAAATGAAAATTTATCAAGCTAAATGGACTCCTAAACCTATGGCTAAAAGGCCCAAGATGCCATGCAAGGCCCAAATCATAAATGTAAATGAAAGCCTAAATACAAAGCCCAAATGAAGTACAAAAGAGAGAAAAGATGAACAAAAGTAAGCTTATGAGCCATGCTCACATTGTAACATCCCAAATTTTGTAATTTTTAGAAAATTCATTCATTAAGGATTAATGGAGAAATTCTGAATGAAATTCCGAGTGAATGCTGTTTGAAATATGATATTCCGAGTGAATATGGTGCGATACCGGGTGAAGTAAGACCGAGGAAGCTATTTCCAAAAGAAGTTAAGATGTTTCCGAGTGAAACATCATTAAGCGAATTAGTTCTAAGTTAAGTAAACGGTGTCCGAATGAGACACTTTTGAATAAGGAAAATCCGAGCGAAATGTTTCCAAATGAAACGTTTCCAAGAGAAGCACTCCTGAGTAGGGGAAAAACGTTGAAATTGAATAAGTATTTCTCAGGATGGATTTTGAGAAATGACCGAGTGGAGTATCTCCGAATTGAGATTTTCCAAGTGAAATGTCTCCGAGCATGACATTTCCGAGTGAAATGATACCGAGTGAGACTACTCCAAATGGAAAGGTATTAAGTGAGAAATTATTAATTTCTGAATGACGTGGCATTGAATAGGATATACCGAATGAGTGTGTAGTTCTGAGTGAACAATTCCCGAGGAAAGTAAATATCTGAGTGATTAGTTACCGAGTGGTGAACTTCGTTAAATTTATGCTCGGGTCGATATTTAATAATGACCAAAAGCTTATGCTCGGGTTTGTCTTCGGAATTGTCCTTGATCCCGAGTGATTCGTTCGAATGGAAAAACTTCCGAGAGAGAGAGGGTTGACTTCAAATTTCGAGTGATTTTTAGATGGAAGATTTTCGAGTGATGTAAGCAAAAGATTGACTCGGACATAAATATACCCGAGTATGTTTGAATGTGATATTATCGTGTGGGATACTTCCGACAAAAGAAAGCCGAGTGTTCCATGGGATGGAACCTTTCCTCCGAATGAAGGAATTCCAAGCGGATAGAGGCTGTGATAAACCTTCTCGGAAAGATATGCCGAGAAGGCTGAAACTGAGTCGGAATATACTGAAAATCGAGTCGGAATTAACGATTATTTTAGTTACTGAAGCTTTACACGTCAATCTGTTCTTCTACTTTCTAGCAGCTTCACTTTTCAAGATATTTTCTAAGTATGGGACCCTTTCTTATGTGCTGTCCCTTTTCATTAAATGCTTATTCCTTATTCATCATCTAAAGAAAACGTACAACAGATATCTTTTTATTGTTCACATCTCTTTTGCATGAACAATATAAATATCAACTACTGTTAGATCAATTAAAGACTTTTGAAAAGTAAAAAACATCATCCACAATCTTTCTCTTTCTCTTGCTAAAAGCCATTAACGAAGAAGGAATCAAACTCCACTTCTTCTCTTTATGAAGAAATCTCTGAACTGGCACAAAGCTGAAATTCCAGTCGGAATTTACAAGCTGTGAATTGGAATATAGCTTTAAGAGCTGCAAGAACTCTTTATTCCAGGTAGGGGGAGCGTTACATTTCAAATAGATAGTTTATGAATGAATATGGGGTATTATTTTGTGTATATGTGATATGTGCATGAATTATTGTATCAGACCCCGATTATATGGCGTTTTATGTTTTCATAATTTCCATTCATATTGCTGATATTAACATGAGATTGATGATGATGATATGGATGATGATTCATGAATTTTTCATGATATCTATGTATATGCTTTAGATGCATGTGTGATGGTTGAATATGAAATATGATATGGTTTCACAAAAGACCTTGGGTGGGACTCAAGGCAACCTCTTGAGCGGGGCTCGGGGTTTTGGCCCGTGGCACTCATCGTTGTCATTGAAAAGTGATGGTGTCACATAAGGGTGTAAACGGTTGGCCCATGGCACTCACCGTTGTCACTGAGAGTGATGGTGTCACATTGAGTGTAAACGGTTTGGTACCAGTAAAACAGCCGGTTCAGCTGAGAGCTGAGTTATGGCTCGGGGAGCCAGTGTTGCAACACAATTAAAAGACTTAATAATGGATTTATCCGAGTGAATACCTGTGTGCATTGACATATATGTTGTTGAGAATAGCATACTGTTTATGTTGTTCCATATGGTTCGGTATATGTTATTTGTATAGTTATGGATTGGACTTTTAATCCAATTCAATAACTATTATTTGATATGTTTATGCTCACCCCCTACTTATTATTTTTACAGTGGATAGAGGACACAGTGATGGCGTTTGAAGTCACTCAACCGACTGGAGCATTATGTATTAGTATGCACAATACATAGTGTACATAGTTATTTGGGTAGAAGCCTTGGCCGGCTCTTGTGATTACCGAGTGATGTATTTTATTTGTATTATAAAGTGGCCGGTCGACTTTTGTAAAATGACAATAATATTCTTAATTCAGATTTTGTTTAGCTCTTGGAAATATTTGTGAAAAGTTAAATTGTATTTATTTGTACTCTAAAATAAGCCAGTCAGACTGAGGTGTAACCGGCACCGGTTGGTGGAATCCGACTCCTGTTTTAGAAATTTTAAAGTAATTACAAAAAATTTATTTGATGTATTGGAAATTATTTTAAAAATTAAGGATGTTATACATATCACACTTTATTTTCTTTATTTCTTTTTTCTTTTCCTAAGGTTTTGGGCCTTAGGGTCGCTCCCTTCTTAGCCGACATCACATAATTGTAACCCCTCAGATTTTTTTAAACTCTCAACCACTTACTCTTTTCTCTTCCTTGAGATCACAAAGAAAGAAACATGTCTCTTCCCCCTATTCATGTTCTCTATGATAATAACCTTTACCATTGATTTCCACCATTAGTTTTCATCTTTTCTTACATGCAATTAGAGTTTCATGCACAACTAACCTTCCTTAACATATTTTTAACCTTACTTTTCAATTAAACCATCTCCTTCCTCTTCACTCCACTCAATTGAAAGACACAACCCCTACCCACCACCATAGGTTAAGCTCTAAACTTGATTTTCGGTTATAATTAGGCTTTTGTTTTAAAGTTTAAGGGGTAATGGGTAATACCCTTAAATTTCTAAAACTTTCAAAAGTTAATGATTTTATTCCTATGTTTTTATTGTGTATTGGAGTTTTAGGAACTAATTATATCAAGGATCAAAGCTCGAAACTACTCTCTGGAGCTTCTTTATGTTGCCCAAACCACTTTTTTGTAATAGGGGAAGTGTTTGTTCTCTAAGGTTGCTTGATTGGTAGTCTTGATGTCTCTAACCAAGTTTATGTTGAAACCCAGTGAAATAGATATATATTAATTAATTAATTGAAATACTGAATTGGTTTACATATTTTATTGTTAGACTGGCTAAGAAAATTAGAAAAGTATAGTTAATTATGTTTGACATTTCTCAGTGTACCTAGATTTCTTGAGATTATCCATATTATTATTTTAAATGAAATTTATAATTTTTGGCATAAAATTATTCTATGACAATATTTTGTGAGCAGGATATGAAATGTTTAATGATCAACTTTGACCATGAAAATTTGGTATGTTTTGATGATATATGTGCCAAGTCATTACGTGACCAGTTTTATAATATTTTAATTTGAAACAATTTTTTTAAATTTTTTTTTGAAGTTAGAGTATAATGTTTAATTATATTGTGACAAAATAGTAGTGTAACATTAATTGTTTTAATGTGTCTAACATTTATGTGGAGGCTACAATTTCCTGATTATACTTGTTGAATGTTAAATAAGTTTTAAGGTGATGTTTAATTCACTGGAATGTTCATGATTAAAACCCGACTCTAAAATGTTTTATAAGAATGTCGAGATATTGGGGAAATACCAGGCCAAGTTGTGAAGTGAAAAATATTTATGTTGTAAGTGTAATTGGGTTGGATGAAATAAGATTATGTGATGCATTGTGAAGTATCTGACAATTGTGATTTTGATTGTTTAATGTTAAATTATGTTTGGATTGATTGGAAGTGTTAGAAGTATTTCAGTGAACATATTTACATTTTTGAAATGTGTTTGAACTACTTGAGGTTGCCAATGATAGTTTATAATGAAGTATTTTATGTTTGACAATAAATTATATGATAAGATGTTGTGGGAATAATCTGAAATGCCTATTGAATGAGTTTATATATGATTTTTGGATATGATATCAGTATATACATGAAGTTGTCTTCATTCAATTTTCATAATGACATGAATATTTTTACAGTCGTGGTTCCGTCAAATTAGTACATTAAAATTAATTAATGTAGTACTAGGGTGTCAACCTAGGTCGTTCTCTCAAGGATCAACACAAAAATTTAGGAAAAATCAAGTTTAAAATTAATTTTTACAAACAGAATTTTAACAAACATACAAATACAATTGGGGGGGGGGGGTTTGATTGATTTTGTTGTCACAATTAAAATTAAAACAAAGTAAATATAGGATTTAAAACAATAAATAACAAGCGATTGATTTTCTTGGAGTATTGTAAATAAATTTATCCTTGGTTCACTAAAGATAATTTGTATACTTCCACTACTGTTGATTTCTTAGCTCAATTTGAATTAATCAACTAAGCGTCTTTTTCAATTCATAATTCCTTTACTTCCATTTAAAAAATGAATATTTTAATCAAGCATCCTAATTAAGCAAAAGGAGTCAAGATCGTAAAATCTAGGAATTATTAAGCATATGTAAGAACATCGCCTACATACATAATCTATTCTCATATTATGGAATTAAGCAAACCATAATTATTAAAAGTGATTATGAAAATATTCATTAAGCATGCATATTTCCTTAACCCATTTTAATTTAAAATCTTATTTTATTCCATTTGAATAATTAAACCGATTAAGCATACAAATTTAATTAAACAGAATGGAATTAAATAAGCAGAGTAAGATTATGAAGAAATAAACAATAATAAAAGCATACTATATTAAAAATAATGACCTCAAAATTACATTACAATATTCTCCAAGAAAATCAATCTAGGGGTTTTAGCCCTCCATAATTAAAACAAACTGAAAATAAAAAGAACCTAACCCGGAAATGAAGAACTGAAGGAAGAAGAAATAGAAACAGAGAAGAACGAAGGAAGAATTGTTGTCTGAAGGAATTGATGTCTGAAGCCTTGCAATCCCTCCTATTTATAGGAGAAGAAATGGTGCCGGATATAATTAAAAATGACGAGTGGAATGTTAATGCGCAATTAATAAACTTCAGTGCTGTTTCCACTTCAATAATGCATTATCTGATATTTCCACTAGATGAATCAGTGCCTAACAGTGCCTGAATCGATTCATCTAGGCAATTTTTGGGCAAATTTTCACACAGGAATCGATTCCTAAGGGGTGGGAATTGATTCCCAAGCACATGAATCGATTCCCAAGGCTGTTGAATCGATTCCCAGGCCTTTGAAACTTCATGAATCGATTCCTAGGGGGGTGGGAATCGATTCCCAAGTGTATGAATTGATTCCCATGGGTTATGAATCGATTCCTTGGCATGATTTGATGTAGGAATCGATTCCCAGGTTGGTGAATCGATTCCCAGGCCTCTTTAGGTGCTTTTCTTGCATTTTTGACCATTTCTTGAGGCGTGGCTTCTTCCGTTTGACCTGTGGTAATTATTTTTCAATTGCAGGCTTAATCACACACTACAAAACAAGAGAAAACCAACTTTTATTAAAAATTTATCCTTATTTCATTTTAAAATTAAATATTAAATAAAGCTCAAATGATGAAAATGTGTTAAAATGCAATATATTACACACTAAGTGATGACAAATTATACACATTTAAATTGAGGAATTAAGGATAAATCATGCATCATCAAATACTCCCACACTTATTCTTTTGCACTCCCGGGCAAAATCAAAATAAAAACAAGTATCACAATTTATTGAAAACATTAAGTTGAAAATAACAACACACAGAATTGGCATGAAATCTTAGGAATATATAGAGAAACAAGAGTTATTCAACATGCAAGATACAGAGCATCAAGATATATATAAAAATCATTCAAACACTTAGGCATGTGAAAATTAAATTAAACTGAAAAGAAGATCATAAGTGACATAACCTCACAAGACATACTCTCAACTCTCAAGTGTTTGGGGTTTGTTTATATTCTCAAAACATTTCTTGAAAAACAGACAGTCTAAAAATTTGGCAAGTTTCTCAATTCCACAATCAACACAAATGCATGTATAGATCAACAGGGCTTTTCAAGGTTATAATGTGGCCAAGGTTAGGGTGGTAAAATTTTGGAATTGTGGCAAGTACCAAAAAGAATAAGGAGCAAATAATTTTACAGGTAAGCATGAGGATATAACACTTTGTGTTCTAATTTCTTTTGGTCACAATCATTAAAACATTTATTTTTATTTATTTATCATCATTCATTTTTTTTCTTATACGATTGCTTAATACTTGAAACAAGAGTTGTGACTCCTTTTTGTACACCCCCACACTTATTTGAATGCTTATTTTTTTACTTGATTCCAAAGCTCCAATATATTCCTTAAGGTAGGTATATTTTTGGTTTTTCATCCATGGCTTATTTGAGCTGCAACAATGAAACAGTTAAATAGGCTCAAAATGGCTAGCAAGAGATAATTTATTCATGGTAGGCTTATCTGGCTTAGTGGCTCAATTGAACAAAATGCTTGTATCATTTCAAATACATTCATATGAGTTTCAAGTATCATCAAGAAACAAGACAAAAATTAGGATGTAAGCTTTCAGGAATTAATCACACATGAAAGAATTCAGATGGCGTAAAGTGATCCATCAAATTTTAAGGCTCAAAAATCTCACAAGGTATAATTCTATCATATATGATCATCTATCAATTATCATGTCATTCTCATCATACCAAAATTGCTTGAGTTCAAATTATAACATATCATTAAGCTCATATCAGACATGAATGAATTTACCTGTTACTCATGCATATCTTAAAATTCCAATAAAACATGCCTTTTTAAAACAAAAACACACACAAAATCTTTTATTTTTAATTCCTTTTTTTTAACATAGTCACACAAAATTAATCACACAACAACAAAACAATATACAACAATATTCCCACCTCCACACTTAAATCATACATTGTCCTCAATGTAAGACAGAGCATACAAAATAGACAATATAATGAAAAAGTAAAAAGATGGGTAAGAAAAACTCCCTCAAGGGGGATCAAGAAGTGGTTCCCCCAAAGCATGTTCCTCCATTGTACCATCCACAATTGAAGGATTTTCATGAAATGGCTTCAAACGTTGTCCATTAACCTTGAAGCTTTTATTGAAGTTTTCACTTTTTATTTCCACAGCTCCATGGGGAAATACATTAGTAATAATGAAAGGTTCTTCCCATTTGGAGCGCAATTTTCCGGCCATCAGTTTCAACCAGGAATTAAACAGTAGCACTTTCTGTCCAGCAGTAAAATCCTTTCTAGCTATTGAGCTATCATGGAATCTCTTTGTTTTCTCCTTATAGAACCTCGAGTTCTCATAAGCTGCCAAACGGATCTCATCAAGCTCATTCAGTTGTAATTTTCTTTCTTTACCTGCTTGATCAAGTGCTAAGTTGCAAGCTTTTACAGCCCAATAAGCACGATGCTCAATCTCCACTGGAAGATGACATGCCTTACCAAAAACAATTCTATAGGGAGACATTCCTATAGGTGTCTTAAAAGCTGTTCTATGTGCCCAAAGAGCATCATCCAGTTTCCTGCTCCAATCCTTTTTATTAGGCTGTACTATCTTTTCCAGGATTCTTTTGATTTCTCTGTTAGAGACTTCTGCTTGTCCATTGGTTTAGGGTTGATATGGAGTAGAGACTCTATGAACAACCCCATACTTCCTGAGCATAGCTTGCATGGTCCTGTTGCAGAAGTGTGTTCCTTGATCACTAATGATTGCTCTCGGGATGCCAAACCTGCAAAAAATTTGAGATCTAACAAAATCCACAACAACTCAAGCATCATTAGTTCTGGTGGCTTTAGCTTCCACCCATTTAGAAACATAATCTACAACCAATAAAATGTAAGTAAAACCAAAGGATGGAGGAAATGGAACAATAAAATCAATGCCCCAAACATCAAATACTTCACAAAACAACATAGGTTGCTGAGGCATCTGTTGTCTCCATGTGGTAGCATTACTAGCTCTTTGGTATTAATTCTCCATGCATCCTTAAAAATTGTGGGCCAATATAAACCAGAATCCAACACCTTCCTTGCTATTCTTTGTGGACCAAAATGTCCACCAACTGGTGAAGCATGGCAGAATTGAAGAACTGATTCTATTTCATAATCGGGAATGCATCTTCGAATCACCTGATCATTACACAATTTCCATAAATACGGGTCATCCCAAATATAATACTTTGCATCACTTTTTAATTTTGAAATTTGGTTTCTGGATGCACATGGTGGAAAAACAGAAGCAACAAGATAATTTACAATGTTAGCAAACCAAGGTGAATCAAAAGAGTTAGAAATACTCATGAGGTGTTCATCGGGAAAATGGTCCCGAATAGGTGCCGAATCAGGAGCATTCTCAATTCTGCTTAAATGGTCTGCCACAAGGTTTTGTGTTCCACTTCTGTCACAAATTTCCAAGTCAAACTCTTGGAGCAAAAGCATCCAACGAATTAATCTTGGCTTGGACTCACCTTTCTTCAACAAGTACTTCAGAGCTGCATGGTCAGTAAAGACAACTACTCGAGAATCGAGTAGGTAAGATCTGAACTTATCTAATGCAAAAACAATGGCCAAGAGCTCTTTTTCAGTGGTGGTGTAATTTACCTGGGCAGCATCTAAAGTTTTAGATGCATAGTAGATGACCCTAGGCTGCTTGTCAATCTTTTGACCAAGGACAACTCCCAATGCATAATTAGAGGCATCACATATCAACTCAAATGGGGCTGTCCAAATAGGTGCTTGAATTATTGGGGTTGTGGTCAATGCTTGCTTGAGGCAATTAAAAGCCTCTTTACACTTTTCATCAAACTCAAATGCCACATCCTTTTGAAGCAGACTGGATAGTGGCCTAGCCTTCTTGCTGAAATCCTTTATGAATCTTCTGCAGAATCCTGCATGACCAAGAAAAGAACGAACCTCTCGAACACAAGAGGGGTAAGGCAAATGTGATATAACTTCTATTTTGGCAGGATCTACCTCAATTCCTTTCTCAGAAATTACATGCCCTAAAACTATTCCTTGTTTTACCATAAAATGACATTTTTCATAGTTCAAGACAAGGTTAGTTTCAATACATCTGTTCAAAACTTTATCCAAACTATCAAGGCATGCATTAAATGAAGATCCATAGACAGTAAAATCATCCATAAACACCTCTATGCAATTTTCAATGAAATCATGAAAAATACTTATCATGCATCTTTGAAAAGTTCCAGGAGCATTGCATAGGCCAAATGGCATTCTCCTATAAGCAAATGTGCCAAAGGGACAGGTGAATGTGGTCTTTTCTTGATCCTCAAGTGCAATATGAATATGAAAATATCCAGAGAATCCATCAAGAAAACAGTAGTGAGACTTACCTGCAAGACGCTCAAGCATTTGATCAATGAAGGGTAAAGGGAAATGGTCCTTCTTTGTTGCCTAGTTTAGTCTCCTGTAATCAATACAGACTCTCCAACTATTTTGCACTCTAGTTGGGATCAATTCATCCTTTTCATTTTTCACAACTGTGATCCCTGTTTTCTTAGGAACCACTTGAATCAGACTCACCCATCGGCTATCAGAGATAGGATAAATGATTCCTGCTTGTAGAAGCTTGGTAATCTCCTTCTTAACATCAAGGATTACAGGGTTGAGTCTCCTCTGGGGCTGTCTTACTGCTTTAGTATTTTCCTCCAGAAATATTCTATGCATGCACATGGATGGACTAATTCCAGGAATGTCTGCCAATGTGCATCCTATAGCCTTCTTATGTCTTTTCAATACCTGCAACAATTTTTCTTCTTGATTTTCATCAAGAGAAGTGGAAATTATCACCGGGAGCTGTTCATTATCCCCTAAGTATACATACTTTAGGTTCTCAGGTAGGGGTTTCAATTCTAACTTGGGTGCCTGCAAAACAGATGGAACTAACAAAGTAGATTTTGATTCTGCTGCTTGCACCTCAAAAATTTTGTTCGAATTTTCTTGAAATCCTGCATTCAGCTCCTTATGGTTAACAGGTATATCTAAAGACTCTGAATCAGAAATTATGTATTTATCAATTTCAGCACAAATATCACAACTTCCAGAATCATTGCATGCAAAACATTTGTTTGAATCATCTATGCATTCCAAATCAACATTAGAAAGATGTTCAAAAACTAGTTCATCAATAATGTCCATTTGGAAAACAGAATGATTTTCAGATGGGTATTTCATGGCATCAAGAATATTAAATTGAACTCTCGTGTCACCAAATTCCATAGAGAGAGTTCCAGAATGAACATCTATTTTGGTTCGAGCTATTTTCAAAAATGGTCTTCCCAAAATGATAGGAACAGGAATTTGAGGCATACCTTCTTCCATATCAAGTAAGAAAAAGTCAGCAGGGAAAACAAGTTGTTTTACCTGAACCAAAACATCCTCTATAACTCCAGCAGGGTAAGCAGTGCTCCTATTGGCTAGCTGAATTACTACACCAGTAGGTTGTAAATTTCACAGAGACAATGATTTGAAAATAGACATAGGCATAACATTTATTGAAGCTCCTAAATCTAACATGCAATTTTCAAATTTGTTATTGCCTATGATACAAGGTATAGAAAACGTACCTGGATCTTTGCATTTCTCAGGAATATTTGAAATTTCCTTACCAAGCAGTGCAGATACATTCCTTCCCATGCTTATCCTTTCATTCCCTTTGAGTCTCCTCTTGTGAGTACACAACTCCTTCAGAAATTTGGCATACTTGGGAATTTGCTTGATTGCATCAAGAAGAGGTATATTCACTTCCACTTTCATGAAAGTATCTAAAATTTCCTTATCCACTTCTTCCATCTTCTTACTTGGAATTGCTTTTGGTGGGAAAGGAAGAGGGATATGAGATGGGATTTGGGATGGTTGCATCTCAGACTTGTTTGTGCTTGAAGAGGGTATATTATTCTCAACTATTTCAGGATCAGTTATTTGTTTTTCAGGTTCCTTGGGTATGGGTACTTCAAGGTTCTTACCTGATCTTAACTGAATTGTACTCACATTTCTTGGATTTGCAGCTGGTTGAGATGGTAATTTGTCAGAGTTTTAAGATCGTAACTGGCTTAATGATGAAGCCAATTGCCCAATTTGGTTGCTTAAACTCTGGATGGTAGCATCATTCCTCTGTTGATACTCTAAGTTCTGTGTAGCCATTTGTTTCACCAGATCCTCCAAAGAAGGGCCATTTGTGGATGGTTGAGGTGTAGGTCTTTGGAAGGTTGGTGCATTATTTTGAAATGGGGGTTGGGGATTTTGGTTACCCCATCTCAAATTTGGATGGTTCCTCTAACCTGGATTGTATCTGTTGGTGGAAAGGTCATGGTTTTGTTGTTGTTGTGGTGGTGGAGGTCTATCATGGTAGATGTTAGCTGCATAGGCTTGGGGACTATTATTATCCTTTTCTTGTAGAGAAGGACAACAATCAGTGGGGTGCTCTTGTGAAGAGCAAATGCCACATACTTTAGCAGTCATAGATTTTTGATTTACTGCCAATTGTGTGACCAGAGTGGTGAGAGCATCAAGTTAGCTCTCCAATTTAATTCCAGATGAACTAGAATTGGAATCAAACATGGGTTTGAAAGAATCATTTCTCACACCAAATTGTTGAGAGTTAGATGCCATCTTCTCAATCAGAATTCTTGCTTCAGCAACAGTCATATCTCCTAAAGCTCCTCCACTTGCCGCATCAATCATATTGCGATCAACGTGGTGCAGACCTTCATAGAAGTACTGAAGAAGAAGTTGTTCAGAAATTTGGTGGTGAGGGCAACTTGCACAGAGTTTCTTGAATCTCTCCCAATACTCATAAAGACTTTCTCCAGAGAGTTGCCTAATGCCAGATATGTCTTTACGGATTGCAGTTGTTCTAGAGGCAAGAAAGAATTTTTCCAAGAACATTTTCTTTAAGTCATTCCAACTTGTGATTGATCTTGGAGCAAGGTAGTACAACCAATCCTTAGCAACACCCTCTAAAGAATGAGGAAACGCTTTAAGATAGACATAGTCTTCTTGAACATTTTTGGGGTTTCATTGTGGAGCACACAATGTGGAATTCTTTGAGGTGTTTGTGTGGATCTTCACCCGCAAGACCATGAAACTTAGGCAACAAGTGTATAAGTCCGGTCTTAAGAATAAAAGGGACATCCTCATCAGGATATTGAATACACAAACTTTCGTATGTGAATTCAGGTGCAGCTAGTTCTCTAAGAGTTCTTTCACGAGGTTCAGCCATATCAGAAAAACTAGCAGTAGTACTTTCAGCAAATTCAGAAAAAATACTATCACTATCAATATCAACAAAGTTATTATTAAATCTAGCTTCTCTAATTAACCTATGAAAAGTTCTATCAATTTCAGGATCAAATAAATATAAATACTCAAAAGTTCTTCTAGTCATACATAGCATACAACAAGATATTTGATCATCATGAGCAATAAATCATAAGAATCCTAAATCATACAAAAGAAATAAAATAAAACAAACAAATAATTTTTTTTTCAATTTATACAAAAAAAATAATAATCTAAAACAATAATTTTTCCTAAAGATCGTTGATCCCCGACAACGGCGCCAAAATTTGACATGAATATTTTTACAATCGTGGTTCTGTCAAATTAGTACATTAAAGTTAATTAATGTAGTACTAGGGTGTCAACCTAGGTCGTTCTCTCAAGGATCAACACAAAAATTTAGGAAAAATTAAGTTTAAAATTAATTTTTACAAACAGAATTTTAACAAACATACAAATACAATTGGGGGGTTTGATTGATTTTGTTGTCACAATTAAAATTAAAACAAAGTAAATATAGGATTTAAAACAATAAATAACAAGCGATTGATTTTCTTGGAGTATTGTAAATAAATTTATCCTTGGTTCACTAAAGATAATTTGTATACTTCCACTACTGTTGATTTCTTAGCTCAATTTGAATTAATCAACTAAGCATCTTTTTCAATTCATAATTCCTTTACTTCCATTTAAAAAATGAATATTTTAATCAAGCATCCTAATTAAGCAAAAGGAGTCAAGATCGTAAAATCTAGGAATTATCAAGCATATGTAAGAACATCGCCTACATACATAATCTATTCTCATATTATGGAATTAAGCAAACCATAATTATTAAAAGTGATTATGAAAATATTCATTAAGCATGCATATTTCCTTAACCCATTTTAATTTAAAATCTTATTTTATTCCATTTGAATAATTAAACCGATTAAGCATACAAATTTAATTAAACGGAATGGAATTAAATAAGCAGAGTAAGATTATGAAGAAATAAACAATAATAAAAGCATACTATATTAAAAATAATGACCTCAAAATTACATTACAATATTCTCCAAGAAAATCAATCTAGGGGTTTTAGCCCTCCATAATTAAAACAAACTGAAAATAAAAAGAACCTAACCCGGAAATGAAGAACTGAAGGAAGAAGAAATAGAAACAGAGAAGAACGAAGGAAGAATTATTGTATGAAGGAATTGATGTCTGAAGCCTTGCAATCCCTCCTATTTATAGGAGAAGAAATGGTGCCGGATATAATTAAAAATGATGAGTGGAATGTTAATGCGCAATTAATAAACTTCAGTGCTATTTCCACTTCAATAATGCGTTATCTGATATTTCCACTAGATGAATCAGTGCTTAACAGTGCCTGAATCGATTCATCTAGGCAATTTTTGGGCAAATTTTCACACAGGAATCGATTCCTAAGGGGTGGGAATCGATTCCCAAGCACATGAATCGATTCCCAAGGCTGTTGAATCGATTCCCAGGCCTTTGAAACTTCATGAATCGATTCCTAGGGGGTGGGAATCAATTCCCAAGTGTATGAATCGATTCCCATGGGTTATGAATCGATTCCTTGGCATGATTTGATGTAGGAATCGATTCCCAGGTTGGTGAATCGATTCCCAGGCCTCTTTTGGTGCTTTTCTTGCATTTTTGACCA
This sequence comes from Clitoria ternatea, assembly GCA_037962975.1. Classification (NCBI taxonomy): domain Eukaryota; kingdom Viridiplantae; phylum Streptophyta; class Magnoliopsida; order Fabales; family Fabaceae; genus Clitoria; species Clitoria ternatea. Next base: position 43,046,696 of record CM075669.1, on the reverse strand, counting down.
TTTCTTGAGGTGTGGCTGTGTTTGAATATGTATACAGGTTCAAGGATGTTCAAAGATTTTGATAATGACAAAACACTCTTGAAGAAACCTATGCAAAAACAAAGATATGGAATCAGGTGCTAAGTAACAGCGAAGATAATCGATTATGTCACTTATGCTAATCGATTAGGAGCTTTCTGTTTTGGAAGAAACTGCATCAGGATTGAAGCTAATCGATTATGGGAATGAAGATAATCGATTATGAAGTCACTGGAATTAAGATAATCGATTACACACTTGAAATAATCGATTATGAACTCACTGGAATTAATATAATCGATTATACATTTGAAGCTAATCGATTACAATTATCAAAATTGGGATTAAATGTATCAGGTATAATATCTAATCGATTAAGTAAGCTATACAATCGATTAGGAAGCCACTGGAATCAAGGTAATCGATTACAAGACGTGCTAATCGATTAGGAAGCTGCGAAATCAAATTAAATGCATCAGGTATTGATGCTAATCGATTACAGGCATTGAAATAATCGATTAGTGACTCTCTGACTTGAAGCTAATCGATTACAACGCGAGGGTGTAATCGATTACGCTAGTGGAAAAACACATTTAAGTGGGAAACCAGCTCATGTCTCCACCATTCTTCAAATTTCCACTAAGTGCAACGGCTATGAAGAACGAAGGGCACACCTCAACAACTATTTTGGCTCTATAAATTGAAGAGGAACACAAGCACAAAAAAAAACAACAAGAAGCTACAAATCCTTTACTCTATTTTGTGCCTTGAAAGCCCTATTTCTTGTATCTTGAAATACATTTGTATATCCTCTCATCTTGAGAGTTAGAATTGGTTAGAGCTTTCATTTGTGTATCTACTCTATTAAGAGAGTGTATTGACTGTAAACACAACACCAAACACAAGGGATTCACTCTAGGTTGAGTGGTTGTTCACTCTAGGTTGAGTGGTCACAAAGGTTGGGGTTCAACCTTTGGGTATTGAGAGATTGTGAGATTGGGTGGGTTGCCCTCTGCTTGTGAGAATTGAGTTCTTGAGTGTGGGACACTAGGAAGCTGCAATTGCTCAAAGCTTGTATCTCAAATCTTCAATAGTGAAATCCTCTAAGTGGGTTGCTTAGAGGCGAGACGTACACCGGATTGGGTGGAACTCGTTATATCGGTTTGCAAGCTTCTCTTCCTTACTCCTTACTTTCATATACTGCTTGCTAATTGATTGTTGTTGATTGTTTGTGAAGAGCATACTTGAACTTGCTTAATTTGTTACTCTTCAAATACTGCCCACCAGGTGTTTGGGAAATTGCTTCAGCAATACTTCTCATTATTGTGCTTTGCATATTATCCTCTTCTTAATTTCACTTGCATATTCTCATTAACTTGGTTATAAAAATCAATTTCAAAGGCATTCCAACCAAAAGTTTTAAAACTCAATTCACCCCCCTCTCTTGAGTATTGAGGCCACTTGAACAACAAGTGGTATCAGAGCTTGACTCTTGGTAGATCGAGCTTAACAGCTTCAAGAGACTAGATGGCCTCAAGTTCTCAAAATGTTTTTCCCGAGGGTGGTGCGATAAATAGACCTCCTGCTTTCATGGGGAAGGGTATACCTTTTGGAAAGAGAGAATGAAAATCTTCATTCAATCAGTTGACTTGAGAATTTGGAATGCCATTGAAAATGGCCCTTTTATACCCTTGCATGTTGTAGACAGTAAAAATATTGAAAAACCCATAGATGAATGGACAAGCGAGGAAGAAAAGAAAGTTCAATGTGGCTACAAGGCCAAAAATCTTATTACTATGGCTTTAGGTCAAGATGAATTTTTTAGAATAATGACTTGCCAAACTGCTAAAGAGATGTGGGATACTCTACGAGTAACTCACGAAGGCACTAACGATGTAAAGGACTCTAAGATTAGTACTCTTACTAGTCAATATGAGTGCTTTAGATTAAACTCTCATGAATCAATTGTTGATATGCAAAAAAGATTCACTCTCATCATTAATCAACTCATTACACTTGGAAAGACTTACACTAACAAAGAGCTCATTCATAAAGTGTTGAAAAGTCTTAACAGAGAATGGCAACCGCTAGTTACCGCCATCAAACAGTCTCCTAGCATAAACGAAATGTCTCTTGCCACACTATTTGGTAAGTTGCAGGAACAGGAACAAGAGCTGAAAGAATTAAAGATGGCGGAAGAGGAAGAAAAATCTTCCAAGAAAAAGGGTCTTGCTCTCAAGGCTACTTCCATAAATGAAGTAGAAGAATCCGAAAGCGAACTTGATGAAGAAGAAGAATTTGGACTATTTATGAAACGCTTCGGGAAATTCATGAAAGGCAAACGCATTCAAAGAAGCTTCAAAAACCCAAGTAAGAAACCTATCACTAAAGAAAATTCTTCCTCACCCAATTGTTTTGAATGTGGCAAGGAAGGGCACTTCAAAGCGGATTGCCCAAATCTTAAGAAGAAGGGAAAAGAGAAAAGAGGAAGAAGGAGAGCATATATAGCATGGGATGAAAATGAGGTAAGCAGCTCGGATGACTCAGAAAATGAAGAAGCAAACCTTTGCCTCATAGCCAATCACCAAGAAGAAGATGATGAGGTATGCTTCAAGGCAAGCAACACCCATTGGTACTTGGATAGCAGGTGTTCAAAGCATATGACGGGAGACATAAGTAAATTTACATCATTCACTCCCAAAAGGAAAGGAAGTGTCACCTACGGAGACAACACTAAAGGAAGAATCCTAGGCATTGGAAATATTGGTAAAAATTCTTCCACCTCCATAAATGACGTATTGTATGTTGAAGGCCTCAAACATAATCTACTTAGCATAAGTCAATTATGTGACAAAGGATATAGAGTTTTATTTGAATCCAATTGTTGTATAATTGAGAATAAGCTAAACAAAGAGGTCAAATTTGTTGGAAAAAGAATTGATAACATTTACATGATTGATGTGGATAGTTTGTCTACAAATGATGAACAATGCTTCATTTCTAAAGAGGATGAAACTTGGCTATGGCATAGAAGAATAGCTCATATACATGTAGACCACTTGAATAAACTTGTTTCTAAAGATTTAGTAATTGGTCTACCAAAGCTTAAATTTGAAAATAGATTTTGTGATGCATGTCAAAAGGGAAAACAAGTAAAGGCATCGTTTCAATCCAAAAACATTGTCTCTACTCAAAGGCCTTTACAACTCTTGCACATGGATTTATTTGGACCATCCAAAATCAAAAGCTTTGGAGGAAATTACTATGGTCTAGTTATAGTAGATGACTATTCTAGATATACATGGACATTGTTTCTTGCTCATAAAAATGAAGCATATCATGCATTCAAGAAACTTGCAAAGATTATCCAAAATGAGCAAAACTCAAAAATTGCATCCATTAGAACCGATCATGGGGGAGAGTTTGAAAATCAATCTTTCGAAAAGTTTTGCGAAAAACATGGTATCAATCACAATTTTTCAGCTCCTAGAACTCCACAACAAAATGGAGTGGTTGAAAGGAAAAATAGATCTTTAGTGGAGCTTGCTAGAACCATGCTAAATGAAAACAATATTGCAAAACATTTTTGGGCCGATGCGGTAAACACCGCGTGTTATGTAATGAATAGATGTTTGATAAGGCCTATTTTAAAGAAAACTCCCTATGAGCTTTACAAGGGTAGAAAACCCAACATTGCATACTTTCATATTTTTGGATGTAAGTGTTTTGTGCTCAACAATGGAAAGGATAATCTAGGAAAGTTTGATGCAAAATCTGATGAGGCAATATTCCTAGGATATTCACAATCAAGTAAATCTTATAGAATTTTCAACAAACAAACAAATACTATTGAAGAATCTATTCATGTTAAGTTTGATGAAAATAGCCATAACCCTCCGAGAAAGGAAGATGTTGATGATCTTGTAGGTACTTTCCAAGAAATGAACTTGGAGGACAAAGAAGAAGTCAAAAATGATGGAGGTGCAACACAAATTGAGAGACAACAAGATTGGGTAACCTTGAAGGATCATCCCTTGGACAAAATCATTGGAGAAATAACCAAAGGGGTAAGTACTCGAAACGCCATTAGAAATGCATGCAATCACTTGGCTTTTGTATCCCAAATTGAACCCAAAAATATTGATGAAGCCATTATTGATGAGCATTGGATGTTGGCCATGCAAGAAGAGTTAAACCAATTTGAAAGAAACGAAGTTTGGGAACTTGTGCCAAGACCCAATGACCATCTAATAATAGGCACCAAATGGGTTTTTAGAAATAAGTTAGATGAAAATGGCATAATAACAAGAAACAAAGCTAGACTAGTTGCAAAAGGATACAATCAAGAAGAGGGAATAGATTATGAAGAAACGTATGCTCCCGTAGCTAGGTTAGAAGCCATTAGGTTATTGCTAGCTTTTGCATGTTGTATGGATTTCAAACTTTATCAAATGGATGTCAAAAGTGCGTTTTTAAACGGCTTCATTCAAGAAGAAGTTTATGTAGATCAACCTCCCGGTTTTGAAAATCATAAATTTCCAAACCATGTCTTTAAATTGAGAAAAGCTTTATATGGTTTGAAACAAGCCCCAAGAGCTTGGTATGAAAGACTAAGCAAATTCCTTTTAGAACACAATTTTGAAAGAGGAAAGGTTGGTACTACACTGTTTATAAAACGTAAAAATAATGACATTCTCTTAGTACAAATTTATGTGGATGACATAATATTTGGTGCTACTAATGAAAATCTTTGTCAAGAGTTTGCCAAGATTATGCAGAATGAGTTTGAAATGTCCTTGATGGGAGAACTCACCTTCTTCCTCGGATTGCAAATAAAACAAGCAAATGATGGAACATTCATTAGCCAAACTAAGTACTGTAAGGAACTACTTAAAAGGTTTGGAATGGACAAGGCAAACGAGATAGCTACACCCATGAGCACATCCTGCTATCTAGACAAAGATGAAAAGGGTAAGGACATCGAAATCACCAAATATCGAGGTATGATTGGATCCTTATTGTATTTAACTGCTAGTAGACCCGATATTATGTTTGCGGTATGCATGTGTGCTAGATATCAAGCTTGTCCTAAAGAATCACATTTAACTGCCGTAAAAAGAATTTTGAAATATCTTGTGGGTACTCAAAATGTTGGTTTGTGGTATCCCAAAGGTGTTGAATGTAATCTTTTTGGATATTCCGACTCTGACTTTGCTGGCTGTAAACTTGATAGAAAAAGTACTAGTGGCACATGTCATTTACTTGGTAGCTCCCTTGTTTCTTGGCATAGCAAGAAGCAAGCAAGTGTTGCATTATCGACGGCTGAGGCAGAATATGTAGCCGCCGGTAGTTGTTGTGCTCAAATTCTTTGGATGAGACAACAACTTCTTGATTTTGGCATTGTTTTAAACAAAGTACCCATGAAATGTGATAATACTAGTGCCATTAATATCTCAAAGAATCCAGTTATGCACTCTAGAACCAAGCACATTGAGATTAGGCATCACTTTATTAGAGATCATGTGTTAAAAGGGGATTGTGTACTTGAACATGTTGAAACTTCTAGGCAACTAGCTGATATCTTCACAAAACCCTTGGCTAGAGAACAATTCATTCACATTAGAAGAGAATTAGGCATTCTTGATATGTCAAATTGTGTTTGAATGATGGAATATTTTGATAAGAACTATGTTGTATGGCGTGATGAATGGTATATGTTACATTTCATGTTTGGAACTTTGCTGTATGAAAAACTTGAAGTTTTTGAATCAATAATCGATTACATTCCCCCCTCACAATCGATTACTATGCTTCTGTTTCCTTCATAATCGATTAGTCCCATCCCCTAATCGATTACACTGATTCTGTTTCTAAGCTAATCGATTGTCCTTGACCCACAATCGATTACTCAGCCTCTGTTTCAGGCACAAAACGTTTCCTCTTCTCCATAATCGATTACCATCCTGTTCCAATCGATTAGGACGGTTCTGTTTCTCATCTAATCGATTAGTCAAAGGTGATAATCGATTACGCTCTGCACGAAACGTTTGGGATTCCCAGAAACAGCGATCTAATCGATTACCCCTGCCTCGTAATCGATTAGCCTCAGTTCTGAAGAGTCAAAATTGCAACTTCCAAGGTATACTCGAAGTACTCTCTCTTAACTCCCTTCACTCCTTTCTAAACCCACTTTCCTCCTTCCTAAACCTAATTCTCACCTATAAATATCCCTCCCTTCACCTTCTCATCTCACACTACCTCCTTCCTCTCAAACCTCTCCAAAACTCTCAAGCACTATTCTCTCTTCGTCATTCTCTTTGTCTTCTCCACCATGTCTACATCTAGAAATGTCAAGAGAGCAAGGTCCTCTGTAGCTCAAGCCCACAACCCCCTTGATTTTTCAAGGTTCTTTTCTTCTCCTAGAGACCTCCAAAATTTCATGAAAAACTTCTCTGAAAAGGAGATAATGACCCTCCACTACACCATTACCGACACTTTCGACAACCCCAGCCTAACTTTCACCCAAAGCCTTCACCATTACAACCTCTTTCCCTTCCTCTCCCTCAAAGAAGAAGAGTACTACCCTGAGCTAATAAGGGTCTTTTACTGCAACCTCCGCCTTGTGAATGGCATGGTTGAGTCCAAAGTAAAGAACACAACCATCAAGCTTTCCAACGCCCAATTCGCGGAAATCTCTAAGCTGCCCCTTAATGATGCTGACTTTGACGGAGGAGAACCCGAGGATGAATGGGGTTTTAATCCTATCACTGCCCGTCGCTCCTTGTGGAAAGCGGATCCTCCTATGAGCAACCACAAGCTGGTAGGCCACTTGACCATGAACAACCGTCTGCTTCATTTTTTCTTGGTCAAGATGATTGTTCCCCGTGCTGGGGAACTATGCTTTGGTTGAAGAGGATGACGTCCTCTTGATGTGGGCAATGCTAACCTCTAAGGATATCAACTAGATTCAGTTGGTCAAATTTCACATGCGCCATGCGAAGGACCAGCAAAAGCTTCCCTATGGCATTCTTCTCACCAAAATTTTTAAATACTGTGGAGTTGATTTGGCAGGAGAACTCTCTGAGAAAGTGCCCCCAAGAGCATGCATTGGCATTCCCCACCTCAACAAAATGGGCATGATTTGCATCGCTGGAATGTGGATTCTCAGGAGTGACCGTGAACATGGTGCCAATCCATTTGCTGAACCTGCTGCTCCTCCTCCACCTCCTCCTCAACCACAAGCTGCACCATCAGCCTCTTCATCTGCACCCTAAGCTGACCCATTTGCATCGCTTTACGCCCATCTTGACCGCCGCTTCGATCGCCTTGAAAACTCCATTCAAGAGTTTTCAATGACCGAGCAGCAACACTTCGAAATGATGCAACAACGCTATGAAGAGCTGTCTCACCAAATCGCTGAGATTCGCTTTTTCAATCCGGATAATTAGATCCTTAGTCATGCTTTTGTTTAGGGTGCTTATGTTATTGTCTTTTTAATTCTGAATATTGTCTCTTGGTTTACTTAATGCAATTCCCATCCGTTTTCAATTCAATAAAATTATCTCGTTTCAGTTCATATTATATCTCTTTAATTGCACGAATTATTTTTGATGATTACAAAGGGGGAGAAGAATATCTGTTCATATCTTGTTTAATTCTTGTTTAAAATATGGAGAAGAATATCTGTTCATCTTGTTTAAAAAAAAAAAAGATAGGATTAATAAATTCCTTTTTGATAGGGGGAGATTTAGCAAGAGATAACAAATAAGAGTTAAAAAGAGATAAGATATTTGCTGCTGAATGTGATAAAGATTCTGACTTTTGAACTTGGTAAATAGATAATATTTTTGAAAAACTGATAATGCAGCAGAAATGTTTTTTACAAAGAGATAAAATTAGAGATAAGTTTAAATTGTTTAAACTAACAATCCTCAAGAGATGAACATAGTTGTCATCATCAAAAAGGGGGAGAATGTGTTTGAATATGTATACAGGTTCAAGGATGTTCAAAGATTTTGATAATGACAAAACACTCTTGAAGAAACCTATGCAAAAACAAAGATATGAAATCAGGTGCTAAGTAACAGCGAAGATAATCGATTATGTCACTTATGCTAATCGATTAGGAGCTTTCTGTTTTGGAAGAAACTGCATCAGGATTGAAGCTAATCGATTATGGGAATGAAGATAATCGATTATGAAGTCACTGGAATTAAGATAATCGATTACACACTTGAAATAATCGATTATGAACTCACTGGAATTAACATAATCGATTATACATTTGAAGCTAATCGATTACAATTATCAAAATTGGGATTAAATGTATCAGGTATAATATCTAATCGATTAAGTAAGCTATACAATCGATTAGGAAGCCACTAGAATCAAGGTAATCGATTACAAGACGTGTTAATCAATTAGGAAGCTGCGAAATCAAATTAAATGCATCAGGTATTGATGCTAATCGATTACAGGAATTGAAATAATCGATTAGTGACTCTCTGACTTGAAGCTAATCGATTAAAACGCGAGGGTGTAATCGATTACGCTAGTGGAAAAACACATTTAAGTGGGAAACCAGCTCATGTCTCCACCATTCTTCAAATTTCCACTAAGTGCAACGGCTATGAAGAACGAAGGGCACACCTCAACAGCTATTTTGGCTCTATAAATTGAAGAGGAACACAAGCACAAAAAAAAAACAATAAGAAGCTACAAATCCTTTACTCTATTTTGTGCCTTGAAAGCCCTATTTCTTGTATCTTGAAATACATTTGTATATCCTCTCATCTTGAGAGTTAGAATTGGTTAGAGCTTTCATTTGTGTATCTACTCTATTAAGAGAGTGTATTGACTGTAAGCACAACACCAAACACAAGGGATTCACTCTAGGTTGAGTGGTTGTTCACTCTAGGTTGAGTGGTCACAAAGGTTGGGGTTCAACCTTTGGGTATTGAGAGATTGTGAGATTGGGTGGGTTGCCCTCTGCTTGTGAGAATTGAGTTCTTGAGTGTGGGACACTAGGAAGCTGCAATTGCTCAAAGCTTGTATCTCAAATCTTCAAAAGTGAAATCCTCTAAGTGGGTTGCTTAGAGGCGAGACGTACACCGGATTGGGTGGAACTCGTTATATCGGTTTGCAAGCTTCTCTTCCTTACTCCTTACTTTCATATACTGCTTGCTAATTGATTGTTGTTGATTGTTTGTGAAGAGCATACTTGAACTTGCTTAATTTGTTACTCTTCAAATACTGCCCACCAGGTGTTTGGGAAATTGCTTCAGCAATACTTCTCATTATTGTGCTTTGCATATTATCCTCTTCTTAATTTCACTTGCATATTCTCATTAACTTGGTTATAAAAATCAATTTCAAAGGAATTCCAACCAAAAGTTTTAAAACTCAATTCACCCCCCTCTTGAGTATTGAGGCCACTTGAACAACAGTGGCTTCTTCCGTTTGACCCATGGTAATTATTTTTCAATTGCAGGCTTAATCACACACTACAAAACAAGAGAAAACCAACTTTTATTAAAAATTTATCCTTAATTCATTTTAAAATTAAATATTAAATAAAGCTCAAATGATGAAAATGTGTTAAAATGCAATATACTACACACTAAGTGATGGAAAATTATACACATTTAAATTGAGGAATTAAGGATAAATCATGCATCGTCACATAATATTGAGTTAGAATGAATATGTTATGAATCTGTGAAATTTGACATATGATGCTGAAGTTGTGATGTTGGATTAATTATTCTAGACATGTGGCACTATTTTGACAATTTAAAAATATGTTTATGTGGTGATAAAGTTTGGTGTGATTTGAAGGTTATTTGCATATGTTATAAATTGATTGAAATAGTCATGAGTTATGACACCCGAGAATTCGCTTGTTCTATGCATTGATAGATTGAATTGGGAACTAGAAATAGTCTAGAGTTGATAAAATCTCAGTTTTTGTGAAACCATAAACTTGGGTGTGTTGTGGTTGTTTTGGCACTAGTTTATGGTTAATCGAAGCTGTGTGCCATTTTTGGCAGAATTTTAAAGTTTGTTGTGCAAAGCTGAAATGGAAGTGACACATATGGGAATTCATGGTATTTAACTTTCTTAAGAATTTTTATAAATGTTGGGAAAATAAGAAAATGATTCTAGACATGTGGAAGTACATTAATATCAAAGGATTTTAATTTTAAAAATGTTTGCCTAATTTAAATGATTTTAGAAAAACATGGTTTTGAAGTTTGTAAAAGTTGTCAAGTGATTTCAAAAGTGCAATTCCATTAAATTTGAATATTTTGGTGTATTTTAGGGATATTTATTAACTTTGGTTTGGATAACTATTTTTATTTCATGTTCATGAGTATAAAAGTGTTATAGATGATTTTGTCTAGCTTTACCCATGGTCCCATGATTAATATGGTGCCCTAATGGCAATAGTTTTAATAAAATGAGTATTCTGATGAATGGTTTTGGTTTAATAAAGTGACTGCCTAATTAGCTTTGTGGATTAACTTGAGTCGATGACTCTAAGTTTTTGAAAACCTATGGCCTATTATGATATAGGATTGTAGATCTCACTCATGATTAATAATTGAACAACACATAGTGTCATGCATCATACGCATTTAGCGTCAGCTAAGAAGTCAGGAAACTCGATGATATGGCTCTATTAAGAGAATGCTCACGAGAAGCAGGAATCCTTAGGGAGCTTGGGTGCGCACCCTAAGTCTCGCCTCTAGCATGGTTTTGACCAGGCACAACAGAGCTAGGGGTTGTAGTCGTCGTCAATATAATACTAAGACATGGTTAGTTTATTTAATGGTGGGTTGTGATAGGTTATAAAGAATTTCACTTAGCTTTAAAGTGATGAGCATTGGAAAAAGGCGTGGGTTATAGTACCATATAAAAGAGAAATAATATTCACCGTGAACAATTTATGGTGTTGGTGGACAAAGGCCTAATAGGCATTCATGTAACTTAGAGAATATAACTGAACCTATTTAGGTTTAGGCATGACTGCATTGCATTCATTTCAGAATGGTTGTCCTATGCTTGTGATTGATATTGGATGGACTATTATGCGATGAGTTTTCATGGAACCTGTTTAACCATTCCTATTTTTGTATTAAGAATGTGAACGAATTGTTGTATATATGTATAAGCCTTCTTAATTATGTGCGATATTGGATATTATCTACTATTTGATACATGTGGGCACTTGCTACAATACTGATTCATCTTATCTCTATATCTCTCTTTTTGATTTGTATGAAAACTATGTTGAGATTGTAATTAGGATGTGAATATGTACCTATTTGGTGGCATATGCCCCAGTTGACTATGATGCCACGCATACTTGTGTGTAATGACCTTGTGGTTCAGATTTTAGTTGATGCGACTTAGCTTAATAATTATGCCTATCGTGATAAAGACATGTTTGTAAAGGTAATGTTTGATAAAGGCTCATGTTTCTTGGAAGTAATGAGAGCGAATAAGCATTTGTTATGTTTATATACTTATGTTTATGTGTGTTACTACCATTCTGCCTTGCTTGTTTATATTTTTTTCTCTTGTGTTAATGATCATGCTCGATATCTTGGTTCCTAGTCTTCAAACAAGAATGGGAATGCATAGGACTCACTCCTCAAGTGATGAGACAATGATCTTGTGGTAATATCGTGACTTTTAGCCGTGCAACATAAAGAGAAGTTATGGATAACCTTAGAACTAGTAAAGATAGAAAGTAATAGTTGTAAACCTAGCCTAGTTCGCACTTATCTCTTTTAGTATCTAGTGTTAGATAATTGTAAAGAGGTATAAGTTTGAACTATGACAAGTGTTTGGACATGGAGTTGTAGCTTTTAATTACTTATCTTGTTATTTATAATTTGTTTTGATACAAGAAGCATATGCCCGAGAATGAAACTTTTACTTTTGTGTTGTTGAAAAATCTAAAGTACATGTCCTTATATACACAAGATGAAGTTTTTATGAGGAAAGAAAATAATTTTTTGATAACTTAAGAGTAGCCATCTTATATGTATAAAGGGATGTTACACCTTGGAGTAAAGTAGGCATGAAATATTCCTTTGTTGGATCTTGCATCAAATTTATTAAGATTATCTTTGTTGTTCATGATATAGGAGTCACATCCAAATATGTGAAAGTAGAAAACACTAGGTTTTATTCCTTTCCATAGTTCATATGGTGTTTTCTCAAGGAATCTTTTAATGGTGATTCTGTTCAGGATGTAGTAGGTTGTTGTTAGTTGTATGTTTTAGGTTAAATTGAATGTAAATATTTCCTTGTTTTTTTTATATGTAAATACCTTAACTAGCAATTTCTGATTATTTTGTAACTATCTAGCATGAACATATAATATGGCCTCATTTTGAGTTTTGTGTTAATTTTGTAGGTAATAGAGACCTAAAAAGAATAAAAAGCTTGAGTTTTGAAGGTCCTGTTTGCCTAGGTGAACCACAATCACTAGGTAAATCAAGAAAATTTTGGGCAATTCAACTAGGTGAGCCATGTAGGACAACACACCTTTCACTCACTTGTTGAGCCATATAAAAGAGGAAGCCAGTGAAGGACCCTTGGAGCTTGGAGTCTTTATGTCTTTCTTTAGTTTCTTCACAATTTGTAAGTGTTGTATCCCAACCATGTGTAGCTAGTTTTCTTTTAGTTGGGATTGAACAACCTAAGTAGGTCTATGGGCTTGTAAATACTTTTGGTTCAATTTATGAAATTAATTCAAGTTAGTACTTCAATTCTTTTTAATGCATGAATTGTTTGGGAGAATGATTTACATATATGCTTGTGACTTTCAAGCAAACGTTAGGTTGAATTAACTATTGTATTTGATCACTAGGGATAGGATTATGTACAATAACCATTAATGCTCGAGCCTAATACAAATTGTATTCTTAATTGTTAGAGGGATCTTCGTTTAATGATAGAATTTAGGATCTGAGCTCCAAGGGATCAAGTTTGTTGAATTAGGGGTTTTAGTAGCCTACAATTGCATAATTGAACCTAATAATTGTAGGAACATAATCTGAAAAGCTATAGTTTGATCCTAACGTTTTTCTCTATTTTAATCTCCTTTGGTCAACATTTTCTTTCTTTTCTAAATTACAAAAATCCAAATCAAACCACCTATTATGTTTATGAAAATTTGTAAATATTTTTAGTGATATATTAGCGATAATCATATACCTATTGCTTGATAATTTGCCAAGTCTCTGAGAATAATGAATCTTGTATGCTTGCTAGAGGGCTAATAGTTGTGCTTACAACTTCTACCTAAAAGTATTTTTCAATATTTGATAGTCCTAGCCATTTCTATTAAGATCTATTTTTTCTCTCTACAATATCATTCTATTGAGGTTTCCTCATACATTATGAGATATGCCACCTTCATCAAAAAAGGTATTAAATAAGGTATTCTCAAACTCTCTTCCATGGTCGCTTCTACCAGCAGTGATGTTATATCTCTTCTCATTTTGAACCTTCTTATAAAAATACTTTGAAGCCTTAAAGGAATCATCTTTGTTTGCTATAAATAGAACCCATGTAGACCTTCAAAAATCATCAACAATAACAAAGCCATATTTTTTTCCACCAAGTCTGGCAGTTTTAGTAGAACCAAACAGATCCACAAGTAATAATTCAAGGGATTTAGTGGTTCTGACATGATCAACATATTTGAATGAGGATTTTATTAGTCGTTTACCTTTAGTGCATGCCCCCACAGACTTTATCTCTAACATGAGATATTTGGGAGACCTTTGACAAGGTCTTTATAGTAGATTTTAGCAAGGTTCTACATGTTGGTGTGAGTAGTCTTTCTATGCTAGAGCCATTTGTCATGACTTTGTGATACAAAGCAAGTATGTTTGTTTAGATTACTAAGACATACAATATGGAGATTTTTGTTTGTTCATCTAAAGAAAAGAATAATGTTTCCTTTAGGTTTCTTGATCTCACACAAGTTGGGTTGAAAATTAACAATGTAACCACTATCACACAAGTGACTAATGCTTAGAAGATTAAATTTGAGTCCATTCACAAAGTATACATTACTTATCTGAGTAGTTTTTTCATTTCTAATCTTCCAAATTCCCCTTATGTGGGCTTGTTTGTTGTCACCAAAGGTGACAATTTCACCATTATTTTCTTTAAGGGACAAAAGTAGGCTCTTCTTGCTTGTCATGTGTCTTGTGTATCCATTGTCCAGGATCCATTAATTATTTCTTTTTATGGATGTTAGACATACCTGTAGCATTATCAAACCTTTTCTTAGGAACCTAAACTTTTTTGGGTCCTAAAGCGTTAGACTTTATTTTTTCATAAAGGTATACCGTTAGCAGAAGACTTTAGTTTACATTTTGTAAGTGTTTCCCTTTTTGTATATATAAAAACTTACTATCATATTATGACCATATTTACCATAACACTCACATTTTCCTATTTCTTTCTTCATTTTCTGAGGATCAAAAAAGGTTTGTACTCCTTCTGTTTGTTATGCCTGTTGTGTCAAGTACCAACTTCGTCAAAAACACCTTTCTGTTCCAAGTCTATCAAGATTTTTAGTGCCATTAACAAAGTTTCCTAGATCAATTTTGAGTTGATTGATCTGTATATCTTTTTTCCAAAATGGTTTTTTTTAGATCATTAAGCTTTTTACACCATTTAGAAGTAATAGGTTTTTCTCTAACGCACTTAGATTTCCTATCTTTATTCTCATACCTCTGATAATCTTAGAGAAAGCATATAGTAAGTCTACCAGTCTTGTAATATCCTTCCTTCCTCAGTGATTTATTTTCTGTTTTAGTTTTTCTTTTTCACTATCATTATCAATGTTAAGAGATTTGTAACATAATGTCTTTTGAGTCATTATTGCTTATGATTCCCTATACATGTTCTTAAAAGCATCTAAAACTTTTTCATAGGATAAATCACAAACATAATCGATAGCTCATTATTTGAATGTGTAATAAGTCAAAGATTTTCCTTTTTTGATTCATCTTCTAAAACTTTTTGATTAGATTCATCTCATGTAGCCATCATGACTTTTTTATTTTTCTAAGGGGCTTTAGTTTTCTTCTTCAAAGTGGGACAGTCAAGTCTGATATGTCCTGGCTTATTTTCATAGTAGGTTATCTGTTTAGGCTTAATTTCATTCTTCTAATCTTTCCCTATACTGTTTGGGACTCCTCTTCTTGGATATCTAGTTTTCCATACCCTTTTTAACATTTTTTGCAATATAGGAAACATCATTTTAAAGTTCCTCATTGTCTAAGTTATTAGTAGAATCTTCTCCTTTAACATTTTCAACTTTAAGGCATTTTAAAGATGTTTCTTTAGCTCTTAGTGCTTCAGACTTCTCATTTTTTATTTTAGCTTTTCCAGATCTTTGTAACCTCTACTCAAAGACTTGGGAAGATCCTAGAAGCTTATCAAAATTCAATGTATTTAGATTCTTGGCTTTTTCTATAGTAGTGATCTTTGGCTCCCAAATGGGTGGAAGTCTTCTGAGTACTTTCTAAATCTTCTCATTATTTGAGAAGTTCTTCCCAAATGACTTCATTTTATTGTGTAGAATGGTTAGTCGTTTCATGATTTCACTTACAAATTTTTTATCCTTCATTTTGAACATTTTTTACTCATGGTTGAGCATGTTGAGTTTAGATTCTTTGACCTAAGGGTTTTGTTTATGTATAGTTTATAGTATGTCCTACATTTCTTTAGCAGTAACACATCCAGCTACTTTAGCATATTCATGTCTAGTTAGGTTACATGTGATGAAGAACTTGACTTTCACAGTCATTAAAACTCTTTACCTTTTGGATTCAAGCCATTAGTCTTTGGTTTTGGAATAGTGTTTCCACCAACATCTTTAATAACAGGTACACAGGGTCCTTCATTGATGATATCAACTAGATTAAGATATTGTGATTCAAAAAACATTTTTATCTCTTCCTTCCAATAATGGTAATCTGTTCCACTGAAAGGTGATGGCCTATTCCCTAAAGCTCCTTTATCACCAATCTTGTTCTGACTTTTGCTTGCCATTGAAAAACTTCTAGATCTTTTAACCTTCACACAGTGGTGTGCTCAACCCCTTAACATTGAGCTGTGATACCAATTAATATTAAAACCAATTACAAGAAAGGGGGTGAATTGTGACCTTTAAAAATCTTTTTAGGTTAGTGAAAAATGATAATATGGCAGATTAAACTTCTACTATTGTATTTCTAAGTGAATATAGTTAAAGTGAAGTTGTAGATTCTTAGAAAACTTGTTTGGTGATAGAGTATGAAAGAAATAATATATTAACAAGATATTTCAAAAGATTCAGTAGAAGATGTTTCATAAAGTGAATTTAGTTCTTGTGAAAAATAGTAGTTCAGTGGTGGTTTAGTTTTAATAAAATTATTAGATGAATAGATATTTAAATATAATATTTGAAATAGTAAGAGAGATAGCGATTAGAAGACACGGTTTGATAAAAAGGCCTACATCATAATTTATCCTAGTTCACTCCTAAATGTTGAGGCTACATCTAGTCCTCACTTAAATATAAGATTTTCACTATTTTAACAAATAGTATAAGTATTATCACCCAACCTTTTTAGGACATAGTTTAGTATTCTTTACAACATGGTAGCCTCTGTAAGCTTTGAACTATCATAGACCTAAGACTTTCCCTTATTTTGGACTTGCTTTCAGAAGAAAGACTCTTTAGGCTTGTGTTTGAATAACCCACTACCTAGATAAAGCCACATTTAGGCACAACTTTGGAACACTCTTTGTTCCTAGGATGTTACAAGATTTCTATAGAATTGTATAATAAATGCAATCAGAAGTACCAAGATAGAGTTTAGAAGAAGATTGAAGGCATTTAATGCAATCTTTTAATTTCTTTACAAATAGTTACTCCATTTATACTTTACTCCTAAAGTCTTGAGCCCAAAATTAGCCATTAGAAACCCTAATTGATAGGCTATATTAGACATTATATTTTCTTTTTCTAAAATTAGCCGTTGAAAACTCTAATTGATAAAGTCTTGAGCCCAAAATTAGCCATTAGAAATTATGTTTTCTTTTTCCTAACAAAGTTCTTCTAATGAAACTACAAATAAAGCTTCTGCTAATGCAGTTACTGGATTAAGAAAAGTCATGCAGATGTGTGATATTGATTCTTGATTGTATATCAAGGAGTGCCATAATTCATAAGAAGACTAATGTTGGTAGTAAGAATGATCTTCTAACGATTGCTGACAATGATGCCATTGAGTCAATTGAGTTGTTTAAGCATGCAACTACTAATGTCTTGATTCAACCCAGCTTCTAAGTATGTAGTTACTGATATCTTAAATATGTGATGCAAAGGATCTTGATTTATTGATGATGATCTTGCATTTGAGATGCAACATATCTTAATCTACTAATGATAGTCTTCAAATCTTGAAGCTACTCAACACATGCTACTAATGATGATCTTTGAGGATAAATACTTCTCAACAATGATATCTGATGATGATCTTGAATTTTCACAATATAGATAGGGATTATAAGGATAAGAATCATTTCTATAACAATTACTTGTGGAATATCATGTATTCCAAGCTTGAGTCATGGTATATATTTGAGATACTTAGCTTCTACTAAAGTTAAGTTCAGTTAAAGAGAAAAATCATAGTACAGAAGCCAGCTCAGCTACTCAGCACTCTATACTCAACATATTTTATGATTTGGTTATGAAGCTTAATCAATGTTTATAGCATGTCCTTTTGAATGTGAATCTAAACTAAAACACTATAAAGAGATAGATTAGATATCATAACAGTTCAGAAACTAATTTACCTTTACTCAACAAGCTTAAGAGATTTGTTATCATTATGAAGCCTTGTTTCTAAATTCTCTCTATTTAAAAAACTATAATTCTTCTTCTAAATCTGCAATCCTATTTTTTCTTTACACAAATTAGATTCATCAAATGTAATATGCATGCTTTCTTTCGTAACTTCATTTCGTTGGTTGTAAATAGAGATGAGAATAGGCCAGGTCAGGTCGGGCTTTGCAAGGCCTGAGCCTAACCTAGTTCATAATTGTATGGCCTGAGCCTTACTTGTTACCTGAGATAGGCCAAAATTATAGGCCTGGCATGGATTGTTTAAAAGCCTACCTAGGCCTAATAGCCTATATAAAAGCCTGATTTTATAAAGGCCAATAAATAGGCTCACAATCTTGATTGAAATAGGCTAATATAGATTTATCCTTAACAAACGTATTTTAAATAGGTCGACAGGCCTATATGTTTTAAATAGGTCAATAGGCCCTCTTTTAAATAGTTCTCTTTTACTATTACAATAATTTTAAAAAAATAAAATATAATATAAATATATTTTAATTTATTAATATGTAAGTATATAAATTTTATATAAGATGTATAAATAGGCTAGCCTAACAGGCCTAAAAGGCTTTTTAAAAACCTAAGCCTCACCTTTTAAATTAAAAATACTTTTTAAAAAGTTTGAACTCAACCTTTTTATTAAATAGGCCAGGCCAGGTCAAGCTTAAACAGGCTAGGCCATAGGCCCCTATCAGTTGGCCCGGCCTATTCCTATTCCTAGTTGTAAACTCTAAAAGCTTTTTGAAGTTGTTAAGTAATCTAAGAAAATTCCTTTATCATCTTTGGAATTAAACTTTCCCAAATTTTCTTTGTTGTTCAGAATATAGAAAGTGCATCAAAGGAATAAAAATATGAGATATTGGGTTTTCTACCTTTCCATAATTTAAAAGTAATCTTGTTAAGGATTTTTCTAATAGAAGCTCTATTTAGAATGCATCATGAGATATATACTATCTCTTCCCAAAAGTACTTAGATACTTTAGACTTATTCCTCATGGTTTTGATCATCTCTTGAATAGATCTATTTTTCCTTTACACAACATGTACTTGGACAAGAAAAATTACATGGGATATCACTTTTATCATAAAACATTTGAAACTATGAGTTCTTGAATTCACCGTGATCACTTCTAACAAAAGTGATTTATGAACCTTTCTCATTCTGAACCTTTTTAAAAAGGATTTTAAAAATATCATAAGACTAACCCTTATGGGTGAGGAATCGAACCCGTGTGAATTTGAGACAAGTTCATATCTTTCACCATCTAAGCTTAATGTTTAATTAGTTTGAAAAGATCAATGTGAATAAGTTTAAGAGGTTTTGTTGTTAATACAACATTCTTACCTTTAAGAGGTTCGAAAAGAATCTTATCCTTATTGTGGAAGCTTGGACATGGGCCTCTAACTTGTGGAGGGTATTTTGGAGGTTTGACATATTATGATAGAGTTGTTGTTAATTAATGAGGAATGGGTGATCTTATAGAGGTATGTGAGGGACGAAGAATTTTTAGTAGCAATAACTTGTAAGGTTACTCACAAATCTGGAATTGAACAATTTTCTTCTCTCTATAAGAGGGTGTGGAAATAGAGAGGACCATAAAGGATAAGGTTTTTCTCAGAGGCTTGTTAGTAATGCCCTTCTTACAAATTTGGTTTGTATGAATATACATTTAGTTGCAAGTTACTTGTGCCCTATTTGTGAGGATGAGCTTGAGACCATGATTCATATCATATGGGATTGTCGTATTATTGAATTCACATTAAATAAAATGATAGAGCCAACATATGGAAAGATATTCTATATGAAGTAGCCACATGGTTTGGTGAGGGATATAATATTATGAAAGATTATGTGAGGGATAATGTGCATTGGTTAATCACGTTTGGGATAGTTGTCAAGTTGCTTTGATGAAGATGAAGTCAACATTGTTTTTAATGTTTGTTGGGTGAGTAGGAATGACATATTATTTCAAATCAATATTTCTTCTAAGCACGCAGGGCTTGTCTTCGGATGTGGCTTTAAGGCTAATGATCCTCTTATACTTGCATATCAAGTGCATTCCAAATATGAGGGCCTTAATGAATCTTGGATAATGTTAAATGAAGATGGATCATTAGATCACTCTTCCCAAATTACCATATATAAAAAGGTTCTTTGAGATGATAATGGGTGATTTATGTTAGGCTTTGCACATAAATTAGATCCTTTCTCAAAGTCAAGCTTCAAGGTGTTTTATTGTATCTACAATATACGAATCAATGTGGTTTCACTAAGCTCATGATGAAGTTAGATTTTTCGGAGGTAATGAAAGCTTTGGACAGAAGCAGTTCTTCAAGAGGAGGATCTAGTTTAGTTAATCAAATTCTTTTGCTATAGGTTTTTCGAGAATTATATGGCTTCCTAGTTGTTTTTTTATCTTTACTACTTTATTATGATTTTGTTCATATGATGTCGAGTGTTTAAGTTTCTTTTGTGTGGGGCTTATGCCTCTTTGAATCGTAAAGAAAATTCTTTGGCAATAAATGCAAAACTTTCTATGATCTATACAAATTGAAAGGATTGGTTATTAGGTGTTGGATGAGGGATATAATAGTTGGTTTCACCAAAAAAAAGATTCTCCTAAAAAAGATAACAAAAATAAATTCATTCATGGTGTATTTATAACAAATTTTTTTATCACTTAAGTTGTTCACTTTTTTATTGATTGTTTAAAATTTTAAGAGTACGTTAAAGAAAATTTATTTATTTGCTTTTATTGTGAATGCGATTAATTGATTTGAATTTGAATTTCAATTAATTTTAAAACGTATAATTAATGCATATGGTATGTAAGACATGCAATGACTATTCTTGAGGAGAGTTTGATATATATACTCTTAGAATCAAGTCTGAATTCAAGACTAAGAAATCTGAACCCCATGTGATTTGTCAATAATACATATCAAGACTTAGCTAAAATGAAGTCTGTATGTTTGGTTTGTCTAACTATTCTGTTCAAGTGTAATAGGAAGTTTGTAATGATCTAGTTGTAATAAAACAAGGGGAGTCCATGAAACTTAATTCGCTATTGAAAATGAGAGTTTGTACCTACTTAAGGCTTCTTTGAATCAAGTCCTTCTGAAGCTATAAACCTTGAGACATTTTCTCTTTCCTCCTTTAAAAGTGTCTGAAAAGGATCTTTCCTCTCTAAATAAGGAGCTGTATGGACTTTATCACATCAAATTTGTGTCCATCCTTAAAGAAGTAATAAGTGGAAAAGTTGAAGGCCTGCTCACAAGAACCAAGAAAACTGCCTTGCATATCCCAAGGTGTCAGCAAAAGTTGAATCTGTGCAAGACAGATAGCCTGAAGGTCGACGACTATAAAGTTGTACCAAATTGCTTAAAATGGATAAGCAAAAAGGGATCTTTTCGTAAAGATTATCGAGACAACCTATTTATGTGAATATCTCTGAAGCATGTCTTTGCAAACACTGCTTGCACTATCCTTTAGAAGATCAACGTTTTTAAAGCTGAACCAATGGCTATCTCCAAGAAGCCTATAAATATAAGAAGCTTTCAAACTCAAAGAGACTTTTACCACAATCATTGAACATTCTCCGATCTCTCATAAAAAAACCAAAAGTTTGAAAAACTTTTTCCTAAAAGTTTCTAAGATTTTGTATCTACTACATAAGTCTTCTTTGTAGTTTTGCTTCTAGCAGACCTTGACTTATAGTAGTATGTAGCTCAGTGTACCTAGCTTAATATTTCATATATCTGTACGCTGAGTTATTTGTTATGACACAAAACTCTTTATTATTCCTTTCTGTAGATTCTGGTGTGTTGCTAGAGTTTGTTAGTATAGGAAACACTGTGGCCTGAAAAGACTTTTGAAAGAATACTTGGGTGTCTGTAGCCAGGAGTGGCTCGCTAAAACAATACTTGGGTATAAGCCAGAAGTGGTTGGAGTCAAGAATAATTGGGGCACTGATCTGGTGTTGAAATTGTAAAAGGTGAGTTTTACAATGGTAAAAATCCTTCTAGTCTGAAAGGACTAGACGTAGCTTCTACATTGGAAGTGAACTAGTATAAATCTGCTGCATGATTCTCTTTCCCTTATCTGGTCTATATTGTACTCTGAATTTGTTAAGGAGTCTGTAAAATTGAAAAAGAGTTTAAGACTTATTCAACCCCTCCTTCTAAGTCTAACTCTGAACCATCAATTAGTATCAGAGCTTGTCCTTTTAGGTTTCCTTGAGTAAAAAGGATTAAGATCTATTGCTACTTCTCAAGATCGGCTTATCGCTGAAGGCTTCTCCATGAATAGACCTCCAGCCTTCCTTGGTGAAGATTATGCCTATTGGAAAGATAGGATAGAAATGTTCATCAAGTATACTCGGTATGCTTTATGGGGGATAATCGTAAGAGGTGATGAACCAACCCTTGTGGATAGTAAAGAAAACCAGTCCCTAAAGATAAGTGGTCCACAACTAACTTCAAAAAGGTGGAGCTGGAAGGTTTAACAGAAAAGAACCTAGAGGTAAGAGTCAATTTAAGTTTAAGACTAATAAATCTATTTTAAAATATTTCAACTGTAGGAATTCAGGACACATAAATGCAGAATGTCCTCTGTTGAACAAAGATGCAAAAGACAGAAGAGAAAAAAAGAAATTCTTTAAGAAGCAAAAAGGACTCTAGAGAAGAAACAAAGTCTGCTTAGATCTGTCTTATGGCCAAATCAGATTCAAAATCTAAAGTAAGTTCAAATGAGTCTGAATCAGAGGAGGTAAATCAATTTGAACCTAAAGAAAATTATGAAGCTCTTTTTAAAGACTTTTTAATTCTTTTGAAAAACTATAAACTGTTGAAAAAGAAACAATATGAAACTATTTCTTTATATGAAGATATAATATCTAATCTAAAGAAAAAAGATTTAGATCAAGAGCTTCTTAAAGAACTTGATAAGAAAAAAACGATGCATCTTAAAAAGATACATAAGCTCAAGAATGAAAATGAGGCTTTGAAAACTAAACTAAATAGTTCAGATGCTTATTATATCTCTCAAGAAAATGAGATTAAGTTTCTTCAATAGCAAGTAAGCACGCTTACTATAGATATAGCTTGATTTGTAAATGGAAATGAAAATTTAAAAAAACTTATGGGTAAATCCCAAGGAAGTTCCAAAAGACCTGGTCTGGAGTATGTTGAAGAAACTAATTTCAAAGAAAAAAGTTCTCCCTCTTTATCTTCTAGAATTAAGCATAAACATGTTAAATGCAACTATTGCAAGAAGCATGGTCATATGATTCAAGACTTCTTAAAAAGAAAAAGGAAGAATGCAAAGAACATTAACCCTATAGGACCCAAAAAGTTTTGGGTACCAAAGGCAATGATTATTCCTATTTTAGATGTGCTTAAGGACAAAAGCAAAGCAACATTATTGGTATCTGGACATTAGATGCTCACATCACATAACAGGCAAAAGGTCTATGTTCCTAAACTTGTAACAATTTGAAGGTGCAAAAGTTACCTTTGGTGGAAACAAGGCTATTCGAATAACCGGATTGGTAAAGTTGGTAACATTCCCTCCCCTGTAATTAAAAATGTTTATTTTATCAAAGGTCTGAAGCATAAGTAACTAATTATAAGTCAATTTCGCGACAGTGGTTACAAAGTCTCGTTTGATAAGGAAAAGTGTAAAATCATCAATCATGATGGAACTACTCTTTTCTCAACGAACAGACATAACAACCTCTACAAGGTTGATTTGGGTGAACTAAATAGTTAAAATGTAACTTGCCTTTTCTCATCGTCTAAAGAAAAATGGATCTGGCACAAAAAGCTTGAACATGTTAGCATGAAACATATTTCAAAGCTTAACAGAAAAGGGTTAGTTAAAGGATTTCCTAGAATTTCATTCAATGGATCCTAACCATATAAAGCATGTCAAAAGGGAAAACAACACAAAACTACTTTTAAAAACAAAGATGTTGTTTCCACTACTAGACCACTTGAATTGTTACATTTAGATTTGGTCAAACCATCCCAAATTCAAAGTCTTGCTGGGAAACAATATGGTTTTGTCATTGTTGACAATTGCCCTAGAATGACATAGGTTTATTTCTTAGCTGACAAAGACGAGTCTGCACAAGTATTCAAGATTTTCTGAAAGAAAATCCAGTCTAAAAAAGGTGTCTGCATTGGTACAATAAGAAGTTATCATGGTAGAGAATTTGAAAATAAAATTTTCAAAAAATTTTGTAACAAAATTGGCATCTCTCATACCTTTTCTTCTTCAAGAACACCACAGCAGAATGATGCTATGGAAAGAAAAAATAGAAGTCTATTAAAGATGGCTAGAATAATGCTTTGTAAAAATGATTAACCAAAATATTTTTAGGCTGAAGCTGTAAGCATTTCTTGCTATATTCAAAATAGAGTCTTTATCAGACCAATACTAAATCAGACTCTCTATGAATTGTGGAAAGGAAGAAAACCCAACATATCAGTGTGATAAAGGTATTTTCATAGGATATTCAAATACATCAAAATCTTATCGAGCCTTTAACACAAGGACTCAAACCATTGAGGAATCAATGCACATTAGATTTGATGATCTAACAAAGGCTGACAAGAAATTGGCAGATCTATAATGTGATGATGTAGGAATTATACAACCTAAAGATGAATCTAAACCACCAGACTCAACAAATAATTAGCAATAAGGCCCAGATCAATAGACGATGGCTGAACCTGGAAAGCCTAGAGAATGGAAGTTCAAGACCTACCATCCTTTAGATCTTATCATTGGAGATCAAGTTGAAAGAGTCCAAACCAGGTTAAGACTTCACAACCAATCATCAATGGCACTTGTCTAAGAACTTGAGCCCAAGACCATTGAAGAAGCTCTAGAGGATCCCGACTAGATTATAGCCATGCAAGAAGAACTCAATCAGTTTGAGAGAAATAAGGTGTAGCCCCTGGTTCTAAAACCTAAGAAAAAAAGCATCGTTGGAACAAGATGGGTCTTCAGAAACAAATTGGATGAAGATGGAAAAGTTGTAAGAAACAAAGCAAGGCTCGTAGCATAAGGTTACAATCAACAAGACTTAAGGCTATAAGGATTTTACTTGCATTTACTGCTTTTAAAGGGATAAAATTATATCAAATAGATGTTAAGAGCTTTTTTCTAAATAGCTTTATTGAAGAAGTTTTTGTAAAACAACCTCTTGTGTTTGAAGAAAAATCTTTAGAAACTTATGTCTTTAGATTAAGAAAAGCATTGTATAGTCTGAAACAAGCACCAAGAGCTTGATATGATCGACTTAGTTCTTTTCTAAAATCAAAAGGCTTTATTTGAGGAAAGGTTGATACAACTCTGTTTAGAAAAGGCTCAGATAAACACTTTCTTATAGTGCAAATTTATATGGATGACATTGTCTTTGGTGCTACTAAAGAAAGCCTGTGCAAAGATTTTGCTAAAACTATACAGCCCAAATTTGAGATGAGCATGATGGGTGAACTTAAATTCTTCCTTGGTTTGCAAATCAAATAGACTACTGATGGAATTTTTATTCATCAACAAAAGTACACCAAAGAATTTCTCATAAAATTTAAAATGGGTGATGTCAAATCTATGAGTACACCAATGCACCCAAATTGCATCATAAGCAAAAATGAATTTGGTACATCAGTGGATCAGACTCTGTATAGAGGAATGATTGGATCACTGTTGTATTTTACATCCGACAGTCCTAATATAATGTTTAGTGTATGTGTCTGTGCAAGATATCAAGCAGACCCCAAGGAATCACATTTATCTGTAGTGAAGAGGATTCTGAGGTATCTTGCTAGTACCACTAACCTTGGGCTATTCTATAAGAGAACAGACTCCTTTTCCCTTTGTGTACTTTGTGATGTAGACTTTGCATATGATAGATCATATAGGAAAAGTACAATTGGTGGATGCCTGTTTGCAGAAGCAGAATACCTGTCTGCAGCCTATTGTTGTTTACAACTTCTATGGATGAAATATCAACTAGAGGACTATTCAATTCAAGAAAAAAAGATTCTTGTGTTCTGTGACAACACCAATGCTATCAATCTATCAAAGAATCCTATTAAGCACTCAAAGGCAAAGCAAATTGAAGTCAAGTATCACTTCATTCATGACTATGTTTAGAAAGGCACCCTGGATCTGAAGTATGTGGATATAGACCACCAATGGGTTGATATCTTCACTAAACCTTTAGCTCAAGCTAGGTTTACTTTTATTAAATATAATCTGAATTTACGTAACATTATGTAGTTGAAGTGTTTGTATGAATGTAGTCTAAATGCTTCCTAAGTTAGAATAATTTTCACTTACTCACTTCTATGCTGAGAGATGTAGTCTGTTACCTCATTTAATTATTCTTTTATTTATTCATTTAATTCTTTTTCATAACGTGTGGCATTCAGTTATTGCTTGCAACGCAACCGTTTCTGAAACCGTTTTCCCTCATCAAGCCATGTTGTCCTTTAATAACCCCCTCTTAGTTGTCATTTCATTCTCTGTAAAACCTTTCACTTTCTCTACAACTTCTCTACAAATTTTCTCTCTCTTCTTTCTTCGAGTTTCCATTTGTCCTAAAGTTTTCTTTTTCTTTAAAACTCTTCCTTTACTCTCTACATTGGCTAGAATCTCACTCTCTGTTAAGGATGTGATTGAGTCTCTGTTCTTCGATGTTGTGCAACACAAGATTGAAGGACGTGATGCCACTGCTGAAGTAGAAGGCATTAGATGGAATAACTTCTGCTTGGACCAGGAACCATTTTCTCCTTCAGTTGCTCTTGATTTCTAGAGAACTATTTCAATGGACAAAACAAAGTGCATCATGGTCGGAACTCTGCATGGTAAGCAGATTGAAATATCTGAAGACTTGTTTGTCAATGCGCTGCAACGCAACCCTGGGGGAACTGTCTTTTTTGAAGACTTTGAGTTCATTGGGGTCTCCAACTTCACCATCAATGAAGCTCTGTATGGAAAAGCTCGTCCAGACAAAGCAACCTCTGGAAGCTTGCTGCCTAAAGCCAAGATGCTTCATCTATTGATGCCTTAAGTGTTTTGTCCTTGTAAGTCTACAAAGGACACTGTATCAAAGTTGGACAAATTTAGCATGTTCCATATGCTAAACAAGGAACAAGTTAATCTTGCCAACATTCTGCTAACCTACATGATGACTTTTATTGTGAAAAAGCAAAAGAAGGTGCCTTACCCATCTATTCTTATGAAGATCTTTAAACTTGAGAATATGCTCCTAGAGTATGTAACAGATTGGATGACCAGCAAGGAATATGTTACAGTCTACAGTCTGTTGTCCTTTATGTTTTTGAAGTTATATGTAATACATTTCATTTCGTTTACATAAATAATAATCTGCTCGGTTTGCATTGTTTCTTCAAGTATTTATAAATTTCTTCAAGTATTTATAATCTATAACTGAAGTTTGTTATATGTGAATAACTTGATTGTCTTGAAACCAAAACATATAACAACTTATGTTATTCTGAATCAAGTATTTCATTGCTTCAACTTGCTCTGTAATACAAACCTCAATTCATCTAAAAGACTTGATATTTGTTATCGACAAATAGGGGGAGATTGCTAGAATCAACTCTGAATTCAAGACTAAGAAGTCTGAAACCTATGTGATTTGTCAATAATACACGTCAAGACTCTTAGCTAAAATGAAGTCTGTACGTTTAGTTTATCTGACTATTCTGTTCAAGTGTAATAGGAAGTCTGTAGTGATCTAGTTGCATAAAATAAGGGAGTCCGTAAAATTCAATTCGCTATTAAAAAGGAGAGTTTATACTCACTGAAGGCTTCTTCAAATCAAGTCCTTCTGAAGCTATAGACCTTGAGATGTTTTCTTTTTCCTCCTCTAAGAGCGTCTGAAAGGATCTTTCCTCTCTAAATAAGAAGCTGCATGGACTTTATCACATCAACTTTGTGTCCATTCTTAAAGAAGTAATGAATGGAAAAGTTGAAGGCCTTCTTGTAAGAACCAAGAAAACTACCTCGCAATCCCAAGGTGTCAGTAAAAGCTGAATCTATACAAGTCAGATAACCTGAAGGTCAACGACTATAAGGATGTACCAGATTGCTTAAACTGGATAAGCAAAAGGGATCTTTTCGTAAAAACTATCGAGACAACCTATTTATGTGAATATCTCTGAAGCATGTCTCTGCAAACGCCGCCTGTACTATCCTTAAAAAGATTAGTGCTTTTGAAGCTGAACTAACGGCTATCTCTAAAAAGCCTATAAATACAATAAGCTTTCAAACTTAGAGAGACTTTTGCCATAATCATTGAACATTCTCTGATCTCTCTCACAAAAAAACAAAAAGTCTAAAAGACTTTTTCTGAAAAGTTTCTAAGTTCTTGTATCTACTAGATAAGTCTTCTTTGTAGTTCTGCTTCTAGTATACCTTGACTTATAGTAATCTGTAGCTCAGTGTACCTAGCTTAATATTTCATATATTTGTACGCTGAGTTATCTGTTGTAACACAAAACTCTTTCTGTAGATTCTGGTATGTTGCTAGAGTCTGTTAGTGTGGGAAACATTGTGTGGCCTGAAGAGGCTTTTGAAAGAATATTTGGGTGTCTATAGCCAGGAGTGGCTCATTGAAACAATACTTGGGTATAAGCTAGAAGTGGCTAGAATCAAGAATACTTGTGGCACTAGTCTGGTGCTGAAATTGTAAAAGGTGGTTTTTACAATAGTGAAAATCCTTCTAGTCTAAAGGGATTGAACGTAGCTTCTACATTGAAAGTGAGCCAGTATAAATTCGCTGCGTGATTCTTTTTCCCTTATCTAGTATGTATTGTACTCTGAATTTGTTAAGGAGTTCATAAAATCGAGAAAAAGTTTAAGACTTATTCAACCCCCTTTCTAAGTCTAACTCTGAACCATCATATATACCAATCATGCAATGAGAAAGAATAAGTCTCTATTTGGATTGAAGGGAAAATAGGGAAGGAAATTGTGAGGGAAGAGAATAAAATAAATTTTTTTTATCTTGTCTATTTAGAAGAAAAAAAGAGAGAGGACTAAAAATGAAGTGGATGTTGACAAAAATTAGTTATCTCCTTAGATGAAAGAAATTAAAAGGATATACGGTGAAATTTTTCTTTAATAAATATTAGTAATTTAATAAATATCACTAAAAATTATAAAATATTCTAATAATATATATAAATTAATTTATTTATCATATTATTAATTATTTTACCCTTTTTTCATTAATTTGAACAACAAAATATTTCTTTTTTCCACCACTTTTTCTTCTATTTCTATCCATCCACCCTATTTCTTTCTTATTATTTCTTCCCTTTCTATTACTCCTATCTCATTTGTTTTTCCATCAAAAAAAAGCCTAAATGACTTTGATGTGATATTTTGATACAAAGAATAACTTCACTAGGAGTCTCACTCTCGAAATAAAAGACTCTCAATTATTTATTCTAATCCTCATGTTTGTTTTAATTGTCTATAAAGAGAAAACTATTAATATTAAGAAATATAGTGTTAATTTCTATTAAATAAATTATTTATTTTCCTATTTTATCATTTTATAAGCTAATTTATCACTTTTAATCCCTAGCTTAAGATTAACATAGGAAAATAATCGGTTAAAGATAAACTAATACTCTTTTGATATTCTAAATAGACAAATATATATATATATAACAATGGTTAAATATGTTTTTCGTCCCTGTAAATTTAACAAATTTCAATGTTTGTCCCTACAAATTTCTATTAAATAAATTTAAGACTTATTCAACCCCCTTTCTAAGTCTAACTCTGAACCATCATATATACCAATCATGCAATGAGAAAGAATAAGTCTCTATTTGGATTGAAGGGAAAATGGGGAAGGAAATTGTGAGGGAAGAGAATAAAATGAATTTTCTTTATCTTGTCTATTTAGAAGAAAAAAAGAGAGAGGACTAAAAATGAAGTGGATGTTGACAAAAATTAGTTATCTCCTTAGATGAAAGAAATTAAAAGGATATACGGTGAAATTTTTCTTTAATAAATATTAGTAATTTAATAAATATCACTAAAAATTATAAAATATTCTAATAATATATATAAATTAATTTATTTATCATATTATTAATTATTTTACCCTTTTTTCATTAATTTGAACAACAAAATATTTCTTTTTTCCACCACTTTTTCTTCTATTTCTATCCATCCACCCTATTTCTTTCTTATTATTTCTTCCCTTTCTATTACTCCTATCTCATTTGTTTTCCCATAAAAAAAAGCCTAAATGACTTTGATGTGATATTTTGATACAAAGAATAACTTCACTAGGAGTCTCACTCTCGAAATAAAAGACTCTCAATTATTTATTCTAATCCTCATGTTTGTTTTAATTGTCTATAAAGAGAAAACTATTAATATTAAGAAATATAGTGTTAATTTCTATTAAATAAATTATTTATTTTCCTATTTTATCATTTTATAAGCTAATTTATCACTTTTAATCCCTAGCTTAAGATTAACATAGGAAAATAATCGGTTAAAGATAAACTAATACTCTTTTGATATTCTAAATAGACAAATATATATATATATAACAATGGTTAAATATGTTTTTCGTCCCTGTAAATTTAACAAATTTCAATGTTTGTCCCTACAAAATTTTTCTACTTTTTTCATCCTTATTTAATTATAATATTTAAAAATATTTCCTATCATTAAAGTGTAACTATTGACAATTGATTTGTTTGATAAATCTTCACATAATTCACTAATATATATAATTATACTAAGTATCAATATAAGAAGTTTTTAAGGGAAAAATATTCAACTTTTTTCATTATATATTTTTTTTTGAAAAAATTAATACATTTAGGTAGATATTATCATACTTTTTATATTTTTATGAATAACTTCTAAATTATGTGATATAAAAGATAATTAAGCAACATATCACATAACAATGTGAGAATGTGTTGATAAAATTACAACTAACAAGCAAAATAAGAAACTAATACAAAATAATTAAATTAATAAGAGACTAATTCTACATATTTTATATTAAGAAGGGACAAAAAAGGTGACAAGAATATTAATGGGGGATAAAAAAACATAACAAAATTTTTATAAGGATGAAAATTAAAATTTAGTAATTTTATAAGAAAAAAAGATATTTAACCAAAAGCACAATTTTTTTCTAGTGTAGCAACTAAAGAGAAACTGACGAGGTAATAAATATTGAGGATAGAGATTAAAGATGGCAAGTGTTTTAGTTATATTTATCGTTTGATAACTAATTTTTCAAATAAACTTTACCTAATTTAAAACAAATGAACTTAAAGAAATATTTTTTAGTATATTTGGTTTTAAAATTTTAGTGAAATTTTGTCATCTTATAATAATATGAGTAAAATTATATTTTTCAATGTAATTAAATATTTAATTGCTAAAATATCCTTTTTTATATATTTTTAAAACAACTTATTCTTTATATAGTAAATTATATTAATAGTAGTTTAGAAGACTAAATAAAATATTTGATAAAATTAATACAAATAACTACTTTAAACTATTATTTTTTTAATATATGTAAAAATAAAATTGTCATATTTGTTTATATTACAGTCATAAAAAACGTCCCAAACAATAAATGTAATGTTTTGCTACACATCAATGTAATTTAAAACAAATTTAAGTATCTTTTGATTTTTCCATGAAGAAAAGGTTTTCTGCTTATTAGGAAAGGGATCCACGTAGCGTTATTTGGTCGGACAATATTATCAAGAAAGTGGCCAATGAGATATCGCCACGGTATCCAAAATTCAAGGACCCTCGATGAAGTCGAAGAGAGAGAAGCTGACGTGGGCACAAGGGGGGTGCATGGAAAGAGTGTGCAACGCAGAGAATCGAAACGTTTGAAAGGAAAATCTATGGCAAGCCACAAAAACTTGTGGCCAAGAATCGAAACCCCTCGATGACGTGGCACCGCACTCTGATTTAAACGGATCAAAATCCAATTCGTCGTGCCTCCATTGCCAAACCCAAACCTCAAAAAAACCGAAAGCACTTTAAAACGTTTGCCCTTTGTTTGCAGCAGCAGTAGTACTAGTAACTAACCGCAATCTTAATTAATTAACCCTTCTTCTCGCGCGTTTTCTGTTTTTCCTTGTTTGGTTCCTCAGAAAATGCAGGAAACTCATAAGGACCCTGCAATTACCCTCTTCGGCCAGAAAATTTCCTTTCCCGGTGAAGCGGAGATTCCTCCTCCCATTGCCGCCGGCGGAACTGCCTCTCCCCCGCCGATGGATGTCGAGAAAGAGGAAGAAGTTGAAGATGCTGATGAGTCAGAAGAGGAAGAAGAGAAAGAGTTAGGAGACAAGGTACAGTTGCTAGTATTGATTAAGGAGACAAAGAAACGTTTTTTTGGTGATATTGGGTTGAAACAATTGATGGGTCAACCTTTTTTAAAAAAGAATTAAAAAAGGAAATTATAATTTTTTCCTCCTTGGATAAAACTTGGATTTCCCCTCTTTTGAAAACCTTTTCTTGTGTTTGTGTTTTACTTCAATTTTTCTTTTCTTATTCAAGTCGATTTTTCTAATGCAAAACTGCTCTTTGCTTCTTCTTTTTTCTTAATTTTGAAATTATTTGGATTGTATTCTGTGGGGCGTTGCTTATTTTTCATCGTTCGTGTATGGGATCTGAAACTTTTAAGAAACAGAGTGTTCAAAGCAGAGTTGATTAAAAAGAAATTTATTTGAGTTAATATGGAAAAAATATAAAGAGACAAAGCCAATTCATGTTTTGCGCCAACAGGACATAAGCGTTTTTATTTATAATTTGTAATTTTTTAAAGTTTCAGTTTTTTTTTTTTATTTCCTTCTCATTTTAGTTCTGATTAAACCAGATGCATGAGGAAACTGGGTATTTATTTTTACTGCAATTATTTTTTTATTCTTCGAATAAATTGATTGGTCAACACAGACCTAGCGCAGTAGTTCTACTAAAATCACTCTAATCTACAATCTGATATGATGGATCTAATTTTCATTTTTTTTCTTTTATTAACGATGTAATTAAATATTGTATTCATAGAATACGTTTATATCATAGAGCAGATAGAATATAGAATAGGGTAACAAGTTTCAATTGGCAATTCTATTAAACTTTCTCGAATTGCATACTTTTCACTACCCCTTTAGAAATACATACTTTTCAATTGGCAATTCTATCAAACATAATTACCGGTTTTTAGAATACCTTTTTTTATATATGTAAATGGAGCAGTAATTCAAGAATCTGTATGTATGTATTTGTAATTTTGTATATACATGGTGTTATTATTTATGTCCAAATATGCATTTGATTGATTAAGAAAAACAGTGTCAAATTATTAGGATCCTCGAGCTGAAAAAGTTAGTGAGAAAAAGAATGAAGCTGATCCTCCTCCAAATGCTGCTGCAGAGTCTAACAAGAAGACTTCAGAGGGTAATATTATTCAGAACCCAAAAACACCTTCCATTAATGAAGAAACTGCAAAATCAAAAAACAAGTTAGAGAATGATCAAAGCGATTCAACCAACCACAACAATAACAACAAAACACTAAAGAAGCCAGACAAATTACTCCCATGTCCACGATGCAACAGCATGGACACAAAGTTCTGTTACTACAACAACTACAACGTTAACCAGCCACGTTATTTCTGCAAAGCTTGTCAAAGATACTGGACCGCTGGTGGCACCATGAGGAACGTTCCTGTGGGTGCTGGTAGGAGAAAGAACAAGAACTCTGCATCTCACTATCGCCACATCACAATCTCTGAGGCTCTTCAAGCTGCAGCAAGAATGGATGCCCCTAATGAAAATTCTCACATTCCCACTTTGAGAACCAATGGAAGAGTCCTCAGCTTCAGATTAGACCCGCCCATTTGTGATTCCATGGCGAATAATCTGGCGGAGAAGAAAATTCTCAAAGGGTTTCATGCTGTTGCTGAGGATCAAAGAGTTCATGTTCCTTGCAAGAGTGTGGAGAATAATGGTGATGATTGCTCAAGTGCATCTTCTGTAACTGTATCGAATTCCACTGAAGAAAATGGGAAAGCCTTGTCTCAAGAACCGCTGAACGGATTCATTCCACATGTTCCTTGTGTTTCTAGTTTTCCTTGGCCTTATCCTTGGAATTCCCCTGTTCCTTCGGCACATACTTTGTGTCCTCCAGGATTTCCCATGTCATTCTACCCTGCTGCGTTTTGGAACTGTGGTGTGCCTGCAGGGAATTGGAATCTTCCATGGTTTCCCTCCCACCCTTTTGCTTCAAATCCGAAGTCTCCTACTCTTGGTAAGCACTCCAGGGATGATGACGACGACGATGACAATGTGAAACAAGAGAATTCGAATAAAGAAGAACCATCAAGGCAGAGAAATGGTAGTGTTTTGGTTCCCAAGACTTTGAGAATCGATGACCCTAGTGAGGCTGCAAAGAGTTCCATATGGGCAACATTGGGAATCAAGAATGAATGTGTGAGTGGGGGAGGAATGTTTAAGGCCTTTCAATCAAAGAAAGATGAGAAAGAGCAGGTTGTTGTTGTTGAAGCCTCTCCAGTGTTGAGGGCTAACCCTGCAGCCTTGTCTAGATCCCTTAATTTTCATGAGAGCTCTTGAATTAGCAACCAACCCTTTTTAGAGACAGTGTCCTTATGTTGTTGTTTGTGTCTGAGGATTCGCGTTCCTCACTTCTCAAGTGAGGAAGAGACACTGACCATCTTTCGGCAAATGAGGGCATTTTATTAAGCCTTGTTGAATTTGGAATGAAGCCAAGGTTGGTAGTCTCAGATTTCCTCAGCATAGATAGGGGGAACTAATTTACTAGGAGTTTTTTAGAGAGACGATGATGGGAGCTAATTTTGTGTTTCATGTGACACTATGAACAGTGCCCCCTTTTTTATGTGCTTAGTTTGGTGAGTTTGAGTTGATGTACATATATAAATATATGTGAAAATACTAGCTAGAGATGGAAAAGATATTTACTATGTATAAACATTTCAGAATTACTGTATTTTCTTATGGAATAGGAGAATGGAACTTCCTTTGTTTTGCATGTTTTGGTTCTATGTGGAAAAATCAGTCTATTTTGGGAATAGTATTCCATTTATCTGAATCTGAACATGACAAGAGGTATCTGCTTTTCTCAAAAGATGAGGAAGAAAAGATGTCCAGAACCACAGAATATGGACCGCATCACAGAGACGCGAAAGTAGTGGATACTCTTGTCCAAGTCATATATCTCTTGCGCCTTGCAATGCTAAATCATCATTGAATTTCTTAATTTAATACCAAAGTTACAAAACAAAGCATTACTATGTACATGCATTGTCTGTTTTGTCTAAGAATTTAGGGGTAAGGTTGTGGTGGACTTTCTTTTTATCCACCATAAACCTACACATTTTCATTTGTTATAGTAGGTATAAATATCTTTGTAATATTTATACATATTCTCTATATTTTTATTGTATTATTAATTATATCAAAATTCTTCCTTTATCAGATTTTAATCAAATAAAAAATCTATCAAATTTTAAACGAATCTTTATTATACTATTAATTATTAATTGTTAATTACATCAAAACCTGTCATCTATCAAACTTCAACCAGATTTAAATCTTTATTATATTATTATATTAAAAATATAACTAAACCCTAACAAATCACTTTCCACCATTGCAATCCCAAAATCTGCATTTGTTGTGTTGCTTGCTGGGTCACGTGATGGAGGTGCAGGGGACTTCAATGTAGTTGTCGCTGGTGTGTGAAAAAAGATGATGCAGACGGGGAGAGATAATTATACCCGAGTCCACTAAACATTTGGAGAGAAAGTGTTCTATAGAGTACCGATTCTGTTCTTCTCTTCGGCATTTAATTTCAATAAAAAAATTCACTTTATCAAATTCAATTAGACCATCTCACCATTTTTTTGCCTTCTTGTGTTGTGTCAAGTACTTTTGAGTGCTTTCAATTTCAATTGCATAATTCAATTACAACAGTTGTCTTTCAATGTCAATTGCAATAACGTCTAGTAATATGGATGTTACCTTCAATGGTACATAATTCAATTGTTTCAATGAATATAATTTTATCATTATAATTCAATAGTAAAATATTTTTTTTATCCTATAACTACTCTTAAACTTTAGTATATTTTATACTACTTTCTCTTATTTCTTTTCTCTTAGTTACTCTATTCTAAACTAATCTACTAATTCATTTATTCTCATAACAAATAGATCCAAATCATTCCAATCCTAGTTTTTGGTTCAATTTCATGCAAGAAAATCAACCTTCAATCTACAATCCATCAATTAACTCAAACATGGAGAATTTTTCCATGTTTCCATTCACAAATTTCTTTCATCCTTAAATGACAAATATGGTTAATCCATTTACAATATTTGGGCAATATGGATTCAATGTTCCGCCACCAATAAAGAATGTTGCTATGTTTAGTGGGGTTCCAACAGGTATGAGTCATGGTCATGATGTCGATCAACAACCTTAAACACCAACCTGTTTTGTATCTGGTCTTAAATTCCATCTTTATCTTCTCAAGTTGTGATACAAAATATTGACATCAATGAAGCGGGAAGAACGAGTGGTAGCAAAAGTAAAGCAAGATCTACAACAAATAAAAATATTTATTTAGTCATGATTGAATGTTTTGAAAGATCTAATTGTGGTGGGTGACCAAAAAGCAAAGAGTTTTTGGTTAAGAATAAGAGATAATTATAATGAATATCAAGGTCATTCACGAAAGAGGGGATCAATTGCACTTAAATGTTGTAGGCTAAAGATAAATAGTGCGGTTCAAAAGTTTTGTAGGTGCTACAAACAAGCAATTCAAAGAAGAATGAGTGGGTGCTCTGAGAATAATATCATCAACAATGTTGAAAATGGGCCAGGGTGAGTCAAGTTTTGAAAGGCCCGAGTCTGACCTACATCAAAATTCTAAGGCCCGAGTCTAGCCTATTAGCCTATCATAGGATTTTTTTAAGACCTGACCTGTTTGAAGGCCTAACCCGTCTAAAAGCATGTTTAAAAGGCTTGTTTAAAGTGAGACTTTTAAAAGGCCAAGAACAACCTAAAAAATTATGTTCTCTTCCCTTCTAATTTTATTTAATTGTAAATTTGTAATATTAATTTATATTATGTAAATGTAAATATGTAATATATATACTATATTTTATGTTATAAATATATTATATGTATAACTAATTAATAATTAATCTAATTAAATAGGTTGACCCATTGGGCTTCAAAGGCTTTTTAGAAAGCCAATGGCTTGATATGTTTAGTTTAAAAGGCCTTTTTAAATGCTTATGTCTGACCTTCTAGCCCGACAAGTCTGGCCTATGTAGGCTTTAAATAGGCTGGGCCATAGGCCCCCGACGGATGACCTGACGTATTTCCATCCCTAGTGATAATAACAATAAGCCATTCAAACTCGAGTATGTTTAGCGATTATTAAAAAATAACCCCAAATGGAATTCAAAGTATCAAGATGGATCTTTAAAAAGATAAACAAGTTTCTTTTAGGGGCATATACATCTCCAGGGTGTCAGAGACACCCATAAATTATGATTCTGACCCAACCTCATCTTATTTAGTCTGACCTATGGGAATAAAAATGGAAAAACAGAAGGCCAAAGAAAAATCTAAAGATAAATCTTCCAACACTATAACAATTCAAGAAATTCAAGAGTCGCATAAAGAAATGATTTTTGAGATGGTTGAATTAAGACGTCTTAAAAAATGAGGTGATGGTAAATGAGTATGACATTCTCATGAAGGACACATTTGGAAAGAACGAAGCACAACCACAAGTTCATAATGAAATTATTAGAAAAATCAAAGAACGTCTAGGAATCAACTATTGAATTTTAATTTTGAGTATATTTTGTATTTTAATTTTTATATTGTATCAAACTAGTCGTTATTCGAACTAGCCGTTATTCAAAATAGTCGTCATTCAAACTAGCCGTTATTCGAACTAGTCTTTATTCAAACTAGCCGTTATTCAAGCTAGTCATTATTCAAACTAGCCATTAGTATCATAAAACTTATATGAACTTATCCTATGTTCATTTTTGTTCTAAATAACACACTCCAAAATGGATCCCTATGACTTATATTATCAAAATAATCTCGAGTGAAACCATTATTTGATGAAATGCCCTTGAAGCAGAAGAAGATTGCTTGGTGTTTATGCTATAGAAGCAAACTCAAGAAGAAGTAAGTACATGTAAACATCGTAGAACTCACATAGAAAGGAACCACAACGTAAGACACCTTCAATTGTTGAATGACTACTTCTCCTCCAATCTAGTGTACATAAAAAGTAAAGTTCAACGAAAGTTTCAAATACGCAAGCATGTGTTCCTCTGTGTCATGGAAGCACTTGGCAATCATGATAACGATTTTTGATTGAAAAATGATGCAATAGATAGAAATGGGTTATCTTCCTTACAAAAATGCACTGCTGCAATTTGTATGTTAGCCTATGGATCACTTGCTGTTAATGTGGATAAATGTGTTTGAATTGGTGAAAACATCCAGTTGAATGCTTGGAGAAGTTTGTTAAAGGGGTAAATAAAGTATTTGGACCTGAGTACTTAAGGAAACCTAACAACAATAACATCGAATGCTGGTTGAGAATGAGGGATGCCCGTGGATTCCTTGGTATGTTAGACAACATAGATTGTATGCGTTGAAAGTAGAAAAATTATCCTACAACATGGAAAGGTTAATTTTGTCAAGGTGATCATGGAAAATCCACAATCATCCTTGAAGTAATGACATCACAAGACTTATAAATTTGACATGCATTCTTTGGTGTTGCTGGTTCGAACAATGACATCAATGTCCTAAATCAATTTGAAGTCTTTAATGATGTTATATAAGGGATAGCTCCTGAGGTACAATTTACCAAAAATGGAAGAGCATACAACGTGGGGTATTATTTGGCAGATGGCATTTACCCAAAATGGGCCGTATTTGTCAAGACCATCTTGATGCCATAAGGAGAGAAAAGGAAATTATTTGCTTGATATCAAGAAGATGCAAGAAAGGATGTGGAATAAGCGTTTGAAGTTCTTCAATCATAATTTGCAATTATACGTTATCCAACACGAGGTTGACATATTAATACATAAAAGCATATAAGATATGTTTGCATAATATTGCACAACATGATTATTGAAGATGAACAAAATTCATATAGAGGCAATATTGATTATTCATATGATTTACCAAATAAAGAAGCTCAAACACCAACTGTGTTGAACAAGGCTCATCCTAGTCTTGCGGGATACCTACAAAGGAGGGCGAAACTTTGTCAACGGAAAATACATCATCATCTTATATACTTTAGTTGAGTTGCAGCTGGACATCATTAGAATAAGTAGGCAAAATCTTCTAGTATAAGTCGATAAATTTTTCTCTATTAAAATTTATTTAGAGTATTTGATACTATGTTTGGAATTAAATATAAGAAAATTTTAGTAGAATTAGGGGTATTTTAGGATATGGTATCAAATATTTGATTACATTAATGTAAATAACTACTTCTAACATTATTCTTAATATGTGTAAAAGTAGTTACTTTTACTTATATTTAAAAATTGAGATAGTATTATAAATTTTCCTTGCTTTTTCTATTTTTTCTATTTCATTTTTTATATTTAAAATTTGCTTATAGATTGTATGTCTTTATTAATGGATGATTGGTTTAAGCGGTACATATTTGATTCTTCTTGAATAAAATGTTGGATTTAAGCCTCGTGAATGGAAGAAATCTACATTAGAAAAATTAGCCCTACTATGAAATATAAATTCTTAATTTAAATACGATTGTCTTTCTAATAACAAATTAGTTATTGAAATAACAGAAATTGGTGAGATAAAAAATAAAACACCATTATGGGACATGCAATTTTAATACTTAGTTTAGACTTTTTGATTTGTAGAAATAGGTGTAATAATATGATCAAGAAAAGAAAGGAATATTTTCATTCAGATTTATTTTTGGTTACATGTATACTTCTGATTATATATATAACAAAAATATTGCCTTTATTTTTATCATGTCTCACACATAATCCACATTTTTAAAAGAATTTGAAAAAAATTCTATGAAATAATTAAAAGTAATTTTTTTATATTTTAAAGAATCGTTATATATTATTTTATGCGAAAATGATCAAATATTGTTAAAAATCTATACTCATATTATTGGAAATAATATTAATATATGTTGGATATTATCATTGCTTTCTTTTTTGTCATGATATTATCACTGATTTGAATTTTCCTTATATTGCACTTTTCAGTGGATTCAACAAAATCAACCCAACTTGTGCACTTAATCAACCATTCACGTGAAATCATTCAGATATTTTCTCAACTTGAATCTAATACAAGCCACACTTTGTGAATAGGATGAGTTGTTATGGGACCCCTAGGTACCAAAAAAAATGACACATTGGCGATATCCTCTTACCCTTGGCATTGCACACTTTGTTACTTTTGGCTTTTCCTCTCCTTTCCTTTTCCCCTTTCCCTTTTATGAAAGAAAGCAACCGTTGATTTCTTTTCCTCCATATCTATTTCCCCAATTTTCAATTATTAGGAGAACTAAAACCATATAAATAGTTCGTTGGGAGTAAGCATCATTATTTATTTCTAGCCATCTCTAATTAAAAAAGCTTGCTATAAATTTCATATATCCATACCCCCTCTTGCATTCAAAGCTACTGCACTTGCAATTTTAGCATATTTGCTATTTTTCATATCCAATTTTCATGAAAAGGACATTATATTTCTAGACTTCTATTTTAATTTCCTAACAATTTAGCCGCTAATAGCCATTTATCCATCACTCATATCATTTGAAGAGTCCTGATAAAAATAAAGGTTTAATGGAAATCATATGTCTCTAAATTTATTTATTTTTTTCAATCCTTTCAATCAAATCATGTTATAAGTATATTTTTAGTTAAGAAAAATTACGTTTTCTATTTAAAGTATACTTTTTAAAAGACATGACAAAAATTGATTGGTGTGTAATAGAGGATAAAATAAGATTTGAAAAACAGATATCCATCCAATATACATAAAGTTAGACTGGAGATATTACTTAATTAATTTAATAATCAAATTTTTAGTTACTGGAGTTTACCAGTTTAATGAGTCTCTATTCAGAAAGAAAAGAAAAGAAAAAAGTATGACAAATTATGTAATTAAAAAATGATTACCATGGAGAAAATGCTCTATGCTTTGTATCATTCATTTGCATATGTTTCAATACAATTGGTCCCAAGAATTCTTATACTGGATTAAAGTGCCAAATACTACTTATTATAAGGTTTGGCAAAGTGCAGTTGTGAAGCCATTTTCACCTCTCTAATTTTCTTTCATCTGCAATATAATGAAAAGAGTAAAGCAAAATGATTTATGCCAAAGGAACACGGTTTAGGAAGTGTAGCCACTTATAAAAGCTGATTTACTAGAAAAGCAAATTCAGAATCATTGCTTGCAACCCTTATCCCTCTTTTTAATCCATTGTCAACTTCAATGGGTTAGGACTCAGCTTCCCACTAAAGCTTGTACTAAATCTATGAATTAAAATGATTTGAATATAAACATATAGTGGATGAACCACAATAATTCTCACATTGAATATGCTAGGTATCCATTGTATCAACTTGTTAATTATTAGGTTATGCACATTGATTTCTATCACCTTTTCATTTTATTTACCAGAAGATTCGTTAGCACTTGAAGTCAACCATTCAGGTACTGTTTTCAGGTTCATGTGAAATTAACATATCTCTCCTCTTAATTAAAACTCCAATTATGATAGACCGAAGTACAATATTAAGGTTATATATCTTCCATTAACAACACCCCCATCATGATTCACTCTATTAGTAAAGTCAAACTCAAACCTTACTTTAGTTTTTAATTGATAAAATTAATTGAGTCAAATTGGGATGGTTTTACCCAAGAGATGGCGTGAACTTTGCAGATAGATATATATACATTGTTGAGTGGCCAAAAAGTCAGGCATGTCACTATAAAGGAAGCGTGTCAAAAGGGAAAAAGGCAAGAGAAAACAAATAACTGTTAGTTGGAAAAGCATATTGAAGGAAAGCGAGGACTTGAAAACACCGCTTTTTCTCACAAAACAAAATAGTCAATAAAGAAGGCAAGGTAATCTTTTTTAATTTCCCTCACAATGAAAAACTAATTATTATTGAGAAAGGCCAAAGGGTAAGACAAGGTTGATAGTTCCGTACGTAGTTGATAATAAATTGGCCTTATATTCATATTCTAGATAACCACATTTGGAGCAAAAAGAAAAAGAAAAGATGTGTGCAAACTATTATAAATTTGGAGTTTAGTTAACCAGTGTCTCTCTTTAAGTTTATTGATTAATGAAGAATTATAGAAAATTTCATTAGAAATCATACATAAGATGCATTGAAAATTATGTTTTAAGACACTTATGAGTCACCTTTTGATGAAGAGTTCTGCGAGCCATGGAGCAAGAGTATTTTATATGTAGGTTTCCTTTCAGCTTTGATACCCAAAGCGATGCTATAGTAATAGTAGTAACGTTAGTGTTGCTATATTTTCTTTGATTTTGTATACAACATAAAAATATTTGGCTCCACGGATTGGAATTCAAAGAAAGAAACAGCAAATGACTTATAACTTCAAATGTTCATATGTCATTTCTCTATGTAGAAGTCATGTAACGTCCTAGGTTATTTTTGTATTTATTTTTATTCAAACGATTACATCTTACGATAAATTTTTCCTTTTCTTGAAAATTAATCGATATTTAGTGAAAAAGCATTTATTTTTACTGACTTATTCAAGTGACAGCAGTCACAGTTAGATTAAATAAATGAGATCTAGAAAAGAAGAGCAAGTTAATTTAAGTACAACGGATGGGAGAAAGAGAATCAGGGCTTCCCGCTTGAGCAAGGCCCCTACTCGTCTAAGCGAGATTCCGGACTCTCGCTTGAACGAGGTTTCTATTCGCTTGAGCGAATACCTTTCACACATCGGATTAGACAAAACATGCATACGGACTCCCGAAAGTCTCACCCTAAAAATGATTCTGTTAATCAAAGGTTTGTCATAGCTACCACGACAGCATATGTAAATGACAGTAATGTATTTTAAAATGTAGATTTGCATCCGGTCCGGTCTTGTTTAAACACAACTAATTAATAATATTCGGAAGTTCTTATACACATATATAACTCTATAGAGAGTCACTCAAAGTCGCTCGGACCCTGGCACCGTTCTCCCCCTTGGCGCGACTCCATGGCTCCTTCCCCCTCCCTGTCTCTGGTTACTAAAAAAAAAAGGCAAGGGTGAGTGTTTGGCATTGTAATTAATATAGAATGGAACTTAACAAATATACATGCATATTTATACATACACATCAAGCATCATTCGAAAGTAAGCATACCGAAACATAGTGTATTACATACAGTAACTATATTAACCCAACCACACAATTCCATCACATTCATCACGATCACAACTGACTCTCATATAATT
The DNA here is from genome assembly GCA_037962975.1 of Clitoria ternatea. Classification (NCBI taxonomy): domain Eukaryota; kingdom Viridiplantae; phylum Streptophyta; class Magnoliopsida; order Fabales; family Fabaceae; genus Clitoria; species Clitoria ternatea. The sequence goes on along the minus strand of CM075669.1, from coordinate 43,003,098 downwards.
TGACTCCTAGTATCCGGATACTAAAGGATTGGCCTTCAGCTGGGGGTCCTACTTGACACCCCGTGAACCCTGCTTGGTTCACCGAGTCCTGCTTGACTCTCCACCTCGACCACTGGGTCCTACTTGACCACTGGGTAGCTCAACTGGGTACGAAAACCACGGGAGCCGGAAATGAGGGGCTATCATATACCGTCGGCCATCCCACACCACATAATCATTCAACAGTTTACCTTTCACATAATAATATCAATTCCTCATCACTCGGGTAGCCTGCTTGCTAACCCGACGTCACATAACACTGATCATTTCAACATTAGATATCACAAGATCATAACATGATAAACTCAACCACACCCGATCTTCCACTAATTAATGAACCCAGTCACACATGCACAAGCATAAACACACAACTACGTTTAGCAACATTTCCCTTAACCTGTTTACATTACCTCAATGACCTGAATAAGAAGCGAGTCCTATTCTAATTAATTATAACCCGAACACCCCCCTTACTTTGGTTCCACGCTTCGATGATCTGCTCTCTGTGTCGATTCCTTCCTCTGAGCACTGGTTTCGCAGTCTCAACTCCGTCACTCAGTCTTCTGTTGCTTAACCTACTACCTACGGATCATAAAGTACAGCTCGTCACTTTAACGCCCTTAGTTCATGGACTGCATTTGGGCTCACACTCACCGGAGGAGTGGAGAACAGCCACGAATATAGCCATGCATGGCTCTAAACCGCCAAAGAATAAAAAGGGATAAGGGAATCACAATTGGAACGGATCAGTAGACTCACCTTGAAGCCTCGATCACAGGAATGGGAATAAATTAAAGTTTGGACACAAATGGAGTCCCTCTCCAGCGCATGCAACTCAGCGTTAAGAGAGGAGAGAAAAACGAAAGAGAAAGAACAGACCAACAGCAAAGGTAACTTGTAAATAATGAAGAGGGAAGGAAGAGAATCTCCTTATATATATATATAGCTCATGGGCAAGATCGTCTTTTCCTTTATTTTATTTGTATTCTTACTAAATTTAATCAATTTCACTATATTAAACTATTGCATAGTTATCAAATCAATTACACTTATTTATTCCCTCAACGTTTAATTATTCACAATTCTCTAATACTTCACAAGAGTATAGGCCCAATATAAATATCGGCCCCCCGGTGTCCTAGCTTAGTGTTCATACCTCGGAAATCCGAGCTACAACCTGAGAGATCGGATATCTCATCCGTGCTCACCTCTTGGTTACTTACACCCGTCGTTTCGGTCATTATGAGGTTAATCCGGGCTATGACCCCGTGTGAGGCGCTCTCCTCACAACGGTTGGACCAGACCACCTAGCCCTGTCCGCTCTTCTCCTACACTCCCGATCTTCAACTCCGCCTGCTCGCGCTTCTGAGACCGATCTTGACACCAGCTTTCTTGTCTCTGGCTCAGACAGAACAAATATTAAATAAAACTTCTAAAACTTTTACTAATCATTTCCCATTTCTTATAATTCTCATTAAAACATCAGGGATGTTACATCCACCCCCCCTAAAAGGAGATTTCGTCCCCGAAATCAGTATTCCGGTTGGAAAAGATGAGGGTACATTCGTCTCATATCGGATTCTAACTCCCAAGTGTAGTTTATCCAATGTAAATTCTGCCACTTCACCTTCACCAGCGGTACCTCCTTGTTCCTTAACCGTTTGGTTTGATGCTCTTCAATGCCGTTTGGTACCGCCTCCACCGTCAGGTTCTCCTTCACTTCAATAGAGTCACTTGGTACAATCATGGTGTCACACGAAATGTAGGCTCGAAGTTGCGATACGTGGAACATGTTATGAATGTTAGTCAACGATTGGGGAAGATCCAGTCGATAAGCGACTTCACAAATCCGTTCTAGTATTTGGTATGGTCCAATATACTTCGGATTAAGCTTTTGGCTCTTCAAAATTCGACCTACACCCTTAGTCGGCGAAATCCTTAGGAATACCCAATCACCCACTTGGAATTCAAGGGGTCTATGCCGATTGTCATAATAGCTCTTTTGCCGGTCTTGAGCAATTTTTATCTTCTCTCGGATTAAAGCGATTTGCTCATTCATTTCTTGAATCATCTCAGGCCCCAGATGAAGGGCATCGCCGTTCTCATTCCAACATAATGGAGTACGACATTTCCGACCATAAAGAGCTTCGTATGGAGCCATCCCAATGCTGCTATGGTAACTGTTATTATATGCAAACTCTACCAAGGGCAAGTATTTCTCCCATGATCCGCCCTGTTCCAGTACACATGCCCTTAACATATCTTCAAGAGTCTGTATAGTCCGTTCTGATTGGCCATCAGTCTGGGGATGGTAGGCTGAGCTCAATTTGAGCTCAGTACCCAGTTGTTGTTGCAAACTCCCCCAAAACCTTGAAGTGAATCGGGGATCCCGATCGGAGATAATGCTTGAGGGCACACCATGCAGTCGTACGACCTCAGCAACGTACAACTTAGCTAATCGATCTAGCGACCACTTCATATTTATTGCCAGGAAATGCGCACTTTTGGTTAGTCGATCAACAATCACCCAAATCGCGTTGTATCCAGTTTGAGTGCGGGGTAGTCCGGACACGAAGTCCATGGTGATACCTTCCCACTTCCATATCAGAATTTCTGGAGGTCGAAGCAAACCTGGAGGTCGTTGGTGCTCAACCTTGCACTTCTGGCATATCACACAGGATTTCACATACTCGATTATTGCCTTCTTCATGCTTGGCCACCAGAATTCCTTTTTTAAGTCATGATACATTTTTGTCACTCCCAGATGTATACTCAGAGAGCTCTTGTGTGCTTCTGATAGCACCGCCTGCCTGAAGCCTCCATGTGCAGGCACCACCACTCGGTTCCTGAATCTCCATATACCATCGTTACCCCTAGTTATTTCCACATTTTTGCCTTGGGTCTGAGTATCAATCAACCTCAGTAACTCTTTATCGTCTTTCTGTGTAGCTACCATCGACTCCAGAAATTCGTTGGAGATTTTTAACATTCCGATTGTCATTCGGTTTGGCGCGTCCATAACAATTCCAACATTCATATCTCTAAAGCTTTCCAGCAATTCCTGTTCTCTACCCATCAGGTAAGCCACGTGTAATACCTTCCTGCTTAGTGCATCTGCCACAACATTCGCTTTGCCCGGGTGATACTTTAAATCGAAGTCGTAATCCTTTAAATACTCCACCCATCGCCTCTGTCTCATATTTAGCTCCTTTTGATCAAACAAGTACTTTAGGCTCTTGTGATCACTGAATACTACAAAGCGAGCCCCATACAGATAATGACGCCAAATCTTCAGTGCGTACACCACTGCTGCAAGTTCCAGATCATGAGTCGGGTAATTCTCCTCATGTGGCCTCAATTGCCTCGAAGCATAAGCAATTTCCCGATCAACTTGCATCAACACACACCCCAATCCAAATTTGGATGCATCATAATATACTTCAAATTCCTGTGTTACATCGGGCAGTGCAAGCACAGAGGCAGTCGTTAAACATCGCTTAAGAGTTTGGAAGCTTAATTCACACTTTTCCGACCACACGAAGGGGTTTCCTTTTCTTGTTAACCGAGTCAGAGGAAGTGCTATCCGAGAGAACCCCTCAATGAAGCGTCGATAGTATCCAGCTAATCTGAGGAAACTCCTGATTTCAGTTATTGACTTCGGCCTCTCCCAAGCCATAACCGCCTCAATTTTTGTCGGATCAACTGAGATTCCCTCTTGGGAAATTATATGCCCCAAGAATTGTACACTACTCCCCTAGAAATCACACTTAGATAGTTTAGCGTACAACTTCTTCTCCCGAAGTACTTGTAAAACAAGTCGAAGATGTTGAGCATGCTCCTCGTCCGACCTCGAATATACCAAAATATCATCAATGAATACTACCACAAACTAGTCCAAGTACGGTTGAAAGGTCCGATTCATATAGTCCATAAAAATGGCAGGAGCGTTCGTTACTCCAAAGGGCATTACTACGTACTCGAAGTGCCCATACCGAGTCCAAAATGCTGTCTTTGGGATATCTTCCGACCTCACTCGGATCTGGTGGTATCCTGACCTCAAGTCGATCTTAGAGAACACAACGGCGCCTCGCAACTGGTCCAGTAAATCGTCAATCCGAGGTAGTGGATATTTATTTTTGATTGTCAGTTTGTTCAGTTGTCGGTAATCAATGCACATTCGCATACTACCGTCCTTCTTCTTTACCAATAACACCGGAGCGCCCCAGGGTGAGGCACTGGGTCGGATAAAGCCCCTTTCTAGTAATTCGTTTACTTGTTTCTTCACTTCGGTTAATTCCACCGAAGACATTCTATATGGCGCTCGGGACACAGGTTCTGCCCCGGGAATCAAGTCAATAGAGAAATCAATCTCCCGACTGGGAGGTAGCTCCAGAATTTCTTCCGGAAAAACGTTAGGAAATTCGTAAACAATCGAAATATCACTTAGCAGGAGGTTATGCCGACCCTCCGAAGCGAATAAAACAACATACGTGGTTAGGACATCGCTCACCCCTTTCTTCATGTCAAGTTCCTGAGAGAAAACAATATTCTTCCGACAACAGTCGACCAACACATGATTAGCAGCAAGCCAATCGAGGCCCAGAATAACATCTAAGTCCTTCAATGGCATACAGATAAAATTTACTCGAAAAATACAGGCTTCGATTTGCATCGGCAGTTCTCTACACACTGTAGTTGCATGGAAAGTGGAACCAGTTGGAGTGGAAACAATAAGAGCGTTCTCCATTAAACCGATTGGCAGACCAAGCCGTCGCACATAACTTTCTGAAATAAAGGAATGGGTGGCACCTGAATCATAAATTACATCAACCAGATAACCACAGATGAGGCACTTACCCTGTACCAAATTGTCATTCCTCGTAGCTTCTAAAGCATCAAATGCAAATACACGCCCGGTCATGGCGTTCTGGGCATCGCTAGATTGGGCATCATATCTTCCCGATTGTTGGTTCCCTCTACCAGCTCCATTCCGGCCTCTCCTCGAAAAGTTGGAACCCCGGGTCCCAGAAGAGTTAGTTCGGTTGTCCGTCCTGCCCTGCTGCTGCCTCTGAGGGCAATCGGGCCTGAGGTGCCCTGGTTGTCCGCACTGGAAGCACACAATCTGATTGGCTTGGCAATGTTTGGCAATGTGACCTTCCTGACCACAATTGTAGCATGTACGATTACCAGAAGGATTACCCGATCGACCAGTGGAACCCCGACCGGAAGAGGATGAGGAGGTAGCAGAAGACTTGCCACCCCGAAAGAATTGACTCATCCTCTTGAAGTTGAATCCTTTTGCCTTCAGTGGCTTTTTATCTCTCGGCTGGGACGTCCTTTGTAACTGCACCTCTTCAGTCAGTCTTGCTTTGTTCACCAGGGTTGGGTAGTCCCTAATCTCCATTGGTACGATTACACTACGGAGCTCAATCCGTAGTCCAGCTTCGTATTTGGCGCACTTGCTACCTTCAGTCCCTTCTAACGAGAAAGGGTGGTAAAAATCACACAGCTCGTCAAACTTGCTGGTGTACTCAGCTACAGACATCCGGTCTTGCTCCAACTTCAGGAATTCCATTTCTTTCCAGATTTTGTAGTTGTCCGGGAAGTATTTAACAAGGAACCTCCTTCGGAAATTCGCCCATACCAACGGCTCATTTGCTGCGTTCATCTGCACCTTCACTCGGGACCACCATACTCTAGCCTCTTCTTTTAGTTGGTAAGTAGCAAATAAAACCTTTTGCTCTTCAGAGCACTCAAAGTATTCAAAAACCTGCTCGATATCCCTGATCCAGATGTATGCCCCGTCATAGTCGTGTCCCCCTTTGTAAGTCGGAGGATTCCTTTTCAGGAATTTATCCAGAGTGGGACCGGACTCGGTCCTACTCATCAGCTGAGTAAATCTAGAGAAGAAATCATCTCTTCCCCCAGAACTAGTCTCTCCGGCCATTTAGTAATTCTACAATGAGCAAACACATCACCATTAATAACCAAGATCAGTCAGGGGATCGTAAATTTACCTTATATTCATAGAATACTACGCCAGTGGAGTGCCAAGGGAACGATGCCAGGCCACACACAATCTCAATACAACGAAATACAATCAACCTTCATAAGACTATCACAATCACTAGATCGGCCCATACACCGGCTCTAGAAAGAACCACTCTGATACCAAGTGTAACGTCCTAGGTTATTTTTGCATTTATTTTTATTCAAACGATTACATCTTACGATAAATTTTTCCTTTTCTTGAAAATTAATCGATATTTAGTGAAAAAGCATTTATTTTTACTGACTTATTCAAGTGACAACAGTCACAATTAGATTAAATAAATGAGATCTAGAAAAGAAGAGCAAGTTAATTTAAGCACAACGGATGGGAGAAAGGGAATCAGGGCTTCCCGCTTGAGCAAGGCCCCTACTCGTCTAAGCGAGATTCCGGACTCTCGCTTGAACGAGGTTTCTATTCGCTTGAGCGAATACCTTTCACACATCGGATTAGACAAAACATGCATACGGACTCCCGAAAGTCTCACCCTAAAAATGATTCTGTTAATCAAAGGTTTGTCATAGCTACCACGACAGCATATGTAAATGACAGTAATGTATTTTAAAATGTAGATTTGCATCCGGTCCGGTCTTGTTTAAACACAACTAATTAATAATATTCGGAAGTTCTTATACACATATATAACTCTATAGAGAGTCACTCAAAGTCGCTCGGACCCTGGCACCGTTCTCCCCCTTGGCGCGACTCCATGGCTCCTTCCCCCTCCCTGTCTCTGGTTACTAAAAAAAAAAAGGCAAGGGTGAGTGTTTGGCATTGTAATTAATATAGAATGGAACTTAACAAATATACATGCATATTTATACATACACATCAAGCATCATTCGAAAGTAAGCATACCGAAACATAGTGTATTACATACAGTAACTATATTAACCCAACCACACAATTCCATCACATTCATCACGATCACAACTGACTCTTATATAATTTGACTCCTAGTATCCGGATACTAAAAGATTGGCCTTCAGCTGGGGGTCCTTGACATGATATTTTTGCAGTCGTTATCCCGTCAAATTAGTACATTAAAATTAATTAACGTAGTACTAGGGTGTCAACCTAGGTCGTTCTCTCAAGGATCAACACAAAAATTTAGGAAAAATCAAGTCTTAAACTAATTTTTAACAATTAAAAATTAAAACTAAACAAGTAAAAATTTTTACAAACATAAGTTCACTAACATACAATTGGGGGGGGGTTTTGATTGATTTTTGTTGTCACAATTAAAATTAAAACAAGGTAAATAAAGGATTTAAAACAATAAATAACAAGCGATTGATTTTCTTGGAGTATTGTAAATAAATTTATCCTTGGTTCACTAAAGATAACTTGTATACTTATTAATGTTAATTTCTTAGCTCAATTTGAATTGATCAACTAAGCGTCTTTTTCAATTCACAATTCCTTTACTTTCAATTAAAAATGAATATTTGAATCAAGCATCCTAATTAAGCAAAAGGAGTCAAGATCTTAAAATCTAGGAATTATTGAGCATACATAAGAACATCGCCTATATACATAATCTATTCTCAAATTATGGAATTAAGCAAACCATAATTATTAAAAGTGATTATGAAAATATTCATTAAGCATGCATATTTCCTTAATCCATTCTAATTTGAAATCTTATTTAACTCCATTTGGATAACTAAACCGATTAAGCATACAAATTCAATTAAACAAAATGGAATTAAATAAGTAGAGAATGATTATGAAGAAATAACAATAATAAAAGCATACTATATTAAAATTAATGACCTCAAAATTACATTACAACATTCTCCAAGAAAATCAATCTAAGGGTTTTAGCCCTCCATAATTACAATTACAAACAAAGAACTAACCCGGAAATGAAGAAGTTGCTGGAGAAACTCCAACAAAGAAGAGAAGCAGAGGAAGAACGTATGAGTGAGGGAGAAATTGAAGAATGAAGAATGGTGTGTCTCTGCCCCTTCCTCTTGTGCCTATTTATAGGATTTCAAAAGCAAGTTTTTGCCATAATTAATTCATAATGGAAGATGCACTCTTGATTAATCAAATCAATGGTGCTCCATGATCATCCTCAGTGCATTTCCCACCATCTCAGTGCTTTGCCCACCTTCCAGAAGCTTGAAAAACGTGTTTCTGGGCCAATTATTCACTCATGAATCGATTCATTGGTGGGAGGAATCGATTCATGCTTCCAAAATGTAATTCTGGGCTAATTTTACACGTATGAATCGATTCATTTGATGGAAGAATCGATTCATTGCCTTTGAAACTCAAATGAATCGATTCAAAATGCTAATTTTTGCATGATTCAGACGTATGAATCGATTCAAGCCAGAATGAATCGATTCATGGCTCAAAATTTCACTTCCTGGTGCATTCAATTCGCATGAATCGATTCAAGAGGGGGATGAATCGATTCATCCCCCTGATTCTCCATATTTTGCACACTTTTTACCCTTTTTGAGATCCTTTTGAATATTTCTTGATTCCTTTGATCCTTAGGCACTTTGATCTTCATTTTGGATTGGAATTCTTGAGTTTCTTTGATCTATTTTCTTTTGGCACAAATTAACAATCAAATATTACATAAAGATCAAATGATAAAAATGTGTTAAAATGCAATATGTTACACACTAAGTGATGGCAAATTATACACATTTAAATTGGAGAATTAGAGATAAATCATGCATCATCAAATACTCCCACACTTATTCTTTTGCACTCCCGGGCAAAATCAAAATAAAAACAAGTATCACAATTTATTAAAAACATTAAGTTGAAAACAACACACAGAACTGGCATGCTTGTCATGAAATCTTAGAAATATACAAAGAAACAAGAGTTTTCAACATGAAAGATACAGAGCATCAAGATATATATAAAAATCATTCAAACACTTAGGCATGTGAAAATTAAATTAAACTGAAAAGGAGATCATAAGTGATAGAACCTCACAAGACATACTCTCAACTCTCAAGTGTTTAAAGTTTGTGTATACTCTCAAAACAATTCCTGAAAAACAAACAGTCTAAAAATTTGGCAAGTTTCTCAATTCTACAATCAACACAAATGCATGTATAGATCAACAGGGCTTTCACAGGGTTGCAATGTGGCCAAGGTTAAAATGGATGAAATATTTATATATATACCAGAAAGAATAATGAAGTAACTAATTTTATTGGCAAACAGTGAGGGTAAAACTTTTATTGCATGGTATTTGGTAAATTTTTTTTTTTTTTTTTTTTTTTTTTTAATAAGATTGCAATTCCTTTTATGCACACTCCCACACTTATTTGAATGCCTGTTTTGTCTTGATTCCAAAGCTTCAATATACTTCTTAAGGTAGGTATATTTTTGGTTTTTCATCCATGGCTTATTTGAGCTGCAAACAAGGAAACAGTTAAATAGGCTCAAAATGGCTAGCAAGAGATAATTTATTCATGGTAGGCTTATCTGGCTTAGTGGCTCAACTGAATAAAATGCCTGTATCAAAATACATTCATATGAGTTTCAAGTATCATCAAGAAACAAGACAAAAATTAAGATGTAAGCCTTCAGGAATTAATCACACATGAAAGGATTAAGATGGTTTAAAGTGATCCATCAAATTTTAAGGCTCAAAAATCTCACAAGGTATAATTCCATCATATATGATCATTTCTCAATTATCATGTCATTCTCAACATACCAAAAATGTTTAAGTTCAAATTATAACATATCATTAATCTCATATCAGACATGAAAGAATTTACTTGTTCTCATGCATATCTTAAAATTCCAATAAAACATGCCATTTTAAAACAAAAACACACATAAATTTATTTATTTATTTTTTTTTTACAAAAAATTTTAATCACACAACACAAAATAACACATAAATGATCCCACCCCCACACTTAAATCATACATTGTCCTCAATGTAAGACAGAGCATACAAAATAGACAATATAATGAAAAAGTAAAGAGATGGGTAAGAAAAACTCCCTCAAGGTGGATTAAACTCAAATACCACATCCTTTTGAAGCAGATTGGATAGTGGTCTAGCCTTCTTGTGCCTTCCCAAATCTTGCAGCAATTTTTCTTCTTGATTTTCATCAAGAGAAGTAAAGATTATTACCGGGAGCTCCTTATCATTTCCCAAGTATGAATACTTGAGATTTTCAAGTAAGAAATTTAGCTCCAGATTAGGTGCCTGCAAAGTAGATGGAACTAACAAAGCAGATTTGGATTCTTGCACCTCAAAAATTTTGTTAGAGTCTTTTTGAAAATTTGCATTTAGAACAGGTATTTCTATAGACTCTGAATCAACAGTTATGTATTTGTCAATTTCAGCACAAATATGACAATTCTCAGAATTATTGCATGCAAAACAACTGTATGAATCATCTATGCATTCCAAATCAACATCAGAAAAATGTTCAAAAACTAGTTTATCAATAATGTCAATTTGGAAAATAGAATGATTTTCAGAAGGGTGTTTCATGGCATCTAGAATGTTAAATCTTACCTTAGTGTCACCAAATTCCATGGAAAGAGTTCCAGCATGGACATCAATTATAGTTTTGGCTGTTTTCAAAAATGGTCTTCCCAAAATGATAGGAACAGGAATTTGAGGCATACCTTCTTCCATATCAAGTACAAAAAAGTCAGCAGGGAAAACAAGTTGTTCTACCTGAACCAAAACATCCTCTATAACTCCAGCAGGGTAAGTAGTGCTCCTATTAGCTAGCTGAATTACTACACCAGTAGGTTGTAAATTTCCAAGAGACAAAGATTTAAAAACAGACATAGGCATAACATTTATTGAAGCTCCTAAATCTAACATACAATTTTCAAATTTGTTATTGCCTATGATACAGGGTATAGAAAACGTACCTGGATCTTTGCATTTTTCAGGAATATTTTCCTTACCAAGCAGTGCAGATACATTCCTTCCCATGCTTATTCTTTCATTGCCCTTGAGTCTCCTTTTGTGAGTACACAACTCCTTCAGAAATTTGGCATACTTGGGAATTTGTTTGATTGCATCAAGAAGAGGTATATTCACTTCCACTTTCCTGAAAGTATCCAAAATTTCTTTGTCCACTTCTTCCATCTTCTTGCTTGGAATTGCTTTTGGTGGAAAAGGAAGAGGGATATGAGGTGGGATTTGGGATGGTTGCATCTCAGATTTGCTTGTGCTTGAAGAGGGTTCATCATTCTCAACTGTTGTGGGCACATCTTTTTGTTTTTCAGGTTCCTTAGGTATGGGTATTTCAAGGTTCTTACCTGATCTTAACTGAATTGCGCTCACATTTCTTGGATTTGCAGCTGGTTGAGATGGTAATTTGTCAGAGTTTTGAGATTGTAACTGGCTTAATGATGAAGCCAATTGCCCAATTTGGTTGCTTAAACTCTGGATGGTAGCATCATTCCTCTGTTGATACTCCAAGTTTTGTGCAGCCATTTGTTTCACCAGATCCTCTAAAGAAGGGCCACTCGTGGGTGGTTGAGGTGTAGGTCTTTGGAAGGTTGGTGCATTGTTTTGAAATAGAGGTTGAGGATTTTGTTGTTGGTTTCCCCATCTCAAATTTGGATGGTTCCTCCAACCTGGATTGTATCTATTGGTGGAAAGGTCATGGTTTTGTTGTGGTGGAGGTCTGTCATGGTAGATGTTTGCTGCATAGGCTTGGGGACTATTATTATCCTTTTCTTGTAGAGAAGGACAACAATCAGTGGGGTGCTCTTGTGAAGAGCAGATTCCACACACTTTAGCAGTCATGGATTTTTGATTTACTGCCAATTGTGTGACTAGAGTGGTGAGAGCATCAAGTTTGCTCTCAAGTTTTATTCCAGATGAACTAGAATTGGAATCAAACATGGGTTTGAAAGAATCATTTCTCACACCAAATTGTTGAGAGTTAGATGCCATCTTCTCAATCAGATTTCTTGCTTCAGCAGCAGTCATATCTCCTAAAGCTCCTCCACTTGCCGCATCAATCATGTTGCGATCAACGTGGTGTAAACCTTCATAGAAGTACTGAAGAAGAAGTTGTTCAGAAATTTGGTGGTGAGGGCAACTTGCACAAAGTTTTTTAAATCTCTCCCAATATTCATAAAGACTTTCTCCAGAGAGTTGCCTAATGCCAGATATGTCTTTACGGATTGCAGTTGTTCTAGAGGCAGGAAAGAATTTTTCCAAGAACATTTTCTTTAAGTCATTCCAACTTGTGATTGATCTTGGAGCAAGGTAATACAACCAATCCTTAGCAACACCCTCTAAAGAATGAGGAAACGCTTTAAGATAGACATGGTCTTCTTGAACGTTTTGGGGTTTCATTGTGGAACACACAATGTGGAATTCTTTGAGGTGTTTGTGCGGATCTTCACCCGCAAGACCATGAAACTTAGGCAACAAGTGTATAAGTCCGGTCTTAAGAATAAAAGGGACATCCTCATCAGGATATTGAATACACAAACTTTCGTATGTGAATTCAGGAGCAGCTAGTTCTCTAAGAGTTCTTTCACGAGGTTCAGCCATATCAGAAAAACTAGCAGTACTTTCAACAGATTCAGAAAAAATACTATCACTATCAATATCAACAAAATTATTATTAAATCTAGCTTCTCTAACTAACCTATGAAAAGTTCTTTCAATTTCAGGATCAAATGAATATAAATGCTCAAAAGTTCTTCTAGTCATACATAGCATACAACAAGATATTAGATCATGATGAGCAATAAATCATAAGAATCCTAAATCATGCAAGAGAAATAAAATAAAGAAACAAACAAACAAAAAGAGAAATTTTTTTTTAATTTTTTTTTTTTTTTTTTTCAAATAAAAAAAAAAATTAATTTAAAACAAGAATTTTTCCTAAAGATCGTTGATCCCCGGCGGCGGCGCCAAAATTTGACATGATATTTTTGCAGTCGTTATCCCGTCAAATTAGTACATTAAAATTAATTAACGTAGTACTAGGGTGTCAACCTAGGTCGTTCTCTCAAGGATCAACACAAAAATTTAGGAAAAATCAAGTCTTAAACTAATTTTTAACAATTAAAAATTAAAACTAAACAAGTAAAAATTTTTACAAACATAAGTTCACTAACATACAATTGGGGGGGGGGGGGTTTGATTGATTTTTGTTGTCACAATTAAAATTAAAACAAGGTAAATAAAGGATTTAAAACAATAAATAACAAGCGATTGATTTTCTTGGAGTATTGTAAATAAATTTATCCTTGGTTCACTAAAGATAACTTGTATACTTATTAATGTTAATTTCTTAGCTCAATTTGAATTGATCAACTAAGCGTCTTTTTCAATTCACAATTCCTTTACTTTCAATTAAAAATGAATATTTGAATCAAGCATCCTAATTAAGCAAAAGGAGTCAAGATCTTAAAATCTAGGAATTATTGAGCATACATAAGAACATCGCCTATATACATAATCTATTCTCAAATTATGGAATTAAGCAAACCATAATTATTAAAAGTGATTATGAAAATATTCATTAAGCATGCATATTTCCTTAATCCATTCTAATTTGAAATCTTATTTAACTCCATTTGGATAACTAAACCGATTAAGCATACAAATTCAATTAAACAAAATGGAATTAAATAAGTAGAGAATGATTATGAAGAAATAACAATAATAAAAGCATACTATATTAAAATTAATGACCTCAAAATTACATTACAACATTCTCCAAGAAAATCAATCTAAGGGTTTTAGCCCTCCATAATTACAATTACAAACAAAGAACTAACCCGGAAATGAAGAAGTTGCTGGAGAAACTCCAACAAAGAAGAGAAGCAGAGGAAGAACGTATGAGTGAGGGAGAAATTGAAGAATGAAGAATGGTGTGTCTCTGCCCCTTCCTCTTGTGCCTATTTATAGGATTTCAAAAGCAAGTTTTTGCCATAATTAATTCATAATGGAAGATGCACTCTTGATTAATCAAATCAATGGTGCTCCATGATCATCTTCAGTGTATTTCCCACCATCTCAGTGCTTTGCCCACCTTCCAGAAGCTTGAAAAACGTGTTTCTGGGCCAATTATTCACTCATGAATCGATTCATTGGTGGGAGGAATCGATTCATGCTTCCAAAATGTAATTCTGGGCTAATTTTACACGTATGAATCGATTCATTTGATGGAAGAATCGATTCATTGCCTTTGAAACTCAAATGAATCGATTCAAAATGCTAATTTTTGCATGATTCAGACGTATGAATCGATTCAAGCCAGAATGAATCGATTCATGGCTCAAAATTTCACTTCCTGGTGCATTCAATTCGCATGAATCGATTCAAGAGGGGGATGAATCGATTCATCCCCCTGATTCTCCATATTTTGCACACTTTTTACCCTTTTTGAGATCCTTTTGAATATTTCTTGATTCCTTTGATCCTTAGGCACTTTGATCTTCATTTTGGATTGGAATTCTTGAGTTTCTTTGATCTATTTTCTTTTGGCACAAATTAACAATCAAATATTACATAAAGATCAAATGATAAAAATGTGTTAAAATGCAATATGTTACACACTAAGTGATGGCAAATTATACACATTTAAATTGGAGAATTAGAGATAAATCATGCATCATCAGTCCTACTTGACACCCCGTGAACCCTGCTTGGTTCACCGAGTCCTGCTTGACTCTCCACCTCGACCACTGGGTCCTACTTGACCACTGGGTAGCTCAACTGGGCACGAAAACCACGGGAGCCGGAAATGAGGGGCTATCATATACCGTCGGCCATCCCACACCACATAATCATTCAACAGTTTACCTTTCACATAATAATATCAATTCCTCATCACTCGGGTAGCCTGCTTGCTAACCCGACGTCACATAACACTGATCATTTCAACATTAGATATCACAAGATCATAACATGATAAACTCAACCACACCCGATCTTCCACTAATTAATGAACCCAGTCACACATGCACAAGCATAAACACACAACTACGTTTAGCAACATTTCCCTTAACCTGTTTACATTACCTCAATGACCTGAATAAGAAGCGAGTCCTATTCTAATTAATTATAACCCGAACACCCCCCTTACTTTGGTTCCACGCTTCGATGATCTGCTCTCTGTGTCGATTCCTTCCTCTGAGCACTGGTTTCGCAGTCTCAACTCCGTCACTCAGTCTTCTGTTGCTTAACCTACTACCTACGGATCATAAAGTACAGCTCGTCACTTCAACGCCCTTAGTTCATGGACTGCACAATAATTGAGTTAGGGGACCAGAATGAAACACAATATCAACTAAGGGACCTCATTGACCAAGTTTAACTGTTAAGGGACATGACTGACATAAAACACATGAGTTCCAAATCAGTTTGCACAAGGTAGGTCCAAATTAGTTTACAAATCAAGTCATACACTCAAGCATTCAAGCACACAGGTTATACACTCAGGTCATACACTCAAAGCACTAAAGCAATCAAGCTCATAGGACATACACTCAGGTGAGGCACTTAGGTCAGCATGCAAAATAGAGTATATGACACACTCAGGTCAAATATATTGTAAAAACCAGAATCAGCAAAAACATAATTCAGATTCAGGTGTATGGTAAAAATCACAATAGCCAAAACTAGATTCAGATTCAGGTGTATAGTAAAAATCAAAATAAGCAACATGTAAAATTAACACATGTACATGGCACACTTAGGTTAGGTATATTCAGAATAAGGTATATGTTGAATCAAAATAGGCAACAACTAAATTTAGATACATGTACATGCGATAAGTAAACTCCGATACATGTACATGAAACAACTATATTCAGATTCAGATTCAACATGCTAAACACAGTAGTTGACGCTTGGGTCATGCAAATGCTTTTGAAAACCAAAACAGATACAGGTACATGGCACGCTTAGGATAACCAAAACAGATTCAACATGCAAAACATAGTAGTTCACACTCATCATTCAAAACATAGTAGTTCACACTCAGGATATGGCACAAATCATGACACACTCAGGTATATGGCACAATATACATACCCTTTGTTGGTTAGACATAAATGTGATGCTACTGCAGACTTAGGACCCACCTAAATCACCAACAAGTAGTTCCAAAAACCATCTCCATGAGTCTGTGTTTTCACAATCCATAACACCAATAACAATGGGCAACATTTGATCATTTGGGTCTCTACCTACTACACTAAAGAGCTACCCACCAAATGGCCCTTTAAAAAAGCAACCATCTAAACCGATGATCTTTCTACAATGCTTGAAACTATCCTTGCACTCTTTCAGACAAACATATAACCTTTGAAAAGATTTGGCAACTGCTCCTGGATCATCACTAACTTGGCTTGCATCTGCAACTAGTTGTGCATTCAACTTTATAGTTGAACCAGGGTTTGAATTCAGTAAAGCATTGCAATAGTCCCACAGGTCTGTATACTACTCAATGAAGTCACCATCAATAATCCCTATTGCAGCTTTTCTTATCCTATAAGCCTTAGAGTTGCTCACCTTTCCATGCCAATGCTCTTCAGCCCTGTTGCATATATCTTACAGTTTCAAATTTGGATTCTCCTTCACACTAGTCACTAATTTTTTAGAAAGCTATTTTACAGTCAAAAATTTGATCCTATGTTGCCTGTCATAAGAATGACTGTCAATTATGGTCCTCAGCTGCCATGTCTCCTTACCTAACAACTTCCCACAATAGGCATAAAACTCATACCCTTCAATGCACTTGACCCTCACCCTCTTCTTGTCATTTTTTTCAAACCTTAGATCTTTACCATTTGCAATGGCATATATAATAATTGCTTCTTTGAACTGCTTCTTTGAAAACCCTCCATATGTGCAAGCATCTTGAAGGTTGGGTACCTTTTGCATTCACTTTCTTCTAAGTCACTACTATACAATTCCTCAGAATCATCCTCAATGTCAAAAACTACCCCTTTGCCTTTTCCTTTGCCTTTGCCTATGTTCTTTTGAGAACTGGACCCCTCACCTCTAACACCAATACCCTTCATGTATGTCATTGGGTTAACTATTCTTGGGATTTTTGTCATCTTTCATTCTTTTTGCAATTGGCTATGCAATACCACCTCTACTATCACCTACTACAGCCTCATCATATATTGCAGCCTCATCAATAGGCTCTTGATCCACCCCTCATCAGTGCCTTTAACATATGTCTTCAACATTTGACTATTCATCACATCATCTTGATCCACTCCTTCATCATCAGAATCCTGGAAATGGATTTTCATTGCATTATCATTCTCATCTGTTTCATCACTCTTCCCTTGAACACCTTCATCATGTATTTCAACACAATTGTCTTCAACAGATTCATCATGTATTTCATCACCCATGGCTTCAACACGTATTTCATTATCCTTGGCTTCAACCTATATTTCATCACCTATAGTATGAACAACTAAATCATCAACATCATGGGTTTTTTCTGGCCCAGTTAGTGTAACATCGTAGGTTGATTTACCTTTTTATTTACATATGGCAAATTATTTCCACAATAAATTTTTCGCGTTAAATAAAAATTTGGATCTTAATATGAAATAATATTTACTTCCCTTAATAAATAATCCACTCGGCCTTGATGTAAAATAATATTTACCTCTTTTAGTTACATTCTAAATAATAAAATCATACTCAGTATAAACAAAACCGATCTAAAATAAATCCTTAAATAAAAGTATGTTAAAATAATAACCGATCAGAAACACATCCTTTAATAAAGTGGAGTTGAAAGCAGCAGGAGAAGAAGGAGAACAACAAGAAGAAGAAGACAGGGGGTCATTCGCTTAAGCGAGCGCTGACTCGCTTGAGCGAATGCCACACGTTAAACCTGAGCGAGCAAGACGCACACGGGAGACTCAAGTCGGGGTTTCCCTCGGCAAAAGGTTTTCACTCGGGAAACACTTAACTTTCATTCACTCGGGCATACCACGCTTGACTCATTCCTACGCTTCACTCAGAAAGGTCCGCTCGGTCACCGCTCTCTCGGGGATAACATAACCTCCTTCACTCGGTAAGAGTTTCTCCGGGTATCCCCACTCGAAAAATACCCTATCCTTACTTCACTCAGGAGAAGCTCTCTCGGCCACAATTCATTCGGAAACCTTTTCACCTTCGCTCGGGAGCACTCAAATTTTCACTCGGAAACATTCTACTTTTCTTCACTCGGAAATATTATACTCTATTTTCGCTCGGAAATATTCTACTCTATTTTCACTCGGGAGTATTCCACTCTATTTTCACTCGGGAGTATTCTACTCTTCATCGCTCAGAACATTCTCCCGGCCAATCTCACTCGGGACATTCTAACCTTCCACCCAGAAGGGGGTCTCTCAGTTATTCTTCAATCGGAAAAGGAACGAGGAGTTCCCATAGAGATAAAACGGACATCAAACCGACTGGCCCTCGCTCGGACAGGAATAAATCCTCTCGGGCAAGATTCGCCCGGTAATCGGCTTTGCCACAACAAACACATGAAAATTAATACCAATCATCTAACAACATAAATTCACATTCATTCAATTAACACATCAACTCACAGTTAGTTCTACACTCGGAAAACTCATTATATATATATATATGTATTACACAATTTATTCAAATTCACTCAGGCCTTGGCATCGATCTCCCGCTTGGCGCGACTCCAGGGCTCCGACCTCCTCCCTGTCACTGGTTACTAAATTGAAAACAACAGCAAGGGTGAGTGTTTAGCATTATAATTAATCTAGAACGGAATAAAATATGAGTATAAACTCTATCCGATTCTTTATCTTCCGATTGTACATTACACTCGGCCATTTAACTCACACTTGGTATCACACTCACACTCGGCACTTTACTCACCTTCGGCAATATATCCATTAACACTCGGCTTTATAGTAATTCATATTCAGCAGTATAACAGTTCTCCTTCGACAATCTTAACAAGTAAAATTCAGCAAGTAATTTCCACTCAGCAAATATAACAATTTTCCATTCGGAAAATATATTAATCCCTCGGTAAAGATATGAAATTACACTCAACAATTACCTCAAATCGTTCAGCAATGATTTAAACTTTTATTCAGCAATTATAACCAATTTAACACTCGGTAATCATGACAATTCATGCTCGGTAATTAATTCATACCTTGGCCAATAGAATAAACTTCACTCGGAAAATATAAGGAATATCACTCGGCAAATATACACATCACAACTTTTCAATTATCACAACTGACTCTCAGATAAAATCTGACACCTAGTATCCGGATACTAAAAGGATCGACCTTTAGCTGGGAGTCCGACTTGACATCCCGTGAACCCGACTTGGTTCACCGAGCCCGACTTGGCTCCCCCTCAACCACTGGGTCAAAAACCTCTGGGTAGCTTAACTGGGTCCGACTTGACCACTGAAGCCAAAAACAAGGTAATTCATACCGTTGGTCGTCCTCCACCACATAATCAAATTACATTATATAAACATAAAAGTATCATTCCGATTACTACTTGCAACTGACAAAAACTGTCCTATGCTCATAGCGTAGGGTGACCGACTCGTCAAGCCCCTCAACATAACATACTGATTATCTCATTCATCACTATTTCATGCTATTGTAAGTTATCTACACATGCATTTACATACAACATGTCCACATTACTTCAGCATTAAATAATTTAAGTTTCGTAACAAGATTATTTCCACCACACACCCGATCTTCAGCTGACCGACGCACGCAATGACACATGCACAAACATAAGCACACCCCTCTACTCGATAACATTTTCTTACTCTGCTCATACTATTCAGTGACTCGGATAGGAATAAATCCTATTCTAATTAATCATAACCCGAACACCCCCTTACCTCGGTTCCAAGCTTTAACAACCGTTGGGTCCACAGTTCCACCACCGTTCCAGCACCAGCCTCCTAACGCGTTCCACCAGCGTTCGTTCCACCACCTACGGGTTTGGAACATGAAACACATCAACGTTACACCACCACTCACCCGATTAAAGGGCCACTTTGAGGCTCACAGCCAAGAGAAGCGGAGATCGGAACAGTACCCCCACATGCATGACCATTCGGTCCAGAAAAGAAACGAGAGGGGTAAGGTGACAATTTCAAATGGTTCAAAGGACTTACCTTGAAACCACGGTCACGGAAATAAGCTTAGCACTCAGTTTCGATGCAAGCAGGGTCCTCTCCTAGAGCATGCAACCAGCGATGAAGGATGGAGAAGACGAAGAAGAAAGGAGAGAAGCAGAGGAAGTAGAAAGAAACGGTGCCTCGTGAGAAAATAAGGAAAAAGAAAAGGAAATCACCTTTTATTCTATACCCAGGGCAACCGGTAACCTCCCTAGCCGGTTACCTTCCCCATCATTTAAGCCAACTCTTCTCTCCTTCAAATCACGTTCCATTTATTCCTTTTCCATTTATTCCTTTTTATAATTAATCCACCAATCAAATTTTTATTTACTTTCACAGCCTTTAATTATTTATAAATTCCCAAAAATTTCTAAAAATGTCAAATAAGTTCCTAAAACAATTTGTTAATATTTTCCCTACACATAATCCTATTAAAAAATATACGGGATGTTACAGTTAGGTCTAGAATAACCTTTGGCATATCAAGAGGGTGCACAATAAACATTTGAAATTTCCCCTTAGAGTGTACAACCTTTGCCATCTCTAAGCAACCTTGATCATCCACCAATTGCTTCATATCAACATGAAACTCTCTGCCTCCGATCTTGTGCCATAATTCTTCAACATTCACATACCCCATATCCTTTAGTATTCCCATAACTTCAAAATAACTCTATCTGTCCTCATCGATATCCAATTCAAAGTTGGTACCAATATACCCCAACTTCTTCCCATTTTCTTCAACAAAACACTCCCATGAAAAATCTCTAACTTGAAACGAGGATTCATCCTACCATATTGATTTAAAACTATACTAATTCAGTAAATGACCAAAAACCCTATCAAATTTATAAAATGTTAACATGTAAACCCACATTTTTACCTAAACCTCATACAATGTACTAAGAAAATTTTCCCATCCTAAACCATTAACACGTAGCGATGAGCATGCTCACCTAAAACAATGTCATTCAAAACTAAAAACGAAGGACAAGGAGGATTACAAGACTTACCTACTATATTGAACAAGATGACACAAATGAAGAATTGTCCAACTTTCTCGTTGGAGCTATGCTTTGCATGTACCTCAAGTCACCCTTCAAACACGCAACAACAATGAAGAAGACGATGGGACCATCTTGAAAACACTTTACTTCCATTCCTCAAAACAGGCTCATTTTGTCAATATGATCAGAGCAAGTAAATGAATGACACATGTCATACATGTCATAGTCCTCTTACACGTAAGTAGAAGTCTCAGACGACATCAACCTCTGACTTGATGGAAGGAACAAACCAATGTGTTTTAAAAACTAGAGGGATCTTAGTGAAAAAATAAGGGACCAATTCAAAAAAAAACTTAAAAGATAGGGGACCAAAATATGTATTTGGCTATTAATTTATAATATGTATGTATACTATTTTTCATTCATTAGAGTCATACAAAAAATAAACAATGGTAATAGTTTGATTAATTTTTGTTATATTCATTCAAGTCTTACTTAAATGTTGCATATGTGTTAGCTTTGAAAACATAAAATATTGCACAATAAAAAAGGGTTTGCGATAGACACAACGCATCTCAAAACTTGGAAATTCTACCATTGAAATAGTTAGCGACAGAATTAGCAATGTAAAGGCTCCCATTTCTAAAACCGATGTCATTAAGCTATTTAGCAACATAAAACCTATTTCTATGATCAATAGCAATGGAAAATATATGTAACAAGCATAACAATGTTTATTGCTAACATCCGCCTCTACACGTCTCTTTTTCTTAAAGGTTACATATGTAGCCAACATAGAAAGACGTATACCTACACCTGTCCCTATCTAGAAGGCAAGCCTTTTGTTAGTTGTAAGTGGCAAACTTTTAGCAATGGAAATCGCCATCACTAGAAGTTTTAATATTGTAAGTAGTTATAGGATTTAACGATGAGAGATACCCTGTCGCCTAGTATGGGTACGTGACCCTATTCGCCAAGTTTGTTGCTAGTGTGGCAACACTTTTACTGATGGATCTATGGCAATAAAAAGGTTTTCCTTCCTCATGGTTACCACTTTGATTGCTAATGTAACACCCTTTGGTTTTTAAGACAGACTTCTAAGGCCCTAATGTAACACCCTCGGTTAGCTATGACAATCCCTTCCACTAGATCATCCTACTTAACTAAGAGGTTACGAGTTTTTAAAAAATGTAGAAGTTTTTTTGTACAGAAAATTTGGTGGAACAGATACATTATATACAACATTATTATATAAAATACATGGTCATAAATAACAAACTGTACACACTTAAGATCAGGGGCATGCAAAATCCTGTAAGGCCCTATTGCTCTTGTTTACTTTGTTGAACTCTTCTGATGACTCCTTATGATCCATGGCTAAATCCGTCTGTTGTGAGCAACTCTTTCTGGTAGGCCTTATCCTCTACACAGGGCCTTCACTGATCTTTATGGTAGTAGGGCATAGTCTAATTGGGGTTTGGAATAATATGTAAAGGTGAGTTTACTCTTCCACAACAATCAAAGAGATATCATTTCTAACATCCTCCCACATGGCATAAGATATATCATCACATTTCTTAATCTATTCATAACTCTGCCTTTTCTCTCTCTTACTATTTTGATATATGCTACTTATCTTGTACAAGTTTACTATTCCACTTATCCCTTCCTGGTTATCTTTGACTCTGTGATCCTTTCTCTCTCTTCTATTCTTACTCGTAGTCTTATGGACGTATTATACATCATATTATCTATCATAACATTTAATACCAGTCATCATAAACAATAAGCAATCACAGACACAATATACATCAATTAAGAAATGATTATGGAATGTTATGCATGGGTTTGGTTCTATTACATTTTATCTTGTTTTTAACCCATTATGATACACGCAGACCTAAAATCAATCCATCATTATCATCTCATATTCATCAGAACTCATTATACTCAGGCTGCCTTTAGGCATAATGTTTCTAGACTAGAGTAGCTGGAGCTCTCTAAAGTTCCCCATATCATATCATATCGTATCATATCATATCATATCATAGGGTATGAAAGGGATCACAAGTCCTGCTTAACAAGGGTTCATTTCATCACATCATACTATAATAGGACTTGGCTCTTCCACAACCCTAATATGTACCGTCATTTAGTCAAAGTACACTAGGTTTGCATTGTTTCCCCTGATAATCGGGGAGTTACCTTCGAGCCATTGGGGGTCCCAGCCTAGTATACTCATAAAAGTCTCCTCAGAGATCGAATGTGATTGTACTACAATGTACCAAGGTGTAAGCTCTAGTTTTCTTAAAACTTTCATATGCAAATGATGCATGCTTACTTTACCAACTTTTATTCTTTCTTAAACTTGTCATCGGTAGGGTTCTTCCCACTATCCACCTTTATTCTTAATGCCGGGTTTAATGTATTCTTTTCTTGTTCTTTATCTAGTATCCTAGTTATTTTAGCTTGTTTCTATTACTTTATTCTTGCTCACAGAAGGGGTTAAGTTATCAGAGTTAATCCTAAGTTCATTATGATATTTTATTCCTAATATAACTGAGTTTGCTAACTGATTTGGATTCTACTAAGGTATAGGGTATCTTAGTTTTATTATGAGTGTTCTTGATCTTTAACTGTTCATTATTTGGATTATTGATTTATAATTCTAGTTATTCAATAATGGAGTAATTTCATTAAATTATATTAGTTCTATCTTATTGACTCACATTCTCTTAACAATCATCTTTAATACTTATTTAGGTTATTTTAACCTTTGATCAACGATTAAGAATAAAAGGATAGTGTATCATTAACCATCTTATTCTTTGGGGTACTAGCTCATACCTCGGTGTGTTACCATTTTACCGCATTGTTTCCATAACCTCATTATACCAGGACCTCTACTGAGACTTGTTCATACTTAGTTTTTGTACAATAAATTATCACATCACCATAATTTAATCCTCATATCGTTCCATCACTTGTTTTTATAGTATTCATACATCAACATATTTTTATATAGTTCTAATGTAGGAACAATGATCTAGTTCTCTTTCTTCTTTCTTTTTTGATATGTTTCTTTTTCTTTTTCAATGATGCTAAGCAGAAGAGATATGGGATAGTGGAGAAACAAAAAACAAGGATTTGAAAATTATGGAAAGTTGGCAAGGAAAGGAAAAAGGGAAAGGGGGGAAGGGTTATGGAAGGGTGGAATGAAAAACAAGAGTTATGAAAAAGAGGAAAGTGGAGGTGCCACCTTAAGAGGATAAGCCTCAATAACTCGCCACCTAAGGGGAGGAAACTCTAGGATAAGATTTTGCCTAGGTTAAAAAACCCTAGCTAAAAAGAAAGAGAACAATTCAATTCATTTCCCATAAAAAGAAGAATTGTATTCTCTAATTCAAGGTGTGAGTATTACAAAGGAAAACATACCTATATATAGGCTAAGAAAGGGGGATGGGCACACCACTTAACCTAATGGACTTTACTCTTTCCTAAGCCCCAAAACACTAAAACTAAAGAAAACTAAGAAAGGTAGACAAAATACGAGGCCCAAACTTAAACATAACCATGAAATAGTCATGTAAGACCCAAAACCTAAACCTAACGTATCCAAAGAATGATTTTACACATAAAGACCTAATTTTCTAAAATATTACAAGAAAACATGGAAAAGGTCTTCAATTATGGATCTTGGGGCTTTGACCCATGCATGGTGACAAGAAAAGAAGTTAGGGCTTTATGTGTGATATCCTTGGCCTTCTTAGATCTTGACCTAGTCAAAGGTCGCTCTCCAAACCTTTGTCCAAGACCAAGATAGGATTGTCATTAGTCATGTCCTCATTAAGTTTACTCAGATGCACACAAATTGTTTAAGCAACAACCTAATCATATACGTCAGTCTACCTAGTCGGTATCATTTTTACATAAGTGAGTATATTGCGTCTAATTACCTTTTACTTATTATATATTTATCATAAAATATCTTTATAATGAATTTATCCTTATTCCTTTAATATCTTCCTTTCTTTTTAAAACCTCTTTACTTATTTATATATACTAGTAACTATTTACTTATTAAATGATTACCATAAGCGCGTGTGTGTGTATATATATATATATTAATTTGTGTATATATATATTTATAAATTTGAAATTATAATTTAGTTGCAAAACTTTCTAAGTGGAACTAACTTAGATTTAGCCTTTTTATAAGTTTTACATTTAGAACATAGTCTTGCTACATTTCTTTTCATTTTAGGCCAATAGAAATTTTCATTAAGAGTTGACAATGTCTTGTCTCTACCAAAATGGTCCATAAGTCCCCCTTCATGACTCTCTTTTGTAACAACCATGATTTTTAGGACGAGAACCCAAACCCTTATTAGGGACTCCTGAGGATGCTCTGTTATGTTTTTTTTATAGAAAGCTTGCAGTTTCAGTTGTATCCCTAAGAGATTTTAGTATGAGAAAATAGTGAAAAGAGAAGCTAATCAAGAAATTTAGTATGAGGTAAATGAATATCGAGAGAGAATAAACAGTAAGAAAACTAGCTCAAAGGAGCGTAGAGACTCAGAAGAAAGATTAGAAAACGTGCTGAAAGTTGAAAGGGAACAAAGATGAGAGAATGATCATAATAAATAATAAGTAAAGATAATATGTTGATAATGATTATTTTGTTTAAATTGAGTATTAATTAGATGATAATTATTCAATTAATAATTATTTCCTGCTAATAATATTTATTTTAACATGTAATAATGATTCAATGTTTAATAATTTATACATATATTTAATATTTAATATTTTATAAATCATTTAAAAAAAATATATAAATATTTATAATAATATTTTATTTTTAGTTATTTAATTAATTTTGAATTTATATTTATTTATTTAAAAATTAAATTTAATAATAAAATATTATCAGGTTCCCGGATTTGAACAGTGAGACTCGGTGAACGATTCAACTTCGACATTTCGGCCTAAGACTAGTAATCCAATAGGGAAGCTAGTCATAATAGGACCCTCATGTGGTATATCGAGGGTAACAGGTTCAGTCCGACAGGCGCGATCAGTACCTTAAGTACCTCTCTTGGTCAATCGTGTATATGCTTCGGGATATCCGATTGCAATGCGGTCAGTCCCTGGTGACTCATTTCGATAAGTCCTGCTAAATTAAATAAATTATCATCTAGAAGTTTTGAGAAAAACTCAACAAGTCACGCGAAAATAAGATGTTACCAATTTAATTACGACTACCTTTTTTTCAAAATTTTGTAGCATTAATAATAATATTTGAGTACCAAAGAGACAAAATAATAATAATAATAATAATAATAAAAGGAAACTTTCCTTGTAGAAGAAAAATGGCCATGAAGGGATTAGGAGTAATAGATATTCTTTTGTGATACCTATAGTGAAGAAATAAATATTCTAGGGTATTTTCCTAAGAAAATGCGTTAAGAAGAATATGGCTAAAGATAACTAATTTTATACTAAGAAATAAAAAGAAGTAAAAATTTTAAAGTGTTCTTTTCAAGAAAAATATATTATTGGGTAATAGATATAATTTAGAAAATAGTATTGTATATTAAGGATTAAAAAGGAAGAGTAATGTGATTGATTTAGTTTGATAGAGTGTTAGAGAAATAATGAGTTTTGAGTAATATATATGAAATGAATGAAAGAAGAATTTTTACCAAGTAAGTATATATTAAGCTATTAGGTAGAACTTGGAGACAACAACAATATACTAAAGAATTAAAAATGAAATAAATAATAACGATGTTTAACAAGTCTTAGAGAAATAATGATTCTTAAGTAATTCATCAAGAAAGGTGCATGATATAAATACTTAGACTATTAAGGTACTAATGGAAGAAGTAATTAGTAAACTAGAAAGGATTAAATGAGGAACCTATGAGTTAATGACTATTGAATAGAATTAAAAGAAATAGTTTGTCTCAAGAACTGAAAAGGTAGTAGATAACTAAGACAGGTATGGTTGTTGATTAAATTAGAAATAAAATTTAATTATAATTAATAAACCTTAAGACTGAGACTTGGCATAACAAGGACTAAAAAGAGTTAATAAAAAATTATAGTCTTGATAAAATGTTACTAATACATTTTTGGCACATTTAAGTCTTGAAGTGGTAAGTAAACAATAATAAAGAAAATAATAAACTTTGACTTAAGTAGTATAGAGCTAGTAAATAAGAAATTAAATTTGGTGAAAAAGTCACTAGATTTAGTAGTAAGATTATGCCACTAAATGAACTTAGGAATAATTAAAGAATGTGGGATATGTTTAAATTAGAAATTTAAATAAAGTGATAATACATTTTATGATTAGATAAATTAAAAAAATCAGGAAAATAAATTAGCCAAGAATAAAGTCCCCCTCATTAAAAAGATGAGATCTTGATCTAACCTTAAGAAATTAATGGTAAGAATATAAGTTTATTAGGATTAGACAGAATATTAACGACTAAAGATTTAGTAGTAGGGAAGGAGTATGTATATTGATGCTAAAATCCCGAGTCATTAACTTGGTGGTGAAAATCTTAGTAAAACAAAATATGACTCTCGGATTTACACTTATGGCAAGCGCACCAGTCGTTAAAATTGTAGAATATTTGATCGTCCCACAGGGATTGTGGTAAGTACCTCAATCTAGGACTAGTACAAGCTGAACCAACAGAAAATACATGGAGTTCATTTAGTTTTTATGGTTTTGGTATTTTCTGGTTGTTTTTGGTATTTTCAGAAACAGAGTTAAGATGAATATGAAAAGTGATTAAAAGAAAGCAGGTCAAGATTGCTTCGGTTCACAATTTCCTCAAGAAACAAGCAATTAAGTATAATCGAACTTCACAATCTAGAGGACAATCCGCTTGTGGTTATTCCCTAATTCCTTAGGTGAAAAACACTAATCCTTAAGCAATGAACCTTAATTCCTTAAGTGCTCGATTAACCTAAGAATCTAATGCGAAATTGGAGGTTGAACTCTAACTATTCACCTAAATTGATTAGGCCTGAACTAGTTAGAAAGCTGGAAGTTACCTAAGCTTCAACCATGATTCCTCACTGGCGAAGTTCTTCATCAGTTCTGGATTTGTCAATCCAGTAGTTCTGCTCCACTCCTCAGCTTGTTCGCCTCAGGATCTAGAAGTTGATCTACTTGCTCACAGCTTCAAGACTCCGTTGTTCACCTTTGCAATCCCAACCTTAGGGATTTAGAACTCCATCGACGTTGGATTCATCGAAGGAATACAGAGAGACATGCATGGGAGAGTTTAGAGAGATGAAAATGTAGTGAGAGATTGAAGTGTATTATTTGTTCTATGTATTCTGTCACTGTTTTTCCGTCTTATTTACAGAGTATGTTCATGAGTATATATAGGCTTCTATCTAAAAACTAACTAACTAAAACTGATAACTTCGAAACCTTAAGTTAACGACTAAACTTAACTAACTAATCACAGCTCAGCTCTTAGCAGATTACAACTCATCATTAGCTAATGTACAACTCAGTGCCAACTAATAACAGCTCACTACTTAAATTATTAAGGTACAAGTAGAAGCGAAGGCAATGGAAGATGGAAACTGCACTGCGTCGAGTGTGTTGTTGGAGGGAAGGAACAGTGTTTAAATTACTGCCTTTATGCTTCAGCTATTGGGTTCTCGCTTGAGCGGACTAAACTCTCGCTTGGGCGAATTCGGAAATTGCACTGCAGTGTTCCTTTGTCGCTTAAGCGTTATGGCGAAACTTGGGCGATTTGGAAATATGTAATACAGAATGGCTTTCTCGCTCAAGCGTGATTGCTTCGCTTGAGCTAATTTTTGACCTTCGCTTGAGCGAATTTAACTCTCGCTTGAGCGAGTTGATTATTCAATCGGTATTCTGCAGTTGGCGTTCGGGTTCTTCATGCAATATTCCGAGTCCTTGTTCTCTTTCGGAGTCAGTGTCTTTGAAGTCTCACTCAGTCGGTCTTTGGACTCTTTTGGGGTCGGTGTCTTGGGAGTCTTCTTAAGTTAGCTTTCCTGAAGTCTCGCTTGGTCAGTATTTGAGCTTCTTTCAGTCGGATTTGTGAAGACTCACTCGGAATTATCAATTCCTGCTTGGATTTGTAGGATTTCACTCGGAATTTTCTTCTTATCTCAAGTATGCCCTGTTCCTGTACCAATAAAAAGCTACTTGCCTAGCAATTATATGCGGGCTGCTTAGTGAATTTATAAATACTTCAAAATTCCTTAACTAATTAATATTTTCAATCGGTTTCTTACATAAATAACATACTTTTGAAATGAATAACTAAAACATGAATTATTAACAAATTATTAAATAATAATATCAAAACTAGACAATACTTAGTAATTTATGTTAAATAAACAGTGGAATAATTAAGTCTTTTGAAGACTTATCATATCCCCAAACTTAAATCTTGCTTGTCCTCAAGCAAATATTCAAACTTATTAACTAACAGCATTTGATCAACACAATCAACCTTTCCTTAACTTAATTCATACTATAATTATTGAATACCGATCATGCTTTCTTCTCACAATTTCTAAAAGTATAAAAGCTTACACCTCCTTTGGAAGACAAGCTGCTGATGCTTTCCTCACTGGTCGGTGTTTAACTCTTCTCTCGGTGTGTAAGGTGAATAAAATGCACTCAGCACCTGCATACTTGTTAGATAAACATAGGCTTGCAACAGTTCTATACGTCATACCATATGCCAACACAATCAGATCAGTAAGGGCTTTTTAAGCTTATAATGGGGCTGGGCTACAGGCTCAATTATTGTTTTTCCGAGTCATAGATAGGTTACAAGATGTATCCACTGATGCCTTGCCTCAATTCTAACTTAATTGCCTCTACTAACAACTCTCTTAACTTTTCCGAATGAATGCTACTTAATAACTCATGCTGCTTTGCACCTTCTTTTTCTTTCAGTCCTTCGGATCTTTCCTTTTTTTTCTTTTTTTTTTCCGATCGAGTTTTTTTCTTGTGGTGCTTTGCACCTCTTTTTCTTTTCTGACTTATTCATTTTTCTCTCGGCTTTGCCTTTCTTCCTTTTATTTTTCTACATATTCATCCATAATTAAGGTCGGAGTGTGTCCTTAATTACTGTTAGGCACACTCTTCATCCCCAAACTTAGAAATTACTAGTCCCTAGCAATAAGCAAAAACCTAGCAATTCACCAGTGGAACATCCAGGGGTAATTTCAGTCGGGTTTTTCTTGGATAAATAGGATTTGTAACGTTAGGTATATAAACAGAATGAAAGGTTTCAGGCTCAAACATAATTATTAGGTCAAAGGATAATTTAATAGATTAGGAAGGCTATTTTTGGCCCTGGCTAAATTAACAAAGAAGGCCTCCATCATTTCCGATTGGTTGACATATAACAATTAGCAAGCATTAAAGCAAATTCTGTCTCACTAACTAGCATGCAAGCTCACTCGGAAAAGGATAAAACAGGCTCAAAAGCTACGAATATAATAGTTAATCAGCCAGTCATGTCCCCAAACTTAATGTAAGATCATACATTCAGATTGCTAACTAGCATGCCGAGTAAACAATTTTAATTAATGATGAAAAATCGTTAGGGGCAGGGATCATGAGTTAAGCAAAAACCGATTAATTAATTTATCCGACTGAAGCTTAAGAATTAGCAACTTTAAGTTATTAAAGTGGATTTGAAATATAATTAATAGATTGATCAAATAAGGAATCGGAATATCAAATCAGGAGTCAGAGTACTAGAATACTTCCCTTTTTACCTGGCTGGCAGCGCCTGGAAAGCAATTACTCGGGCTGTCATGCACGCATTTACAGATACAAGGGAAACAAAATAAATAAAAAGGAACAACTGAATAAAAACATAAATTTCATGACAACCAAAGGAAATATTCACTATTTAGGAAAACATTAAACTTAAATTAAGTCATTACATCAAAATGACATAATAAAACTACTGAGCAATAAGTCAATCATCCGA
The DNA here is from genome assembly GCA_037962975.1 of Clitoria ternatea. Taxonomy (NCBI): domain Eukaryota; kingdom Viridiplantae; phylum Streptophyta; class Magnoliopsida; order Fabales; family Fabaceae; genus Clitoria; species Clitoria ternatea. The sequence continues at coordinate 42,971,831 of CM075669.1, read as the reverse complement.
AACTTCATGCTCTTCGTTCTGTTCTGGAGAGGAAGGGGGATCAGCTGCCAGGGGTACGTCCTCAGAGGGGATAATGAATCCAATGGAGGCCAACCATGCATCTCTATTAGGTGGGATCCCCATTTCTGTTGTATGTGCTACCCTCAGTTTGGTGGCAATTTTCCTAAGCATGAGGTCATGACTCAAAACTCGATCATAGATTCCAAGTTGCATCTTCTTCATAGCCTGCAATTCCTGCAACACCATAGAAATATCAGAAGAAGAAGAACCTGTTCCTGCTGATTGCTTGGGACGTTCTGGATCTGTTGCTTTAAACTTCATGGCACAGTTTTCAACAGCCTTAACACTTTCAACCTCTGGTGATTCATTTTCCTCACTCGCAGGGGATACATTCCTTCGAACCAGAGGAGATACATCCCGTTGCTCCTGACTTCGATTAGGTACATGTACAGACGAATCAGATAAAGTAATGGTCGCCACTTCTGTTTCGTTATCTATTTGTTTCCTTCACACACTTCCTTCTGCAAAATTTGGTCTAGGTTTCTGCAGAAGTCTTTGTGATCTTCTTTTCATGATTAATGATAAAAGAATGATGATAACCAACCTAAGTAATCAAAAATAAGAACAGCAAGCCAACAGAAAGATAGCAAACCAGAACTGTGAGATGCATGGCTTGTGAACAGTGGAAAACAATAACAATGATCAAGAAGATAATAAACATGAACTTACAAATGCCTGAAATAAGTGAAAGAAGTGGAAAGGTGATACCTTTCTTCGAAACCAGCAAATGACTTTTCGTCTTCAGCCCTCGCATAAGTACAGAGGGTGGGAAGCTGAAAGGGTTTTTTTTTTATATTGTTGAATTCAATTTTCAAGAAACGTGTAAATGCGTTTCAGCTTTAATTATTACTTTATCATAATATATATATGTATTATTATTAATTTTATTATTTTTATTTTGTTTATTATTTATTTATTTATATTTTATTATTATTATTATTATTTTTATTTTTATTTATTATTTTATTTATTATTTTTTTTATTTTTTTATTTTAAAATATACTCAAATACTGGATGGGTAGAAGATCGAGTAAGAGTGAGATGATAGCAATGTAATGCCAAGTGGACATAAGAGAATGGAAGATGACTAAATGAACAGACGATAAGACAGAATGGGCAAATGAAAATTATAAATGAATGAGCGAAAGAATAGATGAATGAAATAGAGGGTAAAAAAAAAACGAGTGAACCACTGTAGTGAAATACGAGTGAATAGAGCATCAAATGGATAATAAAAGAAACGAATGGGAGTATGAATGAATGAATGAAGGAATACCGAGTAAATGAATAATGAGTGAAAAGAGTGGAAGATCGTAAAAGAAGAGATTGCGTAAATGAGTGAAAAGAACGAAACGATAATGACTGAGTGAGTATGGAGAAAGATACTGAGTGATGAAAAACGAATGACTGAACAACGAGTAAACGTAAGAACGAAAAAACGAGTGGAAGAACATGAAAGAATGAATGAATGAACGGGTGAATAAAAAAAAATGAGCGAACGACAGAAGAAGAAGAAGATAAACTGAGTGAATGAAAATACTGAGTGGAAAGAATACTGAGTGGATCATAGAACGAAGGAAAGAATAAAGAATGAATGCAACGAGTGCGATAATGAATGGACGAGTGAACAACTACAATGAAATACGAGTGAACAGAGAAGCGAGTGGGAGAAAGAACGAATGAAAATAAGGCCGAGTAGATAATATCTGTGTATTAAACATACGTGAACGAAAGACAGAGAGAGAGACGAGTAGAAAAACGAAGGAAAAACCGAGTGAACGAAGGGATAACAAACTGACTGAAATAAACCGAGTAAATGTAAAACGAGTGAATGATATAATAAATGGAAGACGAGTAATTGATTGAAGAATGAGTAAATGAAAGACGAGTGAAAGATTGACTGGGTGAATGAAGAGCCGAGTGAATGCAAGAATCAAGTGAATGAAAGAATGACTGCAGAGGGGTCCGAGTGAACGGAATACCGAGTGGAAGAAACCGAATACTCTAATGAGACATTTGAGTGAATGAAAAAGGAATTGCGAAAAGAGACGCATGAAAGAAATACCGAGTGATAAAGGTCGGCCAAGAGAAAGAGAGAAAGCCGAGTGGATGAATGAAAAATCGAAAGACCGCATGAATAGGAGACTAATGGATACAATACTGATTGTGATGAGTGAGGAATCCGAGTGATAAAAAGCCGACTGAAATAAGTCGCCTTTCACCATCTGACCCATTCATTATATCAACGATCAGAAATCCTTCATAGTCTTTCTTTTATTCGCATCAGAATTTGAAATTTTATTGAAAACTGACGAATGCAGTTCAATCGGGAAGAAGGATTGAGAATAAGTAACAGTTATTCGAGTGCACTATTTTCTCTAAAAACTCAGTAAATTTTTTGCTTAAGTGTGAAACAACATCCAGCAGTGTCTCGCTTAAGCTACACGTGCTTCGCCTGAGCGGAAATAGAAGAATCTAGCTCGGATTTCCTTCTTCAACTTCATAAACTTCATTTATTAAATCTTTAGTTTTTCTTTTTATTCATTCTGACTCAAATTTCAAAACAAAACAATCGGAAGATAGGGCTGCCTCCCTAGAGCGCTTCTTTAAGGTCACTAGCTTGACCTTATTGCATCTACGAAGATGCCTTCAGTAACAAGGAGGTTTTCTGCCTATCAAACTCTCCTCCAAAGTAGAGTTTGAGTCGCTGGCCATTCACCTTAAAAATCCGATCGGTAGTCGGATCTTTCAGCTCAACCGCTCCATGAGGAAAAACCTTATTTACAGTAAAAGGCCCCGACCACTTGGATCTAAGTTTTCCAGGGAAGAGTTTCAGTCGGGAATTGAATAACAAGACCCGATCACCCTTCTGAAACTCTTTCTTATTAATTCGCTTATCGTGCCATTTCTTTGTTTTCTCCTTATAAATGGAGGCACTTTGATAAGCGTTGAGTCGGAACTCCTCTAATTCATGGAGTTTCAAAACTCTTTCCTCCTGAGATTGGTCACAGTCCATGTTTAATAGCTTTGTGGCCCACCACGCCTTGTGTTCCAACTCCACAGGGAGATGACAAGCCTTACCGTATACTAATTGATACGGGGACATGCCAATCAGAGTTTTGAAAGCTGTTCGGTAAGCCCACAGTGCATCATCTACTTTTATCGACCAATCTTTTCTAGATTTTCCGACCACTTTCTCTAGGATTCTTTTGATTTCTCTATTTGACAGCTCGACTTGTCCACAAGTTTGTGGATGGTAAGGAGTGGATATCTTATGTAAAACCTCATAGTGACGCAGGGCTTTTTCCATTATCTTATTGCAAAAATGTGAACCCCCATCACTAATAATTACTCTCGGAACTCCAAACCTAGAGAAAATATTCTTCTTGATGAACCTAAGCATAACCTGTGCATCATTGGTTCTGGTCGGAATTGCCTCTACCCATTTGGAGACATAGTCTACAGCAACAAGAATATATTCGTTGGAGAACGACTTAGGAAAGGGTCCCATGAAGTCGATACCCCAAACGTCAAATAATTCCACAATTAGAATATTTGTCAAAGGCATGCCGGCTTTAGCAGAGAGACCTCCACTTCTTTGACATTTATCACACCTTTTGACATATTCTTTGGCATCTTGAAAGATAGTTGGCCAATAAAAGCCACTCTGTAAGATTTTTGCTGCTGTACGGGAGGCACCATGATGACCTCCATAATAGGAGTCGTGGCAGTACCACAAGAGCCTTTCTTGCTCAGATTCAGGCACACAGCGCCTGATCACTCCATCTATGCCTATTTTAACCAAAAATGGATCATCCCAAAGAAAAGCCTTACTATCATGAAATTTTTTTTTCTCATTTGGGATGTCCAACCATCAGGTACCACCGAGGCACTTTTAAAATTTGCCATGTCAGCGTACCAAGGCCCAGTTATAATTGCCATCAACCTTTCGTCTGGAAATTCTTCTTTTATTACGACAGAATCCGACTCAACTTCCAGACGAGACAATTGGTCTGCAACTGAGTTCTCTACTCCTTTTTTGTCTCGTATTTCTAAGTCAAACTCTTGGAGTAACAGAACCCACCTAATCAGTCTCGGTTTAGACTCTTTCTTAGCTAGTAAATACTTGATTGCCGAGTGGTCTGTATATACAATAACCTTGGCCCCAATCAAGTAAGTACGAAATTTATCAAATGCATACACCACAGCAAGCATTTCTTTTTCATTAGTGGTGTAATGTATTTGATTTTCATTCAACACCTTACTAGCATAATAGATTACATGAGTTAATTTTCCTTTTTTCTGACCCAGCACAGCCCCGACTGCAAAGTCACTTGCATCACACATTAATTCAAATGGTAAAGACCAGTCGGGTGATGCAAGGATCGGAGCTGAAGTCAAACTTTGTTTTAATTTTTCAAATGCCTTGACACAGTTTTCATTAAATGCAAACACATGATCTTTCACAAGCAAATCGGTCAAAGGCTTAGCTATTTTTGAAAAGTCTTTTATGAATCTTCTATAAAACCCAGCACATCCTAGAAAACTCCTTACTCCTTTCACGTTGATCGGAGGAGGAAGTTTTTCAATAATTTCAATCTTGGCTCGGTCCACTTGAATGCCCTCAGCAGAGATTTTGTGGCCAAGGACTATTCCTTCCTTAACCATAAAATGGCATTTTTCCCAGTTAAGGACAAGGTTAGTTTCTTGGCATCTCACCAGCACCTTAGATAGGTTGCTGAGGCATGAATCAAAATTACTCCCAAATACCGAGAAGTCATCCATAAACACTTCAATGAATTTTTCCACCATATCCCCAAAAATTGCCAGCATGCACCTTTGAAAGGTTGCTGGAGCGTTGCACAGCCCGAACGGCATGCGCCTATATGCAAAAATTCCATAAGGACAGGTGAATGCAGTCTTTTCTTGGTCTTTTGGGTCAACCACAATTTGGTTATAACCCGAGTACCCATCAAGAAAACAATAGTACTCATGCCCTGATAACCTCTCGAGCATTTGGTCAACAAATGGCAGGGGGAAATGGTCTTTCCGAGTGAAGTCATTCAGCCTTCTGTAATCAATACACATCCTCTAGCCTGTTGTGGGCCGGGTGGCAATAACTTCACCTTGGTCATTTCTTACAGTCGTCATTCCTCCCTTCTTGGGCACCACTTGGACTGGGCTAATCCAAGTGTTGTCCGAGATCGGGTAAATGATTCCTGCATCTAGGAGCTTGACCACTTCCTTCCTCACTGCTTCCTTCATAATGGGGTTCAGTCTGCGTTGTGGCTGTACAATAGGGGAATAGTCATCCTCCATTAGGATTTTGTGCATACAAAAGGATGGACTGATTCCCTTCAAGTCAGAAATGTTCCAGCCAATGGCGGATTCATGAGCCTTTAATACCCCAATTAGTTTATTCACATCCTCTTCTTTTAAGTCGGCATTAACAATGACAGGATGAGTGTTGTTTCCTCTTAGGAAGACATATTTCAGATGAGAAGGTAAAGGTTTTAAATCACATTTTTCTTCAGAAAATTCCTTTCCTTTCTCAGCTTCAATATTTTTCAAATTATTTTTCTTTTCTTTTTCAAAATCACCTACTTCTAATACTTCCAGAAGGCTCAATATTTCCGAGTGAGAGTTATTTAACTCCTCAGTCTCGGAGTCAAAGTCATCCTCTAAAAAAGTTCGTAGGGCTTCTTCCTCAGTTTTTAATAGTAATGGAGTCTGGTAATTTTCAACCTCTTCAATCATTAGGCAATCCATCCGTTCAGTCGGATGTTTCATGGAATTGAAGACATTAAAAATTACTTGCTCCTCTTGAACTCTCAGCATGAGTTCACCCTTTTCTACATCAATTAGTGCTCTGCCAGTAGCTAAGAAGGGTCTACCTAAGATCAAAGGGATCTCTCGGTCAGCTTCCATATCCAACACTATGAAGTCTGCTGGAAAGATAAATTTATCTACTTTCACTAACAAGTCTTCCAGCATCCCTTGGGGATATTTAATGGACCTGTCAGCCAACTGCAAGGACATGCGAGTCGGTTGCAAGTCATTAAATCCCAGTTTTTTCATCAAAGATAGAGGCATCAGGTTTATACTGGCTCCTAGATCACAGAGAGCACTTCCTACATGAATATCCCCAATTGCACACGGTATTGTAAAAGATCCAGGATCCTCTAACTTTTGGGGAAGTTTCTTTTGAATGATTGCGCTACACTCTTGAGTGAGAGTAATCATTTCATCCCCCCTAGGCTTCCTCTTCTTAGACAATAATTCTTTTAAAAATTTTGCATAGGAAGGCATCTCCTGCAATGCCTCGGCAAAAGGGATATCAATGTGAAGTTTCTTGAAAACCTCTAAGAACCTAGCAAACTTCTGCTCCTCTATTTGCTTTTTAAACCTGTGCGGAAATGGAGCATTCCTCAATTTTTCAGGAGTCAGCTTAGAAGCTTCTTCCAGAATCAGATCAACCGTTTTCTTTTTCTTTTGATGGACTTTATTTTCTTTTTCTTTTTCTGTTTCATTTTTATTTTCTACTTCATTTTTATTGTCCTGCTCGGTTTCTTGTATTATTTCTTTTTCTGAACTTATTTCCTGACTCAAAGATGGAGAAATAATTTTTCCACTCCTAGTAATTATGGCCTTGCAATGTTCCCTTGGATTTACCTCGGTATCTCCAGGGAAATTTCCTGCTTGCCTCTCAGCTAATTGTTTAGAAAGCTGTCCTACTTGGTTTTCTAAATTTCTTATGGACGCTTCCTGATTCTTAAAACTGGCCTGAGTGGCCTGAATAAACTGAGAAAGTACATTCTCAAGTTCGGATTTTTCTTTAACAGGAGGGTGAGAAGGTTTTTGTGGTCTATTTGTGGGTTGACTCGGTGGAATGTTCTGATTCAAATGTGGACCTTTCTGCCAGGAAAAATTGGGGTGGCTCCTGTAATTAGGATTAAAAGAATTAGAAGGATAATTCCTTTGATATTGTTGCTGCCCCATATAATTCACTTGATCGGAAGGCACATTTGGATCACACAATCCATTCTCATGGTCTCCACCATAAAAATCACAACTGATCATAGAAACTTGACTTGGCTTTTGAAGTTCTGAAATCTGAATGCTTAATTTTTCCAAAGCCTGAGTCATCAGTTTACTCTGAGCCAGATAAGCATCTTGTGCTTCTAATTCTAATATCCCTCTCTTAGGGACTTGGCTCCTCTCACTAATCAAACATTCATTAGAAGCCATCACATCAATCAGCTCTATAGCTTCTTCTACAGTTTTAGTTGTTAATGAGCCTCTAGCCGAGGCATCAATCAGGACCCTGGTAGCTGGCCTGACACCATTATAGAAAATAGTCACCTGCTGCACATCAGAAATCTGATGATGAGGACATCTCTTCAGGCTTTCCTTATACTGATCCCATGCTTCCATCAAAGACTCACCTTCTCTTTGCTGAAAACATGTGATTTCATTGCGCAACTTTGCATATTTAGAAGGAGGAAAGTATTTAATCAAAAATTTCCTTTGTAAATCCTCCCAGGTGGAAATACTGCCTCTCGGTTGACTCTACAACCAGGCTTTTGCTCGGTCCCTCACTGAAAACGGAAACAATCTCAGTTGGATTGCCTCGTCAGGGACTCCATTCATTTTTACCGTGTCACAGATTTGGAGGAAGGTTGCTAGATGCAAATTTGGATCCTCAACCTCACTTCCTCCGAACTGTTCATTTCTTACCAACTGCAGTAAAGCTGGTTTTAGTTCAAAATTATTTGCTGAAATTGGTGGGCTAAGGATGCTAGATTGCGATCCTTCTTCAGTCGGCCTGGAGTAGTCACCCAGTGTAACTCTCCTCTGTTCCATTTCTTTTTCTTCTTTTTGCTTTTTCTCTTTTCTTAGTCTACGTTCTAACAAGTCTATGTCAGGATCAAAGAAGAAAGGTTCTCCTCTGCTCCTTGACTGCATACAACAAATGTCAAACAAAAGAACAATTCACTGCTACGACTAAATCTATACGAAAATGACAAAAATACTTTTACTAAAAACAAACTTGAAACTACGTATTAAATGCAAACAAAAGTAAAACGGTTCAGTCTAGTACCGGTCCAAGGATTGTTGATATTACTCAACAATCCCCGGCAACGGCGCCATTAACTTGATGCTAAAATCCCGAGTCATTAACTTGGTGGTGAAAATCTTAGTAAAACAAAATATGACTCTCGGATTTACACTTATGGCAAGCGCACCAGTCGTTAAAATTGTAGAATATTTGATCGTCCCACAGGGATTGTGGTAAGTACCTCAATCTAGGACTAGTACAAGCTGAACCAACAGAAAATACATGGAGTTCATTCAGTTTTTATGGTTTTGGTGTTTTCTGGTTGTTTTTGGTATTTTCAGAAACAGAGTTAAGATGAATATGAAAAGTGATTAAAAGAAAGCAGGTCAAGATTGCTTCGGCTCACAATTTCCTCAAGAAACAAGCAATTAAGTATAATCGAACTTCACAATCTAGAGGACAATCCGCTTGTGGTTATTCCCTAATTCCTTAGGTGAAAAACACTAATCCTTAAGCAATGAACCTTAATTCCTTAAGTGCTCGATTAACCTAAGAATCTAATGCGAAATTGGAGGTTGAACTCTAACTATTCACCTAAATTGATTAGGCCTGAACTAGTTAGAAAGCTGGAAGTTACCTAAGCTTTAACCATGATTCCTCACTGGCGAAGTTCTTCATCAGTTCTGGATTTGTCAATCCAGTAGTTCTGCTCCACTCCTCAGCTTGTTCGCCTCAGGATCTAGAAGTCGATCTACTTGCTCACAGCTTCAAGACTTCGTTGTTCACCTTTGCAATCCCAACCTTAGAGATTTAGAACTCCATCGACGTTGGATTCATCGAAGGAATACAGAGAGACATGGATGGGAGAGTTTAGAGAGATGAAAATGTAGTGAGAGATTGAAGTGTATTATTTGTTCTATGTATTCTGTCTCTATTTTTCCATCTTATTTACAGAGTATGTTCATGACTATATATAGGCTTCTATCTAAAAACTAACTAACTAAAACTGATAACTTCGAAACCTTAAGTTAACGACTAAACTTAACTAATTAATCACAGCTCAGCTCTTAGCAGATTACAACTCATCATTAGCTAATGTACAACTCAGTGCCAACTAATAACAGCTCACTACTTAAATTATTAAGGTACAAGTAGAAGCGAAGGCAATGGAAGATGGAAACTGCACTGCGTCGAGTGTGTTGTTGGAGGGAAGGAACAATGTTTAAATTACTGCCTTTATGCTTCAGCTATTGGGTTCTCGCTTGAGCGGACTAAACTCTCGCTTGGGCGAATTCGGAAATTGCACTGCAGTGTTCCTTTGTCGCTTAAGCGTTATGGCGAAACTTGGGCGATTTGGAAATATGTAATACAGAATGGCTTTCTCGCTCAAGCGTGATTGCTTCGCTTGAGCTAATTTTTGACCTTCGCTTGAGCGAATTTAACTCTCGCTTGAGCGAGTTGATTATTCAATCGGTATTCTGCAGTTGGCGTTCGGGTTCTTCATGCAATATTCCGAGTCCTTGTTCTCTTTCGGAGTCAGTGTCTTTGAAGTCTCACTCAGTCGGTCTTTGGACTCTTTTGGGGTCGGTGTCTTGGGAGTCTTCTTAAGTTAGCTTTCCTGAAGTCTCGCTTGGTCAGTATTTGAGCTTCTTTCAGTCGGATTTGTGAAGACTCACTCGGAATTATCAATTCCTGCTTGGATTTGTAGGATTTCACTCGGAATTTTCTTCTTATCTCAAGTATGCCCTGTTCCTGTACCAATAAAAAGCTACTTGCCTAGCAATTATATGCGGGCTGCTTAGTGAATTTATAAATACTTCAAAATTCCTTAACTAATTAATATTTTCAATCGGTTTCTTACATAAATAACATACTTTTGAAATGAATAACTAAAACATGAATTATTAACAAATTATTAAATAATAATATCAAAACTAGACAATACTTAGTAATTTATGTTAAATAAACAGTGGAATAATTAAGTCTTTTCAAGACTTATCATATATTTGACCCTGAGGTTACCAGGTCACCGGTAAAATACCACTTAACATCAAATAAACTAAAATTATGTAAGTTAAATAGATTAACCAAGTAAAAATATAAAAAGGGTTTGGTTGTATGAAAGATCAGAAAGGATACGATCATAGAATCAAACCCTTTTTTTATTTCCACTAGTTATTAGTTGTGGAATGAAATGAATCCGATGATAGGAATGAAATGAAGTCATTAAAAGGACCCTACTGATGACTAGTGGAAATGAAATTATGTGTTGTATGTATCATACACGGAGGATAAGGGTGGGTGGAAGAGTAACTCCCTAGAGCATAACAGTCATGGGTACACTGAAGAACAACAACGTTTCGATCCCCTAGGGGTGGTCTCGGGAGTATATCAGGGGCAGACCTCCAATGGCTTGGATTCACGCCCGAGATCGGACAACCCGTGGCAGCTCTGGTATACTTCAACTTAGGATGAGTGTTACTATGACCGTGTAGTGCCTGTTCTGATGAGATATGTTTTGGATCCATTATTGACAGGGTTGCGCATCCTAACCCTTTTGTGAAAACAGAACGAGGCAAGCTCTGGTCGCTCTAGCAGATATGAAGGATAAGGCGGGATTGATATTGATTGAGTGAAATTGAGGAGAAGAAGATGAGCTCACATGTATCATGATGGCTAAGAAATAGATAAGAATAAATTAAATGAATTCATGCATTGTAATATTTTATTTGTATGGGTTGCAATTGTTATGATTGAATTAGTATCTGTATGTAAAATGACTGGTGGTGAGGGGGAGAGCAGAGAGTTGTGTATTCATAGATGATGGATAAGGATGAGTTAGGAAGGATGGCTTAGAATAAACTAATTAGGAACCCCTGATAAATAAGACGAATATTGTTTGCAACATATATGGATTGTGTGGGAGGGATGCCAATGATGACAACTATCCATTTGTTCTGGAAGCAGAGACTCACGCTTACACAAATTTTTCTAACTTCGAATTAGACTATGCACTAAAAATCGACACAGACTTTGCATCGAGGGTCAACAAGATTCTGCTCGGACCGTAGACAATTAGTATAGATGATTATCTTTTCTCTTATGCCAGCCTGTGTGCCCCTTTACTTTCAACATGTATAGTTTATTGTTTACGGCCATGTATCGTATACAACAGTGTTGTATATATATGATGTATCTGTTCCACCAAATGTTTATGTACAAAAAAACTTCTATATATTCCTAAAACTCATAACCTTTTAGTTAACCAGGATAATGTAGTGGAAAGGATTGTCCTAGTTAATTAAGGGTGTTACATCTCTCACCAAAAGTTCTCTCATGAATCCTCTAAGAATGTAAATCATATTTGCTTTGAAGAGAAAACCATCTAAAATATGGAACCCATGACTTGAAGTGGTTGCATGATAAGAGTAGTAGACAGTAGAAAGTCTACATCACTTGGATACAATTGCTTTATTTCATTAAGTCCATGGAACTTAGCTCCAAGAGAAGCTACCATATTGGCTTTTCCATTTTCGTAATTAATGACGTAAGGAAATTGCTGCAAGAATTCAACCCACTTTGCATGTTGTTTATTTAACTTATGTTGCCCTTTAATGTGTCTAAGCAATTGATGATCGCTATGGATGATAAACTCTTTAAGGATCAAGTAATGTTCCCAAGTTTGTAGGGCTTTAATTAAAGCATCAAACTCTTTGTCATAGGTTGGGTAATTTAAGGAAGCCCCATTGAGTTTTCCACTGAAAAATACAATAGGGCATTCTTTATGCAAAAACACAACACCAATTCCTACATTAGGTGCATTACACTCAAGCTCAAAAGTTTTAGAAAAATTTAGAAGTGCCAAAATTAGAGCATGAGTGAGTTTATCCTTAAGGTCATTAAAAGCTTTCTCTTGCCTTGGACCCCATATGAAAGAAGCATTTTTCTTAACCAACTCATTGAGTGGTGAGGCCAAGGTAGAAAAATCTATAACAAACCTTGTGTAGAAACTAGCCAAACCATGAAAACTTCTTACTTCATTTACATTCTTAGGTGTTAGACAATCTTGTATTGCTCTTACTTTTTGCATGATCTACTTCTACCCCTTTTGAACTTACTATAAATTCGGGGAAGACAATGTTATCCATGCCAAAAGAACATTTTTTAAAATTTGCATGAAGGTGATTTGTTCTCAAGACAAGCATAACTTGTTTATGATGTTGCAGGAGAGAGGGCATGATCTTAGAGTAAATTAGAATATCATCAAAATAGACCACAATGCAGTGCCAAAGAAATTCCCTCAAAACATGATTCATCAATCTCATAAAAGTACTTGGTGCGTTTGTTAAGCCAAAAGACATAACTAGCGACTTATACAGTCCAAGTTTGGTCTTAAAAGCAGCTTTCAACTCATCACTTTCTTTGATTTGTATTTGGTGATATCCACTTTTAAGGTCAACCTTAGAGAATATGGTAGAGCCATTAAAAATATTACCATTAAGTATCGATATCCAATACCTAGACTTGACATTTAGGACCACCAAACTAAAGTTTTGAAATGAAAAGTTGCTCTACCCTCATCTCTCATTCCAAATAGGCCTCCACATCACTCTTCCCATGAAAAGGTGGTATTTCTAACTTACCCTCTTTTAAGCCTACCTCTTCTCTTCTATGATGCCCCCTTGATGTAGTATCATTCTCACTACTACTTTCTTGATGCCTATTATGTCTTTGATTTCTTTCCTCATGTCTTGGTCTAGGTTGATGATTTGTACTTTCTAGATTATCTAACCTAGAATTGATTTTATTCAAATTCTCTATTATCAACCTTAAGGGGGAAATGTTACTTGTATTAGTAGATGACATGTTGAGAAATCAAAACAAGCAAAAAAAGGAAAACAATTGATATACTAGTCGAATATGCAAAAAATTGAAACTTATCCTAAGATGTAAGGTAGAGTAAAGTATAATCTAAAGCAAGTAAAATAAAACTAATTGAATTTGTAAAAAATTAAACTAAGTCTTAGGCATATTACCCCCAATCAACTAAATAAATAAAGTCCAAAAATTTCAATGTCCTTAGATTAAATGCCCCAGAATACAAGAGCTAAAGTGCAAAGAAAAAAATTAACAATATTTTTGTATATTTTTTTTCTTCTTTCTTTTACAAGGCTTTACTTCCAATGTCATCAAGTCTTCAAGCTCCAAGATCACCATGATACAAGCTTAAGAAAACTCAAAAACAAAGGTTAGCATCATTAATATAGGAAAGTAAAAATATAGTCACCCCACTCTATTGTTTCACTCTCACCACTCCTCCAAATTGGTTTAAGCTCCTTCACCTTAAGCAATTGTGACTCTTACTTCTATGTCTCAAGTATGTTATGAGACGCCCCCGGAAATACGGGGAAATTTTTCACGATTTAAAGATCATTATTCGATAATGAGAAAATAAGTGGTGAAGCTTTTAATACAACACCTGGATCTATAATAAACCGCTCCCATATATGAAGATATGAGAGGGTAAATAAAAAGTGATTTAATGATAAATTTCCAATTAAAAACAGCGGAAGAGTTAATTTAAATTGATGGTTGTATGATTGAATTTGAGAGAAGGGATTTCATGGAGTTCCATGATTCATGATGTATCCAATAATACCCTTAAAGTGATGCATGATAAAGATTTAATGCATAAGAAATAAAAGTTTATTTGGAAACAAAACAAATGTGTATCAGGGTGCCACTCGCTCAAGCGAGAATCACATTCGCTTGAGCGAGCCAGCATGGGCACGCTTGGGCGAATCGAGAAGAGACTGAGCGAAGAAGGGTATCATGCATCAGGGGCTCCTCTCGCTTGAGCGAGTACCAACTCGCTTGAGCAAGAAGCAAAAGCCCACCGAGTCTCGCTTGGGCGAAAAGGCCATTCGCCTGAGCGAATTTTGGCCAGTGGCCAAAACACTAATACAAGAGGATCTCGCTTGGGCGAGATTCTCACTCGCTTGAGCGAGTTCTGCAGAGAAACGTAAAACACCAAGTTTCCTGCAACATAATAGGCCAAAATTCATTCTACTCCAAATCCTTTAAATCCAACATGCTTTACATATCATATTACCCATTTAAAACTTATCTCATTCATTCTTATCCTCTAAAGTCCATTCTAATTCATGAAATCATAATAAATCAAACACATCATCTCATGTAATCACTGAAACATAAATTTTTGCATCAACGTTCATTCATTCATAGAATTAAACATTAACAAGCATCATCATTCATTAAATTACATCCTTTAGGCCATTAATGAAAATTGGCCATAACACAAGGATCCAATTTTCCTACATGACCCTTAAAATCATCAAGTATCACCTAAATTACCAAAATAGGCATACATTACATCTCATATGCTATACAAAATCTAGATTTTGCCGGCCAAGGCACTTCCTATACCACTATTTACCTCCTCAACCAAAATGCACTTCAAAATGTCATCTACGGACAACATAGGAGAGTGAGTCACACATTCCAAAGGAATGAATATGAATACCATGTGATTATGTACATATGCATGAAAACATGTATACTTTGCTCATACATATCTTTCACCATACTCTTCATCAATTCAACATCATCATACATACTTCACAAGTAACACCACAATTTTGACAAAGCATACAGTATATACATAATCAATTTTCGCCACAATTTGGATGACATACACAAACTATCATTTGGTATTCATATCTTTTATGTTGTCTTATTATATCATCACATCCATCATCATATCTCATCACCTTTGGCATACTTACTTGCTATATGCAAATGCTCTTAAGCTAATGCATATGCACAAATGGAATATTTCAACAATTGCAGATCTGACTGTGGGAATATAAACACCAAATGTGGGATCCAAGTATGACCATCTAACCATACCCCTGCTGTAGTAGTAAAATGTGTATACTTATTCTTAAATTTGCATGCATTCGCCAATTATTTTACTGGTACTAAACCGCATCGCCCATCACCTGGTCATTTTCACCATGACCGCGACATACAACATATCAACATAAGATGTTGTGGGCCAACCATGAGTTATATCATGGCAGCTATGATCCCAAGGACCACCGGGGACACCTGCTCATCAAAAGCCACCCCCCACAAGGGTCAACCATATGCGGCTCCTCGTAGCACAACATGGGCAGCTTCGTGACTTACACACCGAGTCACAGGGGAAATATAATTTGCTCATGCACAGAGCCGCCCTCCCACTGGGCCAACAGGGGGAATCCCCTAAAATTCTGACACCGGCAGCTATGAAGTATGCCATAGATACAGATGCAAATCATATGCATTTCTCACTCTATGCATCCTATACATGCCACTCATCATACAACATCATCAACACCATTACCAACATCACCACAAAGCTTTTATTATTGTTGGTTATTCACGTTAGTTTAAGTCTTTGTGTGGCATTCTCATTTGTTCTCATTCTTGTCACTCAACTTTACCATCAATACAAAGACTTCAATCATTCTCTATCAAACATTATCAATATTCATCTTATATTCATGGTAGATACAAGCATAACACCATATCATTGATCATTATACATCACCATATAACATACCATGAACATTCTAAATGCACCAAAACATGTTGCCAAACATATTATCCACACCATATAGCACATTACAAATTTCTCATATCATCTCAAGCAAGGCTAACATGCACACCAATACATATGGCAATCAAATAACATCCAAATTCATGCATTTAGAACATAAGACTCCTCTCCTACCTCAAGAGAAGAATTCTGATTGATAAGACGCACCCGCCTCGTCGTTTGAAATGGATCCTACATTAACATGCATATAGAATCCCAATCAATCAACTACTCAAAACACAATTCTAATTCTAATTGGCTATTATTATATCTACTAATTCATAGCATGTACAAGTCATGCTATAGGCATTATTTTCCATCATTTGTTAGGCTTCGGGAATTCCTTCCCATTAAGCCACATTCATTAAATTCAAGGGTTACAAGACAATTTTAGCCCTAACCTTCACAAAACACCATCTACCAACATTCATATTTCTCTATGTCATGCATTTCTTCATAACACATATTCTTAAATCAACATTAACTATTTTCCTCAAATCTCAAAGTTAGGGTTTTCCTAAAACCCAATAACTCTCATTAATGCATCATTAATCTTCATCTCTTACCATCATAAATGCATCTAATACACTTATCCCTTATTAAAACCTCACATTTATTGTCACCCACCTTAGGGCATAAGCGTTAAATGCTTCTCTTTAACCACTCCTCCACACATATTACTCCCCCAACTCACATTAACACTTATATATAGGAAAAACCCAACTAAAATTATGAGTCTACTTACCTTACACCCAACAACAAAGTGGGTTCAAGAAGGAGGGAGACGTAACATGAAAATAGGGAGGAAGAAGGAGAAAGCTTCAATCTCACAAGTCTCCTTCCAAGATCCTTGGAAACGAAAATGGAGGAGATGAAGATAGCACAACTTATGCTTAGGGTTTGGAAGAAGAAAGTAGAAGAAGAAATGAGGAAAAGATGAAGAGGAGAAAAAGTGAAGTGTTTGCCAAAAGCTTCAGCAAGCTCACGTGAAAAGGCAAGGAAAAATGGGGCTTTTGATTTTAACTTTAGCTCTTTCATTAAAAATTCATCGTTTTATAACTAACAGGCTCTTCGTTTGGGCTTAATACTTTATTTGAAAATTATTCTGAACATATATTCGGATTCCTGATATTACTCTCAACAACCCTGACCAATATCATCTCAATCAGAGATACTTGGTCCGACACCCATATCTCAATCGGGCTCATTTTCAGCTTAACCGGTCTCCATGAACCACCAACAGTTCCCAAAAATCTTTATTTAATTATTTTTAATAGTTTGGGATGTTAAATAATTCACATTCAATTTGTCAATATTTATTTTCCTTGATTAATCCTCTATTTTAAAATTTTGGGATGTTACAATCCACCCCACCAAAAAGAAAATTTTGTCCTTAAAATTTAACTTACCAGATTCGAATACATCGGGATATTATTCTCTGATGTCGTCCTCACGTTCCCATGTATATGTCTTCATATTTCCATGTTTCCAAGCGACCTTCACTAAAGGTACCAACTTGTTTCGTAGTTTCTTCACGGAATGCTCGACAATACGAACAGAAACAGGAGGGATAGATAAATCTTCACGTACATCGACATCGTCCATAGGAATCACATGTAGAGGATCATGGACATATTTCCTCAACTATGACATGTGGAACACGTTGTGTAGATTAGCGAGATGCGGAGGGAGTACTATCCGATAAGCAACGTCACCAATCCGCTCCAATACCTCATAAGGTCCAATAAATTTGGGGCTCAACTTGCCACTCTTTAGCGCCCTTCCAATTCCTTTATCGCGTGAGACCTTCAGGAATACATGATCACCAACTTAAAAGTCAAGTGGTTTATGCCTCTTGTCATAATAACTCTTCTGCCTATCTTGAGCAATCTTCATATTCTCTTGTATCTTTCTAATTTGCTCGGTAGTCTCCTGAACAATCTCCGGCCCTAAGGCCAAGTTCACCAACTTCAAGCCAACACAAGGGAGTTCTACACTTCCTTCCATACAACGCCTCATATGGTGCCATGCCAATACTAGAATGAAAGCTATTGTTGTATGTGAATTCAATTGAAGGAAAATATTTCACCCATAAACCACCATGTTCCAAAACACAAGCACGTAACAAATCCTCAAGACTCTGAATAGTTCTCTCGGATTATCTGTCCGTCTGAGGGTGATAAGCTAAACTCAACTTCAATTTAGAGCCCATAGCCTCATGTAGGTTTCCCCAAAATCGAGAAGTAAAGCGCGGGTCTCTATTAGAAACAATACTAGACGGCACTCCATGCAATCTCACTATCTCCTTAATGTACAATTGCGCCAAATCCTCTAAGGAACTCTTCATGTTAATTGGTAGAAAATACGCACTTTTAGTCAAATGATCTATAATCACCCAAATTCCGTCATAGTTGGACCTCGTCCTAGGTAGGTCGGACACAAAATCCAACGCAATAGCATCCCACTTCCAAACAGGGATCTCCAAAGGCCTCAAATAACCAGATGGTCTCTGATGTTCGACCTTAGCCTTCTGACAAACAAGGCAAGACGCTACAAAGTTTGCCACATCACGCTTCATGCCAGGCCACCAAAAATTCTTTTTCAAGTCTTGATACATCTTTGTAGAGCCAGGATGAATACTCAATACACTTTTGTGAGCTTCCTCAAGTACACATTTTCTTACATCACCACTTGAGGGAACATAAATTTGGCCCTTCACACGCCAAATGCCATCTTGACCTTCTGCTGGGAACAGATTCTTCCCTTTCTCTTGGGTTTTCTTCATCTCAATCAAATACTCATCATTCGGTTGCTGTACCTTCACATACTCAAGAAATTTGTTTGTGACTTTCAACATTTCCAGCGACATCTTCTTGGGGGTATAAGTCTCTACACCCACATTCAAATCCCTAAACTATTCAATCAACTCCATCTCTTTCGCCATCATCATAGAGATATGTAACGATTTTCGGCTTAACGCATCGGCAACTACGTTCGCCTTTCCGGGTTGATACCTCAACTCGAATTCATAATCCTTTAGGAATTCCATCCATTGTCTTTGGCACATATTCAATTCCTTTTGGTCAAACAAGTACTTCAGGCTCTTATGGTCACTAAAGACCACAAACTTAGAACCATACAAGTAGTGTCGCCATAACTTTAGAGCGAACACCACTGCCGCTAATTCCAGGTCGTGAGTAGGATAGTTAACCTCATACGGTCGTAACTGTCTTGACGCATAGGCTATCACACGCTCCTTTTGCATCAACATGCATCTAAGACCAAGTTTAGATGCATCACAGTACACCACAAATTCATCCGTCAAATCGGGCAATGCTAACACTGGTGCAGTAGTAAGTCTTAACTTCAACTCTTGAAAACTTTCCTCACATTCACGGGTCCACAAAAATGGTTGATTCTTATGAGTCAACTTCGTCAATGGTAAGGCTAAACGGGAAAATCCTTCAATAAACCTCCGGTAGTAACTGACAAGACCAAGAAAACTTCTTATCTCCGTTACGCACGTCGGTCTTTCCCAAGCCATAACAGCTTCAACCTTCGACTTATCAACAGCAACTCCATCACCAGATATCATATGACCAAGAAAAGAGATCCCACTCATCCAGAATTAACACTTAGAGAGCTTAGCATATAATTCCTTCTCTCGAAGAATGGTCAATACAAGACGAAGATGTCTTTCATGCTCTTCATGACTCTTGGAGTACACCAAAATATCATCGATAAACACCACAACAAATTGATCGAGATACTCGTGGAAAATACGATTCATGTAATCCATGAAAATTGTAGGAGCATTCGTCACTCCAAATGGCATCACCACGCACTCATAGTGTCCATATCGCGTTCGGAAGGCAGTTTTTACAATATCTTCAGTCTTCACCCGAATTTGATGATATCCGGAATGTAAATCGATCTTTGAAAACACAACAACACCCTTCAGTTGATCCAAAAGATCGTCGATACGTGGAAGAGGATATTTATTCTTGATAGTTAGCTTGTTGAGTTGGCGATAATCAATGCACAATCTCATGCTCTCATCCTTCTTCTTCACCAACAACACAGGAGCACCCCAAGGAGACACACTTGGGCGAATAAACTCTCGTTCAAGCAATTCCTCAACTTTCTTCTTCAATTCGGTCAACTCCATAGGAGATATCCTATAAGAAGCTTTAGAAACAGGCTCAGCGCTGGGAATAAGGTCAATAGAGAATTCTACTTCTTGGGAAGGAGGTAATCCAGGAATCTCTTCCGGAAACACATCGGGAAACTCCGAAACAATGAGGACCCCACAAGATTGGGAAGCACCATTCCCATCAACCAAACAGAACATCATAAGAAGCTGAGAGATACCTTGTACATCAAAGCCTTCAATATTCGAAGTCGGGAAGATCACCGTCTTGCTATGACAATCCACCAAGACCTTGTTAGCGGATAACCAATCTATGCCTAGAATAATATCCAGATCTTTCTTAGGCAAACATACGAGGGATACAATAAATTTCCTACCCACCAGGTTCATCTCGACGTCCTCACATCGAGTTACTGATCTTAAGCAAGTACTGGTCGGTGTAGTCACAAATATAGAACCTTTCATCATACACACAGGCACCCGCAAGCGCCTCACACAATCTTCAGAAATAAACGAGTGCGTAGCACCGGAATCATAAATGACTTATACCGAATTACCAGAGATTTTACACTCACCACGGATAAGATCTTCAGCTTGCGCGGCTTCTTCACCAGTAACTGCAAATACTCTTCCTGTAGCTTGTACTTGATCACCATCATTGTGGTTTCCATTTCTTCCACCATGGCCATTGCTTCGACCATTTCCATTTCTTGCACCGTTATAGTTTCCACCACGGCCACCATTTCGGCCTCCATTATAACCATTACCGTTTCCACGGCCACGGCCTCCAAAGCCACCATTGCCTCCATGGTTTCCATTAGGATTTATACGTGCAAGAGTATTAGCATTGACATTCCTCACATTCAATGGACCATTAGGGCGAATATGCCCGGGTTGATTGCATTGGTAGCACACAACATCATCTTATGGACAATCACATGCCAAATGGTTGGCACCATATTTGAAACAAGTTAGGCATTAGACATTACCACGACCTTGGTTACCACCACCATATCCACCTCTAAAAGAACCACGTCCTTTTACATTTGAGGATCCACCATGAAAGAACTTCTTCTTGAAATGGCCTTGTTTCTTGAAACTAGAGATTTGGCCTTTCAACTTAGGCTCATGCTTTCCATGACTCGAAGGAGCCACATCATCTTCTTCATAAATACGACACTTATTCACAAGCGTCAGAAAACTTCGTATCTCTTGATGTCGAATAGCCCGCTTGATCTCAGGCCTTAACCCATTTTCAAACTTTACACACTTCGATGCCTCGGTACCCTCTTGTTGATAGGGCAGATAAAATGCACACAACTCCTCAAACTTGGAGGCATACTCCTCCACCGTCATACCACCTTGCTTAAGCTCCATAAACTCAAGCTCCTTTTTGCTTCTATAGCTATCCAGAAAGTATTTCTTCAGGAATTCCGCCTTAAAGTTTCCCAAACCAAGGGAACATCAGCGGATATCATGCGTCCCCTAGTAAGACGCCACCAAGCTTTTGCCTCATCGCGAATCATAAAGACCGCATACTCCACCTTTTGCGCTTTAGAACATTCGAAGCTAACATAGATTCTTTCCAAGTCATTGATCCACGCATACGCATCTTCAGGCTTATAACCTCCATGAAATTCTAAAGGTTTCCTCTTGAGAAATAAATCAAGACCTTGGGAGCCTTGTCTCACATTCAGCTGGCCTTGTATTTCCAAGAGATCGGCAAAGCAGTTTAAGGCATTTGCCATAGCAGCAGCCTCACGATTTGGCCTACCAGCCATATCTTATGCCTATACATTAAAACATGGCTCACACATAAGTACACTAGACCAAACAATAACTTTTCGACTTATGAATTCAAGAATTTTAGCACTCATAAGCCTTTCATGGATTATATCACATAATCATATTATTTTCAATACATGGTCACAACATATTCATCATTAGAGGTAAATAGTGTAAGGACTCTTGGCCGGACTCAGCAACAATTGCATCAATCTCAATTCATCCAAATAGTCCATAAATCAATCATTCATAGGCAACGATCACATGAACAACATCAATCACAATCATATCGAGAGCAACCAATGCTCTGATACCAGGCTGAGACGCCCCCGGAAATACGGGGAAATTTTTCACAATTTAAAGATCATTATTCGATAATGAGAAAATAAATGGTGAAGCTTTTAATACAACACCTGGATCTATGATAAACCGCTCCCATATATGAAGATATGAGAGGGTAAATAAAAAGTGATTTAATGATAAATTTCCAATTAAAAACAATGGAAGAGTTAATTTAAATTGATGGTTGTATGATTGAATTTGAGAGAAGGGATTTCATGGAGTTCCATGATTCATGATGTATCCAATAATACCCTTAAAGTGATGCATGATAAAGATTTAATGCATAAGAAATAAAAGTTTATTTGGAAACAAAACAAATGTGTATCAGGGTGCCACTCGCTCAAGCGAGAATCATATTCGCTTGAGCGAGCCAGCGTGGGCACGCTTGGGCGAATCGAGAAGAGACTGAGCGAAGAAGGGTATCATGCATCAGGGGCTCCTCTCGCTTGAGCGAGTACTAACTCGCTTGAGCGAGAAACAAAAGCCCAACCTGGGCGAGCCAGCGAGGCGCTTGAGCGATTGAAGTAGTATGCCATTGGAATCAATTCTCGCTTGGGCGAATTCCATCCCGCTCGAGCGAGATTGCTCCAGCAACAACATAAGCTCACTGCCCCATTTTCGCTTGGGCGAGGTAGAGCTCGCTTGGGCAAAAATGGTCCAGTGCCAATCCACACTTTCCCTAGCTTGAGCGACCATCGGACAATGACTAATTCGCCTAAGCGAAAATGGTCCAGTGACCAAACACGGATTCCCACCGAGTCTCGCTTGGGCGAAAAGGCCATTCGCCTGAGCGAATTTTGGCCAGTGGCCAAAACACTAATACAAGAGGATCTCGCTTGGGCGAGATTCTCACTTGCTTGAGCGAGTTCTGCAGAGAAACGTAAAACACCAAGTTTCCTGCAACATAATAGGCCAAAATTCATTCTACTCCAAATCCTTTAAATCCAACATGGTTTACATATCATATTACCCATTTAAAACTTATCTCATTCATTCTTATCCTCTAAAGTCCATTCTAATTCATGAAATCATAATAAATCAAACACATCATCTCATGTAATCACCGAAACATAAATTTTCGCATCAAAGTTCATTCATTCATAGAATTAAACATTAACAAGCATCATCATTCATTAAATTACATCCTTTAGGCCATTAATGAAAATTGGCCATAACACAAGGATCCAATTTTCCTACATGACCCTTAAAATCATCAAGTATCACCTAAATTACCAAAATAGGCATACATTACATCTCATATGCTATACAAAATCTAGATTTTGCCGGCCAAGGCACTTCCTATACCACTATTTACCTCCTCAACCAAAATGCACTTCAAAATGTCATCTCTTCCCATGAGTGCCCTGCATCACAAATCTAAAAATGGACAACATAGGAGAGTGAGTCACACATTCTAAAGGAATGAATATGAATACCATGTGATTATGTACATATGCATGAAAACATGTATACTTTGCTCATACATATCTTTCACCATACTCTTCATCAATTCAACATCATCATACATACTTCACAAGTAACACCACAATTTTGACAAAGCATACAGTATATACATAATCAATTTTCGCCACAATTTGGATGACATACACAAACTATCATTTGGTATTCATATCTTTTATGTTGTCTTATTATATCATCACATCCATCATCATATCTCATCACCTTTGGCATACTTACTTGCTATATGCAAATGCTCTTAAGCTAATGCATATGCACAAATGGAATATTTCAACAATTGCAGATCTGACTGTGGGAATATAAACACCAAATGTGGGATCCAAGTATGACCATCTAACCATACCCCTGCTGTAGTAGTAAAATGTGTACACTTATTCTTAAATTTGCATGCATTCGCCAATTATTTTACTGGTACCAAACCGCATCGCCCATCACCTGGTCATTTTCACCATGACCGCAGCATACAACATATCAACATAAGATGTTGCGGGCCAACCATGAGTTATATCATGGCAGCTATGATCCCAAGGACCACCGGGGACACCTGCTCATCAAGAGCCACCCCCACAAGGGTCAACCACATGCGGCTCCTCGTAGCACAACATGGGCAGCTTCGTGACTTACACACCGAGTCACAGGGGAAATATAATTTGCTCGTGCACAGAGCCGCCCTCCCACTGGGCCAACCGGGGGAATCCCCTAAAATTCCGACACCAGCAGCTATACAGTATGCCATGGATGCAGATGCAAATCATATGTATTTCTCACTCTATGCATCCTATACATGCCACTCACCATACAACATCATCAACACCATTACCAACATCACCACAAAGCTTTTATTATTGTTGTTTATTCACGTTAGTTTAAGTCTTTGTGTGGCATTCTCATTTGTTCTCATTCTTGTCACTCAACTTTACCATCAATACAAAGACTTCAATCATTCTCTATTAAACATTATCAATATTCATCTTATATTCATGGTAGATACAAGCATAACACCATATCATTGATCACTATACATCACCATATAGCATACCATGAACATTCTAAATGCACCAAAACATGTTGCCAAACATATTATCCACACCATATAGCACATTACAAATTTCTCATATCATCTCAAGCAAGGCTAACATTCACACCAATACATATGGCAATCAAATCACATCCAAATTCATGCATTTAGAACATAAGACTCCTCTCCTACCTCAAGAGAAGAATTCTGATTGATAAGACGCACCCGCCTCGTCGTTTGAAATGGATCCTACATTAACATGCATATAGAATCCCAATCAATCAACTACTCAAAACACAATTCCAATTCTAATTGGCTATTATTATATCTACTAATTCATAGCATGTACAAGTCATGCTATAGGCATTATTTTCCATCATTTGTTAGGCTTCGGGAATTCCTTCCCATTAAGCCACATTCATTAAATTCAAGGGTTACAAGACAATTTTAGCCCTAACCTTCACAAAACACCATCTACCAACATTCATATTTCTCTATGTCATGCATTTCTTCATAACACATATTCTTAAATCAACATTAACTATTTTCCCCATATCTCAAAGTTAGGGTTTTCCTAAAACCCAATAACTCTCATTAATGCATCATTAATCTTCATCTCTTACCATCATAAATGCATCTAATACACTTATCCCTTATTAAAACCTCACATTTATTGTCACCCACCTTAGGGCATAAGCGTTAAATGCTTCTCTTCAACCACTCCTCCACATACATTACTCCCCCAACTCACATTAACACTTATATATAGGCAAAACCCAAGTAAAATGATGAGTCTACTTACCTCACACCCAACAACAAAGTGGGTTCAAGAAGGAGGGAGAGGTAACACAAAAATGGGGAGGAAGAAGGAGAAAGCTTCAATCTCACAAGTCTCCTTCCAAGATCCTTGGAAACGAAAATGGAGGAGATGAAGATAGCACAACTTATGCTTAGGGTTTGGAAGAAGAAAGTAGAAGAAGAAATGAGGAAAAGATAAAGAGGAGAAGAAGTGAAGTGTTTGCCAAAAGCTTCAGCAAGCTCACGTGAAAAGGCAAGGAAAAATGGGGCTTTTGATTTTAACTTTAGCTCTTTCATTAAAAACTCATCGTTTTACAACTAACAGGCTCTTCGTTCGGGCTTAATACTTTATTTGAAAATTATTCTAAACATATATTCGGATTCCTAATATTATTCTCAACAGCCCTGACCAATATCATCTCAATCAGAGATACTTGTTCCGATACCTATATCTCAACCGGGCTCATTTTCAGCTTAACCGGTCTCCATGAACCACCAACAGTTCCCAAAAATCTTTATTTAATTATTTTCAATAGTTTGGGACGTTAAATAATTCATATTCAATTTGTCAATATTTATTTTCCTTGATTAATCCTCTATTAAAATTTTGGGATGTTACATGTTACCCCCATGATATTACATTAAGACTTATCCTGAAAGAATGCTAAATGTATGAAAACTCTAAGACAAAACTTTAGAAGAGACAAAAACAAGCAACAAAAGTGAAATTAGAAAAGGGTAACTCAAATTGGATTTTATGTGACAAGAGGAATGACTCAAAGCAATAAAAGAAAAAAATGAGTGGAGCTTATACACTTGAATAAGAGTTTCTATGACACTTCAAAGGTTTAAACAAAACTTGACAAACAAAAAATTAAATGCACAAAATAAAGCAAGCACATAAAATGGACTTAGAAACTTAGAATGCACTCTTAGTGTAAGAAGGTACCATTATATAAATTGAATTAATAACAAAAAGTTGTTTCTTATTCAAAAAAAGGATTAGACTTCAGAGGCTACACAAAAACCATGATATGTTTTTCTTACTAAGGGTTCTTTTTATGATGTTGCGAAAAGACCCTTTTAATTTTTGTAAATTTTGAAAAAGGTCTTAAGCTTTTCTTTTTATACATTTGTATCTTTCTTTTTTCTTCTCAAATATGATTTTTTCAACCCTTGAAATGAACCATACCAACCCAAAAAACTAACATAAGAAACAATGCACAAAAATTCAATTTCTAGGAACTTTCTTACATGCTATCATGCATCTTCTCCCATTTGACTTAAGGCATGGAAGGCATATGATATTTAACAATTAAAATGGAAGAAAACAATAAAAATTCAGAATTTAATGGACTTAAAGTGCTGGACCAAAAACTCAAAAATTAAATCTAGAAGAAACTATGGAAAGGAAACTAACACACCTAAAATTGAGCACACGAACAACCACCTAAAGTTGAAATGGTCTAACATGATAAAGGAATAAGGATTTAGTTCTCTTTCTTTTTTCTTTTTCGATATCTTTTTCTTTTTCAATGATGGTAAGCAAAAGAGATATAAGGTAAGGGGAAATGAAAAACAAGGATTTGAAAATTAGGCAAAGTGGGCAAGGAAAAGAAAAAAGGAAATGGGGAAAGGAGGGGAAAGGTTATGGATGAGTGGAATGAAAAACAAGAGTTATGTAAAAGAGGAAAGTGGAGGCACCACCTTAAGAGGATAAGCCTAAAAAAGTCACTACCTAAGGGGAGGAAACCCTAGGATAAGAACTTGCCTAGGTTGAGAAACTTTAGCTAAAAAGAAAAAGGAAAATTCAACTCATTTCTCACAAAAGGAAGAATTGTATTCTCTAATTCAAAGTGTGAGTATTACAAAGGAAAGCATACCTATATATAGGCTAAGGAAGGGGGTGGCACATCACTTAATCTAATGGGCTTCTATCTTTCGTAAGCCCAAAAACACAAAAACTAAAGAAAACTAAGAAAGATGGCTAAAATACTAGGCCCAAACAAAAACATAACCATGGAATGATCATGTAAGACCCAAACCTAAACCTAATATATCCAAAACATGATTTTACACATAAAGACCCAATTTTCTAAAATAATACAAGAAAATATGGAAATAGTTTTCAATTGTGAATCTTATGGCTTTGACCTATGCATGGTGACAAGAAAGGAAGTTAGGGCTTTGTGTGTGATATCCTTGGCCTTCTTAGATCTTGACCTAGTCAAAGGTTTCTTGAAGCTCTCCAAAATTTTATCTAAGACCAAGCTAGGATCGTCTTTAGTCATGTCTTCATTAAGTTCACTCAAAGACACACAAATTATTCAAACAACAACCCAATCAAATATGTCAGTCTACCTAGTCTGTATAATTTTTACGCAAGTAAGTGTATTACGTCTATTACCTTTTACTTATTATAAATTTATGTTAAATATCTTTATAATGAATTTATCCTTATTCCTTTGATATTTTTCTTTCTTTTTAAAACCTCCTTACTTATTTATAAATACTAGTATTTACTTATTAAATGATTACCATAAGTGTGTGTATATAGATATATATATACACATATTAACCTGTATATATATATATATATAAATTTGAAATTATAATTTACTTACAAAACTTTCTTAGTGGAGGTAACTTGATTTTACTATAATTTTACTAAGTTATCATTATTTTATTTTTAATATAGGCCTTAGGGTGATTTTATATATATATATATATATATATATGTATATATAATCCGATAGATATAATTTTTCTCTTAATAATTAAAATTACAAAATGTTACTATTATTACTATTAATTATTTAATTCTCAACACTAGTAACCTATTATCACCCATTTTCAAATTAACTACATAAAACTATTAATATATGTCTACTATCTTAGTTGAATCCTCACTTACTAGTTAAGCCTAATTTCACTCTTGGATATTCATAATCATACACACATATTTTTGTTACCTATAAAAATATAGTCTGCTCTTTAAAATAAAATTATTATTTTTAATTCAATTTATCATTATTTATTATTATCTCACTAGATTTATAATTTAACCCATGAGAACTTACTATTTATTTTAGTCATTAAAATTCATTTTTATATCATTAAACGTGTGGTCGAGCATTTATGGTCATGAACGAGATATTTTAAAATAAAATAAAATAAATTGTAATTAGGCGTAATATTGGTTGGGATGCTCGTAACGTGTAATTTTCTTCAATGACGCTTTTTAAACTCTAGTAGGATGACTGTATAGGATGGCGGGGCTTATCAAAAAATTACATAAATTTAAAAATTAATTACAAACCTAAATAAAATTACAACTAGACCCACAATAAATTCTGGTAAGCCATAAATCTCAACTATAGGGCTCCGAACTCCGGTAAAACTTAGGCAGGACCCATGATCTTTGAGGCACATTTCATGATAAATTACAGGAAAACATAATTACATCTAAAAATATAATTAAAATTTATCGACGACGATGGAAAATTACATAACTTTCAATTGGAGCGTCAGAACTAAACGAAACTCAACAGGGGCATTCTTGAAGGCCACAAGAATAATTCAGGATAGTTAAAAATAAGACAAAACGAAGAGAAACTCCCCTTACCTCATAGATATCTCATAGTTTTGAAGGGTGAAGAGGAACCGAGCGCCAAAAATTCACCGATCACCGATTAACTTGCTCCTGTCGCTCTCGAGGCTTAAGAAACCAAACATGCAAGGAGAGAATAATGGGGGAAGGTCATGACCAATAAAAAAAAGGAAACACCATAGAAATTTGAAAATTTGGAAGGTAGATGAAAAGGAAAATCAAAGGAAATCAAGAGAGTTACCTTGATGAAGTTTTAATGGTGGCCTTTTGTGAAAATGGAAGTGAATATATATATATATATATATATATATATATATATATATATATATATATAAAAGAATTGCTATGAGGTGTGTTCGGTGGACATAAAAATGAATCTAGAGGAATATAAATTTGAAACTGAAATTGGAAATTGGAGTAGAAACAATGTGTAAAACAAATGGATTTAAATGGCATGTTGTGATATCATGGCATAGAATGGTGCATAATAGCATGTGATGGTGAAGCATAATCATCGTAATGGAAAATGATGAGGCAGGTGGTGTGATGAGAGAAGGAGGAGGGTTGTGCATTTGGTGATTAGAAAAGGAAATGCCTAAATTGAAATTTGAAAAGTTGGAATTTGGAAAGATAAGCATAACGTGAATGGAATGGAAAAAGGTAATGGCATGGCATGTGGTGGTATGTCATGGTAACATGACATTGATGGATGACATTTTGTAGGAGAACAGTGTAACATCCCAAAAAAATTCATTCTAATGTATAATTATTTTGATTAAGACCATCAATGATATTATCCATTTTTTCTCGACTTTCTACATAAATTTTAGTTAGGACAACATCTTCAATTTAACCTTTTACCATTTTAAATAATTTTAACTTTATACCTTAGGTAAAAGTTAACCAAATAACTAATTACCTATTGTAGCGACCGGGGTCCCAGTACACGACGCGGACTGGTTAAAAACAATAAAGGAAAATGAAACTTTTTTGGAATGATGCCCTTAGATGTCCTACAAAAATAATGGGTTCAGAGAGTCGCCACTAATATTTATCAAGGAAAATATCAGAAAAACCTTTAAATAGCACTATTTATTTTAAAAAATGAGATTCTGTTTAGTCTAGGAGTCGTATTACAGGAGGTGAAGGTATTAGCACCCCACACTGTCCGTCCTAAAACGATTACCCAAATTGATCATGTATAATTTTTTAAAAAAATAATTATTAAATATTCCATCCTTCATAAAAAAACAATAATGATAAATGCTATTTACAGACAATATACATAATAACCAGGGCATTTTGAAAAAAATAAAACAAAATTAAATAATAAAACACATAACCTAAATTTTCATCATTTTTTAGTTCAAAAATAAATAAATATATAAATAAATAAATAAATAAACAAGGGATTAAAAGACAGTAAAATAAATAAAAAAATACAATGAGACGTCTCGTCTCCATTATTTTCTAGTACAAAAAAGCGATCCATTAATTTTATTGGGAATTATATGGTTCATAAAAAAACAAATAAATAAATAAAAGGTTAAAAAAAGAATAAACATAAAAAAATGGAATTTAATACATCAATATGAAAATAAAGAAATATATACACTTAATTAATTAAAATTAACAAATGAATTTTATTCAATTATTTTTAAAAAAATAAGATTAATAAGATGTCTCATCTAAATTAATCTCATTTTGAATTTAAAAGAAAGATAGATGAATAAATAACACATTATTTATTTGTCTTGCTCTTTATCATTTTTTTATGATAATAATTTTTCTTAATTATCAAAAAGTTGTTAAGAGAAAATAATAGTAAATCATGACAATAAATAAAATGAATAATTATGTATATATATAAAAACTATTGAAAAATTATAAAAAAAAATAATATGGGTAAATAAAAGGGAAATGAAAAGATAAATAATAATAAGTAAATAATATTTAAAACTAAACACAAGAAATTGTATATATATGAAGTATAAAATTAAATGGTTATGTAAAAGATAATTTCAAAATTATTATAGAGTAAATAAATAAATGTAGAAAAATAAATGATGGAAGAATAAAGTATAGAAAAATAAAATAGGAGTGTAGAAAAATAAAAATAAAAATAGAAGTGTAAGAAAATAAATGAACAAATAATTAAATACAGGAAATAAAATATAGTAAAAATAAAATATAGTAAAATAAAATAAAAGTGTAGAAAGATAAATAAATAAAAATAAAAATGCAAATAAGTAAATAAATAAATAAAATGCAGAAAAATAAATAAGTAAAAATAAAAGTGTAGAAAAATAGATAAATAAAAATAAAAGTTCATAAAAATAAATAAATAAAAATAAAAGTGCAGAAAAATAAATAAATAAAAATAAAAGTGCAGAAAAATAAATAAATAAAAATAAAAACGCATATAAATAAATAAATAAAAATAAGAGTGTAGGAAAATAAATTATTAAAAATAAAAATACAGAAAAATAAATGAACAGATAAATAACTACAGAAAAATAAGGTGTAGAAAAATAAAGTACAGAAACATAAATAAAGAAAAATAAAAATGTAGAAAAGTAAATAAATAAGAATAAAAGTACAAATACATAAATAAATAAAGATAAAAATGTAGAAAAATAAATAAACAGATAAATAACTGCAGAAAAATAAAGTGCGGGAAAATAAAGTACAGGAATATAAATAAAGAAAAATAAATAACAATTAAATAAAGACAAATAAATAAAGATAAATAAATATTTTTGTATTAATAAAAAATACCTTAGTACAAAAACAATTAAAGAGGAACCATATCAGAATTCAGGAAATCAATTTCGTGTGGATTTCCTTTGCTTTTGGCTTCGTTTAGACTCGATTCAAGGGTGTTTGGACACCGGTTACAACACTTAGACAGTATTTTGTCTCACAAAACTTACATACTAAGACATACTAGAATGATGTACTCATTTTGCTAACAATAATTACATAACATAATTTTAGGAAACAAAAACTTCTAAGAAATCTCTCAAAAATTTAGCACTTTTTCACCTCTTTTTTCTTCTTCCTCCCTAAATCCCTTAACATTACCTTCTATTTATAGAAGAGAATTGGCCTTGGATTCCTCATAAAATGGCATCACTTTCCTACTTTTCCAAATGGTCCAAATTTGATGTTAATTTCCCCAATTTTCTCAAATTATCCAACCAAACTGGGTCCCACAATAAAAATCCACCGAAACCCCTTTTTCTTTTTATTTTTATTTGTATTTTGTTTTATTTTTTTGGATTTTTGGCCCATTTTTGGTTTTTTGGCTCATTTTGGTTTTTTTGGGGCCCTTTTTTTGGCCCATTTTCATTTTTTTCTGATCTGATTTTTTTAGGTCCTTTTTTTAATTTTTAATTAATTTTTTTAATTTTTTTAAAAAAATTAATTTTAAATACAAATGAGTAATCACTTACTCTTATGGAAACATAAATTATTTATTACATATGTTACCATAAATAAAATATCCAATAAAGATAAACTACTACCCATGCTATAAGGAGCAAGAAGGTAGTCACCAAACATCGGTTTCCCTCCCTTATTCTTTCCTCTTGGCTTCGGCATCCATTGGTCATTGCTTGAGAAAAATTATGGAAGAAGGTTGATGAAAGGAGAAGTGTGGTAGAAAATGAAGAGAGATTGAATATTTATAGAAATGGAGAAGGGGTACTATTCCAATGGTTACTATGCATATCGTCACTATGCAATTTTTTTATTTTTTGCTTTTTTAAAATAAAATTAAATAAACATAAATATACTTTTTTTTCAATATATATTTTTTGCTCTCTTTTTTTCTTTCTTCTTTTTTTTTCCTCTTTTTTTAAAAATATATTTTTTACCGGACGAAAATAGGTGTTCACATGTGCCCCTCTTTACTTCTTTTCATGAAAGAATATGAAACCTATTCATATTATTGATGTGAAAAGAAAGTAAAGACGTGAACGCCACTAAGAATTTAAGGAATATCTGACATCTTCTGACAAGAAGTAAATAGCCAAAGGGTATTGCCCTAATATTTGCCCTTGAAAACGAACAGCCTAAGGAGGAGTATCTAAAGCTTGGAAGAAATGTCATAGGGATTTGCCCTCAATGTTTTGACTAGACAGCATAGCCTAGAAATTGGTACTTGAAGCTTTGAAGGAAAATAAATGATATATGGGGTTGCCCTGACATTTTGAGCAGCCTAAGAATGGGTATCTGAGGCTTTGACATGAAATAGATGACCGGGGGATGCCTCTGACTGATTTTGATTAAAATAGCCTAGGGAATGATACTTGAGGCTTTGATATAAAAATAAATGATTGGGTGGATGCCCCTGACTGATTTTGATTGAAATAGCCTAGGGAAGGATACCTGAGGCTTTGACATGAAATAAATGACTAGGGGATGTCTTTGACTAATTTTGATTGAAATAGCCTAAGGAAGGATACTTGAGGCTTTGACATGAAAAAAATGACTTGGGGGAGTCCCTGGCTGATTTTGATTGAAATAGCCCAGGGAAAGATAGTTGAGGCTTTGGCATGAAATAAATGACTTGAGGGATGCCCCTGAACGATTTTGATTGAAACAGCATAGGGAAGGATACCTGAGGCTTTGACATGAAATAAATGACCGGGGGGATGCCCCTGGCTGATTTAGACTGGAAAACATAGCTTAGGAATGGGTACCTGAAGCTTTTGAAAAAAAATAAATGACATAGGGATGTATTGATATATATTTTTTGAGTAGCCTAGGAATGAGTGCTTGAGGCTTGGACATGAAACAAGACTTAGGGTAAATGTCTCTGACACTGTGACTTACAGTGAAGGATATATGTTCGATTTTTGCAAGAGGAAATTGAATGGTATGAAATTTAAAAATTTGTACTCAAGAAGAATGTGTTCTTGAAGTTGAGACTTTTGAAGGATTGAGATTTAAAAGAGACTGACTTTTTGGTCATATGACTCACTGGGGGTTCCGAGTGAATCCAAAGATTCCCTTTTTATATCCTAGTAAATCACCTTTAGTGGGGTTAGGTGATGGACTGAAACTGTTAATCTTGACTCTTCATGAGGAACATTTATCCTTGTTATAGCCTATCAGCTGGAGAAAATATGAGAATAATCTTTGGCTAACTTTCTTGTAACAGGTTTGACCACATCTTGAATCCTTTGAGAACTATGAGAAAAGAAATTGGGGAACATGCCTTAATCCTGCATGGAAAATAATCAAGTGAAAAACCAAAGGTTAATGATCTTGTTTGCCAGGTGACACCCATAATCCTTTGTGGGACTTGTTATTACTCATGGCAAGCGGAATATCTTTGATTACCAATATCTGCGTAATTGGGAAGTATCAAGCTTGTCCGAGACTGAAAATATGCTTTTCATGGTTAAAAAAATATATTTTCACAAAATGCATGCTAATGAAACCTAACAAAACAAAGATTGGAACTGAAATCGAGAATTCCATATATTTACTTGGGAAAATTATAGGTTTACATCATAATTTCAATCCAAACTTTTAGAGGACATAAAGACTACCCTATCCTTTTAGAGTATTCTCAAGCATAATACTTCTTGACTGCATCTTAATTGACTGGGAAAGATAACTCCTCACCATCCATGTTCGTCAAAATCAAAGCTCCTCCAAAAAAGGCTTTCTTTATGATGAATGGTCCTTCATAATTTGGTCTCCATTTTCCTCGGTGATCATTTTGGTTTGGCAAGATCTTCTTTTGTACCAAATCACCTTCATGAAATTGACGAGGTCGCACTTTTTTTTCGTATGCCTTTTTCATACGCTTTTGGTATAACTGCCCATGACAGAGAGCGGTTAACCTTTTCTCATCAATTAAATTTAGTTGATCATACCGGGACCGAACCCATTCAGCTTCTTCTAATTTGGCATCTATGATTACTTTTAAAGATGAAATTTCCACTTATATTGGTAAAATAGCTTCCATACCATACACCAATGAGAAAGGTGTTGCCCTTGTCGAAGTTTATACAAAGGTACGATACCCATGTAAAGCAAAAGGAAGTAACTCACTCTAGTCTTTGTAGGTTTCAACCATCTTTTGTATGATTTTCTTTATGTTTTTGTTAGAAGCTTCCACCGCTTCATTCATCTTGGGTCTGTATGGAGATGAATTGAGATGTTTGATTATAAACTCTTTACATAGTTCATCCATCATTTTATTATTCAAGTTTGTGCCATTATCAGTGATGATCTGACTTGGCAAACCTTATTTGCAAATCAATTCTCTATTAATGAATTTGACCACAACGTTTTTTGTTACGTTGGTACAAGAAGCTGCTTCTACCCCACTTAGTAAAGTAATCAATGGCCACCAGAATAAAATGATGCCTATTCAAAGCTTTTAGTTTAATGGGACCAATAACATCTATGCCCCACATAGCAAAAGGCCAAGGCACAGTTAGAATGTGCAGAGAAGATGATGGTGCATGAATGTTGTCTACATAGGTTTGACACTTATCATATTTCTTGGCATAGTTATGATAATCATTTTCCATCGTCATCCAATAATATCCAGCTCTGAGAATTTTTCTCTCCATTGAATGCCCACTTGCATGTGTTCTGAAAGGTCCTTCATGAATATCCTTCATGATTTTGTTAGCTTTCATCGCGTCAACGCAACGAAGGAGAACAAAATCATAATTCCTTTTATAAAGTGTGTCCCCAGTCACAAAGAAATTCATTGTTAGGTGCCTGAGGGTTCTTTTATCATTTTCTGAAATACCAGGGGGATATTCTTGATTTTGAATGTAATTTTTGATGTCATGAAACCATGGTTTCCCATCGGGTTCTTCTTCTATCACATGACAATATGCAGGTTGAAAATGTCTTTCAATCTCGATGAGGGGCATGTCATATTCCCTACTTACGTTGAACATGGAAGCCAACGTGGCCAAAGTATCGGCTAACTGGTTATCATCCCGAGAAATATGATGGAAAGAGACTTCATCAAACCCTTTGATTAGATCCATTATGTGAGCTTGATAAGGAATCAATTTTCCGTCTCTAGTACCCCATTCTTCTTTCAATTGATGAATCACCAAGGAAGAATCTCCATATATTTGTAGAGATTTCACCCTTGCTTCAAGTGCCACCTGAATTCCCAAAACACAAGCTTCATATTCTGCAATATTATTAGTGCAATCAAAGCAAAGGCTAGCAGTGAATGGGAAAAGCTTGTCATTTGGTGAGATTAGAATGGCTCCAATACCATGCCCCAATGCATTTGATGCTCCATAAAACATCAAAGTCCATGTTTTGTTAGGATAATCTTTCTCTTCTGATAGCATCATAATATTTTCATCAGGAAACTCGAATGACATTGGTTGGAAGCCTTTTAGGGGATGATGGGCTAAGTAATCTACCAAGACACTTCCTTTTATAGCCTTCTGAGTGTCATGAACAATATCATATTCAATCAAAAGAACTTGCCACCGGGCTATTCTCCCAATTAGGGCCAGTTTTTCAAAGTTGTATTTGATGGGATCCATCTAAAGACCATGAAGGATTTTGATAATGACAAGGCCAATGCCAGAGATCAAGAATGAAGATCTAAGACCAAGGCATGATTAAAGTAAGACTCTATAAAAAGAAAGTACGACCATTAATATAAAAAGGTTTTAAAATTTCATCCATTCTGATGGAATGTAATCGATTACCTCATTAGTGTAATCGATTACCATTAAATGAATTTTAAATTGCATGATTTCAAATGAATGTAATCGATTACCTCAGCAATGTAATCGATTACCATATGAGCGTTGTGTTTTAAAACAGATTTTAAAAGGAAGTAATCGATTACCTCTTTTATGTAATCGATTACAACGTGATCAGAAATGAAAAATCATGTTGAAACATTATAACTTTTCACAAAATATTATTTTATCCAAAAGGTACCTTTCTAATTATTTTAATCAATAATTTCACACCTCTTGAAGGCATTTCCTCTCCTATAAATAGAAGGGTATCTCATTTGCAAAAACACACTAACACCAACACCAAATACTTCCAATCTTTTCATAAGAGCAATAATGGCCATATTCTCTTAATAGAGTTATTACTCTTTCTTGTTCCTCAATTTGTTCATCATACTCTTTAAGAGAGTTTTCTTGTAGAGTTCTTTATCTCTAAAGTGAGATTGATATTCAGAGTGGCGTATCTCTGAGGGTGTTCTTGGATGTGGTGTAGCATCCAAGGGTGATGTTCTTGGATGTGGTGAAGCATCCAAGGGTGATATGCTTGGGTGTAGTGTAGCATCCAAGGCATTTGTGATCGGGGTGTGAGTCCCCATTGTGGTGTAATCAAGGGATTTGATTATAGTGAATTTCCTCAAGGGTGTCTTGAGAAGACTGGACGTAGGCAGTGGTTGGCCGAACCAGTATAAATCTCTGTTTGCACTTCTCTAACCCTTAAACTCTTTATGTTTTAAGCATTATTATTCAAATCATATATCATTGCATATTGAGTTTTTAGAGGAGAAATTTATTAGTGAAAAAAAGTTCTTAACTACTCAATTCACCCCTCCTCTCGAGTTATAGGAGGCCACCTGGACTAACAAGTGGTATCAGAGCTAGTATCTTGGAAAAGGTTTAACAACCTCAAGAAGATCCATAGCCTCTTTCAATCCCATCTTTCCTGAGGGAAACTCTATACATAGACCTCCTGTATTTAACGGAGTAGGATATCAATATTGGAAAACCCGTATGCAAATATTCATAGAAGCTACTGATATAGACATATGGGACTCCATTGAAAATGGTCCATTCATACTAACCAAAGTAGTTGGAGAAGTAACCATGATTAAACCAAGAAGTGAATGGACTGATGCGAATAAAACAAAAGTCCAATATAACCTAAAGGCCAAAAATATAATAACTTCTGCCTTAGGAATGGACAAGTACTTTAGAATATCCACATGCAAAACAGTAAAAGAAATGTGGGATACTCTAGAAGTAACTCATGAAGGAACGAGTGAAGTGAAAAGGTCTAGAATAAACACCCTGACTAGGGAGTATGAGTTGTTTAGAATGAACAACAATGAAAGCATACAAGACATGCAAAAGAGATTCACTCATATAATCAATCATCTTGCATGCTTAGGAAAAACCTTTTCAAATGAAGATTTGATTGATAAAGTATTAAGATGTTTGAACAGGGAATGGCAACCAAAAGTAACTGCTATATCAGAATCAAAAGATTTGTCAAGCATGTCCCTTGTAACACTCTTTGGAAAATTACAAGAGCATGAACTCGAGCTTGAAAGATTGAATCAACATGAGGAAAGCAACAAAAAGAAGAAAAGTATTGCTCTAAAATCATCATCAACAACCATTGAAGAAGATGATGAAGAAGATGATGAAGAAGGTATAAATGATTATAATGACCTTAAATTATTTGTTAACCAATTTAATAGGTTTCTAAAGAAAAAGGAAGGGCAAAGGAAGCCAAACTTCAAGAATTCCTTCAAAAATGATGAATCTAACCAAGGTCCAAAATGCTTTGAATGTGGAAAATATGGACATATGAAAATGGAGTGTCCGACACTAAATAAGAAGTCTGACAAGCAAGAGAAAAAGTATCCCAAAAATAAAAGAAGAGCATATATTGTCGGGGCTGAAAATGATCTAAGCTCGTCTGAATTAGACCATGAAGAAACGAATCTCTGCCTGATGGCAAATACTGAAGAGGTAATAGATTCAAACCCCACTTTTGATGAATTGCAAGATGCATTTGAAGATCTTCATAATGAGTATCAAAAGTTAGCTAAAAATTTTTTTAACATCAAAAGCACTAACCTGAGCTTAAAAGAAAACTTATCAAAACTCAATCAAGAACTAGGACAGGTTAAAATAGAAAAGGAAAACTTAAAAACTAAGTATAAGACTGAAACTAATAATAGTCATACATGCTCAACATGTCAAAAGCATATTCTAGAGATAAATGACTTAAAAAATAAATTAGCTAAATTTACTATGGGAAGAGACAACCTAGATATACTCCTTGGAAAATAAAAATGTCATTTTAAAGCAGAACTAAGATCTGATCCTTCCAAAAAGCAAAAGTTGCAGAAAAATTTTGATAATGACAAGGCCATGAAGGATTTTGATAATGACAAGGCCAATGCCAGAGATCAAGAATGAAGATCTTAGACCAAGGCATAATTAAAGTAAGACTCTATAAAAAGAAAGTATGGCCATTAATATAAAAAGGTTTTAAAATTTCATACATTCTGATGGAATGTAATCGATTACCTCATTAGTGTAATCGATTACCATTAAATGAATTTTAGATTGCATGATTTCAAATGAATGTAATCGATTACCTCAGCAATGTAATCGATTACCATATGAACGTTGTGTTTTAAAACAGATTTTAAAAGGAAGTAATCGATTACCTCTTTTATGTAATCGATTACAACGTGATCAGAAATGAAAAATCATGTTGAAACATTATAACTTTTCACAAAATATTATTTTATCCAAGAGGTACCTTTCCAATTATTTTAATCAATAATTTCACACCTCTTGAAGGCATTTCCTCTCCTATAAATAGGAGGGTATTTCATTTGCAAAAACACACTAACACCAACACCAAATACTTCCAATCTTTTCATAAGAGCAATAATGGCCATATTCTCTTAATAGAGTTATTACTCTTTCTTGTTCCTCAATTTGTTCATCATACTCTTTAAGAGAGTTTTCTTGTAGAGTTCTTTATCTCTAAAGTGAGATTGATATTCAGAGTGGTGTATCTCTGAGGGTGTTCTTCTTGGATGTGGTGTAGCATCCAAGGGTGATGTTCTTGGATGTGGTGAAGTATCCAAGGGTGATGTGCTTGGGTGTAGTGTAGCATCCAAGGCATTTGTGATCGGGGTGTGAGTCCCCATTGTGGTGTAATCAAGGGATTTGGTTATAGTGAATTTCCTCAAGGGTGTCTTGAGAAGACTGGACGTAGGCAGTGGTTGGCCGAACCAGTATAAATCTCTGTTTGCACTTCTCTAACCCTTAAACTCTTTATGTTTTAAGCATTATTATTCAAATCATATATCATTGCATATTGAGTTTTTAGAGGAGAAATTTATTAGTGAAAAAAAGTTCTTAACTACTCAATTCACCCCCCCTCTCGAGTTATAGGAGGCCACCTGGACTAACACCATCTTAGATATCAACCAAGTAGTGTGACTGACGTGGAATATTTTTACAGTCGTTATTCCGTCAAATTAGTACATTAAAATTAATTAATGTAGTACTAGGGTGTCAACCTAGGTCGTTCTCTCACGGATCAACACAAAAATTTAGGAAAAATCAAGTCTTAAACTAATTTTTAACAATTAAAAATAAAAACTCAACAACTAAAATTTTTACAAACATAAGTTCAACAAACATACAATTGGGGGGGGTTTTGATTGATTTTTGTTGTCACAATTAAAATTAAAACTAAGTAAATATAGGATTTAAAACAATAAATAACAAGCGATTGATTTTCTTGGAGTATTGTAAATAAATTTATCCTTGGTTCACTAAAGATAATTTGTATACTTTCATTACTGTCAATTTCTTAGCTCAATTTGAATTAATCAACTAAGCGTCTTTTTTCAATTCACAATTCCTTTACTTTCATTTAAAAATGAATATTTTAATCAAGCATCCTAATTAAGCAAAAGGAGTCAAGATCGTAAAATCTAGGAATTATTGAGCATACATAAGAACATCGCCTATATACATAATCTATTCTCAAATTATGGAATTAAGCAAACCATAATTATTAAAAGTGATTATGAAAATATTCATTAAGCATGCATATTTCCTTAATCCATTCTAATTTAAAATCTTATTTTATTCCATTTGAATAATTAAACCGATTAAGCATACAA
Source organism: Clitoria ternatea (assembly GCA_037962975.1). NCBI lineage: Eukaryota > Viridiplantae > Streptophyta > Magnoliopsida > Fabales > Fabaceae > Clitoria > Clitoria ternatea. The sequence continues at coordinate 42,930,938 of CM075669.1, read as the reverse complement.
ATTTAATTAAACAGAATGGAATTAAATAAGCAGAGTAAGATTATGAAGAAATAACAATAACGAAAACATACTATATTAAAAATAATGACCTCAAAATTACATTACAATATTCTCCAAGAAAATCAATCTAGGGTTTTAGCCCTCTATAATAACAACTACAAAGAAAAGAAACTAACCCGGAATGGAGCAAAGAGGGGGAAGAAGAGAGGAGGAGGCTTTGTGCCTTCCTCTGATGCTTATAGACACAAAGAGAGAAAAGAGAGAAACGTGAATTGAGGTGTGTTTCAAGCCTTTGGCAATGGTCCTATTTATAGTGAAAGCAAGGGTAAAGGTCTCCTACTGACGCTGTGCGTCCGCAGGACGCTACGCGTCAGCGTTGCGAATCTGCTTCCACGCTACGCGTAATTATGAGGCTACGCGTGAGGGTTTCTGACTCAGAATACATTATTTCATCCAATAATTCTTCAATAATGCTTGGACACTTGTGCTGCATGTTCCCCACTGAGATAGTGTCGTATGTCTGTAATGGATTGGCCAATAAGTGCTTTAATATAAATAAATCCCCCACTTCTGAAGTTGCATACAGCCTGTTAATGGGATCCTCGTCACTGTTGACGCTACGCGTGGGCTTGACGCTGCGCGTCAGTGTTGCGAATTTGCTTCCACGCTACGCGTGGTACCAGCGCTACGCGTCAGACCTGATGCTCAATTTTATGATTTCCCAATTGCAACCTCAATTATTCACTACAATATAAAGGAAATCAAGTAAGATTTATTATTTCATTTAAAGATTATCGCCTAATTCAGTTAATATTAAATAAAGCTTGAATTATGAAAATGTGTTAAAATGCATAATATTACACAATTAGCAATGGCAAATTATACACATTTAAAGCAAGGAATTAAGGCTAAATCATGCATCATCAGTGACATAACATGTATTGTCACAAGCGGTGGGCTGCCCATGCTAGCGCACAACAAGTTCGTTCCACATCTGAATATCTGGCTTCACATTCTGTAAACTTCTTGCTTAGATAGTAAATGGCATGTTCTTTCTTTCCCGATTCATCATGTTGCCCCAGTACTGATCCCATGGACTCGTTTAACACGGTCAAGTACAAAAGAATAAGTCTTCCTGGAATTGGTGGGACCAGGATAGGTGGGTTTTGCAGGTATTGCTTTATCTTATCAAAGCTTCTTGACATTCATTATTTAACTGCATTAGTTGATTCTTATGTAGTAACCTAAAGATTGGTTTACATATAGCCGTTAATTGAGATATGAAACGGGCTATGTAATTCAACCTTCCTAAGAACCCACGGACTTCTTTTTCTGTTGAGGTGTTTAGAGTTACCCATCAATTTATGATGAGCATGGTTAACAAAATTAAGAGGGTGATATTTTTTAGTTAAGGAGAAAATACCTGGTAAGTTTTAAAAGAAAGTAAATGGCAACATCAAGGAAAGCATACATAATTGTTCGTAAAACTAGAAAACATATTAGGATAGTTCACTTAGTTTATCCTTAGTAAGATTTATTTACAATATCAAATTTCAAGGACGAAATTTCTTTTAGGGGAGTAGAGTTGTAACATCCTATTTTTTTTACTCAAATAGAAAATAGATATTAATATCTCTTTAATGAGAAAATACTTTCTATTAGTTAGTTGGTTTTTTTAACTAATTAATATTTTGATAAAATTTTGGTACTTATATTTAAATTATTTTTTTAAAAAATAAAATGAAATAATAATAAAATAAAAATATGTATATTTAACGAAGATTTTAAAATGACTTAATTAGTATTCACTAATTAAGAAAATTATATTAAAAATTTTTGATATCTTTATTATTCATAATTTATATTTTATGTTCTTATATTTATGTTTTTACATATTTAAGATTTAACTCTTATTAGAATTTCAAAATAAAAATTTGAAGGAATTAGAATATGGTTCTTTAGAGCTTTTTGATCTATGCATTATTTGTGATTTTTTGGAATTTTTTAATAAATATTTGAGAAAATAACCGAAATGCCACTGCCGACATCATCGCTTACATCATCGGTTGGTAAATACTCACATCATGAATAGTGACCGGTGGGTAAATACCTACATCATGAATAGTGACCGGTAGGTAAATACTTACATCATGAATAGTGACCGGTGGGTAAATACTCATATTATGAATAGTGACCGGTGGGTAAATACTCACATCATGAATAGTAAAATAAATAATTAAGTAATCTTAAATAGTAAAATTCTCTTCCTATAAATAGATGGCTCATTTACAACATTTCCACACCAAAATTAGAGAGAGAATCTACAGAGATAGTGCGTAAGAAATTAGTAGGGAGTAAATTCTTTTGGTTAAAAGAGATTCTACCGGAGGTGTAAGGTAATAATATTTTCTTCTAAAGTCTTTTTATGATTATTTAGTTTATTCTTTTTAGTATTCTTAAACCATTAATATACTAGTACTATTATGAATAAGTTACTACGGTAAAAAAATAAATTACCACTATGTTATTTTTACAATTTATTGTTACTATTCACTATTTACTATTACTATTCTCAATTTACCATTTACTGTTATTATTCAAAATTTATTATTTACCATTATTATTCAAAATTTATTGGTTGCTGTTACTATTCAAAATTACTATTTACCATTACTATTCAAAATTTACTATTTACCGTTACTATTCAAAATTACTATTTACCATTACTATTTAAAATTTACTATGTACCATTTCTATTTACGATTTATCATTTACCACTGCTATTCAAAAGTTACTATTCATAATTTACCATTTACCGCTACTATTCAAAATTTACTATTCACGATTACCATTTACCGTTACCATTTAAAATTTACTATTTACTGTTATTGTTTACGATTTACCATTTAGCACTACTATTTAAAATTTACTATTTATGATTTACTATTTAGCATTACTATTTACTATTACTATGCATAATTACTATTTATCATTTGCGATAGTAATCTTAATTTTCATCGTATGTCTATACTGAAATAAATTAGTATTAATATTTTTTTTAGAACTCGGAGGCACAGAGCGAATTCACTTTTGGTAGCAATTCCAAGTAAGGGGGAGTTGGATAAAAATATAATATGGAAAGACATAAGAATAATGGGAGGAGTCCCCTACTCCTTTTAAATTTAATAATATTATTATTTTAAAATAATAAATTTTAAGTTAAGTATCTTGTGTAACTTACTCTGAATTACCTATGCAAGGACTTTGACTATTATGACCTATATGGACTTACATAGACCTATGCAAGGAAATAAACTATAAGGGCTTGGAATTAAGTTTATTAAATTAAATAACTACTAAACTTTAAATTATGATATTTATGAATGATATTTATTTGATTTGATTGTGATTGATAATATTTGATTATGATTGACGATATTATAATACTTGATTGTGATTGATGAGTGGTTGATAATCTTGTGATGTGGAGTTTGAGCATATAGCAAACATGACGAAAAGTTAAAACTCAGTAAGAATATACTTATTCCTTACTCTTTACAGTATTACTTTAAAAGAAATTATTTATGATAATTTATCAATGTTTATTCAGAATTATTATTAAGAAATTTTTCTTAATTTTCAATAAAAGTATATAATTTCTATAACTTACCTTTTTCTTCCAAAATAAATTATTTAATTAAATTTTAGAATAATTTTTAGTTATAAAAATAAAGAAAAAGAAATTGTTTTATGAAAATAATATATTCATATATGTATGAAAATATTTGATTCTCAATTGGAAATACGATACTTCAATAATATTTCATTTTAAACTTTGGAAAATAAGAGTTTTTAATTTCAAAAGTGCTTTATTATATATTTTTCAAGTATTATAATTTAAGATGGAAAAAGATCGATAATTCAAACTTGTGTCTAAAGTAAATTAATTTCCTATAAATGATCTAAAGAAGGTTTGGAATATATTAAGACTTTGAAACTCAAATCACAATAATATTGATTTGTGAGTGATAAAGAAAAATGTACTGAAATTCTTCTGCGTGAGGCAGAACTTATTTAAGAGTATGGAAATGTACAGTTTATCGGGGTGACTATGTTGTTATTTGTAGGCCCCGAAGATATAATTTATACTTGAGTTTCTAAAAGTCTTAACCAACTCAATACACGAGTAGTTCATGCATCATGAATCATTAAAGAGAAATGAGATGTGATATTGCCTGGGGACAGATTATAGAAACCGAGGATACATTAGAGGAGGCTTAATTGCGAGCCTTGGGATGAGAGGGTGTGAAAGGGTGCTTCAGGTGACCTCGGGTCGCTCCCTAGTGTCGGGTACTTTCACAATAAAAACTGAAGACCATGAAGGATTTTGATAATGACAAGGCCAATGCCAGAGATCAAGAATGAAGATCCAAGACCAAGGCATAATTAAAGTAAGACTCTATAAAAAGAATGTACGGCCATTAATATAAAAAGGTTTTAAAATTTCATACATTCTGATGGAATGTAATCGATTACCTCATTAGTGTAATCGATTACAATTAAATGAATTTTTAATTGCATGACTTCAAATAAATGTAATCGATTACCTCAACAATGTAATCGATTACCATGTTTAAGTAATCGATTACTCTCATTACATAATCGATTACAATATGAACGTTATGTTTTAAAACAGATTTTAAAAGGAAGTAATCGATTACCTCTTTTATGTAATCGATTACAACGTGATCAGAAAGCATGAAACATTGCATCCTTTCATAAAAAATCATGTTGAAACATTATAACTTTTCATAAAATATTATTTTATCCAAGAGGTACCTTTCCAATTATTTTAATCAATAATTTCACACCTCTTGAAGGCATTTCTACTCCTATAAATAGGGATGCCCATCATTTGCAAAAACAAACCAAATACTTCCAATCTTTTCTTAAGAGCAATAATGGCCATATTCTCTTAATAGAGTTATTACTCTTTCTTGTTCCTCAATTTATTCATCATACTCTTTAAGAGAGTTTTCTTGTAGAGTTCTTTATCTCTAAAGTGAGATTGATACTCAGAGTGGTGTATCTCTGAGGGTGTTCTTCTTGGATGTGGTGTAGCATCCAAGGGTGATGTTCTTGGATGTGGTGAAGCATCCAAGGGTGATGTGCTTGGGTGTGGTGTAGCATCCAAGGCATTTGTGATCGGGGTGTGAGTCCCCATTGTGGTGTAATCAAGGGATTTGATTATAGTGAATTTCCTCAAGGGTGTCTTGAGAAGACTGGACGTAGGCAGTGGTTGGCCGAACCAGTATAAATCTCTGTTTGCACTTCTCTAACCCTTAAACTCTTTATGTTTTAAGCATTATTATTCAAATCACATATCATTGCATATTGAGTTTTTAGAGGAGAAATTTATAAGAGAAAAATTTCCTAACTACTCAATTCACCCCCCCTCTTGAGTTTCCTAGAGGCCACCTGGACTAACAAGTGGTATCAAAGCTAGTATCTTGGAAAAGGTTTAACAACCTCAAGAAGATCCATGGCCTCTTTCAATCCCATCTTTCCTAAGGGAAACTCCATACATAGACCTCCTGTATTTAATGCAGTAGGATATCAATATTGGAAAACCCGTATGCAAATATTCATAGAAGCTACTGATATAGACATATGGGACTCTATTGAAAATGGTCCATTCATACCAACCAAAGAAGTTGGAGAAGTAACCATGATTAAACCAAGAAGTGAATGGACTAATACGGATAAAACAAAAGTCCAATATAACCTAAAGGCCAAAAATATAATAACTTCTGCCTTAGGAATGGACGAGTACTTTAGAATATCCACATGCAAAACGGCAAAAGAAATGTGGGATACTCTAGACGTAACTCATGAAGGAATGAGTGAAGTGAAAAGGTCTAGAATAAACACCCTGACTAGGGAGTATGAGTTGTTTAGAAGGAACAACAATGAAAGCATACAAGACATGCAAAAGAGTTTCACTCATATAATCAATCATCTTGCATGCTTGGGAAAAACCTTTTCAAATGAAGATTTGATTAATAAAGTATTAAGATGTTTGAACAAAGAATGGCAACCAAAAGTAACTGCTATATCAGAATCAAAAGATTTATCAAGCATGTCCCTTGCAACACTCTTTGGAAAATTACAAGAGCATGAACTCGAGCTTGAAAGATTGAATCAACATGAGGAAAGCAACAAAAAGAAGAAAAGTATTGCTCTAAAAGCATCAACCAATAAAGAAAGTGATGAAGAAGATGATGAAGAAGGTATAAATGATTATAATGACCTTAAATTATTTGTTAAACAATTTAACAGGTTTCTAAAGAAAAAGGAAGGGCAAAGGAAGCCAAACTTCAGGAATTCCTTCAAAAATGATGAATCTAACCAAGGTCCAAAATGCTTTGAATGCGGAAAATATGGACATATGAAAATGGAGTGTCCGTCACTAAATAAGAAGTCTGACAAGCAAGAGAAAAAGTATCCCAAAAATAAAAGAAGAGCATATATTGCCTGGAATGAAAATGATCTAAGCTCGTCCGAGGAATCAGACCATGAAGAAACGAATCTCTGCCTGATGGCAAATACTGAAGAGGTAATAGATTCAAACCCTACTTTTGATGAATTGCAAGATGCATTTGAAGATCTTCATAATGAGTATCAAAACTTAGCTAAAAAATTTTTGAACATCAAAAGCACTAACCTGAGCTTAAACGAAAACTTATCAAAACTCAATCAAGAACTAGGACAGGTTAAAATAGAAAAGGAAAACTTAGAAACTAAGTATAAGACCGAAACTACTAATAGTCATACATGCTAAACATGTCAAAACCATAGTCTAGAGATAAATGACTTAAAAAATAAATTAGCTAAATTTACTATGGGAAGAGACAACCTAGATATACTCCTTGGAAAACAAAAATGTCATTTTAAAGCAGAACTAGGATCTGATCCTTCCAAAAAGCAAAAATTGCAGAAAAATTTCTTTATTTCACAAAAGACCTCAACTAGCCCATTTGTTAAATCCTCTCATTATGTGAGAAAAGGTCACAGTGCATCAACATGTCATATAAGGAACAAAGGTTATACTGAGACAAAAATGATTTGGGTCCCTAAGAATATATTATCCACGTCTAACCCACAAGGACCCAAGAAAATTTGGGTACCAAGATCAAATGTTTATAATGGTGCAGGAATTATCATTGATGGGAGGCACTTAAGGATTAACTCTTATCCATAAGAAAAGTCAACACATTTCTTGAAGCATCTATCAATCAACAAGTAAGAAAGAGCAATATCAAAACAACGAGTGACATCAAACAACAAGGTGCATCACTCTCTGCTAAAACTTTATGCTCTTACATTCTTTTTGCCATTGACAAAGGGGGAGTAATATATGAGAAGCAAAATAAGAGAAAATCAATCAAACCTTGTCAACTAAACCAAAATTAAGGGGGAAAAAATCTTGTATCTTGCATGTTGTATTTTGCATGTTGTTTATTTTTCTTCTCAGGAAATGTTGTCAATATCAAAAAGGGGGAGAATGAAGAACTAAGGTTTTGATATCAACAACATATATGCAAGACGTGATTAACAACATGGAAGCAAGACTTGAAGATTCAGTATACCATGTCAAGCACAAAAAGAGTCATGAAATCAATGAAATATTGTCATCATCAAAAAGGGGGAGAATGAAGACCATGAAGGATTTTGATAATGACAAGGCCAATGCCAGAGATCAAGAATGAAGATCCAAGACCAAGGCATAATTAAAGTAAGACTCTATAAAAAGAAAGTACGGCCATTAATATAAAAAGGTTTTAAAATTTCATACATTCTGATGGAATGTAATCGATTACCTCATTAGTGTAATCGATTACAATTAAATGAATTTTAAATTGCATGATTTCAAAAAAATGTAATCGATTACCTCAACAATGTAATCAATTACCATGTTTAAGTAATCGATTACTCTCATTACATAATCGATTACAATATGAACGTTATGTTTTAAAACAGATTTTAAAAGGAAGTAATCGACTACCTCTTTTATGTAATCGATTACAACGTGATCAGAAAGCATGAAACATTGCATTCTTTCATAAAAAATCATGTTGAAACATTATAACTTTTCATAAAATATTATTTTATCCAAGAGGTACCTTTCCAATTATTTTAATCAATAATTTCACACCTCTTGAAGGCATTTCTACTCCTATAAATAGGGATGCCCATCATTTGCAAAAACACACCAAATACTTCCAATCTTTTCTTAAGAGCAATAATGGCCATATTCTCTTAATAGAGTTATTACTCTTTCTTGTTCCTCAATTTATTCATCATACTCTTTAAGAGAGTTTTCTTGTAGAGTTCTTTATCTCTAAAGTGAGATTGATACTCAGAGTGGTGTATCTCTGAGGGTGTTCTTCTTGGATGTGGTGTAGCATCCAAGGGTGATGTGCTTGGGTGTGGTGTAGCATCCAAGGCATTTGTGATCGGGGTGTGAGTCCCCATTGTGGTGTAATCAAGGGATTTGATTATAGTGAATTTCCTCAAGGGTGTCTTGAGAAGACTGGACGTAGGCAGTGGTTGGCCGAACCAGTATAAATCTCTGTTTGCACTTCTTTAACCCTTAAACTCTTTATGTTTTAAGCATTATTATTCAAATCACATATCATTGCATATTGAGTTTTTAGAGGAGAAATTTATAAGAGAAAAAGTTCCTAACTACTCAATTCACCCCTCTTGAGTTTCCTAGAGGCCACCTGGACTAACAAAAACCTTCTTAATCTGACTAGTCTCTAAGTGTTTCCGTGCCAGTTGAGCTGTTCATATGCCATGAAGGCATTTATGTTATTATATCCGGAATTATTGAACATTGTAAACTTCTGGTTGGCCCAGTACAGAATTAAAACTTTAAGGGCCCATATGCATAAAATGAGTGAGATAGTAGCATAAGTATTTCATAACATTCATGTGATTGTGACATTCTATGTGGGTGATTGTGAATGAAAATATAAGCGCTATGTATGTGGAAACCCTATATTCATAATTGATAGTGTGTGAGACTATGACTGATATTATTATATTAGTTTGTGAAAACCCTTATGCTTATGTCTTATCTGTAAGATATTATATTTTGTTTCTCACTCCTTCTTGTTTGAATTTCTGTGTCCAAAATATATGTTATATGATATATAGCTAGCAGTCCAAGATGGAAGGATATGCAATTACAAGAGGGTAAAGTGGTATCATCCTCAATCGATTAGATGAAGAGAGATATGACAAGAGTTGGATTTAAAAACTTGATGGTTCAAGGACTAGGAAATGATTGGTCACATTTGTAGTAGAGGTATAGTTTAGTTTTACTTTGCTTTATTACAATATCAAGTTAGATAATTGTAACAAGGTAAAGGTTAAACTTTGATAAATTCTTTCATTCGGATATAATATTGTAATGATTTATCACTTATGATTTCTATAAATTATTTTGTCATTATGGACAAATATTGAAAGACAATGTTTTTTTTTACTTTCAATATTCAAAGGAAATCAGATGTATATACGTCCTTGTATACACGAGATAAAGAGTCATAAATATGTATATCTTTCTAAAAGTTTTTTTTAAAGTAAGAAGAATACATATATATCTCGTGTATATAAGGGGGTGTTACACTTCTCATCATGAGAATATGCAGCCATCTTCCAACAATACATTGTCAAATGATTGCGCGGACATATGGTACCCACGTATCTGTCAAATTCAGGCAACTTGAACTTTGAAGGGATAACTACATCTAGCACCAAGCATAATTCAGCAACATTTGTTCTACCTAGACTGTTTCCTCCTTCAACAGCTCGGAGCCTCTCTTCCAACAGCTTTATTTTCCCTCTTGGCAAGGAAGCAGTGATAGTATTTGGGTTTATTGTACTGAGGGGAGCATTTTGAGCAACATCTTGATGAACAGATGGCTGGTGTGTCATTGGTATGTAAGCATGGTGGAATGGGTTGAATGGCATAGTTGTGCGTATGATAGTGGGTTGTGGGGTGGTTTGTAGTTGAGTTTGAGCATTTTGGGGAATGGTGTTTGTTTGATTGGTAATAGGAGGGTTAGATGTTTGAGGATTGGGAGTTTGTTGGGTGGCGGAAGGATTTCCCTAAGTTGGATTAGGATTCATAGTGTAATATCCTTGGGGTAAACCATATGGCAGCCATGCATATGTTTGTTGAGCATTCCCGTCTTGGGAAACAAAGTATGGAAATGGCATACCATAAGGTTGGTGCTAGACGGGTTGAGATTCCACTACTGGAGTAGGGTTATTTGCATGTATGGTTAAGGGTATAGGATTCCCTTCCTGATCTTGCAAGGTAGCATCAGGATCCCCACTTGTTGCGGAGGATCCCCCTTTTATGACCTTTTTCTCTAGAATCTTTACCATTTGCTCCTTGAGCTGATTGACCTCATTCCTTAAATCATCCACAGTAGATGGTTTCGTCTCTGCCATGAGCCTTGCTTGCAGTCTAGTCCTATAAGGATGCCTTGAAATTTCCGTATCCGTGATATGGGTAAGTACAAAGAAACCCCCTTAACATAAAAACAAATAATGTTAAATGACATAAAGAGACTTAAAGTAAATACGTGATGAATTTTAAACATCAATAAGGAAAGATAAACCTTTCTTTTAGAATGTCTTTTTCTAAAGTACTAAGTTAGGAAAAAAATAGAAATTCAACATGAGATTTATTCATTGTTCAACAGGTTCTGATACATTATTTGTTACAACAAATCAAAATCAATTTTCTCTCGCTCTAGCAATCAAGACCTTTATTTTATCCAATCACCCCTTGCAGTATTGAATGAATGTTACAATTTATTCCGGTGTAGCAAGTGGATTCATCATTGCTTCAGCCTTCTTCAACAGGTGAGGAATATCTCCAAGTGTTCTATTAGCAAGACCGACTAAGTTAGAAAAATGGTTTCTCCAAGAATAGACAAGACTTTCCCACTCAACCCTCTCTAGCGTCATTAAACGTGGAATCTCTTCATATCTATCTTTATCTTCCATGGCTTGCCATTATTCCTTATTTATCTTACGCTCGTAAGCATTGACGACATCTCTGACTTGTTGTTCTAGTTCATCAATTCGTGCTTGCATAAAGTTCTTCTGAACTTGAGCTTCTTCTTTTGTCTTGGCTAAAATTTCTCGTAACCGCCCTTTGTCAGCCAATATATCATCCTTTTGCTTCTCTTTGGTTTTCAATTGGCTGTTCGCTGTTTGGAGGTATTGATCCAATTGCCTCGTATGTTCTCTTTCAATTCGCTGCTTCTTACTGACATCTTCAAAAGCAGTTTCTAATTCACACCTTTTTCTCTTAAGGGAAGCATTGTCTTGTTGAATCTTGATTAATTCATCCTCTAATGCTTGATTTTTCTTCATCATTTCAGCTAGCTTACTTTTTCAGGTTTTCAATCTCTTCTCTTTCAGTAGGAAGTGTGTTTTTTTACATGAGCACTATGATCTTTGAAGGGTAACTTGATAATAGCTACCCTATTTGAAATCCATTGGTGGTAACTTTTCTTTACAGCATTGTGTTTAAAAATTGTTTCAGGATTTTGATAATGACAAAGTAAACAAATTGAAGAATCATGACATCACAATGAATTTCATAGAGACTCAAAATACTAAGGACAATGTGCAATAAACTTTCCAAAAGTTTAAAACAAAGAAATACAAAGAGTTTACACTGAATCAAGACCAGACTTAAGCTTTCTACAAAAGCATAATCGATTACAAGACTAATCTAATCGATTACAGAGCTGCGAAATAGAAAATAAATACATCAGGTATATGTCATAATCGATTATAGCACTGGGATAATCGATTACACTGATTCTGGAATGCATCTAATCGATTATAGAAAGAAGGAAAATCGATTACAATGTTGTAGTAAATGGTATAAAGTATCAGGTATTTTGCCTAATCGATTACAATACTAGGATAATCGATTACACTAGTTCTGTTTCACTCCAATCAATTATAATATACAACACAATCGATTACAATACTGTGTACAGGAATTAAATACATTAGGTATATGCATAATCGATTATAAGGGTATGATAATCGATTACATTGACTCTGTTTGATCACTAATCGATTACAGAAAAACTCATAATCGATTACACAGCTACTAGACACTTAAATTAGTGGAATACAGCGAAGCATAATCGATTACAGCTCGAGGCGTAATCGATTACCTAAGTGCCAGAATATGGGGAAATGTTTTTAAATTGAAGATCCAGCTTATTTCTCCATTTTTCATCTTTTTGCCATGCTGTGCAACGGCTCTAAACTTCTGAAGCTCCCCTCCAAGGCCTATAAATGCACTATTCATTCAAGCTACTCAAATCAATCAAGGAGAAAATCATTCATAGCTTGTACTTGTGTCTTGTGAATTCATTTTCTGTGTATAGTTTCATTATTCTGAAACTTAGGTTCTAAATTTGCATATCCTCTCTTATTGAGAGTTAAAATTTATGAGAGCCTTTCAATTGTATATCTACTCTATTGAGAGAGTTATTTGCTTGTAAACATAAACACCAAACACAAAGTTTCACTCTAGTTTTGAGTAGTCACAAAGGTTGGGGTTCAACCTTTGGTATTGAGAGTTTGAGAGATTGGGTGGGGTGCCCTTGTGCTAGTGAGGATTGAGTTCTTAAGTGTGGGATACTAGGAAGCTGGAATTGCACATAGCTTGTATCTCTAAACTTCAATAGTGGAAATCCTTCAAGTGGGTTGCTTGAAGGCGAGACGTACATCAGGGTCGTGGAACTCATTATATCGGTTTGTAAACTTTTCTTCCTTACTCTCTTGCATTTCCATATTGCATTTGGCTGGTGTATTGTTTTGATTGTGATTGCATTGCTTAAACTTGATTAATTTGGCTAAGTTAAGATCCTGCACACCAAGTGTTTGATAAATTGCCAAAGTGAATTCTGCACATCTTTCCTATCTTATTTCTTGCATTATACTTGTTGTCTCTTGCATATTATTATCTGTTGGTGTATGCACTATGAGCTTTTATGCTTTTTCATTTGTATCATTTTTCTACTTATCAATAGAATAAATATTTCAGTTTAAAATTGTTTTAAAAACATATTTATCCTTGGAGTAATAGGTCATATAAAAATTATTCCTAAACTGTCCCTAGTCAAGTATTTACATGGGGACATGTAAATACACTGAGACTAGTGTGTGAGTGTACTGATGACCTGATCTCACAGATCATAGATATAGATGATATCGAGTCTTCACACGGGTACACATTAAGAGTAATGATGTACTGGAGAGACCCACCATGAGAACGTTGCATGGATCGTTACATGATTGTCATAAACGATTCTCAATGTGATAATGGTATATGTAGTCCTTCGACCTGAAGTCACTACGATTCCTACATGAGGAGTTTATTGTTTTAATACAATTAAACATCTTCTGTAACAAGAGGACTATAAAGGTTGTGATTAGGTAATGAACAAATTATGCAGAGGGATGTGAGTGATGTAGATGGGATTTGTCTCTCCTATGTGACAGGAGTGATATCCATAGGCCACTTGATGGAGTAAGACTAAGAAAACGCATGGCCATGCTAGAAAGAATAAATATTAGATATTTATTCGGATTCAGTCTACTCCGGTATCAAGTAAAATAAATTGGGCCGTACAAGGATGACGCGACCATGCCTTGGGCCCAATTAGGATATCGTGACAAAAGGAATAAACATATTAAATAATTGTCACTTATAGGTTATGTTGATAATATTCGGACATAATGATGCATTGCTAGATGCCGCTCTTATTTTATATTAATAATAAAATAGTTTATTATTAATATGACCGGGTATTTTACCTATAGGGTCACACACATAGAGTAAGCCCATCAGAAAATGTTGTCTTATTTTAGTTGGACTAAAATAAAGCTATTGGGCCTAACTCATTTGGAATGAGTAAGGAGCCCACTTTTAGAGAGAACAAATTAGGTCAAACCTAAGCCTATAAATAGAGCATAAGATGCTCATAGGCCGTTCACTCAAGTGAGACACAAATTTGCAAAAGTTACAAGAGCTACACGCCGTCAAACTAGCAGTTGGCAAGTGTTGCGATTCTGGTGGGAGTGCTGTGTGGACTCCTAAAGGACGAGGCTACGACTGCTTCGGAGTTCTTCAAGAGGTAATCCAAAATGAATTTTGAAATTGTTTTTGTGCTTTGAAACACGGAACCTTGCAAATCCTATGGAATCCCTTTTATTTTTTCACTGCTCATGCTTAGGGATTTACTAACATTATCTTGTGTCAAAAAAGAATCAATTTCAAAGGCTTTTCAAGCAAAAGTTTTAAACCTCAATTCACCCCCCTCTTGAGTATTAAGGCCACTTGACTAACAAGCATAACTTCAGACACCTAACTCTTTTCCCTTCCTATGAACCTTGGACCAAGCCTCAATGACATTTTGGATAACAGGGGCACTATTCCCTTCTATATAGTAATGAAGAAAAGATGTTACTGTTTCATCTTCTGAAGGTTGAAGCATAGGATAAGCAAGCTGTGTTTTTGCAATGATAAGATTGTAGTTGATGCATCCTTGAGTTCCCATGAGGGGTACATTGGGAAATTTCCCGTATCAGTAAATAATGGAATCCACATTCATCCACTGAGGGTACCACCGAATCATGTTTGTAGACAAAGTCGCTAGATGTCCTGCCCACTCCCTATTAGTCTTTTTAGTTAGCCGAAGGAGCTTCAAATCGGAGAGAGGACATTCAATCTTGCCAACTTGATTGAATACATGAGAAGTAAGCCACAAATACAACGCAGGTAGATAACAGACAATCTTCTTCCCATTCCGGTTGTGACAAGAATCCATTGTACAATAGATGTCAGCTAAGAGAGCGGTAATGGAACTTTCTCCTCTAAGCTTTCGAGCCAGGAAAACATCAATTGCCTTGAAATTAATGTAATTATCAAGACTGGGGAAAAGGAGCACACCATAAATGGCTAATGCTAAAGTGTCGATAAAGACGTCCCATTCCCCTTTCCCTACCTGAATAAGGAGTTGCTGTTCAAAGAAGGTTAGTGTGAAGCCTGAAGCCTGAAATCTAATTTCTATTTAATTGAGCCTTTTCAAGAATTTTAGGATCTATCTTGAGAACACGAGCTATACTGAAAATAGAAGCATGATGTTTGGTCCATCGATAAGGTTTAAAATCTTCCAATGGCAAGCCAAATATCTGCTCAAATTCCTCTAGAGTAGGAGCTAATTGGAAGTCCTTGAATGTAAAACAGTGAAGAGGGGAATCATATTATTTGGCTAGAGCAGTAAGGGCCCCCTCTTACACTTCAACTTCCAAGAATTTTAGGATCTTTCCATACTTCCTTGCAAAGGTCACTTTCTGAGTAATATCCATCCGTTTGCCCAAGGATAACTGATTGCTAGTATTTCATTTCATGATTTTGAGGTGTAATAAATTTTTCAAACCAGTTGCCTTCACTTCCTGATCACTTGATCTCATGTTAAATTCCATTTTTTGTGATACTTACCAATATATAAATTTCACCTTTATCAAAAGAAATAAATGAATCAGATTAACAAAGAAAAAGGTTTGATAAATATCATCCTCATATAACAGTGTGATAATATTTATCATGACTTAAGTCTAGAAAATGTATATTTTTTAATTTTTTTCGAAAAAAAGGAAAACTTTGTGTGAATAAATAGAAGATAAAAGGAATGTCTGCCCAATTATGTCTTAGACTAGGTAACCACCTAATTGTCTCTAAGGCTCTTTAATCGTGTTTCCTCAAAAGGTGGTTGTTCTAGTTGGTTCTAAGAAGGCCACCGGAGCTCTGATCTTTAGCTATGAGTCTTATGCAAAAAGTATGGAATCCTACTTAGTGCGGACGTCATAACTAAGATAACACCCCGGCTGAGATTTTTACGCGAATCATGGTAGGACGTATCATCTTAAATGACACGGCTAATAATCTCCCCTAACCTATGTCTTTTGCGAGGCCCAGGAATAGGGTCCCTTCTAATAGTGTGTGCATTATGGTGAATGTGAAGGATGTGGGGCATTCATACCTGAATTTTTACCCATTCTTTACAATGAACAAACATAAGACAAAACAAATATCACATGTCTTCTACCCTATGGTTATAAATTAAAGCAATAAAGAAGTAAAAAAAAATATAAAATCTAAAATAAATAGAAGATTAGATGAATGACAAGAATAACATAATAAATAAATATGAAGGATGAAATAATTAACAATAAATAAAATACACAAGATCAATTTAACGGGCTTGACTCTAAAAGATATCCCAAGTGGAGTCGCCATTTGTCACGACTGGGGTCCCAGTACACGACGCGGACTGGTTAAAAACAATAAAGGAAAATGAAACTTTATTAGAATGATGCCCTTAGATGTCCTACAAAAATAAAGGGTTCAGAGAGTCGCCACTAATATTTATCAAGGAAAATATCAGAAAAACCTTTAAATAGCACTGGTTTTTTAAAAAAAATGAGATTCTGTTTAGTTCGGGAGTCGAATTACAGGAGGGGAAGACATTAGCACCCCACATTGTCCATCCTAAAACGGTTACCCAAATTGATCATGTATAATTTTTTTAAAAAATGATTATTAAATATTCAATCCTTCAAGAAAAACAATAATGATAAATGCTATTTACAGACAATATACATAATAACGAGGACATTTTGAAAAAAATAAAACAAAATTAAATAATAAAACACATCACCTAAATTTTCATCATTTTTTAGTTCAAAAATAAATAAATAAACAAACAAGGGATTAAAAGACAATAAAATAAATAAAAAAATGCAATGAGACGTCTCGTCTCCATTATTTTCTAGTACAAAAAAGTGATCCATATATTAAAATATATGGTTCATAAAAAACAAATAAATAAATGAAAGGGTAAAAAAAAGAATAAACATAAAAAGGAAAAAAATGGAATTAAATACATCAATATGAAAATAAAGAAATATATACACTTAATTAATTAAAATTAACAAATGAATCTTATTAAATTATTTTTTAGAAAAATAAGATTAATAAAATGTCTCATCTAAATTAATCTCATTTTGAATTTAAAAGAAAGATAGATGAATAAAAAAAAGTGTAGAAAAATAAATAAAAATAAAAATAAAAATACAGAAAAATAAATAAATAAGAGTAAAAGTGCAAAAAAATAATAAATAAAAATAAAAGTGTATAAAAATAAATAAATAAAAATAAAAGTGTAGAAAAATAAATAAATAAAAATAAAAGTTCAAAAAAATAAATAAATAAAAATAAAAGTTTATAAAATAAGAGTGCAGGAAAATAAATTAATAAAAATAAAAATACAGAAAAATAAATGAATAGATAAATAACTGCAGAAAAATAAAGTGTAGAAAAATAAAATGTAGAAACATAAAACAAAAATAAAAGTACAGAAAAATAAATAAAAAAAATAAAAATACAAATAAATAAATAAATAAAGATAAAAATACAGAAAAATAAATAAACAGATAAATAACTATAGAAAAATAAAGTGTGGGAAAATAAAATGCAGGAATATAAATAAAGAAAAATAAAAGTGTAGAAAAATAAATAACAATTAAATAAAGACAAATAAATAAAGATAAATAAATATTATTGTATTAATAAAAAAATACCTTAGTACAAAAACAATTAAAGAGGAACCAGATCGGAATTCAGGAAATTAATTTCGTGACGATTTCCTTTGCTTTTGGCTTCGTTTGGACTCGATTCAAGGGTGTTTGGACACCGGTTACAACGCTTAGACAGTATTTTAGCTCACAAAACTCACATACTTAGACATACTAGAATGATGCACTCATTTTGCTAACAATAATTACATAACATAATTTTAAGAAACAAAAAATTCTAAGAAATATCTCAAAAATTTAGCACTCTTTCACCTCTTTTTTCTTCTTCCTCCCCAAATACCTTAGCATCACCTTTTATTTATAGAAGAAAATTGGCCTTGGATTCCTCATAAGATGACATCACTTTCCTACTTTTCCGAATGGTCTAAATTTGATGTCAATTTCCCCAATTTTCTCAAATTATCCAACCTAACTAGGTCCTACAATAAAAATCCACTGAAACCCCTTTTTCTTTTTTCTTTTTTCTTTTTTTTTCTGATTTTCATTTTTTATTTTTTATTTTGGATTTTTTTGGCCAAGTTTTGGTTTTTTTGGTCTTTTTTAGGCCCATTTTCATTTTTTTTGATTTGATTTTTTTGGGCCTTTTTTAATTTTTAATTAATTTTTTTAAAATTTTGAATACAAATGAGTAATCACTTACTCTTATGAAAACATAAATTATTTATTACACATATGGCCATAAATAAAATATCCAATAAAGATAAACTACTACCCATGCTATAAGGAGCAAGAAGGTAGTCACCAAACATCGGTTTCCCTCCTTTATTTCCTCTTAGCTTCGGCATCCATTGGCCATTGCTTGAGAAGAATTATGGAAGAAGGTTGATGAAAGGAGAAGTGCGGTAGGAAATAAAGAGAGATTGAGTATTTATAGAAATGGAGAAGGGGTATTATTCCAACAGTCACTATGCACACGGTCACTATACAATTTTTTATTTTTTACTTTTTTTTAAATAAAACGAAATAAAAATAAATATACTTTTTTATATATTTTTTTTCTCTCTTTTTTCTTCCTTTTTTTCTTCTTATTTTTTTTCTCTCTTTTTTTTAAAAAATATATTTTTTGCCGGACAAAGATAGGTGTTCACACCTATTTCCTTAGTTATTAATTTCTTTGGTTTTTTTTCCATTTACTCCCATCAAATTGCCACATACTCCACTCAAAATACGTCATCTTGTACACATTTTAATTCCTAGTTAGAGTCTAAATTTGAAAATATGGTAAAGTACAAAGTTGTTCCTCTTCTTCTTAGCTTTTCAACAAGACCAAATTTATTAAAATCCATTACGATTTGAGAGAGATATGCCCAAAATACTGAAACTGTTTTAGAATTGGTATTTTACTACAATCATATCATCTTGTACATATTTTAATGCCTTGTTAGAGTCTAAATTTGAAAAATTCATCGACTACAAAGTTGTTTCTCTTTGTCTTATCTTTTCAACAAGACCAAATTCATTAAAATCCATTAATATATGAGAGAGATATGCCCAAAATACCAAAACTGTGTCATAATTGATATTTACTTCAATCATACAAGCTACATTATGTAGGCTGCAGAAATGGTCAACAATGCAACCCACTTTTCGTACCTAAAACCTCTATTATCACCACACATAATGTACCTAACATCCCACTATAATTCCATTATGAAAAGCTTGTCCCCCACTTGTCATTTGCATGATTAAATCAACACTACATCTTCTTCCCAAGTCTAAAATCTTATAACAAGCTAAAGTTAGTGAAGACATATCTCTCATTTTCTTTCATTTTCTCCATCAAAATCACTCTTGATCTGAAGCTAAAATAATAACAGAACACTTTCAACCACTTTAGGAACCTCCATTAAGGTAAGAGGGGATAGGGTTGTGAATAAATATGGAATGGGTAGAATTATATGCTGTTCTAGGATTTCCAGATTTATTTTCATAACTTGTTACTTAATTTCAAAGCTGAAAATGTGTGAATTTTGTAACACCCTAATTTAACAAAATGAAATAAACCCAAGGACGGGGAAATTTTTCCAAAATTAAGTAAACCAAATAGTCTATAAGGCAACCAGATAACAAAAGGGGCGGAGTGCAAGGAAGGACAAGGGAAAT
The DNA here is from genome assembly GCA_037962975.1 of Clitoria ternatea. Taxonomy (NCBI): domain Eukaryota; kingdom Viridiplantae; phylum Streptophyta; class Magnoliopsida; order Fabales; family Fabaceae; genus Clitoria; species Clitoria ternatea. The sequence continues at coordinate 42,911,060 of CM075669.1, read as the reverse complement.
GAGAGATCATCCACACGCATAAGGCAAATAACAGAAGGCTAAGACTGGAACCGGTTCGTTTGGTTTAGTGTAACAAACCAGCGCCAGGGCGGATTACATAATATCATTGGCTCACTCAGGCGGGGTCTGATACCGCCTGGGCGGGGTATGGTAATGCAGCGGCGGATAGAGGGGGATTCGCAAAGAAAACTTTCCCCCACGAGTAACACTAGTCAATCGATAGAAGGAAAAGGTAAGGGGGAGGAGAAGGGAGACGTACATGTGCAGTGGTGGATTGTGGAGGAAAGAGGGGCCTGAACTCATTCCGCCCAACTTGACTAGATATGACAACGCCTGGGCGGACTCAACCACAACGCCCAAGCCGGGGTCAACACCGTTGTCGGGGACGCATTAGCGTCACAATGGGAGGAAGGGTAATTGGGCGGTATCCCACTCTGACAACTACTCGCTCCAGCGCGAGTCCTCATGCTTGGGCGAACTGCTCTAGTACCTCGGGCGAGGTATGACTCCGCCCAAGCGTAATCGACATAAGTCTTCCTAGTCCGTACTCGCTGGAGCGAGTATGTTGCTCGCTGGGGCGAGGGAACTTCACTCGGGAATACAGACTCTCCCCCACTCGGGTTTTACTTACATTTCTCACTCAGTGGTCATCTCTCTCACCATTACTCAAGGATTTCACTCGTTTCTTACTTGAGGTACGTTTAGGGCCTATTCGGAGTACTCATAGCTTATTACTCGGGAAGATCTCCCACATCGAGTCCCACTCAGAGTTGCACACTCCCAATTACTCAGATCGTTTAAGACTCTCTTCCTAGAGACGATTTATGATTCACTCTGTCTTGGCCATGGTATGCTAAATCATGCTGTCTCTGCGTGTCCATTAAAGCACAAGTATGAAATAAGGTAACACATAGCATGTCGCGCACGAAACCATACATATACATACATATAAGAGTGTATGTTAACATTTACACACACAAAATCGGATTCCTCTTTGTCCATAAGGTTCTATTTGTTTAAAACACTAACATCCGGCATGAACCGGTCAGAGCTTAATCTAACATCGTATTGAATAAGCCTTCCTAATGCATCAACACTTCACTCAGCGTTCCAGCTCTGCTTCTGATCCTCATCTTGAGAGACATTCACTGAAAAATGGCCACTGCAGGGGTGAGCATCTTAGATTTTAAATGATAGATACCGACTCAGGTTATCTCCCAATCATACAATAATACATATACGTACAACACGATTATAACCAGAGCAACATCCATTAGTCAAAACATATATACATAACTCTTACCGTTCGATATTCACTAATCATCACTCAGCTGTACTCATAACATTTTCAATGACACTGATACGCTTGCATACATATATACATATATTCATGAAACAGTTTTCATTCAGCATCCAAGGCACGTACACACGGAATGGATCATTTGGCATACACATTCATTATCCTCATACACAATATCAAATGCATAATCAAATTTCAGTCAATAATACATGCACAGAGCATTCACTCAGTCCTACGCATTCACCCATTCACTTACCACTCGGCATACTTAGCCAATTCCAAACAACATTAACAGTAGTAACAATATTAACGGTAATAAGCACAGAAGGTTTCACTCGGTTCCGCATCGTGTGTATCGGTCAGACGTTGCAACGTAGGCATCTCAGCCTTTTTATACATAGCTCTCAGCTATCAAATCAGCTCCCAGCTGCTTGGCCGTTTTACGGGTACCCAACCGTTTGCCCACAAGTGACACCAACGCTCTCAGCGCCAACGGAGGTGTTCACAGGCAGCCTGAGTCCCACTCAGGGCTACCCTGAGTCCCACTCAAGGATTTTACAGCGTCCCACGCTGGATGACCGAAGGTAGTGTCCCACACTACGTGCTCCCAGCACAACGTATCTCATACGCCACACGCGGATTCGACACACAACATTCGTTTCACGCATGCATTCTCTTATTCAAGCATACATATCATGCAATCAGTAATACACATTATCAGGATTCAGCATGTCGGTTTAACATATATAGCTTTCATGCAATCCATTATCATTCCATTGTAACGTATGAGTCCCATGCAATCGGTATCAATCCACATCAAGCATCCATAAACATTTTCGTTCAATCAAGTGTGACATGCAATCGGTTTACAGCATCATTTAACCTTAAACAACGCATGCATCATTCTGAAGATCACAAGTTCACTCAAGCATTTCAAGTCATCACAACCTAACATGCAATCGGTGTAGGACAGTGTCAGAACCCGGTTAAAGCAGGCATTTCCTGTACGCAAACAAATTCATTAAAGCATTCATATCAACACATGCATTTCTATGACATGGATAGCTTCAATCGGACATTTATATCAACACAACCCAACATGCAATCGAGATCCTGCAACACATACATCTGTAAGAAAGATGCTAACATGCAACACTCATCTTTCACTCGTCATGCAACTGGGCTGTACACACTCGCATGCAACACAATACACAATCAGAGCACGGATATAGCAAGCATCAGCACTCGGAACCTGTTCATAACCCATGCATTTAAGATAAAAGATACTCCCCCTACCAATTACGAAACTCCAAGGGATTTTTCTGCTTGAATGGTGGTTCTCCTCCTTGCTGCTTCACTTGGCACCTCCTCTGGAGTGCTACAGTCTCCTGCGAGTGATGTAGGGGTATTTCTGCTTCTTCCTTGGTGATTGTCCCTTCCCGTGTGGGGAGTTTCACTCCACTGTAGCACCGTCACCTTGGCTCTCGGAGCAGGAAATGGACTAGAGGGCAGAGAAGGAGAGAGAGAAAGCAAGAGAAAGAAGAATGAAGAAGGAAGTTCGCAGGGGTTCTCCGCGTGAAGAGCATGGCCATCACCCGTATAAATACTCGCGCGGAGAATAGGATGGTGGGATGGGGAAATGCGAAGAGATAATCCTGCCCATGCCACCTTGTCTCCACGTTAATCACCCTATTCCTTCTAGTTAATTAAATTAAGGGAAGTGTTAACTTGTTGACTTTTCATTTAATTCGGTTGCTTATAATTAAAATGGGGATGTTACAAATTTGACTTTTACTTCTTCATCAAAGTTGTAGATATTTTCGTTATGTGAATTTGGAGACTTGAACCAACTGATGTGGATATGTATAGCATGAGTTATGGGCAAAATACTAAAGTATGTTTCTTTTGAATTTTTCATAACCTGGTTCTGGATATATGTTGAGATTGTAAATTTTATGAGTATGATTAGCCATCTTTATCCTCATAAAAGTTGTAGATATAGATATTATTATTCTGTTAGATTTGGTCTCATATCAAAATTCTAAGTAATATGGAATTTATACTTAAATTACTCTTATGTGCTTATGTTATTTAATTGTTTCTGAAAATGGGTGTCTTTAATTAAAGTTTAGTAATTTATATATTTTGAAATTGAAAATGATATATTCATTAAAGTTATAGATCTTTGTGTCCTATAAATTTAGAGACTAAAATCTTCCAAAAAGGATAAGTAAAACTTGAGTTATGATTTATTTGTTAAAGTATGATGTTTCTAGAAGCTATGTATGGGTCAGTGCTCGTCTAGCTGTTTGAGAATAATTTATAAGGAATTAATTTTTGAGACCTTCATAAAAGTTTTAGATATTTGATTATCAACATGTGGGATTTAGTCTCATGTAAAATTAATTTTTCTATTAAGAGATATACAATTTTTACCAAAGGTTGTGAAAGCTGTAATTGAATCTGTAATACAAAAATTACTATTTTGAAGTCGGAAAGTAATTTTGAAACTGCGTTTTATACTTATAGAATTAGGACATATGGTCTGCATAAAAGTTATAGATAATTCAGTTTTTGAAAATTTGGCACAAGTTTCATTTTAAAATAATTTTTTTACAATGAGATATGCCTATTTTACCAAACTGTGTACATGCAGTAAAAATTTGTAAAAGTCAGTGTGTTATTTGTAACGTGGAGCAAATTCTGTAAGGAATTAGAATTTTTGGTCTTCATGAATGTTGTAGATAATTTTGTTATAGAATTACAGAAAGTGGAATTACTCAAAAAGGATTTGATTTGCTCACGTTATGGCCTTTTTACTAATGTATATTGCTGTTGTAAATTTCTGAAATTTACCTATAATGGTTATTATGTATGAAAATGATATTTTCCATGTGGGTAATGATTTATTTATGAATTATTGATTATTATGGATGTTACTGAGTGTCCTATGAATGTCATACAGTATGTATATCTCTATGATGAATAATTATGAATGACTAAATTAATGTATACATGAATGCCTTGTGGTCTATTGCAATATGTTGTTGAACTGTAAATCCATAATTTTGAGAATTGATACATGTGATGTGTCCTTTGAGGACTTGTGGCTTTCAACTGATTATGGAAGTATTGATATCATGATATGTTAAATTGATAAAGAGAATTAAAGGCATTCATGCATCATAAGCATTTGGACGCACCATGGAATTTAAGGGTTCCATGATTGCTAGTCCTGGTGGGGGTTACTCTATGATGAATTAAAGCCTTATTTTCATTGAGCGCCATGAAGGGTAGGGATTCATGGTTTATGCTAAGTCCTACTTGTGTACTTTGGTACTTGAACGCCATGAAGGGTGGGGATTCATGATATATGCTAAGTCCTACTTGTGTACTTTGGTACTTAAGCGCTATGAAGGGTAGGGATTCATGGCATTATGCTAAGTCCTACTTGTATCTCTTTGAGACTTTTTACTACAGTATTCCCACTAAATCAAAATGGATTCAGCATGACATCATTTGGCTAAATTAAAGATTTTTAAATGTAAATGACCTTGTTTGGCATATTCATCATATCATAATTGTTTGTTGATTGTGTTTATGCAATTTTACTTATTTTATATTTATTACTTTTTACAATGCATGCTTCACAGAATGACGAGTGGTGAAATTGATGAAGCTTTTATGTTTTATTGCTTAGACTTTGACTTTATTTGACTTTTAATGTGTTGTAATAATATTATTATGTACCTTATACTGTAATCTTCTCTATTGTTTCTGCTATATAAATGTATTATGTTTTATTCGATCGCGACTAGTATGCATGATAATATTCTACATTTATACATTTTTACATGACCTTAGAATTTAAACTATGAATTTTAAAATGATTCTTTAAACGTGAAAAATTTATTACAAAAATTTGGGTTAATTAATTGGAATTTGTAATTTGGGTTTTGGGTGTCACAAGCAGCGTGTATAGTGGTATGGAATTGACACACACGGTGATGACTTGATAATTGGCAATTATATATATAAGTAAAGCTACTTGTTAAACAAGTAGTAAAGCCTGGAGAGCAAGCTTAATGACCTTGTTGGGCAAGGAGTTTGGTGCAGTAATCTGCACGTTCATGGTCTAGGTGGCAATGTTAGATTGGTTGATTCATGACGGTGAAGAAAAATGGTGACCGGAAAAGAATTTAAGGTACCAAAAATTGAATATCTGATGAGTAACTAATTACCTTAATCGAAGCCTATGTTAAATAAATATACAATAATTTGTAGGATAGGAATTAGGAAAAACTCTCGACTTGAAAGTTTTAGATCTTAATTTTCTCTTTAAAATGGTATATCATACACAAAAATTCAATATCAATGGCCCAAGTTAAGCTTGAACCAAGGTAAAGTGCTCCTCCCAAATTATTTAAGGCTGAAAAGATAAATTTATGGAGATCAGAGATTTAGGAAATTGGTTTCAATCCCTTTAAAAAAGTTGTAAGGTTTTTTTATACAAAACTAGAGAAAAAGAATGAAGTGGTTTTGGCATCGTGTGAGGGAGATACATATGTTTTTGTAAAACTGCACCATGTTGTTGGGGTTAGGATGAGACCTTAAAAGGTGTGAAAATTGTACTAAATGAGCATGATCCAACCTTTATGGTCTTCATGAAAATCTAGAATTTTGTTACAGAAATTATGGAACTGGAATCATGCGAATCAGACATTATATGAGTGAGATATGATTTTTTGAATGAACTATGTGCAGATTAAAGAAATTAAATAATGAGGTTTCAAAGTACAAATCCTTGGTTCTCAATTTAAGGATGACTGGAGCACCCTAAATTTTAAAATAAAAGATTAATTAAGGAGATAAATATTAAATGCTTATAGTTGGGTTATTTAATGTTCTAAAATATTAGGAATAAATAAATTAAGATTTTTAGGAACTATTTATAATTTATTGGAACCAGATAAGCTAAAAATAAGCCCGGTTGAAATATGGGTGTCGGACCAAGTGTCTCCGATTGGGATGATATTAGTCAGGGTTATTAAGGATATTATTGGGAATCTGAATATGTATTCGGAATAATTTTTGGATAAAGTATTGAGCCCGAACAAAGATACTGTTTATCATAAAATGATGAGTCTTTAATGAGGGATTAAAAATAAAGCCAAATGACCCATTTTTCTCTTCTTATTCCCGTCAGCTTCTTGGGTCCTCTTAACAAACACCTTGCTTCTTCTTCTTCTTCCCTATTCTTCTCCTTCATTTCATCTTCTACATCTCTTCAAAAACCATAAGCAAAATGGTGGTGGCTCTCTTCTCCTCTCCCATTTCCATTCTTGAAGGAGCTTAGAAGAGTTTGGAACTTGAAGTCTTACCCTCCTTTCTCCTCATTTTCATGTGGCTCTTCCCTCTCTTGGAAAACTCTCTCATTCCTTCTCTTGAGGTAAACTCTTGCTATTTCTCAAGAGTAAGAACTATGGATTTTTGGGTTTTGATGTTGGGAAAGTGATTTAATAAGTGTTGTTGGGTTTTAGAGAAAGCCTAACCCTATGATTTAGGGGAAATACAAAATATGAGTAGAGAAGCATTGATTGTGTTAGATAATTGTTATTGGTGAGGTGAAATGATGTTATTAATGGTGAATGGCCATTAATGAAGCTTAATAATTGATGATGGTTGTCAGGAACCATCAATATGGGAACCCATTAATGAGTTTGACATTAAAAGTGCATAATAACAAATATAGGCGCCTAAACCGTGGTGGTTGTGGTAGAATTAATGAAATAAATGAGGTTTGAGAATTTAAAGTAATATAGACACCAAGTAAATGAATATACATTTGAATCTTGGTGGTCTGAACAGAAAATTGATTGTGCGACATATTGTAATGTAGGAAATAACCCCATCAACAAGGTGGAATCATCGAACCGTGTTGATTACTACTTCTCTTGAGGTAGGAGGGGGTAACTATTCTAAATGCATGATTTCATCCATTGATGATGTGAAAATATGTATATATGATTGTGTTTAATGATTGCTTGGGTGGACGATGTAATGATTTCATGATTTGAGTGCATTTAGAATGATTGATGTTATGTGGCATGTATTTGGGATGATGAATATGATATTGAACTGGTCTGAGCCAGAGTCAATGATCCAGTGTGGGACCAGCCAAGAGAGTCAATAGATGGCTAAGGTTTTATACCGGTGCTGTATGTATCCGGTATAATTATCCGGTATCTCAGTGAGAGAAGACCGATCTTGATGTCCTAGAGATTCTTCATATCGACCTTACGCATTGATGTGGACGAAAGGTGGTGTCACCTGTGAAGATTATCTGACGCTCAAGTTAGCAAATGTATCAGAATAAGATGAGCGTGGAGGATGGTGGATCTACTTTGACTAGAGGACAAAACCTGACTTTCCTCGAGCCACGTAAATTGAAAGTGGACTAACCACCTTGTTCTGTCGGAGTTTGGAAAATATATATATAATATACATGTGGGAGACAAGTGTGGCTTAAGAGGCGGAGAATGCATCTTTCGGGGGAATGTCCCCGACACCAGTAATGGGAATGAGCGCTATTACCTAAGCCACTTACAATTATCCCTTACATCTTTGATATGGAGAACGGATTCCATCTGATATGCGAGGTGTTAACACGGACATACCGGTATAGAGAGATCGCCTATACGGTCTTATTAGTCTGAAGTTTTACCTGCTGAGTCAGTATTGCACACAGAATGGATGAAGTGATATCCGTACTTTGGTACCGGTATCGAGATCGGATCAGATATTATGTTGAATATGTTAATGAAATGTCGTGATGGTTTGAGACCATGTTTTGAATTGAAATCAATGATGTGAAATATCCCAATTATGTATATGTGAATTGATAAATGTGATTGCTACTAACTGCCGATGTGTATGAGTTCCAAGGAGAATTGGTAAAGATTGAGAATATTGAAATCCACTAAGTGGTAGTCATGAATAGATGATTGATTGAGTGGCATTTAGGATGCACAGTGTTAGAGTACATTGATTGGCATTGCATCCATGGCATATCATTCGCTGCTTATATGGAATGTCAAGGGTTCCAATAGGCAGGTCCAGTGGGAGGGCGACCTAGTGCACGGGTATACTGTTATTGCTCCCTAGTGATTTGGGGAATCACGAAGCTGCCCTTAGTTTGGTGACGAGGCACCCTATGTGGCAGGCCCTATGGAAGGGCGGCTATGTGATGAGTAGTTTACCTCGGTGTCCAACGCAGCATGACTCCCTTGATGTGTGTTCGGGGGAGGCCCGTAGCACTTTAGCAAGTAAGGCCATAATGATGATCCGCAAGTCACGGGGTGACTAGTGCTACAGATGGGCGAGGGAAGTTTGGTACCAGTAAAAGTATGATGTTGTAAGCATGCACGAATTAAGATATATGTGTACACATTTTACTACTGTAGTAGAGGCATAGTAGCACACCTATGCTTGTCCCACATTTGATATGTTGTTGTGTCCCACAGTCGGATCCGCATTTAATAATAATTCCTTTGTGCATATGCATTAGCTTTAAGAGCATTTGCATATAGCTGGAGATATGCCTAGTTGATAGCCCGTGGTGGCGATGGATGATCGTTAAATAGAAGGAAAGTAAGCTGAAGTACTAACATTAAAAGTGTGATGATTATTGAGAATGTTAAGGATATATTATATGTGATATTGCATTGTGAATATACTAAATTGGACATGTATTGTGTTAAGATAGAATGATGTATCATGTGTGTGAAGATGGTGACGGTTTCTTGAAAAATGAATATAATGCACACATGTATAAATATCATCATAATGTATGACTTTGGTATATTTGGATTATATTACTCACCTCCTAGTTGCCATTTTTAAGCTTGATATAGGTGTGATGAAAAATCCTACTCTTTTGGAGGTCGAGGATTGATGAAGGTAAATGTGGAAGGAATGTGGGTGAGCCTTGGCCAGCATATATATATTCATTTTGTATAGCATATAGTGTGTATATGCTTATTTTGAAATTAATTTGATAATAGTTGATTTTAGAGGTCATGTAGGAAAATTAGACCTTATGTGTATGGCTAATTTTCATTAATGACCTTGATAATGTATAAATAATATTATTATTATTAAATTCTATTTCTATCATTTAACAAATTGATGAGGCATCTTTCATCCTCTTTTTGGTATATATTTTAATAACTCTTAAATTTAATTACATCTTCTGCTTTTCCCTTGTGACGGCCTTGAGTCCGGTCATCCAAGGAGCACTCTGATACCTTCGCATGTCTTCATATATGAGATAGGTTATTAAATGATCTGGGGTAATTGCTTGGCATTATATATATATTGAATTTCTTCTACTTATAATTATTTTAAATCGTGAAAAATTTATCCCTATTTTCGGGCCGGGGTGTTACAATGACAAAGTGCGAATTGGAGTTCGATGCTAGAAAAAAAGGTTGTAGAATTTTTCATAATGAAGAAACTAGGACGAGAATCACTTGATTCCAGCTTCATATGAGAAAGTTAGGCCCACAACACTAAAGGTGCTCAGGCCGCATCTGGGGGTTTCGACTTAACTAATTATTTTCTTGAAAAGCGAGGTCGATAAGGTCTGAATTAGGATTGGGTCCCTTCAGGAAAAGTGTTTAGATCATTGAAATAGTTCATTAGGAACTGACTGTGTTGTAATCTGATATCTGGAAGTATCTGCACGATCAAACATGGAGAGTACCTCAGGTATTGGTGGCGCCTACCGAACCAAACCTGTTATCCTCGATTTACTACAAGGTCCTAACAAGAATAGTTTCCCTATAGGATCACTAGTCTTAGGCCGAATTGTTGAAATCGAATCGTTTATCGGGTCCCACAATTGAATCTGAGAACCTGACAATTATTTTATTATTAAATATAATTATTAAATAATTAAATAATTAAATAATTAAATAATAAATTATTAATCAAATAAAATATATTTATTAAATATATATACTCAAATTAAATATAAATAAATATTAAGTAAGTATTAAAATCAAATATTAAATATTAAATATTAAATTAATTATAGAATATTATTAATTACTACTATAATTAAATATTATTAAAAAAGAGATATTATAAAATTATCAACTAATTAATACCTAATCAAACAAAACAATCATCATCCAATACTAATTAATATTACTAAGAGGATATCGCTAATTAGTAATATAAATAAATATTAAGTAAGTATTAAAATCAAATATTAAATATTAAATATTAAATTAATTATAGAATATTATTAATTACTACTATAATTAAATATTATTAAAAAAGAGATATTATAAAATTATCAACTAATTAATACCTAATCAAACAAAACAATCATCATCCAATACTAATTAATATTACTTAGAGGATATCGCTAATTAGACAATATTATTATCACTCACTAGCACTATGTTATTTATTTCTTACTCATTCTCTTTTATCTCTGTTCTGTTTGAACTGGGTTCTTGTTACTGATATCTCATACTTACATCTTACTTGGGTTCACCTCTTACTATTTCTCACACTAAAATAGTTCAAGGAGTATGCCGAAGCATCAAGCTTTCTACAGAAAGCTTAACAGAGTATTCTCAGTTTGGGCTCCTGTCCTAAAATCTGGGTTGTCACACCTAAAGTCAAGATGTGTTGCATGTTTCTATAAAACATTTGGGCTTCGACCGATTCTATACCCTAAATCGTGAGTGTCATAGAGATAAGATGAGACTCTTAAGGACTAAGGTAACCATGTGGAGAAGTTAACTGGATTAAGATATGATAGTAATAACAAGAATGCCATTAGGAAAAAGAGTTTTGTGGAGAACGTGAATCAAACATCTGGTCGCTTCTGTTTTGAGTCAGTGCTTCGTGCCTTGAGCCTGGAACTAAATCTTTGAGACCCTGAGCTATTTTTAAACTTGGATAATCTTATAAAACCCAATACGTTGATTAAATTTGTTAATCAAGTAATTGTTTAGACTTATTTTGATTTTCTAGCAGTTTGTTGATAAAAATGCCTTGAACCTTAATTTGATGAAAATCCATTTAAAATATATTTCAACATAATTTTAACGCAATAAACTAATATTGAAATTTTATACTTAACATTTAGTTATTCATTAATATTTATGTTACTTTTTAATTAAAATAATTTATCATCTATTAAAAGAATAAACCAAAATTTATTGCATATTATACAAGAAATATCTTTATTTGAAATGCTTTCCATTTAAGAAAAAAATTAATGTTTCATTGTTAATATAAAATATATTCTGGAGAAGTTGTCAAGGGTTCTTGAAGGTGCTTAAGAAAAACTCTTATTTCATATTTCTTGTGAAACTCAAATCATATAAAAGAATTAAGAACAATACAACTTGTCAAATTTTAATACAACTATTTACCTAGCATATGAGAAATAGGTGACAAATAAGTAATGAATAATGGGTAGTCTTGTTTACTTATATTATATATATATATATATATATCATTTTCCACACACTTTGTAATGAATTATTGACCCATGATTACTTTACATTTATTTAGAACATTAATTTTGCATCCAAAAGAAAGATTACAACATTAATTATTTCTTCCAAAGTTATAATATAACTGCTATATAAAAAATATGTTTATAAATTTTTGAGTGCATCTCTACCTTGATTTAGCAATAAGCTTAGTAAATTTATTTTATAGACTACATCTCAATGACTCTTTAAAGAAAAACAACAACGTATCTATGCTAGTTATTATATGAAACATTAAACAAATAAAATAACACAAACTAAATGTATCTTTAAAAAGAATTTATTTGGGTGCATTTTTAAGAATTTTTTTTGCATTTACTATAAATATTTTCATTTTTAGCAATATCCTTAAATTTTAAGTTATTTTTAACAATTCATTTTTTTAGTTAGATTATCCAAATTGAACTATTATTTTCTTAAATTATATGGAAAACCTACAATAAGGTTAAGCTTGTGAATGTATATCCAAGAAATAAACAATTATTATTTATCTAAAAGATGGTGTATTAGTTAAGGAAATGACATAATGCGTTTCCTTTTACAACTAGTTTTTTTTTATAATGAATTTCCTACCATATACACATGTAAAGAGATTTTAAGAATCCTCAATGAGAAGTGGTTCATGTATAAGTCCTAATGTACTGAATTAATTTGAGTATTAAGACTTTGCCACTTGCCTATAAATTTAGCCCTTTACACTCTCATTTTCTATGTGCTAAATTTTTGTATCATAGCCTAGCCCTCTAATATTTTATCATTCATAAGTTTTCTTTGAGGCATGGAGAGTGCTAAGAAAAGTTACGGAAGGAGAAAGATCAAGATGAAGAAAATAACAAATGACACCAACCTCCAAGTGGCTTTCTCTAAGCGTCGAAATGGCCTTTTCAAAAAAGCAAGTGAGCTTTGTACCCTTTGTGGTGTTGATGTGGCACTAATTGTGTTCTCACCTAGTGATAAGGTCTTCTCTTTTGGGCACTCCAACGTGGAAGCTGTGATAGAACGCTATCTCAGGCGGGTGCCACTGCAAAACCCAAGTACTACATAGTTCATCGAGGCCCATCGTAGTGCCAACATACGTGAGTTGAATGCACAATTGACTCAGATTAACAATAAACTAGATGCTGAGAGAAAACATGGTGAAGAGTTGGTTCGTTTGAAGAAAGAATTTGAAGCCCAATTTTGGTGGGCCTTACCCATTGAGAAGATGAACACGACCCAACTTCAACAACTGAAGATGGCCATAGAAGAGTTAAAGCAACAAGTGGTACAATATTCTAAGACTTTTCTAGTTGAAAGTGTTGGGAACACTACTCAGTTTCATCCTGGAACATCCTCTTCCAACATTATGACCCCATATCAAGTGGTTCGTCAGGTGCTTCAACCCTCGATGCTTAAGAACCATGTGTTTGATGGGAGTATGATGAGTCACCCTGAGGTTCATAACATGGGCATTGGAGGATATGGACCTACTGGTTTCTTTTGATCCTCTATGGAACATTATGCCAATGGTATTACCCCTTATTTATTTTTATGAATTCATCGTCTTTTAAGACATGATTATGATCATTTCGATTCCAACTTTCATTGTCTTAAACCATTGTCATTATGTGTTATTGAAATAAGTGTCATTTCTTATAATTTTATATTGTCATCATTGTAGTGGCGTACTTCTTTTCATATTATTTAAATATAGGACATCCAATTTATTTCAAAGTGTGTGTTTAATCTAGAGATTTCTTTCAATAATGTAGTTGTCTCATGAATAAAAAAGGTGCAACTTTCTCTTACAACAAATACTTTATATTTATTGAATATAAATAAATTAATTGTTAAAATATACATGTATGTAGAAAAACCATCACAAAAAAGTAAACAAACATCATATACATTTGATCCAAATTTATTGATGTTTGGAAAACATTTTCTTTTAACAAAGTTATTTTAGGTTCTTATCAAATAAGCACTAGATGTATCAAATTCACTAAGAGTATAACCTTTTAAATTCATGAAAATCACTTGATTCCTTTGTAACACCCTAAATTTTAAAATAATGGATTAATTGAAGAGATAAATATTAAATAATTATATTTGGGTTATTTAAAGTTCCAAAATATTAAGAATAAATGAATAAAATTTTGGGAGTTATCTATGATTTATTGGGACCGGATAAGCTGAAAATGAGCTCGGTTGAAATATGGGTATCTGACCAAGTCTCTCCGATTGGGACGATATTGGTCAGGGCTGTTAAGAATAATATTAGGAATCCGATGGCATATTCGGAATAATTTTTGAATATGGTATTAAGCCCAAACAATGACCCTCTTTATCATAAAATGATGAATATTTATTAGGGAATTAAAAATAAAGCCAAATGGCCTATTTTTCCTTCTTATTTCCGTCAGCCTAGGATGTCCCATACCTTGTACTTTACTTTTCTTCTCCTACACTCTTCTCCTTCACTTCTTCTTCTCCTCTCCAAAAACCCTAAGCAAAAAGTGGTGGCTTTTTCCTCTCCTATTTTCGTGCTTGAAGAAAGTTTGGAGGAGTATGGAGCTTGAAGTCCCTTCTTCTTTCCTCCTCATTTTGGTGTAGATTTTTCCATCTCTTGGAAAACTCTCTAATTTCTCTTCTTGAGGTAAGATCTTGCGGTTTCTCAAGAGTGTGAACTACGGGTTGTTGGGTTTTTATGTTGGGAGAGTGTTTTAAAGAATGTTGTTGGGTTTTAGTGAAAACCCTAACTCAAAGATTTGTAGGAAATATGAGATATAAATGAAGAGGCACTTATTGTGTTAAATAACTATTTTTGGTGAGGTGAAGTACTGTTATTAAAGATGAATGACCATTAATAAAGTTAAATGGTTGTTGGGAACCATTAATGTGGGAACTCGGTAGTGGGTCTGGCGTTGAATATGCAAAATAATAAATGCAGATGCCTAAAATGAGGTGGTTGAATGGGAAATTGATTGTGTGATATATTGTGATGTAGGAAATAACCCTAGTTTCGAGGCGGAACCATCTGACCGCGGTGATTACTACTTCTATTGAGGTAGGAGGGGGTAACTATTCTAAATGCATGATTTTATCCATTGATGATGTGAAAATATGTGTATAGGATCATGCTTAATGATTGCTTGTGTATGGAAAATGTGTTGATTTTATGAATTGAATTCATTTAGAATCATTGATGTTATATGGCATGTGTTAGGATGATGAATACGATATTAAACTGGTCTGGGCTCGAGTATGATTACCTGGTATCCTATAAGAAAAGACCGACCGGTGCTGTGTGTAATCGGTATGATTACTCGGTATTCTAATGAGAGAAGACTGACCGGTACTGTGTGTAATCGGTATGATTACCCGATATTCTAATGAGAGAAGACTGAGCGGTACTATGTGTAATCGGTATGATTACCTGGTATTCTAATGAGAGAAGATCGACCGGTGCTGCGTGTCATCGGTATGATTACCCGGTATTCTAATGAGAGAAGACCGACCGATACTGTGTGTAATCGGTATGATTACCCGATATTCTAATGAGAGAAGACCGAGCGGTACTATGTGTAATCGGTATGATTACCCAGTATTCTAATGAGAGAAGATCGACCGGTGCTGCGTGTCATCGGTATGATTACCCGGTATTCTAATGAGAGAAGATCGACCGGTGCTGTGTGTAATCGGTATGATTACCCGGTATCCTAATGAGAGGAGACCGACCTTGATGTCTGATGTTTTACTTGCTGAGTCTATATTGCATATAAAATGAATAAAGTGATATCTGTATTTTGGTGCTGGTATTGAGACCGGATGTGTTGTTATGATGAATATATTGATGAGATATGTTATGATGGCTTGAGACCATGTTTTAAATTGAAATCAATTATGTGAATTATCATAAATGTGTATATGTGAGTTGATGATTGTGATTGCCACTAACTACCGATGTGTATGAGCCCAAAGAGGATCGGTAAATACTGAAATCCATTAGGTGGTGGTTGTGAATGGACGAATGATTGAGTGGCATTTAGGATGCACAGTGTGAGAATGCATTGATTGGCATTTACATCCATGGCATATCATTCGCTGCTTATATGGAATGTTAGGGGTTCGAATAAGCGGGCCCAGTGGGAGGGCAACCTGGTGCACGGGTATATTATTGTATTTCCCTATTAATTCTGGGAATCACGAAGCTTTCCATAGTTTGGTGACGAGGCACCCTATGTGGCGGGCCTAGTGGGTGGGCGGTTCTATGGTGAGCGAGTTACCTCGGTGTCCGATGGGGCACGACTCTCTCGATGTGTGTTCGGGAGGGGCCCGTAGCACTTGTGGCAAGTAAGGCCATGATGATGTTCGCGGTCATGGAGTGACTAGTGCTACAGATGGGCGAGAGCGGTTTGGTACCAGTAAAATACGATGTTGAACATGCATGTAATTGGATATAAGTGTACACATTTTACTACTGCAGTAGGGGAATAGTAGCACGCCTATGCTTGTCCCATAATTGATTATGATGTTTTCCCAGAGTCGGATCCGCACTTGATAATAATTCCATTGTGCATATACATTAGCTTTAAGAGCATTTGCATATAGCTGAAATATGCCTAGTTGATAGCCGAGATGGTGATGGATGATTGTTAAATAGAAGGAAGGTAAACCGAGGTACTAACATTTAATGTGTGATGATTATTGAGAATGCTAAGGATATGTTTTATATATGATTTTGCCTTACAAATATGCTTATTTAAATATGTATTGTGCTGAGATGGAATGATGTATCATGTGTGTGATGTTATCTTGAAAATGAATCTAGTGCACACATGTATAAATCTCATCATAATGTATGACTTTGATTCATTTGGATTATGTTACTCACCTCCCTGTTGCCATTTTTAAGCTTGATGTAGGTGTGAGGTAAAATCCTACTCTTTTTGGAGGTTGAGCATTGGAGAAGGTAAATATGAAAGGAGTATGGTTGAGCCTTGGCCGGCATGTGTACTCATTTTGTATAGCACATAGTGCATATATGTTTACTTGAAATTAATTTGACAACGGCTGATTTTGAGAAGGTCATGTAGGAAAATTGGACCGGGTGTGAAAGGCTAATTTTCATTAATGACCTTAATGATGTATGGATGATATTTTTATTATGAAATTATATTTCTAATTCTTAGCCGATCAACGAGGCATGTTCATCCTCTCTTTGGGTGATATTTTAATTACTCTTGAACTTAATTTTTATCTTTCACTTTTCCCCTTCTGACGGCCTCAAGTTCGGTCGTTTGAGGTGCACTCTGATACCGTTCTCATATCTTCATATATGAGATTGGTTATCTATTGATCCAGGGCAATTACTGGGTGTTATATATATATTATACTTTGATTTCGGGGTGCTTCAACCTGGTATCAGAGCATTGATTGCTCATTGATGAATTATATGAGTTAAATGTTGTTAAAGAATGATTATCACTTAATGTTGACATGTTATGGTTATAGTAAACATTATTAGAGCTTGAATTTCTCACTGTTTTATTTTGTGGTTGATATTAAGCCCGACCAGGCATTTCCTTTCCATATTTACCTTCAGATTGAGAATATATTATGATGATATTTATATTGATGATAGTTGATGATGATTGGTATATATTGAAGAAAGAAACACAAGTTTCTGATCATGTTGTATTGTGTGTATATAGTGATTTATGGCGAATAGGCGTACTATTGACGCAGCCACTATGGCTGAAGCCTTTAATCGGTTTGTCGATATCCTTGAACGGCAACAATAACCCGCTGGTCAGCCAAATCATGGTCTTGACCGATTTCTTAAGCGGAAGCCTTCCGAATTTCATGGAGGCTATAAACCGGAAGACACGTATGTTTGGATTCACGACTTGGAATGAATATTTGCTAGCATGGAATGTTCGGAAGCTTAAAAGGTTGAGTATGCGGTATTCATGATCCGTGATGAGGCCGAGTCTTAGTGGATTTTGACTTGTGGGCGTATGGTTACAGCTCACACTCCCTTGACTTAGGAGAGCTTTAAAGTGGAGTTCCTTAGGAAGTACTTTCCTGAGAGCTACAAGAACAAGAAAGAGCTTGAATTTATGGAGCTCAAACAAGGAAGCCTGTTAGTGGAGGAATATGCCTCGAAGTTTGAGAAACTGTGTGTGTTTTACCTACCTTTCTAGCAGGAAGGTCCTGAAGTCTCAAAATATATTAAATTTGAGAGTAGATTACGCCAAGAGATTAAGAAGGCGATATCTCACCAAGAGATTAGGAGCTTTCCTACTCTTGTGAACAAATGTAGAATCTTTGAAGAGAACGATGAGGTGCCCAAGAGTCATGTTGGGCATGATCAAAGACTGAAGGGTCAATTCCCTAACTTTAAGAAGAAGGGTAACTTTAAGAGTAATAGACAATTTATGTATGGTTCCTCTTCTTTTAGAGGTGGACACGGTGGTGGAAGACACGGTACAAATGGTGGCCGAGGTGGTGGGCAAGGTATTCGTTGTTTACGATGTTGTGGAAACCATTTGGTTCGTGAATGCAATCATGAGGAGACGGTGGTATGTTATAGATGCAACCAACCGGGGCACGTTCGTCCCGATTGTCCTTTGAATGCCACAGACGTGGTGATTCGCAATGGTGGTAACCGTGGTGGCTATGGTGCTTTCAGAGGCCGTGGTCGTGGAAACGGTAATGACGGTCGCAATGGTGGTCGAAATGGAAATGGCAACAGAAATAGTGGTAACGGTCGTGGAAATAGGAACGGCCGAGGTAATGGAAATGGCAATCGAAATGGTCACAATCCGGGTGCTAATCAACAAACTGCTGGAAGAGTATTCACCGTGACCGGTGAAGAAGCAGCTCAAGCTAATACCCTAGTCGAAAGTAAGTGTGAGATACTCAGAAATTCTGTGCATGTTATTTATGACTCGGGTACGACCCATTCTTTTATATCTGAGGATTGTGTGCGGTGATTAAAATTACCAATAAGTATGATGAAAGGTTCTATCATGGTGTCTACACCGACCGGTACTTGTTTACGGGCGGTCACTCGGTGTGAGAATATTGAGATGATACTCGAGGATAGGAAATTCGTTGTGTCTTTTATTTTCCTACCTGTGAAAGACTTGGAGATTATTCTCGGTATGGATTGGCTCTCCACCAATAAAGTCTTGGTTGACTGTCAACGACGGACTGTCATTTTTCCTTCCTCAAATGTGGGGAATTCAATGTGCAAGGTATAACTCAACTTTTCATATTGTTATCTTTTGCCGAAGGGACAAATGTTCCCGATCCCTTAAATATTTCCGATGTATCCAAATTTCTGGATGTATTCCCTGATGAGGTACCTGGTTTACCTCCTCCATGCGAGGTGGAGTTTTCTATTGACCTTATTCCAGCTGCGGAACCTGTTTCCCGAGCTTCGTATCAAATGTCTCCTATGGAATTAACCGAGTTGAAGAGACAAGTTGAAGAATTATTGGAATGAGAGTTTGTTCGCCCGAGTGTGTCTCCTTGGGGTGCGCCTGTTTTACTGGTGAAAAAGAATGATGGAAGTATGAGGTTATGTGTGGACTATCAACAACTTAATAAGTTGACCATTAAGAACCGATATCCCCTACCTCGCGTTGACGATCTTTTAGATCAGTTGAAGGATGCCGTTGTATTCTCAAAGATTGATTTACGTTCTGGATATCACCAAATTTGGGTGAAGACTGAGGATATCCCAAAGACTGCTTTTCAAACTCGATATGTCACTATGAGTATGTACTGATGCCATTCGAAGTGACAAATGCTCCTATGACTTTCATAGATTACATGAATCGCATCTTTCATGAGTATCTTGACCGGTTCGTGGTAGTGTTCATCGATGAAATTCTTGTCTACTCCAAGAGTCATGAAGAACATGAAGAACATCTTTGCCTTGTGTTGAATGTCCTTCGGGAGAAGAAGTTGTATGCGAAGCTTTCTAAGTGTGAATTTTGGTTATCCGAGGTCTATTTTCTTGGACATGTTATCTCCAAGGATAGTGTTGCTGTGGATCCGTCTAAGATTGAAGCCGTGCTGGCTTGGGAAAGACCGACGTCTATGACCGAAGTAAGGAATTTTCTTGGTCTTGCCGGTTACTACCGAAGATCGATTGAAGGGTTTTCCCGATTGGCCTTGCCTTTGATGAAGCTAACGCATAAGAATCAACCATTTGTGTGGAGTTTTGATTGCGAAAGGAGTTTCCAAGAGTTGAAGGTTAGACTCACTTCTGCTCTGGTGTTGGCTTTGCCAAACTTATTGGATGACTTTGTGGTGTACTGTGATGCCTCTAAGCTTGGTCTTGGTTGTGTGTTGATGCAAAAAGAGCGTGTGATAGCCTATGCGTCGAGACAGTTGCGACCGTATATATATATATATATATATATATATATACTTTGAAATTTTTTTCTACTTACAATCGTATTTTAAATCGCGGAAAATTTACCCCAATTTCTGATTTCGGGGTGTTTCATCCTTTGTGTGAACCAAACAACTACAAGAAAGTCTATTGACATATAAATTCAATAAATTGAAAAATAAAATTAAAATTTACAAGATTGTTTCTTACAAATCTTAAAAAATCATAAAAAAATAAAGTTTCTAAAGGAGAATTATAACAAAAGGAATTGAGTTCATGTTTAAAAACTCATGGTAAATCCACATTAAAACAGAAGGTACTTTGTGTGATTTTACATTTGAAATATGCCTATGACTCTTTAATAGCTTAAACTTGTGCAAAACCAACAAGGGTTAGTCCAATTGTGAATGATTAAATTTATGCTCATAAGGTTTTATGTTGAATCTTACCGATAAGGGACCCTGTTAGATGGGTGATGTGTAGGTACATCTATAAACACTCATTAAATCTTGAAGTTTGTCCAAACGCAAGTGAGCTTTGGGTCTAAAGTCACCTGAATTTTTTATTCACCAAAAAATGTAAACTTGTGGAGCGTTTGTAAACATGACTTGAGAATTTAGTAGAGTTTACCTTGAATTAAAATACATTAAATAATTATTTATATATTAAAATATGCTAAAAAGATTATCAATAAGGTAATAAAATGCATTAGTATATGCTTCTGGACATAAGTTATAATTTGAATTGACTTTAAAAGTTAAAATTGTCAACAATGTTACTATATAATTAATTTATAATATATATGTATACTATTTTTGATTAATCACAGTCAGGCAAAAAACAAACAACGATAATAGTTTGATTAATTTTTGTTATATTTATTCAAGTCTTACTTAAATGTTGCATATGTGTTAGCTTTGAAAACATAAAATATTTCACAACAAAAAAAGGGTTTGCGATGAACATATTGCATCTCAAAACTTTGAAATTCTGCCACTGAAAGAGTTAGCGGATGAATTGGTAATGTAAAGGGTCCCGTTGCTAAAACCTATGTCATTAAGCTGTTTAGCAACGTAAAACCTATGTCTATGACCAATAGCATTGGAAAATATATGTAACAAGTATAACAATGTTTATTGCTGATATCAGCCCCTACACGTGTCCTTTTCTCAAAGGTTACCTATGTAGCCAACACAGGAAGACATATACCTACACTTGGTAAGCCTTTTGTTAGTTGTAAGTGGTAACTCTTAGCAATGAAAATTTCCCATTACTAGAAGTTTTCATACTGTAAATAGTTATAGGATTTAGCGATGAGAGATACCTTGTCGCCTAGTATAGGTACGTGACTCTCTTCGCTAGGTTTGTTGCTAGTGTGGCAACACCTATAGCGACGAATCTGTGCTATGGTAATAAAAACGTTTTTCTTCCTTATTATTGCCACTTTGATTGCTAATGTAATAACATTTGGTTTTTAGGACAGACATCTAAGGTCCTAATGTAACACCCTCGGTTAATTAGGATAATCTCTTCCATTAGATCATCCTACTTAACTGAGAGGTTACGAGTTTCAGAAAAATATGGAAGTATTTTTTTGTACAAGAAAATTTGGTGGAACAGATACATTATATATAACACTATTATATACAATACATGGTCATAAACAACAAACTATACACACTTAAGATTAGGAGCACACAGGCTCCCGTAAGGCCTTGTTGTTGTTGTTTACTTTGTCGTACTCTTTTGATGACTCCCTATAATCCATGGCCAAATCTATTTATTACGAGCAACTCTTTCTGGTAGACCTTATCCTCTACACCCACTAATCTTTATGGTAGCAGGGCATAGTCTAATCGGGATCTGGAATAATCTGTAAGGGTGAGTTTACACCTCCATAACAATCGGAGAGATGTCATTTCTGATATCCTCTTACAAGGCATAAGATATATCATCACATTTCCTAATCTAGTCGTAATTCTACCTTCTCTCTCTTACTATTCTAATATATGCTACTTATCGTGTACTAGTTTACCATTCCACTCATCATTTCTTAGTTATCTTTGACTTTGTTATCCTTTCTCTCTCTTTTATTCTCACTCGCAGTCTTATGGAAGTATTATATATCGTATTATCTATCACAACATTTAATACTAGTCATCACAAATAATAAGGAAACACGGACACAGGATAGGTCAATCAAGAAATGATTATACAATGTTATGCATGAGTTTGGTTCTGTTACATTTTATCTTGTCTTTAACCCAGTATGATGCATGCAGGCCCAAAATCAATTTATGATTATCGTCTTACATTCCTTTGAACCTGTCCTACTCAGGCTGCCCCTAGGCACAATGTTTATGTGTAACACCCTCGGTCAACTAGGACAATCCCTTCCACTAGATTATCCTGGTCAACTGAGAAGTTACGAGTTTTAGAAAAATTGTGAAAGTTTTTTTTTGTACAAGAAAACTTGGTGGAATAAATACATCGTATACATAACACATGGCCATAACAGTAATTGTACAAACTGAAAGTAAAAAGGGCACACATGCTACTATTAAAGAAAATAAAATAACCTATTCTTTTTGTTCTTGATCCAAGGAGAGTCTGGCTGGTCCTCGATGTGAAGTTTGCATCTAACTTCATGATGTCTGGAAAAATTTAGCGTAAGGATGAGTTTTCACCTCTACAATAATCGAGAAGGTGTCTCATCGATACCCTCCCCACATAAACAATCAATCCAGGATTGAGCTGCCCACTCTCATGGGGTTTCCTATTATATATTCTAAGTTATCTCACTCTTGCTAGTCATAACTATCCATCCCTAGTTCCTCACCCCACTACTAAAAGTTCTAACATTCACAAGATCATAATCAGGTAAAATTGAAAATCAAAACACAACAATGAGATGCATGAGTTCATTCGTTAATCTTATAATTCTTAACCAATATGATGCATGCAACCCTTCTTATACTCATCATCCCAACACGTATCATAATCCCGCCTTATACACCTTGTCCACTAGAGCGACCATAGCTCTCCATGTCTGTTTCTCAAATCAAGAAGGCAAGGACCCTCGGCCATGTAATAAATAACGGATCCACACAGGTCAGACAGGCACTATATGGTCATGGTAACCCCCACTCTGAGTCAGAGTATACCAGGTTTGCCACGGACTATCTTATCTCGGGCACGAATCTGAACCATTAGACGCCCGCCCCAGTATACTCCCAAAACCACCGTAGCGGCCGGTACCCTCAGGGTTCCCCAGCGTACCCCATCGCTGTTATGCTCTAGGGAGTTATTCCGTACCCACCCTTATTCTCCATGTATGATGCGTAATTCATGAATCTTATTCAATTATCTTATTGGTCCTTAATAGGGTTCCTCTAATGACTCCGTTTCATTTCTAATGTCGGGTTTCCTTTATTTCACTAAACCTTAATTACGTTCTCTTTTCTTTTCTTTCTCAAAGTTTTTCAAATCCATAATGGTCTTACCCGACACTTAGAAGTGAAACAAGATCTCACATTTTCTAAAAAAGCCACAGGGTATATTGGCACTACAATGCCTACTAATCATCTCGAATCCTATTTTCACATTTTCGTAATCCAGTCATCTTGGAACCCTCACTGATACCGCTTTTACATTGTCTTTCTCATGTTTATTCAATATTTTTCACCTTGTTTAATCATTAGTGCATCACACCACATGATTTATATATCATGTTCACAAGGAAATTCATTCAATCAATACACCACATCTATAATCAACAATTTTATCCTATCACACAAGCATCCATTACTATAAAATTAATAATACACATAGACATCTATAATCATATTTAATCACGATACATAATGAGTCATGTAGCAAGTACCATATTGCATTTAACGCCTGTCGTACTAAGGAATCATCACATGTTCAACCAACGATTTATGGAGAATTTAAGTATAATTATTTATATCTAAAACTTGTATATTAGTTAACACATCGTCATATCCCCGTTAGTCTAGTATTACAATATGCGCACATCCTAATTTAGCCTACTGATCTAAAGGCGTCTTATGGAATGATTTAATTCTTTATACCTTTCAACCATATATTTTTTTATCGTTCATCTATATTCCATTCAAATTTCCAAGTGTCCAAGTCTACCTTAAATGTGAAACTTAGATTCATACTAAATGACTTGTCATTTATTTCCTTCTATCTAATTAAAGTAACCTTACTTGTTTCAGTAGTATACCTTTTTCTTTTATTCCCTATATTAGTTAACTGATTCCTAGCATACTTCTTTATTATGGTTTATGTCGCCTCTAACCCACATCGTCTTTTGCCTTCTACAATCTACATTACTATTTCTCAATACTATTTATTTATTTTATACCTTTATTATTACTTCTGTACTTATCCTAGTCTATATCATTACTAACCCATATTTTTATTTCCTAAGTCATTTTTGTTTTCGTGTATAATTATAATTCTAAGTGATATCCTTTTAGTTCCCTATTTACTATTAGTCCATATCCTTGTCAATAACATTTGTTTTAATTCGCTGTCTATCCTGACCTACATTTTTTCTAGCCAATATTATCTCTTTTCTTATTATGATCTATATTGATACTAACCAACATTAATTTGTTATTTTCTTTTCACATAATATTACTAACACATATAAGTCTATAATTTTCTAAACCGTAATTTGGTTCATTTTAGTTCATTTCTCTATTGTGACTCACTTAGTACTATTCTTTTATACCTTACTAAATTTAAAATCACTTATATGTATTTTTAATTCCTTAGTCATTTTCTATGGGCCTAATCCTTTTTGTTACTAAAAGTGATAAGTTATTCATTCTTTTAATAGAATTACAAGTTATCTACTTTCTTTAGGCAGACATTTCTTTCATTAGAATTGTAAAGTGGCTCTTTTTACTCTAAGGAAATATCATTTCCTTAATATACTAGAAACATCAATTTAGATCAAATCACTTCCTTCTTACAGTTTTTTTCCTTTGTAAAAAGTTCTTTTAGTTCAAAACAACTTGTCCAAATTAATGAAATCTTCCTAATAACATCCTATCATCTTTAAGAAAATTTCTTATTAAGTTAATAATAGCGTTAAATCCCTTAACTACCATTTTTAGAGATATTAAGTCAGAATCTCTTCTTAAGCCTAAATAACTACTTTAATCACGATATACTAGTATATCAACTTAATTAATTCTAGTGGGACTTACTGGACCAAAATGTACAAATTACATTAGGTTTCAAAAATTAAAAATACTATACAACCATATCTACTCATCCAACCATGCTTACATCATTTTCTACCTCTTAACCAAATCACGTAAAATTTTTATTTTATAATCTTTTTCTTTTTAACGAGTCGATGCATTTTCTTCTTTTCTTCAAGGATATCAGAATATATAATATATATAATTAAATGCCCAAAAATGTAGCAACAAGAAAATCATGGATCTTCCGATCCAACCGTCGGATCGTAACGAGAATCAAGATAACGGCTCCTAACTACGCAAAGAATATTATAGTGGGATCAAAATCAATTTAAAACAAAATGGAACCCCCTTACCTTGCCGGACAGCCGCTGTCCAGGGGAAGAAAATGGTGAAATCACTGAAAATTTGTTAAACGCTCTGAAACGTTTACCGAACGCTTCCAGGTTGTTAAAAAGCTAACATGCAAAATTTTTAAGCTACTAAGGGTTCATGGCCAGCAACAACAAAATCATGACAAGGATACATTTATTTAATTGAAAGGACATAGTTACCGAAAAATCATCATTTACTCTAAATCCTTTGTCATTTCATCACTGATCGTCGCCTACGGTTCTCGATCCTAAGAAAACAACATATGCAATCAAAAATAGACAAGAGGAGTCACAGTTTTAGGATCCAAAAATAGTAAGGAAACAGCCCAAGAATGCATGTATGGTTGCTAGAAAAATTTAAGGAAAAGGGGTGGAAAAGATTCAAGGGATAAAGTTTCAAAACATTACCTTGATGGCTTGAGGATGTCCATGGCTTTTGGAGGTGATGAAGTTTGGATGGTGGGTCATAGAATGTAAGTGGAAGCAAAATTTTGTGGTTGTTTTGGGAGCAGAAGTCCACGGGTTTTGGAAGAAGAAAGGAAGGGGAATTGAAAAAAAATTATGGCAAGATGGCATAGCACATTATGATGTACCATGAAGGTGGAATTTAAAATTAAAATTGGAAGAGTAAAGTGTAACTAAGAGGGGTTGGCTCACGATGCTAGATGGCTTTTGGTTTTAATGTCTAGAGAAACTAAAGAAAGGGAAGAAAATGTTTATGAAATATAGGGGTCTGAAGCATTAGAAAGGGACGTGGAAAAATAATTGGAGTAAGGGCAGCTTGACAATCAATCATGTAGCATGGCATGATCATGATGATATAACATCATGTTATGCTAACTCCTTGCAATAAAAAGAGTTAGAGAGAGAAGAGAAGGTGGTAGGCTTGCTGAAGAAGGGTAAGGCTGAGTGAGACAAGTGGCCATTGGGTGTTGCAAGGTAATTGGCTCATGTTGCATGGAAGTTGATGTGTCAAGGTGTTGGGGCGTCACTTTGTTTAGGCTTTTAAGGGATGATGCAAGATGAATTTGGAAAAGATCCCAACATAAGAATTATATACCTTTTACTTGTATTTTAATTGATATATGAAACAAAAATTTTCATTGAGAAATGAGAGAGTTATGGCCCAAATATGAAAGAAGTGCAAAGGTGTGACGGGATTATTGTTTCTTGTAAAGATTAATTTTCTGGGCAAAATTGGTTTGGATTTTATCTTTGTTCCCTCCATTAAAGTTGTAGGGAATTGAGTTAAGAAAATTTTGACAATATAATTGTTTGATTTCATGGTCTTACAAATGAGAAACATAAAAAATACTAAACATGGTGTAAACTGCCATTATGAAAACATGAATAAGTGTGGTTTCTTAAATTCTGGGATTTATGGAGCAAGAATTGGCTTTTAAGATCTTCATGAAGTTTGTAGATATTATTGTTTTCTTTAATTTGATATATTATTTATGACAATCTAAGTTTGTTAGCCCAAGATATACCTGATTTATGACAGGATGCTCCCCAGATCAGCTATGGCTTCAGAAATAAATTCACCATTAATTCTCCTTTGCGAATTTAGTTTTATGCCCTTCATGAACATTGTAGAGGTCTATGATACGGATCTATAGCAAAAAGAACAGAGTGATTCAAACATTGGACAAGGAAGATACACGAATTACAATGAAGGCTGCCAGCATTGAGATGAAACAACCAAGGGGTTGTAAAGATATATTAAAATGTACCAATCTAAAAGGATTTGGCCTTTGATGTCTTCACAAAAATATAGATAATTTTGTTACGGAGATTTTGACACCAAGTTTGTACGAATCAAAGGTCATATTAGAGAGTTATGAATTTTTTCCGAACCATGCATAGGGAAAAATTTCCAAACATTGGAATTTTGAGGTGAACCTACTTAATCTTTATTTTGGGGTTGACAGAGTGAGAATTGGAGCTTGGGGCTAGAAACAGAGATTGAAGATCTTTTCAAAATGAAGAGACCAAGATCAAAATTGTTCAATTCTAAGGTTGTGTGCCAAAGTTGGGTCTAAAACACTGAAGGTATTTGGGTCGAGTTTGAAAATGATTTATGAAGAAACTGATTTATGTAAAATCGATGGTGATAAAGTCTGAATCAAGCTTCGTCCTTTTCAGGAAAAGTTCCTAAAATGTAGAAACAAGTCACTAGAGATTGACTGTGCCACCATCGAATATCCTGAGGTATATGAACGGTCAAACTTAGGAGACGTTAAAGGTTTTGATTGGGCCAGTCAAGTCAAGTTAGACTATAACACCCTAAATTTTAAAGAAAACAATTTATTGAATAATGGTACTTAATTATTTATGGTGCAATAATTGTGGGAGAATTAATTTGACATTAGAGGTGAATTATCGGTAAATTAAGATTTACTGGAGTTGGATGATTTAATGGATGATGTGGGACCCACTTGGCCAAACTAAATATTTGATGGGTCTAGAATGTTTAGAAAATTATTGTGGTTAAGGTGGTATAGCTGAAATAATTTTTAGTGTTAAGGAAATAATTAATCGAACTCGATATATGTTGCTAAACGGGGAAAATATAAGCCAATTAGAATTAAAAAAAAATGAAAATTCCTTTTCCCTCTCCTCACTCAACCGTAGTCTCTCTCCATCTCACCTTTTCACTCTTTTACCCAATGGATATTGGACTTTATGGCACAATGGATAATGGACATGGATGCATGGCTTTGCCCAATGGGTAATGACCAATTTTGGTTATCTTTTGCCTCTCTTCTCTCCCCACCGTCAAAACACTCTTCTTCTCCACTCCATCTCCATTTTTCCTCTTCTTCTTCATTTCCCTCTTGCCAAAACTGAACACCACCTCCTTCCATCCCCATTTCGTTCCTAAAATTAAAACTAAGCATGGAAATGTGAAGCATTTGAGGAGCATGGAGGCTTTGCTTGGACAAACTTCTTCTTCCTCTCTCCCTATTTTTGTTTTGGGCATTAGAATGGATGTGAGGTAAGGTTTCTTACCTGTTTATTATTTCATTTATGGTTTGTGGTATTGGGTTAGAAATGGTGATTTTAGAAACTTTGTATAATAATGGAGATGATGTAAATCCTAGGCTTGATGGCTTAAGAAATGATTTGATAATGTCTTTGTGTTATAAATGGATATGGGTTGTTTGACTTATGATGAATCAATGAAGATAGTGAGTGTTAAATGTTGTTAAGTGATTTTAGATTAAAAACCCTAAGTATTGTAAATTTGGGGGTTTTGGCTAAATTGGTGATATTAATGGGTTAGATGGTCTTAGAAGGAGTTATATGAGAAAAAGGAATTTCTAGAAGCGTTGGAATTGAATATTGAGGTTGATGAAATTTTGAACTAAGTCCAAAATGTATGTATGATGATATATGCATGTGAAACCCAAACCATAGGGTAGATGACCATTGGGAACATTATGTGTTGTTTACAAATGATTGACACTTTGATGATGATATAATGTTTATAATGATGTATGTGAATTGATGGAATTGATGATTGGTGATTACAAGAGACCCTTAAGAAATTGATAATTCATTGGTCATGAGAATGATTTGGTGGGTAGAGATGATGCTTGGAAATCATTGGTGTTAAATTATTGAGGTTCCACTCTTGAGATTTGAGGAATTGAGTTTGAGTATTTGGATGTATGATGAATAAGGAATATGATCTTGTTGTTGTTAGGTGTGGTTAGCCTTTTTAAACCTAGAGGATCTTGGTTTTGGGAAAAGAATTCCCGAAGCCTAACACAAGAATGCGAATTGGTGTTTAGACAAGTCTAGGACTTGATACGATCCCCATAGGATGTTAATAATTTATTAACATTGTGAAGTTGCCTTATGATGGCTTATTAATGACATGCATGTATATGTGTGTTTGTGATAGGATTGTGTTCCAGACGATGATGCGGAAGGATCGAGGCATTTGGATTGCGGTTCTTTTCTCGAGGTAGGAGAGGAGTTTGCATTTTAAATTTTCATGAGTGAATAAATGTGGAATTATGTATATGTGTAGACTCATGCAATGCCTTGCCATGAATGTGTTAAATGTTTGAATTGATGATGTGGTGAATGATGGCTTGGCTTATGTTGAATGTTATGAAAAATATATATGTATGATGATGATAAGTGTTGGGTTGTCATTTTGTTGGACATGAATGATTTGTTAATGAAAATCTATAAATAGATGAATTACTTGAATTGTGAGGTAGTATTTATGATAATTGTGCATAATGATATTTGTGGCTGTGAAATAAAAATGGTTAGAAACCCCTCTTACGTAGTCGATGAATTAGAAGATGAAATGGAGAAGTATAACTTGAGGGATTAGGCCTAAGAATATGAATTCTTTTATGTATGATGATTGGACTAGGTAAATTTTACATGGTGAGGATATAGGTATGTGTAAGGAGTGGAAAACTTAAGCTTTTGAGCGTGTGCTGATTAACTCGCTCAAGTGAGTTGGGATCTCGCTCAAGCGAGAGTCCCTTGTATCAAATGGATGGTCTCTGGATGAATCTTGCTCAGGAGAGAAGGAGTCTCGCTCAAGCGAGATGTGTGTGGAACAGGAGGGATGCTTACTGGATGAATCTCGCTCAAGCGGTTGTGGCCGCGCTTGAGCAAGCGAGAGGAAAAATGGTTCTGGAGAGATCTCGCTTGAGCGAGTGGCATGGAAAATGGATTCTCGCTCAAGCGAGCCATCCTTGAATGAGGCACTGGATGTTTTTCGCCCAAGCGAGCGTGAGTCGCTTGAGCACGTACGAAGGTCTGATGCTGAGACTCTACTCGCTCAAACAAGTGGCCATGTAAGGGGGAATCTTGCTCGAGCGAATGAGCGTGGAAACGCCCCTGGTGGGTTTTCGCTCATGCAAGGAGGCTCGCCCAAGCGAGCTATGTCAATCTCGCTCTAGTGAAGGTGAATCTCACTTGAGCGAGTTGCCCAGAATTGAAATTTATGTTATTTTCTTTGTATTGGGCTTATGTTGGACCCCTTCCTTTATGATATGAGATGATTGAAGGGATGTATGAAAGGTACATAGTGATGATATAACATGGTGGTGTTGATATGGATTGAAACATTAGCATAATTCATTTATGCTCATAATGTGTAATGGGAAAACATAAATGTCCACCACCTAAAATGGAATAATGAAAGAAGGATAATGAGAATATGATGATGAGTTATGAGATATACCCTTGAGTGAATATGAACCCAATGAAAGAATGATTAAATGATGAGGTGTTTATTATATACCGATAAATCGGAGATGTTAATGGTAATATATACTAATGAATGATGTTGTGGATCATTTCCTTGAGTAAAGGATGATCGTTATTATTGATGGATTGTAAAATGCCATTCCATTTTATCCGATTGTGATCTTGTATGTGTGGTATGAAATATAATGATGCCATACCCATATATATATATACATGAGATAATGGTAATGAATAATGAGATGAAAACCCACTAAAGGAAAGTGTGGTAATACTAATGAATATTATGTAATGTTGTAATGCAATTGTGGTTGATTGCAAGTATTGACTTGCGTGTATGATATGAAATATATGTGAAATATGTTAAGATGAAAATGCCACATATAAAACTTGAAAACAATGGCTAAGAAATCACAATGATAAAATCCACTAAGGTGTGTATGGTGGTGTTGGTGATTATAATGATGAAGTTTGATGAGTGGCATTTAGGATGTACAGTGTGAGAAATGCATTTGATTTACATTACATTGCATCCATGGCATATCGTATGCTGTCTATGTGGAATGGTAGGGGGTTCCACTAGGCGGACCCAATGGGAGGGCGGCTCAGTGTACGAGCATTCTTGTTGTTTCCCCTGTGACTCGGTGTGTGAGTCATGAAGCTCTCCATAGTTTGGTGACGAGGCACCCTATGTCGCAGGCCCAGTGGGCGAGCGGCTCTATGATGAGCAAGTACCTCGGTGTCCGACAGGGCACGGCTCTCTCGATGTGTGTTTGGGAGGGGCCCGTAGCACTTTTGGCAAGTGAGGCCATGTTGATCCGTAAGTCACGGGGTGACTAGTGCTACAAATGGGCGATAGCGGTTTGGTACCAGTAAAATATATTATTGAGTATGTATGCTTTGAGATATATGTACACATTTTACTACTATAGTAGAGGCATAGTAGCACACCTATGCTTGTCTCACAATTGGTGTTTATTCCCACAGTCGGATCCATATTTGTTGTTGTCTATCCCATTGTGCATATGCATTAGCTTTAAGAGTATTTGCATATAGCATAGAGATATGCCAGATGGTGATGACGATTGATGATGATTGAGATTATGGTATGGTGGTGGTGTGATGGGTAATTAAGTACCTAAAAGACCACATAAAATTGATAAAAGACATGAATACAATGAAACGATATTGAATATAATGTTGTGTATGTTATGGCCTAGTTTAATGAAGGGCATAATTAATTATGATTGATGATAATGATGATAGTCCATGGTGGCTTTGAGAAAAGACCTGAATGGTCAATGTTGATAATGTTGGCCCATTGTGGCGTTGTGGTAGATGTGTATATGCTTGCTTTGCTATGACTCAGTTAATGAATATGAAGTATGTATGTGTTATTGAATTAACAATTTATGATGATCATTGATGTGTTTAGCAAAGCATACATGATATTGATATGCATATGCACATAATTTTAATTGTATTCATATCGTCATTTGAAATGTATAACTCACTCTCTCATGTGGTCTACTTTTTAGTATTAATGCATGGATGTCGTGGGATGAGGATATTTTGAAGGAAAAGCTTTTGTGAAGGTAAAATAGTGGTAATGGAATGCCTTGGCCGGCAGCATTGTAATTTATTATGTTGTGTATAAAATAGATATTATGATGTTGATAATTACTGTTATTGGTGGATGTAATGTGAATAATGTATAAGTGTTAATAATGTATGACTTTAAGGATGAATTAAATATGGTCAATTATAGATTATGGGTATTGGATATGTATGATGCATGATCATGTAGATATGTATATACATATACCTTAGGCATTGCATGTTCATCAAATTATGTGAAAAGATGATGGATGTCTATTAGGCTTATGATATGCCTTTGCATGCTTTGCTGAGCCTTTTCTCATATCCTCATATATGGGACTAGGCGTATGCCCCGTATACACATTCTTCTTACGTTGTAAAACTTTGTTATTTTGTATAATGTTATGGGCAAACTATTTAACGATCTAGTTATTGATAATCAAATCTCACCCTTTGGTTTTCTGTGGTTCGAGTCTTGATGCAGTCGTGGTGGTGTTTTGGAAATATTTCGAACTCGAAAAATTTATACATATTTTTATTGTTTAATTATTTAGATTACATCGAGATTCGAGTCTAGAAAATCGGGGTGTTACACAGACACCTTTGATTCCTCACGGAGGAACCCTAACAGGACTAGTTTCCCTCTGGATCATTAGTCTCAGGTTGAACGGTTAGAGTCCGACCTCCGACTGGGTCCCACAGTTTAAATCTGAGGAACCAGGCGATATTTTATTATTAAATATAATTATCAAATAAATAAAAAATTTAAAATATATAATTTCAAAATAAATTATTATAATTATTGATCTATTAAGTAATGTTGACAGGAAATAATTATCAACTGATATAATTATAAATTAATTAGTACCCAAAATAATCATTATTAATGTATTGTTTTTAATTAAACAGTATTGTCGAATGTTATTTATTATTTTCTTATTTCTGTTTCTCTCACTTGTTACATTCTCTCGGTATTCTTATATTTCATATTATGCTCTGCTTATCCCTATCGTTCTCATTCTAAACTGTTCGGGGAACAGATTGAAGCCTGGAGCTTCTTACTGAAGCTCAATAGAGAATCCTCAGGAGTCCCGAGGGTCTAGTTTCCTATTCTTAAAAATCAGGGCTGTTACATTCTGGACTAAAGTGGTCGAAGCTCACCAAAGTCCCTCTCATCACATTATATCATATTATATCGTATAATATCATATTGTATAATATCATATCATATCATAGGGTACGAAAGGACTCGTAAGTCCTGCTCAACAAGGATCCATTTGATCACATCATACCATAATGGGACTTGGCTCATCCATGACCCTAATACGTACCGTCTTTTAGTTGAAGAACACTAGGTTTGCATTGTTTTCCCTGGTAATCAGGGAGCTACTCTCGAGTCATTGGAGCTCCCAGCCCAGTATACTCCTAAGATTCTCCTCGGAGATCTAACGTGATCGTACGCCAGCGTACCTAGGTGTAAGCTCTGGTTTTCTCAAAACTTTCATATGCAAATGATGCACGCTTACTATAACATCTCTGGTAATTTAATATTAGGAAGGATAAAATAAATACTTTACTAAGTTAGAGCTAAGGGAAATAAGAATTTTAATGTGAGTATATGATTTAAAATGATGTTTTAGGGGTAAAATGCAATTTAAAAATGAATTTTAAAGGAAATGGCATCAGGGACCTGACGCGTAGCGTGGCGTTGGCACGTAGCGTGGTGTTGGCACGTAGCATCGGGTGCGAATTAATGAGCTGACGTGTAGCATCATTCTAATGCATAGCTTCAGCATGGCGATCAGCTTTATGGAGGACATCGAAAACAGAACTCAAAAACACCATTCTTCCTCTCTTTTCTCCTCTCTCACAGATTTTGCCCAGAACTTGGTGAAAGCTCTCATTTCTTATAATTTTGAACATTGGAGGCTAAGGTAAGGCGCGTGGGTGTTAGTGTATGCACTATGAGCTATTAATATATCAATTTTAACTTATCAATAAAATTAGTATTTTCAGTTTTAGACTAATTTTAATGCTATTTATCCTGGAATAATAGGTCATATAAGAATTATTCCTAAAACATCCCTAATCAAGTATTTGCATGAAGACATATAAATACATTAAGATTAGTGTGTGAATGTACTCATGATTTGATCTCACAAATCATGGATATATGATATCAAGTCTTTACACAGGTACACATTAAGAGTAATGTTGTACTGGACAGACCCACCATGAGAACGTTGCATGGATCGTTACATGAGTGTCATAAACGGTTCTCAATATGATAATGGTATATAGTCCTTTGACCTGAAGTCACTACAATTCCTACATAAGGAGTTGTTGTTTTAATACAATCAAACGTTATCTGTAATAAAATGACCATAAAGATTATGATTAGACAATAGACAAATTATGCAGAGGGATATGAGTGATGTAGATGGAATTTGTCTCTCCTATGTGACAGGAGTGATATCTATGGGCCACTTGATGGAGTGAGACTAACGAAATGCATGGCCATGCTAGGATGAATAAATATTAGATATTTATTCTGTAAAGTCTACTCTGGTATCAAGTAAAATGAATTGGGCCACACAAGGATGACGACGACCATGCCTTGGGCCCAATTAGATATCGTGACAAAAGGAATAAATATATAAAATAATTATCACTTATAGGTTATGTCGATGATAAATAATATTCGGACATAATGATGTATTGCTAGATACCGCTCTTATTTTATATTAATAATAAAATAGTTTATTATTAATATAACCCAATATTTTACCTATAGGGTCACACACATAGAGTAAGCCCACCGGAGGATAGTTTTATTTTAGTTGGACTAAAATAAAACTATTTAGGCCTAACTCATTTAGAATGAGTCAGGAGCCCAATGTTTAATGAGAGCTCAGGTCAAGACCTAAGCCTATATATAGAGCATGAGATGCTCATAGGTTACGGCTCAAAAATTAGATTACAGTAAAATTCCGTACTAGCATTCGGATCTTTGGTTTTCTGGTGGGAGTGCTCGTGTGGACTCCTAAGGGCGAAGCTACAATTGCTTCGATCGAGAAGCTCGTTGTGCGTCTACAAGAGGTAATCCCTAGATCAAAATTTTAATTACATAATGCTTTGAGACATTTGCATTTGCAATCCTTATTTTTGGGAATCCTTTGTGTTTCCGCTGCCTGACCCTGATGGGATTCCCTAACAGTAGGAACCCAAAATTTCAAGTCTCCTTCTCTTCTCTCTTTTTCCTTCTCTAAAACCGAATTACATGTTGTGGGGGAGGCTTTGACTTAGAGTTTTATGGACTTGGGAATCTTGGATTTTGAGTTTGAAAGAGTAAGGAGGGTAATGTACTAATGGATTGTGGGTTTCGGTGACCATATGTGCCAAAACAAGTATCAGAGAGTCGATTGACAAAGTGGACATCAAATTTGGAAGGGGGAAATATGAATCAAGTGACTTGGAGATGCAACTGACACTAAAAACAAATTATTAAAGCTTGGAATCAAGGTAAGGGGGTGTTCGGGTCATGATTAATTTGAATTGGTTTGAATATTAGGCTCGGGGAATTTATAAAATAATTGGGAGCTATTAGGAATTTGTAAATTAGTTAGGAAATATTTATATCATTATATCTATACATGTGTATGCATAAGTGAATAGTTAAATGTTGAATAAGTATATTAATTTGATTAAATATGTAATAGAAAGTAAAGAAATAAGCATATGAATAAGTTGAGATGAATATTAATGTTGTGTAGTGTGATATATGTTATTTTAATCATGCATAACTTGATGAGAATAATGAAATGATGATTATGGAAGTATTGTGACATGGCATGTGAGGGCTGGTCTGTGTGGCCCTCCCTGCGAGATGTTTAGAATGTCAATTTTTGACTATTACAATGAGATTAATGTTTTAGCCATGTTTAATATGATTCGATATGTGATTATGTGATGTAGGACAACTGACGGTATATATAGCCTTTCGTTTTCCGGCTCCCGTGGTTTTTATGCCCAATTAAGCTACCCAGGGGTCAAGTAGGACCCAGTGGTTGAGGTGGAGAGTCAAGTAAGACTCGATTGACCAAGTAGGTTTCACGGGGTATCAAGTAGGACCCCCAGCTGAAGGCTGATCCTTTAGTATCCAGATACTAGAAGTCTGATATGCATGTGAGTCAGTGGTGCGATACATGAATTAATGTTAGGATGTTTCCTAATGAAATTGATGATTGAACATGCATATGATATGTTAATTTATATTAGTTTGGAAATAAGAATATGTATGTGGTTTATGTTATCTTGGAAATTATATTGAGGAATGAGTAGATACAAATTAATATGACATAAAAGTAAGAAATATATAAATACCATGGAATCAAGTAAGTTAATTAATAATAAGAAGAGTGGATGTTAGAATGTTGCAACTATTTAATTTCCATTCTATATTAATTAGTGTTGGAGAAAAGTCTGGAAAATGTTGAATCATTTAAACCAGAATTCATGAGATTTGTTGATAATCAACATTGTGCAGTGTAATTCAAATAGAGTCATATCATATTGTTGATTGATGTGGGTGTTCAAGTGTTTCAAGAAACATAAGGCTTAAGCTACAAAAGAAAGGGGGAGCTTATACATCAAAAGTCTGAACAATTAGTTGTAACATGGATTCTACATTCTAAGACTAAAAGCATCTAAAAGTATGATGATTCACCTCAAAAAGAAATTATCTCGCATCAGAATAATTCACCAGACTCAGAATTGAAGATATCATTCGAGCTTCAGAACATTTGAAAACATCAGACTCTACCTCCTCACCTTGAATCATCTAAGAAAAGGTCTGGTACATGAAGCATCATCGGTTATAAATCATCTCCATCAAAAGCCAAATGAAAAGATTTACGAAAAGAAAGATTAGCTAAACAAGGTGGATTCCAGTTCAAAAGCGTACAAAGTTTCATCCCTATCTCACGCATTCATAGATTCTTGGAATCTAAAATTTCCTTGTTGGTGTAACTGGGGCTACATCTAGCCCACCTATGACTGCAGTCTTCTAAAAAACTCTCGTATTAAGATTGCGTCTTCGAAACGTCTCTCTTTGGCAACAAAAACTTTTACCCATTGTGTAACCTCCTCAAGAAAGGCTTTTGTCCTTCATACAACTACTCTCTTAACGGCTATATAATTGACAAGCCTCTTCCTGAGATCAACAAGATGATCCTATATAAGAAAAATCAATCCCTTTATCAGTTGGAGCTCTCGAGAAGAAAAAGAAGAAATATTAGAAGAGAGTAAAATAAATATAAAGAGTTAGAGCAGATCAAGGAACATATGAGAGTACGAAGAATAACTCACGTAATGAAAATATACAAAAATACAAGACACAGTTATATAAGCTTGTATTCATAAACAAAGAACGTTATATGACTCTCAAGAAAAAAGAAGAAGAAAGAAGAGTCATATAAAAAGAGGGGAGAAAGAGAGAGAGCTTGTGAGCTAAATAAGCTGATCTCATATTCACAAGCTCTAGTCGTCGATAAGCCGTTAAAAGAGGAAGGCTTATCTTGTCTTAATTTTTCCTATCTTTTGTAATTACTGGTCTGGTAGACCTGTTGGGAAACACCTAGGCTTGGAGAGGCTTTTAAAAGAATACTCAGGGTCTAAGCCAGGAATGGCTCATGAAAGAATACTTGGGTCTGCCCCAGGAGTGGGTGCGTGCAAAGGAATACTCGGAAGCACGGGGTGTGCTTAGGCCAGGAGTGGCTAAACTCAAGAATACTAAGGCCAGGAGTGGCTGAACTCAAGAATACTCAGAGGCTAAGAATGGTTAGACTCAAGAATACTCAGGGGCTAGGAGTGGCCGGTCTCAAGAATACTTAATGCGCGGGTTATGCTTAAGCCAGGAATGGTTAGAGTCAATAATGTGTTTATATGTTGAAATAGGTTTTGATAATGACAAATAAAGTGTTCAAGAATCTAAAGAAATCAAGAACAATATCAAGTTGAATTAAATACATTGATAATAATCAAAATAAGAAAGGATAAATAACAATGAGCCATATGATCAGAAAATGTCAACAATACATGAAAAGGGCACCAACAGGCATTTGAATAAATTCAAAGGGACCCTGAATCGATTCACACGAATGGCACAACTCTCTAAATTGATTCAACAGCCCATTGAATCAATTCATACATGATTCCAAAAGCCTGAATCGATTCAACATGTATATGAATTGATTCACACGTATTTTGACAGGCCATGAATCGATTCAATGAGGAAATGAATCGATTCACACGTTTTATATAGCCCCTGAATTGATTCATGCAATGCAAATTTATCTAAATTGAAGGCACACAATGCAAAGGAATCGATTCATGTTTTCGGGAATCAATTCACATCAGTGGAAACAGCACTACGGGTTTTAAGATGAAATGGAAACAACACTATCAGTTTTTAAGATGAAATAGAAACAACACTACGGATTTTTTGAAAGCAAAACAACATTACTGAATTTAAGCAAAGTGCCAAGCTCAACCATGCAGAAAAGAATAATTAATTACAATGGCACTATGTATTTGAAGGCTATAAATAGAGAAGGAAATTGAAGAAGCAGATGTTTCAATCCAAGTAGAATGAAAAATCACTCTCTACCTTCTTCTCTGTTCTTTGTTCTTTCTCTTAGCATAATCTCTCCTTAATTTATCATTTGCAGATACATTCAGAGAGAAAACTTATTTTGAGTGTTAAATCTGTATATCCACTCTATTAAGATAGTTACTCTTGTAAAATCACTTACAAAATTCTGAGAGTTTTTAGGTTGGGTTTCAACCTTGTTTATTGAGAGATTGTGAGATTGGGTGGGTTGCCTTTTTACTTGTAAGGATTGAGTTCTTGAGTGTGGGATACTAGGAAGATGCAATTGTTCAAAGTTTGTATATCTAATCTCCAATAGTGGAATCCTTTAAGTGGGTTGCTTGAAGGCGAGACGTACACCCGTGTGGTGGAACTCGTTATATGAGTTTTAATTTTCTCTTTCCCTACACTTATTTATAATTATGCATTTGAATTGCTTGCTTACTTTATAGTGATTAAAATTTATTTGAAACAAATTAACTTAACTCTTAGTTGAATTCACTTGTTACATATTAAGTGTTTGTTAATTTGCTTTGTGTATAAATTGATATTGTTTACCATTAAATTTACAATCTTCATTAAGTATATTTGTTAAAGAATCAATTCAAAAACATTCCAAAGAAAATTTTTAATACTCAATTTACCCCCCCCCCTCCCTCTTGAGTAATTGAGGCCACTTGGTTAACAAGTGGTATCAGAGCTTGACTCTTGGTAGATCAAGCTTAACAGCTTCAAGAGAACAAAATGGCCTCTACTTCTTTTAACGTTTTTCCTGAGGGTGGTGCCACAAATAGACCTCTCACTTTCAATGGTGAGGGTTACGCTTTTTGGAAAGAAAGGATGAAAATTTTTGTTCAATCAATTGATTTGAAAATATGGAATGCTATTGAAAATGGTCCTTTTATACCTATGCATACTGTTGATGGTAGACAAATTGAAAAACATATGGATTATTGCACTAGTGAAGAATAAAAGAAAGTACAATATAACTATAAAGCTAAAAATCTTATTACTCTTGCCTTAGGTCCTGACGAATTTTTTAGAGTAGTAATATGTAAATCTGCTAAAGGAATGTGGGATACTCTTCAAATTACTCATGAAGGAACTAGTGATGTCAAGGATTCTAAAGTTAGTACTTTAACTAGCCAATGTGAAATTTTAGGATGAATTCTAGAGAAACTATTTTAGAACTACAAAAGAGATTTACCTTAATTATTAATCATCTTATTACACTTGGTAAATCATACACTAACAAGGAACTTATCCACAAAGTTCTAAAAAGTCTTACTAGGGAATGGTAACCTCTTGTTACTACCATCAAGCAATCTCCCAACATAAATAAGATGTCTCTTGCTATACTATTTGGTAAGCTTCAAGAGCAAGAACAAGAGCTAAAAGACTTAAAGATTGTGGAGGAGGAAGAAAACTCCTCTAAGAAAAAGCGGCTAACTCTCAAGGCCACTTCAATCGATGAGGATGAATCCGAAAGTTACCTAGATGATGATGATGAGCTAGGCCTATTTCTGAAGAGTTTTGTAAAACTGATGAGAAACAAATGATTCCAAAAGAACTTCACTTCCAAAGGTAAGAAATCTACTCCTAAAGATAATAATTATTCACTGACTTATTTTGAATGTGGAAGGAAGGACACTTCAAGGTGGATTGTCTAAATCTTAAAAAGAAAAAAATCAAAAATGAAAGAGAAAAGCATACATAGCATGGGATGACAACGATGTGAGTAGT
Source organism: Clitoria ternatea (assembly GCA_037962975.1). Lineage (NCBI taxonomy): Eukaryota > Viridiplantae > Streptophyta > Magnoliopsida > Fabales > Fabaceae > Clitoria > Clitoria ternatea. Next base: position 42,869,945 of record CM075669.1, on the reverse strand, counting down.
TTGGATGAATCAGAAAACGAAGAAGCCAACCCATGCCCCTTGGCCAACCACTAAGATGAAGAAGATGAGGTAAACTTCTATGACTTAGATAAAGATGAAATACTTGATGCCTTTAAAGAATTATATGACAAATTTGTGAAAGTTTCAAATAAGTATAAGTTATCAAGAAAAACCATTGACACTCTTGAAATGTATGTTATAGAACTTGGTAAAGAAAATGAAATTTTGAAAAAGGAAGTTGTTAATATTCAAGCATGCTCTAAAGATAAACCTTGTGATTGCTTCAAGAAATGTAATGTATTGGAAAAGAAAGTTTTTGACATAAACAAAACTCTTGAAAAATTCACTAATGGTAAAGACAATTTAAATGCTTTGCTTGGTAAACAAAGATGTATATTTGATAAAACTGGACTAGCATTCAATACCTCTAGAAAAGAAAAACATTACAAGAATTTCTTTGTACTACCTAGTAAATCATATTCACCTTTTATGAAATGCAATCATTGTGGTCTCAAAGGACATAGTGCCTCTAATTGTTATGTTAGAAAATTAAGGCCAAAGGTTGTGAAGAAAGTATGGGTTCCTAAGGGAACATTACCGTAAACTAACCTACACGGACCCAACATAAGAAAGGTACCAAAATCTCTAACTTAATTTGTTTTGTAGGTATGCTTTAAAGTAAACAACACTCATTGGTACTTGGATAGTGGGTGTTCTAAGCACATGACGGGAGATAAAAGTAAGTTTATATCAATCACTCCCCGAAATAAAGGTTTGTTACATATGGAGACAATACTAAGGGAAGAATTCTTGGAATAGGAAATATTGGTAAAAACTCTTCCACCTCTATTAATGATTTGTTATATGTTGAAGGACTCAAGCATAACTTGCTTAGCATTAGTCAATTATGTGATAAAGGATACAGAGTTTTATTTGAATCAAATAGTTGCATAATTGAAAATAAGCTAAACAAGGAAGTAAAGTTCATTGGTCAAAGAGTTGATAATATTTACATGATTAATCTTGATTGTCTTGCTTCAAATGATGTGCAATGCTTCATAACTAAAGAGGATGAATCATGACTATGGCATAGAAGAATTGCCTATATGCATATAGACCATTTAAATAAACTTGTTTCTAAAGATTTAGTAATTAGTTTACCAAAGTTAAAATTTGAAAATAAATTTTGTGATGCATGCCAAAAGGGAAAACAAGTAAAGGTATATTTTTAAGCCAAAAATGTTGTTTCAACTAATAAACCTTTACAATTTTTGCACATGAATTTATTTAGACCTTCAAAAGTTAAAAGTTTTGGTGGAAACTATTAAGGTTTTGTGATTGTGGATGATTATTCAAGGTATACATGGATATTATTTCTTACTCAAAAAAAATGAAGCATATCATGTGATAAGTGCTTATTTTATGATTAAATTCATGACTCAATTAGACCCATTTTCTGAATAACTTAACTAAACTGATAAATAATTGAGCATGATTTTGATTATAAAGAAAGTATTAAGAAAAGAAGCTTGAAATGTAAAAATCAGTAAAAAAATTGTCAAAAGCCTTGAAGAAACAAAGAAACACCAGAGCATCAAGCAAGGACGCTTGAGCGTGGTACACTGCACGCTTGAGCGTGGAAGAAACAAAAGCTTACGCTGCCCATGTGCCCAAGCGAAATAATGAAGAACACACCAACAGCCTCTCACGCTTGAGCGTGAGCCCGAGCTCGCTCAAGCGTGACTCCATGCATGACTGGCGCTCAAGCGTGATAATATGGAGCTCAAGCGTGACTCAATTGAAAGAGGAACAACATCAGGATCATCTCACGCTCAAGCGTGGGAAGGAGCCGCTTGGGCGTAAACCCGACCCCGCTTGAGCGTGGCTTGAGCGTGGAATATATCTGTTGAGATAGAAGAGCTTGCTTAAGCGTAACAGGCCCAGCTTGAAGCGAAGGATCAAGAACCTCCTAACGCTTGAGCGAGAAAGGGAGGTGCTCAAGCGTGAGCCCGAGCGCGCCTAAGCGAAAGTAAGCGTGGATCAAGCGTATGCTAAACAGAGGAACCACGCTTAAGCGTGGTCAAGGAAGCTCAAGCGCAAGACAACCAGTGAACATTAGTACCCTTCACGCTTGAGCGTGACCACTAAGCTCAAGCGTGACTCATGCAGTATGGGATTTCTAATTTAATATTCACCAATGGTGCGATGCCAACTCACCCACTTTCTTGTGTTTCTACAAGTCTCTGAAAGATGCTGCATGGGTTCTACGCAAGTGGGAAAGGGAAGCTGAACCTTGACTCCTATAAATCAAGCTGCAAACAACACCATGAGGGGGATCATCAGATTAATCCCCTGTATTTTCCCTCAAAATCCAACCTTTTCCATTATTTTCTGTATTCATATTTTTGAAGGTGAAAATGCAAGGCATGAGTAACTAAACTCCCTTATGGGATTGGCTGTAATCCATTCAACACTGAAGTAATGCTGTTGTAAGTTTTTATTTAGTAATGAGATTTGATAAGTTCTGTATTTCCTTCTGCGTTTAATGCCTGGAAGTACTTGATAACTATTTTCTTGTTTTAAGTTTTCTCAAGTATGCTGGGAAGTGACTTTTGAAAGCAGATCTGAAAGAAATACTTGTTGTGAGTAGGTAGCCAGGGATGGCGTCTAACGCAATAAATGTCAAAACAATCGATCGATAGTGCTGGGATGATTTCAAAGTGACTGAGGGATCAGCGGTTTGAAATCATTCTTATGAATTTTGTAGTCGAGGGATCGATACAAATGACTTTGATTGTGACGTAGAAATTATCTTTTTGATTTACTTATATAAAAACTTATGCAGGTTACAGAAGGTGAAGATGTGATGAAGCCAATCCCTGTTTTACAAAACTGATTTTTCCAACACTGTCATCTTTTGTGGAATTTCACTCTCTGTTATTTATTACTTTTTCATTCAACATCATTCACAACAAAACAAACTAAAAACCTTCTGCCTAATCAATTCAAAACTAAGATCTTCATTCTAACACCTCCCTAGTGGAACGACAACTATACTGTATTACAACTTCTGTGTTTAAACTTGGCACAAGCATTACATTGAGTTCATATTCTACAAACCTGATTCTCTTTCATTGAACTCTTTAGTCCAAATATCTCAAAAACACACCATCAAGTTTTGTTTATCAAGTTTTGGCGCCGTTGCCGGGGAGGTGATTTAAGTTTGAATATTTTAGCATTGAATTGACAAGACAGTGTAAATAAATTTGTTTTCAATTTGTTTTTATTTTTTTTTTGTGTAGTAACTTTGCTATTTTGAGTACTTGATTTATGATCTTGAGAGGACAGGGTACAAAAGAACAACTTGCATTTGATCCAGAGATAGACAGGTTCCTCAAGAAAATCAAGAAAGCCAAGCAGAACTTCCACGTAGGATAAACTTCCTCTGATACAATGGATGTCAACAGCAACAATCAAAACCCACCAAGGAGAACACTTGGAGACTATGCTTTACAGCAAGGGCCAAGACATTTCTCAAGCATTGCAGTTCCAAACACTGTCAGAGCATTAGAAATGAAACCAGCATTTCTTAGTTTGATTAGTTCACACCAATTTACTGGAATGTCAAGTGAAGATCCGTATACTCACTTGGCCACATTCTATGAATTGGTTGGAACCATGGGATTTAACCAAGATGTTATTGATGCTGCATATTTAAGACTATTTCCTTTCTCTTTAGCAGGAAAAGCAAAGGAGTGGTTACAATCTCATCCAAATCAAAGTTTGAATAGCTGGAACATAGTTGAAGAAAAATTTCTACAAAGGTTCTTTCCTCCATCTAGATTCATCAAGGCCAAATCAGATATTACAACATTTAGACAAGGCCAAGATGAACCTTTTTGTGAGGCATGGGAACGCTTTAAATCACTGCTCAGAAAATGCCCAAACCATGGACTTGAAGATATTGCACAACTTAATATTTTTTACAGTGGTTTAAGGGCTGACACTAAAATGATTTTAGATGCAGCAGCAGGAGGAACAATGATGGCAGTGGATGCTGACCAAGCCACACGGATAATAGAAGCTTTATCCTCAACAGACTACCAAGCTCAACATGATCATCAGCAAGTTCAAAGGAAAGGAGTCCTTGACTTAAACACCACAGATGCCATTTTAGCACAGAACAAAATTCTAACCCAACAATTAGAAGCATTGACCAAAAAGATAGCCAATCTTCCACAACAATTACATGCTGTACAATCATCACAACCAGGGCAACAACAAATGCCTGTAACATGTAACTTTTGTGGAGGAGATCATCTCAATGAGAACTGTGGCTCACAAGAAGCAACTGTATACTTCATGAACAACCAAGGAAGGTCTGGTAATTTCAATTCAAATTTTTCTAACCAACCATTTCAGGGATGGAGAAGTAACCAAAACCAAGGCCAAGGATGGAAGCAAGAGCCCAGCTCTTCTAAACCATATCAAAATAATGGTCCTTCTTTGGTGGAGAGAACTTCTAGATTAGAGGAAACCTTGGAAAAATTTATGCAAACTTCTTTAGCAAGTCAAAAGAACAATGAGGCATCACTTAGGAACTTGGAAACACAATTGGGACAACTAGCCCGACAACTTGCTGAGAAACAGAAGCCTCAGTATGGAGCAAACACTGAAACAAATCCAATAGAGCATTGCAAGGCTGTGACCACACTGACTGAGGAAATAATTGAGGAAGAAGATGGACATGATGCTATCACACCTGAAGCAGTACCTTATAACACCAAAGATCCAGGGAGTTTTTCTATTCCCGTTACTATTGGAAATCTTTCAAAAAGTAAAGCTTTATTAGATCTTGGTGCTAGTGTAAATTTGATGTCATTATCCACACTTAAAAGTATAGGGGATTTTTTAGTAAAGCCAACAAACATGACTTTAAAAATGGCAGATCAATCAATAAAAACCCCTTATGGTATTGTTGAAAATGTTGAGGTCAAAGTTGATCAATTTGAATTTCATGAGAATTTTGTTGTCATAGATATGGAGGAAGATCCTGAAGTTCCCCTAATACTGGGGAGACCATTCTTGAAAGCAGCCAAAGTCATCATAGATGTGGATGACAGAAGAGTAAACATTCGAGTACAGAAAGAAGAAGCCAACTTTATTATTGATGAAACAAATAAATACTCAGAATGTGCACTTGAAAATCTGAATGAAAAAAAGTTAAGGCCTGACTTAGGCAAGAAGGTGGAAAAACTCAACACTCTCCTCCACCAACTCCATGATCCATTTTGAAAAATCTATCAGGCGTCAAGCTGATGACGTTAAACAAGCGCTTATTGGGAGGCAACCCAATCCTTTATGTTTTCATTTTTCATCCTGTTGAATTTACATTGCGCACACTTTATTTTTATGTTTTCCTTTTCAAGTCTCATAATTGAAGTTCTTTTTTTTTCGTAGATCACTCATCAACCCATTCCAAGTGTCAAACACTGATAGAAGCAAGCCAAGAAGTTCAGAAACTATGTTTTCTTCTACATTGAGGTTTCTCATTGGAAGCAAGTTTGCAGCCCACATTGCTGGGCCTGGGGACAGGCCTTCTTTCTTAGGAGGGGTGAGACTTCATAGGCTAGACCAGGACCCTCCTCACAAGGGCCTCCAGCAAGGAAACATGAGACAGAGGATGACTCTTCTAAGGATAAGTGATGAGTTTACTGCTTTAGTTTTTATTGCTTTAGTTTACTTTGAGTTAGTTTTGTCTAACAGTACTGCAGCATACTTTGAAAATTTTTAAAATTTTTTATGCTTTTGGTTGATTGTTTGGATACACCATTACATGCTTGCAGTTGTACCATTTTGGAAAAACCCAACCAAAGATTTTACTTTTTGAACAAGAAAAGTTTCTAAGCAGCAGAATATTTTTAGGCAATAACACTGATTTTTTTTTTAGGCAAAATGACTAAATTAAGAACCAAGGAACTAGAATGCATGTACTTTTGATTGTTTACATGACTTGAACCCTTTTCTGTTAGAATAAGGAAGTAAGCCTTATATCTTGATGAGAAGTGAGAAATCTAAACACTGAGAGCCTCATTTGAATTTGTTAAATTGGCATTGACTGATTTTCTAATTAACCTTCTTCTTAAGAAATAAGCAAGGAAATGATAAGGCAATTTTGAAAACATAGTTAGCCGAGAGCCAAAAAGCTACCCTGATAAGAATATCCGATTTTTTGGTAGCCCATCTTTGAGCCATAAAAAATTTTTTCTCTACCCTGAGCTAAGCATAAAAGCAAAAATCCTACCTTACCTGCATGTTCATCTTGAAAAAGAGCATAAAATATTTTTTTTCTCAAAAGGAGATGAAACAAATAGAGGCAGAAAAAGAAAATGCAAAAAGAAAAATAGTAAGCTATTCAAAAAAAATGTATAAAAGAGCTGGAGGAAAACAAAGGAAAATTATGAAGTTTAAATTCAAAGAAGAAGCCTTCTAAATTGTTAAATAAATTAACTAAAAGCACTTATGCTCTTCTTTGTACATGCGATTTGAATCCAAGAAAAACCAAAAATTCTTGTTAACCCAGCCTCATTACAACCTTAAAAGACCTTTTGATCCTTGCTGTTCATTTGAATTTTGGTTTTACTAGAAATGACGGGCAATGTTAACTGAGCAGTTCTAATGATGGATGAGTAAAACAGACACCTGGTAAGAAAGTTCTCTATTCTTACAGCAATGGGTTACATGCTTTATGAACAAGGTAATGGTGCATTACATTTTAAGGAATTGGTATTAAGAAAATCATTTGCCTAGACATCAACTCAGATTATTGTCTTTTAAACTTTTTGTCTGCAACAGAAACTCAGATTTTTGAACGCTTGATTCCCTTTCCAAAACTTCTTTTTACTTGAGGACAAGCAAAAATCTAGGTTAGGGAGAGTTTGATAAGTGCTTATTTTATGATTAAATTCATGACTCAATTAGACCCATTTTCTGAATAACTTAACTAAACTGATAAATAATTGAGCATGATTTTGATTATAAAGAAAGTATTAAGAAAAGAAGCTTGAAATGTAAAAATCAGTAAAAAAATTGTCAAAAGCCTTGAAGAAACAAAGAAACACCAGAGCATCAAGCAAGGACGCTTGAGCGTGGTACACTGCACGCTTGAGCGTGGAAGAAATAAAAGCTTACGCTACCCATGCGCCCAAGCGAAATAATGAAGAACACACCAACAGCCTCTCACGCTTGAGCGTGAGCCCGAGCTCGCTCAAGCGTGACTCCATGCATGACTGGCGCTCAAGCGTGACAATATGGAGCTCAAGCGTGACTCAATTGAAAGAGGAACAGCATCAGGATCATCTCACGCTCAAGCGTGGGAAGGAGCCGCTTGGGCGTAAACCCGACCCCGCTTGAGCGTGGCTTGAGCGTGGAATATATCTGTTGAGATAGAAGAGCTTGCTTAAGCGTAACAGGCCCAGCTTGAAGCGAAGGATCAAGAACCTCCTAACGCTTGAGCGAGAAAGGGAGGTGCTCAAGCGTGAGCCCGAGCGCGCCTAAGCGAAAGTAAGCGTGGATCAAGCGTATGCTAAATAGAGGAACCACGCTTAAGCGTGGTCAAGGAAGCTCAAGCGCAAGACAACTAGTGAACATCAGTACCCTTCACGCTTGAGCGTGACCACTAAGCTCAAGTGTGACTCATGCAGTATGGGATTTCTAATTTAATATTCACCAACGGTGCGATGCCAACTCACCCACTTTCTTGTGTTTCTACAAGTCTCTGAAAGATGCTGCATGGGTTCTACGCAAGTGGGAAAGGGAAGCTGAACCTTGACTCCTATAAATCAAGCTGCAAACAACACCATGAGGGGGATCATCAGATTAATCCCCTATATTTTCCCTCAAAATCCAACCTTTTCCATTATTTTCTGTATTCATATTTTTGAAGGTGAAAATGCAAGGCATGAGTAACTAAACTCCCTTATGGGATTGGCTGTAATCCATTCAACACTGAAGTAATGCTGTTGTAAGTTTTTATTTAGTAATGAGATTTGATAAGTTCTGTATTTCCTTCTGCGTTTAATGCCTGAAAGTACTTGATCACTATTTTCTTGTTTTAAGTTTTCTCAAGTATGCTGGGAAGTGACTTTTGAAAGCAGATCTGAAAGAAATACTTGTTGTGAGTAGGTAGCCAGGGATGGCGTCTAACACAATAAACGTCAAAACAATCGATCGATAGTGCTGGGATGATTTCAAAGTGACTGAGGGATCAGCGGTTTGAAATCATTCTTATGAATTTTGTAGTCGAGGGATCGATACAAATGACTTTGATTGTGACGTAGAAATTATCTTTTTGATTTACTTATATAAAAACTTATGCAGCTTACAGAAGGTGAAGATGTGATGAAGCCAATCCCTGTTTTACAAAACTGATTTTTCCAACACTGTCATCTTTTGTAGAATTTCACTCTCTGTTATTTATTACTTTTTCATTCAACATCATTCACAACAAAACAAACTAAAAACCTTCTGCCTAATCAATTCAAAACTAAGATCTTCATTCTAACACCTCCCTAGTGGAACGACAACTATACTGTATTACAACTTCTGTGTTTAAACTTGGCACAAGCATTACATTGAGTTCATATTCTACAAAGCTGATTCTTTTTCATTGAACTCTTCAGTCCAAATATCTCAAAAACACACCATCAAGTTTTGTTTATCATCATGCATTTAAGAAACTTGCTAAGATTATCCAAAAGGAGCAAAATTCAAAAATCGCATCCATTAGAACCGATCATGGGGGAGAATTTGAAAATCAACCTTTCGAAAAGTTTTGTGAAAAAATTGGCATTGAACATACTTTTTTGGCTCCTAGAACTCCACAACAAAATGGAGTAGTTGAAAGGAAAAATCAATCTTTAGCGGAGCTCGCAAGAACTATGTTAAATGACAACAATATTGTGAAACATTTTTGGACCGATGCGGTAAATACCACTTGTCATGTTATGAATAGATGTCTAATAAGGCCTATTTCAAAGAAAACCCCCTATGAGCTTTACAAAGGAAGAAAACCAAACATTTCTTATTTTCATGTATTTGGATGCAAATGTTTTGTGTTAAATAATGGAAAGGATAATCTGGAGAAGTTTGATGCAAAATCTGATGAGGCAATATTTCTTGGTTATTTATCAACTAGCAAAGCATATCGACTCTTTAACAAACTAACTTGTATTATTGAAGAGTCTATTCATGTCAAATTTAATGAAGTTAACCAAATTCCTCCAAGAAAGGAAGTTGTTGATGATCTTGTAGGTACCTGATAAGTCTTGAAAAGACTTAATTATTCTGCCTTTTATTTGACTTAATTCATTGTTTAGTGATTAGTTTAGCCTTATTATTTAATTAATTGCTAATAATTTATAATTTATTTAATTATTTCAAAAGTGCTTAATTTATGTAAGAAACTGATTAAAAACATTAATTAGTTAAGAAATTGAGTTTTCATTAACCCAGCGTACAAATACTGGACAATCAGTGAACAAACGCTAGGCAAATTAGTTGTTTATTGGTGCAGGAAAAAGAGCGCTCAAGTTGAAAGGAAAAAGCTGAGCGAGATTTGGAAAATCCGAGTGAGACTTCACAAATCTGACTGAAAAGACTTCCCAAAAGGTTGATCGGAAGGAATTAATAAAAGTCCGACTTAAAAGACTCCCAAGATACCGACTCCAAAATAGAACAGGAAACCGAATATTACATGAAGAACCCGAGCGTCAACTTCAGAATGCTGATTGAATAATCAATTCGCTCAAGCGAGAGTCAAATTCACTCAAGCGAGAGTCAAAAATTCGTTCAAGCAAGCAAGTTCGCTCAAGCGTGACTCCAAAACATCACCCCTCGCCCAAGCTTCTCCATAACGCTTAAAGCGAGAAAGCAATACTGCAGTACATATTTCGAGCTCACCCAAGCGAGAACCCAGTTCGCTCAAGCGTGAAGGCTGTTATTTAAAACACTGATTGTTCCCTCCAGAAGACACTCGGCACCAGTGTTGTTTCCTGCTGCCTTCTCTCCTACTTCTGTACCTTAGTAATTTAGGTAGTGAGCTGTTATTAGTTGGTGCTGCGTTGTGATTAGCTAATGATGAACTGTAATTTGTTAAGAGCTGAGCTATAATTAGTTAGTTATTCCGTAATTATGTAATTAGTTAGTTAGTTTAATTATTAACTTAGCTTTCCTAGTGATTAGTTAAGTTCATTAGTTAGGTAGATGCTTATATATATGCTTGTACATATTCTGTAAAGAAAGAAAAAACCAGAAAACAGAGTACATAGAATACAATTCATTTTCCATTTCTGACATCTTTCTAATTCCTTTCACTCTCTAAACTCTCTCATCCATGTCTTTCCACATTCCTTCGATGGAACCAATGTCGATGGAGTTCTAAATCCCTAAGGTTGGGATTGCGAAGGTTAGCAATGGAATCTTGAAGCTGTGAGTGAGGAAATCAACTTCTAGATCCTGAGGCGAACAAGCTGAGGAGTGGATCTGTTTTGCTGGATTGACAAATCCAGAACTGATAAAGAACTTCGCCAGTGAGGAATCATGGTTGAAGCTTAGGTAACTTCCAGCTTTCTAACTAGTTCAGGCCTAATCAATTTAGGTGAATAGTTAGAGTTCAACCTCCAATTTCGCATTAGATTCTTAGGTTAATTGAGCACTTAAGGAATTAAGGTTCGATGCTTAAGGATTAGTGTTTTTCACCTAAGGAATTAGGGAATAACCACAAGCAGATTTTCCTCTGGATTATGAAGTTTGATTATACTTTAATTGCATATTTCTTGATGAATTTGTGAACCGAAGCAATCCTGACCTATTTTCTATTAATCACCTTTCACATTTCGTCTTAACACTGTTTTTGGAAATACAAAAACAACTAGAAAACATTAAAACAACAAAAACCGAATGAACTTTCTGTGCCTTGTGTTGGTTCAGCTTGTACTAGTCTGAGATTGAGGTATTTACCACAATCCCTGTGGGATGATCAAATATAATACAATTTTAACGACTGGTGCGCTTGCCAAAGCGTAAATCTTCTGAGAATTACACATCAAAATAATGACTCAGAGATTTAGCATCAGTACCTTCCAAGAGATGACATTGGACAACAAAGAAGAAGAAGTCAACAACGAAGGAGAAGCAACCCTAAATGAGGAACCTCAATAAAAGAAGTGGATCACCTTAAAAGATCATCCTTTGGACAACATTTTAGGTGAAATAACAAAGGGTGTAAGTACTCGCAATGCTATTAGAAATACTTGTAATCACTTAGCTTTTGTTTCACAAATTAAACCCAAAAACATAGATGAAGCTATTATTGATGAACATTGGACGTTGGTAATGCAAGAAGAGTTAAATCAATTTGAAAGAAACTAAGTTTGAGAACTTGTGCCAAGACCTAATGACCATCAAGTAATAGGAACTAAATGGGTTTTTAGAAATAAACTTGATAAAAATGATATTATAACTAGAAACAAGGCTAGGTGAACTGGTCTGATCCGGGGTCAAAGATTCGGAGTGGGGACCAGCCTCAAAAGTCAATGATAGGAATATTTGTACACTAGTACATTAGGTATCCAGTATTATGGTCTGAACTTTCAGTGGGAGAATCCAGTCTTGATGTCCTAGAGATCCTTCACACCAAGCTTTCACGTTGAAGAGGGGCGAAAGGTGGTGTCACCTCTTCTGAGTGTGAGAATTGACTATTTATAAGTGAACAAGGTGAATGGAACGTTAGGTGCAAGTGGGGCTAAGGGACAAATAGTACACTACTCAATGTACGATTTTGACACACGACGCGGGGAGAGCCGCGTCTCCTGTGAATTCCCCTTGCGGTTGTACCTTGTACCTTCTGTTGGGTGATGTGGATACTTTCCGGTGTGCAAGGTATAAACCTAGATAGACCGGTATAGAGAATGCCACATACAGGTTTACAGCCTGGAGGTATACCTGTGAGGCTGGTAGCACAGTGATAGCGGATGCAATTACCTATCTGCCTTAGGTACCGTATCAAGACTAGATCACTAGGCTAGTTGCTAAAGGTTATAATCAAGAAGAAGGAATTGATTATGAAGAAATGTATGCTCCCGTAGCTAGACTAGAAGCAATTAGGTTACTGTTAGCTTTTCGTTGTTGCATGGACTTTAAGCTTTATCAAATGGATGTCAAAAGCACTTTTCTAAATGGTTACATTCAAGAAGAAGTATATGTTGATCAACCTCCTAGTTTTGAAAATCATAAATTTCTAAATCATGTTTTCAAATTAAGAAAAGCTTTGTATGGTTTAAAACAAGCTCCACGAGCTTGGTATGAAAGACTAAGTAAATTTCTCTTAGAAAATAATTTTGAAAGGGGAAAGGTTGATACTATACTATTTATAAAGCACAAAAACAAAGACATTCTTTTGGTTCAAGTTTATGTCGATGACATTATATTTGGTGCCATTAATGAACTTCCCTGCAAAGAGTTTACCAAGATCATGCAGGATGAATTTGAAATATCTATGATGGGAGAACTTACCTTCTTCCTTGGACTACAAATCAAGCAAACTAAATAAGGGACTAGTCAATCTAATTATTACAAAGAATAGCTTAAAAGATTCGAAATGGACAAAGAAAATAACATAGCCACACCCATGAGTACATCATGTTATTTGGACAAAGATAAAAAAGTAAAGATGTTGAAATCACCAAATACCGAGATATGATTGAATCCTTACTTTACTTAACTGCTAGTAGGTCTGATATCATGTTTGCTGTATGTATGTGTGCTAGATTTCAAGCATGTCCTAAGGAATCACATTTAACTGCTATTAAAAGAATAATGAAATATTTAGTTGGAACATAAAATGTTGGTTTATGGTACCCTAAAGGTGTCAAGTATACTTTAATTGGTTATTCTGATTCTGATTTTACTGGCTGTAAACTTGATAGAAAAAGTACCAGTGGTACTTGTCATTTACTTGGTAGTTCTCTTGTTTCTTGGCATAGCAAGAAACAAGTTAGCGTCGCTTTATCAACGGCTGATGTAGAATATGTTGTAGCTGGGAGTTGTTGTGCTCAAATTCTTTGGATGAGACAACAACTTCTTGATTTCGGTGTTGTCTTAGATCAACATAAAATGCGACAACACTAGTGCGATAAATATTTCCAAAAATCCCGTTATGCATTCTAGAACTAAGCACATAGAAATCCACAGGCTAACCCACCTATGAGATTTTTTTTGCTTCTTTTGTATTCCTTTGAAATTGTTGGGCCTAAATCATTTTTTTATGAAACCAAAAACATATGCATGATAATAATTAATAACATCAAAAAATTCAATCATGATTCATGAAATAAGCTCATGAAATTTTAAATTTAATAGTTTTTTCATCCAAATATAAACCTTAAACATGACAAATAGGTTTCAAATGCATGATAATAATTAATAACATCATCAATGTCTTAAAAACTCCAAAGACAATTGTATACATGAGTTTAAGTTAGGGTTAGAGTTTTTAGTTTTTTGTTTCTATTTTTAATATATTTTTATTTTTACTTGGCCTGTAGGTTGGCCCGTGAACCTACGGGCCAGACCCATTTCAAACCATGGGTTACGCGGTCCCAACCTGTGAGCCTATTTTTTAAATGGTCCAATTTTCTTTGACCCGTAACCCGTATAAGGAGTGACTAAACGGGCTGACCCGCGGGCCTGGACCCATTTACCTAGCTCTGATCGTGAGAGTCTCAGCTAAAGTGTGACTTCCTTATGGTGCCTACACCAGATAGGCTTCCTACCATTGTGGTCAACATCATGGGTAAAGTCTAAGCTCTAGTGGCTTTTAGTGATTTAAAATAGCCACCCAATGTGAGAGGACACTATTAGAGTAGCCCTAGAACTGATAGGATACCTTTAGACAAACCTTGTTTAGGGCACAAAGGGGTAACATTCCTTCTACCTTTCATTTTTATGAATTAAAGGATTTTCTTTTTTACACCCCAAAAATTGTTTTAAAAAAAGGGCCCAATAATCTGTCATGGGGCAAGCGGTTTTCAAGTCTGTTCAATTTCATTCTTTTAGTTATAGGCTCCTTGGATCATAAATTTTTTTATGCAAGGTTCTTCTAAAAAATCAGACGATCCGAGAAGTTTGTAACTTATTTTTATGCTTTGTTAATCATTATTTCCTATAGATAAGGAAAATATTTTTAGAAAATAGTGATTAACGAGGCATGACAAGTCCACAAGTTGACTTTTTTTTTGTTTTCCTTTTTTTTCTTTGTTATCTCTTTCTTTTCCTTTTCCTTTTCACCAACACATCTTTTTTTAAAAAAGAAGAAATCATAGGGAGGCACCCTTACAGAACTCGTCTTCAGGCAAGACTCATGGCTGAGACAGATAACAAGACTAAGAACTTAAGGAACGTGGTCAACTAGTTAAGGGAACAGATAACTGAGTTGACCAAGCATCTAGAGAAGAGAGTCATAGAGGAGGCCCCATCCACAAGCAACATGTGATAACCAACTTCTTATTTGCACCCTCCTGGTTTTACTCTGACCCAGTCCGAGGATGCTCTACCCATTAACAACACTGGAAACTCTGGCCAAGCCGTTGATCCTGCGCCATGCATTTTCTATCTTATGACATGTCATATGGGTACATGCCTCCTCAAACTTTCACTATTCAAGATGGTAACCTTATACCCTTTCCGTAGTATGGTTTACTTCCTAGATATTTTCCTCCTGTAATCTCGGGATCCCAAGATGGGAATGCAGTACCCACAACAAATCCACAGGCTCAGAATCCTACCCAAATGGTCCATCTATTGGTTAATCAAGTGTCAGGCCCATAGACCTCTAAGCCTTGGCCCACTCAGTCACCAACAGCTCAAATCGCTCAGCCTCTCTCGAACTCACAAGGTTTGACCTAGACAAATCCCGCACATTAGGCACCACCCTCCCCTCCCTTCCACTCGTAGTACAACTATCCATATGGGTATATGATGCCTCACCCTGTCATCATATAGAGCACCAATACTGCAGTTACATCATGGAAGACGTGGGAGGTTTTGGCTCAACAGACGCATCTGAACTTTGCCTGGTCCCAGATATGGTGATACCTCCCAAAATTAAAATGCATAAATTTCATAAATATTGGGGCATATCCTGTCCTCAAAATCATCTGACCATGTATTGTCGGAAGATTGCTTCCCATGCCTTTGATGATAAGCTGCTTATTCACTGCTTCTAGGACAGTTTAGTAAGAGCCACCTTGACTTGGTATATGCATCTAGAATGCACTCACATAAACTTCTGGAAGGACTTAGCTAATGCTTTCCTAAAATAGTACAAATACAACCTAGACATGGCACCTGATAGACTGCAGTTACAAAATATGACTAAGAAAGATAATGAGTCTTTCAAGGAATATGCCAATGCTGGCGAGAGATGACTGCACAAGTGGACCCACTACTACTGGAGAAGAAGATTATGGAAATGTTTATTGATACACTTCAAACTTCTTTCTATGATAGGATGATCAGAAGTGTAAGTTCAAAATTTTTGATATCGTCATCATTGGGGAAAAAGTAAAAAATAGGGTAAGGACGAGGAAACAGGCCCAAACTTCATCTAGGGGACCTTCCATGAAAACATATGTGCAAACTGGAAGAAAAAAGGGCGATGAGGTGAATGTTGTTACCTATAATCTAGGGAACTCTCATCAAAGGCCGTACAACCCTGTATTTTTTCCCCATGCCAACCCCTATCAGTTCACGTTGTATCCTCGGATAGCCACTACTACTTACAGCTACTCTCCCTAGCCTTTCCCTCAACCACCTCATTATCAGTCACCCGTGCCACCGCACAATCATCAAAACATGCTAGTACTACCACCACAACAATGGACTCAGGCACCAAACCATAATAAGAACTAGAGAAAGGAAAATAATGATCACGGACCTATTTACTTTGACCAAATCCCTATGAGTTATACTGAGTTGCCACCACAACTTATTCAAAACTCCCTTGTGGAGCCCTATCCTTCCAAAACCCTTAAACCACTTATCCCAAGGGATATGATCCAAATGCTCAGTCTGACTATCATGTTGGGGCACTGGGGCACTCGACAAAAAATTGTTTTGCTCTGAAATACAAGGTGTGTGACCTCGTTAAAGCCAAGTGGCTTAATTTCCAAGAAGGAAATTCGAATATGGCTACGAATCCTTTGCCTAGCCACCAAGGCTTTTGGGTTAATGTTGTGGAAGAAGATCAAATGGCTGCTATTAAAGATGGTTCCTGTGATGATTTAGGCTTTATGCGCTCCTATTCACCAGGCATAAAACTTTGTAACTAAGAGGTTGTTGAGCTTCTTACAACTTTAATTTATGCTTCAAAGTAATTTATAATTGCCTTAATGACTCGATATTCCCATTGTTATGCCCAAGGCTTTGGAGCCTTTTTATTTTTACAATAAGAGCGAAACATGTTTTGACATGTTTTAAAATTTCCATTAATAAAAGCGTATTTGCATTTCAATATCTTTTAATTTGCACCCTTTACCAGTTCCCCTTCCCTTTATATCTCATTTGACCATTTCTATTATTCACCCAAATGCAGATCCAAAAATGATCCACTCAAAAATAATAAGGTTGCAATCCCATTTCATGACTTTGAGTATTCAATTGATTACACTGACAAAGAGGGTAAGGAAGACTATAGTCCCTCACCTGAATTAACTAGGCTACTAGCAAAATTTAGCTCTATCAGGACGTAATTGGGACTATCAACTTGGGGAGTGAATAGGATAAAAAAGAGGTTAAGATTAGCATTTCCTTGAGTCAAGAACAATGAGGAAAGTTGATTAAGTTATTGATAGAGTTTCGTGACGTCTTTGCTTGGTTCTACCAAGATATGCCTTGATTAGATAATAGCATTGTAGAACACAAACTACCCTTAAAACCTGAGTGCCACCCGGCTAAACAGAAATCACGTCAGATGAAGCCCGAGATGCTCTTAAAGATTAAGGATGAGGTTTTGAAGCAATTCGATGCCGGATTTTTGGCTGTTGTAAAATACCCTTAATGGGTGGCTAACATTGTCCTTGTCCTGAAGAAAGACAGGAAGGTGTAAATGTGTGTGGATTATCAAGACTTAAATATAGCTAGTCCCAAGGATAATTTTCTCTTACCACAGATTGATATCCTAGTTGATAACACAGCTTGGAATTCCATCTTCTCATTCATGGATGGTTTCTTTGGGTATAACCAAATTTAAATAGCATTTGAGGACATGGAAAAAAATACGTTTATCACATTGTGGGGAACCTTCTGCTACAAAGTGATGTCCTTTGGTTTGAAAAACGCTGGGGTAACATATAAGAGATCGATAGTGACCTTGTTTCATGACATGATGCACAAAGAAATAGAAGTCTATATGGATGACATCCTTGCCAAGTCCTGAAATGAACAGGGGCGTATCTATGATTAAAGGAAGCTTTGACCAACATAGATAGGGATGACTTGCCGATGCCCATAAATACAAATGTAGTCAAAAGATACTTTGCCTAAAAAACAAAAACAAAAAAAGTAAAGCAATAAATAAGAAAGAAAAAAAGAAGAAAGGAAAAGAAAATATATCGAAAAAGAGAATAAAGAAATTATGCTTGCTAGGCTAAAAACCTGAAAAGGTGGTCTAGGCAAAAATTAGAGCAACTCGGTGAGTCGAAAATCTGAAAAGGCGGCTTAGGCAAAAATTAAGGTGAAAATTTTGGCAAAGTAACTAAAATTCCTGGGCAAGTAGAATAAGACCAACCTGAGGCACAAGGGACATAGTTGAATTACTTTCTTAAAAGCAAGATCGAAGGATAAACTGGTCATTGTGATATGGGATCAAGATTCTTGTTGTTCTCAGGGATTCACTAGAGGATCTATAAACCCTCCTTACTTCTCCCACTACTAAGCTTTTGACCACATTTGTTTCCTTCTTTTATGCATCTAATTTCCATTTCCTTTTCCTCGTACTTGATTGACCCACATGAATAAAATTATTACCTTTTCAATACGTATTTATATATGAATTTTATTGATGTGACGAAACATGTGCTTTAACAAAATAAAATAAGGCAATAACAATTAGTTTAGAAAAAGGTCATGGGAAAGAGATGCTTTTGTTATCTATTAGCACCTCAGACAAGCATCATAGGGACCGAGTCACATACATGCTCTAAAGATAGGGTCGCCTCGTTCATTCATTTCATCCATGAGTATCGCCCCAAAATCTATAAGGATTACAATTCCAAAGGTTTCTCCATGGATTTAAACTTGGTTTGATTTTCCTTTACTTTCTTATCAGGTCCTAAAACTTTGATCGTCAAAGCTAGTGCCTCCCTTTAAATTTCCCTGTCGTCTAAGATGGCATCCTTTAAATTTCCTTATCGCCAAAGTTGGTACCTCTAAATTTCTTGTCACCGAAGCTAGAACTTTTACATTTCCTTGTCATCGAAGTTGGACCTTTAAACTTCCTTGTCGTCGAAGCTGGCACCCTTTAAATTTTCTTATTGTCACATCCCTAATTTTATATAAATGATTAAATATTGAGAATAAATATTAAATAATTACCCTGCATTAATTAATATCCCAAAAAGTTGAAAGTAATTAAATTAAGATTTTTGAGGATTATTCATAATTTATTGAGGCTTTATGAGCTGAAAATATACCCAATTAAAATATGGGTGTTAGACCAAGTATCTCCGATTGAGGTACCATTGGTCAGGGCTGTGAAGAATATTATTAAGGGTCTGAATATGTATTCAGAATAATTTTAGATAAAATATTGAGCCCGAATGGAGATCTTGTAAGTTATAAAACAGAGAAAATGTAAGTGATGGGCTAAAGTAAAAGCTTAATTCCTTATTTTTCTCTCATTCTCACGACACTTTCCTTTTCCTTGGTAAGCATACACTCTTTTCTTCTTCTTCCTCATTCCCTCTTCATCTATTCTCCTCTCTAAAACCCTTGTGGTGGTGTGTCTTCTTCTCCTTGCCATTTTTGTTTTTCCCCTCAAGCTTGAAGGAGATTAGTTGATTAAAGTCCTCTCCTCCCCTTCTCTCAAATTTTCATCACCTATTATTCTTCCATTGAAGCTCATTTTTGTTTCTTGGTGGAGGTAAGTTTCTCTCCTTTTTCTTTGAGCTTATGCCCTTGGTTATGGGTTTTGGGTGTTTGAATGAGTAATAAATGCATATGGGTTATGGTGAGAAGCCATTATTATGGAAAACCTAAGGTAGGTTGGTTTTAAATGCAAGCTTTATGAACCTTTAATGGGGTACATGAAATTAATTCTTGAAATGACGGAAGATTGATGTGCATTTATGATGTTGGGTTATTGTGAAACCCTAGCCCTAGAAAATTAGGGAAAATGATGGATGTTAATTGAAGAGTATATTTTGGGAGGAAATGTATGACATTTGAGTGATAGGTATGAGTAAATATATTAAGAGAATATTTATTGATGGTAAGAGTTGATATTAATGATGATGGATGGCCATTAATGGTGATTAATGGCCATTAGTATGTCAACCCTTTAGTGGGTATGGCCTTAAATGCATGAAAATGAACTTGAATGCCTAACCCATGGTTGTTGTGGTGAAATTAGTGAAAATATATAAGTCTTGGTGATTTTGAGTTGAAAATAATCATGTGGTGCCTTATGAAATATAGAACTCATTCCAAACGACGAGGAGAGAACGTCATATCTCTCGGAATTCTTCTCTTGAGGTAGCAGTGGAGTTTTATATTCTAAATGAATAGATTGAGTAGTGTTTGATTGACATATGTGATACTATGCATGTTTGCCTTGCTTGAGTGGTAATGATGATTTGAGATTGTTAAACATGATGACGATGAATATGCTTTGTAACATATATTGTGCATTTAGAATATTTATGGTATGCTAAATGGTGATGTTAAATTGCTTGGCTAGCATAATGCCTTGATATGATGTGATTGTGTCATATTCACCATAAATATGGAATAATCCTTAATGATGATGAATGAAAATGAATGTGGATGGTTAACATACCTTAATTGATTGATGAAATATTGATGATTGATTGTTGATGACTTTGATGCCATTGCGTATGATAAAAGTGATGAATTGTGATAATGAAGAATGGATGAATATGCCATATTAAAACTTGAAAAACAATGGCAATAACCAATGATAATATATCCACTTAGAGATGTATGGTGGAGATGATGGTGATGTTGATTGGTGAGTGAAATAATTAGGATGCATAGTTATGAGAATGCATTATGATTGTATTTGCATTGCATCCATGGCATACTGTATAGCTGCCGGTGTTGGAATATTAGGGGTTTCCTCCGGTTGGCCCAATGGGAGGGCAGCTCAATGCACGAGCATTCTTGTTGTATCCCCTGTGACTCAGTGTGTAAGTCACAAAGCTGTCCATGTTGTGCTACATGGAGCCGCATGTGGTTGGCCCTTGTGGGATGGCTCTTGATGAGCAAGTGTCCCCGATGGTCCTATGGATCACAGCTGCCATGGTATAAATCAAGGTTGGTCCGTAACACTTTGTTGTTGTTATGTCGTTACTGCGGTCATGGTGTAAATGGCCAGGTGTTACAAGATGGGCGATGCGATTTGGTACCAGTAAAACATGGTGAATTGCATCTAAAATTTATGATATATGTGTACATATTTTACTTGCAGTAGGGGTATGGTTATATGATCATACTGGAGCCATAAATTGGTGTTTATTCCCATAGTTGGATTCGCAATTGATATTACTCTATTGTGTATGTGCATTAGCTTAACAGCATTTGTATATAGCAAGGAAGTATGCCAAAGGTGATGGTTGTGATTGGGTTAGAAAATACCTAAAGACAACATAACAAATATGAATACAAACATATATATTGTGTATAGTGATCTTATGTGTGATAGCCCAAATGATGAGGGACTTGCTTGTGTGTATGGATATATATACCTTGTTATAATTCATAGAGATGATTTGGATCATATGTATGTTGCTGAGATGTTGATGATTATGATGATGAATGACACATTGATGCAAAATATACATGATATTGAAGGCATATGCACATAATCACATTGTATTCATATTTATCCATTGGAATGTATAACTCACTCTCCCATGTTGTCTATTTTTAGCTTTGTGATGCAGGACACTCATGGAAGTGAGATTATATCTTTTGGAAGTATGTATTTTGATGGTTGAGGCAAATTAGTGTATAGGAAGTGCCTTGGCCGGTGAGAATTGATTTTGTATAGCATATAATGAATGGTGTATGCCTAATATGTACTTGGATTAGTGTATATTCATGAACTGGTCTAAACCAAGGTCTACAATCTGGTGTGGGAACCAGCCACAAAAGTATATGTTTTGAGTTTTTGTACACCGGTATAGCGGGTATCCGGTATTATAATCCGACCTCTCAGTAGAAGAGACTGGCCTAGTTGTCCTGGAGATCCCTCTCACCAAACCTTTGCGTTGATGGGGCAAAAGATGGTGTCACCTACAAAGATTCTCTGACGCTCAAGTAAGTAAAGAGAATAAGAGAATTTGTGTAATGCTAAGGTATATTGAGAGAATAAGAACAACGTAACCTTGCATGTGTAGGAGAATATGCTATTTATAGTTGAGCGTGGAAAATGAATCGTTGGGTTCAAGTAGGCCCAGAAGTTCTGATGCCCTGTGCAGTGTATCAATCAGAGTAGTTCAATGTCAGTGTGTGGCAGAGGGTAGGTCAATGATCAATGTACGATTCTGACACAGGAATGGGGATAATCCACCTTTTCCGTATATCATGCCTGTAATTGTACTTTGCTCCTTTTAGTGAATGATATAGACATATTCCGTTGTACAGGGTATATATCCTGATAAGTAATGACTCCACTTATCTTATCGGGGCACTAAGGGAAACAGTTATATATGATAGAAGAATGAGAGCGGATGAAATATCCAGTGTCTCAAATGTAACCTTGACCGGTGAAGGAAGGACTATTAACATAGTGTCTTTACAGTCCAGATATTGACCTGTGATATCGATTGACCTTCCAAAACAGCTAAGATGACATCTTAGCCTAGGGGCTGGTATCCAGACCGGATCATTTGTCCCCTACCTTATGTGAGGGACTATTAAGTTGCTCATATAAGCTATGTTGTTTGCAAAAAGTCTGGATGCCGGCGTTGGATGCAAAAGTTCTTGTTAAAATACGTATAAGTTACGTGCCAAAATTTTGCCTGTTGGGCCGTTCTACAAGTGAAGTAACCGTTCTTATGGCATTCCCAGAACGGGTTTGGACAAAGATTTGTAAGAAAGGGAATCCCAAGAGTTTTTGGAAATCGTAACTTTTGGTATTCGAGTGGCTGCTGGAGCGCATTTAATGCTTCTGAGATTTGGACAATAAATGCTTTTTAACACGTGAGTCATTATTGCTCCAAATGGGTAACCGTCATAAGGATTATTTTGGGCCTAAAATTTGAATTTTCGGCCAATTTCACTGAAACCTTTCGTGAAGCGTCACTATTTCGCGCCTTTGGGTATGAAACGACGACGTCGTTTAGATCGATGACGTTGCCTTTTGCTTCAAACGACGCATCCTCTGGCTGACAGTTGGGCACCTTCGTTACTTATAAAAAGGGAAGTTGGCAATTTTCAGAAATCACATTCGTCTTCAACCTTAGTGAAACTCTGTAGAAATTTCGGAAGAGATCGTTGCTGCTACTTTCATGAAGTTGTTTCCCTCTTCCAACCTTAACTTCCTTTTAGGTAACCTCCTTCCCCTCTTTTAACTTCTTCACCTTCATTTCTCTTAAACTTTTAACCATGCGCCCTAGGCAGAGCGGCGTTGGTCCTTCAAATAGGAGGGGAAATAACCCCTATAGGCCCTCCGATTATCATGGTGGAAGGATTTTTGTGGGTCCTTCCAGAGTTGGGTCTCGTGGTTCAGGGAGAGGTGGAGCCTCTTTCACAAGACAGCCAGTGGTTAAGCTTGACTCTGAACCCTCCTCTAGTTCTGAGGCCATCGGTTCCCCAGAAAGCTCGTCGAGTTCGGAATGGTTCCTTGCTGATGACGTTGCTTTTTACCACAGTACGGACGCTTTTGGCCGCGCCACAGACGAGATGTAGATTAAGGGATATGGTAAAGTTCCAATCATACGCACTCAAGAGGGGTGTGTCAATGTTGTGGCACACCGGTTGGATTGGGAAGCTATCAACCAGACTCACCCCTATTGTTGGGTGGAGGAAGAGTTCAAAGAAATCCCCTCCCGGCATGCTTACGAAGATGGTGGACC
Source organism: Clitoria ternatea (assembly GCA_037962975.1). NCBI lineage: Eukaryota > Viridiplantae > Streptophyta > Magnoliopsida > Fabales > Fabaceae > Clitoria > Clitoria ternatea. The sequence goes on along the minus strand of CM075669.1, from coordinate 42,846,570 downwards.
GGTGTCCCCACGCTTGAGAGTTTTTACTGAAGAAGAACAACATGGGAGGTTCTTGGTTCTGGCACCCCGGCCTATGGAACGAATCTGCCACACCCTGCTAGACAAGCGCTCTGTTTATATGTACGACTACATTTTTCAATACCTCAAAGTACGCTTCCCAATGACCAATTTCTAAATGGGAGTTCTGAGAATCCTGGAATGCCCTCCCTCTCAGTTGTATCCTAACGGATGGAGTATCATCTACTCTCTTGAAGTCCTAGGTTCACACTTCAATTTTAAACCCACTGTGGCTATGCTATTCTATTATTGCCAGGTGGTCCGCCGTGCTAATAAGAAAGGCGGTCTGGGTTTCGTAACTCTCCGCTATGACTCGAGAGTCATCAACTTCAAATCCTTCACGGAATCAATGAAGATTGACGGGAGCTCTTTCAAACAGTACTACACGAGGATTCGTGTGAAGCCAAATGAGCCGGTCTTCTGGATGAGCGAGGATGGAATCCCCAAATTCCCCTTGAACTGGACCCATGAGCACTTCTTGCTCGCCAATCGTACTTATTTTACGGACGAGAGTGAACTTTCCTCTCACTCAATTGAAGTCCTGGGCACTCTGAGGGCATTTACCACTGCTCACAAGGAATTCTTGAGCAAGCATCTCCTGGAGTTCGCTTCTAGCAGAGACGTTTATCTGAGTAATTAGCTTAACTCTTTATATCTATATGTGGTAATCTGATGTGTTCCTGCAACTTATGTTTCTCTCTTTACTTTTACAGATTGGATAGAAAGGAATAGCTTGGAGATGCTTGCCTTGAAGTCTCTGCTGGTTGAAGATGGCTCCTCCTCTGAGAGTAAGGAAAACAATGTTCAGCCCAAAAGGAACGCCGTCAAGGTGAAAGCTGATTTCATCCCCTTAACCTCCAAGGTGGGTGACGATGTCCCCCTCTTATTAAGGCTTATTAAGGCTTAACCTCAAGAGGAGCCGCAAGAGGAGAAGAAGAAGAAGAAGAAAATGGTTAGCCTTATTAAGGCTTCCGAGAAGGAGACCTCCACCACCGTGCCAGAAAAGAGGGAAAACATTGTTCATGATACCGGCGCGGGGAAGGACACAGCATCTTCCGGGGCGACTCCTCAACCTTCTGACCGTTCTGCTCCTCCATCATTCCCATGGGTGAGAATGGATCCACCCAATTACTCCTTCCTTTGTCCCTTCTTGGTGTATGAGGGGCCTTCTCCTGCCACACTTCCTCCTCCACTCTACAAACTCTGCCTCACTTTAAAGGTGGATGAAATAAAAGAAGCCATTGTAGCTGGCAAGTGGCAATTGGCTGAGTTAACCGATCTCCTGAACTCCCTCAGCCGCACTGTCGACAGTGTTAAAGAAGTAGATGAGTTAGCTGGAAAGCTTGAGCATCTGAATATCTCAGGTGCGAAGGATAGGGCTCATCTGAAGACAACAGAGGAGAAACTAAAGAAGGCTCGGGAGCTGGAATTGGAGCAAACGGCTGAGGTAGCTGTTAACCCGGCGATAGCGTCTCAATAGTTCGTTTCCACCACCGGGTTGTTAATTGGCAAGCGCACCAATCGTTTGTAGTTTTCAAAATTTAGATATCGTTCCACTGGGATTGAAAATCCAATTTCCAACATAATTTGTTTATCTGTGTTTATCTCAAGTATCTTACCTATTCTAGATTGCAACTCAACTTTTTAGATAGATTTTATTTTCTTTTTACCTTATGCACCACTCAATCATGCTATCCTGTGAATATTGTATAAATTGTATATAAATCATTCTTTTGTCTATCACTTCCTTCATATTTACCATAGTAAATAGAAAATTACTGTTGTTATTGGACTTTCAATCCCAGTGGAACGATATCTAAACTTTGAAAACTACAAACGATTGGTGCGCTTGCCAATTAACAACCCGGTGGTGGAAACGAACTGTTGAGACGCTATCGCCGGGTTAACAAGTTTTCTGGCGCCGTCGCCGGGGATTGAATTGTTTCAGTAAAACAGTAAATTTTTAATTACCATGGTAAATATTTTTTTTTACCTTAGTTAAATTTTTTTTATATTTTTACTTATTGTTACACTAACTTTCTTTGTCTAGTTTGTGTATGCAAACTCGATCTACTGCAGGTAAAATTTATTTTGATCCTGAGATAGAAAAGTTTGTAAAGAAAATCAAGTCTTTGAAATCTAAAACACAAACTAAATCTTCTTCTACTTCTAATTTTGAAAATTCAAATATGGCTGCTGAAAGGAGAACATTGGGACAGTTTGCTGCTATTAATGGTCCACCCCGAGTTTCGGGTATGTTTCAAGGACCTGTTGTACCAGTGGAGATTAAACCTGCTACTTTAAATATTATTCAAAACAATCAATTTGCTGGTTTAAATCATGAAGAACCATATGAACATTTACTATTTTTTATGAGTTATGCAGCACAATTGGTTTTGAACCCAATCAAGAAGAGTCTGTTTACATGAGACTTTTTCCTTTTTCATTGATTGGTAAAGCAAAAGAATGGTTTAAATCTTGTCCACCGGGTAGTTTTGCAAACTGGTCCGATGTTGAAAGAAAATTTTTGGAAAGATTTTATTCTCCTTCGAAATATTTTGAAGCAATGACAGCCATACACTCTTTTTCTCAAAATAATGATGAATCACTAGGAGAGACATGGGATCGATTCAAGGCACTTTTGAGAAAGTGTCCAAACCACAACCTGAATAATGCCGAAAAGGTAAGAATCGTTTACCATGGTTTATTGCCTCAGTTCAAGATGATGTTAGATGCTTGTGCAGGTGGTTCTTTAATGAACAAAACTGTGGAGGAAGCCATAGAAATATTGGAATCAATGGCTATCAGTGACCGCCAAGCAAAGCATGAAAGAGGTAATGTACAGAGGAAGCCAGGAATGCTCAAATTCGGAGTAAATGATACGGTGTTGGCTCAGCAAAAATTATTGACCCAACAAATTGAAGTTATGAGCAAGCAATTGGAAAAACTCCAAATTGCTCAAGTAGCATCACCACCCTCTGCTCAACTTAAACAATGTATGCACTGCATGGGAGAACAACCATGTGGTTACTGTGGAAATGAGCAAGAGCAAGCCAATTTCATGAACCATCAAAGAGCACCCTTAGGTAATTTTCCTTTCAATCATGGAAATTCTTTTCCTAACAATTACCTGTAGGGTTGGCAAAATCAGAATATTGGCTGGAGACAGGACACTGGACCTTCCAATAGACCTCCTAACAATCAGTTTAAGCAACAACAAACTGACAATGCAAGATTGACAAGGATAGAGGAATCTATTCAACAGTTATTGTAGTTTGTGGAAACAAATGAAGCTGCTCGGAAAGCATCAGACATACAAATGGGATAACTTGCAAAAGAAATAGTTGAATTAAAGAGTTCTGGGTTTACTGCAAACACTCAAAACCCAAGGGAACAATGTAATGCTGTTTCTTCTGATGTTGTAAAAATTGATTGTAAAGAAAAGAGTGAGAAAAAGAAAGAAGAAGAAGAAAAAGAAAGTGAAAAAATAGAAAAAAATGAAAAAGAAAAAAATATGCAAGTAAATACAGAGCAAGAAATAAACTATATAACCTCAAAAAAATGTAAAGATCCGGGGAGTTTCACCATTCCTGTAACAATTGGAAATATCAACATCAGGAATGCGTTATTAGATTTAGGGGCTAACATCAACTTGATGCCCTTAGAATTAATAAAGCGCATTGGTGAATATGAGCTAAAAGAAGCAAAGACAGAATTACAGTTTGCGGATCGCTCTGTCAAAAAGCCTTTTGGGATTGTGGAAGATGTACTGGTAAAGGTTGATAAGTACCACTTCAGAGTTGACTTTGTGGTACTGGATATGAAGGAGGATACTGAGATCCCCCTGATCCTAGGAAGACCTTTCATGAAAACTGCAAGGATCAAAGTAGATGTTGATCTAAGTATGGTTGCAGTCAAGGTTTATGAAGAAGAAGTAAGCTTCAGTGCTCATGAACACCTCTGGACAAGTAATGAGGAAAAAGTTTACCCTTCAATCGAACCAGGTATATCTCTGCCCAATCAATTAAATTGTTTTAAATTAACCGATGCCTTGAAAGATGAAAAACAGGTAATTAAGCATCGGAAAAGAAGAAGGAGGAAGAAAAAGATAGGTGATTCCTCAACGAATATTAGGAGACCACCTGATTAATCAGAGGTAATGTCTGGCTGGAGACATTAAATCTAGCGCTCAATGGGAGGCAACCCATTCTTTTCTTGTTATTTTTAAATAAAAAAAATTTAGAATCAATTTAAAAAGAAAAAGGGTTTAAAACTCAAAAGAAAAGATTTTTGAAAATCAAAATTTTGAAAAATCAAAAACAGAAGCCCACGCGTAGCGCCACTGTGACGCGTAGCATGGACTCTGAATTTTGGACCTGACGTATAGCATCCCATCCACGCGTAGCGTCAGAGCCCATGTTCAGTTTTTAAAACTGAACCAGAGAGGCCCATCTTAGGGTTTAAAACCTAAGATCTCCTCTCTGCTTCACTTAAGTTTTCAAAACCTAATTTTCAAAACCTCCTTTTCTCTCTTCCAAACCTTCTCAATCCTATTTGCTCAAGGAATCACATGTAAGTGTTCTAATCCTTTCTCTTTAGTTTTGTTTTTAATTTTCAATTCTTAGAAATAAATATGGTTAGGATTAGGATTAGAAGACCATTGGAATTGATTGCTGTTAGAATTAGGAAATTGAATGGATATATTGTGGTTTAGAAAGGGGTTGCTGCTGTACAACCCCTGTTTTTTTTCTGTTCTGCGCAGCTCACGCGTAGCGTCCCACTGATGCGTAGCGTGAGGATGAACTGTGAGCCCACGCGTAGCGTCCCACAGACGCGTAGCGTGGGCAGAACTGGCTTACGCGTAGCATCCCACCACGCGTAGCGTCAGCCTCTGTTTTTAATTTTTGTTAATTTTTGTTTTTATTTTTTGTTAATCTGTTTAACATGCTGTGTGTTTGTTTATTTGTTGTTTTCTTTTTTAAAATTAATAAATTGTCATATTTAATATTTGTTATACTTTCTTGCATAAAAATATAAAAATAAATTTGTATAAATTTTGAATAAATTGTATGAATTTCGTTTTGAAAACTTGATTCAAAATTACTTAAAAATATGTATGTTAACTTTCTTTATAAATCACAAAAATACAAAAATATGTTGTTGTGTGAATTTCATTTTTAGAAAAACCAAAAATATTTATGTTTCAAATTTTGTGTAAATATTTGGTTGATTGTTTAGGATTGATAATGTGTGATTTACTTTTTAACATGTGTTTAATTTTAAAATTTTTACTTTTTGCAGATAGCACCAAGGAAATCCATTCCCACTACTGGTCCCTCTAAAAGACAGAGGAAGACCACGGATACTGACACCACTTCTGAGGATCCTGATCTTCAGGGACAGGAGGTGTTAGGACCGAGGGATCCTACCAGATTTCGTACTGATGCAAAGTGGGCACGGTTTCATCAAATCAAAGGCCAGAGACTTATCTGGGAGAGGGTCCTTGATTTGAGTGCAGGAGATTACCCTGAGCTTCAGGATGGAGTTCAGCAGAGGAGATGGGGACCTCTATTCTCTCTACCTACTGAGGGGGATCCCATCTTAGTGATGGAGTTTTATGCGAATGCCTTCAGGACTCGCCAGGACACACCAAATATAGGACAGCAGCAGACGAGTTGGGTGAGGGGCCGGCATATTTCATATGACCGGGACACTATCAGTACCCTATTGGGTAATCCTTGGGAGCCTACTCCCGAGGATGACACTTGTTTCTGGAAAGAAAACAGAAACAAGATTATTGCTGAGGGAGAGTTAGGATACTCCCTCGAGGAGGTTGCTCACTTCTTGAGCAAAGATGGAATCTTTTTCAACCTGAGTAAGGTTGGAAGGAGTCCATCTAACCTCCTAAAGACCCAGCTTACCCCTATAGCCCAGGCGTGGTCCCACCTCATGCTTCATAACATCACTCCTGTCACCCATCTTTCATCTCTTCCAGTTGAGCATTGTTGCCTTCTATTTTCTATCCTCCAGGGTCATACAATTGACATAGCTGAGCTTATATCTGAGCAGATTCACTTGTATACCCTTGGGTATAAAGTGAACCGCCCCATTCCATTTCCTCTCATCATATCTGCCTTACTGAGGAGGCAGGGAGTCATCGTACCTTCACCTGAGTTCACTAGTTCTTTGGGGAGAGTCCCCAAAGTTTTAGTGAACAGAGATTATTTCGTCTAGCAGTGTGAGCTTCCACCATTAGAGCAGGAGGCTCAGCCCAGACCTAGGAGGAGGAGACCACTAGTGCAGCCTCCATCTACTGATGCTGTCACACAGGGCTTTGCCTGGATATCACTTGAGCATCAGTATATGATGCAGATGATGGCTGCCACTCATAGAGCTTATATTCATCTTCATGATGAATTTTATCAGTACAGGTTACAGGGAGAGGGAGCACCTTATGTTACACCGGTCGAGTTTGCAGCACATGTAGCTTGGCCCGGTGATTTACCTACCTACCCTGAGACTGGTGGATCATCTGGCGCACAGACTGACTCTGACGGCGATGATGAGGAGGAAGAGCAGGATGATCAGATGGAGGATTGATGATGCCATCTTCTTATTTCTTGCATTTACTTTGAGTACAGTTATTTTTAGTTTATATTTACATTTACATTTACACTTTATATTATGGTATTTTATTATTGTGTGGTGTGTTTTTACGTAATTATTTGTTTTTGCATATTCTATTCGAATAAAAATAATCCAAAAATCCAAAAATAAAAATTATCTTTTAATAAATCAATCAAATTTTTGTTAGTAAGTTAATACACTTAAAGTTTTTACACAATGAAACTTAATTTTGTAAAATCAATTATTAGTTCTTTATAACTTAGGAATTTTGATAAATTTAATTACAATAGGTTTATTAACCATCAAGCAAATTTCGATAGCCCGGTGAGCAGAGAGATATCTTTTTATATACTTGAGGGTTTAATCGACATATTTTTAATTCGAATTGATTTTTCTTTAATCTCTGATTTGTGTTGTTGTATAGAAAATTCAAGAAAATGATCAAGGCACATTTTTGGTGAAAAAAAACCTTAGGTCAAACAGCTTACCTTGGTAAAAATTCTTTTATCCTTTGCAAGCCAATTTGAGCCTAAAATAAAATTCTTTGGTACCCTTAAAACTAAATTTGTTTTTACCATTCCCTATACTTGATTGATTAAAAGAGCAGTTGAAATAAATGAAAAATATTTTGAGTGTTCTCACAAAAATGGGGAGTGAAAATAAGCAACTTGATTCTTTTCAGAAAAAAAAACAAAGTATGGAAAAGAAAAGTCAAAAATAGTGAAAAGAATCAAGTTGGGGGTATTTATTTTTCATCAACAAAAGAAATGAGAGTTTGGGTCAAGAGAAAGCCTAAAAAAATTATAAAATGCTCTTTTATGATTTCAGGTTTTTGAATTCCAAGAAAAACCGTTGATTCTTGTAAACCAAGCCTCATTACAACCCGTGAAAAGACCTTGTGATTTCTGAACTAATTTTGTATAAATAACCATTGATTAGATGACAAACAAAGTTAAATTCGTTTGATCTTATGATTGATTGAGTGAAACAGGTTACCTATTACATAGAGATAAACACCTGTGAGGTAAGCCTGAAATTCTGCTTGATTGTTAATAGAATATTGTAAATAAATTTTATCATTAAACCTTTGTTATACTTGATACCAATTTTTGATTATTACAAAGTTAGTTAAATTTTGAAAATTACTTTTTGTTGTAAATTCTCAGACTAACTTAAAAATTTGATTCCAAATTTTTATTTTTCTTATTTTTCTCTCTTGCTCAAGGACGAGCAATGTCTCAAGTTGTCGTTCCACTGGGATTGAAAGTCCAATAACAACAGTAATTTTCTATTTACTATGGTAAATGTGAAGGAAGTTATAGACAAAAGAATGATTTATATACAATTTATACAATATTCACAGGATAGCATGATTGAGTGGTGCATAAGGTAAAAAGTTGAGTTGCAATCTAGAATAGGTAAGATACTTGAGATAAACACAGATAAACAAATTATGTTGGAAATTGGATCCCTAATCTAGAATAACAATGAGGAACTCAAGACATGCATATTTAATCATCAAGTTTCATGTCATTGCAGCTTAAAATCATTATAACCGATCCCTCGTGATATAAATTCTAAGAATTCACCGTAAAGTCCGATCCCTCGTGAGCTTTCTCAGTAAAAACTTACATTAAGACCTGGCCTTATGGCAACAATGGTTAACAACCCCTATAGAATTGAGATACCAAGGGTATTCCAACTTTTTACTTTCGTCAAAACAAGTTTCAATACGGCATGAACAATCATTTTCCCGTTTGACATTCTTACTAATAAAACAAGTTTCAATACACATGAAAATCATTCTCCCGTTTGACGTTCATATTAATAAAAGGTTGAAATACTAACATGGTCTTGAATCATAAACATGCAGAGGTCGAATTCACAACATTATACTCAATAGATTAGTTCACCAATTCCAACATAAACAAATTAGTTACACATGGTGAAAGTAAAAACAACACTTACAGAGTTTGACATTACGAAGACGATGGGAACTTCACGATACAACGATCACAATACACCAAAACACACTCAAGTATCTAAAAAACTATTCTAGAACTACAACTCACAAAAGAAGTACTCAAAGTCGAGCGTAAGAGAGAAAAGAAGAGAATGGGATGCTATGGGATGATTTAGAATGGTGTTGGATGGCCTTATTTATAGGGCTGAGCAAGGGTGCTGACGCTACGCGTTAGTGTAACGCTACGCGTCACACCCCTGACTCAGCTTCCATCAAACAGTTGATAATGGCCACTTCAAATTATTAAATATGATCATGCCTGGCCACTTGGACGTGTTTCCACTGTATTTTGGCCATTTGTGCTTAGTGGGGTGGCCCTTGGTACTGAGTGGGGTGGCCATTATTGGGTCAAAGCTGAGTGCTTAGCCAAGTTGGATGTGGAGTCCACGCAGCACTGACGCTACGCGTTGCTGTGACGTGTAGCGTCAGCATCAAAAATAGTTGTTGATGCTACGCGTGGGGTGAGGCTACGCGTCAGCTCCTCCAGTGTAATTTTCTCTTGATTTCTTTAACTTTTTCACTGCAAAACTTAGAGAAAATTGATCAAGGGCAGATTATTTCCAACAACATCCATTTATTGAATTTAAATCCTAATTTTCTAACAAATTAAACTAATTTTTGTAATTTTTATGAAATTTTTATTAGAGCTTTTATTGAAAATTTGAGGACTAACAGTAGCTTCCTTGAGAAAATCAGTCAAATCTCTTGAAGGGAAGATTTCTAAACTTTAAGAGGACCTCAAGGCGGAGAAGCAAAAGAGCTCCAAGCACTCTGACGACCTGACAACTTCAGAGGCTGGTAAACTCAACAGCTAGGAAGATTTTGCCGCTAGGGAGAGGGAGTTGCTCAAGCAGCTTGAAGAATTAAAGGTGGGGAGTGCTGAAACTAATTCCTTAGAGAAGGAAAATGCCAAGCTGAAAAAGGGCTTGGTTAAAGCCAGAAATAGGGCGAACAAGGCTGTAGAGGCTTGTATTACTGTGGCGTACGATTCCTTTGGCCTTGCTGTCCGCCTGATTTTCTACCGCAACCCCAGCGTGAAATTCAACCTATACGGTACGAATCCTTTTTATGAATTTCACGAAGGGAAATTAGTTGCTGTGGTGGATGGCAAGCACAAGGAAGCCCCTTTAACTTTATATGAGACGCCCCCTCTCCCAGAAGGTCAGAGCATGGGTCCTTCTGAAGCCACTACAGATCAAAGGGATCAGCAAAAAGAGCAAGCCCAAGAAGAGGGGACTGGTGCGGAGAAGACCCAGACTAGCCAAGAGGAAGACGAAGGTAAGAAGGCATCCACAACGGAAGATCCAAAGCCTTCCTCTTAGTCTTATATTTATTTCCTATTTTTACTGTTGTGTTCTGGGATCAGCTCCAGTTTTATGTCAACTCATATAAAATTTCCATTGAATGAATGAGATTTTCCTTGAATTTGCCTTTAACATTTGCAAAAAATGTATTGTTATAACATAACTTAGACATATATGCTACGCTTTTACCTTTGCACCATTCACGAGACCGTTCTGTATAATTATCTTGACGTTGAAATGTAATATGCACCCCAGAGAAAATAATTAAATAAAACTTGAAATCGACAAGTTATAGAACGTATAATCATTCATACGTGTACTGTCCCCAAGTATGAGTATCTTGGGGGTAAATATCTACCGTGATAGGCTACCTTTAACTCCTTTGAGGGTGAGAAATTCCATCTGATCTCTATAATGTAATACCGCAGAACGGGTAATAATCATTAACAAATACTAAGAATAGCATTCCGTGCTTAGGAATCTATAAGAAAAATACTCCAACCATAAGGATGATGATTAAGTCTTCCATCATAAGGATGATGATGGGAACTGTCCGCACTAGGAGTTACATCGTCAATTCACAGAATAGGTGATTGAGATCATTCGTCCTGGGGAAATCACTTCAATCATAAGGACGATGATTGATTCTTCACAAACGTTTGGCCAAACCTACTAGTTGTGCCCGGAGTTCGGTTCAATCCTACAATCCAAGCGTTTATGTGGGGTTCGATACAACCTTGAAAAAGGTTTGATCCTACAACCCATTTCTTGAGGTTCGGTTTAATCCTACAACTCAAGTCTTCAACGGTGTTCGGTTTAATCCTACTAACTGTACTCGGAGTTCGGTTTAGTCCTACAATCCGAGTCTTCATATGGGATTCGGTACAACCTTGAAAAAGGTTTGATCCTACCACCCATTTCTTGACTCGAGGAGTTACATCGCCAATCACAGAATAGGTGATTGGGATCATCCGTCCTGAGCTTTTCCTCGTAGACCGGTCAATGCCATAAATTGCAATGCAGAAAAGAAAAAGGTGAAATTAATGTATTCATGAATTAGATCTTTATTGAATTGAATGTGAATTACAAAGAAAGCGTAGCTGGGGTCATGCCTCGTTAAAACCTTGAGAAAACCCAATAGGAAAAAACTCAAGTAAGGAAGAAGAGTACATGCCGTCTTACCAACTAGCTGTAATAAATGCGTAAATTCTGAGTGTTCCATTTATTGCGGATCGGTGTTCCATCGAGCACTTCTAACTGGTATGATCCTTTTCCAGTCACCTCGGATACTTTGTAAGGGCCTTCCCACGTCGGCACCAATTTTCCTTGATGAGCAAACTTATTTTCCACACTTGCCTTCCTCAAAACGAGCTCCTCAGTGTTGAAAGCTTTGTATTGCACAGATTTGTTGTACCAGAGGGCGGCCTTCGCTTTTATTGCCTGATCCCTGAAAAAAGCCTCTTCTCTTAGTTCCTGGAGAACATCTAGCTCTGATGCCAGATTGGCACTATTATTCTCCGCAGAAAAGTATTCCACTCTCGTCGATCTTGTCTGGAGCTCCACCGGAATCATTGCCTCGACCCTGTAGGTAAGACGATATGGAGACTCATTGGTAGAAGAATGGGGTATAGTATGATATGCCCACAAAACATGACATAGCTGATCAGTCCATCCCCCTTTGCTTCACCAAGACGCTTCTTCAGTCCTTTCAGCACCTCTCTATTGGCTACCTCAGCTTGGCCATTCGTCTGAGGATGTTCAATAGATAAAAAGATTTGGACTATCCCTAGTCCTTCAAGCAACTCTATGAACTTCCTATTTGTGAACTAGGTGCCGTTGTCAGTTACGATCCGCCCTGGGACGCCGAACTGTGCTATGATATTCTCGTATACAAAGCGTCATGTCTGTGCTGATGTGGTATGCACTACTGGCTCCGCTTCGATCCATTTGGTGAAATAATCAACTCCCACGATGAGGTATTTAATGCCTCCAGGCACGGTTGGGAATGAGCCCAAGATATCGAGGCCCCATTGATAGAAAGGTCATGGCACCGTGGACGAAGAAAGTTCTTGGGCCGGTGTGTGATGAAGATTAGAAAATCTCTGGCAAGGATCGCACCTCTTGATGAAATTAATGCAATCCTGCTTTATCATGGGCCACCAATATCCATCCCTAAGGATTTTTCTCATTAAGCTTCTTCCTCTGGCGTGGTGCCCACATTGCCCCTCGTGTACCTCTTCCATTACTCTTTGTATCTCGCTCTCTTTTAAACAAAGGAGGTACGACACCGAGAATCCTCTTCTATAAAAAACACCATCAACCATGGTGAAATATGACAATTCCCTTTTAATTCTTCTCATCTCATTCTCATCGGTGGGCAGTTGTCCGTCAGCCAAGTAACGGATATAAAGGGTAACCCATGAATTCTCGTAGGAAGAATTAACCACTATGGCGTTCAGAGAAGGGAACAAAGGAATGCTGGGCTATGTCAGCGTACTCTGGACCACTGTTGTTGTACTGCCAGGCTGTTTCGTACTTGCGAGCCTCGATAGAATATCTGCTCTAGTATTTTCTTCTCTTGGCACATGCTTAAACTCCAACACATCAAATCTTCCTTTCAACTCATTCACACAATTCAAATATAGCTGAAGTTAGGGCTTACGGACCTGGTATTCACCTTGAATCTGCGATATCACCAGCTATGAATCACTACACAATGTCACCTTTGTTTCCCTGATATCAATTGCCGCTCAGAGCCCGGCCAGACATGCTTCATATTCAGCCTGGTTATTGGAGGTTTTAAAATTAAATCGAAGAGAGATCTCTAGGTGCACACCGTCATCACTTTCCACAACAACACCGGCTCCACAACCTTTACTATTCGATGACCCATCCACATAAATGGTCCAGTGAGTGCAAGGTATGGCTGGATCTGCCCCTGTCATTTCTACAACAAAATCAGTCAAGACTTCAAACTTAGAGAGCTCAATAGACCACTTGATCATCCTCCCCGTGAGGTCCGGCTTGCTTAGCATGGAACGGAGTGGCAAATCCATTCTTACCAGAATTGGGTGTGCATGGAAGTACGGCCTCAACCGTCGAGAAGCCCAGATAACTGCGAGAGCGGCCTTCTCTATCTTCTGGTATCTGCTCTCTGCTCCCTGTAACGTCTTACTAGTGAAATACACTGGTCTCTACCCCTCTGGGGTTTCCTTGACCAATGCTACTCCTAAGGCTTCCTCTGAAATTGCTAAATACAATATGAGGGATTCACCAGGGTCTGGCTTTACCAAGATCGGAGAACTCGACAACACCTTCTTAAGCTCTCGAAAAGCTTGTTCCTACTCCTGCCCCCACTCAAACTTCTTAGACTTCTTTAGCACTTTATACAAGGGAAGTGATCTATGTGTCATCTTGGGCATGAATCGAGCCAAAGCTGCCACTTTCCCATTTAAAGATTGCACCTCCCTCAAGTTCTTGGATTAGCTTCAATGCCACGTTGCATTAATATGAAACCCAAAAACTTCCCAACAGGGACAGCGAAAGTACATTTCAACGGGTTCAGCCTCATGTTATACTGTCTCAAGCATGTAAATACCTGGCGTGGGTCTTTAACATGATCACCTCCAGCTGGAGTCTTGGCAATGATATCGTCAATGTACACCTCCACCAGTTTGGTGCGCATGCCTTCGAACACCTTGTTAATCAAACGCTGGTAAATGACCCTAGCGTTCTTCAAACCGAAGGGCATGACGGTGTAGCAGAAGACACCGCGGTCATTGATGAAAGCTGTTTTTTCTTAGTCCTCCTCCCACATTGGAATCTACTTGTACCCCGAATAAGCATCCATGAAACTTAGGTACTTGTAACCAGACGAATCGTCCACTATACGATCAATATTTGGGAGAGGATATGGGTCCTTCGGGCAACAACGGTTGAGGTCTACATAGTCAGTGCACATTCTCCACTTGCCATTGGCCTTCTATACCATTACCATATTGGAGCAGTCCATGCAAAAAGGTCTTTGAATTATTGGAGGAGTGCTAACAGGCGCTGCTCCATAACTAACTCCAGCTTGTCATTAATGTGTGTGATCTTCTCTAGGGAATCCCCTAAGACAGCATCCCTGGAACCTCTATCTGGCGTAGGTTTTGAGGGATTGAGCGGGTCGATCTTCAACTCCGCTCTAGGATCAAGATTGATCAAATTGACAGACCCAACCGGTCTATAATCCCGTTGTAAGGGGATTCCATATTGATCACCAAGATCCTGGACTTCACCGTTCTTGCTCCAAGTTCGCCCTCAAAAGAGATAAGGGTATCAAGATACCCCTTAGTGGGCTACTTCGCTCCGTTGAAAGTTGTGAGTTCTTGTGTATATGGCTGCAAATCTGCGTCATTAAAGCCCATTCTTTTGAAATAATTGTAAAAAATAACATCACAAGAACTTCCCTGATCGATGAGGATCCTCTTGACGTCTTTGTTGGCTATGACAACGATGAAAACTACTGCATCATCACCTCTTGGAATTATTGGGCCAAAATCGTCATCTGTAAACGACACCACTAGTGTTGTCACGCCGTCTCTGAAAAGCCGGTTGTCCCTGGGCTTCCCCTGCACAGATAGGATCATTCGGTGGTGGTTCTTACGAGCTGTGATTGACGCTCATCCTCCAGTAAATCCTCCAGCAATCATATCAATCACCTCGCATCGGCCTTGCCTTTGCTGCTAAGGCATGTTGTCCTGCTGAGCTCCTTCACTGGTTATTACTCCTTTTTGTTTCTCAGTAGCTGTGAATCTCCTGATCGAATTACGACTATTATCGACCTCGTCATCACGGTCTCTCCCTCTCTTCTCCATCCTGTCTGGTTCGTCTAAAGATTTCTCCTTAAATAAGTACTGTTTCAACTTTCCCTCTCTGATGAGGGTCTCCATTGCGTTCTTTAACGCCTTGTATTCATCTGTGGTATGGCCGACCTGTTCATGGAAAGTTCAGTACTTTCGAGAGTTACCATGTCTTTTCATTGGAGGAGGCTTCCTTATCCCGTAAACACTAAGCGTGGGCCAGCCAACTTCCCTCAAAATTTGAAAGTGCATGGAGTTTAGCGGGGCGTAGTTACTGAACGAGGCTACACGCCTATCCCTCTGTTGAGGTCGGGTGCTCATGAAATCATCTCTCTGGGCATGCTTCTCTGGCCTCACCCTCTCCTTATCTATCCGCGGTTGCTGTAGGGGCACTGATGGCTTCAGTCTAGCTGTTGTGGCTTCTAGGTGCATCTCTATGCCCACATATTTTAAGGCCTTCCTCCATAAGTCCTCGAACGTCGTCAGAGGACTCTTTGCCAAAGACAGGGCACAGGCTGATCCAGGTTGTAGTGCCTCAACAACGATACGGAGTTGAATGGCCTCTGTGAGGTTAGGCACCAAAGCTGCCTCTTTGTAAAATCTTTTCAAGAACTCTTTAAGAGTTTCATCCTCTCCTTGCATGATCTGGGCCAAGGTATGAGACATCTTGGGAATATCTCTAGAAATAACAAAATGGCTCTCAAACGCAGCTGTTATTTCCTCCCAGGAGTCTATCGATCCTGAGGGTAAACTCTTGAACCAACTAAGAGCTTCCTCCACCAAGGTTCGTGGGAACATCCTACACATCACATCTTCATCTGCTCCCAGATACATGGCCTCATACACGTAGGCGTCAAGACGCTTAGTGGGATCTGTATCTCCATTATACTTCCCAATTGAAAGTGGCTGGGTTGTTTGTAGATGTTTGGGAATAAGTACACTCATGAGCCTCCTTGAGAAAGGAACGTTGAGTCTATACGTCCCAGATGCTACCACTGTCTGTTCCTTCCTTCTTCCACTGACTCTATCTCCAGAATCTTAAGTTTGCTCCCTCTCTTCATAAGTAGGAATCTTCGAATATTAGAGAGTAGTATACTTCTCTCTCACAGACGTGTGATGAGTTTCCACAGCCTGAGACGTTACTCTTTCCCCAGTTCCCCTTTTCTCCCTTCTCAGCTCCATCAATTCCTCTTTGAGTTGCCTTATAACTTTGTCTCGAGGGTCAGGGGTCGTAATTGGTACTATTCTCCTCGTGTGGGTTACAGGAGACTCGAAAACAAGTCTCCTACCAGCTTGCTGATTGATAGATGTCCAATTTACCTATATTTTGCATGGTTAATGAAGCATAAATTAGATATAGTGTGCAATATTTGTCAATTTTGTAAGCTAAATAGAACATAAATTGTAATATAAACATTGTACAAGTTGGTTGGTTAATTTTGTTACAATCTCAAGAAAATTGAAGAAGAAAGAAAGAAAAATCCTTTCAAAGAAGAAAGAAGAAGAGAAAAGAGAAGAAGAAAATTCACCAAGTGTTGAGCAAGGAAGTGACTTTCGCTCAAGCGGAGGTTATCTCGCTTAGGCGAGCATGGAAAAACAAGGAATTAAAGTATCAGGTGAAGATTCGCTTGAGCGAGGCGTTATTCGCCCAAGCGAAATCAAGCCAGTAGAGAATGATGAAGCATTCGCTCGAGCGAAATAGAGTCCGCTTGAGCGAGATTGGTACAGAATGGAATAACATTAGCCTCGCTCAAGCATTTGAATTGAAACACCAGGTGAAATTCTTCCAGTATGTCACAATGTAAAGGTCGCTTGAGTGACATTATTTCGCTCAAGCGAAATTGGTCCAGAGCCTAAAATCAAAGGATTCGCTGGAGCGGATAAAAGAACAGCTTAAGCGAAAAGGAATAAAGTATCAGATATGAAGATTTGCTTAAGCGAACCTGAATCGCTTGAGCGAATAAACATGCAGGTGAAGCAGGACCAAAAGCTTTCTTAACGTTGAAGTTTTCTAGTCGCTTGAGCGAAACTTAAACTCGCTTGAGCGAGTATTCCTTTATATAAGCATTCAAAAGGGTTACTTCAAGGCGGCTGGGTAGTTTGAAAGAAACACTTTGTACTCTTTCTTTTCTTCATCTTTTCTAAGCTTGTAATGACCACCATAAGTGGCTAAACATCTCATTTGGGATTGGAGGTAACCAATCAAACTTGATGTACACTTGGATAATGTTTATGTGATTCATGTGTTGTTTTATGATTCTTTGCATTCCATTTTATGTTCACTGCCTGAATCTACTTGATCACTAGTTTCTTGATTCAAGTTTACGGTTGTTGTTGGAAAATAACTTTCGAAAACGGATCTAAATGGAACACCCATTGTGAGTAGATAACCAGGGATGGTATCTAACGCAATGGACGTCTAAACAATCGTTCTTAATGCTGGAATAGATTTAAAACGATCAAGGGATTGACGTTATTAAACCTATTCTTATGAATTTCATAGTCAGGGAATTGATATGAATGACTGTGATTGTGACGTAAAGAATCATATTGCAAACATCGATTACGTGAATATTAACGGTGTATCGGAAAGTGAGAAAGGTGAATCCAATTCCCAAACTTTATACTCTGTTATTTTACTCATATTTCTTATATTGCTTTCATAGACTTTTAGATTTATGAAAAGTTGTTTACTTCATTATCATGAAAACTTCAAGTTACTTTTGCCGTAATAATTTGAAATCGATTTAATCCGATCCGTAGTGGGAACGACATTTATATACTACAACCGACAAGTGGTGCACTTGCCACAAGTCAATTCAAAACTGACAACTGGTGTCTTGTGAATACATCATACTCAACGAACCAACAACTTTTTGGCGCCGTCCGCCGTGGATTAAGTTAAATCAATTTCAATTATTTCGGTTTGTGAATATAGTTGTATAGCAACTTTATGTTTGTATATCTCTTTCTCTGTTAACCTCTCCGTTTATAGCTTTGCTTATGATATTAAGAAGTCAGGGATTCAAAGAACAGGCTGAAATAGATCCTGAAATTGAGAAGACTTTGAAGAAAATCAAAGCCAAAGCTAAAGCACAACAAGAGGAGGGACAATCTTCTTCTTCTCCAACTTCACCACCATTATCAACTCCAAAACTTGAAAACATGGAAAGACAACACCAACAACCAAGGCGTACTTTGGGAGATTATGCAAATCAACAAGGACCACGATACTTTTCAAGTATTGTAATGCCACAAACAAGAGCCTTGGAGATGAAACCAGCTTTTCTTAGTTTGATTAGTGCTCATCAATTTACTGGAATGTCCAATGAGGATCCTTACACTCATTTGGAAACTTTCTATGAGTTGGTTGGTACTATGGGTTTTGGTCAAGAAGATATGGAGACTGCATATCTCCGTTTATTCCCATTTTCATTGGCTGGAAGAGCTAAGGAGTGGTTGCAGTCACATCCTAATCAAAGCTTAACTAGTTGGTCAGATGTAGAAGAAAAATTTGTTAGGAATCCCTAGTGTATGAGTAGCGGAAATACAAGGATTCCCACAGGATTTGCAAAGCGCCGTGTTTCAAAGTATAAGACAAACACACACAAAAATTGCGTTTTAGGATTACCTCTTGAAGAATATCGAAGCAATCGTAGCCTCGTCCTTTAGGAGTCCACACGAGTACTCCCACTAGAAATGTTACACCTTCCAAATACTAGTTTGACGGCATGTAGCTTTTGCAACTTTTGCGTATTTTTGTGTCTCTTTAGGGTAGCCGCCTATGAGCATCTTATGCTCTATTTATAGGCTTAGGTTTGACCTAATTTGCTCTCTAAAGAGTAGGCTCCTTACTCATTCTAAATGAGTTAGGCCCAATAGTCTTATTTTAGTCCAACTAAAATAAAAAGCTATGGGCTTACTCTATGTGTGTGAACCTATAGGTAAAATACTCGGTTATATTAATAATAAACTATTTTATTATTAATATAAAATAAGAGCGGCATCTAGCAATGCATCATTATGTTCGAATATTATTTATTAACAACATAACCTATAAGTGATAATTATTTTATATGTTTGTTCCTTTTGTCACGATATCCTAATTGGGCCCAAGGCATGGTCGTGTCATCCTTGTACGGTCCAATTTATTTTACTTGATTCCGGAGTAGACTTTATCCGAATAAATATCCAATATTTATTCTTTCTAGCATGGCCATGCATTTCCTTAGTCTCACTCCATCAAGTGGCCTATAGATATCACTCCTGTCACATAGGAGAGACAAATCCCATCTACATCACCCACATCCCTCTGCATAATTTGTACATTGCCTAACCACAACCTTTATAGTCCTCTTATTACAGAAGACGTTTGATTGTATTAAAACAATAAACTCCTTATGTAGGAATCGTAGTGACTTCAGGTCAAAGGACTACATATACCATTATCACATTGAGAATCATTTATGACATTCATGTAACGATCCATGCAACGTTCTCATGGTGGGTCTGTCCAGTACATCATTACTCTTAATGTGTACCCGTGTGAAGACTTGATATCATTTATATCCATGATCTGTGAGATCAGATCATCAGTATATTCACACACTAGTCCTAATGTATTTACATGTCCCCACGTAAATACTTGACTAGGGACATTTTAGGAATAACTCTCATATGACCTATTACTCCAAGGATATGTAAAAGTTGTTAAACTATTTAACAAAAAATGACTTATTCAAAATGATGTGAACCTATATAGGCTTTTTAGTGCATATTTCCAACAAAATTCCTACACTATTTCTTTCCTCCATCAAGATTCATTAAAGCTAAATCTGATATTTCAACATTCCGTCAAGGGGTTGAAGAACCATTTTGTGAAGCATGGGACCGTTTCAAATCATTACTTAGAAAATGTCCCAATCATGGCTTTGAAGATACAGCTTAGTTGAACATCTTTTACAATGGACTTCGTCCTGACACCAAAATGATTCTAGATGCTGCAGCTGGAGGCACAATGATGACAGTTGACGCTGATCAAGCTACAACAATTATAGAAGCTTTATCCTTAACGGATTATCAAGCTCAGCATGATCGTCAACAAATTCAGAGAAAACGAGTCCTAGATCTGAATACATCAGATGCTATTTTGGCCTAAAATAAGATCTTAACTCAACAGATTGAAGCTTTGACTTAACAAATGGCCAAACTCCCACAGCAATTGCATTCAATGCAATCTTCATAACCAATGCAACAGCAAACTGTAAGATGTGATTTCTGTGGAGGTGAACATCCAAATGGTTACTGCGGTGTACAAGAGGAGACAGTTCACTACATGAACAATTCAGGTAGACCAAATAATTTCAATTCTAATTTCTCTAATCAACCATTCCAGGGATGGAGGAACAATCCAAATCAAGGCCAAGGTTGGAAGCAAGAGGCCAGCACATCCAACAGACCTCAAGCTTACCAACAAGGACCTTCTCTGATGGAGAAAACATCCAGATTGGAGGACATATTGGATAAATTTATGCAGGCTTCTCTAACACACCAGAAGAATACTGAGGCATCTATAAAAAATTTAGAGACTCAAGTAGGACAGTTGGCTCGACAAATTACTGAAAATCAACGACCTCAGTATAGAGCAAACACCGAGCCAAATCCAAAAGAGCATTGCAAAGCTGTGACAGCACTAAATGAAGAGACAACTGAGATAGAGGAAGGGTATAGTGATATCATCCAAAAAGTAGTAGATCATGACACCACAGATCCAGGGAGTTTTTCTATCCCCATAACCATTGGAAATATTTTAGAAAGAAAAACTTTATTAGATCTTGGTGCCAGTGTTAATTTGATGCCATTATCTATACTTAAAAAGATAAGGGATTCTGAATTAAGGCCAACAAAAATGATTTTACAATTGGCAGATCAATCAACAAGAATTCCCTATGGTATTGCTGAAAATGTTATGGTAAAAATTGATAAATTCGAATTTCAGGTGAATTTTGCTATCATAGACATAGAGGAAGATTCAAAAGTACCTATAATATTGGGCAGACCATTTCTGAAAGCAGCCAGAGTCATCATAGATGTGGCTGACAGAAAAGTGAAAATCCGAGTGCAAGAAGAAGAAATCAATATTGATGTTTGTTTCAAAACAAATAAGGAAGACAAAGTCACTCACCAGAAATCCAAAAAGGATCAAAGTTTAAACATTCTTGAAGGGATTTCAAATCTGAATGAAGGAAGATCAAAGATATATTTGGGAAAGGAAGTGGAAAAGCTTAACACTCTTATCCACTACTTACATGATCCAGACTAAACAATCAATCAGGCGTCGAGCTAACGACGTTAAACAAGCGCTGACTGGGAGGCAGCCCAGTGTGTTTGATTTGTTGTTGTCGTTTTGTTTTATTGTAACTTTTAGTTGTTTGAATTATTTTGTATGATCTGTTTATAAGTGAGTTAGAAGAGAAAAGAAACTGAAGGATGGAATGATGAGATGAGTTTTTGAAGAAAATACAAGTGGAAGATTTAAATTTTCAAGTATGAGGAATTTCGCTCAAGTGAATACCATTTCGCTCAAGCGAATCAGCCATACATCCACTTTCGCTCAAAGTCGCTTAAACGAAAAACTTCAATTTTGATACTGGACAGAATTCGCTTAAGCGACTCATTTTTGGCTTAAGCGAATGTCACTTTCGCTTCAAAAATATTACTTTTCGCTTAGGCCAAGACTAAAGGAATAGCCACTGGACAATATTCTCTTAAGCTAATTGTATCCCGCTCAAGTGAATTTTGCAGAATTTTCATAACTTTGAAAAAATTCCATTTTCTGCAATTCTCGCTCAGGCGAATTAAGTCCCGCTCAAGCGAGTCATCTTCTATTAAACACTGGAACAAAATCGCCCAAGCGAGTACCTATCGCTGAAGCGAGTTTTGTCCAGAAAGAAAACATTGCAAACTCACTCAAGCGCCACTTATTTCGCCCTAGCGAATTTTATCCAGTGTCTAAAAGATATAGATTCGCCTAAGCGAAACTTATTTAATTCAAGCGAGAGGATTTTTGGGAGCATCAGGAATCTTTTCACTTAGATTTCACTACAGCGAACCAGAATCGCTTGAGCGAAATTAGAGATTGAAACTTAATATTCGCTGTAGCGATTTAATCTCGCGTGAGCAAATTTAAGCGGTTATGGTCTTTTAAAAGGCACAATCAAGTCACTCTTCAGTTACAAAATGCTTCTTCTCTTTTAAAACCTTGGTTCCGTTCTGAACTCCTCTCACTTCCATCTTTGATTCCGAAAGGTTTCTAGAGGCTTCTTCCTCCTTATTCTTCATCAAGTTTTCATTTTTCTCTTCTTTCCCACAATCCTTAAGTAAGTTTTCTCACTTCTCATACACCTGTTTATCCACCCCAATTTCTTTACGTTATTTCTATGTTTAAAGCTTCCATGTGGTTTAGGATTTCAGTTTTATGTTAGTTAGGGTTTGATTTTCACATTTGTATCTTTGTTTTTCATAATGTGAGTTGTACGTAAATCATACCCTAGGTTAAAGTAGTGAGACCATTGAGAAAAAGCATGCTTTGTTTTCCTAGTGTTGTTTGAATATAATGCATGCAATTATGTGAAGTTTATGATCATGTTCTGTCTTGGCAAGAGCAAATGACCATGTTCTGTTTTTGATTAATGGCATCAATAGAATAGTGTTTTTTGTAACTGTTGAAACCTTTCATCATGCTCTGTTTTTGGTTATGCTATATTCCATTGTTATGATTGGTGGATGTCAGCTCATTAGCCATAATATACGGTTGCAACTATTGTTAAATCTTTGTTTATCCATAATGTACATGTTGCATATTAATAAAATGGTGTGTTTCAATGTAATTTTAGGCAATGGCAAGAACCAAAAATGCACAGGAAATTCAAAGAGGGCAAGAACGGGCCGCTGCGCACAAGGAAAAAGGAAAACGAAAGCGCACATCCGACTCTTCTCCTCCCTTGAATCAGAAGTTTAGGACTAAAGAAACCCAAAAGTGGTTCCAAGACATTCACCACTGGACCATACTTCCAGAGCGCCGAGTTGACTTGAGAGAAGGTGAATGTGATGCTTTTATGAATATGCTCAGAGAACGGAAGTGGTTGCGAGTTGCAAACCCTCGGGCTACATATGACCCAGAACTGGTGAAGGAATTCTATGCTAACGCTTGGTGGACCAAAGGTGCCATGAACCGACGAGCTTGGGTTAGGGGTCACTGGATTTCCTACGATAGAAACATTATCAACGAGCACCTGGGAGATGTACTGCATTTGGAAGAAGATGAATTGTGCACATATGGCAGATTGAAAAAAGACCGCCATGTGTATTCCACGCAAGAGTTGGAATCAGTTCTCTGCCTCCCTAACCACCATTTTCAAAGGGGAGCCAACCAACATCCTACCCGACTCTTGAGGAAGGATATGAAGATGTTGACAAGGGTGTGGACTGCGTTTCTCTTAGCAAACGTGGTTCCAAATGCCCATGTCTCCGACCTTCCATTACCTAAATGTGAACTTCTTCTCTGTATCTTGAATTCACGCATCACTATAGACATTGCTCAGATTATATCAGATGAGATCTTCCGTTTTGCTCAGCAAAACCCGAAGACTACGATCGCAGATGCAAAACCAAAAGGTACTTTGGGTTTTCCCGCTTTTATTATAGGTCTTTGTGCATTTCAGGGAGTACATGTTGATCCAACCATCCCGATTCGACCTTCCATCGACAGAAAGTTTATTGATCAGAACTGTCGAATTGAGACACAATCTTCAACAGGACCTTCATCTTCCGCACAGCAAGTTACACCACAGCCACAAACATCTTCACCACAACCTTCACCTTCATCCTCATCACCACCACCACCACCTATATTTGATCCTATCCTTCTCGCTCATCTTCTTCACATTGAGCGACAGCAGGCTGCTCTTCACAGAGGTATGCTGTACCATTACCGAGCCAGCTACTGGAGTCATCCTACAGGCCCTTTTATGCATCCCGACCAGTTCGTGGAACGTGTCGCTTGGCCTGGGGATAGTCCCATTATGCCGGAGGAGGAGAGGCCAGCAGCTGACGCTGAGCCAGAGGCACCACCACCACTATCCATATCATCAGGACCAGCAGTTGTACCTGTCACAGCACCAGAGTCACAGGCAGCTGATACACAGACTTAGCAACAACAGGAGGCTGAGGACCGGGAGTTTGAAGAGCAACTGGACCGAGTGGTCACTGATATTGTGATGTCGCATGACTGAGCATGCTGCTGTGGTTCCTTTTTATTTTGTCAAGTTTATTTAAGCTTATGTTACTTTAAATTCAGTACTTATTGTTCAGTACTTCCGTTTTATGGTTATCTCACATGATTTATAGTTAGATTTTCATGTTTACGCCTAAATGAATTTTGTTGCATACGTTAGTTGTAATGTTTAGGCGCGGAAATTTTGTTTCAATGATATGGAAAAGTGAAGAAAGATGTGAACTAATCTTAGGATTGCATAAAAGGAAGGATGACTAGTTTTGGAAACTCTGATAATTCTTATGAATGTTGAACGAATCTTTCTAATTCTTAAGTTAGGAATTAGTTCACAATGCTTGAACCCTTTTCTATGGGAATAAAGAAATCAAGACAATTAACCCAGTGAGATAGTGCAACCTTAAACACCGAGAGTTCATTGATCTTTGTGTAATCTTTCATTGCATGAATTTCTGGCAAGGATTATTGCTTAGTCAAACATGGATAGGATAGAGGCAAACTTTGTGTAGAATAGGTCTAAACAAGAGACAAAAAGTCAACCTTCAATGGTAATCAATCCAATTTTTATGTTTAACCCCAATTGAGCCAAAAAGTTTCTTTTCTTAACCTTAGAATATGCTTGTGAAAGGAAATCCAACCCTAATGCATGCTAAGGACAAGAACAATTTTTCAAGAAGGGTATGTGAAGAGTTTGGCTGTAACTGTCAAAAGGAAAGGAAAAATTGAAAAAACAAAATAAGATCCTCCTAGAAATGTCAAAGAACAAACAAAAGTTAGGAGGAATATAAAGAAAAATTTAATGGCTTAAATGAAAAAAAAATGACATAACAAAAAGCCAAGGCCAAGAAATTTAAGTGTCCTTAGTATGTCTTTGCATTCCAAAGAAAAACCAATAAATTTCTTGTAAGCCTGGCCAAGTTACAACCTATTAAAGACCTCTTGATCCTTGTTTGTTTGAGTGGTTATCTTATGCAGTGAAATAAAATGCAATGATTGAATGACACTTGACCAATGATAAAGAGAGCAAACACTCACCTGGAAGGTATAAACAGAGAGGATTTCTTGTTTTTACAGTAGAGTGGTTACTTGCAATTGTGTATCACAATTCAAACTTAGAATTTGGTTAGATGAAGTGAAGCATGATTGAGGATTTATCATTTGTGAATAGTGAGAAGTTGTCCTTTATTTTATTTGCAGCTGTGATTAATTAAGATCTTTGTTTCACTTAAACTTTCTCTTGACTATTTGCTTGAGGACAAGCAAAGTTCTAGGTTGGGGAGAGTTGATAGATGTCCAATTTACCTATATTTTACATGGTTAATGAAGCATAAATTGGATATAATGTGCAATGTTTGTCAATTTTGTAAGTTAAATAGAACATAAATTGTAATATGAACATTGTACAAGTTGGTTGGTTAATTTTGTTGCAATCTTCGGAAAATTAAAGAAGAAAGCAAGAAAAATCCTTTCAAAGAAGAAAGAAGAAGAGAAAAGAGAAGAAGAAAATTCACCAAGTGTTGAGCAAGGAAGTGACTTTCGCTCAAGTGGAGGTTATCTCGCTTAGGCGAGCATGGAAAAACAAGGAATTAAAGTATCAGGTGAAGATTCGCTTGAGCGAGGCGTTATTCGCCCAAGCGAAATCAAGCCAGTAGAGAATGATGAAGCATTCGCCCGAGCGAAATAGAGTCCGGTTGAGCGAGATTGGTACAGAATGGAATAACATTAGCCTCGCTCAAGCATTTGAATTGAAACACCAGGCAAAATTCTTCCAGTATGTCACAATGTAAAGGTCGCTTGAGCGACATTATTTCGCTCAAGCGAAATTGGTCCAGAGCCTAAAATCAAAGGATTCGCTGGAGCGGATAAAAGAACAGCTTAAGCGAAAAGGAATAAAGTATCAGATATGAAGATTCACTTAAGCGAACCTGAATCGCTTGAGCGAATAAACATGCAGGTGAAGCAGGACCAAAAGCTTTCTTAACGTTGAAGTTTTCTAGTCACTTGAGCGAAACTTAAACTCGCTTGAGCGAGTATTCCTTTATATAAGCATTCAAAAGGGTTACTTCAAGGCGGCTGGGTAGTTTGAAAGAAACACTTTGTACTCTTTCTTTTCTTCATCTTTTCTAAGCTTGTAATGACCACCATGAGTGGCTAAACATCTCATTTGGGATTGGAGGTAACCAATCAAACTTGATGTACACTTGGATAATGTTTATGTGATTCATGTGTTGTTTTATGATTCTTTGCATTCCATTTTATGTTCATTGCCTGAATCTACTTGATCACTAGTTTCTTGATTCAAGTTTATGGTTGTTGTTGGAAAATAACTTTCGAAAATGGATCTAAATGGAACACCCATTGTGAGTAGATAACCAGGGATGGTATCTAACGCAATGGACGTCTAAACAATCGTTCTTAATGCTGGAATAGATTTAAAACGATCAAGGGATTGACGTTATTAAACCTAGTCTTATGAATTTCATAGTCAAGGAATTGATATGAATGACTGTGATTATGACGTAAAGAATCATATTGCAAACATCGATTACGTGAATATTAACGGTGTATCGGAAAGTGAGAAAGGTGAATCCAATTCCCAAACTCTATACTCTGTTATTTTACTCATATTTCTTATATTACTTTCGTAGACTTTTAGATTTATGAAAAGTTGTTTACTTTATTATCATGAAAACTTCAAGTTACTTTTGCCGTAATAATTTGAAATCGATTTAATCCGATCCGTAGTGGGAACGACATTTATATACTACAACCAACAAGTGGTGCACTTGCCACAAGTCAATTCAAAACTGACAACTGGTGTCTTGTGAATACATCATACTCATGAACCAGCACTGATGGGTCACATCCTCTACGTGACCTTCCATAAAATCGCGTCCATCTACTTTCATGGTTAGCTACTGAACTTCTGCGAAAAGTGGAAAGAACTTTATCGAGTCCCACCGGACGTGCCAATGAACTGGTCTAAACCAGGGTCTACAATCCGGTGTAGGAACCAGCCATAAAAGTATATGTTTTGAGTTTTTGTACACCGGTACAGTTGGTATCCGGTATTATAATTTGACCTCTTAGTGGGAGAGACCGGCCTAGTTGTCCTGGAGATCCCTCTCACCAAACCTTCACGTTGATGCAGTGAAAGATGGTGTCACCTGCAAAGATTCTCCGACGCTGAAGTAAGTAAAGAGAATAAGAGAATTTGTGTAATGCTAAGGTATATTGAGAGAATAAGAACAACGTAACCTTGCATGTGTAGGAGAATATGCTATTTATAGTTGAGCATGGAAAATGAATCCTTGGGTTCAAGTGGGCCTAGAAGTTCTGATGCCGTGTGCAGCGTATCAATTAGAGTAGTTCAATGTTCAGTGTGTGGCAGAGGGTAGGTCAATGATCAGTGTACGA
Source organism: Clitoria ternatea (assembly GCA_037962975.1). NCBI lineage: Eukaryota > Viridiplantae > Streptophyta > Magnoliopsida > Fabales > Fabaceae > Clitoria > Clitoria ternatea. Next base: position 42,819,006 of record CM075669.1, on the reverse strand, counting down.
TTCTGACACAGGAATGGGGATAATCCACCTTTTCTGTATATCATGCCTGTAATTGTACTTTGCTTCTTTCAGTGAATGATAGACATATTCCACTGTGCAGGGTATATATCCTGATAAGTAATGACTCCACTTATCTTATCAGGGCACTAAGGCAAACGGTTATATATGACGGAAGAATGAGAGCGGATGAAATATCCGGTGTCTCAGATGCAACCTCGGATGACCGGTGAAGGAAGGACTATTAACATGGTGTTTTCACAGTCCGGATATTGACCTGTGATACCGGTTGACCTTCTAGAACAACCAAGATGACGTCTTAGCCCAGGGGCCGGTATCCAGACTGGATCAATTCATTTTGGAGGTCATAGGTGAAAATTGGACCGTATAGGTATGGCTAATTTTTGATTATGACCTAGACAATGTATGATGTTAATTATGGGGTTGAAATTATTGCCCAAGTGATGAATGGATGATGTTAATTCATGAATTACAATGTTTTATGAACTATATGTGATGTTGTGCTTTGATGTTTATGCTTATTTGAGGAACCAATAGGGTCAAATTGTGTCTTAAGTGATTTTGATGGTATGTGATGATTCCAATAGCTTAAATTCATGATTTGTGACTTGTAGAAATTCGAATGGACCAATTCCATTGAGAATAGGTCCTTGAGTTGCACAAAAATGCCTTAAAATGAGTGAAATGTATTTATGCACATAACTCTCTTATTTTTCAGAATTTTTGAGTGCGGCCGATGGCCACACATCACAAATAATGTATATAAGTTGGTGTCAAAATTTGGTAGGCATTGGAACTCGTATGAAAAAGTTAGGGGGTTAGAAGTCAAAAAATATGACTTTTTCTACATAAAATGGCCTCTGTGCTGTCATGAATCGATTCACAATAGTGTGTGAATCGATTCAAAGCTCACTGTTTTTACTATTCCTAATTCCAGGATACCTTGAATCGATTCAAAAGGGCCTATTTTTACTTTTTGGACTTCAGTAGCATTTGAATCGATTCATGGGGTGCTCAAATCGATTCATGCCCCTGATTCTTCAATTTTTCATGTGTTTTGCTGATCGGTGGGTTCCATTTAGCCATGGCACGATTATATATCCATGTGTAACTTCATATACCACTCTTTAGCTATCAGTTCAAGTCTCTTTAAATCCCTTTTTATTCTTTTCCATAACTCTCATAATAAATCATGTTTCCACTTTTCCTTGTTGATGATCATGAGATTGATTGTCCAAGGGTCACTCTTGATGCAATTTACACACCTTCTCATATCTTCATATATGGGATAGGTTCTTTTAAAAGATCTGGGGTTACTCATTAAAGATTCATCTCGCGGTTTCTTCTATTATTTAATTACTTTAAAATTACGAAAAATTTTCCCTCATTTTTAAGGCATCTCACTTATGGCCAAAGCTGGCACCTTTAAATTTCCTTGTTGTCGAAGCCGACACCCTTTAAATTTCCTTATCGCCAAAGCTATCACCTTTAAATTTCCTTGTCGCCAAAGATTGCATCCTTTAAATTTCCTTGTAAGCCGAAGCTGGCACCTTTAAATTTCCTTGTCGCCAAAGATGACATCCTTTAAATTTCCATGCCGCCAAAGATTGCATCCTTTATATTTCTTGTTGCCGAAGATGGCACTCTTTAAATTTCCTTATTGCTAAAGCTGGCACCTTTAAATTTCCTTGTCGCCGAAGCTGACACCTTTAAATTTCCCTATCCACGAAGCTGACACCCTACAAATTTCCTTGTCGCTGAAGATGGTTTTCTTTAAATTTCCTATCGCCGAAGCTGGCACCTTTAAATTTCCTTGTCATTGAAGATGACATCCTTTAAATTTCGTGTCGCCAAAGCTGGTACCTTTAAAGTTACCAGTTGCTAAAGCTGGCACCTTTAAATTTTCTTGTTGCAAAAGCTCACACCTTTAAATTTCCTTGTCGCCAAAGATGGCATCCTCTAAATTTCCTGTCGTCAAAGCTAACACCTTTAAATTTTTTATCACCGAATATGGCATCCTTTAAATTTCCTGTCGTTGAAGCTCGCACTTTTAAATTTTCTTATCGTTGAAGATGGCATCCTCTAAATTTCCTGTCACTGAAGATGGCATCCTCTAAATTTCCTGTCGCTGAAGCTAGCACCTTTAATTTCCTATCGTCAAAGCTGGCACCTTTAAGTTTTCTTGCCGTTGAAGATGGCATCCTTTAAATTTCCTGTCCCTGAAGCTGGCACCTTTAAATTTTCTTGTTGTCGAAGATGGCATCCTTTAAATTTCCCGTCGTCGAAGCAGGCATGTATAGATTTTCTTATCGCTGAACCGACACCTTTAAATTTCCTGTTGCCGAGGCGGGCACCTTCAAATTTTCTTGTCACCAAAATCGGCACCATTAAATTTCCTTGTCGCCGAAGATGGAATCCTCTAATTTTGTATGTCACCAAAGTTGGCACCTTTTAAATTTCCTTGTCGCTGAAGATGGCATCCTTTAAATTTCATGTCGCCGAAGTTGGCACCATTTGAATTTATTTGTCACCGAAGATGACATTTGTTTAAATTTCCATGTCACCAAAGCTGGTGCCCTGGACAAAATTAGTTTGCCCGGAAAAAATCAACCCGACATAGGACTTAATTTTTAAGAAAAAAAATAAACCTATGGGCTTCTTTGAATTTCAAATTATTGATCCGGGCTTTGACCTTTAAATTTTTTTAAAATCATCGTTAGAACCATAAATTTTGAATTTCTTTTAAAAAGACAGGAATCTAATCTTAGAAAAATATTAAAATTCAAATAGGAGCTTATCATTATGCCAAAAATGAGATATTACAGTATTTATGTTAAAGCATTTATACTAATAAATTGTATAAAAAATAATAGTTAATTATTTAACGGTGTTTCCGTTCTATTGTGTTATAGTTAAGGGTTTACATTTACAACATTTGTCTGTGAAAATGGTTTAATAGTATGTTATAATAGTTAGTTTTAGAAGATGAAACTCTATCAAAGCGCTTGGTTAAAAGAATGGCATAATAGGTAATATCATTTATAGCATTTCTGAAAAAAATAAACGCTATAAGATTCCTTCTAATTTTCATCTCGCGTTGTACTTGGTCACTCTCTGCTTCGTCTTTGCTATCCCTAGAACCCCAGAAGCCCCCAAACTCCAAAATCCTCAAAAGAGCGAACCCTTGCACCAGTACAATATGCCCGCGAATGCAAGGTATTTCCCTTTTTTCTGTTTGCGTCATTCTTAATCTTCTCTGTTTCATCTTTATTTGTGGCATTTCCACTTCTCTGTTTGCATCCTCACTCTTGACTGTAAGGAAGCACCTCCTTTCACCACAAGCACCACACCGCTCTTTCCCTTTTTGCAACACGACATCATATTGGTAAGCATCATTCTTTGTGTTTTAATATTTAATGTTTATTTCCTTAATCGACACTCTAAACCATGTGGCTCTTGTAATATTAAACGCTTCACATGTCCCATTAGGCCATTCCCAAATCTGCTCCAAGATTTGTCAAATACCATTGAAAATCCCTGATTTCTTTTACGATTCTCATAATGTTAGATGTTATTTTCATTTTCGGATGTATGTTTAGGGTAATGAAATTACTTGTGTGTGAGATGTTTTCTATGTGTAGTTTACTTTTGTGTGAAAATTTGGATGGATAAAGTTATATGCATAGATAAAGCGTATGTTGCTATTGAAAACTTCAATTTGGGATTTTGATTTTGTAAGACTAATTTTAGAAATGCTTACTGAATCTTTTTTCAAGATTTCAAATTGTGATTTTATTACCTAAGTCATTAGTGCTATGAGTTTTGCTTCAGTGAAGGGCTCTTGAACTTGGATTGAAAATAATTTCTTTACCCACGAAAATCATTCCTAGGCTCCTTATAGATATAGCTATGGCTAGGCTACGGTGTTGAATATTATTAGACTAAAGTTTAGGTGTAGAAGGAGATCATGAGAAACCATATGGAAAGATTAGTGGTTCTTCAATTTTCTTTCAATTTTGTTTCATATTCAAGTATGGAGTCAACTACGCCTAAAGGACCAAAAGAATATTCAAAAAGACGTATTGTTTCAAGTACAAGTCTCTCTACTCTATCTCAAGAAAATCTCTATGTTCAATTTTTGTTTCTTTCTTAGGTGATTGGAGTGAGTGCTATTAATTTGTAAAATATTTGAGATATTTGTTATGCAAGGAAGACAATGCAGAGAAGATAAATCAATGATCAAAGCCAATATGAAGACTGAAGAGAGGCAAGTCTTCTTAGTTTCTTGTTCGATCAAAGCCTGATATTGGAATGGATTAATTAAGAGCATCAAGAGTTTATCTCATTTATCTAGTGAGTAGAATTTCTGGGTCATGATATAATATTAGAAAAGGGAACATATATATGTAGTTGAGATTTAATTAGATTCCAATAGTAATTAATAAGGAAGACCAAATATTGAGTTAAACTTATTGGAGGAAAATAGAGGTAATTACATTCATGAGTTTCTTGAACATATTTGAACAAAGCTTGTTATAATACTATTAACTGGATTTCTTTGAATAATATTTCTACATTTATATTAACTAATTTGCTATATTTTATGATTCAATCAATCATTTGCATAAGTTCTTTGGCATGTTACTTTTTCTGCACTGCATTAGACGTGCCTCAATTTTTGCTTGATTATGATTTAGTTACATTTATTAATTATTATGTCTTGATTATCTTGTCATTTTAATAAGTCGTGGTAGAGAAAATAAAGGTGTCATAACTTATGGCTAATGCTATTAAATTAATTGTGGAACAATTAAGCAAGTCTTGAAGTTAGAGTATATAATGTAAATGTTATTTCAATTTTATGTATATATAAATTTATTGCACTAGTTTGGAATAATGCTTGAATATTGATACATTATTATATCAGGTTTTATTACTTTTTTATAATATTAGCCTTAATTACTTTTTATTACTTTAACCTTTTTTTAATTACTTTGTATAATATTTCTTACTACTTTGGAATAATACTTGAATATTGACAAATTATTATATTAGGTTTTTCCTCTCAATTTGATGGTAGTTTTAATAGGTAGATAATTATTTGGAGTTAAAATAGTCACCATCACCTACAATTGGTAATTCATATAAAAAAATATACGTAAAAACATTTGTGTCTTTTTCAAATGTTATAATATATAATTTGTTACAATGATAAAAAGAAATGTGACTATTATGGCGTTTATATTCTAAATGTTGTGATAAGCGTCATCCTACTAAAGCATTTCCGATTACTTTTCAAATGCTGTAATAGACATTCTTTTATGGCATTTCCCTAAAATGCTTTTGTACGCTACATACCTATCACAACCCTGGAAATTACAACATTCGGAAATGTTGTAATTATAGTGCAGAAACGCTGTTAAACATGATTTTTGGCAGTGTGTTTTAGTATATATATTATAAAAACTGAACGGATATAACAAAAAAGAAGTTTGAAATTTGATTTAGAAATGGAACAGACTTTGCCAAATTTGGTTTCTTAATAGATAAAGGGAATCAAATTTCTTTTTTAAAAAATATTCACCGATTTAGTTTTTAATATATATATATATATATATATATATATATATATATGATAGTGGGAACACGCTAAAAAAAGAAAAGGATCAAGGGCTTGTAATATATATATATATATATATATAAACAGTCGTGATTCCTTTTTTCTTTTTCAGTGTGAATAGCGTAAACTATATATAGTAATAACTTACCCTCTCTTCTTTATTCACACTATTCACACTGAAAAAGAAAAAAGGAATCACGACTGTTAATATATATATATATATATATATATATATATATATATATATATATAATAGAGTTGTAACATCCCAAATTTTAAAATGAGTGAATTAACAGAATAAATATTAGGAATTTGTGTGTGGATTACTTAACATCCCAAATTATTGAGAATAATTAAATTAAGCATTTTGGAAATTTCTGGTGGTTTATGGAAACCGGTTAAGCTGAAAACGAGCCCGATTGAGTTACGGGTGTCGGACTAAGTATCTTGGAATGAGATGATATTGGTCAGGGCTATTGAGAATGATATTGGGAGTCTGGATGTGTATTCGGAATAATTTTCAGATGAAGTATTGAGCCCGAACTGAGAACCTGTTTGTTATAAAACGATGGAGTTTTAATAAATGAGATTTAAAATAAATTGAAAACCCCAATTTTTCCTTTCCTATTCACGTGTGATTGCTGAAGTTGTTGGGCATATGCACTTCACTTCTTCTCCTCTTCATCATCATCTTCTTCATTCCCTCCTCTTCTTTCCAAGCCCTAGCTTGAGTGGTGAACTTCCCCTCTCATTTTCGTCTTCAAGGAACTAGGAAGGAGATTATTGAAGCTGAATCCTTCTTCCTTTTCTTTCCTCATTTTCGCAGCCATCCTCCTCTTCTTGGAAGCCTATTTTCGTTTTGGGTGTAAGGTAAGCTCTTTTCACCATTTTTGGATGGATTGATGTTGGTATTATGTAGTGTTGTGACTTGGGAGAGTCATGCATGAACATAGAAGTATATTGAGAGCATTTAATGCATGAGTTTTAAGGTGGGTTTTTATGAGAGTAAGATTTCTTTGGGAAGTAATGAAGGTGGATGCATTTATGGTTGGAAGGAGAAGAGTATTTATGATGGTTGTTGGAATTTTATGAAACCCTAGCTTCATAAATTTGGGGGAAATGTATAATGGAGGTAGATGAGCATTTATTGTTGACAATAAATGTGGGTTATGAGGAATAAGAGTCATTGGTGATGGTATTTTGTAGGTGGAAGTCATTAATGGAGAAACCCATGAAAGGGTTTGGTTCTAGAGTGCATAACAATATATGGTGGCACCTAACCCATGGTGGTTATGGTGGATGAAAATGAAATAAAAGAGATTTGAGAGTTAAAATAATATAAACATCAAGTTATTGAAATATATAAGTATTTGAGTCTTAGTGGGTAAATAGAAAATTGATTGTGTAATGTATTGTGATGTAGGAAGTGACCCCATCGACGAGGCGGAAACGTCAAACCGTATTGATCACTACTTCACTTGAGGTAGGAGGGGGTAACTACTCTAAATGCTTAATTTCATCCATTGATGATGTGAAAATATGTATATGTGATTATGTTGATGATTGTTTGAATGGATGATGTGATGATGTTATGATTTGAATGCATTTAGAATGATTATTGTTGTGTGGCATGTGTTTGGGATAATGGATATGATGTTGTAATGAGTTTATGATAATGAGATGTAATGGTGGTTTAAAACCATGTATGAATTGAAATCCATGAGGAGAAATATCCCGAAGATGTATGTTTGAATTGATGAATGTGTATGCCACTAACTCTTAATGTGTATGAAATGTAAAAAGAATTGGTGATGATTGAGGATGATGAAAATATTAAAATCCACTAAGTGGTGGTGAATGAGTGTATGTGGAGTGGCATCTAGGATGCACAGTGTGAGGATGCATTTGATTTGCATTTGTATTGCATCCATGGCATATCATAGCTGTCTATGTGGAATATTAGGGGGTTCCACTAGGCGGGCCCAGTGGGAGGGCGGCTCAGTGCACGAGCGTAATGTGGTTTTTCCCCTGTGACTCGGTGTGTGAGTCACGAAGATGTCCATAGTTTGGTGACGAGACACCCTATGTGGCGGGCCCAGTGGGCGGACGGCTCTATGGTGAGCGAGTTTACCTCGGTGTCCGACGGGACACGGCTCTCTCGGTGTGTGTTCGGGAGGGGCCCGTAGCACTTATGGTAATTGAAGCCACGATGTTGATCCGCAAGTCACGGGGTGACTAGTGCTACAGATGGGCGATAGCGGTTTGGTACCAGTAAAATTATGATGGTGTAAGCGTGCATAAATTGAGATATATGTGTACACAATTTTTCTACTGTAGTAGGGGCATAGTAGCACACCTATGCTTGTCCCACAATTGAATTAATGTTGTATTTCCCACAGTCGGATCCGCATTGTTTGATGAGAAATTCTTGTGGATATGCATTAGCTTTAAGAGCATTTGCATATAGCTGAAGATATGCCTAGTTGAAAGCCCATAGTGGCGAGGGATGGATGAGAATTGAAAGGGAAGAGAGTGAATGCTAACCCTATGTTTGCATGTGGTGAACCAAATGAATGAAATTGTAGATGTGTACTTGATTTTGTGAGATATGCTTATAAATGATGTGTGATGTTGTGTAAGATATGTTATATGAACAAGTATACATGTATTTCATCATAATGTATGACTTTAATTTATTTGGATTATGTTACTCACCTCCTCGTTGCTATTTTTAAAGTTGGTGTAGGTATGACTTAAATCCTACCATTTTGGAGGCCGAGTTTGAAGAAGGTAAATATGGAATGGGAATGTGTGAGCCTTGGCCGGCATAAAATCGTTTTGTGGAGTATATGGTGTTTATGTACTCAATTTTGTAATAGTTGATGATTTTGGAGGTCATGGGAGAAAATTGGATATGTGTGTAAGGCCAATTTTCATTCATGACCTAAATGATGTAAATGACAAATTGTGATGCTTGATGATGTTGAACTTAATGAATGGATGTGTGAATGTGTGTATGTGTATTTCTACCACTTTATAAAGCATGTTAAATGTTGCCCAATTTTACGAAAGAATGAAAATTTATGCAAAGATTTGGGTTTTGTTGATTATATGAATTGGTGTGTTGGATTCCTTATAATTTCATGAATTAGAATGGATTTTACTAGTTAATGGTGAATGAGGCAAGTTCCAAAGGTGTCTTATAATGTGTAAATCATGTAGAAATTAAATAAATTGCAGTAGATTGAGTTTTGGTATGGTAGGTTGTGTTAGGTATGTAATTTCACGTTTTCTGCCTAAGTTCTGCATAACTCGCTCAAGCGAGTGAGAATCTCGCTCGAGCGAGATTGTTGTGAAACAGGGGATTTGCTTCTGGCCTGAATTCGCTCAGGCGGATGGCCATCTCGCCCAAGCGAGATTGTTGTGGATCAGAGTTTTGGCCTCTGGCTCCTTTTCGCCTGAGCGGGGGTATGTGTCGCCCAAGCGAAATTGTCACAGAATCAGAGGTTAGCCTCTGGACGATTTTCGCTCAGGCGGTTGGAGGGTCGCTCAAGCGAGGAGGGCACAAATTTGATACTGGACGATTTTCTCTTAGGCGAGGGGTGTCTTGTCCAAGCGAAAATCGACCAGAGAGTTACCAACGCTTCTGGAACAATCTCGCTCAAGCGAGTCATGAGCCGCTCAAGCGAGATTGGGACCTGATGCCTTTTTCCTTCCTTCGCTCAAGCGTTTCGTTGTTTCGCTTAGGGGTTCCTTTCGCATCTCGCTCAAGCGAGGCCAAGCTCGCTCAAGCGAGATCGACGCCTGATGCTTATACCCTCTTTCGCTCAGCTCTTTCTCCACTCGCCCAAGCGTTATTACGCTGTCTCGCTCAAGCGGAGGGGTTCTCGCTTGAGCGAGTATCACCCTGATACTCATATTTGTTATTTTAAATGGATTTTTGTTTCCTATGCATTATTTCTTCTTTAAACATTACTTTAAAGGTATTAAGTATTAGACCTCTAGGCTATATGAACTACATTCCACGTTTTCATGAAATTCCTTCTCTTGAAAATCAATCAATCAATAATTAAATTAATTAAATCTTCCGCTGTTTTTAATTGGAAAAGTTATTATAAAATAATCTTTTGAACTCACCCTCTCATATCTTCATATATGGGAGTGGTTTATTATAGATCCAGGTGTTATGTTAAAAGCTTCACCACTTGTTTCTTTTCATTGATGTATGAATTATAAAAACGTGAAAAATTTTCCCCTAAATTCTGGGGCGTCTCAAGAGTCACCAAAAAAAAAGGTGAGCGGCCTAATCTCATACACAATGTTTCCTGACCACCTGCACATGAGAACATGATATTTGTATGTTAAATATCTTGGTACATATTTATACAGGATTTTGATTTCTCAATCCTTTGTTTTATCCTTGGAAGGACATCATTAGTGAACTTTTGCATCCTTGTCTTGTTGGCCCATCGTTCCATCATATAAGTCTTAATCGCCTTTACCATAGTCATGATTGGCTTCCCCCTGGCTCCAATGACGACTGAATTAAATGTTTCAGACATGTTATTTACCAATACATCACTTTTGGGTGCAAATGAAAACCTTGACTTACTCCAGTGTCTAGGTGGTATTTTGATCAAGTCCCTGTTAGCTGCTTCATTGATTTCCTTGATCTCTAACATTGTCCTCTCCCAAGATTGCGTGTAAGTGGACTTAGCTACCTTACATAGCAACTCCTTGAGTTGTTTTCCTGGATGTTTCTTCCTAAAGTTGTTGTATAGATGTCTAACTCAAAATCTTTGATCAACACCTGGAATGAGCTCTTCCAATGCATGTAGCAAACCCTGAAAATTAGACACGAAATGGCATAGATGTTAATTAGCTTCCAGAATTGGTACTGCAGGTATTAAGTTAAGAGATCAAAATGAAACATAATAATTAAGTTAGGGGACCAGAAGGAAACACAATAATTAGTTAGGGGACCAGAATGAAACATAATATCAACTAAGGGACCTCACTGACCAAGTTTAACTATTAAGGGACATGACTGACATAAAACACATGAGTTCCAAATTAGTTTGCACAGGGTAGGTCCAAATCAGTTTGTAAATCAGGTTATACACTCAAAGCACTTAAGCACACAGGTTATACACTCAGGTCATACACTTAAAGCGCTAAAGCACTCAAGCTCATAGGACATACACTCAGGTAAGGCACTCAGGTCAACATGCAAAATAGAGTATATGACACACTCAGGTCAAATGTATGGTAAAAACTAGAATAAGAAAAAACATAATTCAGATTCAAGTGTATGGTAAAAATCATAGTAGCCAAAACTAGATTGAGATTCAGGTGTATGGTAAAAATCAGAATAAGCAACATGTAAAATTAACACATGTACATGGCACACTCAGGTTAGGTATATTCAAAATAAGGTATATGCTGAATTAGAAAAAGCAAGATCTAAATTTAGATACATGTACATGCAACAAGTAAACTCAGATACAGGTACATGAAACAACTAAATTCAGATTTAGATTCAACATTCTAAACACAGTAGTAAATGCTTTTGAAAACCAAAACAGATACAGGTACATGACACGGTTAGGATAACTAAAATAGATTCAGCATGCAAAACACAATAGTTCACACTCAACATTCAAAACACAGTAGTTTATACTTAGGATATGGCATAAATCATGACACACTCAGGTATATGCCATAATATACATACCTTTTGTTGGTCAAACATAAATATAATGCTACTACAGACTTGGGACCCACCTAAATCACCAACAAGTAGTTCCAAAAACCACCTCCACGAGTCTGTGTTTTCACATTCCACCACACCAATAGCAATGGACAACATTTGATCATTTGGGTCTCTACCCACTACACTAAGGGAGTTACCCACCAAATAGCCCTTTAAGAAAGCAACCATCTAAACCGATGATCTTTTAGAAATGCTTAAAACTATCCTTGCTCTTTTGCAGACAAACATATAGCCTATGAAAAGATATGGCAAGTGCTCCTATATCATCACTAACGTGGTTTGCATCTACAACTGGTTGTACATTCAACTTCATAGTTAAACTAGGGTTCAAATTTAGTAAAGCATTGCAATAGTCTCACAAGTCTGTATACTGCTCAGTGAAGTCACCATCAATAATCCCTATTGCAGCTTTTCTTGCCCTATAAGCCTTTGAGTTTCTCACCTTTGCATGCTAATGCTCTTGAGCCCTGTTGTATATATCTTGTATTTTTAAATTTGGATTCTCCTTCACACCAGTCACCAATTTTTTAGAAAGCCATTTTGCACTCAAATATTTGATCCTATGCTACCTGTCATAAGAATGACTATCAATTATGGTCCTCAGCTACCATGTCACCTCACTAACTACTTTCCATAATAGGCACAACTTACACCCTTCAATGCACCTAACTCTCGTCCTCTTCTTGTCATTTTTTTCAAACCTTAGATTTTTACCATTTGCAATGACATATGCAATATTTTCTTCTTTGAACTACTTCTTAGTCAAGAACAAAGTACCCTTCTCCCAACGAAAACCCTCCATATGTGCAGGCATCTTGAAGCTTGGGTGCCTTTCACATTCACTTTCTTCAGAGTCACCACTATACAGTTTCTCAGAATCATCCTCAATGGTAGAAACTACCTCTTTACCTTTGCCTTTGCCTTTGCCTTTGCCTTTGCCTGTGTTTTTCTGACAATTAGACCCCTCACCTCTAGCACCAATACCCTTCATATATGTCCTTGGGTTAACTGTTCTTAGGATTTTTCTCTTTTCCCATTTTTTTTGTAATTGGCTCTACAGTACCACCTCCACTATCACCTACTGTAGCCTCATCAATAGGCTCTTGATCCACCCCCTGATCAGTGCCTTCAATATGTGTCTTCAATATTTGACCATTTATCACATCATCTTGATCCACCCCTTCATCATCAAAATCCTGGAAATGAATTTCCATTGCACTATCATTATCATCTGTATCATCACCTTTCCCTTGAACGCTTTATCATGTATTTCATCACCCATGGCTTCAACATGTATTTCATCATCCTCGGCTTCAACATGTATTTCATCACCATTAGCATTAACAACTTCATCAACATCTAAATCATCAACATCATGGGGTTTTTTAGCCCAGTTAGGTCTCGAACAACCTCTGGCACATCAAGAAGGTGCACAATAAACATTTGAACTTTCCCCTGAGAGTGTGTAACCCTTGCCATCTCTAAGTAACCTTGATCATCCACCAATTACTTTAGACCAACATAAAACTCTCTGCCTCAGATCTTTAGATCTTTTACCATAATTCTTCAACATTCACATACCCCATATCCTTTAGTATTTCCATAACTTCAAAATAACTTCATATATCCTTATCAATATCCCATTCAAAGTTGGTACCAGTATACCCCAACTTCTTCTAATTTCCTTCAATGAAACACTCCCCATGAAAATCTCCAACTTGAAACAAGGATTCATCCTACAACATCGATTTAAAACCATACTAATTTAGTAAATAACAAAAAACCCTACCAAATTTATAAAATGTAAACACGTAAACCCAAAGTTTTACCTAAACCTCATACAATGCATTAAGAAAATTTTTCCCATCTTAAACCATTAACACGTAGTGATGACCATGCTCATCCAAAACAATGTCATTCAAAACAGAAAATGAAAGACAAGAAGGATTACTGGAATTACATACTCTATTGAACAAGACAACGCAGATGAAGAATTGTCTAACTTTCTTATCGGAGCTATGTTTTGCTTGTACCTTAGGTCACCCTTCAAACACTCAAGAACAATGAAGAAGACGATGGAACCAACTTCAAAATACTTTACCTCCATTCCTCAAAATGGGCTTGTTTGCCAATGCTACCAAAGCAACTAAATGAATGGCATATGGCATACATGTCATACTTCTTTTGCACGTAAGCAAAAGTCTCAGACGACGTTAACCTCTGACTTGACGAAAGGACCAAACTAACGCATTTTAAAAACTAGAGGGACCTCAGTGGAATAAAAAACAAATAGGGGACCAATCTGAAAAAAAAACTTAAAAGATAGGGGACCAAAATATGTATTTAGCCATTAATTTATAATATATATGTATACTGTTTTTGATTAATTGCAATTAGGCCAAAAACAAACAACAGTAATAATTTGATTAATTTTTGTTGTATTCATTCAAGTCTTACTTAAATGTTACATATGTGTTACCTTTGAAAACATAAAATATTGCACAACAAAGAAAGGGTTTGTGATGGACACAATGCATCTTAAAACTTGGAAAATATGTTAACCAAGTGGCCTCAATTACTCAAGAGGGGGGTGAATTGAGTATTAAAAATTTTTCTTTGGAATGCTTTTGAAATTGATTCTTTAATAAATATACTTGCTGAAGATGATAAGTTTAATAACAATTTATACACAAGACGAAATAATAAGCACTTAATATATGGCAAATAAATTCACTTAAGAGTTAAAGAGTTGTTTCAAATAAATTTAACAATTGAGTTATGAACACAACAAATTTAACAAGCAATTTAAGTGCATAAATTTAAATGAGTTTAGGGAAGAGAGATTTTCAAACCGATATATATATGAGTTCCACCACACCGGTGTACGTCTCGCCTCCAAGCAACCTACTTGGAGGATTTCCACTATTGGAGATTAGAGATACAACTTTGAGTAATTATAGCTTCCTAGTGTCCCACACTCAAGAACTCAATTCTCACAAGTACAAGGGCAACCCACCCAATATCTCAATCTCTTAATTCTACAAGGTTGAACCCCAACCCAAAACTCTCAAAAATTTGGTAAAGGATTTTACAAAGATAAATCTCCAAAAGAGTGGATATACAAATTTGGCACTCAAAAATAATTTTTTCTATAAGAAAGAATATGTAAGTTTAGCACTCAAAATTATTTTCTCACTGACTAACTCTCAAAAGAATTTGCAAATGAAATATTAAAGAGAGAAGGCAATGATGAGAGGAAGAAGAACAGAGGAATGCTTTCTGTTGCTTGGTGTGTTTTAACCTTCAATCTTCCTCTCCTATTTATAGGCTTCAGAGTGAAGGTGCCTTTGCCATTAAATTCATAATTAATTCCAACTTGCGTAGTGGAGCATGGAACGGCTGGCTTAATTAATTAGATGATGCATAGTACAATATGGAGAATGCAGTTTCTGCTTAGTGGATGATGGAACGTTTCAGTAGTGCGATGCAAGGCTGTCACTCATTCAAATTTAAGTTCCAGAACACATTTTAACTGAATGAATCGCTTCATGAATGGATTCATTACGTTATTTTGGCTCCTAACAAGCGTGTGAATCGATTCCCCATGTATATGAATCGATTCCCGTATTCAAAACATGAAGAAAATTGCCCAGAAACACGTGTGAATCAATTCCCCTTAGTGTGAATCGATTCCTGTGTTGAATCATGAAGATGATTGCCCAAAAACACGTGTGAATCGATTCCCCCTTAGTGTGAATCGATTCATGCTTTGAATTTTACATATATTGGCCCTGTAACACGTAGGAATCAATTCATATAGCCATGTGATGTTGTGTGAATCGATTCATGCACCTGATGCATGACTTTTTGTGCTTTGTTTCACCCATTTTGATATTTGATTGGATGTGGCTTGGTTCCTTTGATCGTTTGGCACTTGGATGGACATTTTCCACTTGTTTTAATCTCTTGTTGATGCTTTGACTCAAATCCTTTGTTGTTCAGCAAATTTCATATCATCAAACATAATTAAATCCTAATTGAATTGTATATGCTTGATCTTTAAGTCTTGAGTTGTTTGTCATTATCAAAACATGTGTCAACATATAAACAGAGTCTCCCCCTTTTTGATGATGACAACAAATGTTCATCTCTTGGGGTGTTAGTTTCATAATAGTTATAATCAAAGTTTTGATAAATAAATCTACCCCTTACTAATTCAATTGACACCACTTTGTTAAAAGAATTCATTTATTGGGATACCATATATTAAATACCACTCATTAAGGCAAATTTAACCATAAACAATTAGATACTACTTGATACCACTTGTTGAAAGGAGATACTACATATCACTTGTTAAAAATATATCATACCATTCAAATATTAGAGTATATTTGCAACAAATAATTTCTCCCTCTTTGTAATGTAACAAGATACCACTTATTATTAAAAAAAAATAATTGCACATAATTCTCCCCCTTAATCATGCAATAGTTACCATAAAATAGTTCATATAATTCTTAGCATCATTCAATAGTAATCTAGTAATCTCTCCCTCTAATAGCAAAATGATAACATGATATTCTCTCCCCCTTTGGCATCATCAAAAATAAAACAATAATCTTATCATAGTAATTCTCTCCCCCTTTTGGCATATGTAACATTCTTTTCTCTCCCCTTTTGGCATCGTAACTAATACATATTTTTAGACAATCATAGATTTCAAACTTATCATATGTTCAAAACATATATCACATACAAATGTATCAAGAAAAATGTATGGGATGTGATTCTTAAACACAATTTGAGATATCCAAAATTACTAATTCCCTTCTAATATTAATGAATTGTTCTTCAGCAAGGGGTTTTGTAAAAATATCAGCCAATTGTTTAGAAGTAACAACATGTTCAAGAATGTAATCACCTTTTAAAACATGATCTCATATAAAATGATGTCGAATTTCAATATGCTTTGTTTGTGAATGCATGACAGCATTTTTGGAAATATTTATTACACTAGTGTTATCACATTTAATAGGCACATTATTTAACACAACACCAAAGTCAAGAACACTACTAAAAAAACCCCAATTTGACACCTCAAAATAGCGACCACCGAAAGTCGTCGCTAAGTAGCAACCGCATTAGTGACCGACAAGGAAATAGGGACTGGGAAAATATCTTAGTGACTAATTTAGCGACCAGATACACCCGTCGCTACCACCGTCGCTAACGACACATCGTCGCTAGTGCGGTCGCTATATTTCGTTCCTCCATTTTTTGTTTCCCACTTGTTGGCGCCAAGTTGTTGCGATGGTACATATACCGTCGCTAATAGTGACCCCGTTGCTATTGCGGTCGCTAGATTTCATTCCTTCCCTTTTTTGTTTTCCCTCTAAGTGTTTTGTTTCGCCAAATGTTAGCGACGACCCTGTTTCGTCGCTATTTGTTGTTTGTAGCGACGGTTATTTCATCGTCGCTAAGTAGTGACGGATATTGAATACCGTCGCTAACACTATCTGATAGCTACTCAAAGTTAGGGACGGATATTGTATGCCGTCTCTAAGTAGTGACAGATGTTTCATACCGTCACTATATCTGCCAGTTTAGTGACTTTGTTAGGGACGGTATTTTGTCAATCGCTAAGTTTTTAATCTAACTCGACAGTGGCTTTCCCTCCCCCCAAATCATTTCCCCTAACCCTAATTTGATTTCCCTCTCAGACTCAGCCCTTCCCTCTCCCTCGCGTCGCACTCCAGCATCGTCTCCAACATAGCTTCGTCGGTGAACCGCCTAGCACCGTCGCGCCTCGCACCGCCGGCGGTTTGACAGTCAGCTTCTTCGAGAAACCCAGGTAAGTTTTTCTTTTCTCTTCCCTTCCTTCCTCCCTCCATCTGTCTTTTGTTCTCTCTGTGAAATGAAGGATCTCTGTGAAATGAAGGCTCATCGTTAGGTTTGACAGTTAGCTTCCTTACTCAGTTCTATTTCTCCTTCCATTACCATCATTATATCCGACCACCACCAGACCCGACGACCACCACGCTCACGGCTGTCTCTAACTCGTAGGTGTGTTCGAATAACTCCTTCAATGATTTTTTTTAATTCAACAATTTTTATTTTTACAGTTTTGATTTGAATTGATTTCTTGTGTGTGCTGCACTTTAATGTTTTTGTCTTTATTTTATTGTGTGTGTTGCTGATTGTTAATTCATAATGCCAATATGTTGCTATTTTTGTGTGTGCTGCTATTTTTTGTCTTTATTTTGTTGTGTTTGTTGCTGCCAATGCCATCCTGCCATTGTTGTTTTAAAATGTTTGCTGTTTGCTTGATGTTTAGTGAAATGGTTGAAACTGGTTGAAATGCTTGTGTTTGTTTAAAGCACACATGTGAATAAAAATTTATATCTAAGGTATAGAATATGAAGCTAACTAATGGTACATGGGTATATAAGGTGGAGATAATTAAAATTCTTTAGGGAAATGATTCGAGGCTTTGTTGTATTAATGTTCTAGAAGAAGGGTAGGAGAGATTCTGAAAAGAAATATTGGAGGAGTAGGGAAATAGAAAAGGTAATAAGGATTAGGATGATTAATGGAGTGAATAGGGGAGCCCCCAAATAGCCTGTCCCCACCTTAGCTGTATTCACATCTACACACTATAGCTTCCATTATTTCGATTCTATTATCCGTCTTTACATGTACGCAACGTTGATACTTGATATAAAAAATTAATAAAAGAGTGGACGGAGAGTTTAGATTGTAGAAATACAACATCATTTCACCTATATATATATATAGATGCATAGAATGAAGCGAGAGAGCATATGAAAGAAGAAAATGTCAGGGGTTTGGGTATTCAAGAACGGGGTGGTGAAGTTGAATCCAGGAGGAGGAGGAGGAGGGGAAGGGAGCAGGAAGGTGCTGGTTCACACAGCAAGCAATGAGATGATAAGTTCATATGCGGTGCTTGAACGGAAGTTGAGTTCACTTGGATGGGAACGTTACTATAATGACCCAGACCTCTTGCAGTTCCACAAGCGCTCCACCGTTCACCTTATCTCCCTCCCACGGGACTTCAACAAGTTCAAACCCATCCACATGTACGACATAGTCATTATATAAATATTTATGCCATTAATTTAAAAATATTTATGCCATACACATACATATAGGATTTGTTCGGCTTAATTATTATGGGAATATAAAAATAACCCAATAGGCATTATAGTTACATCCCTAATTTTGGCATGTTTAGTTTTCTATGAGTTGATCAAATCTCAGTTTAATTAATTTTAAAAAAAGATATAATGATTAAAACAAAGTTTTAACTATCTCGAACAACATAAAAGATCAATATAATTAATATTAATTCTTAAAAATTTTTTATTTTCATAACTCCTTTTTTCAATTGCGTACCAAACGGACAGTTCTAAAGTTAGTGGCGCCACAGCTCAGTTTATTCCCACATGATTAAATAAATCCGCACAAAGTTATGAATGGTTGCATCTGTCTCATTTTTTTCCACATCTAAACTTCATCCCAACTCTCCTTTAATTCTACCAAACTCCATTCTCAACTTCCTTCACTCTGCGTATCTCACACGCGCCACTATAAGGTTAATTTTTTTTATAGGATATATTTTTTATTTACAATGTATAAATCTGAAATCTTATTTAAAAGTAATTAAATATAAATACTTAAACTAACCACTTTGTTGATATCTGTCAACTACTGTTCATAGTGTAAGTGAATAATGTAGGATATTTTATTTCAAATTGAAGGTGTGTATTTTTATTTATTTTGAAATTATAAGTTCTATACTAAAATTATCTTTAATTAATTCATATTAAATTCTAAAATTAGTTATTCTAAAATATTATATTTTTAAAAATATCAAACAACTTTAACTTTATTTTGAAACTTATATGTTATAATTAGTTTTAAAATTGAGCAATATCGTTACCACCGGCCTTCACTTCTTTCTCATCTACGCCATTTGTTCAAAGCACACATGACAATAAAGACAAATGTAAAATAATCATAACAATAAATAAAAATCACAATACCATGTCGCCTAGTTACCTTGTCTCGGACTTGGTGGTTCAAGGAGATTGGCAGAAGCTAAGAAAGAGGATAGAAGGAGAACAGTGAAAAGCAAACCAATTTGTGGCTTCATTGGTATTGATTTAGGGAACGATAGTTAGGAAGAGAAACTACGCAAGCATGCATCAAAGAAAGTAGAGAATAAGGGAATAAATAAGTGAAAGGGCCAATAAAGCTATGCATAAAATGCTTGTTTAGTTCCTAATATCCCTTTAGTAATCAATTATAAAAATAGTCATGAAAACTTTTGTTTAAGATAGTTAAACTTGTGTCAAATAATGAAACTTTTTCTTTTGATTACTCAATTTCCATTCCAACCAAACAAATAAGCCACTATTTGGTTTGCTCGGCTGTAGTTAACTAAAGTAATTTTTTGATGGTTAATTAAATACACTGTTAACAATCAACTTTGTCATGCAGACCAACACACTTTACGTGTGGTTTGTGTTCGGCCCTCATCAGCTTTGTCTTCATCGCTATCTGTCTTTCCCAGGTAATCCCCTAACGCTAACTTTCTGGCTATGTGTGTTGTATCTTTTGAAGTGTATGTATGTTGATTGTTGTTTGTTAGTGGAGAGCAGAGCTCATTAGGCGATGGTTTTGTGTGCTGATAACATGATTTTTTATGCATGTGTAATGTTGTTTGTTAGTGGAGAGCAGAGCTCATTAGGCATTGGTTTTGTGTGCTGAAAACATGATTTATGATGCATGTGTAATGTTGTTTGTTAGTAGAGAGTACATCTCATTAGGCATTGATTTTATGTATTGATAACATGATTTGGTGTTCATAACTCTGAATATCATATACAATGCGTATGATATGTTTATTTATCTATACTGGGAAGTTTTCTGTATGTAACAGGCCGTTTGTAAATTTGGGAAATGTCTAGTTTACAGGGGAGACTCTGCCAAAATTTTGGCAGACTCCCTTTCTTAGGGAACTTAAAAAATAAAACTCAACTTTAATAATGTAGGGTTTAGTCGTGTGTGTACCCATTAGATTCCCGTTCAAGTTTCAAAACAACCGGTTGATGTACCGTGTTGTGTTGGATCTTGAATTGTCCCGGTTGGACAGTTTGGTATGAATTTGTAACCAGTAGGGCGTAACCCATCAATGTTGTATGTGGTCTATCTTGAGAAGTTGAATGAATGTTCATTTGAAATTTTGGTTATGGTGTTTCGTATTGTCCCCAGGGTGCATGTCTGCGTGTGGTGTTTCATACCGTACGTATCTCTGTGTACTCGGGGACCAATGCGAAATGCTGCCGAAATTTCAAATGAACATCAACGACACAAGATAGAGCACATACAATTATAGGATGGGTTACGGATGGTTGCATATTCATCCCGAATGGGATAGGGCCCCACCAATTTGCAACATCAAAGAGATAGAGTGATTCACAACCGATAGTTAAATAAAAATTTAAAAATGTAAAGTAACAGAAATCGTGCTTGTTAGATATTGTAAATGGAGGTATCGGCAAATCGACGATGGATGTACAACCGACTAGATCGTAGTCGGCGAGTGACTGAGGAGTTTATGATGGGGCTATTGGAGTTCATTCCGTTCGCTACGGTAAACACGCCTGGATTTGAAGCGACTCAGAAGATTCGTTGTCCGTGCTCAAGGTGCAAATGCATGAGTTTTGAATACGCGGATGATGTCATGTGCCACCTAACTGAGAAAGGGTTCATGGAAACATACCACTGCTGGTACAACCATGGTGAGCAGTTATCGCCTAGACCATCAGACGTAACCGTGCAACAGTCTTACTATGAGGTTGGAGGAAACAGGGATACGTACACCAATATAGAACAAATGGTGATGGATCATGTTGGACCCTCCACCGGGCGTATGCTGGAACATAATGACCAAGCAGGTCATGGAGACTCTGACAATGTAGAGGAGGATCCTAATCCGGAGGTGAAGAGATTTTATGATTTATTAGCGGCGGCTCAGACTCCATTGTGGGACGGGTGCAACAATCACACTGAGTTATCTGCCTCCCTAGCTGCTTTAAGCCTAAAGGCAGATTATAATCTTTTTGGAGGTTGTTTTAATAGGATGGTCAATCTGATGGGTTCCACCATACCTAGTAATCATAGAATGCCAGCAAACCTGTACCATGCTAAGAAACAAGTGGCAAACTTGGGGTTGGGTTGTGTGAAGATAGAGTGTTGTGTTGGCGGATGTATGCTGTTCAGAAATGAGTTTGCAGATAAGAGTGTCACAAAATGTCTGCATTGTAATGAGGAACACTACAAAACCGTTAAAAGGAGAGGGAAGGTAACCCGGACGGCCAGGAAGAAAATGTGGTACTTCCCTATAACACCGCGTCTTCAATGCCTGTATGCCTCATTGTCCACGGCAAAACACATGCGTTGGCATGCTCTGAACCAAACACAAGAGGGGTTTTTTTGCCATCCTTCCGACGGGAAAGCATGGAAGTGTTTGGATGAGCTATATCTGGACTTTTCTGGCGAGCCGCGCAATGTAAGACTTGGCTTATATACTGATGGGTTTAACCCATTCGGTCAATACGAAAGAGCTTACTCTTGTTGGCCAGTCATACTGACCCCATACAATCTGCCTCCTGATATGTGTATGAAGAGGAAGGTCTTGTTTCTATCTATACTGGTTCCAGGACCCAAAAATCCAAAAGCGAACATAGACGTGTTTTTGCAATCGTTGGTTGAAGAGTTATCACAATATGGGATGTCGGGGTAATGACATACGATGCGTCTTTGAAGAACAATTTTATGATGCGTGCTATTTTGATGTGGACTATTAACGACTTCCCTGTAACATCCCGATTTAATAATTAATTTCCGAATGAAAATAAATCATTAGAATAATAATTGCTAAGTGGGGGAAATTATTTATTAATTATAATTGGTTTAATTAATTTAAGTTAAAGGCTGATTGATTATGGTTAGTTGATGGTTCCAAGTGAGGATTACTGGGTGGCTTTTCCGAGTGAAAACGCTGAGTGATTACGGGTGAAAAGTATAGGTAAACCCGAGCGAGGAAGAGCTTGTATTTCCGAGTGAAAACCTTGGGTGATCCCCTTCTGAGAGAGGAGTTAGAGTAGTGGTTTAGAGTGGGATGGATCCTAAGTGTGAGGCCTTAGTAATCCGAGTGAATGATGTAAAATCCGAGTGAGTGAGGGTTGGTATGCCGACTGGTTGAGTTTTGAATAAGACCGAGTGGGACTTAACTACCTGATTTCCCGAGTGAATGTGTGAATGTATTCCGAATAGTGAATAGGTAATGTGACCCGATTGTGTTAAGATTGGAATGCGTCGAGTGATGTTTGATTAGGATATATATGTTCCGAGTGAGAAAGGGTTCTGGATTCCGAGTGGCAGAATTGGGGGAGTCATTTCCCGAGTGGCTTATACTTGTGACCTGTATGGATGAATGAGGAGCTGTGCGGATTCCCGAGTGAAGTATGAGTGTGATGATTTACCGGGTGAACATATGTCCCAAATCCGAGTGAGAAACTACTTTGTACCTGTGTCCGCCCCAGCGAATTAGACTTAGCTCCAGCGAGTGTGCGTGCATGGAAGGCTTCTGGGATGTTCGCTTAAGCGAATGGTACTTTGCCGAGCGAGTAGATGCTGGTGTTGGGCTTCACGTGAGCATCTCCTTGTTCCGCTGTTACATGGTCATATTTCGCTCAGGCGGCGTTGGGCCTCGCTTGAGCGAGTCAGCGTTGTCATGGATTTCGCCCAGGCGCCAATGTGTTTCGTTGAACCGAATGGGTCGGTTCAAGCCTTGTCCCTTCCGCCGATTGCTATACGTATGAATGTTCTTTTATCTTCCCTTGTTTTCCTCTTCCTTTTTCTTTGTCGATCGTCCAGTGGCTGTTTTTGTGGAAAAATTTTCCCTGTTTTTGGGTATATTATTTATTAAAATTAGGGTGTTACATTCCCGGCCTATGGTATGCTTTCTGGATGGTCAACGTCTGGGAAGCTTGCTTGTCCTGTATGCATGGAACATACCGGGGGGGGACCACTCCCTGTTAGTGGCAAGACAAGTTTCTTTGACTGTCATAGAAAGTTTCTACCGTTGGATCACCCGTTTAGGAGAAACAAAACCGCTTTTAAGAAGAACAAGGTTGTTAATGAACCTCCACCCCGTAGGTTATCTGGTGCACGGGTTTGGCAGAGGGTCGAAGAGTATCCTTACATCTGGGACAAGAGTGTTAAGGAGTTTATGGGTTATGGTAAGGAACACCACTGGGTGAAGCAGAGTGTCTTGTGGGATTTGCCATATTGGAAAGACTTGTTGTTAAGACACAACATTGATGTCATGCACACTGAACGTAATGTTTTCATGAATATTTTTGACACTGTTATAGACATCAAAGGGAGAACAAAGGACAACGAGAAGAGTCGTCTAGACCTTCCAATTTGGTGTTCTAGGAAGGAGTTGGAGTTGAGGGATGCGGGACGTGGAAGAATGTTTAAACCCCATGCAAAATATGCTTTAACTAGACCACAACAGATTGTTGTGTGTATTTGGATGAATGGGTTGACCCTGCCTGACGGATTCGCTTCTAACTTGAGTAGATGTGTCGACGTGAAGGAGGGTAGGGTGTTTGGCATGAAAAGTCATGATTGCCATGTGTTTATGCAACAACTACTCCCGTACGCGTTTCATGCCTTACCGAAGCCCATTTGGAAACCGTTGGTGGAGTTGAGTCACTTCTTTAAGGAGTTGACGGTTACTTCGTTGACTGTGGAGAAACTTGTGAAGATGGAAGAAACTATGCCGGTATTGATTTGTAAGTTGGAGCAGATTTTCCCACCAAGTTTTTTTGACTCAATGGAGCATTTGCCTATCCATCTACCGTACGAGGCCTTGGTTGGTGGCCCGGTGCAGTATCGTTGGATGTATCCATTCGAAAGGTGAACACCAGAACTCTTTAATTTCCTTGCAAACACTTCTTATAATAGTATTTTCTAACTTAACATTTGTTAATTGATGCTAATTTCCTGAGTCATTAACTTGGTGGTAAAAATCTTAGTAAAACAAAATATGACTCTCGGATTTACACTTATGGCAAGCGCACCAGTCGTTAAAATTGTAGAATATTTGATCGTCCCACAGGGATTGTGGTAAGTACCTCAATCTAGGACTAGTACCAGCTGAACCAACACGAAATACAGATAGTTCATTCAGTTTTTATGATTTTAATGTTTTCTAGTTGTTTTTAGTATTTTCAGAAACAGAGTTAAGATGAATATGAAAAGTGATTAAAAGAAAGCAGACTAGGATTGCTTCAGCTCACAATTTCCTCAAGAAACATACAAATAAGTATAATCTGACTTCACAATCTAGAGGACAATCCACTGGTGGTTATTCCCTAATTCCTTAGGTGAAAAACACTAATCCTTAAGCAATGAACCTTAATTCCTTAAGTGCTCGATTAACCTAAGAATCTAATACGAAATTGGAGGTTGAACTCTAACTATTCACCTAAATTGATTAGGCCCGAACTAGTTAGAAAGCTGGAAGTTACCTAAGCTTCAGCCATGATTCCTCACTGGTGAAGTTCTTCATCAATTCTGGATTTGTCAATCCAGCAATTCTGCTCCACTCCTCAGCTCGTTCGCCTCAGGATCTTCGAAGTCGATCTTCTTGCTCACAGCTTCAAGATTCCATTGCTAACCTTCACAATCCCAGCCTTAGGGATTTAGAACTCCATTGACTTCGGTTCCATCGAAGGATTATGGAACATCATGGAGGAGAGGATTAGAGAGAGAAAGATGTATAGTGAGATGTTCGTAGTGTGTAAGGAATGTTCTCTGTTCTATTATTTCGTATCCGTGTCCCTCCTATATACATAATATGTACCACCTATATATATGTTTTTACCTAACTTAACTAACTTCGTAAAAATAATTTTCAAAACTTAAGTTAACGACTAAAACTACTAGTTACACACTTTACAGAGTAACTAAATTACAGCTCAGATCTTAACAGGATCCAGCTCAGCCTTAGCTAATTTACAGTGCAGCACCAGCTAATTGACAGTTCACTACTTAAGTTACTAAGGTTGCAGCAGTGGAGAAGAAGGCAATGGAAGCGGAAACAGTACTGCACAGGTGTGTTGTTGGAAGGAAGAAACAGGGTTTAAGTTACTGCTTTTTTTCGCTTCAGCTGCTTGGTTTTCGCTTGAGGTGATTAATTCTCGCTTGGGCGAATTGAAAATATGTAATGCAGAATGGCTTTCTCGCTCAAGCGTGATAGAGTAGCTTAGGCGAGAATGATATTCTGGAGTTACGCTTGAGCTAACTTGCTTGCTTGAACTAATTTTTGACCTTCGCTTGAGCGAATTTAACTCTCGCTTGAGCGAGTTGATTATTCAATCGGTATTCTGCAGTTGGCGCTCGGGTTCTTCATGTGATATTCCGAGTCCTTGTTCTCTTTTGGAGTCAGTGTCTTTGAAGTCTCACTCAGTCGGTTTTTGGAAGACTCACTCGGAATTATCAATTCTTGCTCGGATTTGTAGGATTTCACTCAGAATTTTCTTCTTTTCTCAAGTGCGCCCTGTTCCTGCACCATTAAACAGCTAATTGCCTAGCATTTATACGCTGGCTGCTTAGTGAATTTATAAACATTTCCAAATTCCTTAACTAATTAATATTTTCAATCGTTTTCTTACATAAATGAAGTACTTTTGCAATTCATAACTAAAATACGAATTGTTATTAAATTATTAAATAATACTAACAAACTAACCAATAATTACTGAATAATGTTAAATAAATCGGTGAAATAATTAAGTCTTTTCAAGACTTATCACATCCCCAAACTTAAATCTTGCTTGTCCTCAAGCAAATATTTAGACTTATTAACTAACAGCATTTGATCAACACACTCAACCTTTCCTTAACTTAGTTCATACTATAATTATTGAATACCGATCATGCTTTCTTCTTGCAATTTCTAAAAGTATAAAAACTTACACCTCCTTTGGAAGACAAGCTGCTGATGCTTTCCTCACTGGTCGGTGTTTAACTCTTCTCTCGGTGTGTAAGGTGACTAGAATGCACTCAGCACCTGCATACTTGTTAGATAAACATAGGCTTGCAACAGTTCTACATGTCATGCCATATGCCAACACAATTAGATCAGTAAGGGCTTTTTAAGCTTATAATGGGGCTGGGCTACAGGCTCAATTATTGTTTTTCCGAGTCATAGATAGGTTACAAGATGTATCCACTGATGCCTTGCCTCAATTCTGACTTAATTGCCTTTACTAACAACTCTCTTAACTTTTCCGACTGAATGCTACTTAATAACTCGTGCTGTTTTGCACCTTCTTTTTCTTTTAGTCCTTCGGACTTTTCCTTTCCTTTTCTTTCTTTTCTTTCCATCTTTTCCGATCGAATTTTTTTCTTGTGGTGCTTTGCACCTCTTTTTCTTTTTTTATTCATTTTTTTCTCTCGGCTTTGCCTTTCTTCCTTTTATTTTTCTACATATTTATCCATAATTAAGGTCGGAGTGTGTCCTTAATTACTGTTAGGCACACTCTTCATCCCCAAACTTAGAAATTGCTAGTCCCTAGCAATAAGCAAAAACCTAGTAATTCACCAGTGGAATATCCAGGGTACTCTAGTCGGGTTTTTCTTGGATAATTAGGCTTGTAACGTTAGGTATTTAAAACGAATAAAAGGGTCTCAGGCTCAATCATAATTATTGGGTCAAAGGATGATTAATAGATTAGGAAGGCTATTTTTGGCCCTAGCTAAATAAACAAAGAAGGCCTTCATCATTTCCGATTGGTTGACATACAACAATTAGCAAGCACTGAGGCAAATTCTGTCTCACTAACTAGCATGCAAGCTCACTCGGAAAAGGATAAAATAGGCTCAAAAGCTACGAATATAATAGTTAATCAGCCAATCATGTCCCCAAACTTAATGTAAGATCATACATTCAGATTGCTAACTAGCATGCCGAGTAAACAATTTAATTAAAGATGAAAAATCGTTAGGGGCAGATATGATGAGTTAAACAAAAACCGATCAATTAATTTATCCGACTACAGCTTAACGAATCAGCAACTTTTAAATTATGAAGATGGAGTGAAAGAAACAATAAACATACTTTTGCAACTTATAATTAAGAATATTAATTAAGGAGTAAGTCGGAAAGATACTTCCCTTTTTACCTGAGTGGCTGTGGATGGAAAACGCGTAGTCGGATTGGGACTCATGGATTTTACCAATACATATGAAAAACCGAATAAAACAAACAAATGAACAAGAAAATAAAATTTTCATTACATAATTAAAATATAAGCAAGTTCACTGTTCAGAAAGCAGTTACAATAATATCAAATTAATTACATAGGAAACATCATAAAAACGTGGAACAACTGCTTAAACATCCTGATCTTCATCGTCTTTGTCCTGCTGGGAGGGAATTGTGAATCCAATGGTAGCTAACCACGCATCTCTATCCGGTGGTGCTCCCATTTCTGCTGAATGTTCAACCCTCAGTTTCGTGGCAATTTTCCTGAGCATCTGATCGTGGTTCAAAACCCGATCATAAATTCCAAGTTGCATCTTCTTCATAACCTGTAATTCCTGTAACACCATAAGAATGTCAGAAGAAGAAGAATCAGCTCCTCCAGATTGCCTGGGACGTTCTGGTTCTGTGGCTTTAAACTTCATAGCACAGTTTTCAACAGCCTTAACACTTTCAACCTCCGGTGATTCATTTTCCTCACTCGCAGGGGATACATTCCTTCGAACCAGAGGAGATACATCTCTTTGCTCCTGACTTCGACTAGGTACATGTACAGACGAATCAGATATAGTGATGGTTGCCACTTCTCTTTCGTTATCTATTTGTTTCCTTCGCACACTTCCTTCTGCAAAATTTGGTCTAGGTTTTTGCAGAAGTCTTTGTGATCTTCTTTTCATGATTAACGTTAAAAGAGTGATGATAACCAACCTAAGTAAACAAAAATAAGAACAGAAATCCAACAGAAAGACAACAAACCAAAACTGTGAGATGCATGGCTTGTGAACAATGGAAAACAATGACAATGAACAAGAAGATAATAAACATGAACTTACAAATGCACGAAATAAGTGAAAGAAGTGGAAAGATGATACCTTTCTTAGAAACCAGAAAATGTCTTTTCGTCTTCAGCCCCAGTTCAGCATAGGTACTTAGGGTTAGAAGCTGAAAGGTTTTTTTTATATTGTTGAATTCAATTTCCAAGAAACGCGTAAATGTGTTCCAGCTTTAATTATTACTTTATTATTATAATATATATGTATTATTATTATTATATATTTTTATTATTATATATATATTTTTATTTTATTAAAATACTCATATACTGGATAATTAGAAGATAGGGTAAGAGTGGGATGATACCAATGTGATGCCAAGTGAACACAAGAGAATGGATGATGAATAAATGAACAGACGATAAGACAAAATGGGCAAATGAAAACTATAAGTAAATGAATGAGTGCAAGAATAGATGAATGAAATAGAGCGTATGAGAAACGAGTAAACCACTGTAGTGAAATACGAGTGAATCGAAAAGCGGATAGAAAAAGAAACGAATGGAAGTATGAATGAATGAAGGAATACCGAGTAAATGAATAATGAGTGAAAAGAGTGGAAGATTGTAAAGGAAAAGATTGCGTAAATGAGTGAAACAAGTGAAACGATAATGACCGAGTGAGTATGGAGAAAGATACCGAGTGATAGAGATCTGAGAAATGAAGAACGAGTTGGAAGAGTAAACAAAACAACGATTGCAGAGAAGGAATGAGTAAATGGAAAAACGATGAATAACAGACGAACGGAAAATTGAGAGTAAAGCTGAAGGAATGAAACAACAAGTGGAATGGCACCCGAGTGAACTGAGGAACGAGTGGATTGAGGGTGGGTGAGAAAAACAAGTAGATGGAAGAGTGAATGGGAAAATAACTGAGAATATTCTGAGTGGAGATGAGTAAAGGGTATACCGATCAATGAAGGAGATGAGTAAATGCAGGAGCGAGTGGAAGAAACCGATTGATCTAGTGAGAAACCGAGTGAATGAGGAACTGAGTGGTGAATGAGTGAGAAAATTACAGAAAAATAGGAAAAGGAACGAAGAAGAAAGAGTAGATTGAAAGAACAAGTTAATAAAACACGGAATGAAAAGGGTACTGAGTGAATGAATACCGAGTGGATCATAGAACGAGGGAAAGAATGAATGAAATAAAGAAAAGTGCATGAGAAACGAGTGCGACAATGAATGGACGAGTGAACAACTGCAATGAGATACGAGTGAACAGAGAAGCGAGTGAGAGAAAAAACAAATGAAGGTAAGGCCGAGTGAAAGAAAGAACGAGTGGAGGAACACACGAGAGAATGATTGACCGGGTGAATAGAGAAATCGAGTGACAGAAGTGAAAGATACCACGATGGAGAGACGAGTGGATAAGTGAAAGTGACCGAATAAATGAAAGACGAGTGGAAGAAGAACCGAATGAAAAATGAAGTGAAAACGAAAGTCAGAATGATATGGAGCGACTGAGTGATAAAAACGAGTGAATACAAGAATGACTGCATAGGGGTCCGAGTGAATCGGAATACCGAATGGATGAAGAAGAAGACGATTGAGTGACAAAATGAGTAGACAAAAGAATGAGTGAAAAGTGAACGACTGTGGAAGGATCCGAGTGAACAGAGTACCGAATGAAAGAAACCGAATACTCTAATGAGTTATTGAGTGAATGAGAAAAGAATTGCGAAAAGAGACACATGAAAGAAATACCGAGTGAAAAAGGTCGGCCAAGAGAAAGAGAGAAAGCCGAGTGGATGAATGAAAAACCGAAAGACCGCGTGAATATGAGACTAATGGATACAATACTGATTGTGATGAGTGAGGAATCCGAGTGATAAAAAGCCGACTGAAATAAGTCGCCTTTCACCATCTGACCCGTTCATTACATCAACGATCAGAAATCCTTCAAAGTCTTCCTTTTATTCGCATCAGAAATTGGAATTTTATTGAAAAATGACGAGTGAAGTTCAGTCAGGAAGAAGGTTTAAGAATAAGTAACAGTATCCGAGTGCACTATTTTCACTCAAACTTAATAAATTTTTCGCTTAAGCGTGAAACAACACCCAGCAGTGTCTCGCTTAAGCTACAAGTGCTTTGCCTGAGCGAAAATAGAAGAATCTAGCTCGGATTTCCTTCTTCAACTTCACAAACTTTATTTTTTTTAAATTTTTAGTTTTTTACTTTTTATTCATTCCGACTCAAAGTTCAAAACAAAACAATCGGAAGATGGGGCTGCCTCCCTAGAGCGCTTCTTTAAGGTCACTAGCTTGACCTTATTGCATCTAAGAAGATGCCTGCAGTAACAGGGAGATTTTCTGCCTATCAAACTCTCCTCCAAGGTAGAGTTTGAGTCGCTGGCCATTTGCCTTAAAAATCCGATCAGTAGTCGGGTCTTTCAGTTCGACTGCACCATGAGGAAAAACCTCATTTACAGTAAAAGGCCCTGACCACTTGGATCTGAGTTTTCCAGGGAAGAGTCTCAGTCGGGAATTGAATAATAAAACCCGATCACCCTTCTGAAACTCTTTCTTATTAATTCGCTTATCGTGCCATTTCTTTGTTTTCTCCTTATAGATGGAGGCACTTTGATAAGCGTTGAGTCGGAACTCCTCTAATTCATGGAGTTTCAAAACTCTTTCCTCCTAAGATTGGTCACAGTCCATGTTTAATAGCTTTGTGGCCCACCACGCCTTGTGTTCCAACTCCACAGGGAGATGACAAGCCTTACCGTATACTAATTGATACGAGGACTTGCCAATCGGAGTTTTGAAAGCTGTTCGATAAGCCTACAATGCATCATTTAATTTTACCGACCAATCTTTTCTAGATTTTCTGACCACTTTCTCTAAGATTCTTTTGATTTCTCTATTTGACAGCTCAACTTGTCCACAAGTTTGTGGATGGTAAGGAGTCGATATCTTATGTAACACCTCATAGTGACGCAGGGCTTTTTCCATTATCTTATTGCAAAAATGTGAACCCCCATCACTAATAATTACTCTCGGAACTCCAAACCTAGAGAAAATATTCTTCTTGATGAACCTAAGCACCACCTGTGCATCATTGGTTCTGGTCGGAATTGCCTCCACCCATTTGGAGACATAGTCTACAGCAACAAGAATATATTCGTTGGAGAACGACTTAGGAAAGGGTCCCATGAAGTCAATGCCCCAGACGTCAAATAATTCCACAATTAGAATATTTGTCAAAGGCATGCCAGCTTTAGCAGAGAGACCTCCACTCCTTTGACATTTATCACACCTTTTGACACATTCTTTGGCATCTTGAAAGATAGTGGGCCAATAAAAGCCACTCTGTAAGATTTTTGTTGCTGTGCGGGAGGCACTATGATGACCTCCATAATAGGAGTCGTGGCAATGCCACAAGAGCCTTTCTTGCTCGGATTCAGGCACACACCGCCTGATCAATCCATCTACTCCTATTTTAAACAGAAATGGATCATCCCAAAGGAAGTTTTTACTATCATGAAAGAATTTTTTTCTCATTTGGGATGTCCAACCCTCGGGTACCACCGAGGCACTCTTAAAGTTGGCCATATCAGCATACTATGGCCCAGTTATAATTGCCATCAACTTTTCGTCTGGAAATTCTTCTTTTATTAAGACAGAATCCGACTCAACTTCTAGACGAGACAATTGGTCTGCAACTGAGTTCTCTACTCCCTTTTTATCCCGTATTTCTAAATCAAATTCTTGGAGCAATAGAACCCACCTAATCAGTCTCGGTTTAGACTCTTTCTTAGCTAGTAAATACTTGATTGCCGAGTGGTCTGTATATACAATAACCTTGGCCCCAATCAAGTAAGCACGAAATTTATCAAATGCATACACCACAACAAGCATTTCTTTTTCAGTAGTGGTGTAATGTATTTGATTTTCATTCAACACCTTACTAGCATAATAAATAACATGAGTTAATCTTCCTACTTTCTGACCCAGTACAGCTCCGACTGCGAAGTCACTTGCATCACACATTAATTCAAACGGTAGGGACCAATCAGGTGCTGCAAGGATCAGAGCTGAAATCAGATTTTGTTTCAATTTTTCAAAAGCCTTGACACAATTTTCATTAAACGCAAATACATGATCTTTCACCAGTAAATCAGTCAGAGGCTTAGCTATTTTTGAAAAATCTTTAATGAACCTTCTATAAAAGCCAGCACATCCTAGAAAACTTCTCACTCCTTTCACGTTGATTGGAGGAGGAAGTTTTTTAATAATTTCAATCTTGGCTCGGTCTACTTGAATGCCCTCAGCAGAGATTTTGTGGCCAAGGACTATCCCTTCCTTAACCATAAAATGGCATTTTTCCCAGTTAAGGACGAGGTTAGTTTCTTGGCATCTCACCAGCACCTTAGATAGGTTGCTGAGGCATGAATCAAAATTACTCCCAAATACCGAGAAGTCATCCATAAATACTTCAATGAATTTTTCCACCATATCCCCAAAAATTGTCAGCATGCACCTTTGAAAGGTTGCTGGAGCGTTGCACAGCCCGAACGGCATGCGCCTATATGCAAAAATTCTATAAGGACAGGTGAATGCAGTCTTTTCTTGGTCTTTTGGGTCAACCACAATTTGGTTATAACCCGAGTACCCATCAAGAAAACAATAGTACTCATGTCCTGATAACCTCTCGAGCATTTGGTCAACAAATGGCAGGGGGAAATGGTCTTTCCGAGTGAAGTCATTCAGCCTTCTATAATCAATACACATCCTCCACCCTGTTGTGGGCCGGGTGGCAATAACTTCACCTTGGTCATTTCTTACAGTCGTCATTCCTCCTTTCTTAGGTACCACTTGGACAGGACTGATCCAAGTGCTGTCCGAGATAGGATAAATGATTCCTGTATCTAGGAGCTTGACCACTTCCTTCCTTACCGCTTCCTTCATAATGGGGTTCAGTCTGCGTTGTGGTTGTACTACAGGGGAATAGTCATCCTCCATCAGGATTTTATGCATACAAAATGATGGACTGATTCCCTTCAAGTCAGAAATATTCCAGCCAATGGCAGATTCATGAGCCTTTAATACCCCAATTAGTTTATTCACATCCTCTTCTTTTAAGTCGGCATTAATAATGACAGGATGAGTGTCGTTTCCTCTCAGGAAAACATATTTCAGATGAGAAGGTAAAGGTTTTAAATCACATTTTTCTTTAGAAAATTCCTTTCCTTTCTCAGCTTCAGTATTTTTCAAATTATTTTTCTTTTCTTTTTCAAAATCACCTACTTCTAATACTTCCAGTAGACTCAATATTTCTGAGTGAGAGTCGTTTAACTCCTCAGTCTTAGAGTCAAAGTCATCCTCTAAAAAAGTTCGTAGGGCCTCTTCCTCAGTTTTTAAAAGCATAGGAGTGTGGTAGCTTTTAATCTTTTCAACCATCGAACAATCCATCCTTTCAGTCGGATGTTTCATAGAATTGAAGACATTGAATGTTACTTGCTCCTCCTGAACTCTCAGCATGAGTTTACCTTTTTCTACATCAATTAATGCTCTGCCAGTAGCTAGGAAGGGTCTATCTAAGATTAAAGGGATCTCTCGGTCAACTTCCATATCCAACACTATAAAGTCTGCTGGAAAGATAAATTTATCTACTTTCACTAACAAGTCTTCCAGCATCCCTTGGGGATATTTAATGGACCTGTCAGCCAACTGCAAGGACATGCGAGTCAGTTGCAAGTCATTAATTCCCAGTTTTTTCATCAACGATAGAGGCATCAGGTTTATACTGGCTCCTAGATCACAGAGAGCACTTCCTACATGAATATCCCCAATTGCACACGGTATTGTAAAAGATCCAGGATCCTCTAGCTTTTGGGGAAGTTTCTTTTGAATGATTGCGCTACACTCTTGAGTGAGAGTAATCATTTCATCCCCCTTAAGATTCCTTTTTTTAGATAATAATTCTTTCAAAAATTTTGCATAAGAAGGCATCTCCTGTAATGCCTCGGCAAAAAGGATATTGATGTGAAGTTTCTTAAAAACCTCTAAGAACCTAGCAAACTTCTGCTCCTCTATTTGTTTTTTAAACCTGTGTGGAAATGGAGCATTCCTCAGTTTTTCAGGAGTCAGCTTAGAAGCTTCCTCCAAAATCAGATCAACCTTTTTCTTCTTCTTTTGATGGACTTTATTTTCTTTTTCTTTTTCTAATTCATTTTTATTTTCTACTTCCTTATTATCCTGCTCGGTTTCTTGTATTATTTCTTTTCCTTTTTCTTTTTCTGAACTTATTTCCTAACTCGGAGATGGAGAAATAATTTTTCCACTCCTAGTAATTATGGCCTTGCAATGTTCCCTTGGATTTACCTCGGTATCTCCAGGGAAATTGCCTACTTGCCTCTCAGCTAATTGTTTAGAAAGCTGTCCGACTTGACTTTCTAGATTTTTGATGGACGCTTCCTGATTCTTAAAACTGGCCTGAGTGGCCTGGATAAACTGAGAAAGTACATTCTCAAGTTTGGATTTTTCCTTGACAGGGGGTTGAGAAGGTTGTTGTGGTCTATTTGTGGGTTGACTTGGTGGGATGTTCTGATTTAAATATGGACCTTTCTGCCAGGAAAAATTGGGATGATTCCTGTAATTAGGATTGAAGGAATTAGAAGGATAATTCCTTTGATACTGCTGCTGCCCCATATAATTCACTTGCTCGGAAGGCACATTTGGATCACACAATCCATTCTCATGATCTCCACCACAAAAGTCACAACTGATCATAGAAACCTGACTCGGCTTTTGGAGTTCTGAAATTTGTATGCTTAGTTTTTCCGAAGCCTGAGTCATCAGTTTACTCTGAGCCAGATAAGCATCTTGTGCTTCTAATTCTAATATCCCTCTCTTAGGGACTTGGCTCCTCTCACTAATCAAGCATTCATTAGAAGCCATAACATCAATCAGCTCTATGGCTTCTTCGACAGTTTTTGTTGTTAATGAACCTCCAGCTGAGGCATCAATCAGGACCCTGGTAGCTGGCCTGACACCATTATAGAAAATAGTTACCTGTTGCACATCAGAAATTTGATGATGAGGACATCTCCTCAAACTTTCTTTATACCGATCCCATGCTTCCATCAAAGACTCACCTTCTCTTTGTTGGAAACATATGATTTCATTGCGCAACTTTGCATGTTTAGAGGGAGGAAAATATTTAATCAAAAATTTTCGTTGCAGGTCCTCCCAAGTTGAAATACTGCCTCTCGGTTGACTCTACAACCAGGCTTTTGCTCGGTCCCTCACTGAAAACGGAAACAATCTCAGTCGGATTGCCTCGTCAGGGACTCCATTCATTTTTACCGTGTCACAGATTTGGAGGAAGGTTGCTAGATGCAAATTTGGATCCTCAACCTCACTTCCTCTGAACTGTTCATTTCTTACCAACTACAGTAAAGCTGGTTTTAGTTCGAAATTATTTGCTGAAATTGGTGGCCTAAGGATGCTAGATTGCGATCCTTCTTCAGTCGGCCTGGAGTAGTCACCTAGTGTAACTCTCCTCTGTTCCATTTCTTTTTCTTCTTTTTGCTTTTTCTCTTTTCTTAATCTACGTTCTAACAAGTCTATGTCAGGATCAAAGAAGAAAGGTTCTCCTCTGCTTCTTGACTGCATACAACAAACGTCAACCAAAGAAACACTTCACAGCTACGACTAAATCTATACGAAAATGACAAACTACTACTACTGAAAATAAAATTGAAACTACGTATTAAATGCAAACAAAAGTAAAACGGTTCAGTCTGGTACCGGTCCAAGGATTGTTGATATTACTCAACAATCCCCGGCAACGGCGCCATTAACTTGATGCTAATTTCCTGAGTCATTAACTTGGTGGTAAAAATCTTAGTAAAACAAAATATGACTCTCGGATTTACACTTATGGCAAGCGCACCAGTCGTTAAAATTGTAGAATATTTGATCGTCCCACAGGGATTGTGGTAAGTACCTCAATCTAGGACTAGTATCAGCTGAACCAACACGAAATACAGATAGTTCATTCAGTTTTTATGATTTTAATGTTTTCTAGTTGTTTTTAGTATTTTCAGAAACAGAGTTAAGATGAATATGAAAAGTGATTAAAAGAAAGCAGACTAGGATTGCTTCGGCTCACAATTTCCTCAAGAAACATACAAATAAGTATAATCTGACTTCACAATCTAGAGGACAATCCACTGGTGGTTATTCCCTAATTCCTTAGGTGAAAAACACTAATCCTTAAGCAATGAACCGTAATTCCTTAAGTGCTCGATTAACCTAAGAATCTAATGCGAAATTGGAGGTTGAACTCTAACTATTCACCTAAATTGATTAGGCCTGAACTAGTTAGAAAGCTGGAAGTTACCTAAGCTTCAGCCATGATTCCTCACTGGTGAAGTTCTTCATCAATTCTGGATTTGTCAATCCAGCAATTCTGCTCCACTCTTCAGCTCGTTCGCCTCAGGATCTTCGAAGTCGATCTTCTTGCTCACAGCTTCAAGATTCCATTGCTAACCTTCACAATCCCAGCCTTAGGGATTTAGAACTCCATTGACTTCGGTTCCATCGAAGGATTATGGAACATCATGGAGGAGAGGATTAGAGAGAGAAAGATGTATAGTGAGATGTTCGTAGTGTGTAAGGAATGTTCTCTGTTCTATTATTTCGTATCCGTGTCCCTCCTATATACATAATATGTACCACCTATATATATGTTTTTACCTAACTTAACTAACTTCGTAAAAATAATTTTCAAAACTTAAGTTAACGACTAAAACTACTAGTTACACACTTTACAGAGTAACTAAATTACAGCTCAGATCTTAACAGGATCCAGCTCAGCCTTAGCTAATTTACAGCGCAGCACCAGCTAATTGACAGTTCACTACTTAAGTTACTAAGGTTGCAGCAGTGGAGAAGAAGCCAATGGAAGCGGAAATAGTACTGCACAGGTGTGTTGTTGGAAGGAAGAAACAGGGTTTAAGTTACTGCTTTTTTTCGCTTCAGCTGCTTGGTTTTCGCTTGAGCTGATTAATTCTTGCTTGGGTGAATTGAAAATATGTAATGCAGAATGGCTTTCTCGCTCAAGCGTGATAGAGTAGCTTAGGCGAGAATGATATTCTGGAGTTACGCTTGAGCTAACTTACTTGCTTGAACTAATTTTTGACCTTCGCTTGAGCGAATTTAACTCCCGCTTGAGCGAGTTGATTATTCAATCGGTATTCTGCAGTTGGCGCTCGGGTTCTTCATGCGATATTCCGAGTCCTTGTTCTCTTTTGGAGTCAGTGTCTTTGAAGTCTTACTCAGTCGGTTTTTGGAAGACTCACTCGGAATTATCAATTCTTGCTCGGATTTGTAGGATTTCACTCAGAATTTTCTTCTTTTCTCAAGTGCGCCCTGTTCCTGCACCATTAAACAGCTAATTGCCTAGCATTTATACGCTGGCTGCTTAGTGAATTTATAAACATTTCCAAATTCCTTAACTAATTAATATTTTCAATCGTTTTCTTACATAAATGAAGTACTTTTGCAATTCATAACTAAAATACGAATTGTTATTAAATTATTAAATAATACTAACAAACTAACCAATAATTACTGAATAATGTTAAATAAATAGGTGAAATAATTAAGTCTTTTCAAGACTTATCAATGATGTTGAAGATTCTTACGCTCTTTAAAAGATAAAATGTCGAACAAAGCCTGCATTGAAGCATCAATTTGTGAGGCATACTTAGTCAAAGAAATGACAACCTTTGCTTCTTTCTATTTTCCGACGGAGATAGAAACTAGAATGAGTAGAATTCCCCGCAATCTTGTGGTAGCCAGCCGCACAGGGTTTGATGAACAAACATCGATTTTCAACTATCCTGGTCATCCGGGGGGCAAGCTCACAAAATGTTACATTGATGAGAAAGATCGAAAGGCGGCTCACTTGTACATTCTTCTAAATTGCCCAGAAGTTGAACCCTTTATTGAGTAAGTCATAGAAGTTATATGTTACATTCTAAACGTAGCTTTTATAGTATCTAAATTTGTTTCCTTTGAATAGCTTATATACAGATATGCTAAAACTTGAGCAAAATGATTTAACTGATGACCAAATTCATAGTGAGGTGTCATCCAAGTTCGTTGGTTGGTTCACGCAACACGTAAGACCCGTATACCAAGTATTTTTTATCTTTGCTTCTAACTCCCGGTATCTAACGATGACCTATTTGTTATGTTGTACATAGATACAAGACCCTAACAACCATATTGAAGATTCTTTACTCCAAGCCCTTTCTTGGGGCCGGTGAAAACTGTTAAAAAATGGCCTATTTACTACGTAAATGGGTACAAGTTTAATATTCTTCAATGGAGTGAAGGGATGCGCACCCATAACTACGGGGTTTGTGTTAAAGGCACCGCCGGACAGTTGGAAGAAGACTTTTATGGAGTGCTGACGGAGATTGTTGAAGTTTCATTCTCTGGACGACTAAGAAGAGATATTGTTCTATTAAAATGTGATTGGTTCGACAACACAATCGGTGTTGGAACAAAGGTTGACAACAACTATGGCTTAGTTGAGGTCAAGAAGAATGGTAGATATAAAGGGTTTGATCACTTCATTTTTGCCCAACAAGCTGAGCAGGTTTATTACACCGACTTCCTAGGAGGACATCGGGACTGGTATGCAGTAATCAAGGCCAAGGCCAGAAGTCAGATCATTGATAATGTCTCCGAGGAGGTCGATGACGCTTATCAGCTTGCACCACACGAGCTCAACAATGCCAATTTGTTGTTCAACATTGATCCAGTCATAATGGATGAGACACTCGCCACTACGGGGGGTGAACACATTGACAAAGACCTTGTCTCTCGATCAAAACGGTCTAGGGCTGATTTGGATACTGATGAACTTGTTCAAACAGATAACCACAGTGACACTGAAACTGAGGGGGAATTTGAAACTGAAACAGACACAGAGTATGTAGTTGTTAAACATATATACATAGGTTTATATATATCCTGAGACTAACTTTCTTTTCATGATTTTATCCATAGATGACGGGACGTCGACTGCCCTTCAGTAGGGGTGGTGGGTCCAGGACCCCGGTATCCCGTCTGGGGACTCCCACCCCAGGGCAGGAGACCACTCCATCACCACCACAGCAGACCACTCCATTACCACTACAGCAGACCACTCCATCACCACCACAGCGGACCACTCCATCACCACTACAGCAGACCACTCCATCACCACCACTACAGCAGACCACCCCATCACCCCCACAGCTGACCACCCCAAAGCAGACTCCTGGAGTTGGTGGCTTGGAGGACCTGGCCATCAGGCCACCCCACCTCTGGCATCCCCTCTGCCCATGTTGGTACCCGTGCCGGCCGGAGACGAGTAAATGACTAAAACTTAAATACTTTTATGTTATTTGTATGGTACTTTATATTAAACTTTAGTGGAAAGACTTGTTGGTTTATTGTATAGTACTTTAATTAGTACTTGTATAGATTGAATTGTACTGGGCACTCTTCTGTTTGTAACAGGTAACTATTTAAACTTGGAAATGTTACATTTACAGGGGAGACTCTGCCGGAATTTTGGGAGTCTCCCTAGATTGTCTGTTGTTATACTCCTGATATAATTGTTGTCATTACAGCTTTGTTGATAGTAGTCGCACTACCAAAGCGATTACTAAGGTTTTAAAGGCCCAGTGGGATGGTCCATATATATCTTGGACAGATGCTGGGAAGGTTGTCCAAGATAGGTGGTTTGACACCTTCTCGGTAAGTTCCTAGCTCATTTGTTGTGATTTGATTTGTAAAATAAACCTCTTATTAATTTTGATTTCTCATTTCATTTTACAGCGTGATTACCAGTGGGCAGAGGGTATGATTGATGAGATTAGGAAGGTCTTTGCCACAAAGACCTCCAAAATCATCAAGAGTACCCTTTGGAAGGTGAGGAACAAGGGTTAGCGCCCTCGTTGGATCCCGGAGGACCATTAGGACGGGATGGTCCAGAAGTGGGGCGGTGTCTCGTTCCAGCAGGCGAGTGCTCGGAACAGGGCAAATAGAGCCGCCGATGCTGCAGCCTCAGTTTACACTAGGGGTAGCATTTCAACCCTCAAGCACAAGAAAAGATTTGTAAGTATATTTATGTTTTTAATATGATTCATCTGACATGTTTACAAATAATAATCTCAATGTTTTTTGTCCACCACAGGAGCTGAGGGAGCACCGGGAGCCTTCTTTGTTTGAGGTCATGCAAATGACCAAGAAGAACAAAGCCGGTGCATGGGTAAACCAGAAGACTATGGATCTAGCGGTATTTACTTTTAACTGACACATGCTTATAATTTACAAATCAGCTTACTAATCCTATCATTGTTTTTGAATTTACAGGAGGCGTATCAGGCCAAGAGGGCCGAGAAGGAGGCAGACCTGGTGGCTTCCACTCCTGAAGGGGAGGTTCCTCCCACCCTATCTTGTTCTGACGACAACGCCATCTATATGAAGGTTGTTGGCGGTGTGAACAAGAAAGGGAGGGTATTTGGATTGGGTGGCGTCGGCACGCAGCTGGCAAAAAAGGGGAAGACCCCTTCCTCTTCCTCTTCCTCTAGTCTTCCGACTGAGGTTGTTCAGGTAATTCAAAACCTGAACGATGAGCTACAGGACGAGCGACGACAGAGGCAGCTGTTGGAGGAGCGGGCCCAGGCGAACCGACAGCGAGCCGAGGCGGACCGACGGCGGGCCGAGGAGCAGCACACTGAGACTCATCGGCAACTTGCTCAGCAGCAGGAGCTACTTATGTAGTTGATGGCGAGGCTACCTCCCCCCACTTCCCAGGCGCCCCTACCACCACCCCAGGATCCCCCACCACCATGATTGTATTTTTATTATTTATACACATTGTATATTTAATTTATAGTTTTTATATTATATTTTATTCAGTATTTATTTTGTCATTCTTCATTTATTATGTCAATATTTATTGGTAATTAAATTCAAATAAAAAAGCCTTATTGTAATTATCATTAATAATTCAACCTATTTGATAAATAAATTTAATCCATTATTTTGTTTTTAATAATAATTTAATATTTTAAAAAAATTATTCAAATTTAATTATAAAATTTTATCAGCCAATACAAAATACAAAATATTAATCTATATTTTTAAAGTAAAATTAACAAAACCTATAAATATTTAACCAATTTTTAAAAAAATAAAAAATTCCAATTAGCGACGGCAACAGATGGTCGCTATAGTGTAGAAATAGCGACGGAAAACAGTGGTCGCTGGTTGGCCAGACACAGCGACGGACTTTAGTAGTCGCTGTATGGCTTCCGACAGCGACAAACTTGGCCACACTTGGCGACGGACGCGTCGGTCGCTATATGTTTAACCGTAGCGACGGTATATGGTGGTCGAAGTGTGTCTGTTAGTAGCGACGGAGTCGTTAGGTCGCTATATGGCAACAGTTAGCGACGGCTGTGGTCAGTGAAGCAGAGACCATTTTAGCGACGGCGTTATGCCGTCAATATGTTAGCGACGGCGCGTCTGTGGTCGCTGATGTGTTTTCGACGAAGGCTTTAGCGATGGTGAATGTCCCGTCTGAGATACCGTCGCTAAGGGTTGTAGCGACGGACTTGGGATGAATTAGCGACCAATTATTTCCGTCGCTAACAGGTGTTTTTTTAGTGGTGGAAGTTGTTGTCTCATCCAAAAAATTTGAGCACAACAACTGCTAGCTGCAACATATTGTGCCTCAACTGTTGATAAAGCAACGCTTACTTGTTTCTTGTTATGCCAAGAAACAAGGGAACTACCAAGCAAATGACTAGTACCACTAGTACTCTTGCTATCAAGTTTACAACCAACAAAGTCAGAATCAGAATATCCTACAAGAATACATTTAGCGCCTTTAGGATACCATAAACCAACATTTTGAGTACCCACAAGATATTTCAAAATTCTTTTTACAGCAGTGAGATGTGATTCTTTTGGACATGCTTGATATCTTGCACACATATATACAACAAACATAATATCGGGCCTACTCGCAGTTAAGTAAAGTAAGGATCC
Source organism: Clitoria ternatea (assembly GCA_037962975.1). Taxonomy (NCBI): domain Eukaryota; kingdom Viridiplantae; phylum Streptophyta; class Magnoliopsida; order Fabales; family Fabaceae; genus Clitoria; species Clitoria ternatea. The sequence goes on along the minus strand of CM075669.1, from coordinate 42,776,328 downwards.
AATCATACCTCAGTATTTTATGATCTCAACGTCCTTACCCTTCTCATCTTTGTCTAAGTAGCATGATGTACTCATGGGTGTTGCTATTTTGTTTGCCTGTCCATTTCAAACCTTTTGAGAAGTTCCTTATAATATTTGGATTGACTTATAAAAGTCCCTTCTTTGGTTTGCTTAATTTGTAACCCAAGGAAGAATGTAAGTTCTCCCATCATGGACATTTCAAACTCATTATGATCTTGGCAAACTCTTGACAAAGAAGTTCGTTAGTAGCACCAAATATTATATCATCGACATAAACTTGTACCAAGATGATGCCATTGTTTTTACGTTTTATAAACAGTGTAGTATCAACCTTTCCTCTTTTAAAATTATTTTCTAAAAGAAATTTGCTAAGTCTTTCATACGAAGCTCTTGGAGCTTGTTTCAAACCGTATAAAGCTTTTCTCAATTTAAAAACATGGTTTGGAAATTTGTGATTTTCAAAACCAGGAGGTTGATCTACATAAACTTCTTCTTAAATATAACCGTTTAGAAAAGCACTTTTGACATCCATTTGATACAGTTTAAAGTCCATGCAACAAGCAAAAGCTAATAATAATCTTATGGCTTCTAATCTAGCTACAGGTGCATATGTTTCCTCATAATCTGTGCCTTCTTCTTGATTATAGCCTTTTGCACCTAGCCTAGCTTTATTTGTTGTTATTATTCCATTTTCATCTAGCTTATTTCTAAAAACCCATTTAGTACCTATTATTTGATGATCATTGGGTCTTGGCATAAGTTCCCAAACTTGATTTCTTTCAAATTGATTTAACTCTTCTTGCATAGCCAACATCCAGTATTCATCAATAATAGCCTCATCAATATTTTTGGGCTCAATATGTCACACAAAGGCAGGTGATTACATGCATTTCTAATGGCGTTACGAGTACTTACACCTTTGGTTAATTCACCTATGACATTGTCCAAGGGATGGTCCTTTAAGGTGATCCACTCTTTTTGTTGAGGTTACTTATTTTGTGTTATATCTCCTTCATTGTTGACTTCTTTATCATCGAAGTTCATTTCTTGGAAGGTACCTACAAGATCATCAACTTCCTTTCTTGAAGGATTTTGGTTAATTTCATCAAATTTGACATGTATGGTACAAGTTCGTTTGTTAAAGAGTCGATAAGCTTTACTAGTAGATGAATAACCTAAGAATATTGCTTCATCAGATTTTGCATCGAATTTACCGAGATTATCCTTTCCATTGTTCAATATAAAACATTTGTATCCAAACACATGAAAATAAGAAATATTTGGTTTTCTTCATTTATAAAGCTCATAGGGGGTTTTCTTTAATATAGGCCTAATTAGACATCTATTCATAAAATGACAAGCGGTATTTACCGCATCAGCCTAAAAATGTTTCGTAATATTGTTGTCATTTAACATAGTTCTTGCGAGCTCCACTAAAGATTGATTTTTCCTTTCAACTACTCCATTTTTTTATGGAGTTCTAGGAGCCAAAAAATTATGTTCAATGCCAAATTTTTCACAAAACTTTTCGAAAGGTTGATTTTCAAATTCTCCCCCATGATCGGTTCTAATGGATGCAATTTTCAAATTTTGTTCATTTTGGATAATCTTAGCAAGTTTCTTAAATGCTTGATATGCTTCATGTTTGTGAGTAAGAAATAATGTCCATGTATATCTAGAATAATCATCCACAATCACAAGACCATAATAGTTTCCACCAAAACTTTTAACCTTTGAAGGTCCAAATAAATCCATATGTAAAAGTTGTAAAGGTCTATTTGTTGAAACAACATTTTTTGCTTGAAAAGAAACCTTTACTTGTTTTCCTTTTTAACATGCGTCACAAAATTTGTTTTCAAATTTTAATTTTGGTAAACCAATTACTAAATCTTTCAAAACAAGTTTGTTTAAATGGTCTATATGAATATGAGCAATTCTTCTATGCCATAGCCATGATTCATCCTCTTTAGTTATGAAGCATTGCACATCATTTAAAGCAAGACAATCAAGATTAATCATGTAAATATTATCGATTCTTTAACCAATGAACTTTACTTCCTTGTTTAGCTTATTTTCAATTATGCAATAATTTGATTCAAAAATAATTTTATAGCCTTTATCATATAATTGACTAATACTAAGCAAGTTATGTTTAAGTCCCTCAATATATAATACATCATTTATAGAAGTGGAAGAATTTTTACCAATATTTCAGATTCCTAGTATTCTTCCCTCCGTGTTGTCTCTATATATAACAAATCCTTTATTTCATGGAGTAAATGATATAAATTTACTTTTATCTCTCGTCATGTGTTTAGAACACCCACTATCCAAGTACCAATAAGTGTTACTTACTTTAAAACATACCTACAAAATAAGTCAAGTTAGAGAACTTGGTACCCATTTTATGTTGGGTCCTTGTAGGTTAGTTTGTGACAATGTTCCTTTAGGAACTCATACTTTTCTTACAACCTTTGGCCCTAATTTTCTAACATTACAATTAGATGCACTATGTCCTTTAAAACCACAATGATTACAATTCATAAAAGGTGATGCAGTTTTACTAGGCGGTATAAAGAAATTTTTATAATTCTTTTGTTTCTTATAGGAATTAAAACCTAATCCAGTTTTATCAAACATGCAACGTTGTTTTCCAAGTAAAACATTTAAATTATCTCTACTATTTGTAAATTTTTCTAAAGTTTTATTCAAGTCTAAAACTTTAGTTTCTAGAATGTCACGTTTCTTTACAAATTCACAAGGTTTAGTTTTAGAGCATGCTTGAACATTTACTACTTCCTTTTTCAAAATTTCATTTTCTTTACTAAGTTCTATAAGATGCATCTCAAGAGTGTCAATGATTTTTCTTGATAACTTATGCTTTTTTGAAACTTTAATAAATTTATCATACAATTCTTCAAAAGCATCAAGTAGTTCATCTTTATCTAAGTCATGGAAGCTTACCTCATCATTTTCATCTTGATGGTTGGCCATGAGGCAGAGGTTCACTTCTTCATTGTCTGACTCATCCGAGCTACTTACATCATTTTCATCCCATGCTATGTATTCTCTTCTCTTTCCTTTCTGATTTTTGTTTTTCTTTTTAAGATTTGGACAATCCGCCTTAAATTGTCCTTCCTTACCACATTCAAAACAAGTAAGTGAAGAATTATTATCTTTAGGAGTAGATTTCTTACCTTTGGAAGTGAAGTTCTTTTAGAATTGTTTGTTTCTCATAAATTTTCCAAAATGCTTCACAAATAGGCCTAACTCATCATCATCATCATCTAGGTCACTTTTAGATTCATCCTCCTCGATTGAAGTGGCTTTAAGTGCTAGTCCCTTTTTCTTAGAGGACTTTTCTTCCTCCTCGGTAATCTTTAAATCTTTTAGTTCTTGCTCTTGTTCTTGAAGCTTACCAAATAGTGTAGCAAGAGACATCTCATGTATGTTAGGAGATTGCTTGATGACAGTAACAAGAGGTTGCCATTCCCTAGTAAGACTTTTTAACACTTTGTGAATAAGCTCTTTGTTAGAATAAGATTTGCCAAGAGTAATAAGATGATTGATAATCAAAGTAAATCTCTTTTGAAGTTCTAGAATAGTTTCACCAAAATTCATTATAAAGCTTTCATATTGGCTAGTCAAGGTACTGATTTTGGAGTCTTTAACATCACTAGTTCCTTCATGAGTAACTTGAAGGGTATCATACATTTCTTTTGCAGATTTACATGTTACAACTTTAAAAAATTCGTCAGGACCTAACACAAGAGTAATAAGATTTTTAGCTTTGTAATTGCATTGAACTTTCTTTTCTTCATCACTCGTCCAATCATCCATAGGTTTTTCAACTTGTCTACCATCAACAGTATGCATAGGTATAAAAGGACCATTTTCAATAGCATTCTATATTTTCAAATCAATTGATTGCACAAAAATTTTCATCATTTCTTTCCAAAAAACATAACCTTCCCCATTAAAAGCAGGAGGTCAATTTGTAGCACCACCCTCGGGAATCATGTTATATGAGATAGAGGTCATCTTAATCTCTTGAAGTTGTTAAGCTCTATTAACCAAGAGTCAAGCTCTGATACCACTTGTTAACCAAGTGACCTTACTCGAGAGGGGGGGTGAATTGAGTATTAAAACTTTTTCTTTGCAATGCTTTTGAAATTGATTATTTAATAAATATACTTGATGAAGATGATAAGTTTAATCACAAGTAATGATAATTTATACACAAGATGAAATAATAAGCACTTAATATATGGCAAATAAATTCACTTAAGAGTTAAAGAGTTGTTTTAAATGAATTTAGCAATTGAGTTATGAACACAACAAATTTAGCAAGCAATTTAAGTGCATAAATTTAAATGACTTTAGGGAAGAGAAATTTGCAAACCGATATATACAAGTTCCACCACACCTGTGTACGTCTCACCTCCAAGCAACCCACTTAAAGGATTTCTACTATTGGAGATTAGAGATACAACTTTGAGCAGTTGTAGCTTCCAAATGTCCTATACTCAAGAACCCAATTCTCACAAGTACAAGGGCAACCCACCCAATCTCTCAATTTTACAAGGTTGAACCCATCCCAAAACTCTCAAAAATTTGGTAAAGGATTTTACAAAGATAAATCTCTAAAAGAGTGGATATACAAATTTAGCACTCAAAAATAATTTTCTCTCTAAGAAAGAATATGCAAGTTTAGCACTCAAAATTATTTTCTCACTGACTAACTCTAAAAAGAATTTGCAAATGAAATAATAAAGAGAGAAGGCAATGATGAGAGGAAGAAGAACAGAGGAATGCTTTGTGTTGCTTGGTGTGTTTTAACCTTTAATCTTCCTCTCCTATTTATAGGCTTTAGAGTGATGGTACCGTTGCCATTAAATTCATAATTAATTCCAACTTGCTTAGTGGAGCATGGAACGGCTGGCTTAATTAATCAGATCATGCATAGTGCAGCATGGAAAATGTAGCTTCTACTTAGTGGATGATGGAACATTCAGTAGTGCGATGCATGGTGTATAAATCCTGAGCTATTAACTTGATGCATAATTCTTGGAGGATTTATTCTTTTGGCAAGCGCACCAATCGTTAAATTTGTAATATATTTGATTGTTCCCACAGGGATTGTGGTAATTACCTCAATCTTAGACTCATACAAGCTAAACCAACACAATGCAGATAGAGTTCATTCTATTTTTGTTGTTTTTATGCTTTCTATGTTTTTGTATTTTCAGAGACAGTATGAAAGGTGAAATGCGATTAATGGAAGATAGGTTAGGATTGCTTCAGCTTACAATTTCATCAAGAAACATGCATTTAAGGTTCAATCAAGCTTCAGACTCAAGAGGACAATCCACAGATGGTTACTCCCTAATTCCTTAGGTGAATAACACTAATTCCTAAGCATTAAACCCTAATCCCCTAGGTGTTCAATTAACAGAGAAATCTAATGCGAAATTGGGGGTTGAACCCTAACTATTCACCTAATTACTAGGCCTGAATTAGTTAGGAAGCGAGAAGTTACCTAAGCCTCAACCATGATTCCTCACTGGTGAGTTTCTTCATCAGATTTGGATTTGTCAATCCAGCAAAGTAGATCCACTCCTCAGCTTGTTCTCCTTTGATTTAGAAGTTGACTTCCTCAATACACTTTCAAGAATTCATTGCAAACCTTTGCAATCCCAACCCTAGGGACTTAAAAATCCATGGAAATGGATTCTGTCGAAGGAATATGGAGAGACATGAATGAGAGAATTTAGAGAGAGAAAAGAAGTAGAGAGAGATTGAAAATGGGAAAATGAATAGTGTTCTGTATTCTACCGTCTCTGTGTGTCCTTTACAGAATATGTACAAGTATATATATAGGCATCTAACTAACTAACTAACTTAATTAATTACAAAGAAAGCTTAATTAATAATTAAACTAACTAAACTAATTACATAAATACAAATAAATAAATAATTACAACTTGATACTTAAATTACTAAAGTACAGTAGCAATACATCAGAAACGGTGCAGAGCTTCTTTTAGAGGGAAAAATAACTAACTGCGCAACAGAATCACGCTTGAGCGTGATGTACTCGCGCTTGAGCGAGCTCGAAATATGCACTGCACTATGGGAGAGACGCTTGAGCATGATGAAGAAGCTTGAGCGTGAAGAGCTATTTTGGACTCACGCTTGAGCGTGAGCTTTCTCGCTTGAGCGAGATCGTGTTTTCCTTTCTTTTCTCTCTACGTACTTTGCATGGCTCTCTCGCTTAAGCTTGCAGCCTTCAAGCTTGAGCGTGACTTGTTCCTGCACATACAAACAAATAATTCCTAGCGTTTGTACGCTGGCTGTCCAGCGCTTGTACGCTGGATTAGTGAATTTATAAATAAACATAATTTCTTAACTAATTATTATTTTTAATCATTTTCTTGCATAAATTAAACACTTTTGAAATAAATAAATAAAATAAGAATTATTAATAATTTATTAAATAATAGTGCTAAACTAAACAATATTTAATGAATTGAGTCAAATAAAAGATGAAATAATTAAGTCTTTTCAAGACTTATCAATGCAAGGCTGTCACTCATTCAAATTTAAGTTCCAGAATGCATTTCAACTGAATGAATCGTTTCATGAATGGATTCATTGTATTATTTTGGCTCCTGACAAGCGTGTGAATCAATTCCCCATGTATATGAATCGATTCCCTCATTCAAAACATGAAGAAAATTTCCTAGAAACATGTGTGATTTGATTCCCCCTTGGTGTGAATCGATTCCTGTGTTGAATCATGAAGAGGATTGCCCAGAAACACGTGTGAATCGATTCCCCCTTAGTGTGAATCGATTCATGCTTTGAATTTTACATATATTGGCCCTGTTATACGTAGGAATCGATTCATATAGCCATGTGATGCTGTGTGAATCGATTCATGCACCTGATCCATGACTTTTTGTGCTTTGTTTCACCCATTTTGATATTTGATTGGATGTGGCTTGGTTCCTTTGATCGTTTGGCACTTGGATGGACATTTTCCACTTGTTTTAATCTCTTGTTGATGCTTTGACTCAAATCCTTTGTTGTTCAGCAAATTTCATATCATCAAACATAATTAAATCCTAATTGAATTGTATATGTTTGATCTTTAAGTCTTGAGTTATTTGTCATTATCAAAACCTGTGTCAACATATAAACACAAAACATGCCACTAAAAGAGTTAGCAACAGAATTAGCAATGTAAAGGTTCTCGTTTCTAAAACTGATGTCATTAAACTGTTTAGCAATGTAAAACCTATTTCTACAATCAATAGCAATGGAAAATATATGTAACAAGCATAAAAATGTTTATTGCTAACATCCACCGCTACATATCTCCTTTTTCTCAAAGGTTACGTATGTTGCCAACAAAGAAAGACGTATACCTTTACTTGTCCTTATCTAGATGGCAAGCCTTTTGTTAGTTGTAAGTGTAAAACTTTTAGCAATGGAAATCACACATTACTAGAATTTTTCATACTGTAAGTAGTTATAAGATTTAGCAACGAGAGATACCTTGTCGCCTAGTGCGGGTACATGACCTTCTTCACCAAGTTTGTTGCTAGTATGGCAACACTTTTAGTGACGGATCTGTGTGTTGGCAATAAAAAGGTTTTCCTTTCTCATGATTGTCAATCTAATTGCTAATGTAACACCCCTTGGTTTTTAGGACAAACTTATAAGGCCCTAATGTAACACCCTCGATTAACTAGGATAATCCCTTCCACTAGATCATCCTACTTAACTAGGAGGTTACGAGTTTTAAAAAAATATGGAAGTTTTTTTCTGCACAAGAAAATTTAGTGAAATAGATACATTATATACAACATTATTATATACAATACATGGTCATAAACAAAAAACTGTACACACTTAAGATCAGGGGCATGCAGGCTCCCGTAAGGCCCTGTTGCTGTTGTTTACTTTGTCGTACTCTTCTGATGACTCCCTGTGATCCATGGCCAAATCTGTCTATTGTGAGCAACTATTTCTAGTAGGCCTTGTCCTTTACATGGGGCCTCCACTGATCTTTATGGTAGCAGGGCATAGTCCAATTGGTGTCTGGAATAATCTGTAAGGGTGACTTTACTCTTCCACAACAATCGAAGAGATGCCATCTCTGACATCCTCCCACTTGGCATAAGATATATCATTACATTTCTTAATGTAGTCGTAACTCTACCTTTTCTCTCTTACTATTCTGATATATACTACTTATCCTATACTAGTTTACTATTCTACTTATCCCTTCCTAGTTATCTCTGACTCTGTGATCCTTTCTCTCTCTTTTATTCTAACTCATAGTCTTATAGAGGTATTATATATATCGTATTATCTATCACAATATTTAATACCAGTCATCATAAATAATAAGCAATCACACACACAATGTAGGTCAATCAAGAAATGATTATGCAATGTTATGCATGGGTTTGGTCTATTACATTTTATCTTGTCTTTAACCCAGTATGATGCATGAGGGCCAAAAATCAATCCATCATTACCATCTTATATTCATCAGAACCCGTCCTGCTCAGGCTGCCCCTGGGCACAATGTTTCTGGACTAGAGTGGTTAGATCTCACCAAAGTCCCCCACATCATATCATATCATATCATAGGGTATGAAAAAACTCATAAGTCCTGCTCAATAAGGATCTATATCATCACATCATACCATAATGAGACTTGGCTCTTCCACGACCCTAATACGTACTGTCATTTAGTCGAAGTACACTAGGTTTGCATGGTTCCCCTGACAATCGGGGATCTAACCTCGAGCCATTAGAGGTCCTAATCCACTATACTCTCAAGATTCTCCTCGGAGATTGAATGTGATCATACTCCAGCGTACCCAAAATTAAGCTCTAGTTTTCTTAAAATATTCATATGTAAATAATGCATGCTAACTATACCAGTTCTTATTCTTTCTTAAACTTGTTGTCGGTAGGATCCTTCCTACTATCCATCTTTATTTTTGATGACGAGTTTGATTGATTCTTCTCTTGTTCTTTATCTAGTATCTTAGTTATTTTAGCTTGTTTCTATTACTTTATTCTCGCTCACTGAGGGGTTAAGTTATCAGAGTTAATCATAAGTTCATTATGATATTTCATTCCTAATATAATTGAGTATGCTAACTGATTTGGATTCTACTAAGGTATAGGGTATCTTAGTCTAGCTATGAGTGTTCTTGATCTTTAACTAGTCATTATTTGGATTATTGATTTATAGTTCTAGTTATTCAATAGTGGAGTAATTTCATTAAATTATATTGGTGCTATCTTCTAGACTCATATTCTCTTAACAATCCTCTCTAATACTTATCCTGGTTATGTTAACCTTTAATTAGCGATTAAGAATAGAGGGATAGTGTATCATTAACCATCTCATTCTTTGGGGTACTAGCTCGCACCTTGGTGCATCATTATTTTACCCTCATTATACCAGGACCCCTACTGAGACTTATTCGTACTTAGTTCTTTGCACAACAAATTATCGCAGCACTATAATTTAATCCTCATATCATTCCATCACATATTTTTATAACATTCACATATAAAAACATTTTCATATAGTTTTAGGTGTAAGAACGAGGATCTAGTTCTCTTTCTTTTTTCTCTTTTGATATGTTTATTTTTCTTTTTCAATGATGGTAAGTAGAAGAGATATGGGAAAAGGGGAAAACGAAAAACAAGGATTTGAAAATTATGGAAAGTGGGAAAGCAAAGGAAGAAAGGAAAAGGAGAAAGGAGGAGAAGGTTCATGGAAAGGTGGAATGGAAAACAAGATTTATGTAAAAGAAGAAAGTGGAGGCATCACCTTAAGAGGATAAGTCTCAATAACTCGCCACCTAAGGGGAGGAAACCTTAGGATAAAAGCTTTCCTAGGTTAAGAAACCCTAGCTAAAAAGAAATTGGAAAACTCAATTCACTTCCCACAAAAGGAAGAATTGTATTCTCTAATTCAAGGTGTGAGCATTACAAAAGAGAACATGCCTATATATAGGCTAAGGAAAGAAGGGGCATACCACTTAATCTAATGAGCTTCACTCTTTCCTAAGCCTAAAAGCACTAAAACTAAAGAAAACTAAGCAAGGTGGAGAAAATACAAGGCCTAATCTTAAACATAACCATGAAATGGTCATGTAAGACCCAAAACCTAAACCTAACGTATCAAAGCATGATTTTACACATAAAGACCTAACTTTCTAAAATATTACAAGAAAAACATAGAAAAGTTCATCAATTGTGAATTTTAGGGATTTTGCCCATACATGGTGACAAGAAACTAAGTTAGGGCTTTGTGTGTGATGTCCTTGGCCTTCTTAGACCTTGCCTTAGTCAAACGTCCCTTGAAGCTCTCCAAACCTTTGTCCAAGACCAAACAAGGATTGTCTCTAGTCATGTCCTCATTAAGTTCACTTAGACACACAAATTGCTTAAGCAACAACCCAATTATATATGTTAGTCTACCTAGTCGATATAATTTTTAAGCAAGTGAGTATATTACGTCTATATTACCTTTTACTTATTATGAATTTATCATAAAATATCTTTATAATGAATTTATCCTTATTCCTTTAATATCTTCCTTTCTTTTTAAAACCTCCTTACTTATTTATATATACTAGTAACTATTTACTTATTAAATGATTACTATAAGTGTGTATATATATACATATTAAACCGTGTGTATATATATATATATTCATAAATTTGAAATTATAATTTACTTGTAAAACTTTCTAAGTGGAGTTAACTTAGATTTATCCATTTTACAAGTTATACGTCTAGAACATAGTCTTGCTACATCTCTTTTCATTTTAGGCCAATAGAAATGTTCATTAAGAGTTGACAATGTCTTATCTGTACCAAAATGGCCCATAAGTCCCCTCTTATGACTCTCTCTTAGAAAAAATTCTCTCATGAATCAACTAAGAATGTAAATCTTATTAGCTTTGAAGAGAAAACCATCTAAAATATGGAACCCATGACTTGAAGTAATTGCACCATAACGGTAGTAGACAGTAGAAAAGTCTACATCACTTGGATACAATTGCTTTATTTCATTAACTCCATGGAACTTAGCTCCAAGAGAAGCTATCAAGTTATGCCGTCTAGATAAAACATCCGCCACCACATTGGCTTTTCTACTTTTGTACTTAATGATATAAGGAAATCACTTCAAGAATTCAACCTACTTTACAAGTCGTTTGTTTAACTTATGTTTCCTTTAATGTGTCTAAGCGAATGATGATCGCTATAGATGACAAACTCTTTAAGGATCAACTAATGTTCCCAAGTTTGGATAATTTAAGGAAGCCCCATTGTATTTTTCACTGAAAAATACAATAGGGTGTCCTTCTTGTAAAAGCATAACACTAATTCCCACATTAGATGCATCACACTCAAGCTCAAAAGTTTTAGAAAAATTTAGAAGTGCCAAAATTGAAGCATGAGTAGTTTATCCTTAAGTTCATTAAAAGCTTTCTCTTGCCTTGGACCCCGTTTGAAAGGAGCATTTTACTTAACCAACTCTTTGAGTAGTGAGGTCAAGGTAGAAAAATCTCTAACAAACCTTCTGTAGAAACTAGCCAAACCATGAAAACTTCTTACTTCCTTTATATTCTTAGGTGTTGGCCAATCTTGTATTGCTCTTACTTTAGGATAATCTACTCCTACCCTTTTTGAACTTACTCTAAATCCGAGCAAGACAATGTTATCCATGCCAAAAGAACATTTTTCAAAATTTACGTAAAGGTGATTTGTTCTTAAGGCAAGCATAACTTGTCTAAGATGTTCAAGGTGAAAGGGCATGATCTTAGAGTAAAAGTACTTGGTGCTTTAATTAGAACATAACGAAGTTCCCAATAAATTCCCTCAAAACATGGTCCAACAATCCTGTAAAAGTACTTGGTGCATTTGTTAAGTCAAAAGGCATAACTAGTCACTTATACAGTCTAAGTTTGGTCTTAAAAGCAACTTTTTACTTATCACCTTCTTTGATTTTTATTTGGTGATATCCACTTTTAAGGTCAACCTTAGAGAATATGGTAGAGCCATTAACAATATTACCATCAAGTATCGACACCCAAAACCTAGACTTGACATTTAGGACCACCAAACTAAACCATCATTTTGAAATGAAAGGGTTGCAATCTTAACCTTTTTGTTTTCTTTTATTTGATGAGAATTAAAAAGTTGCTTTACCCTTATCTCCTATTCCAATAGGCCTCTACAACACTCTTCCCATGAAAAGGTGGTATTTCTAACTTAACCTCTTTTAAGCCTACCTCTTCTCTCCTGTGATGTCTATTTGACCTAGTATCATTCTCACTACCACTCTTTTGATACTTATTATGTCTTTGATTTCTTTCCTTATGTCTTTTCCTAGGTTGATGATTTGTATTTTCTAGATTATCTAACCTAGAATTGATTTTATTTAAATTCTCCATTATCAACCTTAAGGGGGACATGTTATCTGTATCAGTAGACGACATGTTGAGAAATCAATACAAGTAGAAAAAGGTAAACAATTGATATACTAGTCGGATGTGTAAAAAATTAAAGCTTAACCTAGCACGCATGGCAAAGTAAAGTATAATCTAAAGCAAGAAAGACAAAATTAGTTGAATATGGAAAAAATTAAACTAATTCCTAGGCGTATTACCCCTAATCAACTAAATAACCAAAGTCCAATGTCCTTAAAATAAATGCCCTAGAATATAAGGGCTAAAGTACAAAGAAAAAAATTGATAATATTTTTGTATATTTTCGTTGTTCTTTCTTTTACAAGGCTTTGCTTCCAATGTCGTCAAGTCTTCATGCTCCAAGACCACCATGACACAAGCTTAAGAAAACTCAAAATAAAGGTTAGCACAATTAATATAGGAATGCAAAAATATAGTCATTCCACTCTAGTATTTCACTCTCACCATTCCTATAAATTGGTTCAAGCTCCATAACCTTAAGCAATTATGACTCTTACCTCTATGTTTCAAGTATGCTACCACCAAGATATTGAATTAAGACTTATTCCAAAAGAATACAAAGGTATAAAAACTCTAAACAATTTTAGAAGAGATAAAGACAAGCAACAAAAGTAAAATTAGAAAAGGGTAACTCAAATTGGATTTTATGTGACAAGAGGAATGCCTCAAAGCAATAAAATAAAAAAATGAATGGAGCTTATGCACTTGAATAAGAGTTTCTGTGACACTTCAAAGGTTTAGATAAAACTTGACACACAAAAAATTAAATGCACACAAAATAGACCTAGAAACCTAGAATGCACTATTTGTTTAAGAAGGTACCATTATGTAAATTTAATTTTAATATAAAGGTATTTCTTATGCAAAAAAGGATTAGGCTTTAAAGGCTACACAAAAACCATGATATCTTTTTCTTACTAAGGGATAACACTTTTCTTTTTATGATTTTGTCAAAAGATCTTTTTTATTTTTGTAAATTTTGATAAAGGTCTTAATCTTTTGTACTTTTGTATCTTTCTTTTTTTCCTTCTTAACTATGATTTTTTTTAACACGTGAAATGAACCATACCAAACCAAAAAACTAAAACAAGAAACAATGCATATAAATTCAATTTCGAGGCACTTTCTTTACACACTAGCATGCATCTTCTCCCATTTCACTTAAGGCATGGAAGGCATATGATATTTAATAATTAAAATGGAAGAAATAACATGAAAAATCTAGAATTTAATGGACCTAAAGTGCTGGACCAAAAACTCAAAAATTAAATCTAGAAGAAACTATGGAAAGGAAACTAACACATCTAAAATTGAGCACACAAACAACCACCTAAAATTAAGATGGTTTAACAATGGACTTGGAGCCTTAAGCTAATTAAAATAAATGAATTTTAATGGCCTAGAATTCAGCACACTACTCATGGATTCAAGCAAAAACTTAGAAATAAAGATAAGGCTCCAAAGATGCACCACGACCTAATTTTGGCTCTAGGAAAATTAAATCTTGCAAGATCAAAGTTTAAGACCTTAAAACTAAAGCTTAAATGATGACAAAACTAAATTCTAAAGCATACAAAACAACCCACAAATCTAAAATTGAAAAGTTACCAACAATATGTAAGAAGAAAAATTGAAAGAACTAAGAAAGAATTTATGAAGAATGCATATTTTTGGTGTTTTCTTGAATTTTCTTAACAAGAATCATTTAGAACTATGAACAATATAGAGAAATTTAGAAATTCTAGCAAAAATAGCTCAAAGAAAAAAACGTGATTTCAAAGAGAATATTGAAGAAAATGTGTAACACCCTAAATTTAAAAATAAAGAATTAATTAACGAAATAAATATTAAATAATTGAATATGGATTATTTAATGTCCCAAAATATTAATTAAATTAAGATTTTTGGGGACTGTTAGTAATTTATTGGGACCGAATAAGCTGAAAACTGACACAATTAAAATATGAGTGTCGGACCAAGTATGTCCGATTGGGATGATATTGGTCAGGGCTATTGAGGATAATATTGGGAATCTAAATATATACTTGGAATAATTTCAGATATAGTAATGAGCCTGAACAAAGATCCTGTTTGTCATAAAATGATGAATCTTTAATGAGAGGGTTAAAATAAAAACATAAGCCCATGTTTTCCCTTCTTATTTTCGTTGGCTTCTTGGTCTCCCTTGGCAAACACTTGACTTCTTCCTCTTCTGTATTCTTCTTCTCCATTTCTTCTTTTCTTCTCTCCTAAAACCCTAAGCAAAGGTAGTGACCTTTCTTCCTCCTCTTATTTTCGTTCAAGAAGCTTGGAAGAAGATCATTGGAGCTTGAAACTCTCTCCCCTCCCCTCTACAAATTTCATGTGAACCTCTCTCTCCCTTGGAACCCATTTTATTTTAGTGTGAGGTGAGTTATCCTCTCTATTTTGTTGGGTTTAAATGCTATGATTATGAGCTTTATAGCTTAGGGGAGTAATATGTATGAATGGGTTTGGTGAAGAGCCATAAATGCATGAACCCTAGAGTGGGTAGTCATAAATGCAAGATTTAAATGAAATAAATGTGGTAGATGAAGGTATGGTTGGAAGGAGATGAAAGTTATGATGCATTAAATAAATATGGTTGGGTTTTGGAGGAAACCCTAACTTTTAAGATTTGGGGAAAATGGCAAATGTGAAGTGGATAATGCATTTTAAGAGGAAATATATAATTTTGAGAGTATGAATTTTGGTAAATGGACTAATTTTAGGAATGTTGGGCTATGGTTGCTTGTGGCCTTAAACATAATGAATGTGGCTTGATGGGAAGGAATTCCTGAAGCCTAACAAATGATGGAAATGATGTTTATAACATGTTCTATACATGTTATGAAATTGTAGATATGATTATGATTAATTAGAGTTGGATTTATGTCTTGAATATTGATTAATTAGGATTTTACATGTATGATTATGTAGGATCCATTCCGAACGACGAGGCGGGTACGTCGTATCAATCGGAATTCTTTTCTTGAGGTAGGAGAGGAGTCCTTATATTCTAATTGCATGAATTGAATAGTATTTGATTGTTATATGTGACAACTTGCATGTTTGCCTTGCTTTGACGTTATGGAAAAGTTGTATTGTGTATATGATGTTAGTGATAATGTTTGGCAACATGCATTATGCAATTAGAATAGATATGGTGTTCTATATGGTGGTGTGAATTATTTAGCAAGTGTAAGCCTTGAATATGATGATTGTGTTATATCCACCATGAATGTGAATGAGTGTAACTGATGTGTAGTTGAGATTGGGTGTAAATGAATAACATACCATGATTAATAATGAAAAGTTGATCGTTGAGATTAATGAAGAATGCCATTGAATTTGACAAATGAATTGTTAAAATGCGACATACAAAACTTGAAAATAAAGATTAAATCCAACAATATTAAACCCACTAAAAATGGTGAGGTGGTGTTGGTGATGATGTTGATGATGTTTGATGAATGACATGAATAGGATGCATAGAATGAGAAATGCATATGATTGGCATTTGCATCCATGGCATACTGCATAGCCGTTGATGTTGGAACATTAGGGGAGTTCCCTCGGCTGACCCAGTAGGAGGGTGGCTTAGTGCACGAGCAAATTTTATTTTCCCCTATGACTCGGAGTGTAAGTCATGAAGCCGCCCATGTATTGCTACGGGGAGCTACATGTGGCCGACCCTTGTAGGGGGTGGCTCTTGATGAGCAGGTGACCCCGGTGGTCCTTTGGATCACAGCTGCCATGAAATTAGTCGTGGCCGTCCCGCAACACCATATGATTGATTATGTTGTTACCGCAGTCATAGTGGAATAACCAGGTGTTGCATAATGGGCGATGCGGTTTAGTACCAGTAAAAGATTGGTGAAATACATGCAATTTGAGGATAAGTGTACACATTTTACTACTGTAGTAGGGGTATGGTTAGATGATCATACTTGAATCCCACGATTGGTGTTTATTTCCCACAGTCAGATCTGTAATTGTTGAAATAATCCATTGTGCATATGCATTAGCTTAAGACTGTAACATCCCGATTCTTAATTTAATTACCAATTGAGATTAAGCTATTAATTAAGGGTTAATTGCAGAATTAGGTATTAATGGTTAATTAGAGTAATTGCTGATTAGTTAGAAATAATTGAATAAATAATGTTAATGCCAGGTGAAAGGACGCATGCACCCCTGGAGGTATAAAAGAACTTCAACTCTCTCTTTCCCTTATTAGTCACGCTGGACAGCTCTCCTTCATGTGTACATCTGGTCTCTTCCTTTTACTGTTTCTTTTCTTCTTCACCCTCACTCGCATCACCCGCGTGGAAAGAATAGGGAGAGAGTTAAAGAGCTTTTCTGGGTGGAACAGCGACGTGGCCCTGTTTCCACTCCCTGTTCTCTTCATCCCCTCTGTCTTCTTCTTTTTCTTCTTCTTCTTCTTCTTCTCCTTCCGCTTGAAGGTGTTAGTGTCCCAGTTGGAAGCTGTGCTGGGAAGTGCCTTGGGGCTGTGGGGAAGACGAACCCGTTGGAAGAAAGAGCAACTCTGGCCCAGGATCAACGCTGAGCTCGAAGGCTGTTGGAGGAGGTGTAACAGAAGGGCGATCAGTCAGCATTGTAACTCGAGGAGTCCCTGAACCCCGACAACAGGTAGGGGGCGCTTTGCATGTCAAGTGTACGGTTTATGGACGTATTCTGGGTGCTTGCTTTAATGTGATGTGTTATGTGTGAGATGTGTAGTTCGATGTGTTGTGATTGAGTAATTGTGCATGCAACTCCCGGGTTGGTGATGTTGTGAACTGCTTTGTGGTGTGATTCCATCTATTAGTGCATGTTAATGTTTCTGAGCATGTTGACCGAATGCATGTAACTGTGAGTTAAAAAGGGTGGTGATTTGCTGGGTTCTGTATGCTGTTATGTTGAATGTATTTGAATGAGGACGCCATAATGATTTCTGAATGCTCGAGATGTGAGTTGATGCTTGATTCCATTTAGAATACTGTGTGGTATTGCATGAGGTTGCACATACGAGGTGCCTTCCAGTCCTGGCTAGTTCCATGAGGGCCTGTGGTAGCCGTAGGAGCTAGAGAGGAGTCTCGAGACGCCAATGGGAGGCCGGTACCACGCGGGAAGGGCTAACGGATGAGGGGCTAGGAAGGAATCTGTAACTAAAATCATGCTTTAAGCCGGATCCGCATGCATGTGTGTAGGAGCATGGTTATCGAGACCAACATGATTGGCATGGATTGATTGATTTGAATGAATACCAAATAGATGATGTCATATGAGTGAATTCCAAATGAATGAATATGTATGTATTGATGCTGTTGCCAAGTGCCATGTGATGTGTGATTGAGAAGGTATGTTATTGTGTGATTTCCGATTGGATGATGTTGTGTGACTTTTATATTGATTGGCAGTAGATATATATATTTGTGGATTGAGCCAGGTAAATTATATAATTGAGGTTTGAGGTAAAATCTGAGTCAATAACTATTGCTTCATATGTAAAAGCTCACCCCTACACCATTTTTCAGTGTATGCAGGTCGGACTCGGAATGGTGTGAAGACCTCAAGTCTGAGTGACGTGCACTCCGACTGTTGAGTGCTTGTATCGCATTTATTACGTTTAAGTCAGTTATAGCCTTGGCCAGCTCATAATAACAGTGTTGTATAATGAATATAAATTTATATATATAAGTAATCTGAACTATTATGACCCGAGTGCATGTTTATATACGTATATGGTTTATGATGATAACCTGTGCTTGTATCGGATACCAGGTGATGACGAATGAATGATGGAAGGTAATGAGTATCTCGAGTGCATGATCATGTAGGTACATATATGTTGTATACTGGTGACTTGGGTTTGAGTAGACAGAGAGAGAATGGTGGATAGAATGTCGCTAAGTTAATGATTCTCCTAGTAAACTTAGTTGTGGGAGCCATCTCCGAGTGGGACTATAAATGGCTGGGCCTTCCTTTCCGAGCGGTGATGCTTATTTGGATTCTGAGTAAGATACCTTAGATGAACTTATATTGTGTAAAAGCTGATGGGCGAATCTTCTGAGTAATATTAAGAATGATCGTTGCCGAGTGAAATTATAAGGAAACCCTGAGTGGGGAATTATTTTGTGTAGGCCCGAGTGGAATCCGAGTGAACTTCTCCGAGGGAAGAGTTATTACGATGGATTAGATTGGACATATTTTAAGTGTTTTATATATAATCCGAGTGAAGTTATATATGTATTCCGAGTGGAAGACCGAATAAGTATTGGTCGGTCTTGGAGTTAGTTTACTAAGTGATAGGTGTGTGGCACATTCTGATTGAATGTGGTTGGAATACACCGAGCGGTGTTTGGTTGGGTGGTAAGCCGAGTGAGCGAAATTATTAGACTCCGAGTGGAGTAACTTCATAGACTCCGAGTGGAATTATTAATATTTTCCGAGTGGGCCATTGCGTGGCCTCTGTGGACAAAATTGAGAGACTAAGTTACGAACTTCCGAGGGAGGCAAGTATTGGGGCTGTTCCTGAGTGAATGGAACCCCTGAATATCGAGTGAAACCCTTTACCGAGTGATGGGAATGCCGAGTCTGGCTTCATGCTTCAACGAGTGAGTTCTCGCTCCAGCGAGTATGTCCTCAATGGAAGGCTTTGGGTCGGCTTGGTGGGGAAGTAATTTCCCGAGTGGTTTATACTTGTAACCTATATGAATGAAATGAGGAGCTGTGTAGATTCCCGAGTGAGGTTCGAGCGTGATGCTTTACTGGGGGAAACTATGTCCCAAATCCGAGTGAAAGATTACCTTGTACCTGTGTCCGCCCCAGCGAATGAGACATTCGCTCCAACGAGCGTGAGCGCATGGGAAGGTTGTTGGTTGATTTCGTCCAAGCGATTGGGTGCTCGCCCGAGCGAGTTGGGCGTCTCGCCCAGGCGGATTCGCGTTTCGCTTGAGCGAGTGTACGCTGTGTGGTGGTTCGCTCAGGCGCTGTCGGTGTTTCCATGTGAATGGTTTTTAATTCCCTTGCCTTCTTTTTCTCTTTCTTCTTGGCCATGGGACCAGCTCTCATATCTTCATATATGGGAGTGTTTTATTAGGGATCCAGGTTATTCCCCAGTTAATTCGCGAAAATTTTTCCCCCTAAAATCAGGATGTTACATTTTGCATTTGAATATAGCCAGGAAGTATACCAACAGTGATGAAATATGATGATGGTTGTATTGTGGATCAGAGCAAGTATTAAGACAACATAAAAGATGTGGATACCAAATGATAAAATAAGTAAAACAATGAGGTGTGTAGTAGCCTAAATTGTTGAAAGACTTGATTATGTGTATGCTTGTATACTTTGCCTAATCTATAATGTAGTTTGTGATATATGTATGATAGTATTATGATGATGAATGAGATGGTGAACGATATGTATATGCAAAGTATACATGTTTTGATGCATATGTACATAATCACATGGTATTCATATTCATTCCTTTGGAATACATGACTCACTCTCCCATATTGTCTACTTTTTAGATTTATGATACAAGTCACTCATGGGAGGAGTGAAACTCTTTTAAAGTACATTTTGTGAAGGAGGTAAATAGATGTATAGGAAGTACCTTGGCCGGCAATCTGTTAATTTTGTGTAGTCCATGATAGGAGCTTATGCTCATTATGGTTGGAATGATGTATATTGATTTTGTGGGTCATGAATGAAAATTGGAACTTATGTATATGCCCAATTTTCAGTTATGACCTTGGTGATCTATGATACTAATATATGATGCATGAACTTTGCTCAAATTAGTGAATGTATGATGAGAATTATGAATGATATCCTTATGTGATGCATATTTGAAGTTTTGCATGGTTATCTTATGCATGAGCTAGGAACTAACATGGTCAAATTATGATTTAGGAGGTTCTAAAATGATGTAATGAATTCAATAGTCTAAATATGTCCATTGTGACTTGTGGAAGAGGGAATGGTTCAATTTTGTAGAAAGGAGACCTCCATGTTACCTCTAAATACCTTGAAATGAGCTAAATGTGTTTAGGCGTATAAGTTCCTCATTTCTAGGAATTTTTGAGTGCGGCCAGTGGCTACACGTCACAAATGGTGTATTATAACTTGTGCAAAAATTTGGAGGCATTCCAATATCATTTGCATAGGTTTAGGTGTGTGAGAAGTCCATCTCTCTTTCAAAATCTGCATAATATCTGCATACTGATAGAGTGTAATCGATTAGCCCCCTGGCCTAATCGATTACAAGGCCTCTGTCTTTAAGATAATCGATCAACTTAATCGATTATAGTCTCATAATCGATTAGACTCAAAGTTGTAATCAATTATGAGTTAAACAGAACCAAGGTAATCGATTACATTCAGTGTTGTAATTGATTATGAACCAACCCGAAGCCTTGTAGTCGATTAGATTGGTCCTTGTAATCGAATAGGTGAAATACCCGATGCATTACATAAATTCTAGGAGCTCTCTAATCGATTATCCCCAACTATATAATTGATTAGTGCAATCAATTAGTACTTGGCCTAATCGATTATATCAGTTTGAAATTGGAAATTTCACTACCTTGAACATTTCTCTTGCATTTCTTGGCTTCTTTGGCCTATTTCACGATTATTGTACACTTTTATACTCCTTTTAAATTCGTCCATACTCTCGTAACAACTACTTAATTTCGCTATCCATTGTTGATGATTATAAGGTTGATTATCCAATGGTTACAGTTGAATTTAAATTACCCATCTTCTCATATCTTCATAAATGAGATAGGTTTTATATAGATCCAGGGTATTGATGAAAGCCCTCTATTATATTCTTTCGTAGAATTATTTTCTTTGTAAAATAAAAAAATTTTACCCCCTGTTTTCCAGGGCCCCACAACCTGGTATTAGAGCGTTGGTTGCTCTTGATACAGACATAATTGATGTGTTTCAAGTAGCTGTTACTAATGATTAGATCATATGAGCTATAATTGATTGAGTTATGGATTATTTGATAGAATTGTGGCTGTTTGTCATTGAATTGAGATTCATGTCTATGTTGTCTAGTTCGGCCAAGAGTCCTTACACTATTTACCTTCAATAATGAATATGTTGTGATCATGTATTGAAATTGATATGATTATGTGATGTGGTGCATGATGAGCTTATAAGTGTTAAGACCTTTGAATTCATAAGTTAAAAGGTTATTGTTTAGTCTAGTGTACTCACGTGTGAGCCATGTTTTAATGTATAGGCTTGAAATATGGCTGGTAGACCTAATCATAAGGCTGTTGCTATGGCAAATACCTTGAATCGATTAGCTTATCTCTTTGAAAGACAAGGCCGACTGAATGTGGGACAAGGCTCCCAAGGTCTTGATCTATTTCTCAAGAGGAAACCTTCTGAATTTCATGGAGGTTACAAACCTGAGGATGTGTATGCATGGATCAACGACTTGGAAAGGATTTATGCTAGCTTCGAGTGCTCTGAAGCACAAAAAGTGGAGTATGTTGTTTTTATGATCCGCGATGAAGCCGAAGCATGGTAGCGTCTTGCTAGAAGATGCATAATATTTGCTGATGTCCCTTTGATTTGGGAAAACTTCAAGGTGGAGTTCTTGAAGAAATATTTCCCGGATAGCTACAGAAGCAAGAAAGAGCTCGAGTTCATGGAGCTTAAGCAGGGTAATATGACTGTGGAGGAGTATGCCTCCAAGTTTGATGAGCTTTGTGTATTCTATCCGCCCTATCAACAAGAGGGTACCGAGGCTTCAAAGTGTGTGAAGTTTGAAAATGGGTTGAGACCCGAGATCAAGCGGGCTATTCGGCATCAGGAGATAAGAAGCTTTCCGATGCTTATGAACAAGTGTCTAATTTATGAAGAAGGTGATGCGGCTCCTTCGAGTCATGGTAAACATGAGCCTAAGTTGAAGGGCGAATTCTCTAGTTTCAAGAAGCAAGGTCATTTCAAGAAGAACAAGTTCGTTCGTGATGGATCCTCAAATGTAAGAGGACGTGGTGCTTTTAGAGGAGGTTATGGTGGTGGTAACCAAGGTTGTGGCAATGAATAGGATGATGATGATGATGTTGATGATGTTTGATGAGTGGCATGAGTAGGATGTATAAAGTAAGAAATGCATATGATTGGCATTTGCATCCATGGCATACTACATAGCCGCCGATGTTGGAACATTAGGGGAGTTCCCTCGGCCGATCCAGTAGGAGGGTGGCTCAGTGCATAAGCAAATTTTATTTTCCCCTGTGACTCGGAGTGTAAGTCATGAAGCCACCCATGTATTGCTACGGGGAGCTACATATGGCCGACCCTTGTGGGGGGTGGCTCTTGAAGAGTAGGTGACCCCGGTGGTCCTTTGGATCACAAATGCCATGAAATGAGTCGTGGCTAGCCCGCAACACCATATGATTGATTATGTTGTTACCGCGGTCATGGTGGAAATGACCAGGTGTTGCATAATGGGCGATGCGGTTTAGTACCAGTAAAAGATTGGTGAAATACATGCAATTTAAGGGTAAGTATACACATTTTACTACTGTAGTAGGGGTATGGTTAGATGATCATACTTGAATCCTACAATTGGTGTTTATTTCCCACAGTCAGATCTGCAATTGTTGAAATAATCCATTGTGCATATGCATTAGCTTAAGAGCATTTGCATATAGCCAGGAAGTATGCCAAAAGAGATTAAATGTGATGATGGTTGTATTATGGATCAGAGCAAGTATTAAGGCAACATAAAAGATGTGGATACCAAATGATAAAATAAGTAAAACAATGAGGTGTGTAGTAGCCTAAATTGTTGAAAGACTTGATTATGTGTATGCTTGTATACTTTGCCTAATCTATAATGTCGTTTGTGATATATGTATGATAGTATTATGATGATGAATGAGATAATGAACGATATGTATATGCAAAGTATACATGTTTTGATGTATATGTACATAATTACATGGTATTCATATTCATTCCTTTGGAATACATGACTCACTCTCCCATGTTGTCTTCATTTTAGATTTATGATACAAGTCACTCATGGGAGGAGTGAAACTCTTTTGAAGTACATTTTGTGAAGGAGGTAAATAGATGTATAGGAAGTACCTTGGCCGGCAATCTGTTAATTTTGTGTAGTCCATGATAGGAGCTTATGCTCATTATGGTTGGAATGATGTATATTGATTTTATGGCTCATGAGTGAAAATTGGAACTTATGTATATGCCCAATTTTCGGTTATGACCTTGGTGATGTATAATACTAATATATGATGCATGAACTTTGCTCAAATTGGTGAATGTATGATGAGAATTATGAATGATATCCTTATGTGATGCATGTTTGAAGTTTCACATGGTTATCTTATGCATGAGCTAGGAACTAACATGGTCAAATTATGATTTAGGAGGTTCTAAAATGATGTAATGAATTCAATAGTCTAAATATGTCCGTTGTGACTTGTGGAAGAGGGAATGGTTCAATTTTGTAGAAAAGAGACCTCTATGTTGCCTCAAAATGCCTTAAAATAAGCTAAATGTATTTAGGCGCATAAGTTCCTCATTTCTAGGAATTTTTGAATGCGGTCGGTGGCCGCACATCACAAATGGAGTATTATAACTTGTATCAAAATTTGGTGGCATTCCAATATCATTTGCATAGGTTTATGACAGGGCCCGCAAGCGCACGGGTTATGTCGCGTAATATAAAAGATTATCGTTCTCCACAGGGACTGTGTTCAAAGTACCAGCATATTGAAATTTAATTATCCACACAATTGATTTTTAAGATTTTTATAAAATACAGCACAAACTAAAGTTGCACAGAATACGAATAAATATAAAAATAAAATTTACTTGACACTTAAAAATCAGAGTTGAGAGTATCTTGGGATTTCAGGGGATCAAGATTCTATTTTATGTTAATGAATTTTAACTTTTCATAAATAAGAATCGCATTAAGTTTTCCAAGGTGAATTTTCCAAAAGCTAATTAATATGTTCCTCTCGGAATCCTATTAATGTACCTAACCTATGGAAAGCGCTGCTTAATCCTCAGAAAGGCCCATTATCGTTTTATGAAAATCCCTTTTATTTCCTCAAAAGAATTTTGATTACTTTCACGGTTTTATCGAGGTCACAAAAAGCATTTCAAAAATCTTAGGTTTAGTTCAAAGCTTTCCGGTAAAAATAAATCTCTCGATTCTATTTATTACCTAAACTTACTAATATACCCGCAAGTATACAGTTTTATCATTTAGGTTCTTGTTAGGAATCACTAAAAGCATTAAGCATAATTGAACTAAATGGAAAACATAAATTTATTTAATTCCAAGTCAAAATAACATTAAAGTAAAATATTATCATGCCCCCTTTATCCCAAGATAATTAATTTAACTACTCATGAAATAATTCAAATTCATATATATAATGGAAAAATAAAACATACAAGACATGGTAAAAATAAAGACTTACGGGTTTCTCCAAAAGCTCAGAATAATTTACCACTGTAATTCCTTGTTGCAATAATTTCTCCACCAATTACAAATTTAAATTCTCACTTTTACAGCCCTCACACTCTTACAAAATAAAAGAAAGAAAAGAAAATAAAAAGAAAGAGAAGAAAAACGAACAGAGAAAGAAAAATAGAAAAGAAGAAAACTAAAGAGAAAAAAAGAGAAAGTAACGAAGAAAAGAAAAGAAAATAGAATGAATCTTATGGTAATTGATGGGAAGAGATGATTCATTTTGCTGATGGGTTGCTGCTGCTTTTATAGGCAAATGGATGGAGGATTCCAGCTATGAAAACACGTTCAAATTGCAAGTGGAAGAAACTTTCGGTGCATGTGAGTTCCGGCTGTGCCAACTTGTTTCCAATTTGCATATTTTAATATTTCCAATAATTCGGTGCTTGGATTTTAGTGATGATTGGTGCAGAATGATGAAATTCCGAGTGGAAAAATGTTATTTTCCCACAAATCCGAGTGAAAGCTTGCTGGAGGGTGGTTTGCTGAGTGCTGGACGGTGTGGGTGCAAACTGGACAGCGTGGAGAGGAGTTGCTGTAGGATGGAGATCTGTACGGTGTGGAGAGGAAAGCGTTGAGTGGGTTGCTGGGCGGTGTGGAGAGTATTGCTGGACGGTGTTGGTTGGAGAGAAGAGTCTGGGCGGTGTTGTGTTGAGTGGGTTACTGGGCGGTGTGGAGAGTATTGCTGGACGGTGTTATGGATGGAAAGGAGAGGACGGTGTATAGTATGGATTAGAAGAAGAAAGGGAGACGGTGTCTTAGGTGAGGTGGAGAGCTATGTTGATATGTGAGGAAGGAATACGGTGTGGGTGATGGAGAGGAAAGGGACAGCGGATAGAAGAGAGGGAATGGGATAATGTTTAGGAGAAAGCTGGTCGGTATTGGTTTGAAGGGATGGTGTTTGGGTTGCTGGAGAGTTGGAGTTGATCCGGTGTGCATTTGATCTGGTGTTGGAGTGATAGAGTGTAGGTCGGTTTTGAAAGGAGAGGAGACGGAAGGAGTCGGTGTGTGGAGGAGAACCGATCGGTGATGAAGCTGGATGAAAGGACGAGTGAAGAGTGACTGAAAAGTAACTTCTGATTGAGCCATTCAGTCAGAATTGAATGCAGAAGGACTCGGAACCGACTGAAACCATTCACTCGGCTCAGGTTCATGGAGTTCATTCGGAACTGATTGCAGAGTGAATTGGAACCGAGTGAAAAGTGATTCACTCGGAACTGTAAAAAAGGTGACTCGGAACCGCCTGGAAAGTGGCTCACTCAGGATTGGGAAGTCTGCTCACTGTTTCACTCGGCTATGTCTATGGAATTTGAACCACTCGGAGAGAGACCTTGCTCGGATTTCTCAGGTATACACTCGGTCACATTCAAATGGTAAAATCACACCTTCATTCGGGAGTCCGAGTTGATTTCCACTCGGAATTGACTTCAGTCATCAATCAAATCACTCGGAATGGCCTTCACTTTTACTCAGGAAATTGCACTTGAAGGGTTGGAATTTGACTGATTGAATTTCTTCTTATGTCCGAGCCTTGCTTTGCTCGGAAATGCATCTTTCTGAGCCAACTCACTCGGATGTGCTTTCCTTGGAGACTTCTCACTCGGGCTCAGTGTGAAAGTTGAGAGTCTGCCCGAGTGTGATTCATTTCCGGTCGGATTTTTCCTTCCTTGCTAAGAATTACTCGAAAATGCTTTGTTCTGCTTGAGAATGCCATTTTCTCCGAATGAAACCACTCGGATTCCTCCTTATTCAGCACTTATTCATTCAGTGGCTTCTTCTGCTCGGAATCCATTCACTCGGAATAGCTTTTTGCTTGGATTGGTTGAAATCAGAAAGCTCCCACTCGGATTCACTTCAATCAGCAATCCTTTCACTCGGAGAATAGTTTTGGACATATTTATTGGAGGTCAGTCTCCTTTTTTCACTCGGAAAGGACGCAGTCGGGGAAGTTTCCACTCGGAATCACCTCCAACCAAGACTTATTCCATTTCAGCATTGGTCCTTCACTCGAGTCAGCCATTTATCACTCGGAATGGCTTTGGCAGGGAACATTTCACTCGGATTATCTCCAACAGTGCAGTATTCCACTCGGCAATGCTCTACTCTAAGTCTTTCCACTCAGATTTGGTCATTTCTGAGTTATCTCACTCAGATTTGGCCATTTTGAGTCGGATTTCAGTGCTCTGAGTCGAATTTTTGCTTTCTGAGTCGGATTTCAGCTTTAAAAAGAGAATTCTTTCCACTTTGGGCTTGTTCTTCTTGTTTCTTTATCATTTTATGGTCGTTTTTCTCTTGTTTTTGACCCTTTATTACCTTAATTTCTGCAAAATAACATACCCAAGTAGAATAGAGTGGAAAGAAAGCAAAAATCGCAATAAATAAAGGAAATACAGTGCATAATGATTAAAATCCTAAGCAAATTGAGTCTAATTTATTGTACTATAAAGCACTTATCAAAATACCCCAAACCAAAGCATTGCTTGTCCTCAAGCAATCACCATATTCACAAGATAAAATACAGAAAACACTAAGCTTAATAAACTAAGGGATCCAAAAACAGAGAAACTGATTTATTCAAATGCCAATTTTATTTTTCTTATGTGAATCAAATTTCAATGTCAAGACTTGAGATACTCTTCTCACAATTTTCACTCAAGTGTTTCAAGGTGTGTGTATTTCTCAAATCATCATAGTCAAAAAAATTACCATAAGCTTGTTAATAAACCAGAAACTCCACAGTTTAGATAGAAAATATGTCAAAGTCTAAAAGTCTTTCAAAGGTTGTAACGTGGCCTTAGGTTGTATTGTCAAGGTAGGAATTTCAAGAAAAATGGAATACAAAAGGGCTTTAACAGTCATGAATGATTCAAATCACCATTATAAATTTAACAGAGCAAATTTTTGAACTTTTATGGACTTTTTGGAATTCATTCAATATCATCTTTTGATTTTCTTTTTCTTTTTCTTGCTTTTCTTTGCATTTAATACCATATTTTTCTTAAGTCCTTTTTTATTTCTTTGCTCCACTAATTTTCCAACTTTTTCACCATTAAGAGAATATCAGTCAATGAAAGGTTTCAAAGAAATATTTTCGCTTTTAGGCTCAAAAGGGGCAACTAGGGGTCAAATTATACAAAATTCCGAGGCTTAAGAATAAGACCTAATTATGCCTTTATCATCCTAAGACATATAATCAAAAACCATTTTGAATCGGTTGAAAAACAAGTTCTAGAATATTAATGACTATGAGATTCACTCAATCAAGAAAATATGGGTTTTGAAAATTTGTTTGATAAACAACCCATTTTGGCTCAAGTCTAACCATGGAAAGTCTTTTCAAAGAAAATTTTAATCACATAAGGTTCATTTAAGCATTTATTTGGCATTTAAACAATCAAATTTTGAAAATTTTACTCAAAATTTTGGGATCCTTAGATACTTTAGCCTTGTGTTTAAAGTAAATTTATCATGCAATCATGGTAAATTACAAGATTACAAACAAATCAAGGAAAACACACATGCAAAATAAAATAACAATCACACAACGTAAACAAAACAGTTAAGTTTTCTTACCTACCACCCCAAACCAGAATTTGACATTGTCCTCAATGTTAAAATGGATGATAAAAGGATAAGAAAACTTACCTGGAGTAACCCCAAACCAGCAGTTGACATAGTTGGTTTTTTTTTTTAAACTTAAAATGAAACAACAACTTTTTATAGGGTTACCTCCCTATCAGTGCTAAGTTTTAAGTCTTCAGCCAGACTTCTCACCGTTTGGATTTACTCATCAGGAGCATCAAACAAGTCCAAGTCACTTGCTTGTTGTATTGGTTGACCTGTCAGATAGTGCTTTACTCTCTGTCCATTTACCCTAAATGTACCAGATTTCTCGCTCCATAGTTCGACAGCTCCGAAGGGAAAGACTTTTGTCACCTTGAATGGTCCCGACCATCGGGATTTCAGTTTACCTGGAAAAAGCTTCAATCTGGAATTAAATAGTAAAACCATATCTCCTAGATTAAATGTTCTCCGTTGGATGTGACGATCATGCCATTGTTTGGTTTTTTCTTTATAAATTCTGGCATTTTCGTATGCATCTAGACGAAGCTCTTCAAGCTCATTTAATTCCAATAATCTTTGTTCACCTGCAGCCTTATGATCAAAGTTAAGAGTTTTAACAGCCCAAAAAGATTTATATTCTAGCTCAACAGGTAAATGACAGGGCTTCCCATATACTAGCTTAAAAGGCGTGGTTCCAATGGGAGTTTTGTATGCGGTTCGATACGCCCATAAGGAATCATCTAACTTAATAGACCAATCCTTACGTGATGTATTCACCACTTTTTGAAGAATATTTTTAATTTCCTAATTGGATACCTCAACTTGTCCACTAGTTTATGGGTGATAAGGTGTAGCAACCTTATGCTTAACTCCATATTTCTTTATAAGGGTCTGAAAAGTTTTCTCAATAAAATGAGACCCTCCATCACTTATAACACATTTTGGGACCCCAAAACTTGGAAATATTATTTTCTTGAAAAGTTTAATAACAGTCTTAGCATCAGAATGGGGTGAAGCAATGGCTTCCACCCATTTTGACACATAGTCAACTGCCACTAATATGAACTGATTTCCAAAAGAAGAGGGAAAGGGACCCATAAAATCAACACCCCATACATCAAACAATTCAACTTCTAAAATGGTATTTAATGGCATTTCTTGTCTCTTACCAATGTTACCTATTCTTTGGCAAGCATCACAAGTTAGAACATACTTACGTACATCCTTAAAAATATTTGGCCAATAAAACCCAGCTTACAATACTTTAGCGGCTGTTTTAGAGGTGCTCATGTGCCCTCCACAGGAAAGAGAATGGCAATGATCCAAGATAGCATGGACATCATCTTGTGAAACACATCTCCGGATCATACCATCTGCACATTGCTTGAAAAGGAGTGGTTCATCCCAATAATAATGCTTGACATCTGCATAAAACTTTTTCCTTTGCTGAAAGCTAAGATCAGGAGGTAAGATACCACATGCAAGAAAATTTACAAAATCAACATACCAAGGAACACGTTGGATACTAAGATTCAAGAGTTGTTCATCTGAAAAAGATTCATTGATGGGAATATTATCTGTTTCTTCTTTTTCAGATGTCAACCTAGATAGGTGGTCAGCGACCAAGTTCTCGGTACCCTTCTTGTCCTTAATTTCCAAGTCAAATTCTTGCAATATTAGAATCCACCTAATTAATCTAGGCTTTGCTTCCTTTTTATTCAATAGATACTTAATGGCAGAGTGGTCAGTGTAAACAGTAACATGTGAACCTACCAAGTAAGATCTAAATTATCAAAAGCAAAGACAATAACTAACAGTTCTTTTTCAGTTGTGGCATAATTTACCTGAGCATCATCTAGCGTCCGGCTGGCATAATGAATTACATGGAGCTTTTTATCCTTTCTTTGCCCCAATACAGCCCCCACTGCGTAATCACTCGCATCGCACATCAGCTCAAATGGGAGTTTCCAATCAGGTGGTTGTACAATGGGGGCAGAGATTAGAGCTTGCTTAATCCTGCAAAAAGCTTCCATACAAGATGAATCAAAATTGAAAGGCACATCCTTACCCAGAAGAGTTGTAAGAGGCTTTGTGATCTTTGAGAAATCTTTAATGAACCTGCGATAAAACCCTGCATGTCCAAGAAAACTCCGAATACCTTTCACATTTGTGGGTGGAGGCAATTTTTCAATCACTTCCACTTTAGCCTTATCAACTTCTATACCTCTCTCAGACACCAGGTGTCCAAGAACTATGCCTTCTCTTACCATAAAATGGCATTTTTCCTAATTTAGAACCAAATTGGTTTCTTCACAACGCTGCAAGACTTGGCACAAATTTGTTAAACAATTATCAAAATCCAAACCATGCACTGAAAAATCATCCATAAAGACTTCCATCACATTTTCAATAAGATCAGAAAAAATTGCTTGCATACACCTTTGAAAAGTCGTAGGTGCATTACATAAACCAAAAGACATACGTCTGTAAGCATAAGTCCCATAAGGGCAAGTGAAGGTACTCTTTTCTTGATCAGATGGATGAATGGGAATTTGATGAAAACCTGAATACCCGTCCAAATAACAGAAATAAGAGTGTTTCACAAGTCTTTCAAGCATCTGATCAATAAAAGGGAGGGGAAAATGATCTTTTTTCGTGGCGCTATTTAACTTCCTATAATCAATGCACATGCGCCAACCAGAGATAATCCTAGTAGGAATCAAGTTATGTTTATCATTTTCAATCACAGTTATTCCCCCCTTTTTAGGCACCACCTGGACAGGAATTACCCATTTACTACTATCAACAGGATATATGACTCCAGCATCAAGCAATTTCAAAATTTCCTTTTTAACCACTTCTTACATTTTAGGATTTAATCTCCTAAGTGGTTCTACTAAGGGCCTACTTTCATCTTCTACAGTAATCCTGTGCATACAAAGAGAAGGGCTAATCCTTTGATATCATCCATTGTATAACCTATTACCTTTCTATACAACCTAAGTTGTTTCAAAAGTTTTTTAGTTTTAGATGGATTCAATTCAGTATTAATAATCACAGGATATGTGGAATTAGGGCCAAGAAACTCATACCTTAAAGAAGCTGGTAAAGGTTCTAATTCCATATTGGGGCTTACCACTTTGTCACACATGACCTCAGTATCATGTCTCAGTGGTATGTCACCTTCACTGCTTTTTGATGTTCCTCCAAACTTATTCAGAAAAATAGATTGAAGTGGGTCATTAAGAAGAGTTTCATCCTTCACCACTTGGTCAACAATTTCAATTCCATAGCAAACATCATTAAAAGGTTTTTCTAAAACATTTTTCAAGTTAAAATCAACCTTTTAGTCTCCAACAGTTAGAGACAACTTACCATTTTTGACATCGATCACAGTACCTGTAGTTGCTAAAAATGGTCTGCCTAAAATAATAGGAATCAAAGAATCTTCGTCCATTTCAAGCACAACAAAGTCAGCATGTATAAAAAATTTTCCTGCCTTAATAGGAACATCTTCTAAAATTCCTACAGGATATTTGATAGATCTATCAGCCAACTGTAAAGATATCCCAATAGGTTTTGGCTCTCCCAATCCTAACTTTTCAGCAACAGATAATGGCATTAAACTCACACTCACTCCCAAATCACACAATGCTCTATCTATAGCTATGCCACCAATCATACAAGGAATAGAAAAGCTACCTGGATCATGAAGTTTTGGAGGCATTTTCTTTTGAATTAGAGCGTTGCACCCCTCAGTGAGTGCCACGGTTCCATCTTCCTCAAGCTTTCTTTTGTTGGACAAAATATCCTTCAAGAACTTCGCATAGATATGCATTTGCTGCAAAACATCTATGAAGGGAATATTGACATACAATTTCTTTAAAACATCAAGAAACTTACCAAATTATTTGTCCAACTTTGCTCTAGCCAGGCGCTGAGAAAATGAAATAGGAGGTTGATATGGCTTAACCTCTTCTTTCTTTTCTTGTGGTTTTTCTTCCTTATTCATCGGGTGAGATGGAGACTCATCCAATTTCTTTTTCTCTTCAGTCTTACCAACTGGACCATCATATTGAGTACCACTCCTAAGAGTGATAGCCATTGCATGGTTGGAAGGTCTAGCCTCGGGTTTCCCGGGAAATGTTCCTGGTGCTCTTTGAGAGTAGGAGGCTTGTTGGGCAATTTGAGTCTCCAATATTTTGTTATGGGTGGCAAGAGAGTCCACCTTTGAAGCTAAGTTCTTTATTGCATCAAAGAATTCATCATTCTGCTTCTGTTGAATAGCTACAAATATCTCCATTAAGGATTCTAGTTTTGATTTCTGTGGATTGTAGGGTCCTTGTTAAGGGTTGTAGTTATTTTGGAATTGAGGTGGCCTATTTTGGAAGCCAGGTGGACCTTGTGGGGGTCTGTAGTTACCTTGATAATTTCCACCATAGTTTCCAATAGCATCCACCTGATGCATTTCTTGTTCTTGATTAGGGGTCATTGCTAAATGGCAGTTTGTAGCTCCATGTCCTGAAACACCACAAACTTCACAAACAATATTAGTAGCACCTGTTGACCCTATTTTATCAAGTTTTAATGTTAATGCTTCAACTTTGGTAGAAAGTAAGGAAAGAGCATCAACAAAGTACTTACCTGGTGTTTTAGCAGGTAATCCTCTCTCAGAGTTCCACTAGTGAGTGTTTTGAGCTATTTCCTCAATCAGGTTCTCAGCTTCATCAACATTTTTACTCATGAAGGCTCCTCCAGCTGCAGCATCTAAAGAGATCATTTGTGTGGAAGTTAGTCCATTATAGAAAATATGGATTGTCAACCACCTTTCTATCCCATGGTGAGGACATTCTCTTAGCATCTCCCTGTATCTTTCCCAGGCTTCATATAAGGATTCATCATCTTTTTGTAAAACATTTATGATTTGTTTTCTCAGCACATCAGTCTTGTTCCTTGGGTACCATTTATTGATAAAAGCACTGGACAATTGTTCCCAAGTTGTGATGGATCCTTCAGGAAGAGAGTATAACCATGCTCTCGCTTTATCTCTTAAGGAGAAAGGGAAAAGTCTTAAGCGAATGGCATCATTGGTGGCTCCGTTCATCTTCAGGGTGTCACAGTATTCAAGAAAGATTTGAAGGTGAAGGTTTGGATCTTCAAAGGGTAAACCTCCGAATTGGTTCTGTTGAACCATTGAGAGTAGTGAAGGCTTTAATTCAAAATTGTTAGCCTCCACTGTGGGTCTGAGGATGCTGGATCCTCTTCCATTAGTGCTTGGAGCGGCAAAATCTCTTAAGGATCTGTGTTAGTCTGCCATTTGTTTTTCTTTTTGTTGTTTTTGTTGTTTTTGTTGTTTTCTCAAAGCTCTAAGGGTA
Source organism: Clitoria ternatea (assembly GCA_037962975.1). Classification (NCBI taxonomy): domain Eukaryota; kingdom Viridiplantae; phylum Streptophyta; class Magnoliopsida; order Fabales; family Fabaceae; genus Clitoria; species Clitoria ternatea. Next base: position 42,742,270 of record CM075669.1, on the reverse strand, counting down.
CGTTCTATCTCAGGGTCAAATCCTAAGTTTAGATCGACACTACGGCTTCGTCGCATAAATAGAAAATAAATGACAAATAAAACAAACAATTACAAAAATAAAACAACAACAAATACACAGAATATAGAACAAAATACAAAATTACAAAGAAAATAAAAATAAAAATAAAAATAATAATAAAAATATTAACAAGTATGATCTAATCGAATTTCAATATTGCCGATATTTGAGGGACAACAGTGCCCTGCAACGGCGCCAAAAACTTGACAGGGCCCGCAAGCGCACGGGTTATGTCGCGTAATATAAAAGATTATCGTTCTCCACAGGGACTGTGTTCAAAGTACCAGCATATTGAAATTTAATTATCCACACAATTGATTTTTAAGATTTTTATAAAACAAAGCACAAATTAAAGTTGCACAGAATACGAATAAATATAAAAATAAAATTTACTTGACACTTAAAAATCAGAGTTGAGAGTATCTTGGGATTTCGGGGGACAAGATTCTATTTTATGTTAATGAATTTTAACTTTTCATAAATAAGAATCGAATTAAGTTTTCCAAGGCGAATTTTCTAAAAGCTAATTAATATGTTCCTCTCGGAATCCTATTAATGTACCTAACCTATGGAAAGCACTGCTTAATCCTCAGAAAGGCCCATTATCGTTTTATGAAAATTCCTTTTATTTCCTTAAAAGAATTTTGATTACTTTCACGGTTTTACCGAGGTCACAAAAAGCATTTCAAAAATCTTAGGTTTAGTTCAAAGCTTTCTGGTAAAAATAAATCTCTCGATTCTATTTATTACCTAAACTTACTAATATACCCGCAAGTATACAGTTTTATCATTTAGGTTCTTGTTAGGAATCACTAAAAGCATTAAGCATAATTGAACTAAATGGAAAACAGAAATTTATTTAATTCCAAGTCAAAATAACATTAAAGTAAAATATTATCATACCCCCTTTATCCCAAGATAATTAATTTAACTACTCATGAAATAATTCAAATTCATATATATAATGGAAAAATAAAACATACAAGACATGGTAAAAATAAAGACTTACGGGTTTCTCCAAAAGCTCAGAATAATTTACCACTGTAATTCCTTGTTGCAATAATTTCTCCACCAATTACAAATTTAAATTCTCACTTTTACAGCCCTCACACTCTTACAAAATAAAAGAAAGAAAAGAAAATAAAAAGAAAGAGAAGAAAAACGAACAGAGAAAGAAAAATGGAAAAGAAGAAAACTAAAGAGAAAAAAAGAGAAAGTAACGAAGAAAAGAAAAGAAAATAGAATGAATCTTATGGTAATTGATGGGAAGAGATGATTCATTTTGCTGATGGGTTGCTGCTGCTTTTATAGGCAAATGGATGGAGGATTCCAGCTATGAAAACACGTTCAAATTGCAAGTGGAAGAAACTTTCGGTGCATGTGAGTTCCGGCTGTGCCAACTTGTTTCCAATTTGCATATTTTAATATTTCCAATAATTCAGTGCTTGGATTTTAGTGATGATTGGTGCAGAATGATGAAATTCCAAGTGGAAAAATGTTATTTTCCCACAAATCCGAGTGAAAGCTTGCTGGAGGGTGGTTTGCTGAGTGCTGGACGGTGTGGGTGCAAACTGGACAGCGTGGAGAGGAGTTGCTGTAGGATGGAGATCTGTACGGTGTGGAGAGGAAAGTGTTGAGTGGGTTGCTGGGCGGTGTGGAGAGTATTGCTGGACGGTGTTGGTTGGAGAGAAGAGTCTGGGCGTTGTTGTGTTGAGTGGGTTACTGGGCGGTGTGGAGAGTATTGCTGGACGGTGTTATGGATGGAAAGGAGAGGACGGTGTATGGTATGGATTAGAAGAAGAAAGGGAGACGGTGTCTTAGGTGAGGTGGAGAGCTGTGTTGATATGTGAGGAAGGAATACGGTGTGGGTGATGGAGAGGAAAAGGACAGCGGATAGAAGAGAGGGAATGGGACGGTGTTTAGGAGAAAGCCGGTCGGTATTGGTTTGAAGGGATGGTGTTTGGGTTGCTGGAGAGTTGGAGTTGATCCGGTGTGCATTTGATCCGGTGTTGCAGTGATGGAGTGTAGGTCGGTTTTGAAAGGAGAGGAGACGGAAGAAGTCGGTGTTTGGAGGAGAACCGATCGGTGATGAAGCTGGATGAAAGGACGAGTGAAGAGTGACTGAAAAGTAACTTCTGATTGAGCCATTCAGTCGGAATTGAATGTAGAAGGACTCGGAACCGACTGAAACCATTCACTCGGCTCAGGTTCATGGAGTTCATTCGGAACTGATTGCAGAGTGAATCGGAACCGAGTGAAAAGTGATTCACTCGGAACTGTTTAAAAGATGACTCGGAACCGCCTGGAAAGTGGCTCACTCAGGATTGGGAAGTCTGCTCACTGTTTCACTCGGCTATGTCTATGGAATTTGAACCAATCAGAGAGAGACCTTGCTCGGATTTCTCAGGAATACACTTGGTCACATTCAAATGGTAAAATCACACCTTCATTCGGGAGTCCGAGTTGATTTCCACTCGGAATTGACTTCAGTCGTCAATCAAATCACTCGGAATGGCCTTCACTTTTACTCAGGAACTTGCACTTGAAGGTTTGGAATTTGAGTGATTGAATTTCTTCTTATGTCCGAGCCTTGCTTTGCTCGGAAATGCATCTTTCTGAGCCAACTCACTCGGATGTGCTTTCCTTGGAGACTTCTCACTCGGGCTCAGTGTGAAACTTGAGAGTCTGCCCGAGTGTGATTCATTTCCGGTCGGATTTTTCCTTTCTTGCTAAGAATTACTCAGAAATGCTTTGTTCTGCTTGAGAATGCCATTTTCTCCAAATGAAACCACTCGGATTCCTCCTTATTCAGCACTTATTCATTCAGTGGCTTCTTCTGCTCGGAATCCATTCACTCGGAACAGCTTTTTGCTCGGATTGGTTGAAATTAGAAAGCTCCCACTCGGATTCACTTCAATCAGCAATCCTTTCACTCGGAGAATAGTTTTGGACATATTTATTAGAGGTCAGTCTCCTTTTTCACTCGGAATGGACACAATCGGGGAAGTTTCCACTCGGAATCACCTCCAACCAAGACTTATTCCATTTCAGCATTGGTCCTTCACTCGAGTCAGCCATTTATCACTCAGAATGGCTTTGGCAGGGAACATTTCACTCGGATTATCTCCAACAGTGTAGTATTCCACTCGGCAATGCTCTACTCTGAGTCTTTCTACTCAGATTTGGTCATTTCTGAGTTATCTCACTCGGATTTGGCCATTTTGAGTCGGATTTCAATGCTCTGAGTCGGATTTTTGCTTTTTGAGTCGGATTTCAGCTTTAAAAAGAGATTTCTTTCCACTTTGGGCTTGTTCTTCTTGTTTCTTTATCATTTTATGGTTATTTTTCTCTTGTTTTTGACCCTTTATTACCTTAATTCCTGCAAAATAACATACCCAAGTAGAATAGAGTGGAAAGAAAGCAAAAATCGTAATAAATAAAGGAAATACAGTGCATAATGATTAAAATCCTAAGCAAATTGGGTCTAATTTATTGTACTATAAAGCACTTATCAGTTTAGGTGTGTGAGAAGTTTATCTCTCTTTCAAAATCTGCATAATTTCTGCATACTAATAGGGTGTAATCGATTAGCCCCCTGGCCTAATCGATTACAAGGCCTCTGTCTTTAAGGTAATCAATCAACTTAATCAATTATAGTCTCATAATCGATTAGACTCAAAGTTGTAGTCGATTATGAGTTAAACAGAACCAAGGTAATCGATTACATTCAGTGTTGTAATCGGTTATGAACCAACCCGAAGCCTTGTAGTCGATTAGATTAGTCCTCTTAATCGAATAGGTGAAATACCTGATGCATTACATAAATTCTAGGAGCTCTGTAATTGATTATCCCCAACTATATAATCGATTAGTGCAATCGATTAGTACTTGGCCTAATCGATTATATCAGTTTGAAATTGGAAATTTCACTACCTTGAACATTTCTCTTGCATTTCTTGGCTTCTTTGGCCTATTTCATGATTATTGTACACTTTAATACTCCTTTTAAATTCGTCCACACTCTTCGTAACAACTACGTACTTCCGCTATCCATTGTTGATGATCATAAGGTTGATTGTCCAATGGTTACTCTTGAATTTAAATTTTCCACCTTCTCATATCTTCATATATGAGATAGGTTTTACATAGATCCAAGGTATTGATCAGAGCCCACCAGTATATTCCTTCATAGAATTATTTTCTTTGTAAAACACAAAAAGTTTACCCCTTGTGTTCCGGGGCCCCATAAAATACACCTTAGACTTTTGATACCACATGATGTAGGAACGAGGATCTGGTTTTCTTTCTTCTTTCTCTTTGGATGTGTTTCTTTTCTTTTTCAAAGATGGTAAGCGAAAGAGATATGAGATAGGGGGAAATGAAAAACAAGGATGTGAAAATTATGGAAAGTGGGCAAGGAAAGGAAAAAAGGAAAGAGGGAAATGAGGGGAAAGGTTATGGAAGGGTGGAATGTGAAAGAAGAAAGTGAAGGCACCACCTTTTGAGGATAAGTCTTAAAAACTCACAACCTAAGGGGAGGAAACCCTAGGATAAGAGTTTGCCTAGCTTAAGAAACTGTAACTAAAAAGGAGGAAAATTCAACTCACTTCTCACAAAAGAAAGAAATGTATTCTCTAATTCAAGATTTGAGTATTACAAAGGAGAGCATGCCTATATATAGGCTAATAGGGGGCACACCACTTAACCTAATGGGCTTCACTTTTTCCTAAGCCCAAAAGCACTAAAACTAAAGAAAACTTAGAAAGGTGGCCAAAATACAAAGCCCAAACTCAAACAGAAGCATGAAATGGTCATGTTTGACCCAAAATCTAAACCTAACGTATCCAAAGCATGATTTTACATATAAAGACCTAATTTTCTATGATAACACAAGGAAACATGGAAAAGGTCTTCAATTGTGAATCTTGGGGCTTTGGCCCATGCGTGGTGACAAGAAAGAAAGTTAGGGCTTTGTGTGTGATGTCCTTAGCCTTCTTAGATCTTGACCTAGTCCAAGGTCCCTTGAAGCTCTCCAAAACTTTGTCCAAGACCAAGCTAGGGTCATCTTTAGTCATGTTCTCATTAAGTTCACTCAAAGACACACAAATTGTTCAAGCAGCAATCCAATCATATATGTCAGTCTATCTAGTCGATATCATTTTTACGCAAGTATATTACGCCTATATTACCTTTTACTTATTATAAATTTATCGTAAAATATGTTATAAGGAATTTATCCTTATTCCTTGGATATCTTCCGTTCTTTTTAAAACCTCCTTAGTTATTTATATATACTACTAACTATTTACTTATTAAATGATTACCATAAGTGTGTATATATACATACATATATATTATCCCCTGTATAAATATATATTCATAAATTTAAATTATAATTTACTTGCAAAACTTTCTAAGTGGAGCTAACTTGATTTTACTATAATTTTACTAAGTTATCGTTACTTCATTTTTAATATAGGCCTAAGGGTGACTATATATAATCCAATAGCTATAATTTTCCTCCTAATATTTAAAATTACAAAATGTTACTATTATGCATATTAATTATTTAATTCTTAACACTAGTAACCCGTTATCACCCTTTGTCAAATTAACTACATAAAACTATTTCATTCTAGGATATTCATAATCATCACATATATTTTTGATGCTTTTAAAAATATAGAAAGCTCTTTAAAATGAAATTATTGTTTTTAATTCTCTTTACGATTATTTATTATTATCTCACTAGATTTATAATTTAACCCATGATGACTTACTATTTATTTTAGTCATTAAAATTCATTTTTATATCATTAAACGTGTGGTCGAGTATTTACGTTTGTTAGTGAGATATTTTAAAATAAATTAAATAAATTATAATTAGGCGTAATATTGGTTGGGATGCCCGTAAGGTGTAATTTTCTTCAATGAGACTTCTCGGACTCTAGTAGGATGACTGCATAGGATGGCAGGGCTTACCGAAAAATTATAGAAAATTACATAAAATTAAAAATTAATTACAAACCCAAATAAAAATATAATCAGGCCCGCAATAAATTCTTGTAAGCCATAAATCTCAACAACGGGGCTCCGAACTCCGACAAAACTCAAGTAATACCCACGATCTTTGAGGCACATTTCACGATAAATAACAGGAAAACATAATTGCATCCAAAAATATAATTAAAGTTTATCAACGATGATGGAAAATTACTTAACTTTTAATCGAAGCATCAGAACTGGCGTTCCCGGAGACCACAAGAACAATTTAGGACAATTAAAAATGAGGCAAAACAAAGAGAAACTCCTTTTACCTCATAGATAGCTCATAGTTTTGAAGGGTGAGGAGAAACCAAGCATCGAAAATTCACTGATCACCGATTAACTTGCTTCTGTTGCTATCGAGGCTTAAAAAACCAAACATGGAAGGAGAGAATGGAGGGGAAGGGTCATGGCCAGCAAAATTAAAAAAGGAAATAAGAGAAATTCTAAATTTTAGAAGGTATAAGAAAAGAAAAAGCAAAGGAAATCAAGAGAGTTACCTTGATGGAGCTTTAATGATGGCCTTTTGTGAAAATGGAAGTAAATTATATATATGATCTGTCCCAGGAATCCGGGGTCGAGGTTGAGTGCCTTAACCGGACTCTGGGTTCAACCTTCTGATCGGAATTACCTCTCGTGCTCTCAATTTTACACCGTCTTAGTGGAGTACGGTATTATATACCTCGGTTCAGTGGGAATCTGAAGTCCTTCAAGTAAAGGTGGTTATTGATGTTAAATCCGTACTGATGCTTCAAGACCACACCGGAGGGGTACCTGCAGAATATTCTTCGATGCTTAAGTCAGTATAGCCTTTAAGGTGATATCGTATTACAGAGGTAACTTACGGGAAAGTTAGATCAGATCCTTGTTCAGTAATAAATGACTTGTATTTATAGTGTTTACCTTAGTTTTGAAAGTGATTTGACTACCTTGTTAACTTATGTTGATACAGTGTCTACAGGGTAAGGTTGCCTATACCTTCTCTGACTGGTTGTCGGATTATCAGTAATCGACCGGGATTAATGGGAAAGGTCCATGGTCAATTAATGGCTTCGGATTCCGGTTATAACTTCCCAGTTCTTAATAACATGGCGTTGTATTTTCCACATCTTGCCTAGTCTGGCTTGCCACCGCAGATCATTTTCCCCTTAGTTTATGTTTGCAGTATTACTGCAAAAGATGAACTATCTGTAGTACAATTGAAAAATTTGTCGGGGTGCAAGTACCGGTATACCAAACATGTCCGGTGTCACACGTACTTTGGGTAGGTGAAGCATTTAATGCATCTCACCTGTAAAAGCTGCCACATCACACGGTTTACTGATGTGTCACCTCGTGATTGGTTGTACATTCCACGCGCTCTGAGGTGACGTCAGCCTAGGCGGAGCGACGCGCCCTTTTGGGCCGTGACGTTTCATCTCCCACTTCGTCCATGGGCCGCGACTATTGAACTTCGGCCCATGCTCTTTTTTAGCCTATAAAAGGCGTGTCTCTCTGCTTCCTCACTTCACTTTTCTCTTCGCTGAAACTCTGTTCAACCGTCCTTCCGTTTTTGCTCTCACCTTGTCCTGGCTCATACTAGAAGAAGCGCTTACATTATCCCCACAGGTAGCCTTCACAATCCTTTTTTACCATGTCTTCTTTTTCTTCTAACCACGGCCAGGAACAAGATTCCTCTTATGAAATTATATCAAATCTTTCCATTTCCTGGCCACCCGAGGTTCCTCGCAATGAACCTTGGCTTACTCAAATGGCCATCCGTAGGTGGATGACTCCAAATAACTTGGGCTCAACTTCCCGGGCGAAGTCTTCCATTTCTGGAGTTCAAATTCCTCATTCATCCCTTCCTTCTGTGTCTCTGGACCGAAGTCAGAGTTCCAACATGGTACATTACTATGCTGATGATACTGACTTTTACTCGCATGTACCTTTTTTAGCGCATGTAGTGACGATGGATGCCTCTGGCTTATCAACCTTGTGAAATGACCCCGACGATACTTTTATGATAGCGGATAAAGTGAACTGGCTAGCTTAGAAAGCCGAAGACCCTTATTTCTGGGTCTCCCAGGAAATTATTCCAATTTACAGCCGCCTTGCTCAACCCACAAATGGTATGGAACTAGAGCTATAGTACCACTGGCGCGACAAGAAATACGCCAATTCCTTCACCCTTTTTTCCCGCACCATCACGGAGCAGATCTATCATATTCCGAAGGACCGCTTCATCTTCTTCCACGACTACACTATCAGCAAGGTGGGAGTCTGGTTCCCCCTGAATAAATTTGAAATGGGGGCACTACAGTTATTGGACATCACCCCCAGCCAGCTTCACCCCAACGGTTGGGCCCTTATTCTCTCTTTGAAGGTTTTGGGTAAACACGTAGGCTTCACCCCACCGTCGCCATCTTCTTCCGGTATGCTCAAATGATACGCTGAAGTGGAACCGGGATAGGATTCATTAATTGATGGTGTCAAAGTGGCATCGTCAATTTCGAAGCCTTTCCTGAATCCTGCAAGATCGTTGGAGGCTCCTTCAAGAACTCTTACCTGAAACTCTTCATTAAAGGTACAGGGCAACCGTTCTGGAAGGACGAAGAAGGCTGATTCAGGATTCACACCAGTTGGACTCATAAGCATTTTCTGCTGGAGAGTTCGACCTATGCTGTTGACCAATCCTCCCTCTCCGAATCTACAAAAGTGGTGGTTGACACCCTCCACAATGTATCCTGGGGTGCCCCCATTAAATGCCATTCTCTCCTTGGCTCAGCTAAGACCTGGGATGATTACCTTAATCACCTGGGTAGATTCCCTTACTCTGTTTATATATATATATATATATATATATATATATATATACATTTTTATCACCACAGTTGTTTTAACTGACTTTTATTTTTCAGGGAACATGAGTGTCGCTGCCCTAAAAAACCTCCGTAAGCTGATGGAGGGATCCGTGGTTGACACTACCGTGGAAAACAATGTCACCCCGAAGATGCAGAAATCTTCCAGGCTCCCTACCCCAGGCGGGGTAATTAACCTAGAGGACACCCCCAGCAAGCGGAATAAAAAAGAGCAAGCTGCTGGGCCCTCCAAGAAGCAAAAACCGAACCCTGCCTCTCGTGTAACAGATAAGGGCAAGGAGACGGCTACTGACACTCCGGTTGAGAGTGAATTTCCTCCCCCTCCTCATTCCGGTATGAAAGCTTTAGAGGAGTTGCTCTCCAGGACCCTTCCCCCAAATGAGCAAGATATGTATCAAGAGGATATGTTGCAATTTGCTCATGCTGCCATGGACTCCTTCAGTCATGCGGTCCGCCAGGTTATCCACCAGAACCAGGATTTACCTCTGAACCTGAACGGGATTAGTTTCTTTAACCAATTCTGGAACGGTGAATTGGTAACCGAGATGGGCAGTCAATCCTTCCCTCCTACCGATGTTCCCTTCAAGCTTCGTCCCTTGGCTGCGGGGGAGGATGATGGTCTCGACTCTACTACGGATGATGCTGGTGCTAGGTTTGAGGGTGAAGGGGAGGATCCAGTCAACCCTTGATTTATTTTTTCTCTATAGGCGGGATGAGCTCCATCCAATTTCTTTTGTAATCAAATTTTGCTTTGTAGGTGGGATGAGCTCTGCCATTTTTGAATTCTTATAGCCTTGGCCGTAGTGCCTTTTGTTAATGACAGTAGTACTTTTATCTACATCGCCTTTTTTGCATAATTCCCTCTTACTTCGTACTTGAAATAATAACAACTATTCTGCGGTCCTCGGACCATGTGTTTTAATCAACTTTACCACTTCGGTGGTTTTAATAACTTCACCACTTTGGGGTCCTTAGACCGCTCTGGGGTTTTAATAACTTAACCATTCTGGGGTCCTTAGACCACTCTGGGGTTTTATAACAACCACTTTGGGGTCCTTAGACCGCTCCAGGGTTTTAATAACTTAACCACTCTGGGGTCCTTAGACCGCTCCAGGATTTTAATAACTTAACCACTTTGGGGTCCTTAGACCACTTTGGGGTTTTAATAACAACCACTCTGGGGCCCTTAGATCGCTCTGGGGTTTTAATAACTTAACCACTCTGGGGTCCTTAGACCACTTTGGGGTTTTATAAGAACCACTTTGGGGTCCTTAGACCGTTCCGGGATTTTAATAACTTAACCACTTTGGGGTCCTTAGACCACTCTAGGGTTTTAATAACAACCACTCTGGGGTCCTTAGACCGCTCCAGGGTTTTAATAACTTTTTGAGGAGTTCAACAAAACAATCTCATCCACACAACGACACTTTTATTAAATAAATAGCACCCCGGCTGCATACCTCATTAAAAATCTCCCAAGTAAACCCTGTGGGAAAACCTTGGGTAGGAAAAAAGAGTGCATGACTTATGATGCCGGTTAGCTGTAATATACACGTAAATTCTTTATATTCCATTTATTTTTGAACACCTTGCCCTCTAATGTCTCTAGCAAATAAGCTCCTCCTGGTGTGACCTCATTCACCAGGTATGGTCCTTTCTATGTTGGTGCCAACTTTCCTTGGTGCGCGAATCGATTTCCAATTGAGGCTTTTCTTAGGACAAGGTCACCCATATTAAACCTTCTTTATTGGACTTTCACATTGTATCGAAAGGCGGCTTTGGCTTTGACAGCTTGGTCCTGGACAAAGGCCGCTTCTCTAACCTCGGTTAACAAATCTAGTTCATTTTTCAATATTTGGTCATTGTCTACCTCGTCAATGTGTTGAACTCTTGGAGATATCAAGTTTATTTCAACTGGAATTACTGCATCTACTCCGTAGACCAACCGGAATGGGGCTTCACCCGTAGACGAGTGTAGGGTCGTCCAGTGTGCCCAAAGAACATGACACAGCTGGTTGGCCCATTCTCCCTTGGCTTCACCCAATCATTTCTTCAATCCTTTTAAGATTTCTCTGTTTGCAACCTTGGCTTGTCCATTAGTTTGAGGGTGCTCAACTGATGAAAATACTTATTTAATCTGCAATCCTTCAAGTAGACCCTTGAACTTGGAATCCGTGAACTGTGTCCCGTTGTCCGTTATCACTCTTCCTGGTATCCTGAACCTCGTAATGATATTCTCATAAAAGAACATCTGAGTTCGTGCTGCAGTAATATGTACAACTGCTTCCGCCTCAATCCACTTTGTGAAGTAATCCACCCGATAATTAGGTACTTCACACCGCCTGGAGCTTTAAGGAAAGGTCTCAGAATATCCATGCCCCATTGGTAGAAAAGCCATGGGACTGCAGATGTAAATAGCTCTTCAGTTGGGACGTGGTGTTCATTGCTATTCTTTTGGCATGTATCACATTTTCTAACATATTCCACTGCGTCCTTGGCTAAAGTCGGTCACCAATATCCTGCTCTCAGTATCTTCCTGGCCAAACTTCTGCCTCCGTAGTGGTTTCCGCATGTTCCCTCATGTACCTCAAAGACAACCTCGTCCACCTCTTCTTCATTCAAGCATCTTAAGTAGGGCGCTATCAACCCTCTTCTGTACAAAGCCCCATCCAATAGCGCGAAGTTTGATAGCTCTTTTTTTAACTTCTTCCTCTTGGTTGGGCACTCTAGAAAGTTCCCACTTACTATGGGATCAAATAATCGGAATTACCCAAGAGTCCTCCGGGTGTGCTTTGAATTGAACAACATACACCCTTAATGGATTTGAAATGCTTGGGGTGGCCAATGTGCTCTGTATCACTGTAGTTGTGTACCCCGCCTTTTTTGTGCTAGCCAGTCGGGACAAGACATCGGCTCTCATGTTCTCTTCCCTCGGAACATGCTTGAATTCTATGCTTGTGAATTTTTCTCCCAACTCCTTAACCTTCGCCAGGTATTGTTGCAACAACGGTTCCTTTGCCTGATAACTTCTATTAATTTGCGAAGTCACTAACTGTGAATCGCTGTAAAGCACCGTCGTCCGAGCCCCTAAATCCAAGGCTGTTCTAAGCCCTGCTAAACATGCCTCATAGAAATACCTTGAACCTTAATTTGATGAAAATACATTTAAAATATATTTCAACACAATTTATCACAATAAACTAATATTGAAATTTTATACTTAACGTTTAGTCATTCATTTAAATTTATGTTACTTTTAATTAACATAATTTATCATCTATTAAAAGAATAAACCAAAACTTATTGCATAGTATACAAGAAATATCTTTATTTGAAATGCTTTCCATTTATAAAAAAATTAATGTTTCATTGTTAATATAAAATATATTTTGGAGAAGTTGTCAAGGGTTCTAAAGCTTTCAATTTATTGAAGGTCCTAAGAAAAACTCTTATTTCATATTTCTTGTGGAACTCAAATCATATAAAAGAATTAAGAACAATATAACTTGTCAAATTTTAATACAACTATTTATCTAGCATATGAGACGTGGGTGGCAAATAAGTAATGAATAATGAGTAGACTTGTTTACTTGTAGTTAATATATATATATATATATATATATATATATATATATATATATATATCATTTTCCACACACTTTGTTATAAATTCTTGACCCATGATTACTTTACATTTATTTAGAACATCAATTTTGCATCCAAAAGAAAGATTACAACATTAATCATTTCTTCCAAAGTTATAATTTAACTGCTATATGGAAAATAATTTTATAAATTTTTGAGTGCGTCTCTACCTTGATTTAGCAATAAGCTTAGCATTGTTAATTCTTATGAAATTCCTTTTATACACTACATCTCAATGACTCTTTAAAGAAAAAAGTTATGTATCTATGCTAATTATTATATGAAACATTAAACAAATAAAATAACTCAAACTAAATGTATCTCTAAAAATAAATTATTTAGGTGCATTTTTAAGATTTTTTTTGCACTTACTATAAATATTTTCATTTTTAGCAATATCCTTAAATGTTAAGTTGTTTTAATGGTGAAATATACATTAATTAATTGAACCACCTATTGTATTTCTTTTTTTTTTTCTAGGAATCAAATTTTGTATTATGTTCTTATTTATACTATGTTAACAATTCATTTTTTCAGTTAGATTATCCAATATTGAACTATTTTTTCTTAAATTTTATAGAAAATGTACAATAAGGTTAAGCTTATGAATGTGTATGCAAGAAATAAACAATTATCATTTATCTAAAAGATGGTGTATTAGTTAAGGAAATGACATAATGTGCTTCCTTTTACAACCAGTTTTTTTTATAATGAATTTCCTATCATATACACATATAAAGAGATTTTAAGAATCCTCAATGAAAAGTTGGTTCATGTATAAGTCCCAATGTACTCAATTAATTTGAGTATTAACACTTTGTCAGCTGCCTATAAATTTGGCCTTTTACACTCTCACTTTCTATGTGCCAGATTTTTGTATCATAGCCCATCCCTCTAATATTTTATCATTCATAAGTTTTCTTTTAGTTATTTCATTGAGGCATGGAGAGTGCTAAGAAAAGTCGTGGAAGGAGAAAGATCGAGATGAAGAAAATAACAAATGACACTAACCTTCAAGTGGCGTTCTCCAAGCGTCGAAATGGCCTTTTCAGAAAAGCAAGTGAGCTTTGTACCCTTTGTAGTGTTGATGTGGCACTAATTGTGTTCTAACCTAGTGATACGTTTTTCTCCGTTGGGCACTTCAACGTAGAAGCTGTGATAGAACGCTATCTCAGGCGGGCGCCACTGCAAAACCCAAGTACTATGCAATTCATCGAGGCCCATCGTAGTGCTAACATACATAAGTTAAATGCACAATTGACTCAGAATAACAACCAACTAGATGCTGAGAGGAAACATGGTGAGGAGTTAGTTTATTTGAAGAAAGAATTTGAAGCCTAATTTTGGTGGGCCTCACCCATTGTGAAGATGAACACGACCCAACTTCAACAACTGAAGATGGCCATGGAAGACTTAAAGCAACAAGTGGTATTCTGAGACTTTTCTAGTTGAAAGTACTGTGAACACTACTCAATTTCATCTTTGTACATCTTCTTCCAACATTATGACCCCATATCAAGTGGTTCCTTAGGTGCTTCAATCTTTAATGCTTAAGAACCATGTGTTTGATGGGAGTATGATAGGTCACCCTGAGGTTCATAACATACGCATATGGATCTGTTAATTTCTTTTGATCCTCTATGGAACATTATGACCAAGGTGTCACCCTTTATTTATTTTTATGAATTCATCATCTTTTAAGACATGATTATGATAATTTCAATTCCAACTTTCGTTGTCTTAAACAATTGTCATTGTGTGTTATTGAAATAAATGTCATTTCTTAGAATTTTATTTTGTCCTCATTGTAGTGGCGTACTCCTTTTCATATTATTTAAATAAAAGACATCCAATTTATTTCAAAGTGTGTGTTTAATCTAGAGATTTCTTTCAATAATGCGGTTATCTTATGAATAAAAAAGGTGACAACTTTCTCTTACAACAAATAATATATCTTTATCGCATATTAATTTTTAATTTTTAAAATATACATGTTTGTAAAAAAACATCACAAAAAAGTAAACAGATCATCAACATTTGATTCAAATTAATTGATGTTCGCATTAGTAGAAAAAAGGTTTTTTACATCGGTCCCTTTTGGCTTTTTACACCGTTTGTAGGACTGGTGTGGATGGAGCCGGTGAGAAAATATAGACTTTTTACACCGGTTTTGGGACTGGTGAGAAAAACAGTTTTTACACCGGTCCTACTTAAAATGCCCGGTATAAAATTTAATACTTACACTAATCCTTTTCTTTACAACCGGTATAAATATTAATTTTCTCACCGGTCCTGTTGTTAACAACCGATATAAATATGATATCTTACACCGATCCTGTTTGATACGCTCGGTACAAAAAATAATACTTACACCAATCCTTTTCTTTACAACGGTATAAATATTAATTTTCTCACTGGTCCTGTTTGAAATGCCCGGTACGAAAAAATAGACTTTTAACACCGGTTAGTTACTACAACCGGTGTAAAAAGTTCTTTTTTTCACTTTTAATAATTTAATTTAGTACATTTCAATCCTAGCCAATTCAGTATATTTTCGTTACATTTTTAGAAAGCATCATCAGCTTCAATTTTCAAAATCACCCAGTTAAAGCTTGGTATTTTGCTAAAAGGAAAACAAAATTTCCCTTCTTGCTCAAGAAAACAAAACTCAGCTAAAAGAGAAATTAGACATCATATTCATAACTTAATTTTGATCATCCTGAACACTAATATGTTTACTCTAATTCCTTTCCCTTAAACCTGTTCATTAAAACTAAAACAAGACATCATATTGTTCATATTGTTCACATACAATCAGACATAGAAAACAGAACATACAAAACAAAAAACTGAACATAAGCTAGCAATGTTTCTACAATGACCAAGAACTTAGAGAGCTTCGGGTTTGCATCAGGGGCAATTTTAGCAAGGTAGTTGTTTGCTAGTTGTCGGATTCAAAAATAGAAGCCTCTTTTGGATCATCTTCACTATCATCCTGTTAACAAAAGTTCACAAGAAGTACATATATATTTCAAACCAACATCGTCTAGCAAAATTTTTTGAACTATAAAGGTTGGAACCTGAAATGATGGAACTTTCATTACATACAAATATTTGTTGTTATTATTATTTGATTGAAATTAATTATTGAAATAGATATTCATTCTATTGCGTAACCTGAAAGTAATCCCATGATAGAAATCTAAACAGAGTGCAGTGCTTAACCAATGGAACAAGCTCTAACAAAAAGTTTAAGTAGTTCAATATTCAAGTAACATACTATTCAATATAACGCACAGTACGTGGGGCATGGGGCATACAAATCCTTTAAGTTCACCAAATCACATTGTTTTAAAAATATTAGAGTAGATTCTGCTGCAGTTTGACTATTATGTTGATTGGTCATGAGTGGTCATGAATGTCATTTTCAGCATTTATTCTACAAATCTTTAAAAAATAATAAATAACAAAGCAACAACTTTAAATAGTTAGCAACTTCAAACACCCAACTTCAAACACGTTCAGTTCATTTTTAATTTTGCCAAGTATCTATATGCATGCCTTTCAGATTCAGAGACAGCAAGCTCAATAATTATAATTAAGAGAAAAAATCATATATTCCATCATGCCACTCATATAAAAAATACATATTCTATTAGGAACTGAAATTGGAATTAAGGAACCAAAATAAAACAAGCCAAAGAAGGTTTTTGATAAAGTATATTAAACATTTTTTATAACTTTGTAGGAAAAGTTTCCAGACCGCATTCACATGTAAAAATCCAAAGACAACAGAACTTCCCCTACCTAAGAAATTGTCAGGAGAGAGATGAACTTGAGCTTTTCTCCACCAAAAGCTTTATCCTCAATTATGCCAATTCTCTTCCAACTCTACTCTAGCACTCCACTTGATTACAACAGAATAAAGCAAGATCACATGCATGTGGGATAATGGTATATATAAACTGTTCAACAGTTCTAACATAAACGTTAACGTTGGATCTTTAGTAGATCACCATGGTTACAATCATGGTTGAACTTGGACAAGGAGAGTGTAAACTTAGTGGGAGGGAGAAATGCGGTGACAGTGGCTTAGCAAAAATTAAAAGAAGGCATGCAATGCTATGTAGATTATGAATGTGTGTATATAAATATATAAAATAGAGATATCAACTGAGAAATACTAATAAGAGTACAATTATATACATATAAATATAAATATATGATGATAAAAGTTTTTTAAATTATATGACTTAGATGATCATTTGAAAATTTATGATTTTTTTTTTTAAATTGCCTCATTGATATATTTTATTTCTGATTAATAAAGAAAATCTAACACTTCAGAATATAGTTTTTCATTTTGAACTATTCAAGAAATGAATGACCAGGTCGCTATGATTCGAGAGAAAATGAAGATTGCCCAGGATCATTAAAAGAGTTACTATAACAATCGGCATAGGCCGCTTGAGTTTTAAGTTAGAGATTAGGTATTTTTGAAGGTTTCACCTACCAAAAGTGTAGGTCGTGTATTGAAAAGTCAGAAACTTAATCCAAGATATGTTGGACCATATCAGATTCTGAAGCAGATTAGAGATGTGGCGTATTGCTTAAACCTTCCTCGATCTTTGACCAATATCCATAACGTGTTTTATGTTTCAAAATTAAGGGCGTATATTCCATGTGATACAATGATTATCCCCTGAAGATTATATTGAATTGAAAGAGGATTTAATGATGGAGGCGGTTCCTATTTGCATTGAGGCATATCAAACTAAACAGTTGAGAAACAAGGAAGTATCTTTAGTGAAAGTGAAGTGGCAAAACTTCAATTGGATAACCTATACTTGGGAGCTAGAGTAAGAGATGAGGCGATTGTATCCCGATCTAGTCCAATGAGGTATGTTAATTTCGGGGACGAAATCCCTTTTTAGGGGTGGATGTAACATCCCAGGTATTTGATAATTAGAAAAATGAATAAAAATAGATTTAGACTTAAAATAATAATAATAAAAGGGTATAGGAAGTGAATAAATGAGTTTAAAATGAATCTAAATAGAAAATGAGAGATTTTGGCTGATGCGTACTGTAGGAATGGTGTTAGTCCTCAAATTTACTATTATTTTTTTAATAAAAAGTGTGTTAAAAATAATAAATATTAGTTTAAATTATAATAAATTTAGCTTTTAATTATAATAAATGGAAACTATTGAATTTGAACTGCCATGATCCATTTTCTCTAGTTTTGCACTAAAAAGCCAAGGATTTAAGGAGAAAATTCATTCAAATCTCAAGAGCTGACGCGTCACATCAACTCCATATGTAGCGTCAAGGTTTTGGTGTTGACGCTACGCATCAGCCCCACGCGTAGCATCAAAAGCTATGTGGACTCCACTAGCAGGTGGCTTTGCACTCAGAATTGGACCAGTTAATTAATCTAAAAGGCTAATCCACTACCAGTAAATGGCTAAACTCAAAGTGGGATCATGTCTGAGCATTATTAGGACAAAAATGGGGGATAATAGCTAAAAATTATGTAAATTAATGGAGACTGAGTGAGAGACCTGACGCGTAGCGCCAACCTCACGCGTAGCGTCAAGACCTCTATTCACCCCTATAAATAGGGCCATTCTCCACCTATTTTTGGCATCCCTTTCTTCATTCTTCTCTTCACTCGCTCAAATTTAGAGTGTCTTTTCTAAGTTAATATTCTAGAATAGTTTCTATATACTTGAGAGTGTTGTGTTGTATTATGCTCTTTCCATATTGTGAAATATGATCAAGTGCTTATGATGTCATCAACTGTAAGTTGTGTTTCTCTTTTCATCATATGTAACTAATTTGTTTATATTGGAATTAGTGAACCTATCTATGAATATGATGTTGTAATTATGACCTCTGTATGTTTATGATTCAAATACATGTTAGTATTTCAATCTTTTATTAGTATGAACTTCAAATGGGATAATGATTTTCATGCGTGTTAAAACTTCTTTTAACAAAAGTAAAAGTTGAAGTACCCTTAATATACCAATTACTAAGGATAGAGTTGGTAATTATTGTTGTGTTAAGGCCAGGACTTAAAGCAAGATTTTACTGAGAAAGTATCTGAGGGATCAGACTTTACGGTACTATTGTAAAAATTGTGTATATATTATTTGTTTGGTAATAAGTTTTGACATTTTCACCATAGTAAATAAGAATTACCGTTTCACATTGAAAATATTCAATCCTTGTGAGAACGATATCTTTTTTGAAAACTGCAATGATAAATTGGTGCGCTTGCCAATAAAGAAGCCCAATACATTTTTTGGGACTAACAAGTTTTCTGGCGCCGTTGCCGGGGATTGAATTGAATCAGTAAAATAGTAAATTTTTAATTACCATGGTAAAAAGAATTTCTTACTTTTTACCTTAGGTAAATTTTCAATTTTACTTTTTACTTATTCATTCATTTATTTACTTTTCTTCAATTATTATTGTTACACTAACTTTTTCCGCATAGTTTGTTTATCAAACTCGATCTTCTACAGGGATACTATTCTCTGATCTGAGATCGAAAAGTTTGTAAAAGACTCAAAGCTTTACAATCTAAAAAACAAACTTTTACTTCTTCAACTTTATCTTCTTTTTAAAATTCTGAAAATTCTAATATGGCTAAACAAAGAAGAACATTGGGACAGTTTGCTGCTATCAATGGACCACCTCGTGTATCGAGGATGTTCCAAGGACCTGTCGTTGCAATGGAAATTAAACCTGCCACACTAAATATAATTCAAAACAATTAATTTGCTAGCCTAAATCATGAAGAACCATATGAACACTTAACTATTTTTATGAATTATGTAGCACAATTGGTTTTGAACCCAATCAAGAAGAATGTACTTACATGAGATTATTTCCTTTTCCTTTGATTGGGCAAGCAAAAGAATGGTTTAAATCTTGTCCACCCGGTAGTTTTGCAAACTGGTCCGATGTTGAGAGAAAATTTTTAGAAAGATTTTATTCTCCCTCTAAATATTTTAAAGCCATGACATGGGTGAACAACCATGTGGTTACTGTGCACCTGATGGAAATGAACAAAAGCAAGCCAATTTTTTGCTCCACCAAAGGATACCTGTAGTTAATTTACCTTTTAATCTTGGTAATCTTTTGTCTAACAATTACCCACAGGGATGGCAGAATCAGAACTTTGGCTGGAGACAAGATGCTGAAACTTCCAACAGATCTTGTAACAATCAATTCAAACAACAACCACAATCTGATCAGACATCAAGGCTGACAAGGATAGAGGAATCTATCCAACAATTGCTACAATACAGGTAAACTAATGAAGCCGAATGTAGAGCATCGGGTGTACAATTGGGACAACTAGTAAAGGAAGTAGCCGACATGAAAAGTTCTGGTTTTCTACAAACACTTAGAACCCAAGAGAACAATGTAAGGCTATTTTCACAAGAAATGGTAAAGTTATAGGAAATGATTGTAAAGAAATTGAAAAAGAAAGTGAAAATGAAGAGAAAAAAGTGATAAAGAAGAAGAAGAAAAGAAAGAGAAAAAGAGTGAAAAAGAAGAAAGTGAAGAAAAAGAGAATAATGAAATAAAAGAAAAGATGATGAAAAAGAAAAACAAAAAAATCAAAAAAATCAAAAACAAAAAAATCAGTATTTAGGTTGATGATGCATGATTTATCTTTAATTATTCACTTTAAATATGTATAATTTGCCATCACTTAGTGTGTAATATATTACATTTTAACACATTTTCATCATTTGAGCTTTATGTAATATTTGATTTTTAATATGTGCCAAAAGAAAATGGATCCAAGAACTCAAGAATTCCAATCCAAAATAAAGATCAAAGTGCCTAAGGATCAAAGGGAATCAAGGAATATGCAAAAGGATCTCAAAAAGGGTGGAAAAATACACAAAGAATGGAGAATCAGGTGGATGAATCGATTCATCCCCCACTTGAATCGATTCATACGGTTTAATGCACCCAGGATGTGAATTTTTGAAGCTTGAATCGATTCATCAGCATTTTGAATCGATTCATTCGGGTTTTAAAGGGTTGAATCGATTCTTCCCACATTTGAATCGATTCATACGTTAATTTTTAGGCCAGAATTGCATTTGGAACGCATGAATCGATTCATTTCACCATTGAATCGATTCATGAGTGAATTATTGGCCCAGGATCACGTTTTCGAGCTTCTAGATGGTGGGCAAGGCACTGAAGTTGATAATGGAGCACTGAAGTTGATAATGGAACACCATGGACTTGTTAATTGAAGAGTTCACCTTCCATTACAAATTGTTTATGGCATTGGCTTGCTTTTGGACTCCTATAAATAGGCACCATGAGAGAGCATCAGGGACATCAATTCCTTTAGAAACCATTCGTTCTTCATTTCTTACTCTTCTCTGTTTGCATTTCTTCTTTCAGCAAGTTCTTCATTTCCGGGTTAGGATCTTTTTATTTTCAGTTTGTTCTTATTATGAAGGGCTAAAACCCCTAGATTGATTTTCTTGGAGAATATTGTAATATAATTTTGAGGTCATTATTTTTAATGTAGTATGTTTTTGTTATTGTTATTTCTTCATAATCTTACTCTGCTTATTTAATTCCATTCTGTTTAATTAAATTTGTATGCTTAATCGGTTTACTTATTCAAATGGAATAAAATAAGATTTTAAATTAGAATGGATTAAGGAAATATGCATGCTTAATGAATATTTTCATAATCACTTTTAATAATTATGGTTTGCTTAATTCCATAATATGAGAATAGATTATGTATGTAGGCGATGTTCTTACATATGCTCAATAATTCCTAGATTTTACGATCTTGACTCCTTTTGCTTAATTAGGATGCTTGATTAAAATATTCATTTTTAAATAAAAGTAAAGGAATTATGAATTGAAAAAACACTTAGTTGATTAATTCAAATTGAGCTAAGAAATTAACAGTAATGAAAGTATACAAATTATCTTTAGTGAACCAAGGTTAAATTTATTTACAATACTCCAAGAAAATCAATCACTTGTTATTTATTGTTTTAAATCCTATATTTACTTTGTTTTAATTTTAATTGTGACAACAAAATCAATCAAAACCCCCCCAATTGTATTTGTATGTTTGTTAAAATTTTGTTTGTAAAAATTAATTTTAAACTTGATTTTTCCTAAATTTTTGTGTTGATCCTTGAGAGAACGACCTAGGTTGACACCCTAGTACTACATTAATTAATTTTAATGTACTAATTTGACAGAATCATGACTGTAAAAATAATCACATCAAATTTTGGCGCCGCAGCCGGGGATCAACGATCTTTAGGAAAAATTCTTGTTTTAGATTAATTTTTTTTGTATAAATTAATAATAATAATAAAAAAATTTGTTTGTTTGTTTTATTTTATTTCTTTTGCATGATTTAGGATTCTTATGATTTATTGCTCATGATGATCAAATATCTTGTTGTATGCTATGTATGACTAGAAGAACTTTTAAGCATTTATATTCATTTGATCCTGAAATTGAAAGAACTTTTCATAGGTTAATTAGAGAAGCTAGATTTAATAATAACTTTGTTGATATTGATAGTGATAGTATCTTTTCTGAATTTGCTGAAAGTACTACTGCTAGTTTTTCTGATATGGCTGAACCTCGTGAAAGAACTCTTAGAGAACTAGCTGCACCTGAATTCACATACGAAAGTTTGTGTATTCAATATCCTGATGAGGATGTCCCTTTTATTCTTAAGACCGAACTTATACACTTGTTGCCTAAGTTTCATGGTCTCGCGGGTGAAGATCCGCACAAACACCTCAAAGAATTCCACATTGTGTGCTCCAGAATGAAACCCCAAAACGTTCAAGAAGACCATGTCTATCTTAAAGCGTTTCCTCATTCTTTAGAGGGTGTTGCTAAGGAATGGTTGTACTACCTTGCTCCAAGATCAATCACAAGTTGGAAAGACTTAAAGAAAATGTTCTTGGAAAATTTTTTTCCTGCCTCTAGAACAACTGCAATCCGTAAAGACATATCTGGCATTAGGCAACTCTCTGGAGAAAGTCTTTATGAGTATTGGGAGAGATTCAAGAAACTCTGTGCAAGTTGCCCTCACCACCAAATTTCTGA
Source organism: Clitoria ternatea (assembly GCA_037962975.1). NCBI lineage: Eukaryota > Viridiplantae > Streptophyta > Magnoliopsida > Fabales > Fabaceae > Clitoria > Clitoria ternatea. The sequence goes on along the minus strand of CM075669.1, from coordinate 42,719,519 downwards.
ACAACTTCTTCTTCAGTACTTCTATGAAGGTCTGCACCACGTTGATCGCAACATGATTGATGCGGCAAGTGGAGGAGCTTTAGGAGATATGACTGCTGCTGAAGCAAGAAACCTGATTGAGAAGATGGCATCTAACTCTCAACAATTTGGTGTGAGAAATGATTCTTTCAAACCCATGTTTGATTCTAATTCTAGTTCATCTGGAATTAAATTGGAGAGCAAACTTGATGCTCTCACCACTCTGGTCACACAATTGGTAGTAAATCAAAAATCCATGACTGCTAAAGTATGTGGAATTTGCTCTTCACAAGAGCACCCCACTGATTGTTGTCCTTCTCTACAAGAAAAGGATAATAATAGTCCCTAAGCCTATGCAGCTAACATCTACCATGATAGACCTCCACCACCACAACAACAACAAAACCATGACCTTTCCACCAAAAGATACAATCCAGGTTGGAGGAACCATCCAAATTTGAGATGGGGTAACCAAAATCCCTAACCCCCATTTCAAAACAATGCACCAACCTTCCAAAGACCTACACCTCAACCATCCACAAATGGCCCTTCTTTGGAGGATCTGGTGAAACAAATGGCTACACAGAACTTAGAGTATCAACAGAGGAATGATGCTACCATCTAGAGTTTAAGCAACAAAATTGGGCAATTGGCTTCATCATTAAGCCAGTTACAATCTCAAAACTCTGACAAATTACCATCTCAACCAGCTGCAAATCCAAGAAATGTGAGTGCAATTCAGTTAAGATCAGGTAAGAACCTTGAAGTACCCATACCCAAGGAACCTAAAAAACAAACAACTGAGCCTAAAATAGTTGAGAATGATGTACCCTCTTCAAGCAAATATGAGATACAACCACCCCAAATTCCACCTCATATCCCTCTTCCTTTCCCACCAAAAGCAATTCCAAGTAAGAAGATGGAAGAAGTGGACAAAGAAATTTTGGATACTTTTAGGAAAGTGGAAGTGAATATACCTCTTCTTGATGCAATCAAGCAAATTCCCAAGTATGCCAAATTTCTAAAGGAGTTGTGTACTCATAAGAGGAGACTCAAAGGGAATGAAAGGATAAGCATGGGAAGGAATGTATCTGCACTGCTTGGTAAGGAAATTTTAAATATTCCTGAGAAATGCAAAGATCCAGGTACGTTTTCTATACCCTGTATCATAGGCAATAACAAATTTGAAAATTGCATGTTAGATTTAGGAGCTTCAATAAATGTTATGCCTATGTCTGTTTTCAAATCATTGTCTCTTGGAAATTTACAACCTACTGGTGTAGTAATTCAGCTAGCCAATAGGAGCACTGCTTACCCTGCTGGAGTTATAGAGGATGTTTTGGTTCAGGTAGAACAACTTATTTTCCCTGCTGACTTTTTCGTACTTGATATAGAAGAAGGTATGCCTCAAATTCCTGTTCCTATCATTTTGGGAAGACCATTTTTGAAAACAGCTCGAACCAAAATAGATGTTCATTCTGGAACTCTCTCTATGGAATTTGGAGACACGAGAGTTCAATTTAATATTCTTGATGCCATAAAATACCCATCTGAAAATCATTCTGTTTTCCAAATTGACATTATTGATGAACTAGTTTTTGAACATTTTTCTAATGTTGATTTGGAATGCATAGATGATTCAAACAAATGTTTTGCATGCAATGATTCTGGAAGCTGTGATATTTCTGCTGAAATTGATAAATACATAATTTCTGATTTAGAGTCTTTAAATATACCTGTTAACCATAAGGAGCTGAATGCGGGATTTCAAGAAAACTCTAACAAAATTTTTGAGGTGCAAGCAGCGGAATCAAAATCTACTTTGTTAGTTCCATCTGTTTTGTAGGCACCCAAGTTAGAATTGAAACCCCTACCTGAGAACCTAAAGTATGTATAATTAGGGGATAATGAACAGCTCCCGGTGATAATTTCCACTTCTCTTGATGAAAATCAAGAAGAAAAATTGTTGCAGGTATTGAAAAGACATAAGAAGGCTATAGGATGGACATTGGCAGACATTCCTGGAATTAGTCCATCCATGTACATGCATAGAATATTTCTGGAGGAAAATACTAAAGCAGTAAGACAGCCCCAGAGGAGACTCAACCCTGTAATCCTTGATGCGGTTAAGAAGGAGATTACCAAGCTTCTACAAGCAGGAATCATTTATCCTATCTCTGATAGCCGATGGGTGAGTCTGATTCAAGTGGTTCCTAAGAAAACAGGGATCACAGTTGTGAAAAATGAAAAGGATGAATTGATCCCAACTAGAGTGTAGAATAGTTGGAGAGTCTGTATTAATTACAGGAGACTAAACCAGGCAATAAAGAAGGACCATTTCCCTTTACCCTTCATTGATCAAATGCTTGAGCGTCTTGTAGGTAAGTCTCACTACTGTTTTCTTGATGGATTCTCTGGATATTTTCAGATTCACATTGCACTTGAGGATCAAGAAAAGACCACATTCACCTGTCCCTTTGGCACATTTGCTTATAGGAGAATGCCATTTGGCCTATGCAATGCTCCTGGAACTTTCCAAAGATGCATGATAAGTATTTTTCATGATTTCATTGAAAATTACATAGAGGTGTTTATGGATGATTTTACTGTCTATGGATCTTCATTTAATGCATGCCTTGATAGTTTGGATAAAGTTTTGAATAGATGTATTGAAACTAACCTTGTCTTGAACTATGAAAAATGTCATTTTATGGTAAAACAAGGAATAGTTTTACGGCATGTAATCTCTGAGAAAGGAATTGAGGTAGATCCTGCCAAGGTAGAAGTTATATCACATTTGCCTTACCCCTCTTGTGTTCGAGAGGTTCGTTCTTTTCTTGGTCATGCAGGATTCTATAGAAGATTCATAAAAGATTTCAGCAAGAAGGCTAGGCCACTATCTAGTCTGCTTCAAAAGGATGTGGCATTTGAGTTTGATGAAAAATGTAAGGAGGCTTTTAATTGCCTCAAGCAAGCATTGACCACTACCCCAATAATTCAAGCACCTATTGGACAGCCCCATTTAAGTTGATGTGTGATGCCTCTAATTATGCATTGGGAGCTGTCCTTGGTCAAAAGATTGACAAGCAGCCTAGGGTCATCTACTATGCATCTAAAACTTTAGATGCTGCCCAGGTAAATTACACCACCACTGAAAAAGAGCTCCTGGCCATTGTTTTTGCATTAGATAAGTTTAGATCTTACCTACTCGGTTCTTGAGTAGTTGTTTTACTGACCATGCAGCTCTAAAGTACTTGTTGAAGAAAGGTGAGTCTAAGCCAAGATTAATTCGTTGGATGCTTTTGCTCCAAGAGTTTGACTTGGAAATTCATGACAGAAGTGGAACACAAAACCTTGTGGCAGACCATTTAAGCAGAATTGAGAATGCTCTTGATTCAGCACCTATTCAGGACCAATTCCCAATGAACACATCATGAGTATTTCTAACTCTTTTGATTCACCTTGGTTTGCTAACATTGTAAATTATCTTGTTGTTTCTGTTTTTCCACCATGTGCATCCAGAAACTAAATTTCAAAATTAAAAAGTGATGCAAAGTATTATATTTGGGATGACCCGTATTTGTGGAAATTGTGTAATGATCAGGTGATTCGAAGATGCATTCCCGATCATGAAATAGAATCAGTTCTTTGATTCTGCCATGCTTCACCAGTTGGTGGACATTTTGGTGCACAAAGAACAGCAAGAAAGGTGTTGGATTCTGGTTTATATTGGCCCACAATTTTTAAGGATGCATGGTGATAAGTGCTTTATAACACAATAAAATAGATCTAGTTTGCTTAGAATTTTAATCATTATCCACTGTATTTCCTTTATTTATTGTGATTTTTGCTTTCTTTCCACTCTATTCTACTTGGGTATGTTATTTTGTAGAAATTAAGGCAATAAAGGGTTAAAAACAAGAGAAAAACGACCATAAAATGATAAAGAAACAAGAAGAACAAGCCCAAAGTGGAAAGAACTCTCTTTTTATGCTGAATTCTGACTCAGAATGCTGAATTCCGACTTAGAATGCTGAAATCCGACTCAAAATGACCAAATCCGAGTAGAAGGACTCAGAAATGATCAAATCCGAGTGGAATAACTCAGAATAGAGCATTGCCGAGTAGAATACTTCACTGTTGGAGGTGAATCCGAGTGGAAAGTTCCCTGTCAAAGCAATTCTGAGTGATAAAATGGCTGACTCTGTTGGAGGTTCAATGCTGAAAAGGAATAAGTCTCGGTTGGAGGTGATTCCGAGTGCAAGCTTCCCCGAGTGCGACTATTCCGAGTGAAAAAAAGGACTGACCTTCAATAAAAACTGCCCAAAGCTAATTCCGAGTGAAGGGATACTGACTGAAGCAGGTCTGACCAGGGAACAAGTGCTTTTCTGGGCAAAAAGCTGTTCCGAGTGAATGGATTCCGAGTAGAAGAAGCCACAGAATGAATAAATTGTTGAATAAGGAGGTTTCCGAGTGGTTTCATTCGGAGAAAATTGCATTCTCAAGCGGAACAAGGCATTTCCGAGTAGTGTCTTAATCAAGCAAGGAAAAATCCGACCGGGAGTGAATCACACTCGGGCAGATTCTCACAGTTTTACACTAAGCCCGAGTGAGATATCTCCAAGGAAGACTACCGAGTGAGTTGGGGCAGAAACCTATATTTCCGAGCAAAGAAAGGCTCGGACATGAGAAGAAATTCAATCAGCCAGATTCCAGACTCTCAAAGTTTCTAAGTGAAAGTGAAGGCCATTCCGAGTAAGAAGCAAGAAGGCACTTCCGAGTGAATGTGTCCGAATGAATCCAAAGCAAAATCTGAACGAAGTTTTAACTGAGTAATTCAAATTCAGAGACAGCCAAGTGAAATAGTTTGGAAACCGATTGAATAAATTCCGATCCTGAATGAGTCTTCAATCAGTTCCAAATGAACTCTTCAATCAGTCCCGAATGAATCATCTTCAGTCGGATCCGAGTCCCTCTTCAGTCAGTTTCGAGCCATTTTTAATACCGAGTAAAGCAATTCCGATTAAACAAAGGTCTTTCGCCCAAGTGATATTAAACACGCTCAAGCGTGAATGGGAGCCGCTCGGATTATTTCCCATCTCCTTTGAACACCGACCGGTTTTCTCCTAAACACCGACCCCTCAACTCAGCACCGAGCAAGATTTTCACTCGGCCTTGTGAATGAACAGCAGCTTTTTCACTCGGTCTTATGCACAGAAGGCACCTTTTTCACTCGAATTGTTTCTCACTTGGACTGAGGCACCAAATCCGAGTCAAAAATGTGAGAACCGACCCATATTTCCACCGAATGCACTTGCTGACTTGGATTTCCACTATCCAAATGGATGTTTGACTTATAGGGGGCGGCTGACAGCATCCAGGCTGTCTCCAAGCTGTGATGGTGGGGCAGCTGAGAAGAAGACAATTGCACCAACTGGCAACGCATTTTCCAAGCTGACTTCTTCCCTTCCTTTGCCTATAAAAGGGAACACGGACAACACTACCAAAGCATCAAATTCCAACAGCTTCAATGCTTTTTCTTTTTTTTTCTCTTTCTTTCGTTTTCTCTTTTCTTCTTTCGTCCTTCTCTTTTCTTTCTTTCTTTTTTCTTTATTTCTTTCTTCGTTCTTTTTCTTTCTTTTTCATTTTGTTTCTCTTTCTATTTTCTTTTTCTTTATTTTATTTTAAGAGTTGTGAATTGTAAAAGTGAGTATTTAAATTTGTAATTGGTGGAGGAATATTGCAACAAGGAAATACAGTGGTAAATTATTCTGAGCTTTTGGAGAAACCCGTAAGTCTTTATTTTTACCATGTCTTGTATGTTTTATTTTTCCATTATTTATATGAATTTGAATTATTTCATGAGTAGCTAAATTAATTATCTTGGGATAAAGGGGGTATGATAATATTTTATATTAATGTTATTTTGACTTGGAATTAAATAAATTTCTATTTTCCATTTAGTTCAATTATGCTCAATGCTTTTAGTAATTCCTAACAAGAACCTAAATGATAAAACTGTATACTTACGGGTATATTAGTAAGTTTAGGTAATAAATAGAATCGAGAGATTTATTTTTACCGGAAAGCTTTGAACTAAACCTAAGATTTTTGAGATGCTTTTTATGACCTCGGTAAAACCGTGAAAGTAATCAAAATTCTTTTGAGGAAATAAAAAGGGATTTTCATAAAACAATAATGGGCCTTTCTGAGGATTAAGCAGCGTTTTCCATTGGTTAGGTACATTAATAGGATTCCGAGAGGAACATATTAATTAGCTTTTGGAAAATTCACCTTGGAAAACTTAATTCGATTCTTATTTATGAAAATTTAAAATTCATTAACATAAAATAGAGTCTTGATCCCCCGAAATCCCAAGATACTCTCAACTCTGATTTTTTAGTGTCAAGTAAATTTTTTTTTATATTTATTCATATTTTGAGCAACTTAATTTTGTACTTTATTTTATAAAAACCTTAAAAAACAATTGTATGGATAATTAAATTTCAATATGTTGGTACTTTGAACACAGTCCCTGTGGAGAACGATAATCTTTTATATTACGCGACATAACCCGTGCGCTTGCGGGCCCTGTCACATAGAGAATTTGTAACACCTGTGAGAAATGCCAAAGAACTAGTAATGCTACCACATGGAGACAACAGATGCCTCAGCAACCTATGTTGTTTTGTAAAGTATTTGATGTTTGGGGCATTGATTTTATGGGTCTATTTCCTCCATCCTTTGGTTTTACTTACATTTTATTGGTTGTAGATTATGTTTCTAAATGGGTGGAAGCTAAAGCCACCAGAACTAATGATGCTCGAGTTGTTGTGGATTTTGTTAGATCTCAAATTCTTTGCAGGTTTGACATCCCGAGAGCAATCATTAGTGATCAAGGAACACACTTCTGCAACAGGACCATGCAAGCTATGCTCAGGAAGTATGGGTTATTCATAGAGTCTCTACTCCATATCACCCCCAAACCAATGGACAAGCAGAAGTCTCTAACAGAGAAATCAAAAGAATCCTGGAAAATATAGTACAGCCTAATAAAAAGGATTGGAGCAGGAAACTGGATGATGCTCTTTGGGCACATAGAACAGCTTTTAAAGCACCTATAGGAATGTCTCCCTATAGAATTATTTTTAGTAAGGCATGTCATCTTCCAGTGGAGATTGAGCATCGTGCTTATTGGGCTGTAAAAGCTTGCAACTTAGCACTTGATCAAGTAGGTAAAGAAAGAAAATTACAACAGAATGAGCTTGATGAGATCCGTTTGGCAGCTTATAAGAACTCGAGATTCTATAAGGAGAAAACAAAGAAATTCGATGATAGCTCAATAGCTAGAAAGGATTTTACTGCTGGACAGAAAGTGCTACTGTTTAATTCCCGGTTGAAACTGATGGCCGGAAAATTGCGCTCTAAATGGGAAGGACCTTTCATTGTTACTAATGTATTTCCCCATGGAGCTGTGGAAATAAAAAGTGAAAACTCCAATAAAAGCTTCAAGGTTAATGGACAACGTTTGAAGCCATTTCATGAAAATCCTTCACTTGTGGATGTTACAATGGAGGAGCACACTTTGGGGTAACCACTTCTTGATCCCCCTTGAGGGAGTTTTTCTTACCCATCCTTTTACTTTTTCATTATATTGTCTATTTTGTATGCTCTGTCTTACATTGAGGACAATGTTGTTGTTCAAGTGGCCTCAATACTCAAGAAGGGGGGGGGGTGAATTGAGTTTTAAAACTTTTGGTTAGAATGCCTTTGAAAATGATTTTTATAACCAAGTTAATGAGAATATGCAAGTGAAATTAAGAAGAGGATAATATGCAAAGCACAATAATGAGAAGTATTGCTGAAGCAATTTCCCAAACACCTGGTGGGCAGTATTTGAAGAGTAACAAATTAAGCAAGTTCAAGTATGCTCTTCACAAACAATCAACAACAATCAATTAGCAAGCAGTATATGAAAGTAAGGAGTAAGGAAGAGAAGCTTGCAAACCGATATAACGAGTTCCACCCAATCCGGTGTACGTCTCGCCTCTAAGCAACCCACTTAGAGGATTTCACTATTGAAGATTTGAGATACAAGCTTTGAGCAATTGCAGCTTCCTAGTGTCCCACACTCAAGAACTCAATTCTCACAAGCAGAGGGCAACCCACCCAATCTCACAATCTCTCAATACCCAAAGGTTGAACCCCAACCTTTGTGACCACTCAACCTAGAGTGAACAACCACTCAACCTAGAGTGAATCCCTTGTGTTTGGTGTTGTGTTTACAGTCAATACACTCTCTTAATAGAGTAGATACATAAATGAAAGCTCTAACCAATTCTAACTCTCAAGATGAGAGGATATACAAATGTATTTCAAGATACAAGAAATAGGGCTTACAAGGCATAAAATAGAGTAAAGGATTTGTAGCTTCTTGTTGTTTTTTTTTTGTGCTTGTGTTCCTCTTCAATTTATAGAGCCAAAATAGCTGTTGAGGTGTGCCCTTCGTTCTTCATAGCCGTTGCACTTAGTGGAAATTTGAAGAATGGTGGAGACATGAGCTGGTTTCCCACTTAAATATGTTTTTCCACTAGCGTAATCGATTACACCCTCGCGTTGTAATCAATTAGCTTCAAGTCAGAGAGTCACTAATCGATTATTTCAATTCCTGTAATCGATTAGCATCAATACCTGATGCATTTAATTTGATTTCGCAGCTTCCTAATCGATTAGCACGTCTTGTAATCGATTACCTTGATTCCAGTGGCTTCCTAATCGATTGTATAGCTTACTTAATCGATTAGATATTATACCTGATACATTTAATCCCAATTTTGATAATTGTAATCGATTAGCTTCAAATGTATAATCGATTATGTTAATTCCAGTGACTTCATAATCGATTATCTTCATTCCCATAATCGATTAGCTTCAATCCTGATGCAGTTTCTTCCAAAACAGAAAGCTCCTAATCGATTAGCATAAGTGACATAATCGATTATCTTCGCTGTTACTTAGCACCTGATTCCATATCTTTGTTTTTGCATAGGTTTCTTCAAGAGTGTTTTGTCATTATCAAAATCTTTGAACATCCTTGAACCTGTATACATATTCAAACACATTCTCCCCCTTTTTGATGATGACAACTATGTTCATCTCTTGAGGATTGTTAGTTTAAACAATTTAAACTTATCTCTAATTTTATCTCTTTGTAAAAAACATTTCTGCTGCATTATCAGTTTTTCAAAAATATTATCTATTTACCAAGTTCAAAAGTCAGAATCTTTATCACATTCAGCAGCAAATATCTTATCTCTTTTTAACTCTTATCTGTTATCTCTTGCTAAATCTCCCCCTATCAAAAAGGAATTTATTAATCCTATCTTTTTTTTTTTTTAAACAAGATGAATAGATATTCTTCTCCATATTTTAAACAAGAATTAAACAAGATATGAACAGATATTCTTCTCCCCCTTTGTAATCATCAAAAATAATTCGTGCAATTAAAGAGATATAATATGAACTGAAACGAGATAATTTTATTGAATTGAAAACGGATGGGAATTGCATTAAGTAAACCAAGAGACAATATTCAGAATTAAAAAGACAATAACATAAGCACCCTAAACAAAAGCATGACTAAAGATCTAATTATCCGAATTGAAAAAGCGAATCTCAGCGATTTGGTGAGACAGCTCTTCATAGCGTTGTTGCATCATTTCGAAGTGTTGCTGCTCGGTCATTGAAAACTCTTGAATGGAGTTTTAAAGGCGATCGAAGCGGCGGTCAAGATGGGCGTAAAGCGATGCAAATGGGTCAGCTTGGGGTGCAGATGAAGAGGCTGATGGTGCAGCTTGTGGTTGAGGAGGAGGTGGAGGAGGAGCAGCAGGTTCAGCAAATGGATTGGCACCATGTTCACGGTCACTCCTGAGAATCCACATTCCAGCGATGCAAATCATGCCCATTTTGTTGAGGTGGGGAATGCCAATGCATGCTCTTGGGGGCACTTTCTCAGACAGTTCTCCTGCCAAATCAACTCCACAGTATTTAAAAATTTTGGTGAGAAGAATGCCATAGGGAAGCTTTTGCTGGTCCTTCGCATGGCGCATGTGAAATTTGACCAACTGAATCCAGTTGATATCCTTAGAGGTTAGCATTGCCCACATCAAGAGGACGTCATCCTCTTTAACCAAAGCATAGTTCCCAACACGGGGAACAATCATCTTGACCAAGAAAAAATGAAGCAGACGGTTGTTCATGGTCAAGTGGCCTACCAGCTTGTGGTTGCTCATAGGAGGATCCGCTTTCCACAAGGAGCGACGGGCAGTGATAGGATTAAAACCCCATTCATCCTCGGGTTCTCCTCCGTCAAAGTCAGCATCATTAAGGGGCAGCTTAGAGATTTCCGCGAATTGGGCGTTGGAAAGCTTGATGGTTGTGTTCTTTACTTTGGACTCAACCATGCCATTCACAAGGCGGAGGTTGCAGTAAAAGACCCTTATTAGCTCAGGGTAGTACTCTTCTTCTTTGAGGGAGAGGAAGGGAAAGAGGTTGTAATGGTGAAGGCTTTGGGTGAAAGTTAGGCTGGGGTTGTCGAAAGTGTCGGCAATGGTGTAGTGGGGGGTCATTATCTCCTTTTTAGAGAAGTTTTTCATGAAATTTTGGAGGTCTCTAGGAGAAGAAAAGAACCTTGAAAAATCAAGGGGGTTGTGGGCTTGAGCTACAGAGGACCTTGCTCTCTTGACATTTCTAGATGTAGACATGGTGGAGAAGACAAAGAGAATGATGAAGAGAGAATAGTGCTTGAGAGTTTTGGAGAGGTTTGAGAGGAAAGAGGTAGTGTGAGATGAGAAGGTGAAGGGAGGGATATTTATAGGTGAGAATTAGGTTTAGGAAGGAGGAAAGTGGGTTTAGAAAGGAGTGAAGGGAGTTAAGAGAGAGTACTTCGAGTATACCTTGGAAGTTGCAATTTTGACTCTTCAGAACCGAGGCTAATCGATTACGAGGCAGGGGTAATCGATTAGATCGCTGTTTCTGGGAATCCCAAATGTTTCGTGCAGAGCGTAATCGATTATCACCTTTGACTAATCGATTAGATGAGAAACAGAACCATCCTAATCGATTGGAATAGGATGGTAATCGATTATGGAGAAGAGGAAACGTTTTGTGCCTGAAACAGAGGCTGAGTAATCGATTGTGGGTCAAGGACAATCGATTAGCTTAGAATCAGAATCAGTGTAATCGATTAGGGGATGGGACTAATCGATTATGAATGAAACAGAAGCATAGTAATCGATTGTGAGGGGGGAATGTAATCGATTATTGATTCAAAAACTTCAAGTTTTGCATACAGCAAAGTTCCAAACATGAAATGTAACATATACCATTCATCATGCCATACAACATAGTTCTTATCAAAATATTCCATCATTCAAACACAATTTGACATATCAAGAATGCCTAATTCTCTTCTAATGTGAATGAATTGTTCTCTAGCCAAGGGTTTTGTGAAGATATCAGCTAGTTGCCTAGAAGTTTCAACATGTTTAAGTACACAATCCCCTTTTAACACATGATCTCTAATAAAGTGATGCCTAATCTCAATGTGCTTGGTTCTAGAGTGCATAACTGGATTCTTTGAGATGTTAATGGCACTAGTATTATCACATTTGATGGGTACTTTGTTTAAAACAATGCCAAAATCAAGAAGTTGTTGTCTCATCCAAAGAATTTGAGCACAATAACTACCGGCGGCTACATATTCTGCCTCAGCCGTCGATAATGCAACACTTGCTTGCTTCTTGCTATGCCAAGAAACAAGGGAGCTACCAAGTAAATGACATGTGCCACTAGTACTTTTTCTATCAAGTTTACAGCCAGCAAAGTTAGAGTCAGAATATCCAAAAAGATTACATTCAACACCTTTGGGATACCACAAACCAACATTTTGAGTACCCACAAGATATTTCAAAATTCTTTTTACGGCAGTTAAATGTGATTCTTTAGGACAAGCTTGATATCTAGCACACATGCATACCGCAAACATAATATCGGGTCTACTAGCAGTTAAATACAATAAGGATCCAATCATACCTCGATATTTGGTGATTTCGATGTCCTTACCCTTTTCATCTTTGTCTAGATAGCAGGATGTGCTCATGGGTGTAGCTATCTCGTTTGCCTTGTCCATTCCAAACCTTTTAAGTAGTTCCTTACTGTACTTAGTTTGGCTAATGAATGTTCCATCATTTGCTTGTTTTATTTGCAATCCGAGGAAGAAGGTGAGTTCTCCCATCAAGGACATTTCAAACTCATTCTGCATAATCTTGGCAAACTCTTGACAAAGATTTTCATTAGTAGCACCAAATATTATGTCATCCACATAAATTTGTACCAAGAGAATGTCATTATTTTTGCGTTTTATAAACAGTGTAGTATCAACCTTTCCTCTTTCAAAATTGTGTTCTAAAAGGAATTTGCTTAGTCTTTCATACCAAGCTCTTGGGGCTTGTTTCAAACCATATAAAGCTTTTCTCAATTTAAAGACATGGTTTGGAAATTTATGATTTTTAAAACCGGGAGGTTGATCTACATAAACTTCTTCTTGAATGAAGCCGTTTAAAAACGCACTTTTGACATCCATTTGATAAAGTTTGAAATCCATACAACATGCAAAAGCTAGCAATAACCTAATGGCTTCTAACCTAGCTACGGGAGCATACGTTTCTTCATAATCTATTCCCTCTTCTTGATTGTATCCCTTTGCAACTAGTCTAGCTTTGTTTCTTGTTATTATGCCATTTTCATCTAACTTATTTCTAAAAACCCATTTGGTGCCTATTATTAGATGGTCATTGGGTCTTGGCACAAGTTCCCAAACTTCGTTTCTTTCAAATTGGTTTAACTCTTCTTGCATGGCCAACATCCAATGCTCATCAATAATGGCTTCATCAATATTTTTGGGTTCAATTTGGGATACAAAAGCCAAGTGATTGCATGCATTTCTAATGGCGTTTCGAGTACTTACCCCTTTGGTTATTTCTCCAATGATTTTGTCCAAGGGATGATCCTTCAAGGTTACCCAATCTTGTTGTCTCTCAATTTGTGTTGTACCTCCATCATTTTTGACTTCTTCTTTGTCCTCCAAGTTCATTTCTTGGAAAGTACCTACAAGATCATCAACATCTTCCTTTCTCGGAGGGTTATGGCTATTTTCATCAAACTTAACATGAATAGATTCTTCAATAGTATTTGTTTGTTTGTTGAAAATTCTATAAGATTTACTTGATTGTGAATATCCTAGGAATATTGCCTCATCAGATTTTGCATCAAACTTTCCTAGATTATCCTTTCCATTGTTGAGCACAAAACACTTACATCCAAAAATATGAAAGTATGCAATGTTGGGTTTTCTACCCTTGTAAAGCTCATAGGGGGTTTTCTTTAAAATAGGCCTTATCAAACATCTGTTCATTACATAACACGCGGTGTTTACCGCATCGGCCCAAAAATGTTTTGCAATATTGTTTTCATTTAGCATGGTTCTAGCAAGCTCCACTAAAGATCTATTTTTCCTTTCAACCACTCCATTTTGTTGTGGAGTTCTAGGAGCTGAAAAATTGTGATTGATACCATGTTTTTTGCAAAACTTTTCGAAAGATTGATTTTCAAACTCTCCCCCATGATCGGTTCTAATGGATGCAATTTTTGAGTTTTGCTCATTTTGGATAATCTTTGCAAGTTTCTTGAATGCATGATATGCTTCATTTTTATGAGCAAGAAACAATGTCCATGTATATCTAGAATAGTCATCTACTATAACTAGACCATAGTAATTTCCTCCAAAGCTTTTAATTTTGGATGGTCCAAATAAATCCATGTGCAAGAGTTGTAAAGGCCTTTGAGTAGAGACAATGTTTTTGGATTGAAACGATGCCTTTACTTGTTTTCCCTTTTGACATGCATCACAAAATCTATTTTCAAATTTAAGCTTTGGTAGACCAATTACTAAATCTTTAGAAACAAGTTTATTCAAGTGGTCTACATGTATATGAGCTATTCTTCTATGCCATAGCCAAGTTTCATCCTCTTTAGAAATGAAGCATTGTTCATCATTTGTAGACAAACTATCCACATCAATCATGTAAATGTTATCAATTCTTTTTCCAACAAATTTGACCTCTTTGTTTAGCTTATTCTCAATTATACAACAATTGGATTCAAATAAAACTTTATATCCTTTGTCACATAATTGACTTATGCTAAGTAGATTATGTTTGAGGCCTTCAACATACAATACGTCATTTATGGAGGTGGAAGAATTTTTACCAATATTTCCAATGCCTAGGATTCTTCCTTTAGTGTTGTCTCCGTAGGTGACACTTCCTTTCCTTTTGGGAGTGAATGATGTAAATTTACTTATGTCTCCCGTCATATGCTTTGAACACCCGCTATCCAAGTACCAATGGGTGTTGCTTGCCTTGAAGCATACCTCATCATCTTCTTCTTGGTGATTGGCCATGAGGCAAAGGTTTGCTTCTTCATTTTCTGAGTCATCCGAGCTGCTTACCTCATTTTCATCCCATGCTATATATGCTCTCCTTCTTCCTATTTTCTCTTTTCCCTTCTTCTTAAGATTTGGGCAATCCGCTTTGAAGTGCCCTTCCTTGCCACATTCAAAACAATTGGGTGAGGAAGAATTTTCTTTAGTGATAGGTTTCTTACTTGGGTTTTTGAAGCTTCTTTGAATGTGTTTGCCTTTCATGAATTTCCCGAAGCGTTTCACAAATAGTCTAAATTCTTCTTCTTCATCAAGTTCGCTTTCGGATTCTTCTAATTCATTTATGGAAGTAGCCTTGAGAGCAAGACCCTTTTTCTTGGAAGATTTTTCTTCCTCTTCCGCCATCTTTAATTCTTTCAGCTCTTGTTCCTGTTCCTGTAACTTACCAAATAGAGTGGCAAGAGACATTTCGTTTATGCTAGGAGACTGTTTGATGGCGGTAACTAGCGGTTGCCATTCTCTGTTAAGACTTTTCAACACTTTATGAATAAGCTCTTTGTTAGTGTAAGTCTTTCCAAGTGTAATGAGTTGATTAATGATGAGAGTGAATCTTTTTTGCATATCAACAATTGATTCATGAGAGTTTAATCTAAAGCACTCATATTGACTAGTAAGAGTACTAATCTTAGAGTCCTTTACATCGTTAGTGCCTTCGTGAGTTACTCGTAGAGTATCCCACATCTCTTTAGCAGTTTGGCAAGTCATTATTCTAAAAAATTCATCTTGACCTAAAGCCATAGTAATAAGATTTTTGGCCTTGTAGCCACATTGAACTTTCTTTTCTTCCTCGCTTGTCCATTCATCTATGGGTTTTTCAATATTTTTACTGTCTACAACATGCATTGGTATAAAAGGGCCATTTTCAATGGCATTCCAAATTCTCAAGTCAACTGATTGAATGAAGATTTTCATTCTCTCTTTCCAAAAGGTATACCCTTCCCCATTGAAAGCGGGAGGTCTGTTTATCGCACCACCCTCGGGAAAAACATTTTGAGAACTTGAGGCCATCTAGTCTCTTGAAGCTGTTAAGCTCGATCTACCAAGAGTCAAGCTCTGATACCACTTGTTGTTCAAGTGGCCTCAATACTCAAGAGGGGGGGGTGAATTGAGTTTTAAAACTTTTGGTTGGAATGCCTTTGAAATTGATTTTTATAACCAAGTTAATGAGAATATGCAAGTGAAATTAAGAAGAGGATAATATGCAAAGCACAATAATGAGAAGTATTGCTGAAGCAATTTCCCAAACACCTGGTGGGCAGTATTTGAAGAGTAACAAATTAAGCAAGTTCAAGTATGCTCTTCACAAACAATCAACAACAATCAATTAGCAAGCAGTATATGAAAGTAAGGAGTAAGGAAGAGAAGCTTGCAAACCGATATAACGAGTTCCACCCAATCCGGTGTACGTCTCGCCTCTAAGCAACCCACTTAGAGGATTTCACTATTGAAGATTTGAGATACAAGCTTTGAGCAATTGCAGCTTCCTAGTGTCCCACACTCAAGAACTCAATTCTCACAAGCAGAGGGCAACCCACCCAATCTCACAATCTCTCAATACCCAAAGGTTGAACCCCAACCTTTGTGACCACTCAACCTAGAGTGAACAACCACTCAACCTAGAGTGAATCCCTTGTGTTTGGTGTTGTGTTTACAGTCAATACACTCTCTTAATAGAGTAGATACACAAATGAAAGCTCTAACCAATTCTAACTCTCAAGATGAGAGGATATACAAATGTATTTCAAGATACAAGAAATAGAGCTTACAAGGCACAAAATAGAGTAAAGGATTTGTAGCTTCTTGTTGTTTTTTTTTGTGCTTGTGTTCCTCTTCAATTTATAGAGCCAAAATAGCTGTTGAGGTGTGCCCTTCGTTCTTCATAGCCGTTGCACTTAGTGGAAATTTGAAGAATGGTGGAGACATGAGCTGGTTTCCCACTTAAATGTGTTTTTCCACTAGCGTAATCGATTACACCCTCGCGTTGTAATCGATTAGCTTCAAGTCAGAGAGTCACTAATCGATTATTTCAATTCCTGTAATCGATTAGCATCAATACCTGATGCATTTAATTTGATTTCGCAGCTTCCTAATCGATTAGCACGTCTTGTAATCGATTACCTTGATTCCAGTGGCTTCCTAATCGATTGTATAGCTTACTTAATCGATTAGATATTATACCTGATACATTTAATCCCAATTTTGATAATTGTAATCGATTAGCTTCAAATGTATAATCGATTATGTTAATTCCAGTGAGTTCATAATCGATTATTTCAAGTGTGTAATCGATTATCTTAATTCCAGTGACTTCATAATCGATTATCTTCATTCCCATAATCGATTAGCTTCAATCCTGATGCAGTTTCTTCCAAAACAGAAAGCTCCTAATCGATTAGCATAAGTGACATAATCGATTATCTTCGCTGTTACTTAGCACCTGATTCCATATCTTTGTTTTTGCATAGGTTTCTTCAAGAGTGTTTTGTCATTATCAAAATCTTTGAACATCCTTGAACCTGTATACATATTCAAACACAAATGTATGATTTAAGTATGGAGGTGGGAATATTGTTGTATATTGTTTTGTTATTGTGTGATTAATTTTGTGTGACTATGTTAAAAAAAAGAATTAAAAATAAAAGATTTTGTGTGTGTTTTTGTTTTAAAAAGGCATGTTTTATTGGAATTTTAAGATATGCATGAGTAACAGGTAAATTATTTCATGTCTGATATGAGCTTAATGATATGTTATAATTTGAACTCAAGCAATTTTGGTATGATGAGAATGACATGATAATTGATAGATGATCATATATGATAGAATTATACCTTGTGAGATTTTTGAGCTTTAAAATTTGATGGATCACTTTACGCCATCTGAATTCTTTCATGTGCGATTAATTCTTGAAAGCTTACATCCTAATTTTTGTCTTGTTTCTTGATGATACTTGAAACTCATATGAATGTATTTGAAATGATACAGGCATTTTGTTCAATTGAGCCACTAAGCCATATAAGCCTACCATGAATAAATTATCTCTTGCTAGCCATTTTGAGCCTATTTAACTGTTTTCTTGTTGCAGCTCAAATAAGCCATGGATGAAAAACCAAAAATATACCTACCTTAAGGAATATATTGGAGCTCTGGAATCAAGTCAAAATTAGGCATTCAAATAAGTGTGGGAGTATCAAAAATTACAACTCTTGTTCCAAATGTTATGCAATCTCATTAATAAAAAAAAATTTATTATGATTGCGACCAAATATCATACAATAAATGTTTTACCCTCACTGTTTGCCAGTTAAATTAATTGCTTCATCATTCTTTTTGGTATTTAAAAAAATAAAAAAAATTCCATCCATTTTAATCTTGGCCACATTACAACCCTACAAAGCCCTGTTGATCTATACATGCATTTAAGTTGATTGTGGAATTGAGAAACTTGCCAAATTTTTAGACTGTCTATTTTTCAGGAAATGTTTAGAGAGTATACACAAACCTTAAACACTTGAGAGTTGAGAGTATGTCTTGTGAGGTTCTATCACTTATGATCTTCTTTTCAGTTTAATTTAATTTTCACATGCCTAAGTGTTTGAATGATTTTTATATATATCTTGATGCTCTGTATCTTGCATGTTGAATAACTCTTGTTTTTTCTGTATATTGCTAAGATTTCATGCCAATTCTGTGTGTTGTTTTCAACTTAATATTTTCAATAAATTGTGATACTTGTTTTTTTTTGCCCGGGAGTGCAAAAGAATAAGTGTGGGAGTATTTGATGATGCATGATTTATCTTTAATTCTTCACTTTAAATGTTTATAATTTGCCATCACTTAGTGTGTAATATATTGCATTTTAACACATTTTCATCATTTGAGCTTTATGTAATATTTGATTTTTAATATGTGCCAAAAGAAAATGGATCCAAGAACTCAAGAATTCCAATCCAAAATGAAGATCAAAGTGCCTAAGGATCAAGGGAATCAAGGAATATGCAAAAGGATCTCAAAAAGGGTGGAAAAATACACAAAGAATGGAGAATCAGGTGAATGAATCGATTCATCCCCCACTTGAATCGATTCATACGGTTTAATGCACCCAGGATGTGAATTTTTGAAGCTTCACTAGTAGAAAAGTACCATTTCACATCGTAGAGTTCATCACGGTTTAACAAAAAACGATGTGAAATATAAAAGCGGTGGCATTTTTGTAAATAAACAAAACATTAGAAAACATTTCACATCAGTTTTTAAAAAAAACCGATGTGGAAAATAGTTTATCACATCGGTTTTATAAAACCGATGTTACATATTGACGCGGTGGCAATTTTGAAATTATGTAAAATGTTTCATAAGCATATTAGACCACGCTTTTTAAGAAACCGATGTGAAAAATGCATAAAAAAATAAAAATCAACATTATAATATATATTTAATTACATAATTCTTTGTTTTTCTTAAAATTAAAATAATAAAAGATTCAACATCGGTTTTAGCCAATAACCGATGTGGAAGAACGAAATTTTCCTTCTCGCACGTTAGCGTTAATTAGCGTCAGGAGTATTTTTTGAATTACATACCACATCGGTTTTTTAAAAACCGATGTGAAATATCGTCCGACATTGTGCTTTTCATTCTCGCGCATTTAATTAGCGCCAGGAGTATTTTTTGAATTACATACCACATCGGTTTTTTAAAAACCGATGTGAAATATAGGAGATACCACATCGGTTTTTTTAAAAACCGATGTGAAATATCGTCCGACATTGTGCTTTTCATTCTCGCGTGTTTAATTAGCGCCAGGAGTATTTTTTGAATTACATACCACATCGATTTTTTAAAAACCGATGTGAAATAGAGGAGATACCACATCGGTTTTTTTAAAAACCGATGTGAAATATAGCGTTTAATTTTTTTATTTGCCTGACATTATGCTTTTTCTTGTTTAAGTTATTTTTTTGGCTAAAAGGGGGATACCACATCGGTTTTTTGAAAAACCGATGTGGAATATAATGTAACTTTATTTTAATTTATATATGGTATCAGTGTGCAACTTTCCTTTTATTATTTTTTCATTACAAAGTAGCACATTACGCTCTCTCTCGCGAATGGTATGCTCCCAATATGTGTGCTCTCCATCTCATTTCTCCATTACGCGTTTTGTAATATGATAGTTTTGTAACAATGTACAGCTCTTCATCTCCACATCGTGCTCCACCCATTTTTAAAGGTCGTGAGCAGCTCTCCAACAGCCATTGCAAAATCATGTTAAAGCTTCATATTGATCTTACGTACAAGCTTCTCCAATTTTATCTTCTCTAACTCCACATCTTGAACTTCATCCTTGTAAGTTTCTTCCATTTCTCATCTATATATGACTTGCTTTTTTTGTGTTGAAAATGTTGTCTTGAATATGTGTATATATGTTTTTGCCTTTATATTATGTATTAAATTCTAACCTAAACCATGTATAAAACAATGTTTGGTGTTATATATGATACATTGACATATGATTTTAATTGGTGTTGATACATTATTTTCTATATTTGTTGTATAGATGTATGTCCAGGAATTGTCATGAAAAAATAAATATATTCAGGATGAATATTGAAAATTAACTTGATCAGGTTTTGTTAACAAAATTAATAATAGAATATAAAAAATAAAAAAAGTAAAAAAACTATTTTTTCACATCGGTTTTAACCGATGTTAGATGTCCCTTTTCACATCGGTTTTTTTAAAAAACCGATGTTAGATGTCCCTTTTTCACATCGGTTTATTGCAAAACCGTTATTAAATGTCCTCATTTTCACATCGGTTTTTCAGGAAAACCGATGTTAGATCTTTTTTTCACATCGGTTTTAAAACCGATGTGAGATGTCCCTATATTTCACAACGGCCAGATCCACATCGGTATGAAAACCGATGTGAAATGTCCAAAAAAAACCGATGTTAAATCTTGTTTTTGCACTAGTGCTTGAATCGATTCATTAGCATTTTGAATCGATTCATCAGCATTTTGAATTGATTCATTCGGGTTTTAAAGGGTTGAATCAATTCTTCCCACATTTGAATCGATTCATACGTTTATTTTTAGGCCAGAATTGCATTTGGAACGCATGAATCGATTCATTTCACCATTGAATCGATTCATGAGTGAATTATTGGCCCAGGATCACATTTTCGAGCTTCTGGATGGTGGGCAAGGCACTGAAGTTGATAATGGAGCACTGAAGTTGATAATGGAGCACCATGGACTTGTTAATTAAAGAGTGCACCTTCCATTACAAATTGTTTATGGCATTGGCTTGCTTTTGGACTCCTATAAATAGGCACCATAAGAGAGCATCAGGGACATCAATTCCTTCAGAAACCATTCGTTCTTCATTTCTTACTCTTCTCTGTTTGCATTTCTTCTTCCAGCAAGTTCTTCATTTCCGGGTTAGGATCTTTTTATTTTCAGTTTGTTCTTATTATGAAGGGCTAAAACCCCTAGATTGATTTTCTTGGAGAATATTGTAATGTAATTTTGAGGTCATTATTTTTAATGTAGTATGTTTTTGTTATTGTTATTTCTTCATAATCTTACTCTGCTTATTTAATTCCATTCTGTTTAATTAAATTTGTATGCTTAATCGGTTTACTTATTCAAATGGAATAAAATAAGATTTTAAATTAGAATGAATTAAGGAAATATACATGCTTAATGAATATTTTCATAATCACGTTTAATAATTATGGTTTGCTTAATTCCATAATATGAGAATAGATTATGTATGTAGGCGATGTTCTTACATATGCTCAATAATTCCTAGATTTTACGATCTTGACTCCTTTTGCTTAATTAGGATGTTTGATTAAAATATTCATTTTTAAATGAAAGTAAAGGAATTATGAATTGGAAAAGACGCTTAGTTGATTAATTCAACTTGAGCTAAGAAATTAACAGTAATGAAAGTATACAAATTATCTTTAGTGAACCAAGGATAAATTTATTTACAATACTCCAAGAAAATCAATCGCTTGTTATTTATTGTTTTAAATCCTATATTTACTTTGTTTTAATTTTAATTGTGACAACAAAATCAATCAAACCCCCCCATTTGTATTTGTATGTTTGTTAAAATTCTGTTTGTAAAAATTAATTTTAAACTTGATTTTTCCTAAATTTTTGTGTTGATCCTTGAGAGAACGACCTAGGTTGACACCCTAGTACTACATTAATTAATTTTAATGTACTAATTTGACGGAATCACGACTGTAAAAATAATCATGTCATAGGTCAAACTCCTCTTGTCAAGGATCTACCTTATCCTCATGCACCATCAAGAAAGGATAAGAAAAGAGAGTATAAAAGATTCCTTTAAATTTTTAAGCAATTACACATAAACATTCCATTTTTTGAGGCATTGGAACAAATGCCAACTTATACCAAGTTTATGAGAGAACTGCTTACTAAGAAAAGGAGGTACAATGAAGAGATAGTTGAACTTGACATAGGCTGTAGTGCTATTTTCCAATACAACATGCTAGAAAAGTCGATAGACCCCAGACGTTTCATCATTCCCGTCTCAATTGGAGGTGTAAATATTGGGAAGGCTTTATTAGATTTGGGGGCAGGCATCAATTTAATGCCCCTAAGTATGATGAAGCGCATTGGTGATCTAGATCCTCAAAGAATAAAAATAACTCTGCAATTAGCTGATAGATCAATCAAGAGACCCTATAGAATTATGGAAGATGTACTTATGAAAGTTGACAAGTTCTACTTCCCCGTAGATTTTGTGGTTTTAGACATGGAGGAGGATACTAAAGTCCCCCTGATTCTTGGAAGACCATTCATGAAAAATGCAAGAGTATTGATTGATGTAGATAATGGTAAGCTCGCAGTCAGAGTTCACAATGAAAAGGTAAATTTTGACGTTTTGAAAGCTATGAAACATCCCTACTCAAAACAAAATTATTTTAAAGTGGATGTCCTTGATGAAGTTTGCCTCTCCGTATCCAAAGGTATGTCTATTTCTGACCTTCTAAATAAGTTATTGATTAACTCTGTTGAATATTTGAATAAGGAAAATGAGAAGCAGATAGACAGGTGTTTAGAAGGACTTGAACGAGGGAAAGAAACTTCTCTTGAATCAAGAAAAATTAAAGAAATCCAAGAAGCACCCATTGAAGAAATCCAGAGGCCGGAATTGAAAGTGCTACCTTCCAACCTAAAGTACATCTTTTTGAATGAAGGTAATCTTAAACTAGTTATCATTAGTAATTTGTTAACTGAAATAGAAGAAGAAAAACTGGTAGAAGTACTGAAGAGAAATCAAGAAGCAATTGGATAGATACTTGAAGATCTGAAAGGTATAAGTCCATCACACTACATGCATAAGATTTTATTGGAAGATGATTTTAAGCCTGTAGCTTAACCTCAAAGGCGCCTCAATCCAACCATGAAAGAGGTAACAAAGAAGGAGGTTCTAAAATTCCTGAAAGCAGGTATCATCTATCCTATTTTTGATAGTGCATGGGTAAGTCCTGTTCAAGTTGTTCTAAAAAAGGGAGGAATACAGTAATTATGAATGATAAAAATGAATTAATCTCAACAAGAACTGTCACAAGTTGTAGAATGTGCATTGATTATAGAAAACTTAATCAAGCAACAAAAAAGACCATTTTCCTCTCCCTTTTATGGATCAAATGCTTGAAAGACTATCTGGACAGGCTTATTATTATTTTCTTGATGGATATCCTGGATATAATTAGATTGTTGTTGACCCTCTTGACCAAGAAAAGATTGCTTTTACATGTCCTTTTGGTATATTTACTTATAGAAAGATGCCATTCAGATTGTGTAATGCATCTGCTACTTTTCAAAGATACATGTTTGCTGTGTTTGCAGATCTAATTGAAAAGAGCATAGAGATTTCCATGGATGACTTCTCAGTTTTTGGGAATTCATTTGAATGATGTCTATCCAACCTGGATATCATACTTAAGTGGTGTATTGAAACAAATTTGGTGTTGAATTGGGAGAAGTGTCACTCCATGGTTAAAGAAAATATTGTACTTGGTCACAAAATTTTTGCAAAGGGTATTGAGGTTGACCAAGCAAAAGTTGAGGTGATCTCTAAACTCCCACCCTTTGTAAATGTGAAAGGTATTATAAGTTTCTTAGGACATGTTAGATTCTATAGAAGGTTTATTCAAGACTTTTCAAAAATTGCTATGCCTTTAACAAACCTTCTAAACAAAGATGTTAAGTTCAAATTTGATGAAGCATGTCTTAAAGCTTTTAATTCCTTAAAAGAAAAATTGGTTTCTGCCCCTATGATTTTTAATCAAGGAAGTTAAACCATATGGAGCAGTGGAGATTAAAGATCCAACTTCCAAAAGAAGTTGGATGGTTAATGGGCAAAGATTGAAACCTTATCTAGGTGGTGAAATCAACAGACTCATCACCATCTGTTATCTGACTGAATTATGATATGCAGGATGTCATGCTATAGACATTAAACCAAGCACTGAATGGGAGGCAACCCATTAATTTTTCTTACTTATGTTTTCTTTAATTTTATAAAAAAATGATTTTATTCAATTTTGGGTTAAGATTGAATTTTTGATAATAAAAAAGGTTGAAATTGCATGAAAATAAGTTATTAAATTAAAAATTAAAGAAAATGAAAAACGAATTCCCACGCATAGCGTCACACTCATGCATAGTATAGGATCAAAATTTTCAACTTGACGCGTAGTGTCCTAGCCACGCGTAGCGTCAGGACCTGTGTTCAATTTTTAAAAATTGAACCCACTCACAAAGTGGAGGCCCAATTAACAAGTTTAAACCTAATTTTCACTCTCTTTGTGCCTCCATTCTTCAAACCCAATTTCTCAAATCCTAAAAACTCTAAACTTCCCATATTCTCTCTTCATTCATCATCGATCCTAAGTAAGTTTTTCTTCCCCTTTCTCTTTAATCATGCGTTTTCAATCTTAGAACTGTATGTGGTTAGGATTAGGATTAGAAAACTATTGGGAATTGATTGCTGTTTATTTTTTGAATGAATGTGTGATAAAGGGGTTACTGATGTGTAACCCCTGTTTTTTAGTTTCAGGAACTGTGACCCTACGCGTAGCGTCAACCTGGCATGTAGCGTGGGAAGAACAGGGCTAATGCTACGCGTCCCCTTGGCGCTACACACCAGGCCCTTGTTTTTGCCTCTTTTTAGTTTTTCTGTTTTAAATGTTTTAATTTGTAAAATATATTTTCTGTTTTGTTTTTAATTATTAAAAAAATTAAAAATAGTTTGTAATAAATATTTGTTGTGTGTTGCTTGTTTTTAATGTAGTTGTATGAATATTTTGTTTTAATGTTTGTTATACTTTCTTGCATGAATTGTAAAAAATGATTTTATTTTAAAAACTCAAAAATATGCATGTGATGTGTGAATTAATTTAGTTATGTTAATTGTTTATAAAAAAACTAAAAATATGAATTTATGTGATGCATGATTTTGAATTTTATGTTTCCTAAATACATGTTGAAAATATGAATTAAATTATTTGTGTGATGTATGTATATTTTGTGAGCTTCAAATTTTATTAAAGTGTTTTAATATTTTAGGATCATTTATATATGTGTGTTTGTTTATTTAATTAGTATATTGTTTTTGATTTTTACAGATGGCTCCAAAGAAGTCTATTCCTTTCAACGGTCCTAAAAAAAGAAGGACCACTAACACCACAACTTCTTTTGAGGACCCTGATTTTCATGAGGAGGAGCAGCTTGAGCCTCGTGATCCTACTAGGTTCAGGACAGATGTGAAGTGGGCTAGGTTCCACCAAATTAAGGGGCAGAAGCTGATATGGGAGCTAGTGCTTGATTTGGGAGCAGGAGACTACCTAGAGCTTTAGGATGAGATCTAGAGGATGAGGTGGGGAAGATTGTTTTCCCTACCCACTGAGGGAGACCCTATATTGGTGTTGAAGTTTTACGCCAACGCCTATGGGACTCGGTAGGATTCGTCGAACATTGGACAGTAATGGAGTAGTTAGGTAAGAGGCAGACACATTACCTATGATATGGACACCATCAGTACCCTCTTGGGTAATCCTTGGGAGCCTACTCTTGAGGATGAGTTATTTTTGGATGACACATAGGAGGAAGGTTAGACTTCTTAATAGCCTTCTAGGTTTCGATTTAGAGGAGTTTGTTCACTTTTTGAGCAAAGATGGTATCTATTTTAACCTTAGCAAGGTTAATAGAGCTCCATCCAACCTCCTCAAGACCCAGCTGACTCCCATTGCTCAGGCGTGGATGTGTCTCATACTCAACAATATTACTCCTGTTACCCACCTTACCAGTTTGCCAGTAGAGGGATATTGTTTTTTCTTCTCTATCCTTCAGCATCACACCATCGATATTACGGCCCTCATTTCGGAGTAGATTCATCAGTATGTACTTGGGCATAAAGTGCATCGTCCAGTTCCTTTCCCTCTTATCATATCTGCCTTACTAAGAAGGCAGGAAGTACAGGTCCCTTCAGCTAAGTTCACTAGTTCATCTGGAAGAGTTCCCAACGTGGTAGTGAACAGATTATATTTTAAGCAGCAGTGTGAGCTTCCACCTATTGATTAGGAGGCTCAACCTAGACAAAGGAAAAGGAGACCTCAACGACCAGCACCTACTGATGAGATGACCCAAGGATTTGCCAGGATGAGCATAGAGCATCAGCATATAATGCAGATGATAGCTGCCTCTCATCGTGCTTATGTACACTTACATGATTCTTTCTATCAATACGGGATCCAAGGAAAGAGTGCACCCTTCATGACACTAGCCGATTTTACAGCTCACGTAGCTTGGCCAGGTGACCAGCTCACATACCCTGAGGTAAGAGGACCATCAGGGGCTCAGACTGATCAGGCAGATTCTGAGGCAGATACTGAGGATGAGGATGACCGGATGCAGGAGGTAGATGACTGAGGACCATTTCATATTTATTTCTACATTTTTATGACTATTTTTACATTTAGTTTACTTTTATATTTAGTTTGATATTTTGGTATATTTTGATATTTCGTCTGGATTATATATTTGTGTGGTTTGATTTTTTGTGGTGTGATTTTCTACTTTATAATTTCTTTTCTCAAAATAAAAATAAAAAACAAGTGTTTTTAATAAAATAAAGTGCTTAAATTTTTGAAAATTGAAAATTTAAGACGCTTGGAGTTGTTACATAATAAGCCGTTTTTAATCATCAATGATCGATTCTTTTGTAACTAAGGCATTTTGATAAAAACCAATTACAATGTTCTTATTAATAATCAAGCTAATTTCAAAAACCTGGTGAGCTGAGAGATCTTTAAACACTTGAGGGTTTCGACATAATTTTCTTCAAATTAGTTTTACTTGATTCTTTGATTTGTGTTGTTATACAGAGGATCTAAGAGTATAATCAAGGTACATTTTTGGTAAACACAAGAACTTAGGGCCAAAAAGCTTACCATGGTAAAATGCATTTATCCTTTGATAGCCATTTTGAGCCTTAAAAATAATTTCTTTGTTACCCCTAGCCCATAAATATTTTTAACCATTCCCTTTATCTGATTGAATAAAATAGCATTTAAACAAAATAAAAAAAATATTTTGAGTGTTCTTAAAAAATGGGGAGTGAAATTAAAACTTAGCCTTTTAAAATTATCAGTGATGCATGTATATGAAAAATGAAAAACAAAAAATGAAAAAGAAATATATGTGCAAAATCAAAGTAAAGAAACAATGAAAAGGATTAAGTTGGGGGTATTTATAAAAAAAAAAAAAGAAGTGGGATTTTGGGTCAAGAAAAGCACTATAAATTATGAAATGCTTTCTTATGATTTCAGGTGTTTGATTTCTAAGAAAAACCATAAATTCTTGTAACCAAACCTTATTACAACCTTTGAAAAGACCTTGTGACTCTTGTTTGATTTTGTATAAATGACAATTGATAAGAAGAAAATCAAAATTAAATTTGTTTGATTTTATTATCGATTGAGCTGACAAGTTACCTTTTGACAGAGATAAACACTTGTGATGTAAGCCTTGAAATAAGCGTTATTAATAAGACATTGTGTAAGTTTTTCCTTCCAGCCTCTTTTGCACAAGATTTCTATTTTTGATCATTCCAAACGGTAAATTGTAAATTACTTCATGTTTACAGTCAATACACTCTCTTAATAGAGTAGATACACAAATGAAAGCTCTAACCAATTCTAACTCTCAAGATGAGAGGATATACAAATGTATTTCAAGATACAAGAAATAGAGCTTACAAGGCACAAAATAGAGTAAAGGATTTGTAGCTTCTTGTTGTTTTTTTTTGTGCTTGTGTTCCTCTTCAATTTATAGAGCCAAAATAGCTGTTGAGGTGTGCCCTTCGTTCTTCATAGCCGTTGCACTTAGTGGAAATTTGAAGAATGGTGGAGACATGAGCTGGTTTCCCACTTAAATGTGTTTTTCCACTAGCGTAATCGATTACACCCTCGCGTTGTAATCGATTAGCTTCAAGTCAGAGAGTCACTAATCGATTATTTCAATTCCTGTAATCGATTAGCATCAATACCTGATGCATTTAATTTGATTTCGCAGCTTCCTAATCGATTAGCACGTCTTGTAATCGATTACCTTGATTCCAGTGGCTTCCTAATCGATTGTATAGCTTACTTAATCGATTAGATATTATACCTGATACATTTAATCCCAATTTTGATAATTGTAATCGATTAGCTTCAAATGTATAATCGATTATGTTAATTCCAGTGAGTTCATAATCGATTATTTCAAGTGTGTAATCGATTATCTTAATTCCAGTGACTTCATAATCGATTATCTTCATTCCCATAATCGATTAGCTTCAATCCTGATGCAGTTTCTTCCAAAACAGAAAGATCCTAATCGATTAGCATAAGTGACATAATCGATTATCTTCGCTGTTACTTAGCACCTGATTCCATATCTTTGTTTTTGCATAGGTTTCTTCAAGAGTGTTTTGTCATTATCAAAATCTTTGAACATCCTTGAACCTGTATACATATTCAAACACAAATGTATGATTTAAGTATGAAGGTGGGAATATTGTTGTATATTGTTTTGTTATTGTGTGATTAATTTTGTGTGACTATGTTAAAAAAAAGAATTAAAAATAAAAGATTTTGTGTGTGTTTTTGTTTTAAAAAGGCATGTTTTATTGGAATTTTAAGATATGCATGAGTAACAGGTAAATTATTTCATGTCTGATATGAGCTTAATGATATGTTATAATTTGAACTCAAGCAATTTTGGTATGATGAGAATGACATGATAATTGATAGATGATCATATATGATAGAATTATACCTTGTGAGATTTTTGAGCTTTAAAATTTGATGGATCACTTTACGCCATCTGAATTCTTTCATGTGTGATTAATTCTTGAAAGCTTACATCCTAATTTTTGTCTTGTTTCTTGATGATACTTGAAACTCATATGAATGTATTTGAAATGATACAGGCATTTTGTTCAATTGAGCCACTAAGCCATATAAGCCTACCATGAATAAATTATCTCTTGCTAGCCATTTTGAGCTTATTTAACTGTTTTCTTGTTGCAGCTCAAATAAGCCATGGATGAAAAACCAAAAATATACCTACCTTAAGGAATATATTGGAGCTCTGGAATCAAGTCAAAATTAGGCATTCAAATAAGTGTGGGAGTATCAAAAATTACAACTCTTGTTCCAAATGTTATGCAATCTCATTAATAAAAAAAAATATTTATTATGATTGCGACCAAATATCATACAATAAATGTTTTACCCTCACTGTTTGCCAGTTAAATTAATTGCTTTATCATTCTTTTTGGTATTTAAAAAAATAAAAAAAATTCCATCCATTTTAATCTTGGCCACATTACAACCCTACAAAGCCCTGTTGATCTATACATGCATTTAAGTTGATTGTGGAATTGAGAAACTTGCCAAATTTTTAGACTGTCTATTTTTCAGGAAATGTTTAGAGAGTATACACAAACCTTAAACACTTGAGAGTTGAGAGTATGTCTTGTGAGGTTCTATCACTTATGATCTTCTTTTCAGTTTAATTTAATTTTCACATGCCTAAGTGTTTGAATGATTTTTATATATATCTTGATGCTCTGTATCTTGCATGTTGAATAACTCTTGTTTTTTCTGTATATTGCTAAGATTTCATGCCAATTCTGTGTGTTGTTTTCAACTTAATATTTTCAATAAATTGTGATACTTGTTTTTTTTTGCCCGGGAGTGCAAAAGAATAAGTGTGGGAGTATTTGATGATGCATGATTTATCTTTAATTCTTCACTTTAAATGTTTATAATTTGCCATCACTTAGTGTGTAATATATTGCATTTTAACACATTTTCATCATTTGAGCTTTATGTAATATTTGATTTTTAATATGTGCCAAAAGAAAATGGATCCAAGAACTCAAGAATTCCAATCCAAAATGAAGATCAAAGTGCCTAAGGATCAAGGGAATCAAGGAATATGCAAAAGGATCTCAAAAAGGGTGGAAAAATACACAAAGAATGGAGAATCAGGTGAATGAATCGATTCATCCCCCACTTGAATCGATTCATACGGTTTAATGCACCCAGGATGTGAATTTTTGAAGCTTCACTAGTAGAAAAGTACCATTTCACATCGTAGAGTTCATCACGGTTTAACAAAAAACGATGTGAAATATAAAAGCGGTGGCATTTTTGTAAATAAACAAAACATTAGAAAACATTTCACATCAGTTTTTAAAAAAAACCGATGTGGAAAATAGTTTATCACATCGGTTTTATAAAACCGATGTTACATATTGACGCGGTGGCAATTTTGAAATTATGTAAAATGTTTCATAAGCATATTAGACCACGCTTTTTAAGAAACCGATGTGAAAAATGCATAAAAAAATAAAAATCAACATTAGTTTAATTAATTACATAATATATATTTAATTACATAATTCTTTGTTTTTCTTAAAATTAAAATAATAAAAGATTCAACATCGGTTTTAGCCAATAACCGATGTGGAAGAACGAAATTTTCCTTCTCGCACGTTAGCGTTAATTAGCGTCAGGAGTATTTTTTGAATTACATACCACATCGGTTTTTTAAAAACCGATGTGAAATATCGTCCGACATTGTGCTTTTCATTCTCGCGCATTTAATTAGCGCCAGGAGTATTTTTTGAATTACATACCACATCGGTTTTTTAAAAACCGATGTGAAATATAGGAGATACCACATCGGTTTTTTTAAAAACCGATGTGAAATATCGTCCGACATTGTGCTTTTCATTCTCGCGTGTTTAATTAGCGCCAGGAGTATTTTTTGAATTACATACCACATCGATTTTTTAAAAACCGATGTGAAATAGAGGAGATACCACATCGGTTTTTTTAAAAACCGATGTGAAATATAGCGTTTAATTTTTTTATTTGCCTGACATTATGCTTTTTCTTGTTTAAGTTATTTTTTTGGCTAAAAGGGGGATACCACATCGGTTTTTTGAAAAACCGATGTGGAATATAATGTAACTTTATTTTAATTTATATATGGTATCAGTGTGCAACTTTCCTTTTATTATTTTTTCATTACAAAGTAGCACATTACGCTCTCTCTCGCGAATGGTATGCTCCCAATATGTGTGCTCTCCATCTCATTTCTCCATTACGCGTTTTGTAATATGATAGTTTTGTAACAATGTACAGCTCTTCATCTCCACATCGTGCTCCACCCATGTTTAAAGGTCGTGAGCAGCTCTCCAACAGCCATTGCAAAATCATGTTAAAGCTTCATATTGATCTTACGTACAAGCTTCTCCAATTTTATCTTCTCTAACTCCACATCTTGAACTTCATCCTTGTAAGTTTCTTCCATTTCTCATCTATATATGACTTGCTTTTTTTGTGTTGAAAATGTTGTCTTGAATATGTGTATATATGTTTTTGCCTTTATATTATGTATTAAATTCTAACCTAAACCATGTATAAAACAATGTTTGGTGTTATATATGATACATTGACATATGATTTTAATTGGTGTTGATACATTATTTTCTATATTTGTTGTATAGATGTATGTCCAGGAATTGTCATGAAAAAATAAATATATTCAGGATGAATATTGAAAATTAACTTGATCAGGTTTTGTTAACAAAATTAATAATAGAATATAAAAAATAAAAAAAGTAAAAAAACTATTTTTTCACATCGGTTTTAACCGATGTTAGATGTCCCTTTTCACATCGGTTTTTTTAAAAAACCGATGTTAGATGTCCCTTTTTCACATCGGTTTATTGCAAAACCGTTATTAAATGTCCTCATTTTCACATCGGTTTTTCAGGAAAACCGATGTTAGATCTTTTTTTCACATCGGTTTTAAAACCGATGTGAGATGTCCCTATATTTCACAACGGCCAGATCCACATCGGTATGAAAACCGATGTGAAATGTCCAAAAAAAACCGATGTTAAATCTTGTTTTTGCACTAGTGCTTGAATCGATTCATTAGCATTTTGAATCGATTCATCAGCATTTTGAATTGATTCATTCGGGTTTTAAAGGGTTGAATCAATTCTTCCCATATTTGAATCGATTCATACGTTTATTTTTAGGCCAGAATTGCATTTGGAACGCATGAATCGATTCATTTCACCATTGAATTGATTCATGAGTGAATTATTGGCCCAGGATCACATTTTCGAGCTTCTGGATGGTGGGCAAGGCATTGAAGTTGATAATGGAGCACTGAAGTTGATAATGGAGCACCATGGACTTGTTAATTAAAGAGTGCACCTTCCATTACAAATTGTTTATGGCATTGGCTTGCTTTTGGACTCCTATAAATAGGCACCATGAGAGAGCATCAGGGACATCAATTCCTTCAGAAACCATTCGTTCTTCATTTCTTACTCTTCTCTGTTTGCATTTCTTCTTCCAGCAAGTTCTTCATTTCCGGGTTAGGATCTTTTTATTTTCAGTTTGTTCTTATTATGAAGGGCTAAAACCCCTAGATTGATTTTCTTGGAGAATATTGTAATGTAATTTTGAGGTCATTATTTTTAATGTAGTATGTTTTTGTTATTGTTATTTCTTCATAATCTTACTCTGCTTATTTAATTCCATTCTGTTTAATTAAATTTGTATGCTTAATCGGTTTACTTATTCAAATGGAATAAAATAAGATTTTAAATTAGAATGAATTAAGGAAATATACATGCTTAATGAATATTTTCATAATCACGTTTAATAATTATGGTTTGCTTAATTCCATAATATGAGAATAGATTATGTATGTAGGCGATGTTCTTACATATGCTCAATAATTCCTAGATTTTACGATCTTGACTCCTTTTGCTTAATTAGGATGTTTGATTAAAATATTCATTTTTAAATGAAAGTAAAGGAATTATGAATTGAAAAAGACGCTTAGTTGATTAATTCAACTTGAGCTAAGAAATTAACAGTAATGAAAGTATACAAATTATCTTTAGTGAACCAAGGATAAATTTATTTACAATACTCCAAGAAAATCAATCGCTTGTTATTTATTGTTTTAAATCCTATATTTACTTTGTTTTAATTTTAATTGTGACAACAAAATCAATCAAACCCCCCCATTTGTATTTGTATGTTTGTTAAAATTCTGTTTGTAAAAATTAATTTTAAACTTGATTTTTCCTAAATTTTTGTGTTGATCCTTGAGAGAACGACCTAGGTTGACACCCTAGTACTACATTAATTAATTTTAATGTACTAATTTGACGGAATCACGACTGTAAAAATAATCACGTCATAGGTCAAACTCCTCTTGTCAAGGATCTACCTTATCCTCATGCACCATCAAGAAAGGATAAGAAAAGAGAGTATAAAAGATTCCTTTAAATTTTTAAGCAATTACACATAAACATTCCATTTTTTGAGGCATTGGAACAAATGCCAACTTATACCAAGTTTATGAGAGAACTGCTTACTAAGAAAAGGAGGTACAATGAAGAGATAGTTGAACTTGACATAGGCTGTAGTGCTATTTTCCAATACAACATGCTAGAAAAGTCGATAGACCCCAGACGTTTCATCATTCCCGTCTCAATTGGAGGTGTAAATATTGGGAAGGCTTTATTAGATTTGGGGGCAGGCATCAATTTAATGCCCCTAAGTATGATGAAGCGCATTGGTGATCTAGATCCTCAAAGAATAAAAATAACTCTGCAATTAGCTGATAGATCAATCAAGAGACCCTATGGAATTATGGAAGATGTACTTATGAAAGTTGACAAGTTCTACTTCCCCGTAGATTTTGTGGTTTTAGACATGGAGGAGGATACTAAAGTCCCCCTGATTCTTGGAAGACCATTCATGAAAAATGCTAGAGTATTGATTGATGTAGATAATGGTAAGCTCGCAGTCAGAGTTCACAATGAAAAGGTAAATTTTGACGTTTTGAAAGCTATGAAACATCCCTACTCAAAACAAAATTATTTTAAAGTGGATGTCCTTGATGAAGTTTGCCTCTCCGTATCCAAAGGTATGTCTATTTCTGACCTTCTAAATAAGTTATTGATTAACTCTGTTGAATATTTGAATAAGGAAAATGAGAAGCAGATAGACAGGTGTTTAGAAGGACTTGAACGAGGGAAAGAAACTTCTCTTGAATCAAGAAAAATTAAAGAAATCCAAGAAGCACCCATTGAAGAAATCCAGAGGCCGGAATTGAAAGTGCTACCTTCCAACCTAAAGTACATCTTTTTGAATGAAGGTAATCTTAAACTAGTTATCATTAGTAATTTGTTAACTGAAATAGAAGAAGAAAAACTGGTAGAAGTACTGAAGAGAAATCAAGAAGCAATTGGATAGATACTTGAAGATCTGAAAGGTATAAGTCCATCACACTACATGCATAAGATTTTATTGGAAGATGATTTTAAGCCTGTAGCTTAACCTCAAAGGCGCCTCAATCCAACCATGAAAGAGGTAACAAAGAAGGAGGTTCTAAAATTCCTGAAAGCAGGTATCATCTATCCTATTTTTGATAGTGCATGGGTAAGTCCTGTTCAAGTTGTTCTAAAAAAGGGAGGAATACAGTAATTATGAATGATAAAAATGAATTAATCTCAACAAGAACTGTCACAAGTTGTAGAATGTGCATTGATTATAGAAAACTTAATCAAGCAACAAAAAAGACCATTTTCCTCTCCCTTTTATGGATCAAATGCTTGAAAGACTATCTGGACAGGCTTATTATTATTTTCTTGATGGATATCCTGGATATAATTAGATTGTTGTTGACCCTCTTGACCAAGAAAAGATTGTTTTTACATGTCCTTTTGGTATATTTACTTATAGAAAGATGCCATTCAGATTGTGTAATGCATCTGCTACTTTTCAAAGATACATGTTTGCTGTGTTTGCAGATCTAATTGAAAAGAGCATAGAGATTTCCATGGATGACTTCTCAGTTTTTGGGAATTCATTTGAATGATGTCTATCCAACCTGGATATCATACTTAAGTGGTGTATTGAAACAAATTTGGTGTTGAATTGGGAGAAGTGTCACTCCATGGTTAAAGAAAATATTGTACTTGGTCACAAAATTTTTGCAAAGGGTATTGAGGTTGACCAAGCAAAAGTTGAGGTGATCTCTAAACTCCCACCCTTTGTAAATGTGAAAGGTATTATAAGTTTCTTAGGACATGTTAGATTCTATAGAAGGTTTATTCAAGACTTTTCAAAAATTGCTATGCCTTTAACAAACCTTCTAAACAAAGATGTTAAGTTCAAATTTGATGAAGCATGTCTTAAAGCTTTTAATTCCTTAAAAGAAAAATTGGTTTCTGCCCCTATGATTGTTTCTTATAACTGGAACTTACCCTTTGAACTTATGTGCGATGCAAGTGATTATGTTGTTGGAGCTGTTTTAGGTCAAAGGTATGAAAAGGTTTTTAGGGTTATACACTATGCTAGTAAAGTTTTGAATAAAAATCAAATAAATTATGCAACTACTGAAAAAGAGTTACTAGCCATAGTATATGCCCTAGAAAAAGTTAGATCATATTTGATTGGCTCAAAAATAATTATTTTTACTGATCATGTAGCCATTAAATATCTTTTGACCAAAACTGACTTAAAACCTCGATTAATTTGATGGATTTTTCTCCTTTAGGAATATGATCTTGAAATCAAAGATAAGAAGGGTAATGAAAATATGGTCGCTAACCATCTTTCTAGATTGATGAATGATGAGGTCACTGCTAAAGAAAGAGAATGTTTGGAAGAATTTCCTGATAAAAAACTTTTTGAAATAACAAAGCGGCCATGGTTTGCTGATATAGATAATTTTAATACGTCAGAAATTCTTCCAAATGATTTAACTTCGCAGCAAAGAAATTTTTTTCAAAGATGTAAAATATTTTGTTTGGGATGACCCTCATTTATTCAAAATTGGTGTGGATAATTTATTACGTCATTGTGTGTCTGATTGGGAAATGAAAGATGTGTTGTGGCATAGCCATAAATCACCTTATGAAGGTCATTTTAATGGTGAGAGGACCGCTGCAAAAATTCTTTAATCAGGTCTGTATTGGCCCTCTATTTTTAAAGATTCTCACTCATTTATGCAAGCTTGTGATAACTGCCAAAGAACAGGTAATGTTAACAGGAGGCAAGAAATACCTCTCACAAACATCCAAGAGGTTGAGTTATTTGATTGCTGGTGTATTGATTTCATGGGACCCTTCCCTTATTCTCAATTCAATCAATATATCCTTTTGGCAGTTGATTATGTTTCAAAATGGGTAGAAGCAATCGCTTCACCTAATGCTGACACCAAAACTGTAGTGAATTTCTTGAAGAAAAATATTTTTTATAAATTTGGAACACCAAAAATTTCGATTAGTGATAGAGGTTCATATTTTTGTAACAAAGTTCTTCAAAAAGTGTTACAGTATTATGGAGTGAGGCATAAGGTGGCCATAGCATATTATCCACAAACCAATGGACATGTTGAGATTTCAAATCGGGAAGTGAAAAGAATTTTGGCAAAGATTGTGTCTTATTCCAGAAAGGATTCGTCACAAAAACCTGATGATGCACTCTGGGCATACAAAACTGCATTTAAAACCCCCATTGGCCTTTTCCCTGTTCAGATGATCTATGGAAAAGCTTTTCATCTTTTAGTAAAGATGGAACATAAGGCATACTAGGCATTAAAATTCCTCAACTTTAATCAGAATACAACAGCTGACAAAAGGAAGTTACAATTACTTGAGTGAGAGGAAATAAGGAACAATGCTTATGAGTCTTCTAGATGCTACAAAAGTAAGGTAAGAGCTTACCATGACAAGAATTAAAGAAGAGACACTTCCCACCAGGTCAGCAAGTTTTACTATTTAATTCAAGATTAAAATTGTTTCCTGGTAAATGGAAATCTAAGTGGTCAAGCCCATTTTTAATCAAGGAAGTTAAACCATATGGAGCAGTGGAGATTAAAGATCCAACTTCCAAAAGAAGTTGGATGGTTAATGGGCAAAGATTGAAACCTTATCTAGGTGGTGAAATCAACAGACTCATCACCATCTGTTATCTGACTGAATTATGATATGCAGGATGTCATGCTAGAGACATTAAACCAAGCACTGAATGGGAGGCAACCCATTAATTTTTCTTACTTATGTTTTCTTTAATTTTATAAAAAAATGATTTTATTCAATTTTGGGTTAAGATTGAATTTTTGATAATAAAAAAGGTTGAAATTGCATGAAAATAAGTTATTAAATTAAAAATTAAAGAAAATGAAAAACGAATTCCCACGCATAGCGTCACACTCATGCATAGTATAGGATCAAAATTTTCAACTTGACGCGTAGTGTCCTAGCCACGCGTAGCGTCAGGACCTGTGTTCAATTTTTAAAAATTGAACCCACTCACAAAGTGGAGGCCCAATTAACAAGTTTAAACCTAATTTTCACTCTCTTTGTGCCTCCATTCTTCAAACCCAATTTCTCAAATCCTAAAAACTCTAAACTTCCCATATTCTCTCTTCATTCATCATCGATCCTAAGTAAGTTTTTCTTCCCCTTTCTCTTTAATCATGCGTTTTCAATCTTAGAACTGTATGTGGTTAGGATTAGGATTAGAAAACTATTGGGAATTGATTGCTGTTTATTTTTTGAATGAATGTGTGATAAAGGGGTTACTGATGTGTAACCCCTGTTTTTTAGTTTCAGGAACTGTGACCCTACGCGTAGCGTCAACCTGGCATGTAGCGTGGGAAGAACAGGGCTAATGCTACGCGTCCCCTTGGCGCTACACACCAGGCCCTTGTTTTTGCCTCTTTTTAGTTTTTCTGTTTTAAATGTTTTAATTTGTAAAATATATTTTCTGTTTTGTTTTTAATTATTAAAAAAATTAAAAATAGTTTGTAATAAATATTTGTTGTGTGTTGCTTGTTTTTAATGTAGTTGTATGAATATTTTGTTTTAATGTTTGTTATACTTTCTTGCATGAATTGTAAAAAATGATTTTATTTTAAAAACTCAAAAATATGCATGTGATGTGTGAATTAATTTAGTTATGTTAATTGTTTATAAAAAAACTAAAAATATGAATTTATGTGATGCATGATTTTGAATTTTATGTTTCCTAAATACATGTTGAAAATATGAATTAAATTATTTGTGTGATGTATGTATATTTTGTGAGCTTCAAATTTTATTAAAGTGTTTTAATATTTTAGGATCATTTATATATGTGTGTTTGTTTATTTAATTAGTATATTGTTTTTGATTTTTACAGATGGCTCCAAAGAAGTCTATTCCTTTCAACGGTCCTAAAAAAAGAAGGACCACTAACACCACAACTTCTTTTGAGGACCCTGATTTTCATGAGGAGGAGCAGCTTGAGCCTCGTGATCCTACTAGGTTCAGGACAGACGTGAAGTGGGCTAGGTTCCACCAAATTAAGGGGCAGAAGCTGATATGGGAGCTAGTGCTTGATTTGGGAGCAGGAGACTACCTAGAGCTTTAGGATGAGATCTAGAGGATGAGGTGGGGAAGATTGTTTTCCCTACCCACTGAGGGAGACCCTATATTGGTGTTGAAGTTTTACGCCAACGCCTATGGGACTCGGTAGGATTCGTCGAACATTGGACAGTAATGGAGTAGTTAGGTAAGAGGCAGACACATTACCTATGATATGGACACCATCAGTACCCTCTTGGGTAATCCTTGGGAGCCTACTCTTGAGGATGAGTTATTTTTGGATGACACATAGGAGGAAGGTTAGACTTCTTAATAGCCTTCTAGGTTTCGATTTAGAGGAGTTTGTTCACTTTTTGAGCAAAGATGGTATCTATTTTAACCTTAGCAAGGTTAATAGAGCTCCATCCAACCTCCTCAAGACCCAGCTGACTCCCATTGCTCAGGCGTGGATGTGTCTCATACTCAACAATATTACTCCTGTTACCCACCTTACCAGTTTGCCAGTAGAGGGATATTGTTTTTTCTTCTCTATCCTTCAGCATCACACCATCGATATTACGGCCCTCATTTCGGAGTAGATTCATCAGTATGTACTTGGGCATAAAGTGCATCGTCCAGTTCCTTTCCCTCTTATCATATCTGCCTTACTAAGAAGGCAGGAAGTACAGGTCCCTTCAGCTAAGTTCACTAGTTCATCTGGAAGAGTTCCCAACGTGGTAGTGAACAGATTATATTTTAAGCAGCAGTGTGAGCTTCCACCTATTGATTAGGAGGCTCAACCTAGACAAAGGAAAAGGAGACCTCAACGACCAGCACCTACTGATGAGATGACCCAAGGATTTGCCAGGATGAGCATAGAGCATCAGCATATAATGCAGATGATAGCTGCCTCTCATCGTGCTTATGTACACTTACATGATTCTTTCTATCAATACGGGATCCAAGGAAAGAGTGCACCCTTCATGACACTAGCCGATTTTACAGCTCACGTAGCTTGGCCAGGTGACCAGCTCACATACCCTGAGGTAAGAGGACCATCAGGGGCTCAGACTGATCAGGCAGATTCTGAGGCAGATACTGAGGATGAGGATGACCGGATGCAGGAGGTAGATGACTGAGGACCATTTCATATTTATTTCTACATTTTTATGACTATTTTTACATTTAGTTTACTTTTATATTTAGTTTGATATTTTGGTATATTTTGATATTTCGTCTGGATTATATATTTGTGTGGTTTGATTTTTTGTGGTGTGATTTTCTACTTTATAATTTCTTTTCTCAAAATAAAAATAAAAAACAAGTGTTTTTAATAAAATAAAGTGCTTAAATTTTTGAAAATTGAAAATTTAAGACGCTTGGAGTTGTTACATAATAAGCCGTTTTTAATCATCAATGATCGATTCTTTTGTAACTAAGGCATTTTGATAAAAACCAATTACAATGTTCTTATTAATAATCAAGCTAATTTCAAAAACCTGGTGAGCTGAGAGATCTTTAAACACTTGAGGGTTTCGACATAATTTTCTTCAAATTAGTTTTACTTGATTCTTTGATTTGTGTTGTTATACAGAGGATCTAAGAGTATAATCAAGGTACATTTTTGGTAAACACAAGAACTTAGGGCCAAAAAGCTTACCATGGTAAAATGCATTTATCCTTTGATAGCCATTTTGAGCCTTAAAAATAATTTCTTTGTTACCCCTAGCCCATAAATATTTTTAACCATTCCCTTTATCTGATTGAATAAAATAGCATTTAAACAAAATAAAAAAAATATTTTGAGTGTTCTTAAAAAATGGGGAGTGAAATTAAAACTTAGCCTTTTAAAATTATCAGTGATGCATGTATATGAAAAATGAAAAACAAAAAATGAAAAAGAAATATATGTGCAAAATCAAAGTAAAGAAACAATGAAAAGGATTAAGTTGGGGGTATTTATAAAAAAAAAAAAAGAAGTGGGATTTTGGGTCAAGAAAAGCACTATAAATTATGAAATGCTTTCTTATGATTTCAGGTGTTTGATTTCTAAGAAAAACCATAAATTCTTGTAACCAAACCTTATTACAACCTTTGAAAAGACCTTGTGACTCTTGTTTGATTTTGTATAAATGACAATTGATAAGAAGAAAATCAAAATTAAATTTGTTTGATTTTATTATCGATTGAGCTGACAAGTTACCTTTTGACAGAGATAAACACTTGTGATGTAAGCCTTGAAATAAGCGTTATTAATAAGACATTGTGTAAGTTTTTCCTTCCAGCCTCTTTTGCACAAGATTTCTATTTTTGATCATTCCAAACGGTAAATTGTAAATTACTTCATGTAGTGGTAAATTTTTGGACTTTTTCAAAAATTTGATTTCAAAAAGATTGTTTTGTTCTAGTTTGTTTTGCTCAAGGGTGAGCAATTTCCTAAGTTGGGGGTATTTGTTAGTCCTCAAATTTACTGTTATTTTCTTAATAAAAAGTGTGTTAAAAATATAAAATTTATTTTAAATTATAATAAATTTAGCTTTTAATTGTAATAAATAGAAACTATTGAATTTGAACTGCCATGGTCCATTTTCTCTAGTTTTGTAGTAAAAAGTCGACGATTTAAGGAGAAAATTCATTCAAATCTAAAGAGCTGATGCGTAGTATCAACTGTTAACCAAGTGGCCTCAATTACTCAAGAGGGGGGGGCATGAATTGAGTATTAAAAATTTTACTTGGAATGCTTTTAAAATTAATTCTTTAATAAATATGCTTGAAGAAAAAGATAAATTTAATCACAAGTAAATAACAATTTAAACACAAGATAAAATAATAAGCACTTAATGTATGGTAAGTGAATTCACTTAGAGAGTTTAAGTAATATTCAAGATAACAATTAAGAATATCAAATTAAACGTTACACTATTTTGAACACTTAGAAGGTAATAATTAATTTTAGCACAATTCAAGAATATTACTTAAATAACTTTAACAATTTTAATCTAAGTGATTTACAAATGTTATCAAACTAAAAGAACATGCACTTTAATATTAACAAGTAAATTAATAAAGTTGCTTAATTAATTAAATTATAAACACAAATATTTAGCAAACAATTTTAAGTACACAAATTAAATGAGTGTAGGGAAGAGAGATTTGCAAACTGATATATACGAGTTCCACCACACCGGTGTACGTCTCACCTCTAAGCAACCCACTTAGAGGATTTCCACTATTGGAGATTAAAGATACAACTTTTAGAAATCGTGGCTTCCTAGTGTCCCACACTCAAGAACCCAATTCTTACAAGTACAAGGGCACCCCACCCAATCTCTTAATCTCACAATTACAAGGTTGAAACCCCAACCCAAACCTCTAGAATTTTTGGTGTTTAGGTGTACAAAGATAACTCTCCAAAGAGTGGATATACAAATTAAAGCACTTGAGAATATTTTCCTTTCTAAGAAAGAATATGCAAATTTAGCACACAAAAATTATTTTCCTCTCTTAGAAAATAATATACAAATTTTAGCACTCAAAATGATTTTTCTTTCTCAAGAAATAATATTTAAGTTTAGCTCTTAAAAATAATTTTGCTCACAAAACTCACTCTCAAAATAATTTTCCAAATAATAAAAAGAGAGAGTAATTGAGAAACAGAGAGCAACGAGAGAAAAATAGAGAAAGCAGCGTGAGGAAGGAAGAATGGAATAGCTTACTGTTGGTGTGTTTCTGCCTTCAGTTCCTTCTCTATTTATAGAGTTTCAATGGCAAGGTTTTCCACTCCCGGTTTCATGATTTGTGCAATTAATTTGAATTTTGTCTTCCTCCATGTTTCTTGCATGCTTGATTTCTGGGTTGGAGAAGGAGATTGTCTGCTTCAATTAATGCAACGCCGTTTCAATTCGAGTCTCAAGAGAGGAATCAACGGAGTTGAAGTTTTTGAAAATGTGTACTGATATTTTCCATGATTCAACGCATGATTCCAACTATGAATCAATTCCTCCAGGCTATTTTTTTCATCAAAAGCAGCGAATGAATCGATTCCTGGCAAGGGGAATCAATTCCCAGCATCATGTTTCGATTCCTTGCTTGTGTGAATCAATTCCTGGGTCCAAACTTCATGATGAATCGATTCCCAAAGGGGGGAATCGATTCCCAGCCCCATGAATCGATTCCTAGCTTGATTTTTGCCGAGAAAATTCATTTCTTCATCCATGAATCTATTCCCAGCATTGGTGAATCGATTCTTACACCTGATGCTTCAATTTTCATTCATTTTTCACTCTTTGGAAA
Organism: Clitoria ternatea; assembly: GCA_037962975.1. Lineage (NCBI taxonomy): Eukaryota > Viridiplantae > Streptophyta > Magnoliopsida > Fabales > Fabaceae > Clitoria > Clitoria ternatea. The sequence continues at coordinate 42,676,648 of CM075669.1, read as the reverse complement.
TGTAATTGCATATGGTTTGATTCTTTTGGTTCTTAGGCACTTTGATAACTATTTTTCACTTGTTTAATACCTTTGTAAATACCTTGAATCAATTCTTTGAAGTTCATCAATTTTTACATCATGACACATAATTAATTGCTTGATTTCTTGATCCGTATAAGATTGAATTGCTTCTAATTAATCGCTTTGCACAATATCCTTTACATATCTTCATTTGTTGTGTCATTATCAAAACCTACATCAACATATAAATACATTTCCCCCCTTTTTGATGATGACAACAAATGTTCATCTCTCGGGATGTTAGTTTCATAACATTTCAATTATATGGCATAAATGACTCCCCCTTTCTCATATAGTTTGATACCACATGTTATACATATCATACATAAAATTGAATACCACTTTGTCATTTACTCATGTAATTGGATATCACTTGTTGTAAAGAAATATTTGTAAAGCTCCCCCTTAATCATGCAATTTCAACAAGGATAGATATAGATGTTGATCTCCCCCTTTAATCATTCAATAGATACCATTATAACGTCATGATATTCTCTCCCCCTTTGACATCATCAAAAAAACATTGAAGAATATATATCATTTGAAAATAGATACATTTTATAGAGATAGATACCATATCTATATAAAACTCCCTCTAAAACATGCAACATATATCACAGAGTAATTCAAAGTATGTAGGCAAGCATAATGATATTTTCTCCTCCTTTGTCTAAGCAAAGTCTCATGGGAATCGATTCATATGAATCGATCTAGCTGTTTTAGCGCAGGTTTGATGAATAATGTTACTAGAAGGGTGTTTTGTGAGGGGTTATACAAGGATTAAAATTTTACAATTTGCCAATGATTTTTATTGCACGAGAGAGTCAAGAAAATCAAAGGTCATTTGACATTTTGTATTTGAGATCCATGTGGTGTATAGGAGATTATTTGGTGTCAAAAATATGTTTAATTAAGTAGGGACTACCCTGGAACTCAATGAGACAAGAGATTTGTGAAGCATTAACATGATTATTGAAAATGTAATTGGCTTTTTAATGAAAAGATTTGACCATATATCACAAAGTAAATTACTATGTTCAAAGAAATAAGAATTTTATGAAAGAGATAAGTTAAAATCTTTAAGTTAAAGATTTGTAAAACTATGTTCTAAGAGTAAGAAAATGTGATAAAAATAAATCAATTAAACAATTTCCAAAATTCCTAATTCCCTTCTAATATTTATAAATTGTTCTTTCGAAAGGGGTTTAGTAAAAATATCTGCCAATTGTTTTGAAGTTTCAACATATTCAAGAACACAATCTCCTTTCAAAACATGGTCTCTTATAAAATGATGTGTTATCTCAATATGTTTAGTCCTAGAGTGCATGACAGGATTTTTGGAGATGTTTATGGCGCTAGTGTTATCACATTTAATAGGCACTTTGTTTAAAATAACACCAAAGTCAAGAAGTTGTTGTCTCATCCAAAGGATTTGAGTACAACAACTGCTAGCTGCTATATATTCTGCCTCAACTGTTGATAAAGCAACACTTACTTGTTTCTTGTTATGCCAAGAAACAAGGGAACTACCAAGTAAATGACATGTGCCACTAGCACTTTTTCTATCAAGTTTACAACCAGCAAAGTCAGAATCAGAATATCCTATTAGAATACATTCAACGCCTTTCGGATACCATAAACTAACATTTTGAATACCCACAAGATATTTTAAAATTCTTTTTGCGGCAGTAAGATGTGATTCTTTAGGACATGCTTAATATCAAACGCACATAATACTACAAACATAATATCGGGTTTACTAGTTGTTAAGTAAAGTAAGGATCTAATCATACCTCGGTATTTAGTTATTTTAACGTCCTTACCCTTCTCATCTTTGTCTAAGTAGCAAGAAGTACTTATTGGTGTGGCTATTTCATTTGCTTTATCCATTTCAAACCTTTTGAGTAGTTCTTTGTAGTATTTTGTTTGACTAATGAAAGTTCCATCTTTTGTTTGCTTAATTTGTAGCCCAAGGAAGAATGTGAGTTCTCCCATCATGGACATTTTGAATTCATCTTGCATAATCTTGGAAAACTCTTGACAAAGAATTTTGTTAGTAGCACCAAATATTATGTCATCACATAAACTTGTACCAAAAGAATGTCATTATTTTTGTGTTTTATAAACAGTGTAGTATCAACCTTTCCTCTTTCAAAGTCATTTTCTAAAAGGAACTTACTAAGTCTTTCATACCAAGCTCTTGGAGCTTGTTTCAAACCATATAAAGCTTTTCTCAATTTAAAAACATGGTTCGGAAATTTGTGATTTTCAAAACCGGGAGGTTGATCTACATAAATTTCTTCTTGAATATAGCCATTTAGAAAAGCGCTTTTGACATCCATTTGATAAAGCTTAAAATCCATACAACAAGCAAAAGCTAACAGTAATCTTATGGCTTCTAACCTAGCTATGGGAGCATATATTTCTTCATAGTCTCTTCCCTCTTCTTGATTGTATCCCTTAGCAACTAATCTAGCTTTATTTCTTGTTATTATTTCATTTTCATCTAGCTTGTTTCTAAAAACCCACTTAGTACCTATTATTTGATGATCATTGGGTTTTGGCACAAGTTGCCAAACTTCATTTCTTTCAAATTGATTCAATTCCTCTTGCATGGCCAACATCCAATGTTCATCAATAATAGCCTCATTTATATCTTTGGGTTCTTTTTGTGATACAAAGGCTAAGTGATTGCATGCATTTCTAATAGCGTTTCGAGTACTTACACCTTTTGTTATTTCACCTATGATATTGTCCAATGGGTGATTCTTTACGGTGATCCACTCCTTTTGTTGAGGTTCGTCATTTTGTGTTGTATCTCCTTCATTTTTGTTTTCTTCTTCATCTTCCAAGTTCATTTCTTGGAAGGTACCTATAAGATCATTAATTTCCTTTCTCGGAGGATTTTGGTTAAGTTCATCAAATTTGACGTGTATAGACTCTTCAATTGTGCAAGTTCATTTGTTAAAGAGTCGATATGCTTTACTAGTAGATGAATAACCTAAGAATATTGCTATATCAGATTTTACATCGAATTTCCCGAGATTATCCTTTCCATTGTTTAAAACAAAGCATTTGCATCCAAATATATGAAAATAAGAAATATTTGGTTTTCTTCCTTTATAAAGCTCATAGGGGGTTTTCTTTAATATAGGCCTTATCAAACATCGGTTCATAACATGGCAAGCAGTATTTACCGCATCGGCCCACAAATGTTTTTAAATATTACTTTCACTTAACATAGTTCTTGCGAGCTCCGCTAAGGATATATTTTTCCTTTCAATTACTCCATTTTATTGTGGAGTTCTTGGAGACGAAAAATTATGTTCAATGCCAAATTTTTCACAAAATTTTTCAAAAGATTGGTTTTCAAATTCTCCCTCATGATCTATTCGAATGGATGCTATTTTCAAATTTTGTTCATTTTGGATGATCTTGGCAAGTTTCTTAAATGCTTGATATGCTTCATGTTTATGAGTAAGAAACAATGTCTATGTATACCTAGAATAATCATCCACAATCACAAGACCATAATAATTTCCACTAGAACTTTTGATTTTTGAAGGTTCAAATAAATCCATATGTAAAAGCTGTAAAGGTCTATTTGTTGAAACAATACTTTTCGCTTGAAAAGAAACCTTTACTTGTTTTCCCCTTTGACATGCGTCACAGAATTTATTTTCGAATTTCAATTTTGGTAAACCAATTACTAAATCTTTTGAGACAACTTTGTTTAAATGGTCTACATGAATGTGAGAAATTATTCTATGCCATAGCCATGATTCATCCTCTTTAGTTATGAAGCATTACACATCATTTGAAGCAAGACAATCAAGATTAATCATATAAATATTATCAACTCTTTGACCAACAAATTTTGTTTCCTTGTCTAGCTTATTTTAAATTATGCAACAGTTTAAATCAAAGACAACTTTATAGCCCTTATCACATAATTGACTAATGCTAATCAAGTTATGTTTGAGTCCTTCAACATATAAAACATCATTTATAGAAGTGGAAGAGTTTTTACTAACATTCCCGATTCCTAGAATTCTTCCCTTCGTGTTGTCTCCATATGTAACAAATCCTTTATTTCGTGGAGTAAATGAAATGAACTTACTTTTATCTCCCGTCATATGTTTTGAACACCCGCTATCCAAATACCAATGGGTGTTATTCGCTTTAAAGCATACCTACAAAACATGTCAAGTTAGAGAACTTGGTACCCATTTTATGTTGGGTCCTTGTAGGTTAGTTTGAGGTAATGTTCCTTTAGGAACCCATACTTTTCTCATAACCTTTGGCCCTAGTTTTCTAACATTGTAATTAAAAGCACTATGTCCTTTGAAACCACAATAATTACACTTTATAAAGGGTGAAGATGATTTACTAGGTGGTACAAAGAAATTCTTGTAGTGTTTCTCTTTCTTATAAATGCTAGATCCTGAGTTGAATCCTAATCCAGTTTTATCAAACATACAATGTTGTTTTCCAAGAAGTGCATTTAAATTATCTCTACCATTAGTAAATTTATAAAGTGTCTTGTTTAAGTCTAACACTTTCTTTTTAAGTATGTCACATTCCTTTGCAAATTCACAAGGTTTAGTCTTAGAGCATGCTTGAACATTTACTACTTCCTTTTTCAAAATCTCATTTTCTTTTACCTGTTCAATAAGATGCGTTTCAAGAGTTTTTATGGTTTTTCTAGATAATTTATACTTACTAGAAAGTTTAACAAACTTGTCATACAATTCATCAAACGCATCAAGCAATTCATCTTTATCTAAATCATGGAGGTTTACCTCATCATCTTTGTCATGATGGTTGGCCATGAGACAGAGGTTTGCTTCTTTATTTTCGGATTCGTCCAAACTGCTCAATTCATTGTCATCCTATGCTATGTATGCTCTCCTTTTTCCTTTCTGATCCTTGTTATTCTTTTTGAGATTTGGACAGTCCGCCTTGAAATGTCCTTCCTTTCCGCATTCAAAACAAGTTGGTAAGGAATTATTATCTTTGGGAATGAATTTCTTACCTTTAGAAGTAAAACCCTTTTGGAATCTTTTGTTTCTCATGAGCCTTCCAAACCGCCTCATAAATAGGCCTAACTCATCATCATCGTCTTCTTGATCACTTTCAGATTTGTCTTCTTCAATAGAGGTGGCCTTAAGAGCTAGCCCCTTCTTCTTCGAAGACTTTTCTTCTTCCTCCTCCATTTTCAAATCTTTTAATTCTTATTCTTGTTCTTTTAGCTTACCAAACAATGTGCAATGGACATATCATTTATATTGGGAGATTGCTTGATGGCAGTAACAAAAGGTTGCCATTCCCTAGTAAGACTTTTTAGAACTTTGTGGATAAGTTCTTTGTTAGTGTAAGATTTACCAAGAGTAATAAGATGATTAATAATTAAAGTAAATCTCTTTTGAAGTTCTAAAATATATTCATTGGAATTCATTCTAAAACTTTTATATTGACTAGTTAAAGTACTAATCTTAGAATCCTTCACATCACTGGTTCCTTCATGAGTTATTTGAAGGGTATCCCATATATCCTTAGTAGATTTACATGTAACTACCCTAAAGAATTCATCGGGACCTAAGGCTAAGGTTATAAGATTTTTCGCTTTGTAATTATATTGCACTTTCTTTTCTTCCTCATTCGTCCAATCATCCATAGGTTTTTCTATTTGTTTATTATCAACAATGTGCATAGGTATAAAAGGACCATTTTTAATAGCATTCCATACTCTCAAATCAATTGATTGCATAAAAATTTTCATCCTTTCTTTCCAAAAAATGTAACCCTCACTATTGAAAGCGGGAGGTCTATTTGTGGCACCACCCTCAGGAAAAAGGTTTAGAGAATTTGAGGCCATTCGTTCTCTTGAAGCTATTAAGCTTGATCTACCAAGAGTCAAGCTCTGATACCACTTGTTAACCAAGTGGCCTCAATTACTCAAGAGGGGGGGGGGTGAATTGAGTATTAAAAATTTTACTTAGAATGCTTTTGAAATTAATTCTTTAATAAATATGCTTGATGAAAAAGATAAATTTAATCACAAGTAAATAACAATTTATACACAACACAAAATAATAAGCACTTAATGTATGGTAAGTGAATTCACTTAGAGAGTTTAAGTAATATTCAAGATAACAATTAAGAATATCAAATTAAACGTTACACTATTTTGAACACTTAGAAGGTAATAATTAATTTTAGCACAATTCAAGAATATTACTTAAATAACTTTAACAATTTTAATCTAAGTGATTTACAAATTTTATCAAACTAAAAGAACATGCACTTTAATATTAACAAGTAAATTAATAAAGTTGCTTAATTAATTAAATTATAAACACAAATATTTAGCAAGCAATTTTAAGTACACAAATTAAATGAGTGTAGGGAAGAGAGATTTGCAAACTGATATATACGAGTTCCACCACACCGGTGTACGTCTCACCTCTAAGCAACCCACTTAGAGGATTTCCACTATTGGAGATTAAAGATACAACTTTTAGCAATCGTGGCTTCCTAGTGTCCCACACTCAAGAACCCAATTCTTACAAGTACAAGGGCACCCCACCCAATCTCTTAATCTCACAATTACAAGGTTGAAACCCCAACCCAAACCTCTAGAATTTTTGGTGTTTAGGTGTACAAAGATAACTCTCCAAAGAGTGGATATACAAATTAAAGCACTTGAGAATATTTTCCTTTCTCAAAAAGCACTTGACTCGGATTAGTGCCTCAGCCAGTATCCATCCTCTGTGGGAATTAATCCAAGCGGAACAGGTGCTTTTTGTACACAAAAGATCGAGCGAAAGCTTGAATTCACCGATCATTTGACTCAAAAATTTCTTTCCGAGGAGCATTCATTAGGACCTTTCTTCATTCGGAACTTGTTTTACTCGGTGTTGGTTTAAGAGGAGCTGAACGGTGTTGTGGCTGTGAGGAGCTGGACGGTGTTGTATAATTTGTGAGTGGACGAGCAAAGCAACTCTGATTGCTTTACTGATTGAAACATTTATTTGTAACTGATTGAAACATTCATTCGGAACCGATTGAAAAGTGACTCACTCAACACTCGTTCAGACCCTCTTCTTTCACATGTGACCCACTCAGGATCGGGAAGTTTTCATTCAAATGATTCAATCGGCACCTCCAAAATGTTTCACTCGGTTATGTCTCTGGAATTTGAACCACTCGGAGAAACCTTGCTCGGATTTGCTTGGGAGTAATTCAGTCGAGAACGACCATTTTTCACTCCTTGAAATGATACACTCGGACACATTCACTCGGAAGTCCGAGTTGCTTCTCACTCAGAATGGCCTTCAATCATCAATCAACCCATTCGGTTGTATTCACTCGGGAGTCGGCCTTGCTTTTCACTCAGAAATTTGGAACTTGAGAGAATCTGGCCGACAGAAATTCTTTCCAGGTCCGAGCTTTGTTTTGCTCGGAAATACATCCCTCGGCCCTAAACCAGTCGGAAGTGCCTTCCTCGGAGACATCTCACTCGGGTTTAGTTTGAAACTTGAGAGTCAGCCCGAAAGAGATTCATTCCCGGTCGGACTCTTTTCCTTGCTTGAAAAGACATTTTTTCCGAAACATACCACTCGGAAAGGCCTTGCCTGACAAGTGTTCTTCCGAAGTTCAGAGTTTTTTCATTCGGAATCAACTCACTCGGGAGTCTTCCAGTCGGAGACAATTTTGCCCAGAAAAACACTTGTTCCCTAAATCAGACTCGCTTCAATCAGCATTCCTTCACTCGGACAATAGCTTTGGGCGGTATTTATTCAAAGTCGGTCCCTTTTTCACTCAGATTAGTTGTACTTGGAAAGCTTCCACTCGGATTCACCTGCAACCGGGACATATTCCTTCAAGGTTAGCCATTTTTCACTCGGAATGGCTTTGATAGGGAACCTTCCACTCGGATTTACCTCCAACAGGGAAATATTCCACTCGGCAATGCTTTATTGTGAGTCATCCTACTCGGATTTGATCATTTTGAGTCGGAATTCAGTATAAAAAAGAGAATTCTTTCCACTTGGGCTTGTTCTTCTTGATTCTTTATCATTTGATGGTCGTTTTTCTCTTGTTATTGACCCTTGTATTATCCTAATTTTTGCAAAATAAAATACCTAAGTAGAATATAGTGGAAATAAAGCAAAAATCACAAAAATTAAGGAAATACAGTGGATAATGATTAAAATCCTAAGCAAACTAGATCTAATTTATTGTGTTATAAAATACTTATCAAAAATACCCCAAACCAAAACATTGCTTGTCCTCAAGCAATTACCATATTCACATGATAAGATACAGAAAACACTAAGCTCAGCAAACTAAGGAATCCAAAATAGAGAAAAAGATTTATTCAAATGCCAATATTAATTTTCTTATGTGAATCAATTTTCATTATCAAGACAGAGGATACTCTTCTCTCAATTTTCACTCAAAGTGTTTCATGGTTTGTGTATCACTCAGATCATTATAGTCCAAAAATATTACCATAAGCTTGTTAATAAACTAGAAACTCCACAGTTTAGATAGAAAATATGTCAAAGTCTAAAGGTCTTTCAAAGGTTGTAACGTGGCCTTGCGTTGTATTGTCAAGGTAGGGATTTCAAGAAAATGGAATACAAAAGGGCTTTAACAGTCATGAATGATTCAAAATACCATCATAAATTTAACAAAGCAAATTTTTGAACTTTTATGGACTTTTTGGAATTCATTCAATATCATCCTTTTGATTTTCTTTTTCTTTTTTCTTGCTTTTCTTTGCATCATATACATATTTTTATTAAGTCCTTTTTTATATTTTTGCTCCACTAAATTTCCAACCTTTTCACCATTAAGAGAATATCAGTTAATGAAAGGCTTCAAAGTAAAATTTTTATTTTTAGGCTCAAAAGGGGCAACTAGGGGTCAAATTATGCAAAAATTCTGAGGCTTAAGAATAAGGCCTAATTGTGCCTTTATCATCCTAAGACATATAATCAAAAACCATTTTGAATTGGTTGAAAAACAAGTTCTAGAATATTAATGACTATGAGATTCACTCAATCAAGAAGATATGGGTTTTGAAAATTTGTTTGATAAATAACCCATTTTGGCTCAAGTCTAACCATGGAAAGTCTTTTCAAAGAAAATTTTAATCATATAAAGTTCATTTAGACATTGATTTGGCATTTAAACAATCAAATTTTGAAAATTTTACTCAAAATTTTGGGGTCCTTAGATACTTTAGCCTTGTGTTCAATAGTAAATTTATCAGATAATCATGGTAAATTACAAGATTACAAGCAAGACAAGGAAAACACACATGCATGAAAAATATAACAATCACACAACGTAAACAAAATAGTTAAGTTTTCTTATCTACCACCCCAAACTAGAATTTGGCATTGCCCTCAATGTTAAAATGGATGATAAAAGGATAAGAAAACTTACCTGTAGTAACCCCAAACCAGCATTTGACATAGTTGGTTTTTGTTTTTTTTTTGTTTTCTTAAAAGCTTAAAATAAAGACATGAGGTTACCTCCCCACAAGTGCTAAGTTTAACGTCTTCAGCCAGACTCTATCCTTCAATCACAGTCAAGAATCGATTAGGGCCTAGAAACTCATACCTTAGTATGGAAGGTAAAGATTTAAGTTCAACATTTGGGCTCACCATGACCTCAGTGTCACGTCTCAGTGGTATATTACCTTCACTGCTTTTTGATGTTCCTGCAAACTTATTCAGAAAAATAGATTCAAGTGGGTCATTAAGAAGAGTTTCTTCCTTCACCACTCGGTCAACAATTTCAATTTTACAGCAAACATTATCATGAGAAGGTTTTATCAAAACATCTTCCAAATTAAAATCAAACTTTTGGTCTCCTATAGTCAGAGACAACTTACCATTCTTGACATCGATCACAGCACCTGCAGTGGCTAAAAAAGGCCTGCCTAATATAATAGGGATCATAGAATCCTCATCCATCTCTAGCACAACAAAATCAGCAGGGATAAAAATTTTTCCTACCTTAATAGGAAGATCCTCTAAGATACCTACAGGATACTTAATGGACCTATCAGCCAATTGTAAACACATCCTAGTAGGTTTCAATTCACCCAATCCTAATTTTTCAAAAATAGATAAAGGCATCAAATTAACACTAGCTCCTAAATCACATAATGCCCTATCTATTGTCATGTTACCAATCATACATGGGATAGAGAAACTACCTGGATCATGGAGCTTGGGTGGAAGCTTCTTTTGAATTAAAGCACTACACTCTTCAGTAAGTGCCACTGTACTGTCTTCTTCCAGCTTTCTTTTGTTGGACAAAATATCCTTCAAGAACTTCGCATAGATAGGCATTTGCTGCAAAACATCTATGAAGGGAATATTGACATACAATTTCTTTAAGACATCAAGAAAATTACCAAATTGTTTGTCCAACTTTTCTCTAGCCAGGCGCTGAGGAAATGGAATAGGAGGTTGATATGGCTTAACCTCTTCTTTCTTTTCCTATGGTTTTTCTTCCTTATTCATCGGGTGAGATAGTGACTCATCCAATTTCTTTTTCTCCTCAGTCTTGCCAACTGGACCATCATATTGAGTACCACTCCTAAGAGTGATAGCCATGGCATGGTTGGAAGGTCCAGCCTTGGGTTTCCCAGGAAATGTTCCTGGCGCTCTTTAAGAGTAGGAGGCTTGTTGGGCAATTTGATTCTCTAGTATTTTGTTATGGGTGGCAAGAGAGTCCACTTTTGAAGCCAAGTTTTTTATTGCATCAGAGAATTCATCATTTTGTTTAAGTTGAGTAGCTACAAATGTCTCCATCAAGGATTCTAGCTTTGATTTTTGTGGAATATAGGGTCCTTGTTGAGGTTTGTAGTTACTTTGATTACCTTGGAATTGAGGTGGCCTATTTTGGAAGCCAGGTGGACCTTGTGGAGGTCTGTAGTTACCTTGATAATTTCCACCATAGTTTCCAATAGCATCCACCTGATGCATTTCTTGTTCTTGATTAAGGGTCATTGCTAAATGGCAGTTTGCAGCTGCATGTCCTGAAACACCACAAACTTCACAAACAATATTAGTAGCACCTGTTGACCTTATTTTATCAAGTTTTAATGTTAATGCTTCAACTTTGGCAGAAAGTAGCATCAACAGAGCACTTACCTGGTGTTTTAGTAGGTAATCCTCTCTCAGAGTTCCACTGGTGAGTGTTTTGAGCTATTTCCTCAATCAGGTTCTCAGCTTCATCAACATTTTTACTCATGAAGGCTCCTCCAGCTGCAACATCTAAAGAGATTTTTTATGTGGAAGTTAGTCCATTATAGAAAATATGGATTGTCAACCACCTTTCTATCCCATGGTGAGGACATTCTCTTAGCATCTCCCTGTATCTTTCCCAGGCTTCATACAAGGATTCATCATCTTTTGTGAGAAATTTATGATTTGTTTTCTCAGCACATCGGTCTTGTTCCTTGGGTACCATTTATTGATAAAATCACTGGACAATTGTTCCCAAGTCGTGATGGATCCTTCAGGAAGAGAGTATAACCACGCCCTCGCTTTATCTCTTAAAGAGAAAGGGAAGAGTCTTAAGCGAATGGCATCATTGGTGGCTCCGTTCATTTTCAGGGTGTCACAGTATTCAAGAAAAATTTGAACGTGAAGATTTGGATCTTCAGAGGGTAAACCTCCGAATTGGTTCTGTTGAACCATAGAGAGTAATGAAGGCTTCAATTCAAAATTGTTAGCCTCCACTGTGGGTCTAAGGATGCTAGATCCTCTTCCATTTGTACTTGGAGCGGCAAAATCTCTTAGGGCTCTATTTTGGTCTTCCATTTGTTTTTCTTTTTGTTGTTTTTGTTGTTTTCTTAAAGCTCTAAGGGTACGTTCTATCTCAGGGTCAAATCCTAAGTTTAGATCGACACTACGGCTTCGTCATATAAAATGACAAATAAAATAAACAATTACAAAAATAAAACAACAATAGATACACAAAATAAAGAATAAAATACAAAGTAACAAACAGAATAAAAATAAAGAAAAATAAAAAAAGAAACAAACAAAAAAAATATTAACAAGTATGATCTAATCGAATTTCAATATTGCTGATATTTGAGGGACAACAGTCCCCGGCAACGGCGCCAAAAACTTTACAGGGCCCGCAAGCGCACGGGTTATGTCGCGTAATATAAAAGATTATCATTCTTCACAGGGACTGTGTTCAAAGTACCAGCATATTAAAATTTAATTATCCACACAATTGATTTTTAATGTTTTTGTAAAATAAAACACAAATTAAAAATAAATTTAGAAACAAAATTTACTTGACACTTAAAAATTTAGAGTTGAGAGTATCTTGGGATTTCAGGGGATCAAGATTCTATTTTATGTTAATGAATTTTAATTTATCATAAATAAGAATCAAATTAAGTTTTCCAAGGCAGATTTTCCTTAAGCTAATTAATATGTTCCTCTCAGAATCCTATTAATGTACCTAACCTATGGAAAACGCTGCTTAATCCTTAGAAAAGGCCCGTTATCATTTTATGAAAATCCCTTATTTATTCCCCAAAGGATCTTGATTACTTTCATGGTTTTACCGAGGTCACAAAAAGTATTTCAAAACCTTAGGCTTAGTTCAAAAACTTTCCAGTAATAATAAATCTCTCGATTCTATTAATTACTTAAACTTACTAATATACCCGCAAGTATACAGTTTTATCACTTAGGTTCTTGTTAGGAATTACTAAGAGCATTGAGCATTTTTTGAACTAAATGGAAAACAGAAATTTATTTAATTTAAAGTTAAAATAATATTATCATAAAGTATTATCACACCCCCTTCATCCCAAGATAATTAATTTAGTTACTCATGAAATAATTCAAATTCATATACATGATGGAAAAATAAAACATACAAGACATGGTAAAAATAAAGACTTACGGGTTTCTCCAAAAGCTCAAAATAATTTTACCACTGTATTTCCTTGTTGCAATATTCCTTCACCAATTACAAATTGGAACGCTCACTTTTACAACCCTCACAACTCTTACAAAACAGAGAGAAAAAGAAAGGAAAAAGAAAATAAAAAGAGAAAGAAACGGGACAGAGAGGAAAATAAAAAGAGAAAGAAAATAAAGGAAAAAGAAAAGAAAAGGAACGGAGAAGAAAACGAAAGAGAAAGGAATTAAAGTGAGTGATTCAGAATTCGATCAAAAGCCGATGCTGTGTAATGGCTTTAGACCTCCCCCCTATTTATAGAGATCTTGGACGTTAATAATCATGGGAATGACAGCTAGTTGGGACCTTTTTTATTATTTTTTCTTTCGTCTTCTTGTCAGCCGCCCCACGAGGTCAACAAATCAACTTGGATACAGCCTGGATGGTGTGGTGGAGAAACAACTTGTACCTTGACAGCTATAGGGAATGGCGGCTAGTGGGTTTCTCTTTTGTCTTGTTGTCAGCCGCCCCCTCATAAGTCAAGGATCCACTTGGATTGTGGAAATTTAAGTCAGCATGGGCAATCGGTGGAAATATGGAGCCGGCGTTCTCTTTCTGACTCGGATTAGTGCCTAAGCCAGTATCCATCCTTTGTGGGAATTAATCCGAGCGGAACAGGTGCTTTTTGTACACAAAAGATCGAGTGAAAGCTTGAATTCACCGATTATTTGACTCAGAAATTTCTTTCCGAGGAGCATTCATTAGGACCTTTCTTCATTCGGAACTTGTTTTACTCGGTGTTGGTTTGAGAGGAGCTGGACGGTGTTGTGGCTATGAGGAGCTGGACGGTGTTGTATAATTCGTGAATGGACGAGCAAAGCAACTCCAATTGCTTTACTGATTGAAATATTCATTCGGAACTGATTGAAACATTCATTCGGAACCGATTGAAAAGTGACTTACTCAGCACTCATTCAAACCCTCTTCTTTCACATGTGACCCACTCAGGATCGGGAACTTTTCATTCAAATGATTCAATCGGCACCTCCAAAATGTTTTACTCGGCTATGTCTCTGGAATTTGAACCACTCGGAGAAACCTTGCTCGGATTTTCTTGGGAGTAATTCAGTCGAGAACGACCCTTTCTTCACTCCTTGAAATGATACACTCGGACACATTCACTCGGATGTCCGACTTGCTTCTCACTCAGAATGGCCTTCAATCATCAATCAACCCATTCGGTTGTATTCACTCGGGAGTCGGCCTTGCTTTTCACTCAGAAATTTGGAACTTGAGAGAATCTGGCCGATAGAAATTCTTTCCAGGTCCGAGCTTTGTTTTGCTCGAAAATACATCCCTCGGCCCCAAACCACTCGAAAGTGCCTTCCTCGGAGACATCTCACTCGGGTTTAGTTTGAAACTTGAGAGTCAGCCCGAAAGAGATTTATTCCCGGTCAGACTCTTTTCCTTGCTTGATCAGACATTTTTTCTGAAACACACCACTCGGAAAGGCCTTGCCTGACAAGTGTTCTTCCGAAGTTCAGAGTTTTTTCATTCGGAATCAACTCACTCGGGAGTCTTCCAGTCGGAGACAATTTTGCCCAGAAAAAACACTTGTTCCCCAAATCAGACTCGCTTCAATCAGCATTCCTTCACTCGGACAATAGCTTTGGGTGGTATTTATTCAAAGTCAGTCCCTTTTTCACTCAGATTAGTTGTAGTTGGAAAGCTTCCACTCGGATTCACCTCCAACCGGGACATATTCCTTCAAGGTCAGCCATTTTTCACTCGAAATGGCTTTGATAGGGAACCTTCCACTCAGATTTACCTCCAACGGGGAAATATTCCACTCGGCAACGCTTTATTCTGAGTCATCCTACTCGGATTCGATCATTTTGAGTAAGAATTCAGTATAAAAAAGAGAATTCTTTCCACTTGGGCTTGTTCTTCTTCATTCTTTATCATTTGATGGTCATTTTTCTCTTGTTATTGACCCTTGTATTATCCTAATTTTTGCAAAATAAAATACCCAAGTAGAATATAGTGGAAAAAAAGCAAAAATCATAAAAATTAAGGAAATACAGTGGATAATGATTAAAATCCTAAGCAAACTAGATCTAATTTATTGTGTTATATAACACTTATCAGTGATGTGTAAATTGATTGGTATGTGGTTGATTTAGTGCATGTCATGCATATAAAGAAAATAAGAGAACTAAGTGGGAATTAGGAACTAAATAGGTCATTTGGAGATCTGGTGGGTTTATGGACCCCCGGAAGGGACCAATAGGTTCCCTACAATATTTAGAAACTATGCATATAGGCCTTGGGTGATTTAGAGCCCATTTAGGTAGTTTGGTGTATAGGTTTTTGCATCTAAGTGACTAAATGCATTTTCGCACTTAACTTACATATACGACAGAATTTTAACAAACGAGCTATGCCAGCAGTTCTAGAATGGGGGTAATATAGTGCCGATGAAGTTTAGTGAGGTTTTGAGTTTAATCGAGCAATTTAAGACTGTTAGAAGTTAGAAAAAATGGCATTTTAGCCATGACAGCAGCATTGCTAATAGTATCATGCTAACGCATAGCGCCAGCCTGACGCGTAGCGTTAAGGCTGTGATGGGTGTTTGACGTGTATCAGACCCCTGTTTCCCCAAAACTTGTTTTTCTTCATGTAATTGAGCTTTAGGATTCATGTACACCATAAGGAAGCCATGTTTGGACTTTTAGGTTTAATTTAACCATTATGGAGATTATTTACTTATTAATTAATTATTTTTATGAAAAAATTATTTGGAATTTTAACTAAATGAATAAAATAAAAGTAAATAAATATGAGGATCTCATAAAGAAACAACAAGAAAAATTTAGAATTTAATGGACCTAAAGTGCTGGACCAATAGCTCAAAATTAAATATAGAAAAAACTATAGAAAGGAAACTAACACACCTAAAATTGAGCATACAAACAACCACCTAAAATTGAGATAGTTTAACAATGGATTTAGAGCCTTAAGCCAATTAAAATAAATGAATTTTAATGGTCTAGAATTCAACACACTACTCACAGATTCAAGCAAAAACTTAAAAACAAAGATAAGGCTCCAAAGATGTGCCAAAACCTAATTTTGGCTCTAGGAAAATTAAAGCTTGCAACATCAAAGTTTAAGACCTTAAAATCAAAACTTAAATGATGCCAAAACTAAATTCTAAATCATACAAAATAGCCTATAAATCTGAAATTGAAAAGTTACCAACAATATGCAAGAAAAAAATTTGAAACAACTAAGAAAGAAGGTATGAAGCATACATCGTTTAGTGTTTTCTTGAATTTTCTTAACAAGAATCATTTGAAACTATGAATAATAGAGAGAAATTTAGAAATTCAAGAAAAAGTAACCTAAAGAAAAAAAATGTTATTTCAAAGAGAAAATTAAAGAGCATGCATCTTAGACTCTTGATACCACATGATGTAGAAATTGGGATCTAGTTCTCTTTCTTCTTTCTCTTTTGATGTGTTTCTTTTTCTTTTTTAATGATGGTAAGTAGAAGAGATATGGGATAGGTGACGTCGGCTATCGTGGTCCCGTCAAATTAGTACATTAAAATTAATTAATGTAGTACTAGGGTGTCAACTTAGGTCGTTCTCTCAAGGATCAACAAAACAAATTTAGGAAAATCAAGTCTTAAAGTAATTTTAACAATTAAAAATTCAACAACTAAAATTTAATTTTTTACAGACAGAAATTCAACAAGCATATAATTGGGGGGGTTTGTTTGATTGTCACAGAAATTTAAAACAGAATACAAAATAAAAATGAGTGTAGAACAAGTAAATAACGAACGATTGATTTTCTTGGAGTATTGTAATTTATTTTATCCTTGGATTTGAAAAGGTTTCTATACACTTCCTTACTGTCAATCCCATAGTGCAATTTGAATTAATCAACTAAGCGTCTTTTAATTCATAATTCCTTTACTTTCATAAAATTAAGATTTTAATCAAGCATCCTAATTAAGCAAAAAGAGTCAAGATTTTAAATTCTAGGAATTATTGAACATACATAGAACATCGCCTACATACATAATCTATTCTCAAATTATGGAATTAAGCAAACCACAACTATTAAGATTGATTTTTGAAACATTCATTAAGCATGTATATTTCTAAATCTATCTTAATATAATTTTTATTTAATTCTAACTGTATAATTAAATTGATTAAGCATACAACTTAATTAAACCGAATAGACATTAAATAATTGAGCTAAAATTATAAAGTGTTTAACAACAAGGAAATATATTAAAAATCAAAACCTCAAAAATAACATTACATTAACCTCAAAGAAAATCAATCTAAGGGTTTTAGCCCTCCATAATTAAAACAAGATAAAAACCGAACCCGGAATGAAGTTTTCCCGAATTCTTCTGCTGTCCACTGCTACTCTGCTTCAGAATTTTTCTCTGCTCCTTATATATTTTTTTTTCTTCAGCTCTTGGTTCCAATTTATAGAGTTTCAATGGCTGAATTTTTGCATTAAAAATCCAGCCCATCACCTTGCCCATTAATACTTCACGTTGCATTTTTAGAGCAAAAGAGAACATGCCATTTGATGCTTCATGGCCGTGAGCTTCCTTGCATTTGGTATGTTTCCTCTTTTTAATTTTTTAATGCATAAAGTTGAAATTATTTAGATAAACATTATGCACTTTTGAGAGCAAGTTCACGTTGGAAGCATAACCATTGGCAAAGGCAAGTGTTTTCATTAAATAATTTAGTGCATGGACCCTTGTTATTTTGCCAACGTGAAAGTCTTGTAGCATAGCCATTATTCTGCTGTCCAATTTCTTATTTCCAACAGCCATATTCATGTTAAAACAGCAGCTAAAAAGGGGTCCAATTGCTTGCTGTTTTGTTGTCCTATTTTTACTGCTGTTGCTGTCAAAATTCCTTGCTGTTGCTATTAAAATTCCTTGCTGTTGCTGTCCTATTTTTACTGTTGTTGCTGTCAAAATTCCTTGCTGTTGCTGTTAAAATTCCTTGCTGTTGCTGTCCGAAATTCTCTGCTGTTGCTGTCTATTTTATTGCTGTTTTGCAGCAGCCTTTCACGTGGACCCATGGCTGAAAGCTTTATCCAATTATTTTCCACTTTTGCCTTGCCTTTGTTTGCATTGAATAATTGACAGTGGGAGCCTTGCTTTGGTACAGCCGTGAGTGGAGTCTTATTGAATGCATTTTGCTTGCAAAAATTCTCCAAATGGGACCATTGTGGGCCGTGTGGACTTCTTGGCTTCTTGTAGAAAAATATTAGGCAAATAACCTTGCTTTTAGAGAGCTTCCAACATGAATAAATTTCCCAACAGCACTCCATTATTCACGTTGGCACACTTGGGAATTTAAGAGGTCCATTTTTGTTATTCTTTGAACCATGGATAAGGCTTTAACAATTTCACATTAATATTCTTTTCAAGAAAAAGTAATTAATGTGAATTTGTACTTGGAGGAGAGTAATTTGTTTACAAAGTAATCATGAAGCTTCCAATAATTTGATAGCCTGTAAAATAAAATAAAATAAAATTAAACTTAGTTAATTCAATAAATTTTATTTTAGGACTAAACATTCATGAAAGCTTAATTTATTTTAAACATACTAATTATCACAAACTAAACAGAAACATTAGAAATTAGAAATAACAATCACTAGTAAACAGTAACAGTAAAAGAAAACATAAATCACAAAATTAAACACTCAATAGTAACAGTAAAAATAAGAAAACGGTGATTACTAACAAATAGTGAAAATAAAAATTACAAACGGAGATTACTGACAAATTACGCTAAAACACATTTATTAGGATTTAACAGTAAATAAAACAGACAAACAGAGTAAGTAATTAAGGGTAAAAATATATGTCATCAATAGGCAGAAAATGAAAAACAAGTGTTGCTACTCAATTTTGTCTAGACCCATTTGTAAAAAAAATCAATCCGACATAAGACTTAATTTTTAAGAAAAAATTAAACCTATGGGCTTGTTTGAATTTCAAATTGCTGATCTGGGGTTTGATCTTTAAAATTTTGTAAATCATCGTCAGAACTATAAATTTTAAATTTCTTTTAAAAAGACTGGAATTTAATCTCAAAGAAATTATAAAATTCAAATAAGAGCTTATATTAGTATATATATTATAAAAACTGAACAGATATAACAAAAAGAGTGTTTCTACTAACCCTTCAGAAATAAGGGGTTTTGGAACCCTTATCATGCTATCCATTTCATTAACAGACATGTGGAACATATATACACATAATATTTTATATATTTCAATAATTATAACTTTTTAAAATTGCAAGTTAACCCCTTCCTTTTTCTTTATCATTTTATCTTCTAAAATTTTCCCATCTCACAAAGACTCCACACCTAAACCCTCTTGAGTCTTCAAAGCTATCTCAAAACCTCAAAGCCGTCTCTGAAAGATTACCACACCCTTTCTAATACTTCATTCGTCGTTCCTCCCACCTTCTTGTATTTTGGTTTCCTCTCTATCCAATACTCCCTTGCCATTCCTCAGACCCTGTTCTATCTTCCTCTCCAATGTCACCAAAACGCGGAAACATGAAAGCCTGTTGAAGTGCTTGAAGTCTTTAGGAGCTGATTGGAAGCCCTTGGAGCCTTCCCTCTTGCATTTCCCACTCTATTTCTCACTAGGTACTGTTCTGTACTCTTCTTGAATTAGGTCCATTATATCACTATTTTGTACTGTCATTTACTTTTTCGTTAAATTTGACTATATGGTTCTTCTTCTTTGGTGTCTCTATCATTCTCTCTCTACTCTCAAAATGACCTCACCACAAAATCCTGAAGATGGATGATTATCTTCGTGGATCATTTATGCATTCGGATAATGATTCTTATTTCAATGAGACAGATAGTTTTAGAACCAATGAAGATAATGGTGATGAGAATGTCGATGTTAAAAGTGAAGAATTCTATGACAATGGGAGTAAGCTTAAGGAAGAAAAGGTGCTTGATGACAAGACTGAAAAATAAAGTGTAGATCTTGTGGCAAATCTTGATAAGTACAGTGATATAATGGACCTTAGTGCTGATCAGATTCGTGGCATTCAATTTGGTAGTGAAAAAGAGGCCTATACTTTTTATGGAAGTTATTCCAAGTGCCATGGCTTTGTTAGTAGAAGATACGATGTCACAAAGGATGAACATGGTAATGTTGTAATGCGACAGTTTGTGTGTAACAGAGAAGGACTAAGAAATAAAAAGCACTTTAGGAGACTTGATAGGAAAAGGCCACACAGAGCAATTACTCACACCAGGTGTGGTGCTAAGTTACGTATACACTATGATGTCAATACTTCAAGGTGGAAAATGAGTTCTTTTGCTGAAGGTCATAATCATGTATTGTATCCAGCCCAATATGCTAATTCCTGCTTATCGTGTCATGGGTGACGCCGATAAAGCTCAAGTTGATAGTTTGCACTCAACCAGTGTTAGAACCTATCACATAATTGGGTACTTATTGGCACAGAAAGGGGGATACAACAAACTTGGGTTTTGTAAAAAAGATTTATACAACTACCTTGACGGGAGAAAAAGCCTAAAGATTAAGAATAGTGATGTGAAAGTTACATTGAGCTACCTGCAAGGGAAGGCTGATAACGACCCGCTAATGAGTTGTACATGTTCAACCACTGAAGATTGCAAACTGAAGGACCTTTTTTGGGCCGACGACCGATGCATTTCTGATTATGAATTTTTGGTGATGTTCTTGCCTTTGATACCACTTACAAGAGGAACAAATATAACAGACCTTTAGTGATCTTTTCTGGTTGTAATCATCACTCTCAAATTGTTACATTTGGTGCCGCCTTGGTTTCATGTGAATCGGTTGAGGCATACAAGGGGGTGTTAGAAATGTTTCTAAAAGCTATGCGTGGAAGGCACCGTAAAGCTGTGGTAACTGATAGAGATGGTGCTATGAGGGAGGCAATACGTGCTGTTTTTCTGAATTCCCCTATCGTCTTTGTGCATGGCACCTGTACAAGAATGCATACGATAAAGTAAAGAATTCTACTTTTTTTACAGGATTTTCAGAAAGTAATGTACTCTAATTTTACCCCATATGAGTTTGAAGAATTTTGGCACAGTATGGTGAGTAAACATAGAGTTGATGAGAATCAATGGGTCTTAAGAACTTATGATATGAAATGGAGTTAGGTAACTGCATACCTGCGTGATATGTTTTTTGGCCGTATAAGGACAACATCTCAGTGTGAAGCTGTGAATGCCACGATAAAGGTATACATTAGGAGGAAACATAGTATTTTTGAGTTCTTACAGAAGTTTGAGGAAGTTTTACAGGAGTATAAGAACATCGAACTGTGCGCAGATTTCAAGTCACTATTTACAGAACCTGTGATGACCACTTCGCTTCATAGGATTGAACATGAAGTTGCCTAGCTTTACACACAAGAGATTTTTTAGAAGTGAGGGATCAGATTGAAGGATCTATTGCATTAAATGTGATTCATCGTGTAGCAAATAATTATGAAGTATGTTTTAGGTTGACTGAATATTACAAGGCTGGTAGTGATGTTGAGGTTGTTTTTGATAACCTAAAGTTATCATTTCTCTGTGATTACAGATTATTTGAGTCTCGGGGTATCCCTTGTTCATATATCATCTGTGTGATAAAAAATAAGAATATTGACCATATATACCTAGTAGTTTAATTTGTAAACGCTGGTCAAAGCATGCTAAGAGTGAGGTATTATCCTCAACCCCTTCTGACGAGTTACAATTTGATACAACGGAATGTGCTAGGCGTGGGTCTTTATTTGCTACCTGTAACATGCTTTATGATATTGGTAGCAAAAGTGCTGATGCATTTAAATATGTAAGGGAGCTCATTTGTGATGTATAGAAACGGTATGACACACATGGTAGACAGAATGTTTTTACTGATGGTATTGGTGATCCCTCTATAGTGAAGACTAAAGGTGCACCAACAAAGTAAAAAACCTTTAGAAGGAGAAGAATATGGGCAAAGTTATATAAAAGTTCACAAGCTAAGAATACATGTACAGTGTCTGACATTAACACTGAGAAGACTGAACCTGGTGATGTAAGGACTTCGCATAATTTAAGTTGTAACATAATGATAAACTTATTTTGTTGATTTATTTAACTAAATTTAAATATATCTTTCAGGAGAGAGACAACAGGGATTGTACTAAAGGTAGGAGGAAAGTATTTAAACAGAGAAGTGTTAAAGCAATTAAGAAAGACACAGAGGCTAAGGATGCCCAGAAAACAATAGCAATTGGACTGAAAAAGGTATCTAAGCAGAACATAGTAGGGCCTGGAACTAGTTTATGTAATTTATGATATTGCTATGAACATAATTAATTACTATAAATGTAATTCTTATTTGGTAATAATATGGTTTTGATATGACTGACATGGTTGATAGAATGTGTATATATTATGCCTTCTGTTAAAGTTTACTGTAAATATATGTTTCAAGAGAGAGATGGTGGTGATTGTCTTAAAGGTAAGAGAAAGGTATCTAAGCAGAGAAGTAGCAAAGCAATTAAGAAAGACACAGAGGCTAATGATGCTCCTGAGAAGACAAAAACACTTGGGCTCAATCAAAGTAAAATAAGAGCTCCCTAGAACTAGTGTATGTAATTTATGGTTTTGTTGTGAATATAATTAATTATTGTGAACTTATATATTAAAGATTCGTATTTGGCAATGATATTTTTGTATTTATTTGGCAAAATGTGAATCTTGTCCCTTCTGTTAACACTGGGAATACTCAGCTTTATCCGGGACAATATTTTCCTCAACAACCTCATAACTTTCCATACATGTATCCACCTTTTAACTATGGAGTGCCTGGTATCCACAGTTAATAGGAGTTCATATGTATGCTCAAGGACCAAATGTACCACCATCCTTTGCCTAATGGCCACAGGTAAAATGATAAACATGAGATAAACTAGATCGATAAATTAGTATGCTGTATGTGTTTTTAGTTTTATTTATATTTATAGTTTTGAAGAACGATCTTGTGAAATATAGATATTTCCAACTAGATCAGCAGATGGTAGTTATGAGACTGCTACATACAATAATGTCTTGAACCAAGGATCACAAGATGGAGTTAACCCTTGTAAGTTTGTCCAATGATCATTTCTTTTGAAGTATTTAATTACTGGTGTTTAACATTTGTTCTGTTGTTATCTATGTTAGCAATGCACAATGACCCACAGAAGTGACCGCAGCATATTATCTGAAGGAGCTTACAACACAAATGGTGAAGTTACATACTTCATGAAAACTCACAAGTCAGTGACTAAATTTTGTTTCTCTTTATAATAGTGATTAGTATTTGAGTTTTCTCACTACTGCAAACAATGGTTCAACACTGTGTTCTAACAGAATATTAGAGTAACTAACATAGTAATTGAAAACTATGTTCCCCTGTATATTTGGATGAGCTTTTGGGTGTGTTAGTAGGGGTTAAGTTTGGTCAACAGTTGCAAATAGGCAATCTGGTCATTCAAGTTGATTCATATGTTTTTTGTTCATAAAGTTAGTATATCAGTAGTTTTATTACATCAATAGTTTTTCTTTGATATTCAATGTAGGTGTATGATACTTGGAGGATATTGTTGCTCGCCAATATGAAGTATTGATCTATGGTTGCATGATTCAGTTACAAAGGTTCATATACAGCCAAGTGATTGGGATTGCCGCCTTGAGTTCAAGTTATTCAACATTATAACAAGATGATGAAACCAAAGCATATGAGCCATTTGAAGAGGGAGGTCCATCTACAAGAATACAAGCTATGGGGGTTATGTGGGTGTTGGGGCTATATTTTTTTCATTATTATCTTATATGTCATGGTTTTTGTTTACCCATGGTTTTTCAATATCTGTTATATATTTGGTAAATGTTAATGTCAAACAACATTCTATAAGTAGTGTCTGGAAGGGGGAATGTAGTAGGTTTAGTTGATAGTGCTTCCTGCTAGTTACTGCTCCAATCACTGCTGAATGACAACAGAGATCAGGGTCGGATTCTATATAACAATGCTGTAAAGAGTGGCTCATGTTGAGATTTATGTATTATCCAGTGAGAACAGAATTAATATAGGTTTCTCATGTTCTTGACTGTATCATGATTGGCATGTAGTCACTTCCTTTTCAAGCTAAATGAGAACTTTATTTTTATGATAAATATGCAATAAAGAGGTTTTACTTCATTGTTAAGTAAATTTTCTATCAATTTCATCTTAGTTTGATGTAGCTCTCTTATTATCATTATGCAGTCCACACTCCAACAGTGTTGGTATATTTGATAATATAAGTGTTCAAAGTTGAACTGGTTGTGGTTGGTTAATAAAGGCATGGCCCATTACGAATCAAACAACAATTATTCCCTCCATTTGAATTATGAAATCAACCTTCATTCAAAATCACAGCAATCTCTTATTGTCAATTAACCATCTTCATATAAATTCAACACTTTTAACAGGATAGTGACCCAAAGGAGTGTTTGTATTACCAATCATTAAATCAGTTTATTGAAATTGCATACCAATCCTAACTCTAAGAATTTAGCCAAAAAAGGAATCCACATAGGGGGATCTGAAGTACTAAATAAAGCCAATTTCACTACAAATTCAAGTATGCTAACATATGGTATTAAAGACAAATCTTTCACAACACACATTTGCGGTATCAGCCTAGAGTAAACAGAGTAAAGCTGTAATGAAACTCCAAACTTCAAAGAACAGAGTTACTAATATAGGTTCGCATAAATCAGAAATAGCAGTACAAAAAACAAAAGACATAATCAAATATAATGAGAACAGAGTGTTAAAAAAACAACCATTCATATATAATAAAACGCCATCATCATTACAGTTAACATATAAAGCAGAGGGAAGAATTCTTAAACATCCAGTGCATAATACATTAAAACAACCTATAACTGTTAAATAAATACATTGTAATCCCAAAATATTAAAAAAATAGAGCTCAGATGGTATTTGACGCATATGATGATGAAACGTCCACATCGTCCAGTTCGTCATTCAGCCTGTTGTTCTCGACCTTGTAATACTCGACCAATTCAGTGTAGTGGTTTACTGCCTTTCGCATCCGAATGTTTTCCTTTTTAAGGGATGCATTTTCAAGTTCAAGTTCCTCATTGTGCTTCACCAACGAGGGAACTGTTAACCCCTGTGTTACTGTTGGGTTATTAATTAGCAAGCGCACCAATCGTTTATAGTTTTTAAATTTAGATATCATTCCAGTGGGTTTGAAAGTCTAGAAACTCATAATAATTTCTTATTTACTATGGTAATTTTATCAAATATTATTAACAAAAGAATAATTTATAAACAATTTGTACAATATTCATAGAATTTGATGGTGGATTTGTTCATAAGGTAAAAAGATGGAAAAGATAAAATCTATCTATAAAATTAAGATGTAATTCAGAATAATTCAGATACTTTATGTAAAAACATAGATTAACAAATTATGTTGGAATTAGGATCCTCGCACTAAAATATAATGAAATAATTACAGACATACATACTTAATCATCAAGTTCATGTTATTGCAGCTTAAAGTCATTATAACCGATCCCTCGTGATATGAATTCTAAGTATTTACCGTAAAGTCCGATCCCTCGTGAGCTTTCTCAATAAAAACTTGCATTAAGTCCTGGCCTTATAGCAACAATAATTACCAGTTCTATCCCTAGTAATTGGCATATTAAGGGTATTTCAACTTTTACTTTCATTAAAATAGATTTTAATTTGGCATGAATAATCGTTCTCCCATTTGACATTCATACTAATAAAACAAGTTTTAATACACATGAAAATTATTCTTCCGTTTGATGTTCATATTAATAAAGAGTTGAAATACTAACATGTACTTGAATCATAAATATATAGAGGTCATAATCACAACATCATATAATAGATTGATTCACCAAATTCCAACATAAACAATTTAGTTACACATGGTAAAAGTAAAAATAACACTTACAGAGTTTGACATTACGAAGACTTGGAAACTGTAACATCCCGAATTTTCTAAAAAAATAATTAAATATGAGGAATAAATATTAAATAATTATAAATGACTTCATAAGTGTCCCAAAAACATTAGAATAATTAAATTAGGTTTTATTATAGATATTTATAATTTATTGAGATTTTAGGAGCTAAAATTTTACCCAGCTAAAATATGGGTGTAAGACCAAGTATCCCTGATTGAGATGCCGTTGGTTAGGGCTGTGCTGGTTGTTTGGGTATGATATATTCCCAAAACACTCAGATGGTCAGTTTTAAATTGACTCGTGGCAAGTGCACCACTTTGTCGGTTGTAGTATATGTTCTGAAGAACAAATGTCGTTCCCACTACGGATCGGATTAAATCGATTTCAAACTATTACGGCAGAAGTAACTTGTAGTTTTCATGATAATGAATTAAACAACTTTTCATAAATCTAAAAGTCTACGAAAGCAATATAAGAAATATGAGTGAAATGATAGAGTATAGAGTTTGGGAATTGGATTCACCTTTCTCACCTTCCGATACACCCTTAATATTCATGTAATCAATGTTTGCAATATGATTCTTTACGTCAAAATCACATTCATTCATATCAATTCCTTGACTATGAAATTCATAAGAGTAGATTTAATAACGTCAATCCCTTGATCGTTTTAAATCTATTCCAGCATTAAGAACGATTGTTTGGACGCCCATTGCGTTAGATACCATCCCTGGTTATCTACTCAAAACGGGTGTTCCATTTAGATCCGTTTTTGAAAGTTATTTTCCAACAACAAATGTAAACTTGAATCAAGAAACTAGTGGTCAAATAGATTCAGGCAATGAACATAAAATGGAATACAAAGAATCATAAAATAACACATGAATCACATAAACATTATCTAAGTGTATATCAAGTTTGATTGGTTACCTCCAATCCCAAATGAAAGGATTAGCCACTCATGGTGGTCATGATCTTACAAATCAAAATGGAATGAAGAAGAAAAACCTAAAGATACAATGTTTTGTAAGAAGAAAAATGGCTTGTACGTTCCTCTATCTTTCTACCTCTCTCCTTTTTAGCCGCCTCTGTTTCTTTTGATTATGCATTAACTCGCTCAAGTGAGTTTAAGTCTCGCTCAAGCGAAGAGACTACTTCATCGTGAAGAAAGGGTTAAGTCCTGCTTCATCTGTATGCTTATCCGCTCAAGCGATTTTAGTTAGCTTGAGCGACACTTCATATACTAATCCTTTATTCCTTTTCGCTTAAGCCATTCATTCATCCGCTGTAGCGAGTATTAGAGTTTTAGATTCTGGATAATTTTCGCTTGAGCGAACTCCGGTCACTCAAGCGAGTTTTACATTGTGAGTCACTGGAGGAATTTCACTTGATGTTTCAATTCAAACGCTTGAGCGGGGCAAATATTATTCCATTCTGTACAAATCTCGCTCAAGCGGACTCTGTTCGCTTCGGGCGACTTCTTCATCATTCTCTACTGGCTTGATTTCGCCTGAGCGAATGGCTTCTCACTCCAGTGAGTCTTGACCTGATACTTGTATTTGCAAAAGTCCTTGCTCGCCCAAGCGAGCCCTTCAGTTTGGCCTCAGCGACCTTGATTCGCTCAAGCGAGATAGCCTCCGCTTGAGCGAATATCACTTGTTTGCTCAAAAGTTGATAAATTTTCTTCTTTCCTTTTCTTTTCTTCTTTTTTCTTCACTTTTTCCTGGAATTGCAACAAAATTAACCAATCAACCTGTACAATATTCATATCACAATTTATGTTCTATATAGCTTAGAAAATTGACAAACATTACACATTATATCCAATTTATGCTTCATTATCCATGCAAAATATATATAAATTGGACATCTATCAACTCTCCCCAACCTAGAACTTTGCTTGTCCTTAAGCAAATGGTACAGGGAAAGTTAAGTGAAACAAAGATCCTAATTAATCACAGCTGCAAATAAAATGAAGGACAACTTCTCACTATTTACAAATGATAAATCCTTAATCATGCTTCAATTCATCTAACCAAATTCTAAGTTTGAAATGTGATACACAATTACAAGTAACCACTCTACTGTAAAAACAAGAAATCCTCTTTGTTTATACTTTCCGGGTGAGTGTTTGCTCTCTTTATCATTGGTCAAGTGTTATTCAATCATTGAATTTCATTTCACTGTATAAGATAACCACTCAAACAAACATGGATCAAGAGGTCTTTAATAGGTTGTAACTTGGCCAGGCTTACAAGAAATTTATTGGTTTTTCTTTGGAATGGAAAGACATACTAAGGACACTTAGATTTCTTGGCCTTGGCTTTTGTTTTGTCATTCTTTCTTCATTTAAGCCATTAAACTTTTCTTTATATCCCTCCTTACTTTTGTTTGTTCTTTGACATTTCTAGGAGGATCTTATTTTATTTTTCAATTTTTCCTTTCTTTTTGACAGTTACAGCCAAACTCTTCACATATCCTTCTTGAAAGATTGTTCTTGTCCTTAGCATGCATTAGGGTTAGATTTCTTTTTACAAGCATATTCTACGGTTAAGAAAAGAAACTTTTTGGCTAAATGGGGTTAAACAAAAAAATTGGATTGATTACTATTGAAGGTTGGCTTTTTGGCTCTTGTTTAAACCTATTCTACACAAAATTTGCCTCTATCCTGTCCATGTTTGACTCAGCAATGATCCTTGCCAGAAATTCATGCAATGAAAGATTACACAAAGATCAATGAACTCTCGGTGTTTAAGGTTGCACTATCTCACTGGGTTAATTGTCTTGATTTCTTTATTTTCACAGAAAAGGGTTCAAGCATTGTGAACTAATTCCTAACTCAACAATTAGAAAGATTCATTCAATATTCATAAGAGTTATCAGATTTTTCAAAACTAGTTATCCTTCCTTTTATGCAATCCTAAGATTAATTCATATCTTTCTTCACTTTTCCATATCATTAAAACAAAAGTTCCGCGCCTAAACATCACAACTAACGTATGCAACAAAATTCATTTAGGCATAAACATGAAAATCTAACTGTAAATCATATGAAATTACGATAAAGTAAAAGTACTGAAACACTGCTGAATTTAAATTAACATAAACATAAATGAACTGAACAAAATGAACAAAATGAACCACAGAGGCCGATCAATCACGCGATATCATGATGTCGGTGACTACCTGATCGAGCTGCTCCTCGAATTCCCTATCCTCAGCATCCTGTTGCTCCTCGACATGTGCAACAGCTGATGATGATGCTGGAACTGATGTCTCTACTGGTTCGGATGATGGTGGTGGTGGTGCTACCGGCTCAGCTGTGGTTGTTGGCCTCTCCTCCTCCGGGAAAGTTGGGCTGTCCCTAGGCCAAGCAACTTTGGCGATGAACTCGTCGGGATACATGAATGGTCCTACTGGGTGGCTCCAATAGTTGGCTCGGTAGAAGTAAGTGAGAGCTCTATTCAAAGCTTCCTGTTGCTGTTGGATGTGAGTGAGATGAGTGAGAAGGATGGGGTCTGTGGTAGTAGTTGGGGGTGGTATTGGTGCTTCAATATGTGGTGGAGATGATATAGGCTCTCGCTGTGTTATAACTGGTTATGCAGAAGATGAAGGTCCTGCTGAAGATTGTGTCTCAATTCGACAGTTCTGATCAATGAACTTCCTGTCGATGGAGGGTCGAATCGGGATGGTCGGATCAACATGTACTCCCTGAGATGCACAAAGACCTGTAATAAAAGCAGGAAAACCTAGAGTACCTTTCGGTTTTGCATCTACGATCGTAGTCTTTGGGTTTTGCTAAGCAAAATGGAAGATCTCATCTGATATAATCTGAGCAATGTGTACAGTGATGCTTGAATCCAAGATACAGAGAAGAAGTTCACATTTAGGTAATGGGAGGTCGGAAACATGGGCATTTGGGACCACGTTTGCTAAGAGAACACAGTCCACACCCTTGTCAACATCTATATATCCTTCCGCAAGAGTCGGGTTGGATGTTGGTTGGCTCCCCTTTGAAAATGGTGGTCAGGAAGGCAGAGAACTGATTCCAACTCTTGAACAGAATACACATAGCGTTCCTTCTTTAATCTACTGTATGTGTTCAATTCATCTTCCTCCAAATGCAGTACATCTCCAAGGTGCTCGTTGATAGTGTGCCTATCGTAGGAAATCCAGTGACCCCTAACCCAAGCTCGTTGATCCATGGCACCTTCGGTCCACCAAGCTTTGGCATAGAATTCCTTTACCACTTCAGGGTCGTATTTAGTCCGAGGGTTCGCAACTCTCAACCACTTCCGTTCTCTAAGCATATTCATAAAAGCATCATATTCGCCTTCTCTCAAGTCAACTCGGCGCTCTAGAAGTATGGTCCAGTGGTGAATATCTTGGAACCACTTTTGGGTTTCTTTAGTCTTGAACTTCTGATTCAATGGAGGAAAAGAGTCGGATGTGCGCTTTTGTTTGCCTTTTTCCCTGTACGCAGTGGCCCATTCCTGCCCTCTTTGCATTTCTTGTGCGTTTTTGGTCCTTGCCATTGCCTAAAATCACATTGAAACACACCATTTTATTAGTATGCAACATGTACATTATAGATAAGCAAAGATTTAACAATAGTTGCAACTGTATATTATGGCTAATGAGCTGACATTGAACAATTATAGTGAAGTTTAATGAAACCACTCAACACTCACCAATCATAAAAATGGAACGTAGCATAACCAAAAACAGAGCATGACGAAAAGTTTCAACAGTTAGTAAAAACACTGTTCTATTGATGCCATTAATCAAAAACAGAACATGGTCATTTGTTCTTGCCAACACAGAACATGATCACAAACTTCATATAGTTACATGCATTATATTCAAACAACACTAGAAAAACAGAGCATGCTTCTTTCCAATGGTCTCACTACTTTAACCTAGGGCATGGTTTACTTTCAACTCACATTATTATAAACAAAAGCACAAATGTGAAAATCAAACCCTAACTAACATAAAATCCTCATCCTAAGCACCATTCAAGCTTTAATCATGGAAATAACATGAAGAAGTTGAGGTAGATGAACAAATGAATGAGAAGTAAGAAAACTTACTTGAGAACGGTGGGAATAAAAGAAAAATGAAGACTTGATGAAAAATAAGGAGGAAGAAGCCGGTGGAAACCCTTTGAAATCGAGGATGGAAGAGAGTGGAGTTCATCGGTTAGGAGGTTTTAAAAGAGAGGAAGTGTTGTAACTAAAGACAAATGATTAATTTCTCTTTTAAAAATTGTAACCGCATAAATTCGTTAAAGCGAGAACCATAGGCGGCAGCGAATTGAATATTTAAAAATGAAAAATCTTAAGTTTCATTCGCTGTAGCGAAATCGAGGTGTAAAGGTACCTGATACTTTGAAATTCCTCTCGCTCACATAAAATAATTTTTCGCTTAGGTGGATAGGTATATATTAGACACTGGACAAATTTCGCTGGGGCGAAATAAAGGGCGCTTGAGCAAGTGTTTAAGGTATCCTTTCTGGACAAAAATCACTTGAGCGCGTGATAATCGCTTGGGCGATTTTGTTCTAGTGTTTCATTGAAGATATCTCGCTTGAGCGGTTGTTTATTCGCTTGAGCGAAAGTTGCAGAAAATGAAAATTTTCAAAGTTATGAAAATTCTGCATAATTCGCTTGAGCGGGATACAATTCGCTTAAGCGAATATTGTCCAGTGGCTATTCCTTTGTTCTTGGCCTGAGCAAAAAGT
This sequence comes from Clitoria ternatea, assembly GCA_037962975.1. NCBI lineage: Eukaryota > Viridiplantae > Streptophyta > Magnoliopsida > Fabales > Fabaceae > Clitoria > Clitoria ternatea. The sequence continues at coordinate 42,644,772 of CM075669.1, read as the reverse complement.
TATATTTTTCAAGCGAAGATGACATTCGCTTAAGCCAAAAGTGAGTCGCTTAGGCGAATTCTGTCCAGTATCAAAATTGTAGTTGTTCGCTTAAGCGACTTTGAGCGAATGTGGTTGTATAGCTTATTTGCTTGAGCGAAGTGGTATTCGCTTGGGCGAATTTCTCCATACTTAGAAATTTTAATCTTCCACTTACATTTTCTTCACAAACTCATCTCATTATTCCATCCTTTGGTTTCTTTGATCTTCTCACTCACTTATAAAGCACATTATATAAAAGTATTCACACAATTACAAGTTATAACAAAACGAAACAACAACAACAAATCAAATACACTGGGTTGCCTCCTAGTTAGCGTTTGTTTAACGTCATTAGCTCGACGTCTTATTCTTTCCACTTTGGATTCTGAAAGTGGATTAGCATGTCCAGCTTTTCCACTCCTCCACCCATGTAGGGTTTCAGCCTTTGTCCATTTACAGTCCAAGATCAGTCAGATGTTGGATCTTGAAGTTCTACTACACCGTATGGCTTCACTTCTTTGACTTGAAAAGGTCCTGACCATTTTGAGCGCAGTTTTCCTGGAAAGAGTTTTAATTTGGAATTAAACAAAAGCACAGACTGACCTGGATAGAAGCTCTTTTTCACAATATTCTTGTCATGATACGCCTTCATTCGATCTTTATAAATTTTTGAAGATTCGTATGCTTCTAGCCTTCATTCTCCAAGTTTTTCCAGCTGAACCTTTCTTTCCTTGGTTGATGCTTCTTGATCAAAATTTAGCAACTTCATTGCCCAATACGCTTTATGCTCCAACTCTACAGGTAAATGACAACTCTTGCCATAAACTAGTTGATAGGGTGAAAATCCTATTGGGGCTTTAAAAGCAGTCCAATAAGCCAATAAAGCATCATCTAACTTCAAAGACCAATCTTTTCTACTCTGAGAGACTGTCTTTTCTAGAATTCTTTTAACTTCTCTATTGGACACTTCCACTTGTCCATTAGCTTGTGGATGGTATGGAGAAGTCACCTTATGCTTTACACCATAATGCTCTAAACATTTTTGCAGTTGTGTATTGCAAAAGTGCGATCCTCCATCACTGATTAGTACCCTGGGGGTGCCAAATCTATTGAAAATATTTTTCTTTAAAAATTTTATAACAGTTTTGGCATCTGCCCTAGCACAAGCTGTTGCCTCAACCCACTTGGAAACATAGTCCACAGCGACTAAAGTGTACTTATTAGAAAGTGAGGCTGGTAAGGGTCCAACAAAGTCTATGCCCCAACAGTCAAAAACTTCAACTTCTAAAATGGTTGTTAGTGGCATTTCATCTCTTCTTGTTATACTTCTTGTTCTTTGGTATACATCACAATTTTGCACAAATAAATTAGCATCTTTAAATAAAGTAGGCCAGAAAAAACCTGATTGTAGGACTTTTGCTGCTGTCCTTTCTCCATTAAAGTGGCCTCCATATGCTGAGCTGTGACAATGCCACAAAATACTCCTAGCTTCCAATTGAGATACACATCTTCTCAATATATGATCAGATCTAAGTTTAAACAGATATGGATCATCCCACACATATTGTTGTGCATCCTTCAAAAATTTCTTCTTTTGTTGCCAGGTGAAATCTTCCAGAAGTATCCCTGCAGCTTTAAAATTAGCCATGTCAGCAAACCATGGCCTCTCCTGAATCAATAACAATTTCTCATCTGGGAACTCTTCTTGGACTTTAGGCTGTAGGGTGGTAACTTCATTGTCAATCAGCCTGGATAAATGATCTGCTATATGATTCTCACTGCCTTTCTTATCACGAATAGTCAAATCAAATTCTTGTAAAAGTAGGATCCATCTGATCAATCTGGGTTTGGAATCTTGTTTGTTTAACAGGTACTTTATTGCAGCATGATCTGTAAAACAAACAACCTTGGAACCAATTAAATATGGTCTAAATTTTTCCAATCCATATACTACAGCTAGTAATTCTTTCTCTGTTGTGGCATAATTTATTTGTGCCTCATTTAAAACTTTACTAGCGTAATATATAGGATGGAATAATTTAGATTTCCTCTGTCCAAGTACTGCACCAATAGCATAGTCACTTGCATCACACATCAATTCAAAATCAAGTGACTAGTCTGAAGCAATTAGGATAGGAGCAGTAATCAATTTTTGCTTCAACAGTTGAAAAGCTGATAAACAAGCTTCATCAAAATGAAAAGGAAAGTCTTTTTGTAACAAATTACTCAAAGGTTTTGTAATTTTTGAAAAATCCTTAATAAACCTTCGGTAAAAACCAGCATACCCAAGAAAACTCCTAACACCTTTGACATTGATTGGTGGAGGTAATTTTTCAATAACTTCCACTTTAGCATGATCCACTTCAATGCCTTTATTTGAAATTGTGTGACCTAACACAATGCCTTTGGATACCATAAAATGACATTTTTCCCAATTTAGCACTAAGTTAGTCTCCATACATCTTTTAAGCACAGTGTCAAGATTTTCTAAGCATAACTCAAATGATTTACCAAAAATTGAAAAGTCATCCATGAAAATCTCTATACAATTCTCAACAAGATCAGCAAAGATAGAAAGCATGCACCTTTGAAAAGTGGTCGGAGCATTACAAAGTCCGAAAGGCATTTTTCTATAAGCAAAAACACCATAAGGACAAGTAAACGCTGTTTTTTCTTGGTCTTCTGGTGCTACTGTAATTTGATTGTATCCTAAATAACCATCCAAAAAACAGTAGTATCCTTGTCCAGCCAATCTCTCCAACATTTGGTCCATGAAAGGTAATGGAAAGTGATCCTTTCTTGTAGCTTGATTGAGCTTCCTGTAGTCTATACACATTCTCCAACCAGTTACTGTGCGAGTAGGAATGAGCTCATTGTTATCATTTTTCACCACTATCATACCTCCCTTTTTTGGTATAACCTGTACTGGACTTACCCAAGCACTATCAGAAATTGGATAGATCATCCCAGCTTCCAATAATTTGATGACCTCCTTTTTAATAATTTCTTTCATGGTTGGATTTAATCTTCTTTGAGGTTGTGCTACAGGCCTATACTCTTGCTCCATGAAGATGTGGTGCATACAATATGCAGGGATGATTCCTTTTAAATCACTCAACTTCCACCCAATTGCCTCTTCATTCTTCTTTAGGATCTCAATTAATTTTTCTTCTTCCTCATTTGACAAGTTTTTGCTAATGATAACTGGTTTTTGTCCTTCAACATCTAAAAAGACATACTTTAAATGTGAGGGCAACTCTTTCAACTCTAACTTTTGAACTTTAGAAACTTGCTTTTGAGGGAGGGTCTCCACTACCTCTTGTTTACTATTACTTTCTTTGCCTGCATCTAATTTTTGCAAAATCTGTCGGACTTCTTCAGCTTCCAAATCATTAAGATTCTCAACAGCTCCTATCAAAGCCTTTTCAAGAAGACTTGAATTTTGCATTTCATTAAGCTATCCTTCAATGACTTCCTCTTCAACATCAATCTTGAAACAACTTTGTTTATCTGTTGGATATTTCATTGCTTCAAAATCATTAAAATTCACCTCATCATCTTGAACTCGTACCTTCAGTTTGCCATCATCAACGTCTATGATTACTTTAGCAGTTTTCATAAACGGTCTTCCTAAGATCAATGATACTTCAGCATCCTCTTCCATTTCCATTATCACAAAGTCTACTGGAAATACAAATTTCTCCACCTTTACCAATACATCTTCTGCCACACCATAAGGAAATTTTATTGATCTGTCAGCCAATTGCAATGTCATCTTTGTTGGCCTTATCTCAGGGTCTCCAATCCTTTTAAGCATTGAGAGTGGCATTAGATTTATGCTTGCTCCCAAATCCAGTAATGCTCTCCCTACCGGCATGTGACCAATAGTAACGGGGATTGTGAAACTTCCTGGATCCTTGGTTTTAGGGGGTAATGCTTTTTGGATAATGGCACTACATCCAGCTTCCAATTCAACTATTTCTTCTGAAAATCTTCTCTTCTTTGTTAATAGATCCTTCATAAATTTTGCATAGGTGGGCATTTGCTCCATAGCTTCCATGAATGGGACATTAATTTGAAGCCTTTTAAAAATGTCCATTAACCTTGCAAATTGTCTTTCATCCCGCATTGAAGGATTCTTTGGGTAAGGCATGCTTTTTAATTGAGGCAACTCTTCATCTACCTTTCCTTTGCCCTTGTCTAAATCACTCTTTTTGTTTTTTTCTTTTTCATTTTCTTTATTTACATTTTCTTTTATTTCTTTTTCACACTCTTTCATTTCTTTTTCTTTTTCTTTTTCACCCTCTCTTTCTTTTTCTTGTTTTGCTCTCAAAATCTCTTCTTCTTTTTTTCTTTCTCTCCTAACTCAACTCCAATTTGTCTTCCACTTCTTGTTATGACAGCCTTGCAATACTCCTTTGGATTTGGCTCAGTGTTAGCTCCATACTAAGGTCGTTGATTTTCAGTAATTTGTCGAGCCAATTGTCCTACTTGAGTCTCCAAATTCTTTATTGATGCCTCTGTATTTTTCTGGTTTGTCAAAGAAGCTTGCATGAATTTCTCCAAGGTATCTTCCAATCTTGAGGTTTTCTCCGTCAAAGAAGGATAGTTGCTTTGATAAGGTCTATTTGAAGAACTTGGTTCCTGTTTCCATCCTTGTCCTTGATGTTGATTACTCCTCCACCCCTGAAATTGTTGGTTAGGATAATTGGAATTGAAATTATTTGGTTTACCTTGGTTATTCATGTAGTGAATTGTCTCCTCTTGTACTCCACAATAACCATTTGGATGTTCAACTCCACATAAATCACATCTTGCACTTTGCTGTTGCATTGGTTGTGAAGTTTGCACTGAATGCAATTGCTGTGGGAGTTTGGCCATTTGTTGAGTCAAGGCTTCAATCTATTGAGTTAAGATCTTATTTTGGGCCAAAATAGCATATGAAGTATTCAAATCTAGAACTCCTTTCCTATGAATTTGTTGATGATCATGCTGAGCTTGATAATCTGTTGAGGATAAAGCTTCTATAATTGTTGTAGCTTGATCAGCGTCAACTGTCATCATTGTACCTCCAGCTGCAGCATCCAAAATCATCTTTGTATCTGGTGGAAGTCCATTGTAAAAGATGTTCAATTGAGCAATGTCTTCAAAACCATGATTAGGACACTTGCGAAGTAATGATTTAAAATGGTCCCATGCTTCACAAAATGGTTCTTCAACCTCTTGACGGAATGTTGAAATATCAGATTTAGCTTTTATGAATCTTGATGGAGGAAAGAAACAGTGCAGAAATTTTTCTTCTACATTAGACCAACTAGTTAAGCTTTGATTAGGATGTGATTGCAACCACTCCTTAGCTCTTCCAGCCAATGAAAATAGGAATAAACGAAGGTATGCGGTTTCCATATCTTCTTGACCAAAACCCATTGTACCAACCAATTCATAGAAAGTTGCCAAATGAGTGTAAGGATCCTCATTGGACATTCCAGTAAATTGATGAGCACTAATCAAACTGAGAAAGGCTGGTTTCATCCCCAAGGCTCTTATTTGTGGCATTACAATAATTGAAAAGTATCGTGGTCCTTGTTGATTTGCATAATCTCCCAAAGTACACCTTGGTTGTTGGTGTTGTCTTTCCATGTTTTCAAGTTTTGGAGTTGATAATGGTGGTGAAGTTGGAGAAGAAGATTGTCCCTCCTCTTGTTGTACTTTAGCTTTGGCTTTGATTTTCTTCAGAGTCTTCTCAATTTCAGGGTCTATTTCAGCCTATTCTTTGAATCCCTGACTTCATAATATCATAAGCAAAACTTCCAACAAAGAGGTTAGCCAAGAAAAGATATAATAGCATAAAGTTGCTATACAACTATATTCACAAACCAAAATAATTAAAATTGATTTAAACTTAATTCGCGGTGGATGGCACCAAAAACTTGCTGGTTGTTTGGGTATGATATATTCCCAAAACACTCAGATGGTCAGTTTTAAATTGACTCGTGGCAAGTGCACCACTTTGTCGGTTATGGTATATGTTCCGAAGAACAAATGTCGTTCCCACTATGGATCAGATTAAATTGATTTCAAACTATTACGGTAGAAGTAACTTGTAGTTTTCATGATAATGAATTAAACAACTTTTCATAAATCTAAAAGTCTACGAAAGCAATATGAGAAATATGAGTGAAATGATAGAGTATAGAGTTTGGGAATTGGATTTACCTTTCTCACCTTTCGATACACCGTTAATATTCATGTAATCAATGTTTGCAATATGATTCTTTACGTCACAATCACATTCATTCATATCAATTCCTTGACTATGAAATTCATAAGAGTAGATTTAATAACGTCAATCCCTTGATCGTTTTAAATCTATTCCAGCATTAAGAACGATTGTTTGGACGCCCATTGCGTTAGATACCATCCCCGGTTATCTACTCAAAATGGGTGTTCCATTTAGATCTATTTTCGAAAGTTATTTTCCAACAATAAATGTAAACTTGAATCAAGAAACTAGTGATCAAATAGATTCAGGCAATGAACATAAAATGGAATACAAAGAATCATAAAACAACACATGAATCACATAAACATTATCCAAGTGTACATCAAGTTTGATTGGTTACCTCCAATCCCAAATGAAAGGATTAGCCACTCATGGTGGTCATGATCTTACAAATCAAAATGGAATGAAGAAGAAAAACCTAAAGATACAATGTTTTGGAAGAAGAAAAATGGCTTGTACGTTCCTCTATCTTTCTACCTCTCTCCTTTTTAGCCGCCTCTGTTTCTTTTAATTATGCATTAACTCGCTCAAGTGAGTTTAAGTCTCGCTCAAGCGAAGAGACTACTTCATCGTGAAGAAAGGGTTAAGTCCTGCTTCACCTGTATGCTTATCCGCTCAAGCAATTTCAGTTCGCTTGAGCGACACTTCGTATACTGATCCTTTATTCCTTTTCGCTTAAGCCATTCATTCATCCGCTGCAGCGAGTATTAGAGTTTTAGATTCTGGACAATTTTCGCTTGAGCGAACTCCGGTCGCTCAAGTGAGTTTTACATTGTGAGTCACTGGAGGAATTTCACCTAATGTTTCAATTCAAACGCTTGAGCGAGGCTAATATTATTCCATTCTGTACAAATCTCGCTCAAGCGGACTCTGTTCGCTTCGGGCGACTTCTTCATCATTCTCTACTGGCTTGATTTCGCCTGAGCGAATAGCTCCTCGCTCAAGCGAGTCTTGACCTGATACTTGTATTTGCAAAAGTCCTTGCTCGCCCAAGCGAGCCCTTCAGTTTGGCCTTAGTGACCTTGATTCGCTCAAGCGAGATAGCCTCCGCTTGAGCGAATATCACTTGTTTGCTCAAAACATGATAAATTTTCTTCTTTCCTTTTCTTTTCTTCTTTCTTCTTTACTTTTTCCTGGAATTGCAACAAAATTAACCAATCAACTTGTACAATGTTCATATCATAATTTATGTTCTATATAGCTTACAAAATTGACAAACATTGCACATTATATCCAATTTATGCTTCATTATCCATGCAAAATATATATAAATTGGACATTTATCAACTCTCCCCAACCTAGAACTTTGCTTGTCCTCAAGCAAATGGTATAGAGAAAGTTAAGTGAAATAAAGATCCTAATTAATCACAGCTACAAATAAAATGAAGGACAACTTCTCACTATTTACAAATGATAAATCCTTAATCATGCTTCAATTCATCTAACCAAATTCTAAGTTTAAAATATGATACACAATTGCAAGTAACCACTCTGCTGTAAAAACAAGAAATCCTCTCTGTTTATACCTTCCGGGTGAGTGTTTGCTCTCTTTATCATTGGTCAAGTGTTATTTAATCATTGCATTTCATTTCACTGCATAAGATAACCACTCAAACAAACATGGATCAAGAGGTCTTTAATAGGTTGTAACTTGGCCAGGCTTACAAGAAATTTATTGGTTTTTCTTTGGAATGCAAAGACATACTAAGGACACTTAGATTTCTTGGCCTTGGCTTTTGTTTTGTCATTCTTTCTTCATTTAAGCCATTAAACTTTTCTTTATATCTCTCCTTACTTTTGTTTGTTCTTTGACATTTCTAGGAGGATCTTATTTATTTTTCAATTTTTCCTTTCCTTTTGACAGTTACAGCCAAACTCTTCACATACCCTTTTTGAAAGATTGTTCTTGTCCTTAGCATGCATTAGGGTTGGATTTCTTTTTACAAGCATATTCTAGGGTTAAGAAAAGAAACTTTTTGGCTCAATGGGGTTAAATAAAAAAATTGGATTGATTACTATTGAAGGTTGGCTTTTTGGCTCTTGTTTAAACCTATTCTACACAAAATTTACCTCTATCCTGTCAATGTTTGACTCAACAATGATCCTTGCCAGAAATTCATGCAATGAAAGATTACACAAAGATCAATGAACTCTCGGTGTTTAAGGTTGCACTATCTCACTGGGTTAATTGTCTTGATTTCTTTATTTTCACAGAAAAGGGTTTAAGCATTGTGAACTAATTCCTAACTCAACAATTAGAAAGATTCATTCAACATTCATAAGAGTTATCAGATTTTTCAAAACTAGTTATCCTTCCTTTTATGCAATCCTAAGATTAATTCATATCTTTCTTCACTTTTCCATATCATTAAAACAAAATTTCCACGCCTAAACATCACAACTAACGTATGCAAAAGAATTCATTTAGGCATAAACATGAAAATCTAACTGTAAATTGTAACATCCCCATTTTAATTATAAGCAACCGAATTAAATAAAAAGTCAACAAGTTAACACTTCCCTTAATTTAATTAACTAGAAAGAATAGGGTGATTAACGTGGAGACAAGGTGGCATGGGCAGGATTATCGCGTTTCCCCATCCCACCATCCTATTCTCCACGCGAGTACTTATATAGGTGAAGGCCATGCTCTTCAAGGGGAGGACCCCTGGGAACTTCCTTCTTCATTCTTCTTTCCTCTTATTTTCTCTCTCTCCTTCTCTGCCCTCCAGTCCATTTCCTGCTATGAGAGCCAAGGTGACAGTGCTACAGTAGAGTGGAACTCCCCACACGGGAAGGGACGATCACCAAGGAAGAAGCAGGAATACCCCTACATCACTCGCAGGAGACTGTAGCACTCCTGGGGAGGTGCCGAGTGAAGCAGCGAGGAGGAGAACCACCATTCAAGCAGAAAACTCCCTCGGAGTTTTGTAATTGGTAGGGGGAGTATCTTCTATCTTAAATGCATGGGTTATGAACAGGTTCCGAGTGCTGATGCTTGCTATATTCGTGCTCTGATTGTGTGTTGTGTTGCATGTGAGTGCGTACAGTCCAGTTGCATGACGAGTGAAAGATGAGTATTGCATGTTAGCATCTTCCTTAGAAATACATGCGTTGTGGAGTCTTGTTACCATGGAACCCGATTGCATGTTGTGTTGCAGTGATGATGACGATTTCCGTGTATTTTACATGACCTGCAAGTTGCTATAAGCTTAGAATACTGACTGCATGAGATAGAATATGACTCAGTGAATCTGATAATGCATTATACTGATTGCATGTGTTGTCTGAGTCCTGACATAGCTTAATGCCGATTGCATGTATGTTGTTTGGGTCCTGTTGATGTGTTAAATGCATGTGCTATTTGAATGCTGATGATGTATGATGCCGATTGCATGAGATGCATGTATGGCTGTGTATATGAACTCTGTTGTGTGTCGAATCTGCGTGTGGCGCATGAGATGCGTTGTGCTGGGAGCACGTAGTGTGGGACACTACCTTCGGTCATCCAGCGTGGGACGCTGTAAAATCCTTGAGTGGGACTCGGGGTAGCCCTGAGTGGGACTCGGGCTGCCTGTGAACACCTCCGTTGGCGCTGAGAGCGCTGGTGTCACTGTGGGCAAACGGTTGGGTACCCGTAAAAACGGCCAAGCAGCTGGGAGCTTATTTAATAGCTGAGAGCTATGTATAAAAAGGCTGAGATGCCTACGTTGCAACGTCTGACCGATACACACGATGCGGAACCGAGTGAAACCTTCTGTGCTTATTACCGTTAATATTGTTACTACTGTTAATGTTATTTGGAATTGGTTAAGTATGCCGAGCGGTAAGTGAATGGGTGAATACGTAGGACTGAGTGAATGTTTTATGCATGTATTATTGACTGAAATCTGATTATGCATTTGATATTGGGAATGAGGATACTGAATGTGTATGCCAAGTGATCCATTCCGTGTGTATGTGCCTTGGATGCCGAATGAAAATGTTTCATGAGTATATGTATATATGTATGCAAGCGTATCTGTGTCATTGAAAATGTTATGAGTACAGCCGAGTGAGGATTGGTGAATATCGAACGGTAAGAGTTATGTATATATGTCTTGGCTAATGGATGTTACTCTGTTATAACCGTGTTTGTACGTATATGTATTGTTGTATGATTGGAAGATAACCTGAGTCGGTATCTATCATTTAAAATCTAAGATGCTCACCCCTGCAGTGGCCATTTTTCAGTGAATGTCTCTCGAGATGAGGATCAGAAGCAGAGCTGGAACGCTGAGTGAAGTGTTGATGCATTAGGAAGGCTTAATTAATGCGAAGTTAGAGTAAGCTCTGACCGGTTCGTGCCGGATGTTAGTGTTTCGGACAAATAGAACCTTATGGGCAAGGAGAAGTCCGATTTTGTGTTTGTAAATGTTAACATACGTTCTTATATATATATATATGCGTGTTGCGTGTTATATTGTGTTGTGGAAGGTGTTGAATGATAAGTCCGGATGCCTAAGCATACCTTATGAGCGTAGGAGGCCGGTGTGGCTATGGGCAAGTAGTGGGAATTAAGTTTGGGGTGAGAAGATGAAATAAAGAGTTTAAATATGCTTCGAGTGAGTGAAGAGCGAAAGATGAGTAAAAACCCCGAGTGGTCATAAGAAGAGAGATCATTACCGAGTGAAAAACGTCAGTAAACACCGAGTGAGGGAGAGTTCGTATTTTTCGAGCGAAATCATGAATAAATCCTAAGTGAGGGAGAGTGGCGCTTCCCGAGTGAAAACCTCGAGTGATTCCCTCCTGTGAGAGGAGTTCAATTGGTGGTTTAGGGAGGATTGGATCCTGAGTGTAAGGTATTGCTAATCCGAGCGAAGGATGTAAAGTCTGAGTGAGTAAGAATCGGTGTCCCGAGTGGTTGGGTTTGGAGAAGCCGAGTGAGACCTAACCTCCCACTTTCCGAGTGAAGTTCCTCGCTTCAGCGAGCAACATACTCGCTCCAGCGAGTGCGGGCTAGGAAGACTTATGTTGGATTCACGTGGGCGAAGTCATACCTCGCTGAGGTGCTAGAGCAGTTCGCCCAAGCGTGAGGACTCGCGCTGAAGCGAGTAGTTGTCAAAATGGTATACCGCCCAATTACCTTTCCTCTCCGTTATGGCGCTAATGCGACCCCAACAACGGTGTTGACCCCGGCTTGGGCATTGTGGTTGAGTCCGCCCAGGCGTTGTCATACCTAGTTGAGTTGGGCAGAATGAGCTCAGGCCCCTCTTCCCTCCACAATCTACCACTGCACATGCATACCTCCCTTCTCCTTCCCCTTACCTATTTCCTCCTACTGATTGACTAGTGTTACTCGTGGAAAAGCTTTCTTTGTGAATTTCCCTCTGTCCGCTGTTGCATTACCCTACCCCGCCTAGGCGGTGTCAGACCTCACCTGAACGAGCCAACGGTGTTGTGTAATCCGCTCAGGCGCTGGTGTGTTACATTAAACCAACGAGCCGGTTCCAGTCTTAGTTTTTCTGTAAATTGCCATATGCGTGTGAATACTCTTCATTTTCCCTTGCCTGCCTCTTTCCTTCTATGACGATTGAGTCGTGACTGTTTTTGCGAAAAATTTTCTCATGGTTTTGGAATTATTATTTGCAAGGATTAGGGTGTTACATTTTGGTATCAGAGCAGACCGAAAGGTCCAAGGCCAAGGTAAGCCTACCGAGTGTAAGTGGTTGTGTGTGTGATCATGATTGTTGTGGTGTGAATTCAACTTGATTGATACTCTGTTACTGAATCATGGGTAGGGGAGTTGTTCCTCCTGACCCGACTAATTGTGTGACATACGAAGGCACATAATGGGCTAAGTTACTAAATATTAGACTAAAATCCGATTGGAATTAAGTAACTAGGAATACTTATCCTTGAATGTTGATTTCAGGATAAGGGATGGCACATCGCCAAATCATGGAGGCTATAGCCACGGCATTCCAACGCTTTGCAGAAGTGTTTGAAAGGCAGGGCCAGCCTCGAGCCGAGGAGGGCCAAGTGCTGGACCGCTTCTTAAAGAGGAAGCCGAGTGAATTCCTAGCAGGACGGAACCCTGAGGCAGCGTTTAAGTGGACTCAGGAATTAGAGAGGATTTTTGGGGGTCTTCGCTGTACCGAAGCCCAGAAGGTAGAGTGTGCAGTGTACATGCTGCGAGATGAAGCGGAGAACTGGTGGAAAATAGCCAGAAACCGATTCCCTGAAGATGATAATCAACTGACGTGGAACGATTTCAAGGCATGCTTCTTAGAGAAGTACTTTCCCGACACAGTGAGGAGTCGGAAAGAGCTGGAGTTTATGGAGTTAAAACAGGGCTCCATGACTGTGGAAGAATACGCGACCAGATTTGAGGAATTGTGCCTATTCTACCCACCCTTCCAGCAGCCTGGGACGGAGAGCTCCAAGTGTCTTAAGTTTGAGAACGGATTGAGATCGGATATTAAGAGGGCCTGCAGATACCACGAGATACGGAGTTTCCCTGCATTAGTGAACAAATGTAGAATATTTGAGGAGGATGACAAGGCCCATTCGAACCAGAGCAATAGAAACCACTATTCCCTGAGGCCCCAACGACCTCGTTTCAAAAAGCCAAGCAATGTTGGCAGGAACAAGCCTTTTTCCAAATTTGGGGGTCGGAATCAACCTGAAAGACGACCAGTGGTAGGAGACGGAAGGTGTTTCAAGTGTGGAGGAAACCACTTTGCCAGAGACTGCAAGGATGATGGTGATGTAGTGTGCTTTCACTGCAACAAGAGAGGACACATTCGCCCCGACTGCCCCCAACTACACCAAGCAAACGTTAATGTGCGTCAAGGGGGATTTCAAGAAAGGAACCGAGTGAATGATAACCAACGCCCTGGTGGCAGAGGCAACGGAACCAGAGGAAATGGGATGCGTACTCCAGAAAACCGGGGGAGGAATACCGACCCAACAGCGGCAGGAAGGATCTACACCATCAACGTAGAGGATGTTGCACCAGCAAGCGACCTAGTACAATGTAAGTGCTCACTCGGAATGAATACGCTTAATGTTGTTTTCGATTCGGGAGCCACCCATTCTTTTATAGCTGATGAGTGTGTGAAGCGTTTGAAGTTACCGACTGTGTCTATGAATCGGACTTTGGAAGTGGCCAGCCCGACTGGCGCTAATGTGTTCACATCGTCAATGTGCAAAGATGTAGCGTTTGAGTTGTATGATCGGAGTTTCACCTTCGATCTGATTTGCATGCCCTTAAAGGGTCTTGACATCGTGCTCGGAATAGATTGGCTTTCAGCCAATAAGGTGTTAGTAGATTGTAGAAGCCGAGAGATAGTTTTTCTGAGACAGCCCACTGAGAACGACACGGCACCAGGTATAACCCAACTGTTTATGATGCTTTGTCTAACCGAGGGTGAGAGTAAAATCTGAGTGAACGAAATCCCGATCGCCTGTGAATTCCCAGAAGCGTTCCCCGAAGACGTACCGAGTGTCCCTCCAAGTAGAGAAATCGAATTCTCTATAGACTTAATCCCTGGGGCCGAGCCAGTCTCCAGTGCACCCTATAGGATATCCTCAACTGAGTTAGCCGAGTTGAAGAAACAAGTGGATGAGTTACTCGGAAAGAAGTTCATTAGACCGAGCGTATCACCATGGGGCGCACCCGTACTTCTTGTTAAGAAGAAGGATGGCAGCATGAGACTTTGTATAGATTACCGACAGCTAAACAAACTCACAATCAAGAATCGGTATCCACTGCCCAGAATTGATGATTTGATTGACCAGCTGCGTGGAGCCTCAGTCTTCTCAAAAATCGATTTACGATCGGGGTATCACCAAATCCGAGTGAAGGACTCGGACATTCCTAAAACTGCCTTTAGGACTCGGTATGGTCACTACGAGTATGTAGTGATGCCGTTCGGGGTGACGAACGCCCCTGCTATTTTCATGAATTACATGAACAGCATATTCCACTCCTATTTAGACCGATTTGTAGTTGTTTTCATTGATGACATCCTGGTTTATTCTAAGACTTCTGAGGAGCATGAAGGACATCTCCGAGCGGTACTTAAAGTGTTGAAGGAGAAACAATTATTTGCGAAGCTTTTGAAGTGCGAATTCTGGATGGATGAGATCCACTTCCTCGGACATGTGATTTCCGAGCGAGGTGTCTCGGTGGACCCTGCGAAGATAGCCGCTGTAATAGCATGGGAGAGGCCCAGGTCGGTCTCGGAAATAAAAAGTTTTATGGGCTTGGCAGGTTATTATAGGAGGTTCATCGAAGGTTTTTCTAAACTGGCATTACCACTGACTAAATTGACTCGGAAAAACGTTCCCTTCGTGTGGAGTCCCGAGTGTGAGAACAGCTTCCGAGAGCTGAAGAACAAATTGACGATTGCTCCGGTGCTGGCATTACCCGAGTTACAAGAGAGCTTCGTGGTCTATTGTGACGCGTTAGGACTCGGATTAGGGTGTGTACTTATACAGAGAGACCGAGTGGTAGCATATGCCTCTCGGCAGTTGAGACCTCATGAGCAGCATTACCCGACCCATGACTTGGAGCTGGCAGCAGTGGTTTTTGCATTGAAAATCTGGAGGCATTACTTGTACGGGTCCAAATTTGAAGTGTACAGCGATCACAAGAGCCTCAAATACCTATTCGACCAAAAAGAGCTGAACATAAGGCAGAGAAGATGGATTGAGTTTTTAAAAGACTACGATTTCGAGTTAAAATACCACCCGGGTAAGGCAAATGTCGTGGCCGACGCATTGAGTCAGAAATCCTTCCACATGGCAGCAATGATGGCAAAAGAAGTAGAGTTGTTAGAGCGGTTCCGAGACATGAACTTGTATGTCGACACCCCCTCCTCTCGGAAAATAACCATCGGTACGTTGAGGATCGCCAATGAATTCTTGAAATCCGTGTACGAGCAGCAACAGTTGGACTCCTACCTAACTGAAATGAAGGAAACTCAGGCTAAAGGAAAGGACTTATCCTTGATCGAGGGATCAGATGGGATCTTCCGGGTGAGAAACAGAATATACATACCGAGTGGAGGAGGATTAAGAAGAATGGTGCTTGATGAAGCCCACAAAAGCCTACTCAGTATTCACCCGGGAACCACGAAAATGTACCATGACTTGAACAAACAGTTCTGGTGGCCCGGACTAAAGAAAGATGTGGCGGAATACGTGGCCCGGTGTATCACTTGTCAGAAATCGAAGGTAGAGCACCAAAAACCGTACGGTGCAATGCAGCCCCTAGAGATTCCCGTGTGGAAATGGGACTCGATTGCGATGGATTTTATCATGGGATTACCCAAAAACCGAGCGGGCCATGATGCAATTTGGGTCATTGTTGACCGACTGACGAAGAGTGCACACTTTCTACCTGTAAATATGAAGTACCCATTGCATAAGTTGGCTCGGATTTACATTCAAGAAGTTATCCGACTGCATGGCATACCTACTTCTATTGTATCAGATAGGGACCCTAGGTTCACGTCCCGGTTTTGGACCAGCCTACATCAGGAAATAGGGACGAAACTTTGGCTTAGTTCTGCCTACCACCCCCAATCGGATGGACAATCCGAGCGGACAATTCAGAGTTTAGAAGACTTATTAAGGGCGTGTGTTAGAGCATGGTGGGGACTGGGAGTAGTACCTTCCCTTGATCGAGTTTACGTACAACAACAGCCATCATCACAGTATTGGCATGGCACCCTACGAGGCACTATATGGACGCAGATGCCGAACCCCACTCTGCTGGTCGGAAACGGGTGAAAGTCTACTATTGGGACCAGACATCGTGAAGCAAACCACAGAGCAGATCCGAGTGGTACAGGGAAGGATGAAAGCATCTCAAGACAGGCAAAAGAGCTACCATGACAAGCGTACCAAACCATTGGAATTTTCAGTCAGAGACAGAGTGTTTTTAAGAACTTCTCCGAGTAAAGGAGTCGGACGAGCCTTAAAAAGTGGGAAGTTAAGCCCTCGATACATTGGGCCTTATGAGGTGTTAGAACGAGTCGGCCCCGTGGCATACCGCATTGCATTACCGACCCACTTATCCCGATTGCACAACGTATTTCATGTATCTCAACTAAGGAAGTATTTACATGACCCCAGCCACACGATGCCTGACGATGAAGTAGAGATCAAAGAAGACCTGACCACTGTGACTACACCGATTGGAATCGTGGACCGATCGGTAAAACGCTTGAGAAACAAAAATGTAAGGCTGGTTAAGGTGGAGTGGCAGCAAGGCAAGACCACCTCCTGCACGTGGGAACGTGAAGATGCCATAAGACAGCAGTACCCCGAGTTGTTCATTTAGGTGAGTTACCGACTGAAGTTCGCATGAATTACCGACTGAATTTCGGGGACGAAATTCTTTTCAAGTGGGGGAGAACTGTAACATCCCCATTTTAATTATAAGCAACCGAATTAAATAAAAAGTCAACAAGTTAACACTTCCCTTAATTTAATTAACTAGAAGGAATAGGTTGATTAACGTGGAGACAAGGTGGCATGGGCAGGATTATCGCGTTTCCCCATCCCACCATCCTATTCTCCACGCGAGTACTTATACAGGTGAAGGCCATGCTCTTCACGAGGAGGACCCCCGCGAACTTCCTTCTTCATTCTTCTTTCCTCTTATTTTCTCTCTCCTTCTCTGCCCTCCAGTCCATTTCCTGCTACGAGAGCCAAGGTGACGGTGCTACAGTAGAGTGGAACTCCCCACACGGGAAGGGACGATCACCAAGGAAGAAGCAGGAATACCCCTACATCACTCGCAGGAGACTGTAGCACTCCTGGGGAGGTGCCGAGTGAAGCAGCGAGGAGGAGAACCACCATTCAAGCAGAAAACTCCCTCGGAGTTTTGTAATTGGTAGGGGGAGTATCTTCTATCTTAAATGCATGGGTTATGAACAGGTTCCGAGTGCTGATGCTTGCTATATCTGTGCTCTGATTGTGTGTTGTGTTGCATGTGAGTGCGTACAGTCCAGTTGCATGACGAGTGAAAGATGAGTGTTGCATGTTAGCATCTTCCTTAGAAATACATGCGTTGTGGAGTCTTGTTACCATGGAACCCGATTGCATGTTGTGTTGCAGTGATGATGACGATTTCCGTGTATTTTACATGACCTGCAAGTTGCTATAAGCTTAGAATGCTGACTGCATGAGATAGAATATGACTCAGTGAATCTGATAATGCATTATACTGATTGCATGTGTTGTCTGAGTCCTGACATAGCTTAATGCCGATTGCATGTATGTTGTTTGGGTCCTGTTGATGTGTTAAATGCATGTGCTGTTTGAATGCTGATGATGTATGATGCCGATTGCATGAGATGCATGTATGGCTGTGTATATGAACTCTGTTGTGTGTCGAATCCGTGTGTGGCGCATGAGATGCGTTGTGCTGGGAGCACGTAGTGTGGGACACTACCTTCGGTCATCCAGCGTGGGACGCTGTAAAATCCTTGAGTGGGACTCGGGGTAGCCCTGAGTGGGACTCGGGCTGCCTGTGAACACCTCCGTTGGCGCTGAGAGCGCTGGTGTCACTGTGGGCAAATGGTTGGGTACCCGTAAAAAGGCTGAGATGCCTACATTGCAACGTCTGACCGATACACACGATGCGGAACCGAGTGAAACCTTCTGTGCTTATTACCGTTAATATTGTTACTACTGTTAATGTTATTTGGAATTGGTTAAGTATGCCGAGCGGTAAGTGAATGGGTGAATACGTAGGACTGAGTGAATGTTCTGTGCATGTATTATTGACTGAAATCTGATTATGCATTTGATATTGGGAATTAGGATACTGAATGTGTATGCCAAGTGATCCATTCCGTGTGTATGTGCTTTGGATGCCGAATGAAAACTGTTTCATGAGTATATGTATATATGTATGCAAGCGTATCTGTGTCATTGAAAATGTTATGAGTACAGCCGAGTGAGGATTGGTGAATATCGAACGGTAAGAGTTATGTATATATGTCTTGGCTAATGGATGTTACTCTGTTATAACCGTGTTTGTACGTATATGTATTGTTGTATGATTGGAAGATAACCTGAGTCGGTATCTATCATTTAAAATCTAAGATGCTCACCCCTGCAGTGGCCATTTTTCAGTGAATGTCTCTCGAGATGAGGATCAGAAGCAGAGCTGGAACGCTGAGTGAAGTGTTGATGCATTAGGAAGGCTTAATTAATGCGAAGTTAGATTAAGCTCTGACCGGTTCGTGCCGGATGTTAGTGTTTCGGACAAATAGAACCTTATGGGCAAGGAGAAGTCCGATTTTGTGTTTGTAAATGTTAACATACGTTCTTATATATATATATATGCGTGTTGCGTGTTATATTATGCTGTGGAAGGTGTTGAATGATAAGTCCGGATGCCTAAGCATACCTTATGAGCGTAGGAGGCCGGTGTGGCTATGGGCAAGTAGTGGGAATTAAGTTTGGGGTGAGAAGATAAAATAAAGAGTTTAAATATGCTTCGAGTGAGTGAAGAGCGAAAGATGAGTAAAAACCCCGAGTGGTCATAAGAAGAGAGATCATTACCGAGTGAAAAACGTCAGTAAACACCGAGTGAGGGAGAGTTCGTATTTTCCGAGCGAAATCATGAATAAATCCTAAGTGAGGCAGAGTGGCGCTTCCCGAGTGAAAACCTCGAGTGATTCCCTACTGTGAGAGGAGTTCAATTGGTGGTATAGGGAGGATTGGATCCTGAGTGTAAGGTATTGCTAATCCGAGCGAAGGATGTAAAGTCCGAGTGAGTAAGAATCGGTGTCCCGAGTGGTTGGGTTTGGAGAAGCCGAGTGAGACCTAACCTCCCACTTTCCGAGTGAAGTTCCTCGCTTCAGCGAGCAACATACTCGCTCCAGCGAGTGCGGGCTAGGAAGACTTATGTTGGATTCACGTGGGCGGAGTTATACCTCGCTGAGGTGCTAGAGCAGTTCGCCCAAGCGTGAGGACTCGCGCTGAAGCGAGTAGTTGTCAAAATGGTATACCGCCCAATTACCTTTCCTCTCCGTTATGGCGCTAATGCGACCCCAACAACGGTGTTAACCCCGGCTTGGGCGTTGTGGTTGAGTCCGCCCAGGCGTTGTCATACCTAGTTGAGTTGGGCAGAATGAGCTCAGGCCCCTCTTCCCTCCACAATCTACCACTGCACATGCATACCTCCCTTCTCCTTCCCCTTACCTATTTCCTCCTACTGATTGACTAGTGTTACTCGTGGAAAAGCTTTCTTTGTGAATTTCCCTCCATCCGCTGTTGCATTACCCTACCCCGCCTAGGCGGTGTCAGACCTCGCCTGAACGAGCCAACGGTGTTGTGTAATGCGCTCAGGCGCTGGTGTGTTACATTAAACCAACGAGCCGGTTCCAGTCTTAGTTTTTCTGTAAATTGCCATATGCGTGTGAATACTCTTCATTTTCCCTTGCCAGCCTCTTTCCTTCTATGACGATTGAGTCGTGACTGTTTTTGCGAAAAATTTTCTCATGGTTTTGGAATTATTATTTGCAAGGATTAGGGTGTTACATAAATCATATGAAATTACCATAAAGTAAAAGTACTAAAATACTGCTAAATTTAAAATAACATAAATGTAAATGAACTGAACAAAATGAACAAAATAAACCACAGAGGCCGATCAATCACGCGACATCATGATGTCAGTGACTACTCGATCGAGCTGCTCCTCGAATTCCCTATCCTCAGCATCCTGTTGCACCTCGACATGTGCAACGTCCTTTTCTTTTCTTCTTTCTTCTTCACTTTTTCCTGGAATTGCAACAAAATTAACTAATCAACCTGCACAATGTTCATATCACAATTTATGTTCTGTATAGCTTACAAAATTGACAAACACTGCACATTATATCCAATTTATGCTTCATTGTCCATGCAAAATATATATAAATTGGACATCTATCAGGCTGATAAGAATATTATTGGAGGTCCGAATATATATTCAAAATAATTTTTGAATAATGTATTAAGCCTGAATGGAGATCCTATTTTCATAAAACGGTGAAATTTTAATGAGAAGCCAAACATTAAAATACAAACTTTCTTTTCCTCTCTTCACTTTCACGTTAGCTCTCTACTCTCTTTGGGCAAATACTCTTTTCTTCTTCTTCCTCATTCTCTCTTCATCTTTTCTCCTCTCTAAAACCCTTATGGTGGTGTGTCTTCTTCTCCTTGCCATTTTCATTTTTCCCCTCAAGCTTGAAGGAGATTGGTTGATTGAAGTTCTCCCCTCCCCTTCTCTCAATTTTCATCAACCTCCTTCCTCCTTTTAGAGTTCATTGTTATGTATTGGTGGAGGAAAGTTTCTTTGCTTTTTTCTTTGAGCTTATGCCTTAGGTTTTGGATTTTTAATGTTTAAGTGAGCATTAAATGTGTAAGGGTTGTTGGGAAAAGTATTAAACATAGAAACCCTAAGGAGGGGTGGTTTTAATTGCAAGTTTTATGAGCCTTTAATGGGGTACACAAAATTAATACTTGGATGGGTGGAAAATTGATGAGCATTTATGATGGTGATGGGTTTTTAGTGAAACCCTAACTTTAAGAATTTGGTGGAAGTGTAAAATGTGAATAGAATGTATGTTTAATGATGTTAGAGAATGATGTTAATGATGAGAGATAGTTATTGATGATAGTTGATGAATATTGATAATGGTTGTTGGGTTCTCATGAAACCCTAGCCCTAAGAATTTAGGGAAATGGATATATTGTGGCTTGGGAGGTTAATTGAATGTGGATAGATGATATTTAAGATGGAATGATACTTAAAATGATAGGGGACCATTGATGGTGAAACCTATAGATAGATGTTATTATGAATATGGGATGTGAGGGGATTGGTATGATAAGATTGTGAGTTAATGAGGTTCTAGACCATTTTTGGTGTGCCATTTAAATTTGATTCATTAATTATGGTTATTGGAGGATATGAGAGCTAAGTTGAATATTGAATGATAATGATGGCAAATGAATGATTCATATAACGATTAAGTGCATTACGAATAAGGGATATGAGTTATTGTTTTTGGGTGTAGTTAGCCCTTTAAGATCTAGAGGATCTTGGTTTCGGAAAAGGAATTGCCGAAGCCTAAGAAAATGACATAATTCGGTGTTTTGACAAGTTTAGAACTTGTTCATAAGCCTTACAATATGTAGGTCATTATTTAAAATTTATGAAGAATGTCTTGAAATGGTTATTGATTGTATGAATGCATATGTGTGTGATATGTAGATTACGTTTCAGATTTTGTGGTGAAGCATTCAGAGCGTGCATTTGGTCGCAACTCTTCCCTCGAGGTAGGAGAGGAGTTTACATTTAAATTGCATGAGTAGATTGATAGTGATTGTTGAATGTGTTTAATACTCATGCTTGTCTTCCCATGTAGTTATTGAGATAATATGAATGGCAATTTGATTGTTAAGGATAGTGTGTGAGAGTATGAATTGATTCTTACAGATGTATATATATATATGTGAGATGATGATAAGTGTGATTTTAATGTGTAATTAATGAGTTGGAATGAGAATTTCTGAGTATGAATGTTTAGAGTAAGTTTTATATACCTCATGTGATGTATATAATGTGTTGGATGTGATTAAATTGGCTTAGAATGAGATTTCATATGTTGGGTTGTGAGAATTTTCATTTTTTGCATAAGACATGATGATCTCGCTCAAGCGAGAAGGATTCTCGCTTAGGAAAGAATCCCTTGTACTAGTTTTATGGCCTCTGGCCCAATCTCGCTCAGGTGAGTGAGTGTCTCGCTCAAGCGAGAAGTGTGTGGGTGAGTGGAAGGGTTACTGGATGAATCTCGCTTAAGCGGGTGTGACCGCGCTTGAGCGAGCGAGAGAGGAATTAGTTCTGGAGGTTTTTCACTTAAGCGAATGATAAGGCAAACTGGACCTCGCTCAAGCCAGCCAGCCTTAATGAGGTACTGGACATTTCTCGCTCGAGCGAGTGGCTAGTTGAAGGGAACCTCACTCGAGCGAATGCATGTGAAAATGGTTACTGGAACAATTTTGCCTGAGCGAGTGGCCAAGTGTAGGGGAGCCTCGCTCAAGCGAGCGCGCGTGTGTATGCTCATGTGAGGTCCTCGCTTACGCACGAGGAAGCTCGCCCAAGCGAGCTATGATTCGTCTCGCTCAAGCGAGAGCGGGGTCTGACGCTGAAAATCCCTTTGTTCAAGGAAGAATCTGGGGTGCTCAAGCGACCCACCACAATCTCGCTCAAACGAGTATGGGTCTTACCTGAGCGAGTTTCCCCAGAGTTGAATTATTTCATTTTCTTGTTTTGGGCATATGTTAGCCCCCTTTTCTTTATAGTATGAGACACTTGAGGAAAGGTATATAAAGTATTTAATAATGGTATGGCATGGTCGTAATGGAAATTGATTGGTACATTTTGAACGAATTATTTGGGTTATATCTACCACCTAGATAGGATGAATGGGAGAAGGTTAAGAAGAGTTAGTGATGGGTTATGAGATGTACCCTTGAGTGATTTTGGAATCAACGAATGAGTAATGGAAAGAGCTAGTATGCCTTGTAAATTGATAAATTGGAGAAAATATGTGAGATGGTGAAGTTGATCTTTTCTTTGCATAAGGATAATATCTAATGATGTTGATTTATATTATTAATGATGGCAATGCCATTGAGTTGATACAAGTATAGACTTGTATGTGAGTTTGAATTGTATTAATGAATGGTTGTATTACCATACTAGTTATGATGCAATGGCAATAATGAATGTGGAGAGAATCCACGAACTGATTTTATAGTGGTATTGATGAATTATTAATGAATCTTAATGATGAATTGTGTGAAATCTTGTGTATGTAACTAGAATTGTAATGGCTAGCATGTGATACTACGAACTTGAAATGTATTTGTTGTCATGCCTCATTGACTTCCATGCGTGGATTGTTATGAAATGATATTGTAGCCATTGAGATGCCAAGTTTGTGAATAAAATGCCTTGAGGGGTTTTAAAAGTAATTGAATGATATCGATTAAAAATGTCAAATTAAAATATATCCCTAAGTGAGAGGGTGAGATATCCTAGCGAGGTTAGTTGGCATATACATTATTGCATCTTGCATTCATGACATGGCATATCATTGATATTGTGTGGTTGCGATCACTGTGATAAAAAATCCTGCGGGAATCCATCAAGGGAGTACCCCTTGCGTGGCAGGAAACGAGCGTGATGATGATATAATAGTGAGCCGGTGGTTGCGATCATTGGTTGTGGAAAGTGATAGGCCCTGCAGGGACCATTGTATGTTGATGAGCCAGTGGTTGCGATCACTTGGTATTTGAAATGAAAAGGGCTTGTGAGTTCCTATGATGCCCGTGGTTGTGATCACGAGGCGGGAGTACCCCTTGCGAGGCGGGAAACATTATGAATTATTGAACGTGGTTACGATCAGGAGAAAGCACCTTGCGAAGCTGCTAGAGGGAGTACCCCTTGCGAGGTGGGAAACCCACATTAAAGAATGATATGGTGGTTACGATCACCTGATAAAATGAAATCAGATCCGTGCATATGCATTAAAGAGTTGACATATGCATTAGCCACAGGTCCATGGCATTTGAGATGAGATGACCATGAAAGATGAAAAACCCCTTGCGAGGAGGAATTGAGTAAAGACTTAATAAATTAAGTTGATGATTTGTGAATGCCCTTGATGATAAGTGGCTACGTGAATTTGTATGTGCTTGTGCTTACATTTGACATGAACTGTGAAAATGAAGCTTGTATGCCTAATATGGAATCTTGATGATCATTATTAAAGATGAATTAATGAATTACAGTAAAGCACACATGATGATTATTTGCATATACACATGATCATAATATATATTATATTCATCATTTTGAATGTATAACTCACTCTCCCATGTGGTCTCCTTTTTAGCATTGTGATGTAGGTTTCCATGGGATGAGTTTCGATTTTACATTGAAGTTTTGGTGAAGGTAAATAGTGGTGGTAAAAGTGCCTTGGCTGGCATCATTTGTGAATTATAATGTATTGGGTAAATGTATATAGTAATATTGATGAATTAGTGATTTTGGATATGTATGAGATAATCTTCCATAATTATGAATGGTGAATATATGTATTTAGTATGTAAGAGGCGAGTCGATGAGTACTAAAAGAATTGAAATATGAATAATGTATATCGACAATGGTGATGCTTGTATTTATGCCACTAGATGAATAAAAGGGTACATATGAGATTTGGGTAGTGGCAATAGTTGGTGCATGACCCTGGATGTATATGCATATGCATATATATATATATATATATATATATATATATATATTTATATCTTAGGCAATGTATGTGTACGTCCTGAGAAAATAGATGGGTTTGATCTAATAGATTTATGTTATGTATTTGCATGCTTTGCCGAGCCTTTTCTCTTATCGTCATATATGGGACTAGGCGTATGCCCGGTATGCACATCCTTTTTCCGTTGTAAACTCTACTATTTTGTATACCACTATGGGCAAGTTAGTTATCGATCCAGTTATATTTTATTAATTCGTACTCTTCAGTTTTCTATGATTCGGGTTTTGGTGTGACATCGGTCTTACTTTAGAATGTGAAATATTTATTTGTATTTTGTTAATCATTATGTTGATCACATCGGAATTCGAGTCTGGAAAACCGAGGTGTTACAATGGTGGTATCAGAGCGTGGGTCTACTCTGTATAGATGTTGTTGATTTTGCTAGAACATGTTTGCTAGTATAGAAGCCATTAAACATTGTCTGAGCAAGGTTGCTCCGTATTGAATTGATATTATGGTCGATTGGAGCATAGTTGCTCAATATTGAAAGGTTTTGGTGATGATTAGAGCTAGATGCTCATTGTTCGGATTTGGTTCCTTAGCATGGATTTAAGGGTGATGATTGCCTAGTGAGTGATATTATATCAAAACATTGGTTGTTTTATAAGGATTTGTGAATGATCAATTGACTAGGAATTATAAATCGACTATTGGGACATTGTTTACCCATTTTGGATTCGTTGTAGATTATTGATAATGGGCAATGGTTAATGTTTATGGAAATGTGCGCAATTTGTTGTCAAGGATGTATGATGCATTGGTAGAGCCTAGTTGCTCGTTGATAATCATGACGGACTCATGAGATTGAATACGAACGAATGAATTTCCTCGATGTGATTAATGTGTTTCTTTTTGTGTAAGACCGGCCAAGTTCCTTACCTTATTTCCTTCTATTGATGAGTATATTATGATTATGCAATGATGATTGATATAAAATTGAATATGAAATAACTTCATGATGGATCCATGTCATATGTTGATCATGAACATGAAATATTGAATTCATGAATTTGAGGTGATGAGTATGAATTGACTTGATGATGGATTTATACCATGTTTGACCATGGGTATGATATATCAAATTGTAAATTGATATGGTGATAGACCATGGATCTTAAGATCATAAAATATGTATTGGAATTAGATTATTGGTTAGGCCACTTGGATGATTCATACTTGTGGCTCTTAGCCAAGGTATGCTTGTTGAATGAAATGAGACTCATATTCTTGAGTTGATTGAATGAAAAATAGTGAAAGAGTTCCCTAATATGAGTAACTATGAATAAGAAATGGATTCCATGTCCTTAGGCATAAGGACCCTACATATACATCATGCTGCAATTGATATGCCATGTCTCCCTAGAGTGGGAACATGAATGAATGGTAAATGATATGCATAATTACATATTGATCTGTCCTGGACCGGGGTCAAGAGATCCGATCTCAAGCCAGTCACGAATAGTATGTCAATACCGTCTAGTAGACCGGATGTGTATGTATCCGATGTAGGTACCGTTGTCCTTGAATGAGGAGAGCGGATTGGGCGTTCTGGAGATCCTTCACACCGACCTAATGCGTTGAAGTGGGCGAATGGTGGTGTCACCTGCAAAGATTCTCCGACGCTCAAGTCAGTGATTATATTCCAAGTCAGGAATGTATTTAGAGAGGAATCAGTCGTAAAGAGCTGAAGAAGAAGATCCCTAACTTCAATCATGAAGTTAGTTCATATACCTGATTGGCTCGATTAACGAGGACTCGTTGGTGGGGAACCACCAACTCCCATTAGCATTATTATATTGCGCACTTACCTGCATGATTGGGTCAAGTGGCTATTTTATATTGAGCGTAGAGAATGTAGACTAGGATTAGGGAACAAGTTGACCATTCCCGTGAGCAAAGTTTGGCTCGTAGTGTAGGGAATTATTGATCGATCCCTGTAGCAACAATCCTTGTCATTAGCACAGTGACGTGTGTATTGTCCGATGTCATGGTGTTATCCTGGATAACCGGTATAGGGAGAACGCCTGATACGGAATTACAGTCCGGATATATACCGATGACACCGGTTACACGTAGATGTCTTATCAAAGACGTTGAAATATGTATAGCAGATCGGATACCGGTATTGAGACCGGATCATATGTCCCCTAGCTTGTGTGAGGGACTGAATAGTTGTTCACATAAGCTACTCAACCTGCGAGAGGTCTTAATATCGGTAAGCTTACGTGTGTAACAGTTCCTTAGCATCTGTTGTCATTCGTAAAGAACCGCTCTGAATTTAATAGAAAAGACCTTTCGGTATTGTCACAACGGATTCAGACAAAGATTCGTTGTGTGAGAATTTCAAGAGTTTATTGGAATTGAAAGCTCTTGAAGTTCGTGTAACGGCTGTAAAGCGTAAATTGCGTTGCATGATTAGACATTAATGCTTTTAATCACGTGGGCAAGCAATTATTGCGTCTGAGATGAAAATCTCATTAACCGTCGTTTTGGGCTTAATGGGCCTGAAGTTTTCAAAACTTTTGGGCCTAGTGGATAGCCCTTTACTGAGTCGCTATCGTTTTGGCGCCCAAGAATTTGGAACGGTTGTGTCATTTCGCTTGTGAACAGGTGCGTTTTATTGAGAACGACACAACTTCAAGAGGAGGTAACCGGTCCTCTTTGTTTCCTATAAAAGGAATACTTAGTGGATTCTGAGTTCCACTTGCTTTTGCTTTCTCAACGAAACTCTGCAGAAATTTTGCAAGGAAGTTTATCGCCTACATTGCGAGGGTTTCTCTGTTCCTCAAATTCATCACTGTTATCTGAGGTAACTATCTCTTCCTTGTCGTTTTAGTTTCGCTTTAACTTGCTACTCGTAGTTATAGAAAGTAGGCTTCACTTAAAAAAGGAGGGGAATCAGTTTCCCTCAACCCTAATAGTCGTGGGGAAGAATCCTTGTGATTCTTCCTAAGACTGAACCGCGTCGCTCAGAAAGGGGATCTTATTCACTGCGGGAAGTGACCTTTCCCTTCTCAGAGTCGCCCTCTGATTGTAATTTATTTAAAAATGCAGTGAGTAATGATTGCAACTTTCTGACGACATTTTATTCCTTATCGTAGATTTAGGAGTTCGGTCTAGATATTTCTAATGGCAACTGGAGAAGGATCTTCTGGAGATAGTGCCATTTCGAAGACAGCAGAAGGTCTCTACAACGTAGTTGCTTCGAGACTAAATTGGGAGGAGGTTCAGGCTAAATGGCCTTTTTGTTGGGTGTCCAGCGAGTTTAAGGAATTGGCCTCCCGACATGCAGATGAGGAGGGATCTCGGATTCAACCGAGGTTCACGCTGAGTTCGGATGAAGAGACGAAAAAGTGGTACAGGGTTTACGCACCACTTCCGACAGAGCGGATATGTCATGTTGTCCCCAACGATCGTTCAGTGTACATGTACGACTTCATCTTTCATTATTTGGGAGTTCGTTTCCCTTTAACCGAACTCCAGATGGGTGTTTTGAGGTTTCTGAACTGTGCACCCTCTCAACTTCATCCCAACGGTTGGGGCCTCATCCGAGCTCTCGAAGTGCTTGGGGAGCACTTCAATTTCACGCCAACAGTAGCGATGCTGTTCTACTACACCCAGGTAGTGAGAAGGGCGAATAAGCAGGGCGGAGTTGGTCTGGTGACACTCCGGACTCTCTGTTCTTTTGTGAACTTTGAGTCTTATACTGATTCGGCCAAGGTTGATGGGAAGTCCTTTAAGACTTACTTCACTCGCATCTCCATCAAGAAGGGCAAACCAAAATTTTGGAAGGACGAAGAGGACGTCGACAAATTTCCCCTGAGTTGGACACACAAACATTTCCTCTTGAGCTCGCACGCGTACTACACAGACCAATCCGATCTATCTCGTGAGACGTCGAGAGTGTTGTTCGCGCTTGAATCGCACACTACAGGTCGTCACGTCTTTTCGTGTAGGCGTCTGCTAAGTAGCTCAAGCGGAGTCCGGGAGGAATATTTGCGTACTTCTCGTTTTATTCTATCCTTTCTCCATTATCAAATGTGTATAGAATATTTGTAGTTGCTGACATCTTGTGTTTGTTCATGTAGGTGAAATAGAACAGCAAACTCCGGAGATGGATAAATTAAAGAAATTCAAAGCGGCTGGTAAATCTGTCACCCGTGAGAATGAAGTGAAGCCCAGGCCCTCAACCAAGGATCGTCCTGAGTTAATAATACTGACCTCGGATGCTGAAGGGGACGTTCCGTTGGTTGAGGGCGGTTCTTCTGCCGTTGATGAATCCACGGGTCATCCTCCAATTTCTGAGAGGAGAAGAAAAATCAAGAATGACTCAGTGGGAGGCCCGTCCAAAAAGCGCAAAACTTCGGAGGGTAAAGAAACTGCTGCTGGAGTGCTTTCTTCAATCAGCGAGTTGGCTAGCAACGCCGATAAAGTTGAGGAATTGAGTGACGAATTGAAAGAACTCAAACTTTCCTCGGAAAAAGACAAAGCCGCCGTGAAGTTAATGGAAGATCGTCTTCACAAGTCTAAGGAGTTTGGGGATCTCATCACTAAAGAGAATCTCAAACTCAAAGTCGATCTTAAAAATTTGGAAGGCAAAATGGCAGAGAAGGAGGAAGAACTCCGCAGCAGCCAGGATAAACATAAAGCTGATGCTGAGGAGTGGTCTCAAAGGGAGAAGAAGCTCCTTCTTGAGATAGAGGGATTGAAGGCTAGGAATGCGGAGTTCGAGGTGTCTAGTGAGGAGCTGTCCAAGTTGCGGGGAGAATTGGCTACAGCGAAAGCTGAGAGAGAAGAAGCTGTTGACATATGCAGCCGGGCTGTCGAAGAATCCTTCGGCCTAGCTATACGCCAAGTTTTCTACCGCAACCCCACTGTGAAACTTAACCTTTATGGAATGGATCCGTTCTATGAATTCCATGGGGGAAAGTTAGTCGCAGTGGTGGATGGTCGTCACGAAGACCCACCGACGTCCCTGTATGGTTTGCCTCCTCTTCCTGAGGGTCAAACCATGGGACCGGATTACGTCTTTCCTATGTCCGAGGTTCCCTCTTCTGAAGAAAGGGCTGAGACTCCTGGAGGTGAGACTCTTGCGGAGGTCCCAAAGGAAGGGGGACGAGAGCCTTGTGCTGAGGAGGCGCAAAAAACTGAAGAACAGATTCCTCCTCTGTAATTTTTTGTTTTCATTTATATGTATAGTTGTGTACCGGGATCAACTCCGGATTCTGAACTATTGTATGTAATTTCATTTCAATGAATGAATTTTGGTTGAAGAAATTTGTCTTCATTGTTTCATGTATATATAAATCGTTACTAATCCGTTCAGTGTAATTAATCTTAAGGCCGGATTGAAATAATAGCCTAGGAAGATTAAATAACAAATAAAATTTAGAACGGATAAATATATACATGTCCCCAAGTGCGTATTAAGAAGGTGCCTGTCTCTAGGGCATGATCCTTAATTCTTTTGGGGAAAGATGGGTCGATCCGCTGTTTAACAAAGTAGTGTAACAGGACGGATGACTGCTTCTAACCCGTAATATTCTTACAGGAGATGATAGTATTGTTCCAAGTTTAGGGAACCGCAAGGAAGTGGTGTTTGAGCCCTTTATCATAGGAATGATGATGGGAGTTTTTTCTACACCAGGAGTTACGTCGTTGTATCACAGAATAGGTGACAAAGAGTATCCGTCCTGGGAGAATACCACTAGAATGCGCACTTACCTTCAAGAGAGCAGGGGGCTTTGAGATACTAAGTGATTGAGATCATCCGTCTTGGGGATGTGTACGATACCAGGAACTACATCATCAGGTCGCATATTAGGTGATTGAGATCATCCGTCCTTTGGGTGTGTATTGCGCCAGGAGTTACATCGTCAGATCACAGCATGGGTGATTGAGATCATCCGTCCTGGGCAGGTACACCGCGTTAGGAGTTACATCGTCATATCACATAATGGGTGACTGAGGTTATCCGTTCTGGAAAAGTACACATCGTCAAGAGTTACATCGTCAGATCACAGATTAAGTGATTTAGATAATCCATCCTGGAGACATTTTCCAATCGTAGGAGTACGGATTGAGTGAATACTTTCATCGTAAGAACGATGATGAGAATTGTTCATACCAGGAGTTACATCGTCGAATCACTGAAATAGGTGATTGAGATCATCCGTCCTGGAATGATTCACACCAGGAGTTACACCATCGAATCACAAAATATGTGATTGAGATCATCCGTCCTGGTAAATTTTTCCAATCAAGGGAGTGCGGATTGAATTGGCAATTTTCACTCCATCCGAAATCCGAGTCTTACCTCTACTAAAATCCGAGTCTTACCTCTACTAGCCCCCTAGCTGATGTGAGGAAGCAGTTGACTTGCTCATATGAGCTATATTGATCGTAGTACGTCTGGATTTCGGGTTTGTACCGAAGTGTAAATATCCGCTCTGGGAACCATGTTCCGTAGTGGTGAAATTTTAAGGGCGGATTCGATAATGGGAATATCAGAAGTTTATCGAATTTCGCAACCCTTGGTATTCGAGTAATGGTGGCCACGTTTCTAATGATTGGACATTTAATGCCTTAATTCACGTGGGCGCACCATTATTGCGTTAAATGCGCATGTCTTAATAACCGTCACGTAGGGGCTTGTTGGGCCTAAAATTTGGATTTAGTAGGCCCATTTAGAAAGCTCTGTGACGAAACGATGGCATTTTCGCGCCTTGATGTACTAAACGACAATTTTGGTCCACTAAACGGGGAGTCGTTTGGGGGTAAACGACAGGTTATGTTTAGTGGGTATTTGAAAAATTTTGGTGCCTTGATATAGGCATATTTGGCCATCTCAGTTACCATTTCTCCTAATTCTCTTGACGAACTTCTGCAAAAGTTTCGAGAAGATTATCGTGTCTGCCTCTGTGAATCTTAATTCACTATCCTCATCCATCCTTAGGTAACCATTTTCTTTCCATACTTTGTGTCTTGTTTCAATTTCTGAAAATGTCTAGGAAAGGCGTTAGTTTTAGTGGTATCAGCCCTAGAGGAAGAGGAGGAAGGGCCTTCAATCAAAACCCCACAGTTCGTGGTGGGAGGATTCCAGTGGTCTTTCAATCGAAGCCACTAAGCTCAGAGAGGGAGGCGTCGCCGTATCAGAGGCGAAAGGCGATTATACCCTCTTCAGAATCCTCCTCTAGTGAGAGTGCTGAGAGCGGTGACCTGTATGTATCTGACGATGTGGATTTTTACCGCAGTGTAAAAGCTTTCACAATGGTGGTGAAGAAAGCGACTGGGAGGAAATCATCTGAAGGGGGATCTCCTTCTGAGAAATATATCTTGAAGACCCAGTCCGGCCTCTGCAATGTGGTTGCACACCGGATAGACTGGGTGAAATTCCAACAGAAACGCCCATTCAGCTGGGTGGCTGAGGAATTTCGTGAGACACAGTCCGTCCACGCTCGGGAGGATGAAGGGGAGCTGGAGCCGCGGTTTACCGTATGGAAGAAGGATAAATACAAATGGTGTTTTAAAGTATTTGCTCCCCTTCCATCAGTACGGATATGCCACACACCGGACGAGAGGTCCTTATACATGTATGATTTTCTATTTCTGAACTTGGGTGTGCGTTTCCCTTTGACAAAGTTTGAGATGGGAGTCCTGAGATTCTTGGACTGCGCCCCCTCGCAACTTCACCCTAATGGATGGGGATTGGTCCGCTCTCTTGAAGTGCTTGGGGAGCACTTCAACTTTAAACCGACGGTGGCCATGCTTTTTTACTTCACTCAAGTGGTCCGTCGTGCGAATAAGGAGAAAGGAGGAGTGAGCTTGATATCCCTCCGGACTATCTCCAAGATCGTTAACTTCGAGGCGTACACTGACTCCGCCAAAGTTGATGGGCGTTCATTCAAGTCCTATTTCACAAGGATTAGCGTCCATCCGAGTGAATCAATTTTTTGGTTGACTGAAGAAGGGATTCCAAAATTCCCAGTGACTTGGACGCACGAACATTTTTTGTTGACCTCCCAAGCGTACTATACCGAGGAGGACGAACTGAGCCCAACTTCAATCTCAGTTCTTTCGGCTCTGCAGTCCTATACAGCCTCACACCAATTTTTCTCCTGCAGGCGTTTGTTAGGACCAAAGTCTGCCCGCGAGGAGTATTTACGTAATTTCCCTGCCATTCTTCATGCGTTATTATGTCATTTCTTGAAACTGTTTCGTCTCTGATTGTGTCTTTTAATTGTGCAGGTGAAATTCAGAGCGAGTCACCAGAGATGAATAGACTAAAAGGTCTCAAGGCCGGAGAGACTTCTGTTGCGGCTGAAAATGACATTCAGGCAAAGCGGAACTCGAAGAAGGCTACTGCTGAGACGATAATATTAACTTCATCTGCTGGTGACGATATTCCTCTGGTCGAGGGCGGACCTGAGAAGGTGGTCGAGAAAAAGAAGAGGACTAAGCGTGATCCTTCGAAGGCCTCAGACCGTCAATCCTCGCCCAAAAAACCAAAAACTTCAAGAGGGGCTGCTGAGCTTGTGCCCTCTAAAGAGAAGAGAGCGGAAGAACCCACTCCGGATGCCCCCGGTAGTGTAATCACTTGTGGGGCGAAGCCAATAACGACTTACTTCGCGCCCAAAGCCCCCTGCTCTCTTGAAGGTAATTCCGGTCTTGTTCAACATCCGGTGTACGAGGGCTCTGTTCCAGAGGGCGTTCCTGAATCCTCACCCAAGGTGAAGCCCTCGTTAAAGAATGAAGAACTGATCAGAGCTTGCGACGACGGACAGAAGCACTTGGCTGATTTATCCGAGCTCCTCAAGTCGGTTCGCGAGCTCACAGAAGAAAATGAGAGGCTCACCTCGGTGGTTGGCAAGGACAAGGCAATCATCCTCCAATTAGAAGGAAAATTAAAAACTTCCAAAGAAGAAACTCAGAAGAAGGATGAAGAAATTGCCAAGTTGAAGAAGCTTGCCAAGGAGCTGGAGGGTCAAGTTTCTGATCAGAAGAAAATCAATGCTGACCTCCATGCCACTTTTTGTGTGGAGAAGGAACGCTCTTCAAAGCTGGAAGAGGGGTTGAAGGAGGCTAAGGTCGTCTATTCCCAAGGAGCGGATGATTGGTCACGTAGGGAAAAGGAGCTGCTATCAAAGCTGGCGGATTCGAATGGCGAAGTCAAGACCCTGAAAGCAGACCTGGACGATGCTGTAAACATGTGTGACCAGGCAGTCAAGGAGGCTTTCGGGTTAGCAATTCGTCAAGTGTTATACCGGAATCCCAAGGTGTCACTTAATTTGAACGGTATTGATCCGTTCTATGAGTTTCACCAAGGGAAACTGGTGGCCATCGTTGACAATCGTCAAGAGAGTCCGCCCAGAACTCCTTATAAGTTTGCTCCTTTACCTAAAGGTCAATCAATGAGACCTTCCCTCCTGAAACCCATGAGTACAGGATCGAGCTCTCGCACTGAAGGAGGCAAGACCGGAGACAAAGGCAAGGGGAAGGAGGGAGACTCAAGCCAAAAAGAGTAGCGCCTTCCTTATTTGCTTTTTCGTTTTATTGATTTGAATTCGCTGTGTTCCGGGATCAGCTCCGGATTATTACACGAATTGTAATTCTTATTGAATCAATAAAAGAGTTTTTTACCTCCATTCTTGTTTAGTGAAAAACAACTTTAACAGAGGGACTGCATGTGTTATTGTATTATTCCGGATTTAAGTAATGAAGATCGGATTGTAAAACAAAATCTCCATACCGGACATATACATGCGAAATGAATTTCATAATAAAACCACCGCTTGTGAGGGAACACATCAGTGCTCAAGAACGGCTTAAGGGGAATGATTGTGAGATCGTTTAGACGAGAGTTCATTCCTCAAATTATTCGTTAAACCGTTGATGTTGTCCCCCAGTATCATTTGGTGATTATCACTTTGAATAAACTCTGAGTGAGATTTTCACGTGAGAGATCTTGAGAATGAGGATTTAAAATAGAAATTCCTCTTCAAATATTTCCGACTGAGGAATTTCGGGTGAAAATGCCTTAGATTGTGGCGTACCCGAGTGAATTTTTCGTGTCGGAGTTTATGAGTCAGATCTCAATTGAAGAATTGATGACTCAGAACTATAAGCTATAAAACTTCCAAATAAAGAACTTCATGAGAGTATTAATTTGGAGTTCAGTATAACTTACTTGTTGTGTTTGGAGTTCGGTTTGATCCTACTGTCCATGTAATATTTGGCGTTCGGTTTAATCCTACCAGCCGTTCTTCAATTGGTCTTTGGTTTTATCCAATGACAATGCTTCACCGACGTTCGGTTAATCCTACTAGTCGTACTCAGAGTTCGGTTTAATCCTACAATCCGAGCCTTCGATACGGGGTTCAGATCAGGGCTAATCCTGAACCTACTGCGCCCGTCACTTGGGGTTCAGCGTGGTCTTGAAGAAAAACCAGCTTACTGCGCCCAAGCCTTCGCATGGGGTTCGGTTTGTGGCCTCGAAAGAGGACCAGCCCTACGACCCATGTAGTCTTCGAATGGGGTTCGGTTTGTGGCCTTAAAGAAGGACCAGCCCTACAACCCATGTAGTCTTCGAATGGGGTTCGGTTTGTGGCCTTGAAGAAGGACCAGCCCTACAACCCATATCCTGAGGTTCGGTTTAATCCTACAACTCAGGTCTTCACCGACGTTCGGTTTAATCCTACTAGTCGTACTCAGAGTTCGGTTTAATCCTACAATCTGAGCCTTCACCGGTGTTCAGCCAAACTTACTAACCGTACCCAGAGTTCGGTTTAATCCTACAATCTGGGCCTTCAATATTTACACACTCGAGGAGTTACATCGTCAATTACAGAATGGGTAATTGAGATCATCCGTCCTGAGTATGTTTTTGTACACCGGATAAACTGAAAATCACAGCATAAGAAAAACTCGAAAGAGTTAAATCGTTATGAGAGATTCTTATTAAATCAAAAATAAGAATTACAAGGAGAGCGTAGCTGTGAAAATAAATTCTCCAGTATTCAATCCAAAATAAGGATAGGAGAGTGTAGAAACAGCTAGCTATAGTAGATGCGCAAGTTTTGGGTGTTCCATTTGTTTCGGATTGGAGTGCCATCAAGGTTTTCAAGGCGATAAGAGCCTTTGCCAGTGACCTCGGATACTCTGTATGGGCCTTCCCAGTTTGGGGCTAGTTTGCCTTGATGGGCGAATTTGTTCCCTATACTTGCTTTCCTCAAAACCAAATCTCCAACGTTGAAAGTCCTTGATTGGACTCGTTTGTTGTATCGGAGAGCAACTTTGGCTTTGATGGCTTGATCTCTGATGAAAGCGTCTTCTCTGAGTTCTTGTATGACATCTATTTCGGATGCCAAGTTAGCATTGTTGGTTTCTTCAGAGAAGTACTTAACCCTTGTGGAAGCAATTTGCAGTTCCACAGGTATCATTGCCTCGACCCCGTATGTTAGGCGATATGGGGATTCATTGGTGGATGAATGAGGCGTTGTCCGATATGCCCATAGGACATGACACAGCTGGTCTGTCCATCCGCCCTTGGCTTCACCAAGGCGCTTCTTTAGTCCCTTAAGCACCTCCCTGTTGGCCACTTCAGCTTGACCGTTAGTTTGGGGATGTTCGACGGATGAGAATATTTGGGTTATTCCTAACCCTTCAAGCAAATCAGTGAATTTTCTATCCGTGAACTGGGTGCCATTGTCTGTGACAATCCGTGCTGGGACCCCGAACCGCGTTATGATGTTTTCATACATGAAACGGCGAGTTCGGGCTGAAGTAATATGCACCACCGGCTCTGCTTCTATCCACTTAGTGAAATAATCGACACCTACAATGAGATATTTGATGCCCCCAGGAGCAGTTGGAAAGGGGCCCAGAATATCTAATCCCCATTGGTAGAAAGGCCATGGAACAGCGGATGTGAAGAGTTCTTCCGCCGGTGTGTGGTGTAGGTTAGAGAATTTTTGGCAAGCGTCGCATTTTTTGACGAAGTCAATGGAGTCTTGCTTCATTGTGGGCCACCAGTATCCAGCTCTGAGGATTTTTCGCATTAAGCTTCTTCCTCCGGCATGGTGTCCACTTTGTCCTCCATGCACTTCCTCCATTACACCTTGCACCTCATCCTCCTTGAGACAAACTAAATAGGGCACAGAGAGTGCCCTTCTGTAGAGATTACCATCAATCATGGTGAAATACGGTAATTCTCTCCTTAACCTCGTCTTTTCCTTCTCATCTGTGGGCAGCTGTCCATCAGCCAAATAACGGATGTAAGGAGCCATCCATGTATCTCCGTAAAGGGAGTCAGTCATTATGGCGTTTAGAGAAGGGAAAAGAGGGATGCTGGGTGACGTTAGCGTGCTTTGAACCAACGTAGTGGTGCTACCTGGTCGTTTAGTGCTTGCTAACCTGGAGAGTATATCCGCTCTCGTATTCTCTTCACGTGGAACATGCTTGAATTCCACCTTTGAGAATTTCTCAGTCAACTCCTTGACACAGTTCAAGTATAATTGGAGTTGAGGTTCGCGAGCTTGATAATCTCCTAAGATCTGCGAAATCACCAGCTGTGAATCGCTGCAGAGTGTCGCCTCAGAAGCTCCGATGTCAATCGCAGCTCTTAGCCCGGCCAGGCAAGCTTCATACTCAGCTTGGTTGTTGGATGTTTTGAAATTGAAACGAAGGGAGATCTCCAAGTGTACTCCGTCATTACTTTCGAGAACTACACCTGCTCCAGAGCCTCTTTGGTTTGATGAACCATCAACGTAAATGGTCCAATGGACTCGAGGGTAATCCGGATCAGTCCCTGTCATTTCCACAATAAAGTCAGCCAGGGCTTGAGCTTTAATAGCGCTGCGGGGTTCGTAGGATATATCAAACTCAGAGAGTTCAATAGACCATTTGATCATCCTCCCAGCAAGATCGGGCTTGATTAAGACAGAACGGAGTGGCAAATCCGTTCTCACTATGATTGGATGGGCGTGAAAGTACGGACGCAACCGTCGTGAGGCCCAAACAACAGCGAGGGCGGCCTTTTCAATTTTCTGATACCGGATCTCAGCACCTTGCAAGGTCTTGCTAGTGAAATAGACCGGTCTTTGTCCATCAGGAATTTCTTTTATCAAGGCAACGCCCAAAGCTTCATCTGAAATAGCCAAGTACAGAATGAGTGTGTCTTCGGGGTCAGGCTTTGTGAGAATGGGAGGTTTGGACAACACCTCCTTAAGCTCTTGGAAAGCTTTTTCTTGTTCCTGTCCCCACTCGAATTTCTTGGACTTTTTCAGTATTTTGTACAGAGGGAGCGACCTGTGAGCCATTTTCGGCATGAATCGTGCCAAAGCTGCTACCTTGCCATTCAGGGATTGGACTTCTTTGAGATTCTTAGGACTTTGCATGTCTAGAATCGTTTGGCACTTCCCTGGATTGGCTTCTATACCACGTTGAGTTAACATGAAACCCAAAAACTTCCCAGCAGGGACAGCAAATGTGCACTTCATTGGGTTCAGCCTCATGTTAAATTGTCTCAAACGGGTGAATACTTGGCGCAGGTCGTCAATATGATCGCCACCAACCGGTGTCTTTGCTATTATGTCATCGATATATACTTCAACAAGTTTGGTGTGCATACCTTCGAAAACCTTGTTGATCATACGCTGATATGTCGCCCCAGCGTTTTTCAGGCCGAAGGGCATGACTGTATAGCAAAAGACACCACGATCATTTATGAAAGCTGTCTTCTCTTGATCCTCTTCGCACATCGGAATTTGGTTGTAACCAGAATAAGCGTCCATGAAGCTCAGGTATTGATAACCAGAGGAATCATCCACCATCCGATCTATATTAGGAAGAGGATAAGGATCTTTTGGACAGCAGCGGTTGAGGTCCACGTAGTCAATGCATATTCTCCACTTACCATTGGATTTAGGGACCATCACCACATTCGAAAGCCAAGAGGAATATCGGATTTCCCTGATGAATCCGGCCTTCAGCAATTCCTCAGTTTGCTGGCAAGCTGCCTTCTGTTTCTCTGGGCCCAATCGTCTTTTCTTTTGGGCCACAGGTTTCGTCTCTGGATAGACGGAAAGTTTATGACAGCAGAATTCAGGGTCTATGCCTGGCATATCGGCTGCAGTCCATGCAAAGAGGTCTTTAAACTCTTGTAAGAGAGCCAGCAGTCGCTGCTCTATTTCAGCATCTAGCTTGTCATTGATATGGGTGATCTTTTCTGGAGAATCTCCCAAGACAATGTCCCTGGAACTTCCATCCGGTGTGGGCTTTGATGGGTTGAACGGATCAATGTTCAAATCCGCTCTAGGATCCAGGTCGACAAGACTTACAGATCCAGCCGATGTTCCAGCATCATTAAGTTTCCTCTTTTTATTGGAGGCATCCAGCTTTGTCATGTTGAGGCTAAGGTTGTAGCAGTACCTAGCCATCTCTTGATCACCCCGGATAGATGACACAGCATTATCCTTGTCAATGAACTTGATAAGGAGATGTGGGGTTGATACAACTGCCTCCATTGCATTCAGAGTAGGACGGCCTATGATGCCATTGAATGGTGATTTGACATCAATCACTAGCACCCGAGACCTAACCGTCCTGGCTCCTGGCTCGCCTTCAAACGAGATAAGGGTATCAAGATACCCTCTAGTTAGTTGCTTTGCGCCATTGAAAGCTGTTAGTTCCTGCGTGTAAGGCTGTAAGTCTGAGTCTTTAAAACCCATTCTTTCAAAGCAATTATAAAAAATAACATCGCAGGAACTTCCCTGGTCAACAAGGATTCTTCGGACGTCCTTGTTGGCGATCACAGCAGTGATGACTACAGCATCGTCACCACCAGGAACGGTTGGGCCAAAATCCTCGTCAGAGAAAGAGATTATGGGAGCCTCAATTCCTCCTCTGTAAGGGCGATTGTCTTTGACTTTCCCTTGCACAGATAGAATCATTCTGTGATGATTCTTACGGGCTGTAATTGAAGCTCCTCCTCCAGCGAACCCTCCAGCAATCATGTCAATGACTTCACGTCGGCCCTGATGTTGTTGCTGGGGCATGCTGTCTTTCTGTGCTGCATTATCGGTCATTACACCTTTTTGCTTCTCTGCAGCAGAGAACTTTCGAACCGGACTGGGATTGTTATCATCCCCATCGTCGGGATCTCTTTCTCTTTTCTCATTCCGTTCTGCCCTGTCAAAGGATTTTTCTTTGAACAGGTATTGCTTCAATTTGCCTTCTCTAATTAGCGTCTCAACCGCGTTCTTTAGAGCTTGGCATTCATCAGTGGAATGACCATTTTGTTCATGAAAATCACAGTACTTTCGTGAATTTCCTGGTCTTTTCATAGGGGCTGGTCTCCTGATGCCATATGTGCTGAAAACTGGCCATCCGACCTCTCTCAAAATCTGAGATGGTCTGGCAGATAACTGTGCATAATGGCTGAAAGAATTGACATGCCTTTCTCGAGGTCGAGGAGGGCGGTTATCCACCTTAGGATTGGTGAATGGCCTCTCCATGCGTTCTGACCTCGTCTTCTCCTTACCCTTCTGGGTTTAGGGAGATGGTGTTGGTGGCTTTTTCTTTGCAGCCATTGCCTCCAAATGCATCTCTATGCTCACATACTTTGAGGCTTTTTTCCTGAACTCCTCAAAAGTTGTCGGGGGGCTCTTTGCTAATGAAAGAGCGAAAGCTGATCCTGGCTGCAATGCCTCAATCACGATATGCAGCTTGATAGATTCTGTGAGGTTAGGAACCAGGGCTGCTTCCTTATAAAACCTCTTCAGAAAATCTTTTAAGCCCTCTGTTTCACCTTGCTTAATCTGAGCCAAGGTGTGAGACGTCTTGGGTACGTCTCTGGAGATGACAAAGTGGGTTTCAAAGGCAGCTGCCATTTCCGTCCAAGAATCTATGGATCCAGAAGGCAGGCCTTTAAACCACCCGAGGGCTTCCTCAGACAATGTTCGAGGGAACATTCGGCACATCACGTCTTCATCAGCCCCCAAGTACATGGCTTCAAACACATAAGCATCAAGGTGCTTAGTTGGATCAGTTTCACCATTATACTTTCCGATGGAAAGTGGTTGAGTGGTTTGAAGGTGCTTGGGGATGCTGATGCCCATAAGTCTCCTTGAAAAAGGAACCTTAAGATTGTAAGACAATGGCGGTGCTGTTATTGAATCTCTCTTCCTTCGGGAAGCTGCATCCTCAGAATCGCGAATTTGTTCTCCCTCCTCAAAGGTTGGGATCTTTGAGTACTGAAGAGTGGTGGACTTTTCACCATCAGTTGTGTGGGGAGTGTTTCGCGTGCGAGATGACTCTTTATCCTCACTTTGCCTTTTTTCTCTTCGCAATTCAGCGAGTTCCCTCTGAAGTTGTTTGATCAACTCATCACGAGGATCAGGATCAGACACTGTTACTATCTTCTTTGAGTTGCCCCCATGAGAATCAAGGTTGAGTTTTCTGTAGGCATTAGGATTGGTTCTGCCTTCAGCTTGATTCTCCATGTAGTCTTGTGCTTCGCCTTCCATGGTGGATTACCTGCTCTGTCAAAGGATATGGGAATAACTTTATCGAGTCCCACTGGGCGTGCCAATGATCTGTCCTGGACCGGGGTCAAGAGATCCGATCTCAAGCCAGTCACGAATAGTATGTC
Source organism: Clitoria ternatea (assembly GCA_037962975.1). NCBI lineage: Eukaryota > Viridiplantae > Streptophyta > Magnoliopsida > Fabales > Fabaceae > Clitoria > Clitoria ternatea. The sequence goes on along the minus strand of CM075669.1, from coordinate 42,603,424 downwards.
AATACCGTCTAGTAGACCGGATGTGTATGTATCCGATGTAGGTACCGTTGTCCTTGAATGAGGAGAGCGGATTGGGCGTTCTGGAGATCCTTCACACCGACCTAATGCGTTGAAGTGGGCGAATGGTGGTGTCACCTGCAAAGATTCTCCGACGCTCAAGTCAGTGATTATATTCCAAGTCAGGAATGTATTTTGAGAGGAATCAGTCGTAAAGAGCTGAAGAAGAAGATCCCTAACTTCAATCATGAAGTTAGTTCATATACCTGATTGGCTCGATTAACGAGGACTCGTTGGTGGGGAACCACCAACTCCCATTAGCATTATTATATTGCGCACTTACCTGCATGATTGGGTCAAGTGGCTATTTTATATTGAGCGTAGAGAATGTAGACTAGGATTAGGGAACAAGTTGACCATTCCCGTGAGCAAAGTTTGGCTCGTAGTGTAGGGAATTATTGATCGATCCCTGTAGCAACAATCCTTGTCATTAGCACAGTGACGTGTGTATTGTCCGATGTCATGGTGTTATCCTGGATAACCGGTATAGGGAGAACGCCTGATACGGAATTACAGTCCGGATATATACCGATGACACCGGTTACACGTAGATGTCTTATCAAAGACGTTGAAATATGTATAGCAGATCGGATACCGGTATTGAGACCGGATCACATATACTATTGAATTACATAAGGACTAGGATTGTCAAAGATGGAGGTCCTAAAGAACTAAAATGGGTTCGATTTTTGGTGTGTGAAAGCCAAATGAATGATTAATTAAATTTTGACTTGTGAGATGTGATATCTCTAACTTGACTTAGTATAATTTTACATGAGTGAGCTGTGTGAGATTTGATCCTTCGGTGGTTTGGTCTCCACGATATTTTGAGGAAAAATGATTTGATGTTGCGATTGAATTCCACAACAGATACTAAATGACCATTTGATTTTACTAAGTATGATGATTGGCTAAGCTTTATGGTTAGTTAACCTATAGTGAAGTTGATTGGGAAACGAAGTGTTGAGACTAGAACTATCATGAGGTGGAATGCGAATAATGAATGTGACCCCTGAATAGTGGATGAATAATAACATTTAAATTGGGGTATGATTTGGCATTAGATGAGATGTGAGAATTTATGATATGACTTTGGACTAAATTGTATGCCCTTGATGTCATGAACCATGGAATTAGCTATGGGCTATGATAAGATATCGACATAACATGTGAGATTACAGGTTTGTAGATGGAAATTTAATCATGTCCTTACCTCCCCTTTAAGTTAGAAGATGACGTATTGATGATAGAAACCACATAATAATATGATAAGATATGAGATATACCTCCAATTCATGAACTTGATTATGATCTGTGAGGATAATTCCTAATGTGAAAGCATATTATATGATTGGGAACCCTATTTTGACCTTGAAGTTGCGTACTTCTTACGAGTTTAGTAACTCGTTTAGGCTTGAATCGATTTATGGCCAACCATATGTGAATGAAATAAATGATTGTCATGATGTTTGGTCATGGGTTTTAGATGGATGAAGCTCGACGATTGGGTATTTGCCCTTTGATGTTTAGAAGACCATTGTTAATATCCCAAATTTTAATGAGGGAAATGGATAATTGATGATTTGGGTGGCATGAATTAGGCCAATTTATGTATGATAACCATATTGATATAAGTATGACAATTATGGACTTGTGTGAATTATCACCGAGTCTCATGGGAATCAATATTATTTGAGTAAGTGTGATTGACGTGAGCAATGGGAATACGAAGTACTCGCCCTGATAGGAATTTGCATGCCATAGGCATTCTGGCAATGTGCACTTATGTGCCAACCTCATGTGTTTGTGGTAACCACTACGGGATTGGGACACCTTCCTATATGTTGGATGCAGCAACACGTAGGCCAGGCAGGTGTAGGGTTGTAACTGCTTATGGTGAATGTACTGAGCCTATCTGGTCGTACTGAGTATGAACATGCGAACTATGTTGGGAGACTTATGATCGGTGATATATGACTCATTCAGATGTGGAGGAAAAGAAAGGATAAAGATCATGTCCTGTGAACTTTGGGAAGTCTGATACCAATTTTCGTGTTGATTGAACCTTATTGGTGTGCGGCCTGAAGCATGGCCTTATGATTTATGTGTCGAGTTTAAATTTCAAGGACGAAATTTCTTTTAGGTGGGGTGGATTGTAACATCCCGAATTTTCTAAAAAAATGATTAAATATGAGGAATAAATATTAAATAATTATAAATGAGTTCATGAGTGTCCTAAAAATATTAGAATAATTAAATTGGGATTTATTATGGATATTTATAATTTATTGAGATTTTAGGAGCTAAAATTTTACCCGGTTAAAATATGGGTGTCGGACCAAGTATCTCTGATTGAGATGCCGTTGGTCAGGGCTGATAAGAATATTATTGGGAGTCCGAATATATATTTGGATTAATTTTTGGATAATGCATTAAGCCTGAATGGAAATCCTGTTTGTCATAAAACGGTGAAATTTTAATGAGAAGCCAAACATTAAAATACAAACTCTCTTTTCCTCTCTTCACTTTCACGCTAGCTCTCTACTCTCTTTGGGCAAACACTCTTTTCTTCTTCTTCCTTATTCTCTCTTCATCTTTTCTTCTCTCTAAAACCCTTATGGTGGTGTGTCTTCTTCTCCTTGCCATTTTCATCTTTCCCCTCAAGCTTGAAGGAGATTGGTTGATTGAAGTTCTCCCCTCCCCTTCTCGCAATTTTTGTCAGCATCCTTCCTCCTTTTAAAGTTCATTATTGTGTATTGGTGGAAGTAAGTTTCTCTCCTTTTTTCTTTGAGCTTATGCCCTAGGTTTTGGATTTTTAATGTTTAAGTAAGCATTAAATGTGTAAGGGTTGTTGGGAAAAGCATTAAAGATGGAAACCCTAAGGTGGGGTGGTTTTAAATGCAAGTTTTATGAGCCTTTAATGGGGTACATGAAATTAATACTTGGATGGGTGGAAAATTGATTAGCATTTATGATGGTGATCGGTTTTTAGTGAAACCTTAACTTTAATAAATTTGGGGAAGTGAAAAATGTGAATAGAATGTATGTTTAATGATGTTAGAGAATGATGTTAATGATGAGAGATAGCCATTGATGGTAGTTAATGAATATTGATAATGGTTGTTGGGTTCTCATGAAACCCTAGCCCTAAGAATTTGGGGTAAGTGGATATATTATAGCTTGGGAGGTTAATTGAATGTGGATAGATGGTATTTAAGATGGAATGTTACTTAAAATGATAAGGGACCATTGATGGTGAAACCTATAGATAAATGTTATTATGAATACGGGATGTGAGGGATTGGTATGATAAGATTGTGACTTGATGAGGTTCTAGACCATTTTTGGTGTGCCATTTAAATTTGATTCATTAATTATGGTTATTGGAGGATATGAGAGCTAAGTTGAATGTTGAGTGATAATGATGGCAAATGGATGATTCATATAATGATTGAGTGCATTATGAATAAGGGATATGAGTTATTGTTGTTGGGTGTAGTTAGCCCTTTAAGATCTAGAGGATCTTGGTTTTGGGAAAGGAATTCCCGAAGCCTAACAAAATGGCATAATTCGGTGTTTTGACAAGTTTAGAACTTGTTCGTAAGCCTTACAATATGTAGGTTATTATTTAAAATTTATGAAGAATGTCTTGAAATGGTTATTGATTGTATGAATGCATATGTACGTGATACGTAGATTGTGTTCTAGATTTTGTGGCGGAGCATTCAGAGCGTGCATTTAGTCGCGGCTCTTCCCTGGAGGTAGGAGAAGAGTTTACATTCAAATTGCATGAGTAGATTGATAGTGATTGTTGTATGTGTTTAATACTCATGCTTGCCTTGCCATGTAGTTATTGAGATAATATGAATGGCAATTTAATGTTAAGGATAGTGTGTGAGAGTATGAATTGATTCTTACGGATGTATATAAATATATGTGAGATAATGATAAGTGTGATTTTAATGTGTAATTAATGAGTTAGGACGAGAATTTCTGAGTATGAATGTTTAGAGTAAGTTTTATATGCCTCATGTGATGTATATAATGTGTTGGATGTGATTAAATTGGCTTAGAATGAGATTTCATATGTTGGGTTGTGAGAATTTTCATTTTTTTCATAAGACCTGATGATCTCGCTCAAGCGAGAAGGATTCTCGCTCAGGCGAGAATCCCTTGTACTAGTTTTATGGCCTCTGGCCCAATCTCGCTCAGGCGAGTGAGCGTCTCGCTCAAGCGAGATGTGTGTGGGTGAGTGGAAGGGTTACTGGACAAATCTCGCTCAAGCGGGTGTGACCGCGCTTGAGCGAGTGAGAGAGAAATTGGTTCTGGAGGTTTTTCGCTTAAGCGAATGATGAGGCAAACTGGACCTCGCTCAAGCGAGTCAGCCTTAATGAGGTACTGGACATTTCTCAGTCGAGCGGGTGGCTAGTTAAAGGGAGCCTCGCTTGAGTGGATACATGTGGAAATGGTTACTGGAATAATTTCGCCCGAGCGAGTGGCGAAGTATAGGGGAGCCTCGCTCAAGCGAGCGGGCATGTGTACGCAATGGGAGGTCCTCGCTTACGTGCGAGGAAGCTCGCCTAAGCGAACAATGATTGGTCTCGCTTAAGCGAGAAGGACACGCTCAAGCGAGAGCGGGGTCTGACGCTAAAAATCCCTTCGCTCAAGGAAGAATTTGGGGCGCTCAAGCAACCCACCACAATCTCGCTCAAGCGAGTATGGGTCTCGCTTGAGTGAGTTTCCCCCAAAGTTGAATTATTTCATTTTCTTGTTTTAGGCATATGTTAGCCCTCTTTTCTTTATAGTATGAGACACTTGAGGAAAGCTATATGAAGTATTTAATAATGATATGGCATGGTGGTAATGGAAATTGATTGGTACATTTCAGATGAATTATTTGGGTTATATCTACCATCTAGATTGGATGAGTAGGAGAATGTTAAGAAGAGTTAGTGATGGGTTATGAGATGTACCCTTGAGTGATTTTGGAATCAACGAATGAGTAATGGAAAGACCTAGTATGCCTTGTAAATTGATAAATTAGAGAAATGTGTGAGATGGTGAAGTTGATCTTTTCTTTGCATACGGATAATATCTAGTGATGTTGATTTATATTATTAATGATGGCAATGCCATTGAGTTGATGCAAGTATAGACTTGTATGTGGGTTTGAATTGTATTAATGAATGGTTGTATTACCATACTAGTTATGAAGCAATGGCAATAATGAATGTGGAGAGAATCCACGAACTGATTTTATAGTGGTATTGATGAATTATTAATGAAGGTTAATGATGAATTGTGTGAAATCTTGTGTATGTAACTGGAATTGTAATGGCTAGCATGTGATGCTATGAACTTGAAATGTATTTGTTATCATGCCTCGTTGACTTCTATGCGTGGATTGTTATGAAATGATATTGTAGCCATTGAGATGCCAAGTATGTGAATAAAATGCCTTAAGGGGTTTTAAATTTCGAGTGTGATCAGACAACAAAAAATCAGACAATGACAGAGCGGCCTGTAATAAGTGCCAGACCCTCAACAAAAGAATATTAAGGTGATAGAGTGTTATCAGGAGACGCTAGGTTTCGCTTAGGAATTGAAAAAAAAATGGAAATATTTTCGTCAGCAGATTTCGCTCATAAAGTTCTTGTTTGATCTGCCGTTGTTAGAACACCACAATATTCGTCCTTTTGGGGTTAATGCTCTCAATGGTGAATCGATCATTCGATATCTTTTTCCTTCTTCTTTTTTTGTGAGAACGGAATGGAAGAAAAGTAATGAAACCCGTGATGGCTACTGAATAACCTCCTTTTACTTTCTCAATAATAAAGCCTTTTACCTTTGTATTCGTTCGCCAAATCTTGTTCAGTTCCATCCAAGCTCGGTTTTGTCTGAATCTTCGTGGAAGAAGAAGAAGCGGTTCACCAGCCACTACATCTGTGGATCCCACCAAATCATTAAACCTGGCGGCTGCTCGCTCTTTGATCAGTGATTCGCCGGCCACTAGATTGATGAAGAATCTCTCCAAAATCTTCTTTTAGATCAGTGATTCACCGGCCACTAATGATATCGATTGAAAATGTTAAATTAAAATATATCCCTAAGTGAAAGGGTGAGATATCCTTGCGAGGTTTGTTGGCATATGCATTATTGCATCTTGCATTCATGGCATGGAATAGCATTGATATTGTGTGGTTGCGAGCGATCACAGTGATGAAAATTCCTGCGGGATTCTATGAAGGGAGTACCCCTTGCGAGGCGGGAAACGAGCGTGATGATGATATAATAGTGGGCTGGTGGTTGCGATCACCTGGTTGTGGAAAGTGATAGGCCCTGCGGGGACCATTATATGTTTATGAGCCAGTGGTTGTGATCACTTGGTATTTGAAATGAAAAGGGATTGCGAGTTCCTAGGATGCCCGTGGTTACGATCACGAGGCGGGAGTACCCCTTGCGAGGCGGGAAACCATTGTGAATTATTGAACGTGGTTACGATCACGAGAAAGCACCTTGCGAGGCTGCTAGAGGGCGTACCCCTTGTGAGGTGGGAAACCCACATGAATGAATGATATGGTGGTTGCGATCACCTGATAAAATGAAATCGGATTTGTGCATATGCATTAAATAGTTGACATATGCATTAGCCATAGGCGCATGGCAATTGAGATGAGATAACCATGAAAGATAAAAAACCCCTTGCGAGGAGGAATTGAGTAAAGACTTAATAAATTAAGTCGATGATTTGTGAATGCCCTTGATGATAAGTGGCTACGTGAATGTGTATGTGCTTGCGCTTATATTTGACATGAACTGTGAAAATGAGGCTTGTATGCCTAATATGAAATCTTGATGATGATTATTAAAGATGAATTGATGAATTATAGTAAAGCATACATGATGATTATATGCATATACACATGATCACAATATATATTATATTTGTCATTTTGAATGTATAACTCCCTCTCCCATGTGGTCTCCTTTTTAGCATTGTGATACAGGTTTCCATGGGATGAGTTTGGATTTTACATTGAAGTTTTGGTGAAGGTAAATAGTGGTGGTGGAAGTGCCTTGGCCGGCATCATTTGTGAATTATAATGTATTGGGTAAATGTATATAGTAATATTGATGAATTAGTGATTTTGGATATGTATGAGATAATCTTCCGTAGTTATGAATGATGAATATATGTATTTAGTATGTAAGAGGTGAGTCGATGAGTACTAGAAGAATTGAAATCTGAATAATGTATATCGACAATGGTGATGCTTGTATTTATGCCACAAGATGAATAAATGGGTACATATGAGATTTGGGCAGTTGCAATAGTTGGGGCATGACCCTGTATATATATGCATATATATATATATATATGCATATATATATATAGATATATATATATATCTTAGGCAATGCATGTGTACGTCGTGAGAAAATAGATGGGTTTGATCTAATAGATTTATGTTATGTATTTGCATGCTTTACCGAGTCTTTTTTCTTATCGTCATATATGGGACTAGGTGTATGCCCGGTATACACATCCTTTTTCCGCTTTAAACTCTACTATTTTGTATACCAGTATGGGCAAGTTAGTTATCGATCCAGTTATATTTTATTAATTCGTACTCTTCGGTTTTATGTGATTCGGGTTTCGGTGTGACATCGGTCTTACTTTAGAACGTGAAAAATTTATTTGTATTCTATTAATCATTATGTTGATCGCATCGGAATTCGAGTCTGGAAATCCGGGGTGTTACAGAAACACTTCACGATACAAGAGCTCATACTACTACACAACACACTCAAGTATCTAGAAATCACTTTAACCTTACAAACTCAAAGAAAAACACTCAAACTCGAGTGAAAAGAGAGAATAGAAGTTCTGAAATACAGATGGGATGCCTGAAATGTATGGAGAATGGCCCTATTTATAGGGCTGAAGAAGGGTCCTGGCGTTACGCGTCAGGTTCTTGACTCAGCTCCCATTAAGCCCGTGATTAAGTGGCCATGATTAAGAAATTTTTATTTAATAATGCCCAGACATGTGTGGCCTTGTCTCCCAATTCGGCTTAGACATTCGCTGCTGGTGGATTGGCCAATCATGGGTCAAGTGGCTGAGTGCTTGTCCACCTAGAAATGGAGTCCATGTAGCTCTGACGCTACTGTGACACGTAGCGTCAACATCAAAAATCCCCACGCTACGCATGGTGTTGTTGCTACGCGTCAGCTCTTTAGTTCTTTAATTTTCTCTTTAAATTCTTTACTTTTTCACTGCAAAACTAGAGAAAATTGATCAAGGGCAGATTATTTCTAAAAACATCCATTCATTGAATTTAAAACCTAAATTTCTAATAAATTAAACAAATTTTTATTCTTTTTACAAAATTTTTATTAAGGATTTTATTATAAATTTAAGGACTAACAAATACCCCCAACTTGAGACATTGCTCGTCCTCGAGCAAAGGAGAAAAAATAAAATTTGAAATCAAATTTTTGAGTTAGTCCGAGAATTTACCACAAAAAGTAATTTCACAATTCACCATTTAAAATAACAAAAGATAGATATTTTATGTAATAAAGGTTTAATGACAAAAATCTTTACAATGTCTTATTAACAAATCAAGCATAATTTCAGGCTTACCTCACAAGTGTTTATCTCTATGCAAAAGGTAACCTGTTTCACTCAATTAATCATAAGATCAAACAAATTTAACTTTGATTTTCATCTAATCAATGGTTAATTATACAAAGTTAATTCAAGAATCACAAAGTCTTTTCAAGGGTTATAATGGGGCTTGGCTACAAGAAATTTTTGTTTTTCTCAGAATTCAAAAACATGAAATCATAAAAGAGCATTTTATAATTTTTAGGCTTTTTCTTGACCCAAATCTCATTTCCCTTATTGATGATAAATACCCCCAACTTGATTCTTTTCACTATTTTTGATTTGCATATATTCATTTTTTATTTATATGCATAATTTTTTAAATTTTCTTGAAAAGAACCAATTTGTTAATTTTCACTCCCCATTTTTGTATGAACGCTCAAAATATTTTTTCATTTTTCTCAATTGCTCTTTTAATCAATCAAGTATAGGGATGGTTAAAATTTGATAAAGGTTAAGGGTACCAAAGAAATTATTTTTCAGGCTCAAATTGGCTTTCAAAGGATAAAAATAATTTTACCATGGTAAACTTTTTGGCCTAAGGTTTCTTTTACCAAAAATGTGCCTTGACCATTTTCTTGAATTTTCTGTACAACAACACAAATCACAGATTAAAACAAAATCAATTTGAATGAAGTTATCTTGAAACCCCCAACTGTTTAAAAGATCTCTCAGCTTACCTGGTTATTGAAATTAGCTTGATAGTTAATAAAATTATTGTAATTAATTTTATTAAAATCCCTAAATTACAAAAGAATCAATAATTGATTTTTAAAATGGTTTAATTGCATAAAAACTTTAAGTGTATAAATTTCCTTTATTTTCAAAAATTTGATTTATTTATTAAAAGATAAATTTTATTTTTGATTTTTGATTTAAAGAAAATACGTAAAAACAAAACATACCACATAAAGACAAACTAAAATATAATCCATAATGTAAAAATAATCCAAATGTAAATATCGATATAAACCAAAATGTATGTACAGAAATGCTATAAATATGAGATAACACTAATCAATCCTCCATGCGATCATCCTCATCATCTCCCTTCTCTTCAGCATCACCCTCAGACTCAGCATGTGCTCCAAACGGTCCACCAGCCTCAGGATATGTAGGTAAATCACCAGGCCAAGCTACATGAGCTGCAAACTCAGCTGGTGTAACATAAGGTGCTCCCTCTCCCTGAATCCTATACTGATAAAAAGAATCATGAAGATGCATATAAGCTCTATGTATGGCAGCCATCATCTACATCATATGCTGATGCTCAAGAGTCATCCTAGCAAATCCCTCAATGATAACATAAGCAGATGGTGGCTGAACTGGTGGTCTCCTCCGTCTCTATCTGGGCTGAGCCTCCTGCTCCAGAGGTAGAAGCTCGCAATGCTGAACAAAGTAATCTCTATTCACTGGAACATTGGGGACTCTCCCTGAAGAACTAGTGAACTCAAGTGATGGCACGACAACTCCTTGCCTCCTCAGTAAGGCAGATATGATGAGAGGAAAGGGAATAAGATGGTTCACTTTATACCCGAGGGCATAAAAGTGAATCTGCTTAGATATAAGCTCGGTAATGTCAATCGTGTGGCTTTGAAGGATGGAGTAGAGAAGGCAGCAGTGATCAACTGGGATAGAAGAAAGGTGGGTGACAAGAGTGATGTTATGAAGCATGAGATGAGACCACGTCTGAGCTATAGGGGTCAGCTGGGTCTTGAGGAGGTTCGATGGAGTCATTCCAACCTTACTCAGGTTGAAGAAGATTCTATCCTTGCTCAGGGAATGAGCAACCTGATCCAGGAAATATCCTAGATCACCATCCTCAGTAGCAACCTTGTTTCTGTTTTCCTTTTAGAAACAAGTGTCACTCTCGGGAGTAGGCTCCTAAGGATTACCCAGTAGGGCACTTATGGTGTCCCTGTCATAGGTGATGTGCCAACCTCTCACCCAGCTTGTCCTCTACTGACTGATGTTTGGCGCGTCTTGTCGAGTCCTGAAGGCGTTCGTATAAAATTCTAACACCAAGATGGGATCCCCCTCAGTAGGCAGGGAAAACAGGGGTCCCCATCTCCTCCTTTGGATCTCATCCTGCAGCTCAGGATAATCTCCAGCATTCAGATCAAGGACTCTCTCCCAAATCAACCTCCGGACCTTTATCTGGTGAAATCTGTCCCATTTCACGTCAGTGTGAAATCTAGTGGGATCTCTAGGTCCCAGCTGCTCCTCACCCTGAAGATCTGGATCCTCAGAAGTGGTATCAGTGTTAGTGGTCCTCCTCTATCTTTTGGGACCAATAATGGGAATGAATTTTTTAGGTGCTATCTATAAAAAGAAATTTTACAAAAATCAAACACATCACAATAATTTTGATTTTTATATTTTAACAAAATAAAACATGCCAAACATCAAAAATAATATTCATATTTTTGGTTTTTATATTTTATGCAAAACATCATGAATAAAAACTCATGCAAAATTCACACAACAAAATATTTACAAAGCATAAAACAATATATTTTTAAATAAAAAATTAAACATGCATATTTTTGGATTTTTAAAATATAACATACATAACATTTTATTAACTTCATGCAATTTCACACAACAAACATATTTACAAGATTTATCAAATTTATTTATTTATTTTTATGCAAGAAAGTATAACAAACATATAATTTAAGAAATTTAAAAGAAAAATAAACAAACAAAAATAAACGGGACATAATTATTAAAACAGAAAAACAATATAAAACATAAAATTAAGAAAAATAAAAAACAGAGGCTGACGCTATGCGTGGGTGGGACGCTACGCGTCAGCCTATTCTTCCTACGCTACGCATCAGTGGGACGCTATGCATGGGGTTACAGTTCATGCCTCATGCTACGCGTCACTGGGACGCTACGCGTGAGGTGCGTAGTTCCAGAAAATACAAAAACAAGGGTTGTGCAACAACAACCCCTCCAAACTATATTCAATCAAAACATTCCCCTAACTCTAACAGGAAACAAATCCCAATGGTTTTCTAATCCTAATCCTAACCACATGCATTCTAAAAATAAAAAAAATGTAAAAATTTTAAGAGAAAAAGGTAAGAGAACTTACTTGGAGATCCTTGCAAAAGCTTGAGAGAATATGGGTGATTGAGAATGAGGATTAGGGTTCTAAGAGAAAAGTGAGGCAGAGAGGGAAATTTAGGTTTTTAAAACCTAAATTGGGCCTCTCTGGTTCAGTTTTAAAAACTGAACGTGGGCTCTAACGCTACGCGTGGATGGGAAGCTACGTGTCAGGTTACAATTTTTACCTCCACGCTGCGCGTCAGTGGGACGCTACGCGTGGGGTTCTATTTTTTCAAAAATTTTAATTTTAATTTTCAAAAACCCTTTTCTTCCAGTTCAAAAACCCTTTTTATTAAAAATATAGTTAAAATTAAATTTTTATTATTATTATTATTATTTTTTAACATTATTATTACACATAATTTAACAATGAAAAGAATTAATGGGTTGCCTCCCATTGAGCGCTTGATTTACTGTCTCTAGCTTGACATCCTGCACATCACAAATTAAACAAATAACAAATGGTAGTGAGTTTGTCGATCTCACCACCCAGATATGGTTTTAATCTTTTCCCATTAACCATCCAACTTCTTTTGGAAGTTAGATCTTCAATTTCAACTGCTCCATAAGATTTAACTTCCTTAATTACAAAAGGGCCTGACCATTTAGATTTCAATTTACCAGGAAACAGTCTTAATCTTGAATTAAACAATAAAACTTGCTGACCTGGTATGAAGTGTCTATTTTTAATTTTCTTGTCATGGTAAGCTTTCACCTTATTCTTGTAACTTCTAGATGTCTTATAAGCATTGTTTCTCATTTCCTCCAACTTAAATAATTACAACTTTCTTTTGTCAGCTGCAGCATTTGGATCAAAGTTGAGAAATTTTAAGGCCCAATATGCTTTATGTTCCATCTCTAATGGAAGATGACAAACTTTTCCATAGACCATTTGGAAAGGAGAAAGGCCAATTGGAGTCTTATATGCAGTTCTGTATGCCCAGAGTGCATCATCAAGCTTTTGTGACCAATCTTTTCTGGAGGAAGACACAGTCTTTTCCAAAATTCTTTTCACTTCACGATTTGAAATCTCAGCCTGTCCATTGGTTTGTGGATGATATGCTGTGGTTACTTTATGTCTCACTCCATAGTGTTGTAACACTTTTTGAAGAACTTTGTTACAAAAATATGATCCTCCATCATTGATCAAAATCCTTGGTGTTCTAAACCTGCAAAAAATATTTTTCTTCAAGAAATTCACTACAGTTTTGGGGTCAACATTAGGTGAAGCGATTGCTTCTACCCATTTTGAAACATAATCAACTGCTAAAAGAATGTATTGATTAAATTGAGAGTAAGGAAAGGGTCCCATGAAATCAATACCCCAACAATCAAATACCTCAACTTCCTGAATGTTTGTAAGAGGCTCTAACACCCTGGTTTTCCGGACTCTAATTCCGATGTGATCAACATAATGATTAATAAAATGTGAGTAAATTTTTCACGTTCCAAAGTAAGTCCGATGTCACACCGAAACCCGAATCACAGAAAACTGAAGAGTATGAATTAATAAGATATGACTAGATCGGTATCTAACTTACCCATAACGGTATACAAAAATAATAGAATTTACAGCGGAAGAAGAATGTGTATACTGGGTAAACGCCTAGTCCCATATATGACGATATGAGAAAAGGCTCGGCAAAGCATGCAAATATCCGACATATACCTACTGAAACAAAGCTCGTCTAATTCACTCACAACATACACATGCTTTGCCTAAGACACAATTATATATATATATATATATATATATATATATATACGTATACATACGGGGATCTTCTCCCAACTTCCACAATCATCAATGTTCATCATTCAATTTCAATCCTTCTAGTACACATTAAATCATCTCTTGCATACTATATTTATATTCACTATTCACAATTTCAAGGGATTATCTTATACATATCCAAAATCACTAAATCCTCTATATCATCATAAGCAACATATTCATTTCATAAATTCAATACATGATAGTTCACAAATGATGCCGGCCAAGGCACTTCCTCTACCACTATTTACCTTCACTAAAGCTTTGATTTAAAATCCAAACTCATCCCATGGCAACCTGCATCACAATGCTAAAAAGGAGACCACATGGGAGAGTGAGTTATACATTCAAAATGACGAATATCAATATATTGTGATTATGTGTACATGCATACAATCATCATGTGTGCTTTGCTATAAAATCATTAATTCATCATTCAATCATCATCACATTGATATAATAGGTATACAACCCTCATGAAACACATTTCACAACATAAGCAAGCACAAGCACATACATAATCACATTGCCACTTATCAACAAGGGCATTCACAAATTATCATCATCAATTCATTAAATCTTTACTCAATTCCTCCTCGTAAGGGGTTTCTCTTCTCTCGTGGTCATCCCATCTCAAATGCCATGCTCTTAAGGCTAATGCATATGTCAATTGTTTAATGCATATGCAACGGATCCGATTTCATACCAACGGGTGATCGCAACCACCATAATCATTCATTCATATTTCATGGGTTTCCCGCCTCGCAAGGGGTACTCCCGCCAGGTGATCACAACCACCGGCTCAATATCATATCATCATCAAGTTGGTTTTCCGCCTCGCAAGGGGTACTCCCACCTCGTGATCATAACCACGGGCATCATAGGTGCTCGCAAGCCCTTTTTTATTTTAACAACCAGGTGATCGCAACCACCGGCTCAATATCATATCATCATCAAGTTGGTTTCCCGCCTCGTAAGGGGTACTCCCTTCATGGAATCCCGCAGGATTTTTCATCACTATGATCGCAACCACACAATATCAATGCTATGCCATGCCATGAATGCAAGATGCAATAATGCATATACCGACCAACCTCGCAAGGATATCTCACCCTCTCACATAGGGACATAATTTAATTCAGCATTTCCATTAATCATATAATCATTTACAAAGCCCCTCAACGCACATCATTCATATAATTGGCATTCAATGGCCACAAACATCATTTCATAACAATCCACACATGGAAATCAGAAGGCACATCAAGCATTATCACATTAATCCACATTTAGAATTATTCGAGGCATATTCATCATTCCATATATGGCACTTACACTTATGCCCATCATAATCATGTACTTGACTTTACATCTCAACACATCACACATATATATATATATATATATATATATATATATGTTTCATATCATATGGCTAGTCAATATTTATATTCAACCATCATGGTTTTACACATCAGGTATTATTCATCAATATTACCATGCATTCATTGAGTGGTTTTCAACTCATTATTCATCAGCGTTGCCTCATATCTAGTATGGCAATACAACAATCCACTATTATAATTTTAGACCATACGTACAAGATCATACTTGTATACACTACAGTGGCAATTCACCACTTCATCATCAATAACATTTTTCCTTTTTATTTGAGGAATGGTAACAACATCATTTATTACCACGCGATGCCAATATCGACTCTGATTCATCGATTTAGAACTAGCACTATGTTATTTAATCATTCTCTCTTCAATCTCATAATCAATCTAGGGTATGTCTCATAACCCCGTCATTAAACCCTATTTGTCATTCTTTTGTACTCCATCTTAGTAGTCAACAATTATGTTTCTTATTATGTGTTATGGGCATTAACAAGTTATCCTAATATTTTAATCATTATCCAACACCACCATATTATGTCATAGTTATATATATATCCCTATACATCCCCTCAATCATCTTACAACACAAAAGGAAGGGCTCAACACCATCAAATTAAGAAAAGAAAATAAAATTTCTATCAGGGGTCACTCGCTCAAGCGAAACCCTTACTCGCTTGAGCAAGACTCTTCCTTCTCGCTTAGGCACCTAGGCTCGCTCGGGCGTAATCACGCCAGTGTTTACTCCACGCTTGCTCGCTTGAGCGAGACTCCTTCATACTCGGTTACTCGCTCGAGCGAGAATCATCCAGTATCTATTCCAAGGCTGGCTCGCTTGAGCGAGGCTCCCTACAATGAGCCACTCGCTTGAGCGAACAACGTCCAATATTAGACTCCTCACACTCGCTCAAGTGACTCACTCTCGCTTAAGCAAAAAACCTCCAGTATCAATTTTCTTCGCCCAGTGTCTCTTCTACTCACTTCACACTCGTCTCGCTTGAGCGAGTAGCTCACTCGCCTGAGCGAGATTAGGCTAGAGGCCATAATACTAATACAGGGATTCTCGCTTGAGCGAGAATCCATCTCGCTTGAGCGAGATTATCAGATCAGGCGTAGAAAACATGGGAATTTCACAACTCAACATACCAAAATCTATTCAAAGCCAAATTGACCAAATTCCATACTTTATATACTTCATAATAGACATTTAAAACTTGTCTCAAATGTTCATACACAACAATTTCCATTCTAAGTCATTTACCACATTAAAATTAAACTTATCATCATCACACATATAGGTATGCATTTCCATAACAATCATCACCTATTCTTATATACCATCCTCACAGTCAACAAATTGCCATTCTCATTATTTCAATATATGTACATGGCAAGGCAAGAATGAGTATAAAACACATACAACAATCACTATCAATCTACTCATACAATTTGAATGTTAACTCCTCTCCTACCTCGAGGGAAGAGCCGAAATTCGAATGCACGCTCCGAAAGCTCCACCACACAATCTGGAACACAATCTACACAACATACATATGCATTGATACAATTAATAAGCCATCTCAAGGCATTCCCTATAATTCTAAACATTTGCTAGCTTATCATAAAGCCCAATATCAAGTCCTAGACTTGCTAAAACACCAATCCATACCATTGTGTTAGGCTTCGGGAATTCCTTTCCCAAAGCCAAGATCCTCTAGATCTTAAAGACCAACTAAACCTAACAACATCATTATCTCATCCATTACATATTGTAATCTCAAATCACCTCAATCCTTCAAACATCATCATTATCACTCAATATTCAACTTAGCTCTCATATCCTTCAATAACCTTAATTAATTAATCAAATTTAAATGACACACCACAAATGATCTAGAACCTCACATTCCATATTCATAACAACACTTATTTATAGATTTCACCATAAATGGTCCTCTACCATTTCAAGTAACCTTCAACCTTAAATATCACCTATCCACATTTAACTAACCTCCCAAATTACAATATATTCATTTTCCCCAAATTCTTAGGGCTAGGGTTTCATGAGAACCCAACAACCATCATCAATATTCACCAATCATCATCAATGGCTATCTCTCATCCTTAACATCATTCTCTAACATCATTTAACATACATTCTATTCACATTTTACACTTCCGCCAATTTATTAGAGTTAGGGTTTCACTAAAAACTCATCACCATCATTAATACTCATCAATTTCCACCCATCCAAGTATTAATTTCGTTTACCCCATTAAAGGCTCTTAAAACTTGCATTTAAAACCACCCCACCTTAGGGTTTCCATGTTTAATGCTCTCCCAATAACCCTTATACAATAAATATTCCCTAAAACACCAAAACCCAAAACCTAAGGCACAAAGCTCATGAAAAATGATGAGGAACTTACCTCAACCAATAGATAGCCATGAGCTTCCAAGAGAGGGAAAGGGACACACAAAAATAGGAAGAAGAGGGAAGAAGGAACTTTAAACTCCAAGCTTTCTTGAGAACGAAAATAGAAGGGGAAAGAGCACAAAGCCTCTTCTAGGTTTTTGAGGAGAAGAAGAAGAAGAGAAGGAGAAGAGATGAAGGGAAAAAGAATAGGAAGAAGGAGAAGAAGTGTAGAAGGAAGAGGGAAAAAGTGACGTGAAAGTGGAGGGGAAGAAAGAGTTTTATTTTTAACTTGGTTCCCCTTCATTAAAATTTTATCATTTTATAACAAACAGGCTCTCAGTTCGGGCTCAAGACATTATCCAAAAATTATTACGAATATATATTCGGACTCCCATTGATATCCTTAATAGCCCTGACCAACGGTATCTCAATCAGAGATACTTGGTCCGACACCCATATTCTAATTGGGTATTATTTTAACTCTTAAAGTCCCAATAAATCACAAATTATTTTTATAAATCTCAATTTAATCATTTTATTATTTTTGGGACATTTATTAACCGATTTATATTTACTCAATATTTATTCCTCCTATTTAATCATTTTTATAAATTTCGAGATGTTACAATCCACCCCACCTAAAAAGAATTTCGTCCTCGAAATTTAGTATTGATATACATATCGCAAGGCCATACCTCAGGCCGCACATCAACAAGGTTCAACGACACCATAAAATAACATTGGACTTCCCAAAGTCTATCAAGACATGTTCATTATCACTTCATCATTCTTAACATAAGATTCCTACATTAAAGTGTGTCATATGTCATCAATTATGACTCGTCCAACAGAGCTCAGATGTTCATACTCGGTACGTCCAGATAGGCGCAGTACATTCACCATAAGCAGTTATAATCCCTACACCTGCTCGGCCTATTTGTTGCTGCATCCGACCTACAGGAAGGCCTCCCAATCCCGTAGTGGTTACCACAAACACATAAATTCGGCGCATAAGTGCATGTTGCCACAATGCCTATGGCATGTAAGGCCATATCGGAACTAGTACTTCGTATTTCCATTGCTCACATCGGTCACACATTTCCTAATAATCATCAATTCATATGAACTTAGTGACAATTTTCACAAGTCTCTAGTCAACATATTCATATCTCATCGTCATTCTACAACTAATTTGGCATCCATCATGCCATACTAATCATCAATCTTAATTAATATTGCTTTATGTTGGTGTATCAACCATAGATTTTCAATTCATCACAAGGTAAATACCCTATCTTCAGGCTTCATCCATCTAAAATCATGGTCAAATAGCCTAAAGTTCTTGTCTCACTTATATATTGTTGGCTATAATTCAATTCGAGCCATAAAAGATTCACCAAACTCTTCTCAAGTAGGCTACTCAATCATATAATAAGCTTTCACATTAGGGATTCTTCTCATAGATCATAACCAAAGCTCATAAATTAGACGTATAACTCATATCATATCACATCATTATGTGGTTTCTATTACCAATATAATATCTTTCAAATAAAAATGAGGGGTAATGACATGATCAGATTTCTATTCACCGACTCACAATCACGCATGTCATCCTTATGTCATATCGTAATCCATAGCTATTTTCATGATCACAACGTCGAGGGCATACAATTTAGCCCAAAGTCATACCATAAAATCATGTACACCATAGACAATACCAATAATACCCCAAATTCAACATTATTATTCATCAATCATCGGGGTTACATTCATCATTTGTATTCTATTCTATGCCGGCTCTATCCTCAACAACGTATTTCACAATTAATTCGTTATGGCTTAACTATTCACAAGATTCGATCAATCACTACACTTAGAAAGTCTAAGGGTTACCTAGTACCCATTGTGGAATACTCTCTGTCGTGACCGGGATCGCGGCAGCACGACCGACCCTCAAAATGATTTTTGTTTAAACGTGAACATTTTTCGAAATCCTTTCGAAAAGAAAAAAACAGGGAGTCGCCACCAATATTTTTTAGGATAAAATACCGGGAAAACCTTTTATTAAAGCATTGGTCAAAAAATGAAATTCCAGATTCAGGAGTCTGATTACAGGTGAGAAAGGTATTAGCACCTCACAACTGTCCGTTATAAAAACGGTTACCTCAATATGATAGCGCGCATTATAATTAACCCAATGATTATTATAACTTCTTCATGAAAAGAAAGCTTACGAGATGACAAAATATACAAAAATAAACAAAAATAAACACGGAATATTTACATGAGATTAACAGGATGTCTCATCCAGATTAAACTCGCTCCAACCTTTTTGAGAAAAAGATATTATATATAAAAAATGAGATTAACAGGACGTCTCATCCAAATTAAACTCGCTCCACCCTTTTTTAAGAAAAAGATATTATAAATAAAAAATGAGATTAACAGGACGTCTCGTCCAAATTAAACTCGCTCCACCTTTTTTTTTAAAAAAAAGTAATAAAAATTACAATAATAATAAGAATAATAATAATTATTACAACTTTTTTGCTAGTCCAAATAGAGTGTGTGAAGCACTCGTTTTTATTAATATTTATCAATCAATCGAAATTAATTGATAATTGAAAAGGAAAGAAAGTCATCAAATAGTAATTAATTCAACAAAAAATAAACAAATACAAGTACTAAAAAAAATAAGGGGGAGAGTGGGACCGGTATAGTGAGAAAGGAGCTGGACGATGTATGAAGGACTTGAGGTGCTGGGCGGAGTTGAGTGGAGGGATAAGGTGCTGGACGGTGTTAAGAGAGGGATAGTGTAGTTTTTAGTGGAGAAAGAGAGAGAGAGAGAGAGAGAGAGAGAGAGCTTGTATGGTATGGTGAGATGGAGAGGGATGGTATGGGTTTGAAAGGGCTGTACGGTGTGGTTTTTTTTTAGAGGAGAGGGGCTGAATATGAAAGGAGAAGGATAATATGGAGAGGATTTGAGAGGAGAGTGACGGTGTGGGTGAGGGAAGGAGGGACGGTGTTGGTGAGGCTTAGGGACGGTGTTATTTCGAAGGCTGTACGGTGAGGTGGAGAGGAGAGAGGGACGGTGTTAGGTGAGGTGGAGAGGGAGAGAGGGGACAGTGTTGTACGGTGAGGTGGAGAGGGAGAGAGGGGACGGTGTTAGGTGGGAAAAAAGAGAGGGGACAGTATTGGGTGGAGGAAGGAAGAGAGAGGATGGTGTTAGGTGGGAAAAAGGACGGCTGTATATTGGATTTGAGAGGAAGGAGAGGACGGACAATGTGGGTCTTAGGGGGGCTGTGTTTTTTTTTAAGAAAATGCTTCAGAGTCTTCTCAAAAATGAAGGTTTCCAGGCTCCTTTTTCCTCTCTTTCTTTGGGGTATTTATAGGAGGTGTGCACTGATTGTTTTAACAGCCTGGCCACCAACTAATGAATAACTTATTATTTTAATTTTGTTTGTTATCAGCTGCCCCATAAAATTAGCTAATCAACTTGGATGGTGTGTTGAAGAAACAGCCTGGATCTTGACAATCGTAGGGAATAGAGGCTGGTGGGGATTCTTTATTATTTTCTTCCTTTGTCTTGTTGTGAGCCGCCCCCCTTAATTCAAGGATCCACTTGGATAGTGGAAATCCATGTCAGCATGCGCAATTGGAGGAAATAGGGAGTCGGATTTCTCCTTCTGACTCGGATTTAGTGCCTCGGTCGGTATACACCCATAGTGGGAAATAATCCGAGTGGAAAAGGTGCTATTTATACACAAAAGACTGAGTGAAAGCTTTGCTCGGTGTTGCTTTGTTGGTCGGTGTTGGGTTGCTGTGAGGAGCTGGACGAGCAAAGGTAATTCTAATTGGAACACTCAGTCAGAACCGAGTGAAAAGTGACTCGAAACTGACTGAAGGGCGACTCAGAACTGGCTGAAAGGTGGCTCAGAACTGGCTGAAGGGTGACTCGATGCTAACTGAAGAGAGTGACTCAGTGCTGGCTGAAAGGATGGCTCGAAAATGGTTAAAGGATGGCTCGGAAATTGTTGAAGGATGGCTCGAAAATGGCTGAAGGGTGTCTCGGAACTGGCTGAAAGGATGGCTCAAAAATGGTTAAAGGATGGCTCGGAAATGGCTGAAGGGTGGCTCGGAACTGGCTGAAGGATGGCTCAGAAATGGTTGAAGGATGGATCGGAAATGGTTGAAGGATGGCTCGGAACTGGCTGAAGGATGGCTCGGAAATGGTTAAAGGATGGCTCGGAAATGGTTGAAGGATGGCTTGGAACTGGCTGAAGGATGGCTCGAAAATGGTTAAAGGATGACTCGAAAATGGTTGAAGGATGGCTCGGAACAAGCTGAAGAGTGACTCACTCGGTGCTGACTAAAGAGGGACTCACTCGGTGCTGATTGAAGAGGATTCAGAAACAATTGAAGCATTCATTCGGAACCAATTTGAAACTCACTCAGAATGACCTTTGGTCGTCAATCAACCCATTTGGTTGTTTTTACTTAGGATTTGGCTTTGCCTTTTACTCAGAAAATTAGAGCCTGAAAGAATCTGGCCGATTGAAGCTCTCCCATGTCCGAGTCTTGCTTGGCTCGGAAATGCAACTCTCTACCCCAACTCATTCGGGTGTGTTTTCCTTGGAATCTCACTCGGGTTTAGTTTCCAATCAGAAATGGCTCCATTCGACAATCAATCCTTCAGATGCATTCGCTCGGAAACCGACCTTACTTACTCGGATGTGTTCATTCAGGAGTCAGGCTCGGAATGGTTTCAATCATTAATCAAACCATTCGGATGCATTTACTCGGGAGTAATTCAATAGGGAATCGGCTTTCTTTTCAATCAGAATTTGGAATTTAGCAATATGACCACTCGGCGCATTCACTCGGAGTCGGCTTTGTTTTCAATCAGAAGGGTTTCAACCATCAATCAACTCTTCAGATTTTTCACTCGGAGTTGACCTTTTTTTTAATCAGAATTCGGAATTTGACAATATGACCATTCGGTGCATTCACTCGGAGCCGACCTTCTTTCCACTCAGAAATTAAAATTTGAGAATCTGTCCACTCAGTGAATTCACTCGAAGTGTCCTTTCCTAGGTCTTTTCTTGAAGCCTTTTCTTCATTTGGAAATTTCTTGACACTTGAGGCCCACTTGGAAACTCCCTATTTGGAGACACAGCACTCGGCTACGTCTCACTCTGAACCTCTTTACTCAGAAATGATCATTCTGAGTCATCTTACTCGGAATTGATCATTTCCTAGTCAGTTTTTTTTTAAAATTAATTTTCTATTTATTATTATTATTATTATTATTATTATTTTGTGTGAATCCTTTTCACTTGTGGATCGACCGGACTAAAATAGGTGTTCACAGATGCCCCTCTTTACTTCTTTTCCATGAGAAAAGCATGAAGTTTCTTCTTGCTTTTGAAATGGAAAGGGAGTAAAGACGTGAACACCATTGTCAAAGTATCAGATAAGGGGGAAAACCTTAGAAAAGTAAAAGGTGAGGGTGTTGCCTCTCGATTGACAGGAAAAGTAAAAGGTGAGGGTGTTGTGTCTCGGTTGACAGGAAAAGTAAAAGGTGAGGGTGTTGCCTCTCGGTTGACAGGAAAAGTAAAAGGCGAGGGTGTTGCCTCTTGGTTGATAGGAAAAGTAAAAGGTGAGGGTGTTGCCTCTCGGTTGACAGGAAAAGAAAAAGGTGAGGGTATTGCCTCTCGGTTGAACTAGAAAAGTAAAAGGTGAGGGTGTTGCCTCTCGATTGAACTGGTAAAGTAAAGGGTGAGGGTGTTGCCTCTCGGTTGAACTGGAAAAGTAAAAGGTGAAGGTGTTGCCTCTCGGTTGATAGGAAAAGTAAAAGGTGAGGGTGTTGCCTCTTGGTTGACTGGAAAGGTAAAAATTGAGGGAGCTAACAGGACGTCTTGTCTGAATTAACTCATTGTTGATAGGAAACGTAAAGATTGGGAGATCTAAGGATTATTAGGACGTCACATCATGATTATCCTGGATCTAAAGGCTCGGGGTGATGCCCCGGTTTGACAGGACTGAAGGTTGTCAGGGAACTACCCCTTGAATGAACAAAAGAAATCTGGGGAGATACCCCAGTTTGATATGACTGAAGGTTGTTGGGGAACTGCCCCTTGAATGAAAGAGAATGAACCCGAGGTGATGCCCTAGTTTCTGGAAATACTGAAGAAGTTAGGGGTACTGCCCCTTGACAGAGAGAAACCTAGGGTGATGCCCCAGTTTTGGAAAGGTTGAAGGAATTTTGGGGGGTTGCCCCTTTACTAGAAGAGGGATCTGGGGAGATGCCCCAGTTTGTATTTTTTTGGAAATTCGGGGGTACTGCCCCTTGACTGGAATAGAAATCTGGGGGAGATACCCCAGTTTAAGCTGCTTGGTAATGGTGAAATCACTAGGAAGGATAAGTTCTTCTAAGCTTGATCAAAGAAATATCCTGGTTAAGGGAGCTGAGCCCCTTTTTGTGGTTCTCCTCGGGAGGGACCCTCAGTTTGCGTTCCACTTAGGTACGAACAGTGGGTCTTGCTGAGGGAAAGCTTTGGCCAATACCTGCTTTTGGATGATGGATTTGGTGCCCCTTTGATAAAAAAATGAGTTAGTATAAAAAGACTTACAGGTAAATCTTCCCTGGTGACTGGCTTTTTAAGGTAACTCATGGATGAAATAGAAACATCCTCTGACTTTGGCGAGCGTATTTAGCGGAGATGGTTATGCTTATACCAAGCGAAGTCTGGCGCTAGGATGCATTTCGTTCCCCTTAACTTTACGCTCTATCGTTTTCAATTTCAAAAATTTCTTTTAGGCAAAAACTCGTTTATTCATAAAATTTGGTCATGAACATGTAAGAAGAAAGGAGAATTTTATTTACAAACAGCAGGTATGTACAGTGATGATGAAAATAAAACACAGAGATGTGATAAGATATAGAAAGGGAAAGGCTGATATATCCTCTAGTGATCTTCTGTAAGTAATGAGAAATTTGACCCTTTATCACGACTTCGTGTTCATCCTCTGATTTTGCTTCTGAGGGCGTAATTTGACAATGACCCTAATACCTGTTTTAACCTCCTTTGTCTTTGGCTTGAAGGGTTTATGTTACAGAGTCGAGTTTGTGATTCAGTCTGAACTGCCCTTTCAGGTTTTCGGCTCATCTTGTTGCTCTAACTTTTGCCTAGGCCGCCTTTTCAGGTTTTCAACCTAGCGAGCTTTTTCCTCTTCCCCTTTTTTTTATTATGCAAAGTATTTCTTTATTGCATCGGCATTGACAGGCATTGGCAGGTCGTCTCCATCCATGTTGGTAAGTACGAGAGCTCCTCCGGAAAAAGCCTTCTTCATAACATATGGTTCTACATAGTTAGGTGTCTATTTCCCTCGGACATCTTTTTGAATTGGCAAAATCTTTTTGAGGACCAAATCCCCTTCTTGGAACTGTCGGGGGCGCACTTTCTTTTCGTATGCCTGCTTCATACGTTTCTGATATAATTGTCCACGGCTAAGGGCGGTTAACCTCTTCCCGTCAATCAGATTCAGTTGGTCATATTTGGCCTGGACCCATTCAGCTTCTTCCAGTTTGGCTTCCATGATCACCCTAAGGGATGGAATTTCCACTTCAAATGGTAGTACAACTTCCATTCTGTAGACCAAAGAAAATGGGGTTGCCCCAGTTGAAGTTCGCATCGAGGTTCGATATCCGTGTAGTGCAAAAGGGAGCATTTCATGCCAATCTTTGTAGGTTACCACCATCTTTTGTACTATCTTCTTGATATTTTTATTAGCTGCCTCGACTGCTCCATTCATTTTCGGACGGTATGGAGAGGAGGTGTGGTTAGAGATTTTAAAGCTCTCGCAAAGCTCCTTTATCATTTTGTTGTTTAAATTTGTACCATTACCCGTAATGATTTGATTTGGTAGGCCATACCGACATATCAGCTCACGCTTGACGCATTTCACCACAACATTTTTCATCACATTGGTGTACGAAGCTGCCTCTACCCACTTGGTGAAATAATCGATGGCTACAAGAATGAAACGATGATCGTTTGAGGCTTTTGGGTCAATGGGCCCAATTACATACATACCCCACATTGAAAAAGGCCATGGTGCTGACAAGACATTTAGGGATGAAGGCGGTGCATGAATGTGATCAGCATAAATCTGACATTTATGACACCTCCGTGCGTAAGCAAAACAATCTGCTTCCATAGTCATCCAATAATATCCAGCTCTTAGGATTTTTCTCGACATAGCATGCCCATTTGTATGAGTTTCGAAAGATCCTTCGTGGATATCTTTCATGATTTGGTTTGCCTCGACGGTATCAACACATCGGAGGAGAACGAAATCATAATTCCTCTTGTATAGCACGTTACCACTCAATAGGTATCCCATAGCTAGCCTCCTCAAAGTTCGTTTGTCATTATCCGTGATGTCTTTAGGGTATTCTTGGCATTGGAGGTATCTTTTGATGTCATGATACCAAGGCTTGCCATCCGGTTCTTCTTCTATGACTTGGCAATAGACAAGTTCTTGCTGCTTCTTTACCTCAATGAGAGGCACCTCGTAATCATTGCTGACTTCGAACATAGCGGCTAGGGTGGCTAAAGCATCTGCCATTTGGTTGTCCTCCCTGGAACATGATGGAAAGTAACTTCATCAAATCTTTTGATCATCTCCTTAATGTAAGCATGATAGGGAACTAGTTTACTGTCTCTAGTTTCCCACTCATCCTTTAGTTGATGGATAACTAAAGCAGAATCTCCATAAACTTCCAGAACCTTTATTCCCCTGTTCAGAGCCTCTTCTATTCCTAGAGAACATGCTTTATATTCCGCAACATTATTAGTGCAATCAAAACACAGCCGAGCACAAATAGGGATGAATTCCTTATCAGGCGAAATCAGGATAACCCCAATTCCATGTCCTAGTGCATTGGACGCCCCATCAAATCGCATGATCCACCTGGTTTCCAGACCATCTTCTTCTTTGAAGAGGGCCAAAATATCCTCATCCGGGAAATCATGCCGCATTGGTTGGTAAGCCTCAATGGGTTGGTGTGCCAAGTAATCTGCTAGCGCACTTCCTTTGATTGCCTTTTGGGTGACATATGTTATGTCGTATTCTGTCAGTAACACTTGCCAACGGGCAATCCTCCCAGTCAAAGCAGGTTTTTCAAAGATATACTTGATGGGATCCATCTTAGACGCCAGCCAAGTAGTATGATTGAGCATGTATTGCCGTAAGCGCCAGGCGGCCCAGGCCAATGCACAACATGTTCTTTCAAGAGATGAATACCTCATCTCGTATTCGGTAAATCTCTTGCTCAAGTAGTAGATGGCATATTCCTTCCTCCCAGTCTCATCATGTTGACCTAACACGTATCCCATGGATTCATTCAGCACGGTCAGGTACAGGATTAGCGGTCTCCCATGAACGGGCGGCACCAAGACTGGTGGCTCCAATAAGTACTGCTTTATCTTTTCAAATGCAATCTGGCAATCTTCATTCCACTGCCCAGGCTGGTTCTTGCGAAGCAATTTGAAAATCGGCTCACAGGTTGCCGTTATTTGGGAAATAAATAGGGCGATGTAATTCAATCTTCCCAAGAACCCTCGAACTTCTTTTTCAGTACGAGGAAGAGGTATTTCTAGAATTGCCTTGACCTTGTCAGGATCAACTTCTATCCCTCTCTCATTCACGATGAATCCTAACAATTTGCCGAATCTTGCGCCAAAAATGCACTTGGCGAGATTCAATCTAAGCTTGAATTTCCTTAATCTTTCGAAAAGTTTTCTCAGGTTAGCAATGTACTCTTCCTCAGATCTGGATTTGGCAATTATGTCATCCACATAGACCTCTATTTCCTTGTGCATCATGTCGTGGAAGAGAGTCATCATTGCCCTTTGATAGGTGGCTCCCGCGTTCTTCAATCCGAAGGACATTACTCTGTAACAAAAAGTGCCCCGCAGAGTGATGAACGTGGTTTTTCCCATATCTTCCTGTGCCATCTTGATCTGATTATATCCCGAAAATCCATCCATAAATGAGAAGATGGAGTGCTGGGCTGTGTTATCAACCAGTACGTCAATTTGAGGTAAAGGAAAATCATCCTTAGGGCTAGCCCGATTCAAGTCTCGGTAGTCCACACATATCCTCACTTTCCCATCTTTCTTTGGAACGAGAACTATGTTGGCTACCCATTATGGATACTTAGCTACGGCTAAGAAACCAGCATCGAATTGTTTCTTGACTTCTTCTTTGATCTTAAGAAGCATTTCTGGTTTCATTCGTCGCAGCTTTTGCTTGATCGGTGGACATTCTGGCTTTAAAGGCAACCTGTGTTCCACAATGTTATTATCCAGACCCAGCATATCTTGATATGACCATGCAAAAATGTCTCGAAATTCCTGGAGCAGTTTAATCAATTCACTCTGCCACTGTTTGCTCAAGAGGGTGCCTATCTTGACTTCTTTATTTTCCCCTTCATCTCCCGGGTTAATGGTTTCAATCTTTTCCTGATGAGGTTGAATTTCCTTATCTTCCTGTTCCATTAATCTTGTCAATTCGGCCGAAGGTTCAAAGTCTTCCTCACTCTCCTCATAGGCGTAATCATTCAGATTATCAGAGTCATGAAACAGAACCGAGTTCTCATTATTCTCAGAAGAATCGCTTTCAGATTTGCATTTGGTGTTATATTATAATGAATGAAAACAAAGAAAGACAAGTAAGTGGAAGGTTTAAAAGAAAGAAATTGAACAAAGATGAGGTATGAAATTAGACTGCGTTCATTTAATTTAATAAACAAGCAAGTTTTTTGCCCTTATTACAAAATGGATCCCAAAGCCTTAGGCATAGCAAAGGGATCGACCAGTTTTTAAAACAACAACAATTACTTTGACTGAGGATTGATAGTTGTAGGGAACTCCATGATTTCCCAGTTGTCCAGTTCTTGACCGGGTGAGCAAGCATGCACCAATTCCACATCATAGCTGGGCCCATCTCCAACCATGGCCACCTGACCCGGATATATAATCCCAGCACTCCTGAAGCTTTGATAGAGGTCACAGATAGGGATTCTAGCAGTGTTGAATTCTTGACCGGTAAGGCGAGCAATCCTTCTCTTCTTTCTTTCTTCTCATACCCTTTTTCTATCAGCTGCTGTAGGCTTGTACCCCAGACCGTATCTATCCTTATTTTCTGGGAGGCATATAGGTTGGGTTCTTCCTTCCAATTCTCATCCTAACCCTCTCCCCAGCTTGTATCCTTCTCTTAACATTGTTTTTGCAACCATTAGAGGCACGTTTGGGGAAGACGTCTTCGTAATGCTTGTTGCATTTGCTACCTCTAAAGCCTGAAATGAGGTTTCGAGGGCTTCCTCGGTTGCTTCAATGTATGGGGTGTTGGCAGGTTTGCCATCCCAGCAAACAACTGTAAGCGGGTGTAATATCCATGACTTGAAAAAGGATTTGAAAGGTGCATGGTCCAACCTGTATAGGCAGTTCAATTTCCCCTATAACCTCTCAGCGAGTTCCGTCAAAAGCCCAGACTACCATAGAACTGGGTCTCATATGTGTCCCATCAAAAGGAAACTTTACCAATGTAGATTTCGACATCATATTTAGCGACGACCCATTGTCAACAAGTACCTTTGCCATGATATGGTCTTGGCATTTTACGGAGATATAAAGGGCTTTGTTGTGCCCTCTTCCTTCCACTGGTGTCTCGTCATCCATAAAGGTCAGATAATTGTTGGCCACAATGTGTCCCACTATGCCCTCGAACTTATCTACGGGCAAATCATGCTTCACATATGCCTCACTCTAAACCTTCATCAGCGTGTTCCGGTATGGTTCAGAACTCATCAATAAAGACAACAGAGAAATTTTTGCCGGGGTGTGGTTCAATTGGTCCAACACCTGGTAATCACTATGGCGGATGAATCTTAGAAATTATTGGGCTTCCTCTTCAGTTACAGCCTTCTTTGCTTCACCAGAGGATTCTCCCTTCCCAGGTCTGACCTCTCCTGTAGCTTTGTCAAGTTTTGGTTCTGTGGGAGCATATACTCTTCCACTCTGGGTAACACCCCCAATTCTAGCAATATTCATGATAGGGGATGATGTGGTAGGATCAACTACCTCAGAACTAGTAACAACCACATCAGTTCCATACTTCCACGGCACAGCTCGTGAATCCTTGTAAAGAAACGGGGTTGGCGCGTTCACCGTGATGACAGTTTTAGCAGGAGTCGGAGCCACCAGTGTATTTTTGTTGTAAAATATAACTAGAGGCTTTGGGGCTCGAACTCGGCTTTACTCTTGTATCATATTTATCCCACCTTCACTATGCCTGCAAACTTCTATGATATGATCGTCCATAAGTCCTTGAAGGGTTTTTTGGAAGTCCCTTTGCTTTGCAGACTGGAGGTCATTGCACTCTTCATCCCATGATCCTTCTATCAATCCCATCTTAAGCATATGGGAGTGAATCATTTCCAACAACATTTAGATGTCCTCAACCTTGGAAATACATTCCTCATCTCTTTCTACAGCGTTAACACCTGGTCTCCCGTGGTTAGGCAGAGGATTGGTGGTCACATTTGGGCTTCCCTCTTTCAAGCTTATCCAATCAGCTCTGATTAAATCTCTTACCTTAAACTTCAATGCCAGGAAATTCTCGGTGGAATGCCCCGGTGCACCGGCGTGGTAATCGCACCGCGCATTCGGGTCATACCCTCTGGGATAAGATGGCTGAAGTGGTTTTAGAGGGCAAGGTGCTACCAGTGTGTTTTCAATAAGATGGGGGAGAAGCTCAGTATAGGTCATGGGAATTAGATCAAATTGCACTTAAGTGTGGCCATTATTCTGCCTCCTCAGGTTTGGATTTGGCGGGTTCGATTGTGGTGGTTGGTATGGTGCTTGTGGTGGTGCAGGTGGTCGCATAACAGGTGGTCGGAAATGTGGTGGGTTCGAATTTGGGATTGCAGCCACATATGGGTGTGGCGCGTTATGATAAGTTGACGGAAAGGTGACGGGAGTAGGTGGTCTGGGCTGGTTCCTTCTTTGATTGTGAGAGACCAGGTTAGTCTCTCCCTCTCTTTTCTTACCTTCTCCAAGTGAAGGTTTTCTTGCTGCACTAGTCCCAGATGGGCCTCGAGTAATCTTCCCAGTCCGCAGGCCATTCTCTATTCTTTCTCCGATAGTGACGATGTCGGAGAAATGGGATGAAATGCTTCCAATCATCTTATTGTAGAAAGGTGACCGGAGCGTATCAATGAATGTGGAAATTACCTCCTTCTCGGATAGAGGCGGGTCAACCTGCGCTGCTACCTCACGCCACCATTGGGCATACTCTTTAAACGTCTCGTTGTCTTTTTTGGTCATGTTTTGTAACTGTACTCTATCTGGCGCCATATCCAGATTATACTTGTACTGTTGCATGAAAGCATCTGCCAGATCCTCCCAACAGCGTATACGAGATTGTTCAAGATGATTATACCAAGTCAAAGGTGCTCCAGCCAGACTATCCTGGAAACAATGAATAAGCAGAGGGTCATTGGAAGCGTGTGAAGCCATCTTCCGGCAGTACATGGTAAGATGGTTCTTCGGACAGGTTAGCCCCCGATACTTATCAAATTCAGGCATTTTAAATTTGGGAGGAATAACAACATCAGGAATCAGACAGAGTTGTGCAACACTGCCCATTCCAAACCTGTTCGTTCCTTCCATATCTCTTAACCGTCTTTCTAGGAAATCTAATCTTCCCTCCTGGGTAGCAGCAGCAGCACTTGGACCTGCAGCGACATAATGACTAGTACCCCTAATTGGCTGGTCGGCATATGCCGGGTTTGCATTAGGCATTGAGATGTGGGGTCTGGCTGTTGCTTGAGCAGCTTATGGTTGCGTGGCTTGTGTATGGATTGGAATCGTTTGAGGATCTCGGACGGGTGGGACGTTTGGTTGAGCCGTATGAAGGATTGTTTCCTAATAATCAGGCTCTTCTTGAAGTGATGGGAAATAACCCGGTGGCAATCCATATTATGGAAAGGGTATGGCATTACCTTCCTCATCTATGTAGATAGGTTGCTGGGTGTCAGCAGGGTTTGATTTCCTAACGTGAATAGTTAGGGGAGGCACAGTTGAGTTTGAGCTTGGCCCTCCAGCAGGACCCTGAGTGTGTTGGGGAGTGGATGGTCGTTGTCTAGCATTTTCAACACCTGCTGAAGAACCCCCTTCTGTGACTCTCCTTTCAAGAAGCTTGGCCATTTCAGCCATTCGCTCTTTTAGCTGATTGACTTCAGCTCTCAAGCTCTCATTTTCTTGTTCTATTTCAGCCATGAGTCTTGTATTAAGCCTATTCACGTAAGGGTGTCTACCCGTTATGTCTGGGAAGTTAACAAGAAATTGTTAAAAAGAAAGCATTAAATAAAAGTAGTAAAAGAAAAACAAATGGTATGTGAAGCAATCGCGGAACTCGGCCAGTATCCTCCGACCTTTTTTCAGAACTATGTTCAAAAGTGATAAGTGGAAATTAACATGAGATAGTTGTGGAGACAAGAGAATCCCTTTTTCTGAATTCTAATAATACATTCTGCTGCCAGTCTATTTTTTTATGTAGAAAAAGTAAATCAGCCATTCTTAGCTTGGGCAATCATGGCCTTCATTTTACAAATCCTTTCTCTACAGTAATCAAGGAAGGTCACAATTTCTCTTGGGGTGTTAAGAGGATTAATCATCCCCTCAGCTTTCTTGAGTAGGAGCGGGAGGTCTTCCAGAACTCCATTAGCCAAATATGCCAAGTGGGCGAAGCGGTTCATCCATGAATGAGTATCTTCATTTTGCTGTGTTATTTCAGCTTTCAGAACATGGATAGCTTCACCACATTCTTGTTCAGCATCCATCGTGCGCCATCGCTCGCCGTTTATCTCATGCTGGCAAGCTTCTACCACTTTATTAAGCTGATGCTCTAATCGGCTAACTTGCGATTGCAGAAGCTCTTTTTGCACCAGGGCATTTTGCTTGTGTTCTTTGGCTTTTGCCAACATGCCCCTTAAGAGTTGCTTGTCAGTCAACATGGCATCCCTTTGCTTGTTCTTCATTCTCAGGTGAGTATTAGCTGTTCGGAGGCACTGACTTTGTTTCCTCAAATAATCCCTCTTGATTTTTCTCTTTTTTCCAATCTCCTTGATAGTTTGCTTGCTTTCTAGGTTCTCCCTTTTCTGTAGGGCATATTCGTGTTGAGACATCAACAAATCTTTCTCTAGCTTCTTGTTTTTGGCGGTTAGCTCTTTTATCTTGGCTCTCATTTCCTTCTCTTCAAGAGTAGGAGGGGTAACATGTGTTCTTGTTGGGAGATAGGAGGGACTCCTGAAAGGCAACTTGACAATGGAAACCCTGTTTAGGACCCATTGATAGTACTCTTCCTTCACAACATGGCTTCGAGTTCCTAGTTATTTCCCTTGTCTGTGGACATTCTTCCATGCATTTGCTATATCCCAAACGACAGAGGTACAATCTCTTTCTGAGTAGTAAACGATAAAAGAAGTAAGAGATTCTTCATCGGGTGACCCAAGTAAGGTGTAGGCTAACTGACGTTTGGCTATGACAGGGTTGTAATTAATGCATCCCTGAGTACCCATGAGAGGAACGTTCGGGTAGCGGATACCCAAAATATTTCCACAATGGTGAATTATGGTGTCAACCTTCGACCACTGCGGATACCACCTTACTTTATCAGCCGTGAGCCCTACCAGATGATTGGCCCATTCACGCCCATTCTTTACTACTAGCTGGCATTATTTCAGATCAGAGATAGGACATTCAACTTTGCTGACTTGGTGGAAGACATATGACGTAAGCCATACATATAGAGCAGGTAAACAGCAAATGATTCTCTTTCCACCTTGTGTATAGCAGAAGTCCATGGTGTAGTACGTATTCGCCAAGATAACAGTGACAGGATTTTCAGACTTGAACTTACGGGCAAGGAAAACGCCAATAGCATCATAGTCCACGTAATTATCAATATTAGGGAATAAGATAACACAATAAATGGTGAGAGCCAAGGTATCCATGAAGGCTTCCCAATCTCCTTTCTCAGCCAGCAGGTGTATGTGCTTCTCAAAATATTCCCGATCAAACCCCAGGATCTGATTTTTATTCAGTTGTGCACTCCTTAACACTTCCAGGTGAATCCTTAGGACATTAGCAATGGTAACAATATTCGCTTGACGTCCAAGGTGACGGTAAGGCATTTGTCCTTCTAATGGCATCCCCAGAATTTGTTCAAACTCCTCAACAGATGGAGCCAATTGAAAATCTCGGAAGGTGAAACAACGGAGAGGTGGGTCATAGAATGGAATCAAAGCAGTAATTGCCTCGACTTGTACCTCCACTTCTAGTAACTTTAGAATCCTCCTATATTTCCTTGAGAAAACCATTTTCTGATTCATGTCCAATTTCTTCCCTAATGCTTGTAAACTCGTTGTATCGACTTTCCTAGCCTTAACATGCAGTAATTTTTTCAACTCGGGTACATTTTTACCACAACTATCTGATCTCATGTTAATTTCCATATTTCATTCAGAGGTACTGGCTAAGCTCTTGATAGCTTCCTGTAAGAACATAAAGAAAAGAAAAATCAGTCATTGGGAACTGACATGCTTTGCAAATTGATACTCCCCTAGTATCTTTCTTGAAAACAATTTTGTATTTAGGGAAGTTACGATTTGACAAAACATGCAATAAATCAAGGATCATGTGAGCTATGGATTTTCTGATCATTGTTAATAAAAAAATTGATTTTTTTATTTTTTGTATTATTTTTAAAAAAAAACATTTTTGGCCTTTTTTTTTATGATTCAGAAAATTCGTAACTCAAGACCCCAAGACTTAAGCAAATATAAAAGGAAAGGACCACTTGCCCATTAAAGGATCATTGGTTAAAAGTAGGTCATTTTTTTTGAAAAAGTAATCCACTAAACAGGCAAGTGGTCGTTTAATTTGGATCAGCCCCTTTGTGTCTTAAGTCAGGTTTTTCTGGAGGTCTCCTAATGGTTCTAAGGTTTGTCTATCAGTGATATCTCGCATTAGGTGGCTTATTCTAAAATTTCTAAAGGTCACTAGAGCCAAGATCTTACTCATGATGTTGACCACAACAGTAGGAAGTCTACTAGGTGTGGGTAACATGAATAAGTCGAACCCTAGCTGAGATTCTCACGGTAACCAGATACGAAGTACATCCCAAATGGCTCCGCTACCAACCTCCCCTAATCTTAAGTTTTATTTGGGCCTGGGTATAGGGTCCCACTCAAAAGTGTGTGCAATTTGTGAGTGTAGTGTGTGAAAGAGGCATTCAATACCTGTACCTTACTCATCCTGCACATAGAACAAACACAGAGTAACAAAATAAACTCATCTAACCTAGGGTTCAATGATCACACATACATTAACATAAAAACCATATACAAACATTGACGGAAAATAAAATAAAGGAAGAAGTAAAATAATTAATATGCTAATTAAAACATGTGCTATCAAATCGACTGGCTTGACTCTCTACTTCCCTAGTGGAGTCGCCATCTGTCGCGACCGGGATCGCGGCGGCACGGCCGACCCTCAAAATGATTTTTGTTTAAACGTGAACGTTTTTCGAAATCCTTTCGAAAAGAAAAAGAACAGGGAGTCGCCACCAATATTTTTTAGGATAAAATACCGGGAAAACCTTTTATTAAAGCATTGGTCAAAAAATGAAATTCCAGATTCGGGAGTCTGATTACAGGTGAGGAAGGTATTAGCACCTCACAACTGTCCGTTATAAAAACGGTTACCTCAATATGATAGCGCGCATTATAATTAACCCAATGATTATTCTAACTTCTTCATGAAAAGAAAGCTTACGAGATGACAAAATATACAAAAATAAACACGGAATATTTACATGAGATTAACAGGACGTCTCATCCAGATTAAACTCGCTCCACCCTTTTTGAGAAAAAGATATTATATATAAAAAATGAGATTAACAGGACGTCTCATCCAAATTAAACTCGCTCCACCATTTTTTAAGAAAAAGATATTATAAATAAAAATGAGATTAACAGGACGTCTCGTCCAAATTAAACTCGCTCCACCCTTTTTTTTTAAAAAAGTAATAAAAATTACAATAATAATAAGAATAATAATAATTATTACAACTTTTTTGCTAGTCCAAATAGAGTGTGTGAAGCACTCATTTTTATTAATATTTATTGATGATGCATGATTTATCCTTAATTCCTCAATTTAAATGTGTATAATTTGCCATCACTTAGTGTGTAATATATTGCATTTTAACACATTTTCATCATTTGAGCTTTATTTATTATTTAATTTTAAAATGAATTAAGGATAACTTTTTAATAAAAGTTGGTTTTCTCTTGTTTTGTAGTGTGTGATTAATCCTGCAATTGAAAAATAATTACCACAGGTCAAACGGAAGAAGCCACGTCTCAAGAAATGGTCAAAAATGCAAGAAAAGCACCAAAAGAGGCCTGGGAATCGATTCACCAACCTGGGAATCGATTCCTACATCAAATCATGCCAAGGAATTGATTCATAACCCATGGGAATCGATTCATACACTTGGGAATCAATTCCCACCCCCCTAGGAATCGATTTATGAAGTTTCAAAGGCCTGGGAATCGATTCAACAGCCTTGGGAATCTATTCATGTGCTTAGGAATCGATTCCCACCCCTTAGGAATCGATTCCTGTGTGAAAATTTGCCCAAAAATTGCCTAGATGAATCGATTCAGGCACTCTTAGGCACTGATTCATCTAGTGGAAACATCAGATAACACATTATTGAAGTGGAAACAACACTGAAGTTTATTAATTGCGCATTAACATTCCACTCGTCATTTTTAATTATATCCGGCACCATTTCTTCTCCTATAAATAGGAGGGACTGCAAGGCTTCAGCACATCAATTCCTTCAGACAACAATTCTTCCTTCGTTCTTCTCTGTTTCTATTTCTTCTTCCTTCAGTTCTTCATTTCCGGGTTAGGTTCTTTTTATTTTCAGTTTGTTTTAATTATGGAGGGCTAAGACCCCTAGATTGATTTTCTTGGAGAATATTGTAATGTAATTTTGAGGTCATTATTTTTAATATAGTATGCTTTTATTATTGTTTATTTCTTCATAATCTTACTCTACTTATTTAATTCCATTCTGTTTAATTAAATTTATATGCTTAATCGGTTTAATTATTCAAATGGAATAAAATAAGATTTTTAATTAAAATGGGTTAAGGAAATATGCATGCTTAATGAATATTTTCATAATCACTTATAATAATTATGGTTTGCTTAATTCCATAATATGAGAATAGATTATGTATGTAGGTGATGTTCTTACATATGCTTGATAATTCCTAGATTTTACGATCTTGACTCCTTTTGCTTAATTAGGATGCTTGATTAAAATATTCATTTTTTAAAATAAAAGTAAAGGAATTATGAATTGAAAAAGACGCTTAGTTGATTAATTCAAATTGAGCTAAGAAATCAACAGTAGTGGAAGTATACAAATTATCTTTAGTGAACCAAGGATAAATTTATTTACAATACTCCAAGAAAATCAATCGCTTGTTATTTATTGTTTTAAATCCTATATTTGCTTTGTTTTAATTTTAATTGTGACAACAAAATCAATCAAACCCCCCCAATTGTATTTGTATGTTTGTTAAAATTCTGTTTGTAAAAATTAATTTTAAACTTGATTTTTCCTAAATTTTTGTGTTGATCCTTGAGAGAACGACCTAGGTTGACACCCTAGTACTACATTAATTAATTTTAATGTACTAATTTGATGGAACCACGACTGTAAAAATATTCACGTCAAATTTTGGCGCCGTTGCCGAGGATCGACGATCTTTAGGAAAACTCTTGCTTTAGATTAATTTTTTTTTGTATAAATTGAAAAAGAAATTTGTTTTATTTTATTCCTTTTGTTTGATTTAGGATTCTTATGATTTATTGCTCATGATCAAATATCTTGTTGTATGCTATGTATGACTAGAAGAACTTTTGAGCATTTATATTCATTTGATCCTGAAATTGATAGAACTTTTCATAGGTTAATTAGAGAAGCTAGATTTAATAATAACTTTGTTGATATTGATAGTGATAGTATCTTTTCTGAATCTACTGAAAGTACTACTGCTAGCTTTTCTGATATGGCTAAACCTCGTGAAAGAACTCTTAGAGAACTAGCTGCACCTGAATTCACATACGAAAGTTTGTGTATTCAATATCTTGATGAGGATGTCCCTTTTATACTTAAGACCGGACTTATACACTTGTTGCCTAAGTTTCATGGTCTTGCGGGTGAAGATCTGCACAAACACCTTAAAGAATTGCACATTGTGTGCTCCACAATGAAACCCCAAAACATTCAAGAAGACCATGTCTATCTTAAAGCGTTTCCTCATTCTTTAGAAGGTGTTGCTAAGGATTGGTTGTACTACCTTGCTCCAAGATCAATCACAAGTTGGAATGACTTAAAGAAAATGTTCTTGGAAAAACTCTTTCCTGCCTCTAGAACAACTGCAATCCGTAAGGATATATCTGGCATTAGGCAACTCTCTGGAGAAAGTCTTTATGAGTATTAGGAGAGATTTAAAAAACTCTGTGCAAGTTGCCCTCACCACCAAATTTCTGAACAACTTCTTCTTCAGTACTTCTATGAAGGTCTGCACCACGTTGATCGCAACATGATTGATGCGGCAAGTGAAGGAGCTTTAGGAGATATGACTGCTGCTGAAGCAAGAAACCTGATTGAAAAGATGGCATCTAACTCTCAACAATTTGGTGTGAGAAATGATTCTTTTAAACCCATGTTTGATTCCAATTCTAGTTCACCTGGATTTAAATTGGAGAGCAAACTTGATGCTCTCACCACTCTGGTCACACAATTGACAGTAAATCAAAAATCCATGACTGCTAAAGTATGTGGCATTTGCTCTTCACAAGAGCACCCCACTGATTGTTGTCCTTCTCTATAAGAAAAGGATAATAATAGTCCCTAAGCTTATGCAGCTAACATCTACCATAATAGACCTCCACCACCACAACAACAACAAAACCATGACCTTTCCACCAACAGATACAATCCAGGTTGGAGGAACCATCCAAATTTGAGATGGGGCAACCAACAACAAAATCCCCATCCCCAACCTCCATTTCAAAGCAATGCACCAACCTTCCAAAGACCTACACCTCAACCATCCACAAGTGGCCCTTCTTTGGAAGAACTGGTGAAATAAATGGCTACACAGAACTTAGAGTATCAACAGAGGAATGATGCTACCATCCAGAGTTTAAGCAACCAAATAGGGAAATTGGCTTCATCATTAAGCCAGTTACAATCTCAAAACTCTGACAAATTACCATCTCAACCAGCTGCAAATCCAAGAAATGTGAGTGCAATTTAGTTAAGATCAG
Organism: Clitoria ternatea; assembly: GCA_037962975.1. Taxonomy (NCBI): domain Eukaryota; kingdom Viridiplantae; phylum Streptophyta; class Magnoliopsida; order Fabales; family Fabaceae; genus Clitoria; species Clitoria ternatea. The sequence continues at coordinate 42,564,491 of CM075669.1, read as the reverse complement.
GTAAGAACCTTGAAGTACCCATACCCAAGGAACCTAAAAAACAAACAACTGAGCCTGAAACAGTTGAGAATGATGTACCCTCTTCAAGCAAATCTGAGATACAACCATCCTAAATTCCACCTCATATCCCTCTTCCTTTCCCACCAAAAGCAATTCCAAGTAAGAAGATGGAAGAAGTGGACAAAGAAATTTTGGATACTTTCAGGAAAGTGGAAGTGAATATACCTCTTCTTGATGCAATCAAGCAAATACCTAAGTTTGCCAAATTTCTAAAAGAGTTGTGTACTCACAAGAGGAGACTCAAAGGTAATGAAAGGATCAGCATGGGAAGGAATGTATCTGCACTGCTTGGTAAGGAAATTCCAAATATCCCTGAGAAATGCAAAGATCTAGGTACGTTTTCTATACCCTATATCATAGGAAATAACAAATTTGAAAATTACATGTTAGATTTAGGAGCTTCAATAAATGTTATGCCTATGTCTGTTTTTAAATCTTTGTCTCTTGGAAATTTACAACCTACTGGTGTAGTAATTCAGCTAGCCAATAGGAGCACTACTTACCCTGCTGGAGTTATAGCAGATGTTTTGGTTCAGGTAGAACAACTTGTTTTCCCTGCTGACTTTTTCGTACTTGATATGGAAGAAGGTATGCCTTAAATTCCTGTTCTTATTATTTTGGGAAGACCATTTTTGAAAACAGCTCGAACCAAAATAGATGTTCATTCTGGAACTCTCTCTATGGAATTTGGTAACACGAGAGTTCAATTTAATATTCTTGATGCCATGAAATACCCATCTGAAAATCATTCTGTTTTCCAAATTGACATTATTTATGAACTAGTTTTTGAACATTTTTCTAATGTTAATTTGGAATGCATAGATGATTCAAACAAATGTTTTGCATGCAATGATTCTGGAAGTTGTGATATTTGTGCTAAAATTGATAAATACATAATTTCTGATTCAGAGTCTTTAGATATACCTGTTAACCATAAGGAGCTGAATGCAGGATTTCAAGAAAATTCTAACAAAATTTTTAAGGTGCAAACAGTGGAATCCAAATCTACTTTGTTAGTTCCATCTGTTTTGCAGGCACCTAAGTTAGAATTGAAACCCCTACCTGAGAACCTAAAGTATGTATACTTAGGGGATAATGAACAGCTCCTAGTGATAATTTCCACTTCTCTTGATGAAAATCAAGAAGAAAAATTGTTGCAGGTATTGAAAAAATATAAGAAGGCTATAGGATGGATATTGGCAGACATACCTGGAATTAGGCCATCCATGTGCATGCATAGGATATTTCTGGAGGAAAATACTAAAGCAGTGAAACAGCCTCAAAGGAGACTCAACCCTGTAATCCTTGATGTGGTTAAGAAGGAGATTACCAAGCTTCGATAAGCAGGAATCATTTATCCTATCTCTGATAGCCGATGGGTGAGTCCGATTCAAGTGGTTCCTAAGAAAACATGGATCACAGTTGTAAAAAATGAAAAGGATGAATTGATCCCAACTAGAGTACAGAATAGTTAGAGAGTCTGTATTGATTACAGGAGACTAAACCAGGCAACAAAGAAGGACCATTTCCCTTTACCCTTCATTGATCAAATGCTTAAGCGTCTTGCAGGTAAATCTCATTATTGTTTTCTTGATGGATTCTCTGTATATTTTCAGATTCATATTGCACCTGAGGATCAAAAAAAGACCACATTTACCTGTCCCTTTGGCACATTTGCTTATAGGAGAATGCCATTTGGCCTATGCAATACTCCTGAAACTTTCTAAAGATGCATGATAAGTATTTTTCATGATTTTATTAAAAATTACATAGAGGTGTTTATGGATGATTTTACTATCTATGGATCTTCATTTAATGCATGCCTTGATAGTTTGGATAAAGTTTTGAACAGATGTATTGAAACTAACCTTGTCTTGAACTATGAAAAATGTCATTTTATGGTAAAACAAGGAATAGTTTTAGGGCGTGTAATCTCTAAGAAAGGAATTGAGGTAGATCCTGCCAAGATAGAAGTTATATCACATTTTCCTTACCCCTCTTGTGTTTGAGAGATTCGTTCTTTTCTTGGCCATGCAGGATTCTACAGAAGATTCATAAAGGATTTTAGCAAGAAGGCTAGACCACTATCCAGTCTGCTTCAAAAGGATGTGGTATTTGAGTTTGATGAAAAGTGTAAGGAGGCTTTTAATTGCCTCAAGCAAGCATTGACCACTACCCCAATAATTCAAGCACCTGTTTGGACAGCCCCATTTGAGTTGATGTGTGATGCCTCTAATTATGCATTGGGAGCTGTCCTTGGTCAAAAGATTGACAAGCAGCCTAGGGTCATCTACTATGCATCTAAAACTTTAGATGCTGCCCAGGTAAATTACACCACCACTGAAAAAGAGCTCTTGGCCATTGTTTTTGCATTAGATAAGTTCAGATCTTACCTACTCGGTTCTCGAGTAGTTGTCTTTACTGACCATGCAGCTCTGAAATACTTGTTGAAGAAAGGTGAGTCCAAGCCAAGATTAATTCGTTGGATGCTTTTGCTCTCAGAGTTTGACTTGGAAATTCGTGACAAAAGTGGAACACAAAACCTTGTGGCAGACCATTAAAGCAGAATTGAGAATGCTCCTGATTCGCCACCTATTCGGGACCATTTTCCCGATGAACACCTCATGAGTATTTCTAACTCTTTTGATATACCTTGGTTTGCTAACATTGTAAATTATCTTGTTGCTTCTGTTTTTCCACCATGTGCATCCAGAAACCAAATTTTAAAATTAAAAAGTGATGCAAAGTATTATATTTGGGATGACCCGTATTTGTGGAAATTATGTAATGATCAGGTGATTTGAAGATGCATTCCCGATCATGAAATAGAATCAGTTCTTCGATTCTGCCATGCTTCACCAGTTGGTGGACATTTTGGTCCACAAAGAACAGCAAGGAAGGTGTTGGATTCTGGTTTATATTGGCCCATAATTTTTAAGGATGCATGGAGAATTTGTAACACCTGTGAGGAATGCCAAAGAGCTAGTAATGCTACCACATGGAGACAACAGATGCCTCAGCAACCTATGTTGTTTTGTGAAGTATTTGATGTTTGGGGCATTGATTTTATGGGTCCATTTCCTCCATCCTTTGGTTTTACTTACATTTTATTGGCTGTAGATTATGTTTCTAAATGGGTGGAAGCTAAAGCCACCAGAACTAATGATGCTCGAGTTGTTGTGGATTTTGTTAGATCTTAAATTTTTTACAGGTTTGGCATCCCGAGAGCAATCATTAGTGATTAAGGAACACACTTTTGCAACAGGACCATGCAAGCTATGCTCAGGAAGTATGGGGTTGTTCATAGAGTCTCTACTTCATATAACCCCCAAACCAATGGACAAGCAGAAGTCTCTAACAGAGAAATTAAAATAATCCTGGAAAAGATAGTATGGCCTAATAAAAAGGATTGGAGTAGGAAACTGGATGATGCTCTTTGGGCATATAGAACAGCTTTTAAGGCACCTATAGGAATGTCTCCCTATAGAATTATTTTTGGTAAGGCATGTCATCTTCCAGTGGAGATTGAGCATCATGCTTATTGGGCTGTAAAAGCTTGCAACTTAGCACTTGATCAAGCAGGTGAAGAAAGAAAATTACAACTGAATGAGCTTGATGAGATCCGTATAGCAGCTTATGAGAACTCGAGGTTCTATAAAGAGAAAACAAAGAAATTCCATGATAGATCAATAGCTAGAAAGGATTTTGTTGCTGGACAGAAAGTGCTACTGTTTAATTCCCGGATGAAACTGATGGCCGGAAAATTACGCTCCAAATGGGAAGGACCTCTCATTGTTACTAATGTATTTCCCCATGGAGCTGTAGAAATAAAAAGTGAAAACTCCAATAAAAGCTTCAAGGTTAATGGACAACGTTTGAAGCCATTTCATGAAAATCCTTCACTTGTGGATGTTACAATGGAGGAACATGCTTTGGGGGATCCACTTCTTGATCCCCTTTGAGGGAGTTTTTCTTACCCATCTCTTTACTTTTTCATTCTGTTGTCTATTTTGTATGCTTTGTCTTATATTGAGGACAATGTATGATTTAAGTGTGGGGGTGGGATTACTCTTGTATGATATTTTGTTGTGTGTTCTTATTATTATTATTTTATTTTATTTTGAATATTGTGATTATTTTTGTGTGACTAGTTTTTATTAAAAAAATATATAATAAAAAGATTAAAAAAAATAAAGTAAAATTTGTGTGTGTTTTTGTTTTAAAAAAAAAGAAAAAAAAGGCATGTTTTATTTTAAAATATACATGAGTAACAGGTAAATTCTTTCATGTTTGATTAAAAGCTTAAAGATATGTTATAATTTGAACTCAAGCAATTTAAGAATGATGAGAATGACATGATAATTGATAGATGATCATATATGATAGAATTATACCTTGTGAGATTTTTGAGCCTTAAAATTTAATGGATCACTTTATGCCATCTGAATTCTTTCATGTGTGATTTATTCCTGAATACTTACATCTCAATCTTTGTCTTATTTCTTGATGATACTTGAAACTCATATACATGTATTTGAAAGGACACAGGCATTTTGTTCAATTAAGCCACTTTGAGCCCACTTAACCATTTTTCTTTGTTGCAGATCAAATAAACCATAAAAAAAACCAAAAATATACCTACCTTAAGGAATATATTGGAGCTTTGGAATCAAGTCAAAAATAGACATTCAAATAAGTGTGGGAGTGTTCAAAAAGAAGTCGTAACCCTTGTCTCTAGCGTTAAGCAATCGTATTAATAAAAAAATAAAAAAAATGAATGAATAAAAAGAAATATTTTGATGATTGCGACCAAAAGAAATTGAAACACAAAGTCTTATATCCTCATGCTTATCTTATTTGCTCCTTATTCTTTTTGGTACTTGCCAAAAATTCTAAAATTTTACCACCCATTTTTGGCCACATTACAACCCTACAAAGCCCTGTTGATCTATACATGCATTTGTGTTGATTGTGGAATTGAGAAACTTGCCAAATTTTTAGACTGTCTGTTTTTCAGGAAATGTTAAGAGAGTATACCCAAACCTTAAAGACTTGAGAGTTGAGAGTATGTCTTGTAAGGTTCTGTCACTTATGATCTTCTTTTTAGTTTAATTTAATTTTCACATGCCTAAGTGTTTGAATGATTTTTATATATATCTTGATGCTCTGTATCTTGCATGTTGAATAACTCTTGTTTCTCTGTATATTCCTGATGCAGAAATCCCGAGTCATTAAATTGATGGTAAAATCTTAGTAAAATGAAATGTGACTCTCGGATTCACACTTATGGCAAGCATACCAGTCGTTAAAATTGTAGTATATTTGATCGTCTCACAGGGATTGTGGTAAATACCTCAATCTAGGACTAGTACAAGCTGAACCAACAGAAAATACATGAAATTCATTTGGTTTTTATGGTTTTAGTGTTTTATAGTTGTTTTTATATTTTTAGAAACAGAGTTAAGATGAAAAGTGGAAAGTGATTAAAAGAAAACAGGTCAGGATTGCTTCAGCTTACAATTTCCTCAAGAAATATGCAATTCAGTATAATCAAACTTCACAATCTAGAGGACAATCCGCTTGTGGTTATTCCCTAATTCCTTAGGTGAAAAACACTAACTCTTAAGCAATGAACCTTAATTCCTTAAGTGCTCGATTAACCTAAGAATCTAATGCGAAATTGGAGGTTGAACTCTAACTATTCACCTAAATTGATTAGGCCTGAACTAGTTAGAAAGCTGGAAGTTACCTAAGCTTCAGCCATGATTCCTCACTGGTAAAGTTCTTCATCCGTTCTGGATTTGTCAATCCAGCAATTCTGCTCCACTCCTCAGCTTGTTCGCCTCAAGATCTTCGAAGCCGATCTACTTACTCACAGCTTCAAGATTCCATTGTTCACCTTCACAATCCCAACCTTAGGGATTTAGAACTCCATAGACTTCAGTTCCATCGAAGGATTGTGGAACGTTATGGAGGAGAGAGTTTAGAGAGATGAAAAATGTAGTGAGAAATTGGAAATGGAAAAATGAAATTGTATTACTTTTCTCTGTGTCTCTACACACGCTACTACTATTCTTACTACTACCCCCTCTTTTTTACAGAGTATGTACAACCTATTTATAAGTTTCTACCTAACTAACTTAACTGATACCTTCCGACCACCTCAGCTAACGACTAACACTACTTAATTACATAGTTTACAAAATAACTAACTAATTACAGCTCAGCTCTTAACAGGATCTAGCTCAACCTTAGCTAATGTACAGCTCAGCTCCAGCTAATTGACAGCTCTCTTCTTAAGTTAACTTGAGGTTTCAGTAGTAGAGAAGAAGGCAATGGGAGCGAAACAGTACTGCACCAAGTATGTTGTTGGAGGGAAGGAACGGTATTTAAATTACTGCCTTGATGCTTCAGCTGCTGAGTATTCGCTTGGGCGGATTAAGCTTCGCTTGGTTGAGTCTGGATTAATACTGCAGTGTTTCTTTCTCTCTTGGGCGTTGTGGCGAAACTTGGTCGAGGACGGACTCTTAAAGTTATGCTTGAGTGAGTCCGGATCTTACTAGGATGGATTAAATAATGACTAAGCACATCAGTTTCTTATGTAGCATTCCGTTCTTCTTCTCTTTTATAACCGGTGTCTTGGGAGTTGTCTTCTTAAGTAAGCTTGGGCGGAGTCTTACTTTGGGCGGAGTACTTGCTTTGGGCGGAGTCTTAGACGGAGTACTTGCTTTGGGCGGAGTCTTAGACCCCCGCTTGAGTGGATTTAATTCCCGCTTGGGCGGATTAATTATCAAATCGGTATTCTGTAGTTAACACTCGGGTTTTACACGCAGTATTCTGAGCCCTTATTCTCTTTTGGAGTTAGTGTCTTTGAGGTCTCACTCAGTCGGAATTGAAGAAGTCTCACTCGGATTCATCAAATCTCGCTCGGCTCTGTAAGATTTTACTCAAAATTTTCTTCTTGTCTCGTGTCCGTCCTGTTCCTGCACCAGTAAATAGCTACTTGCCTAGCATTTATACACTGGCTGCTTAGTAATTTTGTAAATACTTCAAAATTCATTATTTAATTACAAGTTCAATCGGTTTCTTACATAGATAACATACTTTTGAAATAATTAACTACAATATGAATTCTTATCAAATTATTAAATAATAATAATAAAACTAAACAATACTTAGTAAATTTTGTTAAATAATTAGAGGAATAATTAAGTCTTTTCAAGACTTATCACATCCCCAAACTTAAAACTTTGCTTGTCCTCAAGCAAATATTCAGATTAATTATCAATCAGTAATTGATCAACACAGTCAATCTTTCCTTAACTTAATTCATACTATAATTGTTGAATACCGATCATGCTTTCTTCTCGCAATCTCTAAAAGTATAAATACTTACACCTCCTTTGGAAGACAAGTTGCTGATGCTTTCCTCACTGGTTGGTGTTTAACTCTTCTCTCGGTGTGTAGGGTAAATAAAATGCACTCAGTACCTGCATACTTGTTAGATAAACATAGGCTTGCAACACTTCTAAACATCATGAAATATGCCAACTCAATCGGATCAGTAAGGGCTTTTTAAGCTTATAATGGGGCTCAGCTACAGGCTCAATTATTGTTTCTCCGAGTCATAGATAGGTTATAAGATGTGTCCACTGATGCTTTGCCTCGATTCTAACTTACTTGCCTTCTACTAACAACTCTCTTAACTTTTCCGACTGGATGCCTATTTAATACTTTCGGTGCTTTGCACCTTCTTTTTCTTTTAGTCCTTCGGACTTTTCCTTTTCTTTCTTTTCTTTTGTTTCTTTTTCCATCTTCTTCCGATCGAAATTTTTTTTTTTCTTTTTGGTGCTTTGCACCTCTTTTTCTTTTCAGTACTTTGTTCCTTTTTCTCTCGGCTTTGCCTTTCTTCCTTTTGTTTTTCTACATATTCATCCATAATTAAGCTCAGAGTGTGTCCTTAATTACTGTTAGGCACACTCTTCCATCCCCAAACTTAGAAATTGCTAGTCCCTAGCAATAAGCAACAACCGAGCCATTCACCAGTGAAACATCCAGGGGTAATTTAATCGGGTTTTTCTTGGATAACTAGGCTTGTAACGTTGGGTATATAAATAGAATGAAAAGGTCTCAGGCTCAAACATATTATTGGGTCAAAGGATGATTAATATATTAGGAAGGTTATTTTTTGGCCTTGGCTAAATAATCAAAGAAGGCCTTCATCATTTCCGATTGGTTGACATACGACAATTAGCAAGAACTGAGGCAAATTTTGTCTCACTAACTAGCATGCAAGCTCACTCGGAAAAGATAAAACAGGCTCAAAAGCTCATACAATTATAACATTTAATCAGCCAGCCTTGTCCCCAAACTTAATGTAAGATCATACATCTAGAATGCTAACTAGCATGCCGAGTAAACATTTTAACTAAGGATGAATAATAGTTATGGTCAGAGAGCATGAGTTAAGCAAAAACCGATCAATTAATTTATCTGACTACAACTTAACGAATCAGCAAACTTTTTAAATTATGAAGATGGATTTGGAAATTAAATATAATTATCATCTTTTATCAAATAAAGACTCAGACAATTAAATAAAGAGTCGGGATACTAGAATACTTCCCTTTTACCTGAATGGCAGTGCTTGGAAACGCATAATCGGATCGGGACTCATGGATTTTACCAATACATATGAAAAAAACTGAATAAAACAACAAACAATCATGAAAGTAAAATTTCATTACATAATTAAAAATAAGATAAGTTCAGTGTTCAGTAAGCAAATACAATAACTTTAAACTAAATACATAAGAAACATTATAAAAACGTGGCACCACTGCTTAAACATTTTGAGCTTCATCGTCCTTGTCCTGCTGGGGGAAAATCGTGAATCCAATGGAAGCTAACCACGCATCCCTATCAGGTGGTGCTCCCATTTCCGATGAATGCTCAACCCTCAGCTTCGAAGCAATCTTCCTGAGCATCTGATCGTGGTTCAACACCCGATCGTAAATTTCAAGTTGCATCTTCTTCACAACCTGTAATTCCTGTAATATTAAAAGAATGTCAGAGGAAGAAGAAGATGAACCAGCTCCTACAAATTGCTTGGGACGTTCTATTTCTGCGGTTTTAAAGTTCTCAGCACAGTTTTCATTAGCTTTAATGCTTTCCACCTCTGGTGACTCATTTTCCTCACTGGCAGGAGGGACATTCCTTTGCACCAGAGGAGATACATCCCCTTGGTCCTGACTTCTACTAGGGACCTGGACAGATGAATCAGAAATGGTGATGGTGGCCACTTCTCTTTCAGTATCTAATTGTTTCCTTCGCACACTTCCTTCTACGAAGTTTGGTCTAGGTTTCTGTAAAAGTCTTTGAGATCTTCTCTTCATGATAAATGTTAAAATAACGAGGATAAACAACCTAATCAAACAAAAATAAGAACAGAAATCCAAGAGAAACACAGCAAACCAAACTGTGAGATGCATGGCTTATGAACAGTGGAAATCAATAATAATGAAACAAGAAGATAATAACTATGAACTGCTAAGTAAAAGAAGTGAAAAGGTGATACCTTTCTCAGAAATTAGAAAGTGTCGTTTCGTCTTCAGCTCAAGTTCAACACAGGTACTGAAGGTTGGAAACTGAAAGGACTTTTCTTTTATAACGAAGAATTCAATTTTCCAGAAACGCGCAAATGCGGTCAACTTTAATTATTACTTTTATTAAATGCATTACTGCTGTTATTATTATTATTATGTTTATTTATTTATTTATTATATTTATACACTTTATTTAATTTTTATTCATTATTTTTTTATTTATTATTATCTTTGAATACTTAATTACTAGAGAGGTAGAAGATCGAGGAAGAGTGGGATGATACCAATGTGATGCCAAATGGACATAAGAGAATAGAAGATTTGGGATGAATGGGGTGAACAACGCAAGTCTGAAAGAATGAATGCATAACTGAAAAGCTAACTGACGAGTGAGGAACGGAAAAGAAGGTGACCGAATGGAAATGAGGAAAGGGTGTACCTATCGATGAAAGAGATGAGCAAATGAAGGAACCGAACGAACTAGCAAGAAATCTAGTGAATAAGGAACTGAGTGATGAAAAAGTGAATAAAACACTGAATGAAAAGGGTACCGAATGGATCACAGAATGAGTGAAAGAATGAATGAATGAAGATAAGTGTATGAGAACCGAATGTGACAATGAATGGACGAGTGAACAATCGTCGTGAGGTATGAGTGAACAAAGAAGTGCGTGGAAGAAAGAACGAATGAGAGTAAGGCTGAGCGAAAGAAAGGACGAGTGGATGGAAAAAAATGAGTAATATAGATCGGAGATATGAGTGAATGAGTGAATGACACTGAGAGTTCGGGCGAAGAATAAAAATGACAAGAGTAAAAATGGAATGAATGAAATACCGAGTAAATGAAAGACCGGGTGAATAAAACGAATACAATGGAGAAACTCAGGGAATGAAAAATGCGAAGACAAGAAATTAAGTGCGACAGTTGCGAATAAAACACGAGTAGATGAAAACAAAAAATCGACAGTGTGAGAAAACTGAGAAAGAAAAATAAGTGGAATGAAACGACGGGTAACTGAATACCGAGTGGATTAAACCGGGTAAAAGTAAAAAAAACGAATGAACAAACAGCAAGAGGTCGGACAAATATAACAACAAGTGAAAGGACAGGAAAGAATAGCTAACCGACCGTGTGAACAAAGATGAGTGAAGGATAGACGAGAAAGAATACTGATTGAATGAAAAATGAGAAAATGAAGACGAGTGAAGGATTTACTAGGGAATGAAGAACCGAGTGAATGAAAGATCGAGTGAAAGTGGAGAAAGATACCGAGTGAATGGAGATACTAAGTGGTAAAGGATGAGTGGAAGAAACCGAGTGATCTAGTGAGAAACCAAGTGGCTGAAAAAGAGACTGCAGAAAAAGACGCATGAAAGAGATACCGAGTGGGGGAATGAATAACAGTAGATTGAAAGAACAACCGGATAAAGAGATCGGGCGAGGGAATAAGAAACTGAGTGACGAGTGAGTGAGAAAATTACGGAGAACTGGGTGAAGGAACGGAGAAGAAAGAGTAGATTGAAAGAACAAGTGAATCAACGACTGAGAAGAAGAATGGATAACAGAATTCATGAAAAGAAGGACGAGTGAAAGGTAAATGAAAGAAACTGAGTGAAGAGTGAGGGAGCCGAGTGGAAGAAACCGACTACTAGAGAAAGCCGAGTGGATGAATGAATAAAAGGCTGCGTGCAAATGAGACTAATGGATACAATACTGATTGTGATGACTGAGGAATCCGAGTGGTGAAAAGCCGACTGAAATAAGTCACTTTTCACTATCTGACCCGTTCATTACATCAACGATCAGAATTATTTCCAAGTCTTCCTTTTTATTCGCAGCAATTTATTGAAAAATGCCGAGTGAAGTTCAGTCGGGAAGAAGGGTTACGACGAAGTAACAATTATCCGAGCGTACTATTTTCACTCAACTTAGTACAATTTTCCTCTAAGTGTGAAACAACAATCAGCATTGGCTCGCCTAAGCTACTAGTGCTTCGCCTGAGCGAAAATAGAAGAATCAACTCGGATTTCCTTCTTCAACTTCACACTTTTATTTTATTCACAGTTCTAATCAAAACAATCGGGACATAGGGCTGCCTCCCTAGAGCGCTTCTTTAAGGTCACTAGCTTGACCTTATTGTATTTAAGAAGATGGTTTCAGTAACAAGGAGGTTTTCTGCCTATCAAACTCTCCTCCAAAGTAGAGTTTGAGTCGCTGGCCATTCACCTTGAAAAACCGATCGGTAGTCGGATCTTTTAGTTCGACTGCACCATGAGGGAAAACCTCATTTACAGTAAAAGGCCCGGACCACTTGGATCTGAGTTTTCCAGGGAAGAGTTTCAGTCGGGTATTGAATAACAAAACCTGATCGTCCTTCTGAAACTCTTTCTTATTAATTCGCTTATCATGCCATTTCTTTGTTTTCTCCTTATAAATGGAGGCACTTTGATAAGCGTTGAGTCGGAACTCCTCTAATTCATGGAGTTTCAAAACTCTTTCCTCCTGAGACTGGTCACAGTCCATGTTTAATAGTTTTGTGGCCCACCACGCTTTGTGTTCCAACTCCACAGGGAGATGGCAAGCCTTACCGTACACCAGTTGATACGGGGACATGCCAATCGGAGTTTTGAAAGCTGTTCGGTAAGCCCACAATGCATCATCTAATTTTACCGACCAATCTTTTCTGGATTTTCCGACCACTTTTTCTAAAATTCTCTTTATTTCTCTATTTGACAATTCGACTTGTCCACAAGTCTGTGGATGGTAAGGAGTGGATATCTTATGTAAAACCTCATAGTGACGCAGGGCTTTTTCCATTATCTTATTGCAAAAGTGTGAACCCCCATCACTAATAATTACTCTCGGAACTCCAAACCTAGAGAAAATATTCTTCTTAATGAACCTAAGCACAACCTGTGCATCATTGGTTCGGGTCGGAATTGCCTCCACCCATTTGGAGACATAGTCCACAGCAACCAGAATGTATTCGTTGGAGAACGACTTAGGGAAGGGTCCCATGAAGTCAATACCCCAAACGTCAAATAATTCCACAATTAGAATGTTCGTCAAAGGCATGCCAGCTTTTGTGGAGAGACCTCCACTCCTTTGACATTTGTCACACCTTTTGACATATTCCTTAGAATCCTGAAAGATAGTTGGCCAGTAAAAGCCACTCTGTAATATCTTTGCTGCGGTACGGGAGGCACTATGATGGCCTCCATAATAAGAATCATGGCAGTGCCACAGGAGCCTTTCTTGCTCGGATTCAGGTACACAGCGCCTGATTACTCCATCTATGCCTATTTTAAACAAAAATGGATCATCCCAAAGAAAAGCCTTACTATCATGAAAGAATTTTTTTCTCATTTGAGATGTCCAACCATCAGGTACCACTGAGGCACTTTTAAAGTTTGCCATGTCAGCGTACCATGGCCCAGTCATAATAGCCATCAACTTTTCGTCTGGAAATTCTTCTTTTATCAGGACAGAATCCGACTCAGCTTCCAGACGAGACAATTAGTCTGCAACCGAGTTCTCTACTCCTTTTTTGTCTTGTATTTCTAAGTCAAACTCTTGGAGTAGCAGAACCCACCTAATCAGTCTCGGTTTAGACTCTTTTTTAGCTAGTAAATACTTGATTGCCGAGTGGTCTGTATATACAATGACTTTGGCACCAATCAAGTATGCACGAAATTTATCAAATGCATACACCACAGCAAGCATTTCTTTTTCAGTCGTGGTGTAATGTATTTGATTTTCATTTAACACTTTACTAGCATAATAAATCACATGAGTTAATTTCTCTTTTTTTTGACCTAGTACAGCTCCGATTGCAAAGTCACTTGCATCACACATCAATTCAAACGGTAAAGACTAGTCGGGTGATGCAAGGATCGGAGCTGAAGTCAAACTTTGTTTTAATTTTTCAAAGGCCTTGACACAGTTTTCATTAAATGCAAACACCTGATCTTTCACAAGCAAATCTGTCAAAGGCTTAGCTATTTTTGAAAAATCTTTTATGAATCTTCTATAGAACCCAGCACATCCTAGAAAACTCCTTACTCCTTTCACATTGATCGGAGGAGGAAGTTTTTCAATAATTTCAACTTTTGCTCGGTCCACCTGCATGCCCTCAGCAGAAATCCTATGACCAAGGACTATCCCTTCCTTAACCATAAAGTGGCATTTTTCCCAGTTAAGAACGAGATTAGTCTCTTGACATCTTATCAGCACTTTAGCTAAGTTGCTGAGGCATGTGTCAAAATTACTCCCAAATACCGAGAAGTCATCCATGAATACCTCAATAAATTTTTCTACCATATCCCCAAAAATTGCCAGCATGCACCTTTGGAAGGTTGCTGGGGCGTTGCATAAGCCGAATGGCATGCGCCTGTATGCAAAGATTCCATAGGGACATGTGAAGGCAGTCTTTTCTTGATCCTTCAGGTCAACCACAATTTAGTTATAACCCGAGTACCCATCAAGAAAACAATAGTACTCATGTCCTGATAACCTCTCGAGCATTTGATCAACAAACGGAAGGGGGAAATGGTCCTTCCGAGTAGAGTTATTCAGCCTTCTGTAATCAATGCACATCCTCCAGCCTGTAGTTGGCCGAGTGGCAATGATTTCACCCTGGTCATTTTTTACAGTCGTCATTCCTCCCTTCTTAGGCACCACTTGGACTGGGCTAATCCAAGTGCTGTCTGAGATCGGGTAAATGATTCCTGCATCAAGGAGCTTGACCACTTCTTTTCTCACTGCTTCCTTCATAATGGGGTTCAATCTGCGTTGTGGCTGAACAACAGGGGAATAGTCATCCTCCATCAGGATTTTGTGCATACAAAAAGATGGACTGATTCCCTTCAAGTCAGAAATGTTCCAGCCAATGGCAGATTCATGAGCTTTTAATACCCTAACTAGTTTATTCTCATCCTCTTCTTTTAAGTCGGAATTAATAATTACAGGATGAGTGTCATTTCCTCTCAGGAAAACATATTTCAGATGAGAAGGTAAAGGTTTTAAATCACATTTTTCTTCCAAAACTTCCTTTCCTTTCTCGTCTTCAGTATTTTCCAAATCATTTTTCTCTTCTAGATCACCTACTTCTAAAACTTCTAGTAGGTCCAGTATTTCCAAGTGAGAGTCAATTGACTCGGTCTCGGAATCAAAGTCATCCTCTAAAAAAGTTTGTAAAGCCTCTTCCTTAGTTTTTAGCAGTAAGGGGGTCTGGTAATTTTTAACCTCTTCAATCATTAGGCAATCCATCCGTTCAGTCGGATGTTTCATGGAATTGAAGACGTTAAAAATTACTTGTTCCTCCTGAACTCTCAGCATGAGTTCACCCTTTTCCACATCAATTAATGCTCTACCAGTAGCTAGGAAGGGTCTACCTAAGATCAAAGGGATCTCTCGGTCAGCTTCCATGTCTAGCACTATGAAATCTGCTGGAAAGATGAATTTATCAACTTTTACTAACAAATCTTCCAGCATGCCCTGGGGATATTTAATGGACCTGTCAGCCAACTGCAAGGACATGCGAGTCGGTTGCAAGTCATTAATTCCCAGTTTTTTCATTAAAGATAAAGGCATCAGGTTTATACTGGCTCCTAGATCACAGAGAGCACTTCCTACATGAATATCCCCTATTGCACAAGGTATTGTGAAAGATCCAGGATCCTCTAGCTTTTGGGGAAGTTTCTTTTGAATGATTGCGCTACACTCTTGAGTGAGAGTAATCATTTCATCCCCCCTAAGCTTCCTCTTCTTAGACAATAGTTCTTTTAAAAATTTTGCATAAGAAGGCATCTCCTGCAATGCCTCAGCAAAAGGGATATTAATGTGAAGTTTCTTAAAGACCTCTAAGAACCTAGCAAACTTCTGCTCCTCTATTTGCTTTTTAAACCTGTGCGGAAATGGAGCATTCCTTAATTTTTCAGGAGTCAGCTTAGAAGCTTCCTCCAGGATCAAATCAACCTTTTTCTTTTTCTTTTTATGGACTTTATTTTCTTTTTCTTTCTCTGATTCATTTTTATTTTCTATTTCATTTTTATTGTCCTGCTCGGCTTCCTGTATTATTTCTTTTCCTTTTTCTGAACCTATTTCTTGACTCGGAGATGGAGAAATAATTTTTCCACTCCTAGTAATTATGGCCTTGCAATGCTCCCTTGGATTTACCTCGGTATCTCCAGGGAAATTGCCTGCTTGCCTCTCAGCTAATTGTTTAGAAAGCTGTCCTACTTGATTTTCTAAATTCCTTATGGATGCTTCCTGATTCTTAAAACTGGCCTGAGTGGCCTGGATAAACTGAGAAAGTACATTCTCGAGTTCGGATTTTTCTTTACCAAGCCAGTGAGAAGGTTGTTGTGGTTTATTGGTGGGTTGACTCGGTGGTATATTCTGATTCAGATGTGGACCTTTCTGCCAGGAAAAATTGGGGTGGCTCCTGTAATTAGGATTAAAGGAATTAGAAGGATAATTCCTTTGATACTGTTGCTGCCCCATATAATTCACTTGCTCCGAAGGCACAACTGGATCACACATTCCATTTTCATGGTCTCCACCACAAAAATCACAACTGATCATAGAAACTTGGCTCGGCTTTTGGAGTTCTGAAATCTGAATGCTTAATTTTTCCAAAGCCTGAGTCATCAATTTACTCTGAGCTAGATAAGCATCTCGTGCTTCTAATTCTAATATTCCTCTCCTAGGGACTTGGTTTCTCTCACTAATCAGGCATTCATTAGAAGCCATCACATCAATCAGCTCTATAGCTTCTTCTACAGTTTTAGTTGTTAATGAGTCTCCAGCCGAGGCATCTATCAAGACTCTGGTAGCTGGCCTAACACCATTATAGAAAATAGTCACCTGCTGTACATCAGAAATCTGATGATGAGGACATCTCCTCAGACTTTCTTTATACCTATCCCATGCTTCCATCAAGGACTCACCTTCCCTTTGCTGGAAACATGTGATTTCATTACGCAGCTTTGCATATTTAGAAGGAGGAAAGTATTTAATCAAAAATTTCCTTTGCAAATCCTCCCAGGTAGAAATACTGCCTCTCGGTTGACTCTGCAACCAGGCTTTTGCTCGGTCCCTCAGAGAAAATAGAAACAACCTTAGTCGGATTGCCTCCTCAGGGACTCCATTCATTTTTACTATATCACAAATTTGGAGGAAAGTTGCTAAATGTAAATTCGGGTCCTCAACCTCACTTCCTCCGAATTGTTCATTTCTTACCAACTGCAGTAAGGCTGGTTTTAATTCAAAATTGTTAGCTGCAATCGGTGGCCTAAGGATGCTAGCTTGCGATCCTTCTTCAGTCGGCCTGGAGTAGTCACCTAGTGTTACTCTCCTCTGTTCCATTTCTTTTTCTTCTTTTTGCTTTTTCTCTTTTCTTAATCTATGTTCTAACAAATCGATGTCGGGATCAAAGAAGAAAGGTTCTCCTCTGCTCCTTGACTGCATACAATAATTGTTAACACAACAAAAACAACTAACAGCTACGACTGCTTGAAACAATAACTACTAAGAAAAATACGTATTGACTGCACACAGAAACAAAAGCAAATGGTTCAGTCTAGTACCGGTCCAAGGATTGTTGATATTACTCAACAATCCCCAGCAACGGCGCCATTAACTTGATGCAGAAATCCCGAGTCATTAAATTGATGGTAAAATCTTAGTAAAATGAAATGTGACTCTCGGATTCACACTTATGGCAAGCGCACCAGTCGTTAAAATTGTAGTATATTTGATCGTTTCACAGGGATTGTGGTAAATACCTCAATCTAGGACTAGTACAAGCTGAACCAACAGAAAATACATGAAATTCATTCGGTTTTTATGGTTTTAGTGTTTTATAGTTGTTTCTATATTTTTAGAAACAGAGTTAAGATGAAAAGTGGAAAGTGATTAAAAGAAAATAGGTCAGGATTGCTTCAGCTCACAATTTCCTCAAGAAATATGCAATTCAGTATAATCAAACTTCACAATCTAGAGGACAATCCGCTTGTGGTTATTCCCTAATTCCTTAGGTGAAAAACACTAACTCTTAAGCAATGAACCTTAATTCCTTAAGTGCTCGATTAACCTAAGAATCTAATGCGAAATTGGAGGTTGAACTCTAACTATTCACCTAAATTGATTAGGCCTGAACTAGTTAGAAAGCTGGAAGTTACCTAAGCTTCAGCCATGATTCCTCACTGGTGAAGTTCTTCATCCATTCTGGATTTGTCAATCCAGCAATTCTGCTCCACTCCTCAGCTTGTTCGCCTCAAGATCTTCAAAGCCGATCTACTTACTCACAGCTTCAAGATTCCATTGTTCACCTTCACAATCCCAACCTTAGGGATTTAGAACTCCATAGACTTCAGTTCCATCGAAGGATTGTGGAACGTCATGGAGGAGAGAGTTTAGAGAGATGAAAAATGTAGTGAGAAATTGGAAATGGAAAAATGAAATTGTATTACTTTTCTCTGTGTCTCTACACACGCTACTACTATTCTTACTACTACCCCCTCTTTTTTACAGAGTATGTACAACCTATTTATAAGTTTCTACCTAACTAACTTAACTGATACCTTCCGACCACCTCAGTTAACGACTAACACTACTTAATTACATAGTTTACAAAATAACTAACTAATTACAGCTCAGCTCTTAACAGGATCCAGCTCAACCTTAGCTAATGTACAGCTCAGCTCCAGCTAATTGACAGCTCTCTTCTTAAGTTAACTTGAGGTTTCAGTAGTAGAGAAGAAGGCAATGGGAGCGAAACAGTACTGCACCAAGTATGTTGTTGGAGGGAAGGAACGGTATTTAAATTACTGCCTTGATGCTTCAGCTGCTGAGTATTCGCTTGGGCGGATTAAGCTTCGCTTGGTTGAGTCCGGATTAATACTGCAGTGTTTCTTTCTCTCTTGGGCGTTGTGGCGAAACTTGGTCGAGGACGGACTCTTAAAGTTATGCTTGAGTGAGTCCGGATCTTACTAGGACGGATTAAATAATGACTAAGCACATCAGTTTCTTATGTAGCATTCCGTTCTTCTTCTCTTTTATAACCGGTGTCTTGGGAGTTGTCTTCTTAAGTAAGCTTGGGCGGAGTCTTACTTTGGGCGGAGTACTTGCTTTGGGCGGAGTCTTAGACGGAGTACTTGCTTTGGGCGGAGTCTTAGACCCCCGCTTGAGCGGATTTAATTCCCGCTTGGGCGGATTAATTATCAAATCGGTATTCTGTAGTTAACACTCGGGTTTTACACGCAGTATTCTGAGCCCTTATTCTCTTTTGGAGTCAGTGTCTTTGAGGTCTCACTCAGTCGGAATTGAAGAAGTCTCACTCGGATTCATCAAATCTCGCTCGGCTCTGTAAGATTTTACTCAAAATTTTCTTCTTGTCTCGAGTCCGTCCTGTTCCTGCACCAGTAAATAGCTACTTGCCTAGCATTTATACACTGGCTGCTTAGTAATTTTGTAAATACTTCAAAATTCATTATTTAATTACAAGTTCAATCGGTTTCTTACATAGATAACATACTTTTGAAATAATTAACTACAATATGAATTCTTATCAAATTATTAAATAATAATAATAAAACTAAACAATACTTAGTAAATTTTGTTAAATAATTAGAGGAATAATTAAGTCTTTTCAAGACTTATCAATTCCTAAGATTTCATGCTAATTCTGTGTGTTGTTATTTTCAACTCAATGTTTTCAACAAATTCTGAAACTTGTTTTTATTCTGATTTTGCCCGGGAGTGCAAAAGAATAAGTGTGGGAGTATTTGATGATGCATGATTTATCCTTAATTCCTCAATTTAAATGTGTATAATTTGCCATCACTTAGTGTGTAATATATTGCATTTTAACACATTTTCATCATTTGAGCTTTATTTAATATTTAATTTTAAAATGAATTAAGGATA
Source organism: Clitoria ternatea (assembly GCA_037962975.1). NCBI lineage: Eukaryota > Viridiplantae > Streptophyta > Magnoliopsida > Fabales > Fabaceae > Clitoria > Clitoria ternatea. The sequence continues at coordinate 42,544,895 of CM075669.1, read as the reverse complement.
AATTTTTAATAAAAGTTAGTTTTCTCTTGTTTTGTAATGTGTGATTAATCTTGCAATTGAAAAATAATTACCACAGGTCAAACGAAAGAAGCCACGTTTCAAGAAATGGTCAAAAATGCAAGAAAAGCACCAAAAGAGGCCTGGGAATCGATTCACCAACCTGGGAATCGATTCCTACATCAAATCATGCCAAGGAATCGATTCATAACCCATGGGAATCGATTCATACACTTGGGAATCGATTCCCACCCCCTAGGAATCGATTTATAAAGTTTCAAAGGCCTGGGAATCGATTCAACAGCCTTGGGAATCGATTCATGTGCTTGGGAATCAATTCCCACCCCTTAGGAATCGATTCCTGTGTGAAAATTTGCCTAAAAATTGCCTAGATAAATCGATTCAGGCACTCTTAGGCACTGATTCATCTAGTGGAAACATCACATAACGCATTATTGAAGTGGAAACAGCACTGAAGTTTATTAATTGCGCATTAACATTCCACTCGTCATTTGTAATTATATCCGGCACCATTTCTTCTCCTATAAATAGGAGGGATTGTAAGGCTTCAGCACATCAATTCCTTCAGACAACAATTCTTCCTTTGTTCTTCTCTGTTTCTATTTCTTCTTCCTTTAGTTCTTCATTTCCGGGTTAGGTTCTTTTTATTTTCAGTTTGTTTTAATTATGGAGGGCTAAAACCCCTAGATTGATTTTCTTGGAGAATATTGTAATGTAATTTTGAGGTCATTATTTTTAATATAGTATGCTTTTTAATTCCATTCTGTTTAATTAAATTTGTATGCTTAATCGGTTTAATTATTCAAATGGAATAAAATAAGATTTTTAATTAAAATGGGTTAAGGAAATATGCATGCTTAATGAATATTTTCATAATCACTTTTAATAATTATGGTTTGCTTAATTTCATAATATGAGAATATATTATGTATGTAGGCGATGTTCTTACATATGCTTGATAATTCCTAGATTTTACGATCTTGACTCCTTTTGCTTAATTAGGATGCTTGATTAAAATATTCATTTTTTTAAATGAAAGTAAAGGAATTATGAATTGAAAAAGACGCTTAGTTGATTAATTCAAATTGAGCTAAGAAATCAACAGTAGTGGAAGTATACAAATTATCTTTAGTGAACCAAGGATAAATTTATTTGCAATACTCCAAGAAAATCAATCGCTTGTTATTTATTGTTTTAAATCCTATATTTACTTTGTTTTAATTTTAATTGTGACAACAAAATCAATCAAACCCACCCCCCAATTGTATTTGTATGTTTGTTAAAATTCTGTTTGTAAAAATTAATTTTAAACTTGATTTTTCCTAAATTTTTGTGTTGATCCTTGAGAGAACGACCTAGGTTGACACCCTAGTACTACATTAATTAATTTTAATGTACTAATTTGACGGAACCATGACTGTAAAAATATTCACATCATTTATCAATCAATAGAAATTAATTAATAATTGAAAAGGAAACAAAGTCATCGAATAACAATTAATTCAACAGAAAATAACCAAATACAAGTACTAAAAAAAATGAGGGGGAGAGTGGGACCGGTATAGTGAGAAAGGAGCTGGACAATGTATAAAGGACTTGAGGTGCTGGGCGGAGTTGAGTGGAGGGATAAGGTGCTGGACGGTGTTAAGAGAGGGATAGTGTGGTTTTTAGTGGAGAGGGAGAGAGAGAGAGAGCTTGTATGGTATGGTGAGGTGGAGACGGGTGGTATGGGTTTGAGAGGGCTGTACGGTGTGGTTTTTTTTTTAGAGGAGAGGGGCTGAATATGAAAGGAGAAGGATGATATGGAGAGGATTTGAGAGGAGAGTGACAGTGTGGGTGAGGGAAGGAGGGACGGTGTTGGTGAGGCTTAGGGACGGTGTTATTTCGAAGGCTGTACGGTGAGGTGGAGAGGAGAGAGGGACGGTGTTAGGTGAGGTGGAGAGTGAGAGAGGGAACAATGTTGTACGGTGAGGTGGAGAGGGAGAGAGGGGACAGTGTTGTACGGTGAGGTGGAGAGGGAGAGAGGGGACAGTGTTGTACGGTGAGGTGGAGAGGGAGAGAGGGGACAGTGTTAGGTAGGAAAAAAGAGAGGGGACAGTATTGGGTGGAGGAAGGAAGAGAAAGGACGGTGTTAGGTGGGAAAAAGGATGGCTGTATGTTGGATCTGAGAGGAAGGAGAGGACGGACAATGTGCATCTTAGGGGGCTGTGTTTTTTTTTAAGAAAATGCTTTAGAGTCTTCTCAAAAATGAAGGTTTCCAGGCTCCATTTTCCTCTCTTTCGTTGGGGTATTTATAGGAGGTGTGCACTGATTGTTTTAACATCCTGGCCACCAGCTAATGAATAACTTATTATTTTAATTTTGTTTGTTATCAGCCGCCCCACAAAATTAGCTAATCAACTTGGATGGTGTGTTGAAGAAACAGCCTGGATCTTGACAATCGTAGGGAATGGAGGCTGGTGGGAATTCTTTATTATTTTCTTCCTTTGTCTTGTTGTGAGCCCCCCCTTAATTCAAGGATCCACTTGGATAGTGGAAATCCATGTCAGCATACGCAATTGGAGGAAATAGGGAGTCGGATTTCTCCTTCTGACTTGGATTTAGTGCCTCGGTCGGTATACACCCATAGTGGGAAATAATCCGAGTGGAAAAGGTGCTATTTATACACAAAAGACCGAGTGAAAGCTTTGCTCGGTGTTGCTTTGTTGGTCGGTGTTGGGTTGCTGTGAGGAGCTGGATGAGCAAAGGCAATTCTAATTGGAACACTCAGTCGGAACTGAGTGAAAAGTGACTCGGAACTGACTGAAGGGCGGCTCAGAACTGGCTAAAAGGTGGCTCGGAACTGGCTAAAGGGTGACTCGGTGCTGACTGAAGAGAGTGACTCAGTGCTGGCTGAAAGGATGGCTCGGATATGGTTAAAAGATGGCTTAGAAATGGTTGAAAAATGGCTCGGAAATGGCTGAAGGGTGGCTCGAAACTGACTGAAAGGATGGCTCGGAAATGGTTAAAGGATGGCTTGGAAATGGCTGAAGGATGGCTCGGAAATGGTTGAAGGATGGATCGGAAATGGTTGAAGGATGGCTCGGAACTGGCTGAAGGATGGCTCGGAAATGGTTAAAGGATGGCTCGGAAATGGTTGAAGGATGGTCGGAACTGGCTGAAGGATGGGTTGGAAATGGTTAAAGGATGAATCTGAAATGGTTGAAGGATGGCTCAGAACTGGCTGAAGAGTGACTCAATCGGTGCTGACTGAAGAGGGACTCACTCAGTGTTGACTGAAGAGGATTCAGAAACAATTGAAGCATTCATTCAGAACCGATTTGAAACTCACTCAGAATGGCCTTCGGTCGTCAATCAACCCATTTGGTTGTTTTTACTCAGGAGTTGGCTTTGCCTTTTACTCAGAAAATTGGAGCCTGAAAGAATCTGGCCGATTGAATCTCTCCCATGTCTGAGTCTTGCTTAGCTCAGAAATACAACTCTCTGCCCCAACTCACTCGGGTGTGTTTTCCTTAGAATCTCACTCGGGCTTAGTTTCTAATCAGAAATGGCTCCATTCGACAATCAATCCTTCAGATGCATTCGCTCGGAAACCGACCTTACTCACTCGGATGTGTTCATTCAGTAGTCGGGCTCGGAATGGTTTCAATCGTTAATCAAACCATTCGGATGCATTTACTCGGGAGTAATTCAATAGGGAATCGGCTTTCTTTTCAATCAGAATTTGGAATTTAGCAATATGATCACTCGGCGCATTCACTCAGAGTCGGCTTTGTTTTCAATCAGAAGGGTTTCAACCATCAATCAACTCTTCAGATTTTTCACTCGGAGCTGACCTTCTTTTCAATCAGAATTCAGAATTTGACAATATGACCATTCGGTGCATTCACTCGGAGCCAACTTCTTTCCACTCAGAAATTGAAATTTGAGAATCTGTCCACTTGGTGTATTCACTCGGAGTGTCCTTCCCTGGGTCTTTTCTTGAAGCCTTTTCTTCATTTGGAAATTTCTTGACACTTGAGGCCCATTTGGAAACTCCCTATTTGGAGACACAGCACTCGGCTACGTCTCACTCTGAACCTTTTTACTCGGAAATGATCATTTCGAGTCATCTTACTCGGAATTGATCATTTTCGAGTCAGTTTTTTTTTTATAAAAATTAATTTATTATTATTATTATTATTATTATTATTATTATTATTATTATTATTATTATTATTTTGTGTGAATCCTTTTCACTTATGGATCGACCGGACTAAAATAGGTGTTCACACTTTCACAACACACAATCATCATTAGACATGGTTCACAAAAAATATCATAGGGCCTAGACCGCCATAGGGTCTATCCCATAAAGTTTGATCATACAAGTTCGCATCAATTCATTCGGGGTTACCACACCTAGTGGGTTATAATCAAATCAATCATTCACTTGGTTCATAAATATGAAACCGAATCGTAACCCCAATCTAGTGAATCACAATTTCACATTCAATCATTTTATCACTTATTCATGTTCTCAATCTAAGGAAACATAGTAAGTCACTTGCATTATAAAATACAAGATTCTCATGCCAAAGGATATGAAATCCATCTTTCACAAGTAGCATAATTAATCCTTTTAATTCATCTTTCAACAATAACATAATCAATCATTTCGTTCCATGAATACTCATGTTAGGGAATTCTTTCATTACCATTTATTCAATCAATTCACATGAACCACTCACATTCAATAAGCATACTTTGGCCAGGAACCATAAGTGCAACTCATACAAGAGACCTAATCACATGATTCAATTCCAACACATCTATCAAGGTCTCAACATATATGGTCTACCACCATCCCCATTCTCATTTAATATCTCCTATCCGTGATCAACATACGGCATAGGTCCATCATCAAATCAATACATATTTAACATATCATATCCATGATCACACATGGTACAAATTCATCATCAATCCAAGTCATACCCAAAGTATAAACATCAATGCATAATCATAATATATTCGTTAATGGAAGGAAATAGGGTAAGGAACTTGGCCGGTCTTACACAAAAGGAATACATTAATCACATCGAGGAAATTCATTCACTCGTATTCAATCTCATGAGTCATTCATGATTATCAACGAGTAACTAGGCTCTACCAATGTATTTAACATCCTTAACAATAAATTGGGCACATTTCCATAAACATTAATCATAACCCATTATCAATAATTTACAAAGGATCCAAAATAAGTAAACAATGCCCCAATAGTCAATTCATAACTCCCAGTCAATTATTCATTCACAAATCCTCATAGGGCCATCAATGTTTTGATATAATATCACTCACTAGGCAATTATCACCCTTAAATCCATGCTAAGGAACCACATTTTAACAATAGGCATCTAGCTCTAATCATCACCAAAACCTTTCAATATTGAGCAACTATGCTCCAATCGACCATAATATCAATTCAATACAGAGCAACCTTGCTCAGACAATGAGTAATGGCTTCTATACTAGCAAACATGTTCTAGCAATAATTAACTGAGGTTTAGAATCAGTTTTAGTTAAAAGGTACTTGATTGCAGCATAATTAGTGAAAACAATTATTTTTGATCCAATCAAGTACGATCTAAATTTTTCTAAGGCATACACTATGGCTAGTAATTCCTTCTCAGTAGTTTCATAATTTATTTGATTTTCATTTAAAACTTTACTAGCATAGTGTATAACCCTAAAAACTTTTTCATGTCTTTGACCTAAAACTGCTCCTACAGCATAATCACTTGCATCGTACATAAGTTCAAAAGGTAAGTTCCAATTAGGAGCAACAATTACACGGGCAGAAACCAATTTTTCTTTCAAGGAATTAAAAGCTTTAAGACATGCTTCATCAAACTTGAATTCAACATCTTTATTTAGAAGATTTGTTAAAGGTTTAGCAATTTTTGGAAAATCTTGAATAAATCTTCTATAGAATCCAGCATGTCCTAAAAAACTTCTAATACCTTCTATATTTACAGGGGGTGGGAGTTTAGAGATTACCTCTATTTTAGCTTGGTCCACTTCAATACCTTTAGAAGAAATTTTGTGACCGAGTATAATTCCTTCTTTTACCATGAAGTGACACTTCTCCCAATTGAGCACCAAATTTGTTTTAATACACCGCTTCAGTACGGTGTCCAGATTAGTTTTACATGATTCAAATGAATTCCCAAAGACTGAAAAATCATCCATGAAAATATCAATGCTCTTTTCAATTAGATCTGTAAAAATAACAAACATGCATCTCTGAAAAGTAGCAGGTGCATTACATAATCCAAATGACATTTTCCTATAAGCAAATATACTAAAGGGACATGTAAAAGCAGTATTTTCCTGATCAAGAGGGTCAACAACAATTTGATTATATCTAGAATATCCATCAAGAAAACAATAGTAAGCCTGTCCAGACAATCTTTCAAGAATTTGATCCATAAAAGGAAATGGAAAATGATCTTTTCTTGTTGCTTTATTTAATTTTCTACAATCAATACACATTCTCTAACTAGTGATAGTTCTTGTTGGGATTAATTTATTTTTATCATTAATAATTACTATCATACCACCTTTTTTTTGGAACAACTTGTACAGGACTTACCCATGCACTATCAGAAATAGGGTAGATAATACCTGCTTTCAGCAATTTCAAAACCTCCTTCTTGGTTACCTCTTTCATGGTTGGATTGAGGCATCTTTGAGGTTAAGCAACAGGATTAAAATTATCTTCTAACAAAATCTTATGCATGCAATATGATAGGCTTATACCTTTTAGATCTTCAATTGTCCATCCAATTGCTTCTTGATTCCTTTTCAACACTTCTACCAGTTTTTCTTCTTCTGTTTTACTTAACAAATTACTAATAATCATTGGTTTTAAATTACCTTCTTTCAAAAATATATACTTTAAGTTGGAAGGTAGCACTTTCAATTCAGGCCTCTTGATTTCTTCAACAGGTACTTCTTGGATTTCTTCAATTTTTCTTGATTCAAGGGAAATTTCTTTCCCTTGCTCAAGATCTTCAAGATACTTGTCTACCTGTTTTTCTTCTTCTTCACTCAAACATTCCACAGAGTTAGTTAATAACTTATTTAGAGGGTCAGAAATTGACATACCTGTGGATATGGAAAAACAAACTTCGTCGAGAACATCCACCTTGAAATAGTCTTGCTTTGAATTGGGATGTTTCATGGCTTTGAAAACATCGAAGTTCACTTCTTTATCATGTACTCTTACTGCCAGTTTTCCATTATCTACATTAACGAGTACTCTAGCAGTCTTCATGAATGGTCTTCCCAAGATCAGGGGAACTTCAACATCTTCTTTCATGTCTAAAACCACAAAGTCAACAGGGAAGTAGAACTTGTCAACTTTCACAAGTACATTTTCCACAATACCATAGAGTCTTTTGATTGATCTATTGGCCAATTACAGAGTCATCTTTGTTCTTTGAGGATCAAGGTCACCAATTCGCTTCATCATACTTAGAGGCATTAGATTAATGCTAGCCCCTAAGTATAACAAGGCTTTCCCAATATTCACACCTCCAATGGAGATAGGAATGGTGAAACTTCCAGGGTCTTTTGACTTTCTGGCATGTTATATTGCAAAATAGCATTGTAACCTGCTTCAAGTTCAACAATTTCCTCATCATACCTCCTCTTTTTGGTAAGAAATTATTTCATAAACTTTGCATATGTTGGCATCTGTTCCAATGCCTCAGAAAATGGAATGTTTATGTGTAATTTTACTTAAATATTTCAAGGAATCTCTTGTATTCCTTTTCCTTATCCTTCTTTGATGGTGCATGTGGATAAGGTAAATTCTTAACTAGAGGTGTCTGACCCAAATACTGATTTTTTTGTTTTTTGTTTTTTTATTTTTTATTTTCATCATTTTTTTCTTTATTCTCTTTTTTCTTTTCTTTTTCTTTCTTTTCTTCTTTATTTTCTTTTTTCTCTTCTTTTTCTTCTTCTTTCTTTTCTTTTTCTTCTTATTTCTTTTCTTTTTCATCTTTACAATCATTTCCTATAACTTTACCACTTCTTGTAAAAATAGCATTACATTGTTCTCTTGGATTTTGAGTGTTTGTAGAAAAACCAAAGCTTTTCATGTCAGCTACTTCCTTTGCTAACTATCCCAATTGCATATCTGACGCTTTACGTGCAGCTTTATTTGTTTGTATATATTATAGCAATTGTTGGATAGACTCCTCTATCCTAGTTAGCCTTGTTGTTTGATCAGATTGTGGTTATTGTTTGAATTGATTGTTGGTAGGTTTGTTGGAAGGTCCAATATCTTATTTCCAACCAATATTCTGATTCTGCCAAACCTACGGGTAATTGTTAGGAAAAGAATTAGCAAGATTGATAGGAAAATTACCTAAAGGTATTCTTTGATGAATCAAATAATTGGCTTGTTCTTGTTCATTTCCATTAGGGGAACAGTAACCACATGGTTGTTCGCCCATGCAATGTATACATTATTTTAATTGAGCAGGAGGTGGTGATAATACTTGAGCAATTTGAAGTTTTTCCAATTGTTTGCTCATTGCTTCCATTTGTTGTGTCAACAATGTTTGTAGAGCTAAGACTGCATCATTTACTCCCAACTCAAGCATACCTGGCTTCCTTGATGTACTACCTCTTTCATGCTTGGCTTGATGGTCACTGGTTGACATGGACTCCATGATTGATATTGTCTCTTCAATAGTTTTGTTCATTAAAGAACCACCTGCACATGCATCTAACATCATCTTGAACTGAGGTAATAAACCATGATAAACGATTCTTACCTTCCCAGTATCATCCAAATTATGGTTTGGACATTTCCTAAGAAGTGCTTTAAATTTTTACCATGCTTCACCAAGTGATTTATCATGATTTTGTGAAAAAGAATGTATGGCTGTCATTGCTTCAAAATATTTTAAAGGTGAATAAAACCTTTCCAAAAATTTTGTTTCCATATCGGACCAGTTTGCAAAACTACCGGATGGACAAGATTTAAACCATTCTTTAGCTTTCCCAATCAAAGAAAAAGGAAACAATCTCATGTAAATAGATTCTTCTTGATTGGGTTCAAAATCATTTGTGCTGCATAACTCATAAAAAATGGTTAAGTGTTCATAAGGTTCCTCATTATTTAAACCAATAAAATGATTATTTTGAATAATGTTTAGAGTAGCTGGTTTAATTTCTACAACAAAAATAGGTCCTTGATACATCCCCGAAACACGGGGAGGTCCATTAATAGCAGCAAATTGTCCCAATGTTCTTCTTTCAGCAGCCATATTAGAATATTCAAAATTTTCAAAAGAAGATAAAGTTGAAGAAGAAGAAGTTTTTGTTTTTGTTTTTTTAGATTTTAATGTCTTAAGTTTCTTTAAAAAATTCTCGATCTAAGGATCAAAGAACACCTTTCCTGTAGAAGATTGAGTTTGCATAAACACACTAAATAAAGAAAGTTAGTAGAACAATGTTAAGTAGAATGAATGAATGAATAAATAAAATTGAAAAATTTTAGTAAGGTAAAAAAATATTTTTACCACAGTAATTAAAAATTTACTATTTTACTGAATCAATTCAATCCCCAGTAGTGGCGCCAGAAAACTTGTTAACCCCCGTGTTACTGTTGGGTCATTAATTGGCAAGCGCACCAATCATTTGTAGTTTTCAAATTTAGATATCGTTCCACTGGGATTGAAAGTCTAGAAACTCATAGTAATTTCTTATTTACTATGGTAATTTTATCAAAGATTATTAACAAAAGAATAATTTATAAATAATTTGTACAATATTCATAGAATTTGAAGGTGGATTTGTTCATAAGGTAAAAAGATGGAAAAGATAAAATCTATCTATAAAATTGAGATGTAATTTAGAATAATTCAGATACTTGATGTAAAAACACAGATTAACAAATTATGTTGGAATTAGGATCCTTGCACTAAAATATAATGAAATATTTACAAACATACATACTTAATCATCAAGTTCATGTTATTGCAGCTTAAAGTCATTATAACCGATCCCTCGTGATATAAATTCTAAGTATTTATCGTAAAGTCCGATCCCTCGTGAGCATTCTCAATAAAAACTTGAATTAAGTACTAGCCTTATGGCAATAATAATTACCAATTCTATCCCTAGTAATTGGCATATTAAGGGTATTTGAACTTTTACTTTCATTAAAACAGATTTTAATTCAGCATGAATAATCATTCTCCCGTTTGACATTCATACTAATAAAACAAATTTTAATACACATGAAAATCATTCTCCTGTTTGATGTTCATATTAATAAAGAGTTAAAATACTAACATGTACTTGAATCATAAATATATAGAGGTCATAATCACAACATCATATAATAGATTGATTCACCAAATTCCAACATAAACAATTTAGTTACACATTGTAAAAGTAAGAATAACACTTACAGAGTTTGACATTACAAAGACTTGGAAACACTTCCCAATACAAGAGCTCACACTATTACACAACACTCTCAAGTATCTAGAAATCACTCTAACCTTACAAACTCAAAGAAGAACACTTAAACTCGAGTGAAAAGAGAGAATAGAAGTTCTGAAATTCAGATGGGATGCCTGAAATGTGTGGAGAATGGCCCTATTTATAGGGATGAAGAAGGGTCTTGGCGCTACGCGTCAGGCTCCTGACTTAGCTCCCATTAAGCTCGTGATTAAGTGGCCATGATTAAGAATTTTTTATTCAATAATGCCCATACATGTGTGGCCTTGTTTCCCAATTCGGCTTGGACATTAGCTGCTTATGTATTGGCCAATAATGGGTCAATTGACTAAGTGCTTATCCACCTGGAAATGAAGTCCACGTAGCTCTGATGCTACGCGTGGCTATGACGCGTAGCGTCAACATCGAAAATCCCCACGCTACACGTGGTGTTGATGCTACGCGTCAGCTCTTCAATTCTTCAATTTTTCTCTTTAAATTCTTTACTTTTTCACTACAAAACTAGAGAAAATTGATCAAGGGCAGATTATTTCCAAAAACATCTATTTATTGAATTTAAAACCTAAATTTCTAACAAATTAAACAAACTTGTATTCTTTTTACAAAAATTTTATTAAGGATTTTATTAGAAATTTAAGGATTAACAGGAACCAAGTCAACGTCGACCACCTAGTCCTTTTCATCATGTAGAACAGGTTTTGCTTTGCCTTACTCATTTTCCTGCTGTTTCAACTTCAGTTCCGCCATGGCCTTTCCGATCTTCTGCATGTCAACATCCTCTCTCAACCTCTCCATCTCTTCAGCTTTTCTAGCATCCCTCGCCAGTAACTCCTATTTAACCTGATCGAATACATGCATTTCATATGCATTGTAAAGTACGATGATGAGTTCTGCTGTCATCAGGGATGCGTAATCGGGTTTGGATGAATAGGAGTTTTCCATTAGGGTGTCGGAGAGAGTGTTAGAAATGCTGGAACTTGGATGGTCTAGGGTGGAAGACAGATATAGTGCACAAGAAGCCAAAAGGTTATTGAGGGTCTGGTTATGGAGGGAAAGAATAAGCTTCAAGCATGAACTATGCTTTATTTAATGGTTTGGAAGTTGAAAGGTTATGTGTGGAAAGTGTCTGTTAAGACAATGTGTCATTTTTCTTTTAGTTGGTACTTTCTCCAGGCACCCTTTCACTTTAATTTTCAATGCAAATTCAAAAATTCAAAAAATTGTGACCAAAATAAATCATAGTTAAAGAGATGGCATTTTGTATTATTCTTTTAATATTATTATTTGGCATAATAGTATTAACTATTAGCTTTAGTATAATTATTATTTTATTATAACTATTTTAATTCTTTGGCATATTAGTACTATTTATTGGCTTTAGTATAATTATTATTTTATTATAACTATTTTAATTATTTAGGATAATAATACTAATTATTAGGTTTAGTATATCTATTACTTTATTATAACTATTTTAATTATTTGGGATAATAATACTAATTATTAGTAGGGGTGCCCATCGGTCGGGTTCAGTCGGATTCGTATACTTTTGAGTCTACCTGTTGCTATCCATGAAACATATATAATAACCTATTTTCACCCAATACTACAGTCGGTTTTGTCGAGTTCGGTTAATCGCGGTTCTTGATTTTTTTGGTTGGGTTTTTTGGTTAAGTTTCTTAGGAAAATTTGATTTTTATTTGACCCGTTTTTACCCAAAAACCCGTTACACGTTCTTACCTTCAAAATCGGATATCTCAAGTTTGCATGGATAACGTTGAAATTGGACACCCCTAATTATTAGCTTTAGTATATCTATAATTTTATTATTACTATTTTAATTATTTTGATATTATTATTATTATTATTATTATTATTATTATTATTATTATTATTATTATTATTATTATTATTATTATTATTATTACAGCACACTCTATCTCCTGTGATCTATGGGCTAAGACCCATCAATACAACACTCGTACCCTATAACCTTATTGTATCACACTTTATCTCATATGACCTATAGGTCAACATACCTAATGGCACATACTCATACCCTACAACCTAACAGTTAAGACACGTTACACACCGCTTGGACCCTACAACCTTATTGTATCACACTCTATCTCCTACAACCTATGGGGTCGATGTACCTGATGGCACATGGATGTACCCTACAACCTTATTATTGTTACGATGGTTCGTACCCCACGAACTTACAGCCGAACCCTATCAGTACAGCACTCGTACCCTACAACCTGTCAGTTAAGACAGGGCATTTTGTATTATTCTTTTAATAATATTATTTGGCATATTAGTACTAATTATTAGCTTTAGTATAATTAGTATTTTATTATAACTATTTTAATCATTTGGCATATTAGTACTATTATTAATTGTTATCCTCATTATAATTATTATTTTATTACTTCTATTAACCTAACATTCATCTAATTATTTTGATATTATTATTATTAGTTGTTATCCTCATTATAATTATTATTTTATTACTACTATGAACCTGTCATTTGTTTAATAATAATAATAATAAAATAATAATAATAATAATTATAATAATAATAATAATAATAATAATAATAATTATTATTATTATTATTATAGCACACTCTATCTCCTGTGATCTATGGGCTGTGACCCATCAATACACCACCCGTACCCTACAACCTTATTGTATCACACTTTATCTCATACGACCTTACAACCTTATTGTATCACACTCTATCTCCTACAACCTATGGGGTGGATGTACCTGATGGCACATGGATGTACCTTATAACCTTATTATTGTTACGATGATTTGTACCCCACGAACTTACAGTCGAATCCTATCAATACACCACTCGTACCCTAATAAATGGATTTTGAAGTATCATCTTAACATGGTTTGTCTCATGTTCATAACATGCTTCTCAACCATGGTCGCACCAGTGATAATAAAATATTATATTTTAATATAATATAACATAATTTTTGGTTTATTAACAATAAATTATATAAAATCTAAGTTTATTAAGGATCACATCACATATTTTATAGGATTAAAAAATGATAATCATTAAAAATAATATATAAATATTATATATTATTATTTTGTTTAAAGTATCATCTTATGACATAATAAAGGGATTTTGAAGCATGGTTAGGATTGCCATTATTTGCCACACGCGACATTAATTAGGGTAAATAGAGCATGGCGCCTGCAACTTGTAGCGTATCTGGATTTCTTCAATGGACACCCATACAAACTTACTACAGCAAGGAAGACGAGGCATCCCGCATGCACTCTTTTCGCTATTGGGGATTACACCTCTAATCACGTAGTCTGCGTATATATTATACGACGAATCAGGTAAGCCCGGTTTCAATTTCTCATCTTTCATATTTTCCAGTTTTGAATCATAACATAAAGCTAAACCCAAATTTGTTTTCTCTAATGTTACACGAAAACATGAAAAAACCTTAAGCAAAAAAAGTCAAGGAAGACAACAAGGTTCCACAGTCCACCATAGGACGACCACGTGGGAGACTAAAAAAAAGAAGATAGTCGATCTCATTGACATTTCTTCCACGTATGGGTAACAGAATACATGTTCGGTATGTCATGATTCTGAATATAGCAACATTATAACGTGACCTTATTGATGTTGTATTTTGATACTTTCTGTGTGTAGTAGCCCCCCTTTGTTGATTTCAAACCCAAACAAGGAATCTTCCTCTTATACTTCTCCTGCACATAATGATGCTTACAATTCCTCTATACCTCATAATGCTTATAATTCTTCTTCACGTCATGATGCCATCAGAGATCAGGTTAACCACATTACTTAATGGGATTCTGAACTTCTAATTGTTTTAATGTTATTTTGTTCATAAGTCTTCTCTTACAATTATGGCTACTAATACCTGATGCTTTTTCTTACATGTTTACTAGGCATTTGTAAGTTACATGGATGCAGTGAATAACTTTCACAAATGGATGTTTGCAAACAATACCCTGGTTGGTGCATCTAACCATCTGACACAAGCGTCTTCCCCATTGTTTGTCCCAATTTAATCTCCAATTGGTTTGCCAATTCCAGATACCAAAAATACAACAAATACCATTGGTACATCTAACTATACCCCAATAGTATTTCCTCTATTTTTTGTCCCAGTTCAATCTCCACTAGAACTGTTCAAGACTGGAATAAAAGAACCAAATGCCCCTGCTGAAGCTGGTTTCACACCGTCGAATATTAATACACACCAACCAAAACCAGTTGAGAAAATGTTAAGGAAGTTGTTCACAACACCTAAAGAAATGCCAAATCCTGGATACTTCATGAATAATCAACCACTACATGCTTCAAGATATGTTAGGAACACTAGTGTGACTGTACCAGAGGTAATGGTGTAAACCTTTCTTCAATATGTTATTTAGTTTTTTAATATTCAAACTTTCTAAGGGAAATATACACTCATATCTATGAATGTTTTCTCTTTTAGTGGATTCATGTCTTATTCAAACCTGCATCACAAATGCTTCTGGATAAGATAGAGGTGGCTATAGCTGTATACATATTTGGTGCAAATAAGGATGGGATATCCCACAGGTTAAAGTGTATTGAAGCACGACTTCATTCATTTTCCTTTGTGGCCTGTAACTTATATCTCTTACTTTTTTTATATAGCAATAAAGTTTTAATCAAAAGAGAAACAACATTAGGTGATAGAAAAACACTGAAAACATTAATGCCAAAGATGTGTGTTGATCAAGAGGTATTCCACATATTATTTTCTTCCTCATATATCATTTAGAATCTAAAATTTGCCATATTGTTATGCAAAATTATATTTGGTCCTATATATAGGTAATAAACCTTGTTGCAGGCTCAATAACATACCAAGAAAAAACATTGTGTGGGTACTCTTCCTGTTGGTTTTTGCCTACAACATTTGTGGAAATAACTACTCAATTTATAAATGTTAAATGTTACTGGTGTAGTAATTTTCACTAATATCTTCAAAGCATTTCTCAGCAATATGCATTGGAGGGCAGACAGTCAGCTTTTTCTCTTATGGAATTCTATCAAAACTTATATATGGGTCAGGTTGAGACCTTGAACAAGGTATACCTTTTATCCACAAACTAGTTGAAAAAAGTCAATTAACAGTGTGATTTTATTTTGATGTTTTTTCATCTGTAGATATTTATGCCTATAAATGAAAGCAACATGCACTGGTTTTTGCTTGTGGTTGATCTGAAAAAGGAACAGTTGATCTGGCTGGATTCAAAACCATGCAAGTCGAGCTTGAGGTGGAGGGAACTAAGCATCATGAAATTAGTGAGCTCTGTTAACATCATACAATTTTGTTTAATTGACTATAGTTGACCTGTTTATGAAATATCTACAGATAACTAATTACATTATAACAAAAAAATAGTTGATCTATTTATGACATATTTCAGATTTTACCAGCCATTTTATTTTCATTATAACAAAAAAAATAACCTGGTGCATTCATATAGGTTCTGTCATTCATCGATAGAACTTTTTCTATAAAGACAACATGACCCTAAACTGCAACAAATTAAAAGATTCGACTATGCCTATCAACTATATCAAATGCAACATTTTTACATCATTGTTTTTAGTTTTATTAATACTTTAAGATGCTCTCCTTAAGCATTTAAAATAATATAAACTAAAACGTAAATAACAACAAATCCTTTTAATGACTTGAGGAGATCCTAAAGGATGATTAGAGTGGATATAACTACTCCATATGCATATACTAACGTTTGATTTGACTCAGGCAATATGTATTGAGGAGATACTAAAAGATGATTCATTTTATGAGTCACAACATACTGTAAGACCATTGGTGGCAAATTTCAAGATTAGGGTGCCTTCTGACATTGGGGAACAGTGACATACTTTGTATGTTATTTATGTGTTATAATTTTGTATTGATTCTTGTTACATAATTATCCTGATTAATTGATTTTTTAATAACTTGTTAGCAATGATTGTGGGGTTTGGGTTTGTCAATGGATGCTTGATTGCATGCTATCTACCAGTTATAAGATCCATGTAAGTAGTTTTGATAACTTATTTTATTATCAAGTTGTGTACATTTTATGAAGAAATAAAATTTCTAATTGTGAGTACCTGTATAGGTGAATGATATTACAAGAATGCGTATTGCACTTGATTTGGCATTAAAACCATACAAATTCATTGAGAGATTGGGTCATCCAGCAAGCATTTGACAACTGGAAAATGATAGAAGATAGGAAGAGAAATCTAGTAAGGAAATAGATTGCAAGTATATGGGGTTTTTTAAGGGGATGGCTTCATATACTAAAGCTTTACATACTATTTTATTTTTGGGTATTTTGCTGGACAAGTTGTTGCTGTTAGATTGTTACTTATGACATTTAATATTGTTACTTGGATATGTTGGTTAATGATGATGTTTCATTAATTTTTCCATCTTTATTCAGTATAGACACAAGTGTGTTAACTCTTGAGTATATACTAAAGTAGTTAGTTAAAGCAGAATCTTTTCTGACAATTTCTAACAATGCAGAACAGAAATTTATATAATATTTCATACCCTACTAACAGGAAATTGGATGATTAGGGTGAAACCCTTAGACACACGGTGAATGTTGGCCAATTTAGTGCTTTTAGTGATGAAAACAGAAGGCTTCAGTATGTATTTGTTTTCTTTTACCATTTAAAACATGATATGTGATTAACCAAACTATCTCAAATACATCCTTGCATTAATATTTTCATCATCTAAAATTGTTAGTTGATAGATTACATTATTTTAGAATGGTTTAGATCTGACTTGTAATTTTTTCATTAATTGCATACCAATATTTTCTTCTTGAAATTTTCACCCACTCAATTAAGTATGTGAACCGAACATAGTGGTAAGAGTACCTAGCTAATCAGAAAACAAATTGTAGAGGAAGTACCTAGCTAATCAGAAAACAAACATTTGCATTTCAATCTTCACACAAGTTTGAAGTTATGATATACAGGCATGGCCTTTAACATTCAAGGTCTGTACCAGACCTTCCATTCCATGTTTACATGATCAAAGAATTTAAATGATATCTGTGACAGGTTCGAGGGTCAGGAAACAACGTGTTTACAACATACTATCACTCTATAATTCATTTTCTGGATTTGGTTTAGCCCAATATGCTATAGGATTCCATTGACCTCTTAGTTGAGTTGCAGTTCTGTCATGAACTAATGGTTCAGAGATAGTGATAAGTCTTGAAAAGACTTAATTATTTCACCTTTATTTTAACATAATCCATTAAATATTGTTTAGTTTGGCTTTGTTATTTAATAAATTGTCAATAATTCTTATTTTATTTATTTATTTCAAAAGTGTTTAATTTATTAAAGAAAATGATTAAAAATAATAATTAGTTAAGGAATTATGTTTATTTGTAAATTCACTAACCCAGCGTACAAACGTTAGACAGCCAGCGTACAAACGCCAGGAAATTATTTGTTTGCATGTGCAGAGCAGTTCACGCTCAAGCTGGAAGGTTGCAAGCTCAAGCGTAAAAAGAAAGAAAGGAAAGCACGACCACGCTCAAGCGAGCAAGCTCATGCTCAAGCGTAACTCCAAAACATCACCCACGCCCAAGCTTCTCCATCACGCTTAAGCGAGAAAGTAATACTGTAGTGCATATTTTGAGCTCGCTTAAGCGAGAGCCCTTCACGCTTAAGCATGAAGGTGGTTATTTAAAGCTAAAGCATGAAGCTCTGCACCGTTCCTTTTTCCTGATGTGTTGCTGCTGTATATTAGTAATTTAAGTATTAAGTTGTAATTAATTATTTATTTGTAATTATGTATTTAGTTAGTTAGTTTAAGTATTAATTAAGTCTTCTGTGTAATTAATTAAGATAGTTAGTTAGTTATTTACCTATATATACTTGTACATACCTTATGGAACGGAGGAGATGGTAGAATACATAATACGATTCATTTTTCCATTTTCAATCTCTCTCTAATTCTTTTCTCTCTCTAATTTCTCTGATCCATGTCTCTCCATATTCCTTCATCCGAATCCATTTCCATGGGTTTCTAAACCCCTAGGGTTGGGATTGCGAAGGTTTGCAATGAATTCTTGAAGGTGTATTGAGGAAGTCAACTTCTAAATTAAGAGGAGAACAAGCTGAGAAGTGGATGACAAATCCAGATCTGATGAAGAAACTCACCAGTGAAGAATCATGGTTGAGGCTTAGGTAATTCTCGCTTCCTAACTAATTCAGGCCTAGTAATTAGGTGAATAGTTAGGGTTCAACCCCCAATTTCGCATTAGATTTCTCTGTTAATTGAACACCTAAGGGATTAGGGTTTAATGCTTAGGAATTAGTGTTATTAACCTAAGTAATTAGGGATTAACCATCTGTGGATTGTCCTCTTGAGTCTGAAGCTTGATTGAACCTTAAATGCATGTTTCTTGATAAAATTGTAAGCTGAAACAATCCTAACCTATCTTTCATTACTCACATTTCATCTTTCATACTGTCTCTAAAAATACAAAAACATTAGAAATATAAAACAACAAAAACAGAATAAAATCTATCTGCACTGCGTTGGTTCAGCTTGTATCAGTCTAAGATTGCGGTAATTACCACAATCCCTGTGGGAACGATCAAATATATTACAAATTTAACGATTGGTGCGCTTGCCAAAAGAATAAATCCTCTGAGAGTCATACAATAAGTCAATATTAATTCAAGATTTTCACACCAAGTTAATGACTTGGAGATTTAGCATCAAGTTAATGGCGCCGTTGCCGGGGATTGTTGAGTAATATCAACAATCCTTGGACCGATACTAGACTGAACCATTTTTTTTTAGTCTTTGTAACTTTTGTTAGTTATTGGTGAATTTTGTTGTAGGAGTAGATTTTGTTAAGTGTTGGTATTGTGTTGAGTGTTTGCTGTTAGTTGTTTTTGGCTATTTTAGTGGTAGCACTAACTATTGCAGTGGCCTTGTTTGTAGTTAGTTGTTGTATTTATGTTTTTTCTAGTTCCTTTGGAAAGTTAAAAGTTGCAGGTGATGGATCTTAATGACACCTTAGCAGAGTTTCTTCAATATTCACAAACATTATGCATGAACCATGTAAAGGAGGTACAACTAATTGAGGAGGAGCCATCAGAGTTAGAAAGGATTTTAATTCAATTTATAAAAGTCACTCAAACTGGCCTCCAAAATTTTGATAATTCAATCATGAATATTCAAAAGCAAGTGGATTTTATTACAAAGCAGTTGGCTGAAGAACAAAGAAATACAGAGGTTGTACGAAGAGAAGACCAATATGAAGAGCCATGGATGATGATGTTGGTCTAGCTGAAGAAACTAAGTTTGGGGAAGATGAGGACCAGCTAGAAAACATTGAACTGGATGAACCTGAACTTGAAGTTGATGTAGAAACAAAAGAAGAAAAAGAAAATGAGGAAGTTCAGGGATATTTGATGGAAGAAGAGTCAATTGAAGAATGTGAAGAAGAAAGTGATATCAATTATACTTCAGAAGTGAAAGATGATAGTATATCTAGTGAAGCATTCTTCGATGATTGAAATGAAGAAGATTGGTCTGAAGAAGAACAAGAGCAAGAGTTGTCATTAAATAGTTTCTTTGATGATGCAAGTGTTGCAGGAGTGCAAATTGAACAAATGACAACAGAAGCCATTGAGGAACCAAAGAATCAATTAGATACTATTATTGAGCAAGAAGTGATAGAAGAGGTTGAGGTCTCAGCTGAGATGGTAACCACATCTTGGCAACACAATAATGATACTGAAATTTTGTTGGAGCCAAGTATGAATACAGAGAAAGAAGTAGAGGTTCATGCACGAGAATAGTTAATATGTTTAGATGTTGAGAATATAAAAGAAGAAGAAACTCAGCCATGTTATGAGGAGCGTTTGCTAGTGGTGACTACTGCAGCTATGGAAATCACAAGGAAACACGAATCATCAAGTCAAGAAGAACATTGCTTGTGGCACAAAAAGAGGAAGACTAACACAAAACAGAAAAAGAAAAAGAGTGAAGGAAAGAAAAATAAGGAAAAGCAGAAAGTTTGGAAAAATAAAGATTGGAGGAAAGTTGTGTTAAGCATTAGCCTTAAACACAACAAGGAGAAACAAGGAGTAAAAAGACCAAGAGTGTATGGTCATAAGCAATGGGATCCTGGAGGATAATCTTATGTGTGTTTTTCTTGTACATAAATAAAATAGTAAGACAGGTTTAAAAAAAAGAAAAAAAAGAGAAAAAAAAGAGAGAAAAATAGAAGAAAAAAAAGAAAAAAAAGAAGAAAAAAAAGAGAAAAGAAGAAAAAGAAAAAGAAAAAAAAGAAAAAAAAGAAGAAAAAAAAAGAGAAGAAGAAAAAGAAAAAGAAACAAAGAAGAAGAGAGAGGAAGAAGAAGAAAAGAAAGAAAGAAAAAAAGAGAGGAAGAAAAAAAAAGACTGAACAACATAAATAAATAAGCATCAGACCCCTCTAGCGCTCGAGCGCCCTAACTTGGGGCTTGAGCGCGCTCGGGTCCACGCTCGAGCGTGACCCGTTATGCTGACCCTGGCGCTCGAGCGTGATTCTGTCACGCTTAAGCGTGAATTGTTCCTGGTCTTCATTTCTTCCATTCGCTTAAGCAAATACACTGTGAGCTTAAGCGAGTGCACTCATTCCTCTTATTTTGTTCAAGCGAAATACATTTCGCTTAAGCGAATTTGATGCAAAATGCAAATTACCAAAGTCTTTTCTTCTCGCTCAAGCGAATACACTTTGAGCTTAAGCGAGAAGCTACTGTTGTGCCTACACGCTTGAGCGAGAGTTTGTTAAGCTTGAGCGTGATCATGTTATATAACCTCAATTGCACTTTGCGCTTAAGCGGATGCCTTCACGCTTAAGCGTGATTCTTTATAACTACTGGAAATTGCACCTCACGCTTGAGCGTCTTTCCACACGCTCTAAGCGTGATCGGGAGCCTGCACCACATTGTCCATAAGTTGTGTGAGACAACCCGACTAAAATAAACCAAAACCGAGACCAGGGAAATTTTTTTCCAAAATTCACCAAGCAGTCGGGGTAAAAATAGACCAACGTAAGGCAAGGGAAAGCAAAAACTGATCAGAGAAGGGAAGACCGAGTCAGAAAGCCACACATGGGCAAGACTCAGCTTCGGTCAAACAGACCAGCGGAAGATGCAGTGCTTGAGCGAGCCTTTTCTCGCTGAAGTGAATCCTCATTCGCTGTAGCGAACCCATTCACTCGGTAATTCCATTACTCGGAATCGGGACCTAAGTTCACTCGGGAACGGTCCCCATTGAAATATACTTCACCCGGTAAATTCTTACTTAGCCAAATCACAATTATAAAACACACGGGCGTATTTCACTCGGGAAATGATTTCCTCGGATACTCCACTCGGAGTCCATAAGCTTCCCTCACCCGGGGTATTTCCCCAGTCCAATACCACTCGGTATATTTCAACCACAATTCAATCGGAATACATTATCCATTCTGCACTCGGCATATTTTGATCTTCCCCACTCAGAGATCATATAACCTCTCGGCTATAAATCACTCGGTCACATCTTAGCCATTCATCACTCGGGTAATACATTAATCCATCCCCACTAGGAGGAATTCACCAAGTTAAGTCTCACTCGGACTTATTCAATACTTAGCCACTTGGAATATATATATATAGCCTCGTTCACTCGGAAGAGGACCCATGAATACACCTCAATCAGAACCATCACAATCACTCTTCCCTCGGAAGAGGTTCACTCGGGATTTCCACTCGAGAATATTCAAAGCCTTCCCCACTCGGGGTTTTACTCATATTTTCACTCGGTAACATATAGACTAGTCTTCCCTCGAAAGTAGCCCACTCGAGTACATCTTACTCGGAACCATCATATGCCTTTATCACTCAAAAAAGGCCACACAAACTAAAGCTTCACTCGGACACGGCTCTCCCAACAATATTCCACTCGGGATTTATTAACTTAGCATTATTCTCTCAACACCACATAATGAACAATTTCGGGTGACTTTATAACAATGTAAAATATATGTATATATATATACAATGTATACTGTTAGCCAAGGCCTCAACGCTCAAGAGGGGGGGTGAATTGAGTGTTTCAAATTTTCGCGCGGAATCCCCTTGAAAATGGTTAGTAATATACAAATGATGCAATGATGAAGAGACAACAACTTTTATGCACATATCACACTATGACACACTTGATGTGCAATGACAATATTTAGCTTTAAGTGTGATAAACAAGGCAAGTTATTGGTTTAAACAATTTATCAATCAGTTGGAGTGCATAGATTTATTTCACAAATAATGTGATGTTTCCTATAAGGGTTCAGCTCATTCAATATATCAAACAGCTTGTGTGCATGAAATAAGTGAAGGCAATTAAGTAAGTATCACACAAGAGTTGATAGGGAATAATGATCTAGATACTTGGCAAGTTAAAATAAATTTCAGTTTTTAAGAACTTTACCAAATATTGATTCAAGCAAATTATCAAACACTTGGTATGTAGAGTTAAGTATTCTATTTGAACAACAACTTTGATTTAAACATTCAGCTCATGCATTTCAACAAATAGTTTATGTGCGCAGTTGTATAAAGAGTTCAAGGTAGAGAGAAATGCAAACCAAATTTAACGAGTTCCACCAACCCGGTGTACGTCTCGCCTTCAAGAAACCCACTTGAAGGATTCCATTATTGAAGATTTGAGATACAAGCTTTGAGCAATTGCAGCTTCCTAGTGTCCCACACTCAAGAACTCAATCCTCACAAGCAAAGGGCAACCCACCCAATCTCACAATCTCTCAATACCCAAAGGTTGAACCCTAACCTTTGTGACCACTCAACTTAGAGTGAAAAACCTTGGTGTTTTGGTGTTGTGTTTACAATCAATACACTCTCTCAATAGAGTAGATACACAAATGAAAGCTCTCACAAATTCTAACTCTCAACAAGAGAGGATTTACAAATTGAAGCTCACAATCTAACAACTCTTAAGCAATATGCAAGTTTAGAAACAAGAGTTGCAGAATATACAAGAGAAATTAAATTAGAAGACCTCTAGAAGAAGAATGTTGGTTGGCTTGTGTTGTGCCTTGGTCTCCCCTCTTGTGTCTTTTCTTTCTTGCTTGAATCCATGCTCCATTTATAGCCATTTGGGAGCTCTTAGCCGTTGCACAAATGTTTCTAACGGATACCTCAAGTGGGCATGAAGTGGGAGTGAAGAAATGAGCTGGAGTTCCACTTAAAAGCATTTTCCCACGTTCTGACACTATGGTAATCGATTAGCCTTCGAGCTGTAATCGATTAGCTTTTGAAATCTTCAGTATTATGTGATAGGTGTTTTGATTATATTGAGTTTGCTGAAAGAGAATCAAGTTTGTATAATATGAACTCAATGAAATGGATGTGCCAAGTTTAAACACAGAAGTTGTAATATAGTATAGTTGTCGTTCCACTGAGGAGGTGCTAGAATGAAGATCTTAGTTTGAATTGATTAGGCAGAAAGTTTTTGGTTGGATTTGTTATGAATGATATTGAATGAGAAACAGTAAATAACAGAGAATAGCACTTGCAAAAGATAACAGTAAATGATGTTGGAAAAATCAGTTTTGTAAAACAGGGATCGGCTTCATCACATCTTCACCTCTGTAAGCTGCATAAGTTTCCATATAAGTAAATCGAAAAGATAAGTTCTACGTCACAATCAAAGTCATTTGCATCGATCCCTCGACTACAAAATTCATAAGAATGATTTCCAAACCGCTGATCCCTCAGTCACTTTGGAAACCATTCCAGCATTATCGATCGATTGTTTTGACGTTTGTTGCGTTAGACGCCATCCCTGGCTACCTACTCACAACAAGCATTTCTTTCAGGGTCTGCTTTCAAAAGTCACTTCCCAGCATACTCAAGAAAACTTAGAACAAGAAAATAGTGATCAAGTACTTTTAGGCATTAAACGCAGAAGGAAATACAGAAACTTTATCAAATCTCATTACTCAATGAAAACTTACGACAGCATTACTTCAGTGTTGAATGGATTACAGCCAATCCCATAAGGGAGATTTAGCTACTCATGCCTTGCATTTTCACTATCAACAGAGTGAATACAGGAAATAATGGAAAGTATGAATGAAATACAGAGGATGAATCTGATGTATGATGTGATAGGAGATTGATGATTATGATGCCCTGTTTGCAGCCTGCTTTATAGGAGTTTTTGGCTTAGCTTCTCTTACCCACTTGCGTAGAACCCATGCGGCATCTTTCAGAGACTGGTGGAAACAGCAGAAAGTGGATGAGTTTGCATCGCATTACGGGTGAATAAAGAATTAAGAAGCCCACGCTGTGTGAGTCACGCTTGAGCTTGATGGTCACGCTCAAGCGTGAAGGGTTCTGAAGCTTTTTGATAGTCTTGCGCTTGAGCTTCCTTGTCCACGCTTAAGCGTGGTTCCTTTGTTCAGCATATGCTTGATCCTTCGCTTCAAGCTGGGCATGTCACGCTTTGAGCGAGCTCCTCTATCCCAACATATGTACTCCACGCTCAAGCCACGCTCAAGCGGGATCGAGGTCACGCCCAAGCGGCTCCTGCTCACGCTTGAGCGTGAGATGACCCTGATGCTGTTCCTTAATTCAATTCAGTCACGCTTTAAGCTCCTTAGTGCCACGCTTGAGCGTCAGTCATGCATGAAGTCATGCTTGAGCGAGCTCGGGTTCACGCTCAAGCGTGAGGGGCTGTTGGTGTGTTCCTCATTGTTTCACTTGGGTGCATGGGCAACGTGGCTTTTGTTTCCTCCACGCTCAGGCGTGTAGTGTACCACGCTCAAGTGTCCTTTGCTTGATGCTCTTTGTTTCTTCAAGGCTTTTGACAAGTTGTTCACTGATTTTCAAATTTCAAGCTTCTTTTCTTAATACTCCCTTTATAATCAAAATCATGCTCAATTATTTATCAATTTTGTTAAGTTATTCAAAAAATAGTTCTAATTGAGCCATGAATTTAATCATAAAATAAGCACTCATCAAACTCTCCCCAACCTAGATTTTTGCTTGTCCTCAAGTAAAAAGAAGATTTGGAAAGGGAAACAAGCATTTCAAAAATCTGAGTTTCTGTTGCAGACAAAAGTTTAAAAGGCAATAATCTGAGTTAATGTCTAGACAAATGATTTTCTTAATACCAATTCCTTAAAATGTAATGCACCATTACCTTATTCATAAAGCATGTAACCCATTGCTGTAAGAATATAGAATTTCTCATTATTTCTTACCATGTGTCTGTTTCGCTCATCCATCATTAGAACTGTTCTGTTAACATTGCCCGTCATTTCTAGTAAAACCAAAATTCAAATGAATAGCAAGGATCAGAAGGTCTTTTAAGGGTGTAATGAGGCTGGGTTAACAAGAAACTTTGGTTTTTCTGGGTTTCAAAACGCATGTTTTAAAGAAGAGCATAAGTGTTTTTGGTTAATTTAGAAGGCTCATTCTCTGCATTGAAACTTCAGAATTTTCTTTTGTTTTACTCCAGCTCTTTTATACAATCTTTGGAGAGCTTACTTATTCTTTCTGCATTTTCTTCTACTGCCTCCATTTGTTTCATCTTCTTTTGAGAAAATTATTTTATGCTCTTTTTCAAGATGAACATGCAGGTGAGGTAGAATTTTTGCTTTTATGCTTAGCTCAGGGCAGAGAGAGAAAAAAAATTTTCATGCTTTTATGGCTCAAAGATGGGCTGCCAAAAAATCGGATATTTTTATCAGGGTAGCTTTTTGGCTCTTGGCTAACTATTTTTTTCAAAATTGCCTTATCATTTCCTTGCTTGTTTCTTAAGAAAAAGGTTTAATTAGAAAATCAGTCAATGCTAATTTAACAAATTCAAATGAGGCTCTCAAGTGTTTAGATTTTCTCACCTCTCATCAAGATATAAAGCTTACTTCCTTATTCTAACAGAAAAGGGTTCAAGTCATATAAACAAGCAACAATACATGCATTCCAGTTCCTTGGTTCTTAATTAAGTCATTTTGCCTAAAAAAGAATCAGTGTTGTTGCCTAAAAACATTGTGCTTCTTAGAAACTTTTCTTTGTTCAAAAAGTGAAATCTTTGGTTGGGGTTTTCAAAGATGTTCAAAGTTTTAATCATCAAAACAGGAATAATCACAAACAAACAAGAATAATCACAAGCAGATAGGAATAATCACAGGCAGATAATCTCAAGCAATTTCTAAAGTGTGCTGTACTAAAGATAAAGTATGTACTAAAGATAAAGTAAAGCTATAAATTGTCAAACTAAGTAGCAATTTTAATTGTCAAGAACTGAAAGCATTAAAAAGTTTCACTCTTCCTCAGATGAGTCCTCCTCTGTTCCCAAGTCTCTTTCTGGAGGTCCCTGAGTTGAAGTTCCTGGCCTATCCTCCTGTGTAGCCTCACCTCCTCCCACAAACGGAGGCCTGTCCCCAGGCCAAGCAAGCAGGGCCTCAAACTGGGCAGGTGGCATCCATGGATTGTGTTGACCTGTAGGAATGCTATGATAAAGGCCATTGTGAACATGTAACAAACCTCTATGCTGAGCGTTCTGCTGGGCTAGGAGATGGCTGTTTTGAACTTTCAGGATGTGAATGCCTTGTAAAATCAGGTTGGCTTCTGTGCTGAGGGGGGGTGGGCAGGTGCAGTGCTGAATGCTTGCTGTGCTGCTTGTGAGGCATGTGGAGGAGGTGCATCAGTTGCAGGGAGTGCTGGATTACTGCAGTAACGCTCAATGAAGCGTTTGTCTATGGAAGGCCTGATTGGTTTGAGGTCTTGTACCTCAACACCATGAGCTGCACAAAAATCAGTGATAAAGGCAGGAAAACCAAGACTCCCTTTTACCTTTTGACCTGCCTGGGAATACTTCTGGTCAGAAATCACAAACTTGTGGATTTCATCCGATAGTACTTGGGCTAGATCAATAGAGATGTCCTCTCTCAGAATGCAGTATAGGAGATAACACCTACTAAAAATCAAATCAGAGACATGAGCGTTAGGTGCTATGTTAGCTAATAAGAAGGAAGTCCAAACTTGAGCAATAGTAGTCATGTCCTTTCTTAAAACTCTCAGTGGTGTCTCTCCTTGCCCCATTTGAAAGTGGTGTCCTGGAACACAGATAGCGGCTTCAAGGTCATGTGTGGCAATGAACTGGTTCCTTGCAACCATGGCAGCATATTCACAGATTTCCCCTTCTCCTAAGGTCATGATGTTCCCCAAGTAGAAATTGATTGTGTCTCTGTCATATGAGAGCCAGGTACCCCGCACATAGGTTTTTCGTCCCCCCCCCCTCCATCTCTTGTCCAGGCGTTTGCATAGAATTCTCTTACCACTTCAGGGTCAAATTTCTCCCTTGGGTAACATACTTTTAACCAATTTCTCCTTCTTATGATCTGCAGGAAGGCATCGCATTCTCCCAAGGCCAAGTCTACTTTCCTTTCTAGTATGAATGTCCAATTTGAGATGTCTTCATACCGCTTGCTGTTGCCTTTCTTCCTGAATCTTGGAGCATCATCTTGTTCATCTGTTCGTGGTCTTTTGCCCTTGTTCTTTCGGGAACTCCTTTTTGGGGAAGTGGTGGCAGGGGGAGTTGGTGCAGTTTGCTTGGTTCTGGCCATCTGCAAGAAAGTTAAGAACCATTTTGCACTTAAGATACTTCCTTTCAGTACTTTTATCAAACATTCAGCATGCATTAAAGGAATGTGAAACAGAAAAGGGTCATGCATTACAAAGAATTTGAAATACAAGAGCAAAGCTTGAACGTCTTTCTCTAAACAATTCAGAAACAACCAAGCATAGATCATAGCATTCATAAAAAAAACAGGAAGAAGTTGTTTAAAGGCTTCAGTATATTCTCAAAAGAAATGTATCAATTCTCCCTACACAGTAGTCTAATGCTTTGAAATTCAAAAAGAGGATAGTGCAGCAGTTACCTGGAAGGATCCGAAAGTGCAAGAGAGAATGGTTTGCAAAATAAAAGTGTGACTTATGAGATGAGAGTGAAAAGACAATTGCTGGAGAAGAGAGGTCAGTTACAAAACTTAGAGAGTCAGAAGGTTGATGAACGGTTATGTGAGTGAGAGAGTGGGCGGTTTCAGAATTAGCATCAGGGGGCTGTTTTGCATTCTCACGCTTGAGCGCCATGATGTCATGCTTGAGCGCGAAAGTTCCACGCTTGAGCGCAATATAACCACGCTTGAGCGTGATCGGTCTGGATGCAAAGTTTGAGAATGAAAACTTCACGCTTGAGCGTGTTTTTGTCATGCTTGGGCATAAGAGTTTCGCGCTTGAGCGCAGGTTTATCACGCTTGAGCGTGTGGGCATTGCTCCAAGGTATGCTTTCCTCGCTCAGGCTGGTTTTTATCTCGCTTGAGCGTGCAACAAAGTTTTAATACCTGATGCTCTATTCAATGTCTCGCTTGAGCGCATGTTTGGCAAGCTTGAGCGCAGGGATGTTGCGCTTGAGCGCCAAAGTATCACGCTTGAGCGTGATCAACCACCTGATGCCTGATTTAATTTCTCGCTTGGGCGCAGGAGTCTTGCTTTGAGCGTGTTAGCCTCTGATTGCTGTCCAGGTCCTTTCGCTTAAGCGAAAAAGGTCACGCTTAAGCGAGATCGGGTTTATTTTGTTAAAAATTCCTTTTGCAGAGGTGCCACGCTTAAGCTTGACTCTCACGCTTAAGCTTGATGAGGATGGTTTAGGACTTACCTTGGCTCGCTTAAGCTAGATTATCCATGCCTGAGCGTGGTGATGTCCTCATGTCTCTCTGAATTCAACTTCCAGCTCCAGTTTTGTTTGCCTTTGTTTGATACTCTTCTACAAGGTAAATAGATACTTTTAAAATGAAAAATTTTCAAAGAAATAAAACACAAAAGATTGGGTTGCCTCCCAATAAGCGCTTGTTTAACGTCATTAGCTCGACGCCTGAGTTTGATCATGGGTCTTTTAGCAGGATGTCAGTGGCAACCGTCTCCACTTCTCCCCCTAAATAGGGCTTTACTCTCTGTCCGTTCACGACCCAAGTTCTTTCAGATTTAGGATCTTATAATTCAATAGCTCCATAAGGTTTCACCTCCTTCACAATAAAGGGTCCTGACCATTTAGACTTGAGTTTTCCTGGGAATAGTTTCATCCTTGAGTTGAAAAGAAGAACAGATTGTCCCTGGTGAAAACTCTTCTTCATGATGTGTCTATCATGGTAAACCTTCATTTTCTCCTTGTAGATCCTGGATGAGTCATAGGCATGATTCCTCCACTCTTCCAACTTATGCATCTGGGTCTTCCTCTCTTCAGCTGATGCCTTTGGGTCATAGTTGAGGGTTTTCAGTGCCCAAAATGCTTTATGTTCAAGTTCCACTGGAAGATGGCAATTTTTACCATATACCAACTGATAAGGTGAAAATCCAGTTGGTGCCTTGTATGCTATTCTATAGGCCCATAAAACGTCATCTAGCTTCAATGACCAGTCTTTTCTGCTTTGGTTGATTGTCTTCTCCAGTATCCTCTTAATTTCTCTGTTGGATACTTCCACTTGGCCATTAGCCTGAGGATGGTAAGGGGAAGTTACTTTGTGCTTGACTCCATAATGTTCAAGGCATCTTTGGAGTTGACTGTTGTAGAAATGAGAGCCTCCATCACTTATTAAGACTCTTGGGGTGCCAAACCTGCTGAAAATGTGTTTCTTAAGAAATTTGATGACAGTCTTGGCATCAGCTTTAGTACATGCCATGGCTTCCACCCACTTAGAGACATATTCTACTGCCACAATTATGTACTCATTTGAGAATGACATTGGTAATGGCCCAGTAAAATCTATGCCCCAGCAATCAAAGACTTCTATTTCAAGGATGGCAGTCAAGGGCATCTCATGTCTTTTTGATATGTTTCCTGTCTTCTGACATGCTTCACAATGCTGCACAAAAACATTAGCATCTTTAAACAAAGAGGGCCAATAAAAACCTGATTGGAGGATCTTTGCTGCTGTCCTTTCCCCATTGAAATGTCCTCCATAGGGTGAGCTGTGACAGTGCCATAGGATGCTCTCAGCCTCCTCTTGGGACACACATCTCCTCAAGATGTGATCTGATCCAAGTTTGAATAGGTAGGGGTCATCCCATATGAATTGCTTCGCATCCCTTAGAAACTTCTTCTTCTGCTGCCATGAAAGGTCATCAGGCAGTACTCCAGCAGCTTTAAAGTTGGCCATGTCTGCAAACCATGGCCGTTCTTTCATCATCAGTAGCTTTTCATCAGGAAATTCTTCCTTCACTTCAGGTTGGAGCCGTGTGACTTCCTGATTGACAAGTCGGGACAAATGATCTGCAATAAAATTTTCGCTGCCCTTTTTGTCTTTGACTACTAGGTTGAATTCTTGCATTAGCAAGATCCATCTAATTAGTCTGGGCTTAGAATCAGATTTATTCAACAAATATTTAATGGCAGCATGGTCAGTAAAAATAGTGATTTTGGAACCAATCAGATAAGGTCTAAATTTCTCCAGGCCATACACTATTGCTAAGAGTTCTTTCTCTGTTGTTGAATAATTTGTTTGTGCAGGGTTTAAAACTTTACTAGCATAGTGTATAACATGAAAAATTTTAGCCTTTCTTTGTCCTAATACGGCCCCAACAGCATAATCACTGGCATCACACATCATTTCAAAATCTAGTCCCCAATCAGGGGCAACTATTACAGGTGCACATGTTAGTTTATGCTTTAGAGTTTCAAAGGCATGTAAACAAGAATCATCAAAAATAAAAGGAGTGTCTTTGTTTAAGAGATTACTCAAAGGCTTTGCAATTTTTGAGAAGTCCTTGATAAACCTTCTATAAAATCCTGCATGGCCCAAGAAGCTTCTGACTCCCTTTACATTTCCTGGTGGTGGTAATTTCTCGATCACTTCTACCTTTGCTTTGTCCACTTCAATACCTCTTTTGGAGATTTGATGTCCTAACACAATGCCTTCAGTCACCATGAAGTGACATTTTTCCCAATTCAAAACCAAATTGGTGTCTACACATCTTTTCAACACAATGGTCAAATTTTTCAAACATTGATCAAATGATGAACCAAAAACAGAGAAATCATCCATGAAAACCTCTATGCATTTTTCCACCAAATCAGAGAAGATAGCAAGCATACATCTTTGAAATGTTGCAGGGGCATTGCACAATTCGAAGGGCATTTTTCTGTATGCAAATACCCCAAAGGGACATGTGAATGCTGTTTTTTCTTGATCCTCAGGTGCAACTGCGATCTGGTTATACCCTGAGTATCCATCTAGAAAGCAGTAGTATGCTTGACCTACAAGTCTTTCTAGCATTTGATCCATGAAGGGCAGAGGGAAATGATCTTTCCGGGTAGCAGTGTTTAGTTTCTTGTAATCGATACACATCCTCCATCCTGTGACAGTTCTTGTAGGGATCAGTTCATGTTTCTCATTCTGTATGACAGTGATTCCTCCTTTCTTTGGAACAACCTGTATAGGGCTCACCCAAGAGCTATCAGAAATAGGATAAATTATACCAGCTTCTAGTAACTTGGTTACCTCCCCTTTTACTACTTCCTTCATAGTTGGGTTCAAGCGTCTCTGTGGCTGAGCAATTGGTTTGAATTCTTGTTCCATGTAAATATGATGAGTGCAGTAAGCTGGGCTTATTCCCTTCAAATCTTCCAGCCTCCATCCAATCACTGTTGAATGTTCCTTCAACACTTGAATCAACTGCTTCTCTTCTGTACCTGTCAATTCCCTGTTAATAATAACAGGTTTTTGGTTATCATTATCAAGAAAAATATATTTCAAGTGTGGAGGTAAAGCTTTTAACTCAACTTTTGGTGGGACAACTTCTTTTGTTTCCTCAGACAGCCTTTCAAAGTGACTTTCTTTTTGAGCATCTTGCTTGTCCTTCTTGTCTTCCTCCATTGCTCCAATGTTCAGCTTCTCCAGTGGATCTCTGTTGAACCATTCGTTGGTTTGTTCTCTGATGGCTTCTTCTTCAATGTCAATTTTAAAGCACTGTTGTTTGTCTTTTGGGTATTTCATTGCATCAAACATGTTGAAATTTACTTCTTCATCTTGCACTCTCACTTTTAACTTCCCGTCATCCACATCAATGATTACTTTTGCAGTCTTCATGAAGGGTCTCCCTAAAATGAGAGGTACTTCTGCATCTTCTTCTATATCCATTATGACAAAATCTACAGGAAATACAAACTTGTTAACTCTTACCAGTACATCTTCAGCTATGCCATATGGAAATTTCATAGACCTATCCGCCAGCTGGAGGGTCATCCGGGTTGGCTTCACCTCAAGATCTCCAATTTTTTTCACCATTGAGAGAGGCATTAGATTAATGCTTGCTCCCAAATCCAAGAGTGCTTTTCCTACTGGTAGAGTACCAATAGTTACTGGGATTGTGAAACTTCCGGGGTCTTTTATTTTTTGTGGCAGTGCCTTTTGAATGATGCACTGCATCCTGCTGCAAGCTCCACTGTTTCTTCAGAAAATCTCTTCTTCTTTGTTAACAGCTCCTTCATAAATTTAGCGTAAGTTGGCATTTGCTCCATGGCTTCCACAAAAGGTATGTTTATTTGTAACCTTTTGAAGATATCCATAAATCTTGCAAATTGCCTTTCCTTGTCCATTTTTGAAGGGTTCTTTGGATACGGCAAGCTCTTCAGTTGTGGTGTTGGGTCGTCCACCTTCTTTTTCTCTTCTTTTATTTCTTTCTTTTTTTCTTTTTCAACCTCCTCCTTCATATTTACATCATTATTCTTCTTTTCACTAACTTCCTCTTCTGTTTCTTTTTCTTTTTCTACTTTTTCTTCCACCTTGTCATTCTCTTTTTGTCCAATGACCTTTCCACTTCTTGTTGTGATTGCTTTGCATTGCTCCTTTGGATTTGGGTGTGTATTGGCTCCAAATTGGGAGTTGTGATGCTCTGCAATTTGGCGAGCCAATTGCCCCACTTGTGTCTCCAGGTTTCTTATCGAAGCATCAGTGTTCTTTTGGTTGGTGATTGAGACCTACATGAATTTTTCTAGAGTGTCCTCTAGTTTTGATGTCCTTTCTGTCAATGAAGGACCTTGTTGATAAGGTTGCTGTCTGTTGGATGTGCTTGCTTCTTGCTTCCATCCACCATTTTGACTATTCCTCCATCCCTGTGAAAAATTATTGGGGTAAGTATTGTTATTGAAGTTACTTTGCTTACCTTGGTTATTCATATAGAGGATAGATTGGTCTCCTTGTTCTCCTTGGCAGTGTCCATTCTGATGTTCTCCTCCACAAAAGTCACATCTCATTTGTGCTTGTTGGTTTCCTGTAGAGGACTGTACAACATGCAGTTGTTGCGGGAGTTTTGCCATTTGCTGTGTCAGAACTTCAATTTGTTGTGTCAAAATCTTATTTTGAGCCAAAATGGCATTTGTTGTATTAAGTTCCAACACTCCCTTCTTTTGGATTTGTGTTCTGTCATGCTGAGCCTGGTAATCTGTGGATGATAATGCTTCAATGATCCTTGTAGCTTGCTCTGCATCCACTGTCATCATGGTTCCTCCAGCTGCTGCATCCAAAATCATTTTAGTATCACCCTTTAAACCACTGTAAAAGATATTCAATTGGGCAATATCTTCCAGTCCATGGTTTGGGCATCTTCTGAGGAGAGATTTGAAGCGTTCCCATGCTTCACAAAAGGGTTCATCATGGCTTTGTTTAAATGTTGTGATATCTGATTTAGCCTTGATGAATCTGGATGGTGGGAAGAATCTGTGTAGGAATTTTTCCTCCACTGTCTCCCAACTGTTCAAGCTTTGATTTGGGTGTGACTGGAGCCATTCTTTGGCTTTTCCTGCAAGAGAAAAAGGAAACAATCTTAGGTATGCTGCCTCAATTACTTCCTGTTCAAATCCCATTGTTCCTACCAATTCATAGAATGTGGCCAAGTGAGTGTAAGGATCTTCACTGGACATTCCATGAAATTGATGGGAACTAATTAAACTAAAGAAAGCAGGTTTCATTTCTATAGCCCTGATTGTATTTGGTATAGCAATGCTTGAGTAGTGTCTAGGTCCTTGTTGCAATGTGTAATCTCCAAGTGTTCTCCTTGGTGGATTTTGATTATTGCTGTTGTCCTCCATTGTAACAGAGGAAGTTTGTCCTACGTGGAAGTTCTGCTTGGCTTTCTTGATTTTCTTGAGGAACCTGTCTATCTCAGGATCAAATGCAAGTTGTTCTTTTGTACCCTGTCCTCTCAAGATCATAAATCAAAGTACTCAAAATAGCAAGATTACTAAATAAAAACAAATTGAAAACAAATTTATTTACACTGTCTTGTCAATTCAATGCTAAAATATTCAAACTTAAATCACCTCCCCGGCTGCGGCGCCAAAACTTGATAGGTGTTTTGATTATATTGAGTTTGCTGAAAGAGAATCAAGTTTGTATAATATGAACTCAATGAAATGGATGTGCCAAGTTTAAACATAGAAGTTGTAATATAGTATAGTTGTCGTTCCACTGAGGAGGTGCTAGAATGAAGATCTTAGTTTGAATTGATTAGGCAGAAAGTTTTTGGTTGGATTTGTTATGAATGATATTGAATGAGAAACAGTAAATAACAGAGAATAGCACTTGCAAAAGATAACAGTAAATGATGTTGGAAAAATCAGTTTTGTAAAACAGGGATCAGCTTCATCACATCTTCACCTCTGTAAGCTGCATAAGTTTCCATATAAGTAAATCGAAAAGATAAGTTCTACGTCACAATCAAAGTCATTTGCATCGATCCCTCGACTACAAAATTCATAAGAATGATTTCCAAACCGCTGATCCCTCAGTCACTTTGGAAACCATTCCAGCATTATCGATCGATTGTTTTGACGTTTGTTGCGTTAGACGCCATCCCTGGCTACCTACTCACAACAAGCATTTCTTTCAGGGTCTGCTTTCAAAAGTCACTTCCCAGCATACTCAAGAAAACTTAGAACAAGAAAATAGTGATCAAGTACTTTTAGGCATTAAACGCAGAAGGAAATATAGAAACTTTATCAAATCTCATTACTCAATGAAAACTTACGACAGCATTACTTCAGTGTTGAATGGATTACAGCCAATCCCATAAGGGAGATTTAGCTACTCATGCCTTGCATTTTCACTATCAACAGAGTGAATACAGGAAATAATGGAAAGTATGAATGAAATACAGAGGATGAATCTGATGTATGATGTGATAGGAGATTGATGATTATGATGCCCTGTTTGCAGCCTGCTTTATAGGAGTTTTTGGCTTAGCTTCTCTTACCCACTTGCGTAGAACCCATGCGGCATCTTTCAGAGACTGGTGGAAACAGCAGAAAGTGGATGAGTTTGCATCGCATTACGGGTGAATAAAGAATTAAGAAGCCCACGCTGTGTGAGTCACGCTTGAGCTTGATGGTCACGCTCAAGCGTGAAGGGTTCTGAAGCTTTTTGATAGTCTTGCGCTTGAGCTTCCTTGTCCACGCTTAAGCGTGGTTCCTTTGTTCAGCATATGCTTGATCCTTCGCTTCAAGCTGGGCATGTCACGCTTTGAGCGAGCTCCTCTATCCCAACATATGTACTCCACGCTCAAGCCACGCTCAAGCGGGATCGAGGTCACGCCCAAGCGGCTCCTGCTCACGCTTGAGCGTGAGATGACCCTGATGCTGTTCCTTAATTCAATTCAGTCACGCTTTAAGCTCCTTAGTGCCACGCTTGAGCGTCAGTCATGCATGAAGTCACGCTTGAGCGAGCTCGGGTTCACGCTCAAGCGTGAGGGGCTGTTGGTGTGTTCCTCATTGTTTCACTTGGGTGCATGGGCAATGTGGCTTTTGTTTCCTCCACGCTCAGGCGTGTAGTGTACCATGCTCAAGTGTCCTTTGCTTGATGCTCTTTGTTTCTTCAAGGCTTTTGACAAGTTGTTCACTGATTTTCAAATTTCAAGCTTCTTTTCTTAATACTCCCTTTATAATCAAAATCATGCTCAATTATTTATCAATTTTGTTAAGTTATTCAAAAAATAGTTCTAATTGAGCCATGAATTTAATCATAAAATAAGCACTCATCATTATGCAGCAGGTAATCGATTAGCATTTCTACTGTAATCGATTAGCTATGAAACATAACCCTTCTAATCGATTATTCCTTTCCTTTTAATCGATTATGAATGATACCTGATGCTCTTACTTATGTCTCGCAGCATGGTAATCGATTAGGTACTTGTGCAATCGATTATGGACAAAATAGAAGCTCAGTAATCGATTAAATTCTTCCTTGTAATCGATTATTCCAAATACCTGATGCTCAGTCTTCAACCTTTTCAATTGGTAATCGATTAGCCTTTTATCTATAATCGATTATGTTCATTCCAGAACCTATGTAATCGATTATGGCAATGGTTTAATCGATTAGCACATGTACTTCTTCAAGGTCTTTGATATGTTCTTGATATGTATTGACCCATGGCTTATTCCTTTGATCCTCATGCTTGTTTCCTTGATTCTTCTTCAACTTATGAGCTTGTTCTTCATGATTTAGTTCATGTCATCAACCTTGTCTTCCATAGCTCACGTTTCTTTAATTCTTTGTGAGGCATCTTCATCTCTTTGTTCTTAGCCATTGTCATTCATCAAAACTACTTTGCATACTTACATATGCAACTTCATTCTCCCCCTTTTTGATGATGACAATTGATGTTACATGTTGCTTGTATTCATGTGTTGCAAATTCATCATATTGGCTTCATGGTAATATCCTTTCTTCCTTTAGGAGTCTCTGCCTTATTCTTCATGTTTGTCATTATCAAAACCTGTTTCAACATTTAAACACATATACTTGTTCACAATCCCGATAGACAACCCATATAATTAAATCCGTTCGAATTACAAGAGAGCCAGCCAAGGCTTTAACATATCTATTTACAATATATATATATATATATATATATATATACTATGTGTGCACTTCAACAATCGGAGTGCCATCACTCGGACTTGAGGCCATCTCCTCATTCCCAGTCCGACCTGCATATACTGAAAAATATAGCCACAGTAGGGGTGAGCTTTTACATATTAAATGACAGTTATTGACTCAGATTAATCTTAGAATCCTCAACCATACAATAATATATCTCAATCAGCAAAAATGCACTCTGCCATTCAGTATGAATGCTACGACAACTTCATCCAGTCGGGATTCATGCAATTCAATCAAGACTGAGTAATTCACAACATTCACAATTGCATATTCACAGCCATAACATCACCTTGCACTCGGTGACAGTACCAATGTACATATATTCACTCAGTCGGAATTCACACCAATTATTCGTGGGTATATTAATCATGCTATTCACAATAGCATTTACACAAATATATATCATCACATTGAGCTCATCAACAACATAAGTTTGCACTCAGCAATAGCATCAGTATACATGCATTCATCCACTCGGATATAAGTGTGCACTCGGCATAGCATCAGTATACATGCATTCATCGACATATTCATACAATTCACATTGAGCTCAATGACAATCAAAGTGTGCACACATTCATTTCACCTGGATCCGGTTATTTATTACCAATTTTTATTGTTGCAACATAGGCTCCAAGCCTTTTCTCAGCTCCAAGCTGATTCGGCCGTTTTACTAGTACCAAACCGTTTGCCCTCACATGTAACACAGTCATTCCAAGCGACAACGGAAGTGTTATGGGCAGCCCCGAGTCCAACCCGGTAGGCTTGCCTTGAGTCCAACCATGGTCTTTAAGCGTCCAACGCTTAGTGCACTCGGCACCGCCTCGAGTCCAACCCGAGGTCTTTTATCATATTTAACGCGTATTCATCTGATTGCCGATCGGTATTGAGTGTCCAACGCTATATGCTCCAAGCATTTCCAGTGGCGAATCAGATGCATATGGTCTTATTCATCAGGGGTCCAACGCCAATGCACTCGGCATTGCCTTAAGTCCAACCCAAGGTCTTTCATTATATTCCACTCGTATTCATCTGATTGTCGATTCAATATTAAGCGTCCAACGCTATATGCACTCGGCATTTCCAATGGCGAATCAGATGCATATGGTTTATTCATCAGGCGTCTAACGCCAATGCACTTGGCATTGCCTTGAGTCCAACCCAAGGTCTTTCAATATATTTTCCACACATATGAACTCGGCATTCAATATCAATAACATGTATCCAATGCATTTCATCATTATTATTCATAAACAGGGATCGGCATAGCAGTAACACAATACATGCACTTGGTAATCACATGCACTTGGCAAATCACATGCTTGTTAATATAAGATCCCAAACGGGAATTTAACATAACCGACCCACATCTCATGCACTCGACAATCACAATGCCATCCACTCAGAATTATCATTTACAACAAGCATCACATGCTTTTCATATAATATCCATTCGGAATTAACACAACAATCCCCATCTTATGCACTTAGCATTCACATGTTCAATGACAAGCATCACATGCATTTAAACATAATTACACACGGGGTTCAATATAACAAACTCATGCATTCACTCGGCATCTCATTAAAAGCCAACATTTCCATGCATTCATTCAGCATTCACATGCTTACATCACACATCTCAGGGACGGGACCACCAAACCACTAGACAGATTATAAATATCACAACTATCCGGGCGTTGCATGTACTACAACATATCAATCAATATATTTCAAACATATCACAACATATTTAAGCAAAACCACCCAGAACCCGTCCATAAACCATACATTTGAGATGTAAATTAGCCCCCCTACCTGGAATGAAGATCCCAGTAGCTCCCTGAGCTGGCAGTACCGACCAATCGCCCCTTGGTCACTCGTTCTCAACAGAACGACCCAGCTTCTAGCTGCTTACATAGCACTCTGCTCTCAGCTTTGAAAGAACCAACAACTGCTTCCTCATGAGCAGATCCACCACCAAGACACTCCATGCCAAGCCTCCAAGGCACACGCAGTCCTCTCACTCGGTCCAGTGGAGGATTCCAAAGCTGTTACCACACTCGAACAGCTCAGTCCTTACTAACATGAAGGACCCTATGCCTCCAAGCACCCATCGTTGCTTAGGCAGAATAGGGGAGGAATCTCAGCCTCCAAAACACTCAACACCACATAGATCTCTCTCACACAGCCACGCTGTTCCACTCGGTTCTACTTAGTGTTGA
The DNA here is from genome assembly GCA_037962975.1 of Clitoria ternatea. Lineage (NCBI taxonomy): Eukaryota > Viridiplantae > Streptophyta > Magnoliopsida > Fabales > Fabaceae > Clitoria > Clitoria ternatea. Next base: position 42,505,016 of record CM075669.1, on the reverse strand, counting down.
GTGGAAGAAGAAGATGAAGGAGATGAAGATAAAGGGACAGCAAGAAGAAGAAGCAGAAGCTTCCGAAAACTCAAAAGAGAACGGAGGAGTGGTTCTCCTTGAACCCCAGAGAAATGAGCCAGGAGTGGGTGGAAAATGAGAAGTTGAAGTCCTTATCCCCACTGCCCATCGACAGCTCCACTCCATCAGCCATCACATCCCATCAACCATCACAACACCATTAATTCCGGTCCCACATCATTTAATGTTAATCCCCTCAGCCATTTATCACCATCAGCGTGAATGAAGAGAGAGGGAGGGGACCGAAACCCCTTTTTCACCCACCAAGGGCATATGGGACATTTCCTAGCATTATTATCATTATTATTATTAAATCAATCAATTTTCTTAATCATGTAATTAACCTTAATCGGTAATTAAATTTAACCGGATGTTACATTGTGCACGCTTAAGCTAGGACCAACACGCTTGAGCGTGATTGTTGATTCCACTTTTGCGCTTGAGCGCACGTTATCATGCCCTGAGCGTGACCATGGGTACTTGAAAGAAAAAGTACACGCTTGCAGCTTAGAGTTCCATGCTTTGAGCTTGCCTCATAAACAAGTGCCTCGCCTGAGCTCCCCGACCTTACGCTTGAGCATGATCGGGGCAGAGGAAATTAGAAGCCTTTTATACAAAAATTGTTGCTTGAGCGGATACCAATCACGCTTAAGCGTGATCAACAAAGTGGAACAGAATGAGTTATCGCTCAAGCGTACATTCCTCATGCTTAAGCGTGATAGCTACTGGTGAAATCCACGCTTGATCCTTGTTAACCACGCTTTGAGCGTGATGTATATATAAGTCTCTCGCTTAAGCGCCTCAAGCTTTCGCTTGAGCATGATCAGGCTGAGGTTGTACTGTTTTAACCTCTCACTTAAGCGTGATGATGTGAGCTTGAGCGTGAGTGCCAATATTGAAGACACCTGATGCTGTTTGTTTGGCGCTTGAGCATGATTTAGCACGCTTGAGCGAATATCATACCTGATGCTTTCTATGTGATTTAATTTGGGCGTTGGTACGCCAAGATTTCAGCGTACTTACGCATACCTCAGGTAGTGGGTTCAACATTATAAAACCCCCTCAGTGTACAAACCCTAACTTCTATGCTGGAAATTTTAGTTTTGAAGAGGAAAAGGCACAACTTCTGATTCCTTAGAAAGGTACCATCTTTACACTTCTTTCTTTCAATTCTTAGTTACATAGTTAATGTTTTACTGTTTCACTGTCAAACTTCTTTCATTTTTCATAACCATTCATCTTACATTTTTCGGTTTGCTGTGATTGTTTGGTTTTTGTACTTATTTTCATTTAGGCTTTTTAACCACCATTTTTACCACTCACAATGAGAAGAAGATCACAAAGATTTTTGAAAAAACCTGAAGAAATTGTGGAAGTGGAAAATGTGAAGAAAACCCCAAAAGATAAAGGAAAGGGGGTGGTTACTGTCAATATTTCTGATTCTCCACCACCTAAATCAAGTCAAAGTCTAGGTGAGAGAAATAAATCCCAGGCAGTTGAAAGTTTTGATGAGCATAGGTTTAGAGATTTTAAGGCTGCCCAAGAGTATGAGAAAAAGTTTAAAACCAGAGGGATAATCAGGGACAGAGCTCTGGTTCTTGAGGGAGAAAAATATGCTGACCTCAATGTGCAAGCTGCTATGATTGAAAGGGGATGGCAGTTCTTTAATGAGAACTTAGGTAATGGTTACCAGGAACTCACTAGAGAATTTTATGCCAATCTAAAAACTCATTCTATGGAGGATACGTTTCCTTTTTCTTCCTTATTGAGAGGAGTCACCATTCCTCTAACTGGTAATATTCTAAACAAGCTGTTGAAAGTACCTATACTGGAGGAAGAAGGATATCACTATACATGGAAAGTGGATATTTTTCATAGGGCTGAAAATGAAAATCTTAGGAAAGAAATATTAGAGGAATGCTGTGAACAGGGAGCTGCATATTTGACACGGGTCAATGGTGTACCAAAAAGTGTCAGGAAGAATTGCCTGAATCACCTTCCCTTTTTATGGTGCCACTATGTCCTATCATCCTTGCAACCTGTGCTGCATGCTACTGAGATCACTATTAAGAGGTTGGTATTGATTTATTGCCTAATGAGACATTTGTATGTAAATTTGGGTGAGTTGATATTGGAAGAGATGCTGAAGAACCTTGAAAAGAATCTTCAACTGCCATATTGCTCTGTTATCACCCTGTTGGCCCAAAAGAATCAGGCTATGGTGAATTATACTGAACTAACAAAGGTAAAGCCTGAGAGGATTATGGATAAGCAATGGGTGATAAACCACATTGACAATTTTATGCCTCAAGAGTCCAAGCGTCTAAGGCAACCTCAACCAAAATCTTTTGCACCACCACCTCCAACAGGAGCAAGTCCTTCTTCTGATATTTCCATGATAATGCAGGAACTGTAGGTTATGAAGAAGATGCAACTAGGAACCTATGATCTGGTCCTGAACCATGATCTCATGCTGAGAAAGATTGCCACCAAATTAAATATGGATCATGCTAAAGAAATGGGAGTTCCACCTGACAGAGATTCATGGTTGGCTTCCATTGGATTCTCCATTCCCCCTGATGACACACCTTTTGTGTAACATCCCGATTTAATAATTAATTGCCGAATAAAAATAAATTATTAAAATAATAATTACAAAGTGGGGAAATTATTTATTAATTATAATTAACTTAATTAATTTAACTTAAGGAAATAAAGGCTGATTAGTTGTAACTATGTGCGTGTGACGTGTGTGGGAGCTGCTGCTGTGCACGCTTTCCCACCCCACTTTCCCCCTTCCTTCGTGCATGCATATATATAATTGGTCATTAGGTCTCTTTACCTTTTACTTCCTTCAGATTTCCCTCTGCGACTTCTCTCTTCCACTTCCTTCTTCTCTTTCTTCTTCTTTTCTTCTCCTTCTTCGCTCTTCGTTCTTCTTCTCCTTCCTTCGTCAAGCATGAGGGTGAGGAAGTCGAATTGAGAGTTTCTCTTTCGACGACTCAAGAAAGACACGTTGTTCCTTCCCTGTTCTTCATTCCCTTCGTCGACTTCCCTCCTTCTCCCTCTCCTTTGCTCGAAGCTGCCTGAGTCTCAGTGGAGATCTACACTACGAAGTGCTTTGGGGTGGTTGGAGTGTTCACCAACGTTGTGATGGAGCTGCTCCAGAGGGCGAACTGAGAGCTGGGTGTCTCAGAGGCTCGAATGGCTTCCCCTGTCCTTGCATGCAGATGTACTGAGAGTGACTCAGTGTTCCTCTAGAACAGAGTATCGTGTTGACCGACTGGAAGCTTCATTCCAGGTAGGGGGAGTACCTTATATCTTAAACGCATGGATTATGAATGGGTTCCGGGTGCTAATAGCTTACCGATTCTGTATCTGATTCTGTGATTTGTTTGCATGTGGAGTCTGTGATACCGAATGCATAATGCTTATGAACCAAGAGTTGCATGTTTAGTTCTGTTCATAGATTGCATGCTAGTAGTTATGAGAAGTGTTGAATAGTTGCATGAAAAGAATATGCTAGGGCGCTGTTGATGATTGCCGTGTGACTTATATGCCATGCATGTTATTCTGAGTTAAAATACTGACTGCATAAGAGAAGGTGTTGAATTGATGAATTTGAGGTTATGTAATATCGATTGTATGAGATGCATGTGTTGTCTGAGTCCTGATACTGCCTATACCGATTGCATGGGATGCTTGTGTTGTTGGATTAATTTATTGAATCCTGAGACTGTTTAATACCGATTGCATAAGATGCATGTGCTGTCTGAGTTCTGGTGATGTGCTATACCGATTGCATGAGATGCATGTGCTGTTGAGTTCTGATGATGTATGATGCCGATTGCATGAGATGCATGTATTGCTGTGCATATGAACTCTATGTTGTTTGATGAATCCACGTGTGGCGCATGGGATGCGTTATGCTGGGAGCACGTAGTGTGGGACACTACCATCGGTTAATTAAAAAGTGTGGGACGTTGTGAAATCCTTTGAGTGGGACTCAAGGTAGCCTCTGAGTGGGACTCGGGCTGCCCGTGAACACCTTCGTTGGCGCTGAGAGCATTGGTGTCACCTTGTGGGCAAACGGTTGGGTACCTGTAAAACGGCCAAGCAGCTGGGAGCTGAGTTGATAGCTGAGAGCTATGTATAAAAAGGCTGGGAGCCTACGTTGCAACGTCAAAACCGATTACACACAAATGCGGAACCGAGTGAAATAATCTGTGCATATGTACTGCTGATGTTGATTGGAATTTGATTATGCATGTGATGATGTTAATGAGATGATGAATGTATATAACCGAGTGAATTATTCTGTGTGCATATGCTGTGGATGTAGACTGGAATCTGTTCTATGAATATATATTAATGTTATTGAAATGTTATGTGTGTATAGCCGAGTGAGAACTGTTGGATTCTGATCGGGAATTGTTGAATATGTGCGTTCTGATTCATTGGCATTATAATGTTATTAGTTGTTGTTTTGTTAATGTTATTGAGATGATATGTGCATATGGCCGAGTGATAGCTGGCGGATTCTGATCGGTAAAGGTCTTATGTGTGTCCTGGTTGATTAGTATTGTTCTGACTTAATTTATTGCCATGTTTAATTATGTATATATATTGTTGCATAACTGTGGGACAGAGTCAGTATCTATCATTTAATATTTAAGATGCTCACCCCTACACCATTTTTCAGTGTGTGCAGGACGGACTCGGAAATGATGGTAGGGCCTCAAGTCCGAGTGTGGTGCACTCCGACTGTTGAGTGCTTGTATTGTGTTATTTATTTTCAGTCAGTGTAGTCTTGGCCGGTTCTTATGTAAAACGATGACTAAACATATTTATTTATAAAGATTGATCTGATAAGTATAGATATGGTGTCACTTGTGTGGATCTGTAAATATTGGTAAATGTATAATGTTAAGATAATGAGTATTCCGAGTATATGGTTATATATATATATATGGGTCGGTAGATTGGATTGTGGGCAGGTTTATATCTCTGGGAACGTATATTTATGCATAAGTGCTTTATGTTGACTTGATGCTTCTTGTCGACTGGAATATACTGTTGCCGAGTGAATAACTCTAAGTTAATGAACCCTGAGAGGAATATAGGAGATTTAGATCCGGTTCTGAGTGAGGATTACTGGGTGGCTTTTTCGAGTGAATACGCTTGAGTGATTCTGAGTGAAGGATATAAGTAAACCCGAGTGAGGAAGAGTTTGTATTCCCGAGTGGAAACCTTGAGTGGTTCCCTTTTGAGAGAGGAGTTAGTGTAGTGGTTTAGAGTGGAATGGATTCTAAGTGTATGATAATCCGAGTGAATAATGTAAAATCTGAGTGAGAGAGGATCTGTATTCCGGGTGGTTAAGATTAGACTAAGTCCGAGTGGGGATTGACTTAATGATTTTCCTGAGCGAACAAGATGTCACATGCCGAGTCGACTAGCTATCATTTTCCGAGTGAATGAGTCGTATGATAACTCTGGATCCCGAGTGTCTGAATAGCCGAGTGTAGCTTCTCGCTTCAGCGAATGAAGGATTCGCTCCAGCAAGCGTGGTTTGATGGAAGCCTTTTAGTGGTTTAGCGTAGGCGAATGAGTGCTCGCCCGAGCGAGTGTGCTGTCTCACTCAAGCGGAGTCGGATCTCACTTGAGTGAGTGCACGCTGTTTCTCTTAGGCTCGCTTGAGCGTTGTTGGGTTCCGCTGGGTGGCTATTGCTGGCTTTTATCTTTCCTTGCCTTCCATTTCCCCTTTGCCCGACTTAATTATTTTAGGCAGATTATGTATGTTTTGCTAACTCTAAAATTTGGAAAAATTTCCCTGTTTGGTTTTATTTATTCATCTCATTAGGGTGTTACATTTTGCAGCTGAATTTCCACCTTATCCATAGCAAGATGATGATGAATCTATGAATGAAGAAAGTGAAGAAGAGGATGACTGATCTTTTATTTTGTGTTTATGTTATGTTGCTTCTTTGTAATGACTTTGTTTAAATATTTTCTTGAACAATGTATTTCCTTTTTCAGTTGTAATGGAATTTTATTTTTATATAAGTTGTTTGTTGTTATTTCTTTTCTGAATTGTATTGTTAAATTCATCCATACTATTACTCACCATTCATTACCATTCAGGTAAAAAGGGAAGTATTTTATCCTTTCATCTCATTAATTGATAGATTATGTTAATTAGGTTTAATTTAGAATCCATCTTAATAATTTAAAGTTTGCTGATTCTCAGGCTTTAATTGGATAAATTAATTGATTCGCATTACTTGATTCATGATCCCTATCCATAACTATTTCAATCCTATATTATTTGTATATTCACCATGCTAGTTAGCACTGAGTTTATAATCTTGCATTAAGTTTGGGGACAAGATTGGCTGATTACCTGCTACTGTTAGCTTTTGAGCCTTTATTAATTATTTTTTGAGTGTGCCTGCATTCTTGTTTAGTGAGACAGAATTTGCTTTAGTGCTTGCTAAATGATTATAAGTTGCCAATTGGAAATGATGAAGGCCTTCTTTGTTAATTTAGCCAGGGCCAAATTTAGCCATCCTAATATTATAATTATCCTTTGACCCAATAATTATATTTTGAGCCTGAGACCCTTTCATTCTTATTATGTACCTAACTTTACAAACCTCTTTATCTAAGAAAAACCAATAGAACCATCCCTGGATATTCCACTGATGAATTGCTGAGTCTTACTTATTGCTAGGGACTAGCAAGTTCTAAGTTTGGGGATGAAGAGTGTGCCTAACAGCAAATAAAGGACATACTCTGACCTTAGTTATAGATGAGTACTTTGAGAAATGAAAGGAAGAACAGTAAAAGTAAAAAAAGAAGTGAAAAATCAGCAAAGAAAGAAGGTGCAAAGCACCACAAGAAAAAAAATGGTATTGAAAAAAAAAATTTGAAAAAAAGAAAAGAAAGAAAGAAAGAGTCCAAAGGACTAAAAAAATGAGAGCAAAGCACCACAAGTCATTGAGTCATCCTTCATTTGAAAAATAATGAAAAACAAAAGAGCTAGTTAGTAGAGGAATTTAAGTTAAGATTGAGGCAAGGCATCAGTGGCCACATCCTTTAACCCAACATTGACTAGAAAAACAAAAATAGAGCCTGTAGCCTAAACCCTTACAAGCTTAAAAAGCCCTTACTGATCCAATTGTGCTAGCATTTGTCATGATGTTTAGAACTGTTGCAAGCCTATGTTGATCTAACAATTATACGGGTGATGAGTGCATATTATTTAACCTTTACACTAAGAGAAGAGTGAAACACCAATCCAGTGAGGAAAGTATCACCAACTTGTTTCCCAAAGGAGGTGTGAGTTTTATATATTCAGAATTTGCGAAATAAAAGCATGGATGATATTCAATAATTATGGTATGAACTAAGTTAAGGAAATGATTGATTATTTTGAGTAAGTGTTGTTAATTGATTAATCTGAGTATTTACTTGAGGACCAGCAAGTTTTAAGTTTGGGGATGTGATAAGTCTTGAAAAGACTTAATTATTTCACCTTTATTTTAACATAATCCATTAAATATTGTTTAGTTTCGCTTTGTTATTTAATAAATTGTCAATAATTCTTATTTTATTTATTTATTTCAAAAGTGTTTAATTTATGAAAGAAAATGATTAAAAACAATAATTAGTTAAGGAATTATGTTTATTTATAAATTCACTAACCCATCATACAAACGCTGGACAGCCAGCGTACAAACGCCAGGAAATTATTTGTTTGCATATGCAGGAGCAGTTCACGCTCAAGCTGGAAGGTTGCAAGCTCAAGCGTAAAAAGAAAGAAAGGAAAGCACGACCACGCTCAAGCGAGCAAGCTCACGCTCAAGCGTGACTCCAAAACATCACCCACGCCCAAGCTTCTCCATCACGCTTAAGCGAGAAAGCAATACTGCAGTGCATATTTTGAGCTCGCTCAAGCGAGAGCCCTTCACGCTCAAGCGTGAAGGTGGTTATTTAAAGCTAATGCTTTCCCTCCAAAAGAAGCTCTACACCGTTCCTTTTTCCTGATGTGTTGCTGCTGTATATTAGTAATTTAAGTATTGAGTTGTAATTAATTATTTATTTGTAATTATGTATTTAGTTAGTTAGTTTAAGTATTAATTAAGTCTTCTGTGTAATTAATTAAGATAGTTAGTTAGTTATTTGCCTATATATACTTGTACATACCTTGTGGAACGAAGGAGACGGTAGAATACATAATACGATTCATTTTTCCATTTTCAATCTCTCTCTAATTCTTTTCTCTCTCTAATTTCTCTGATCCATGTCTCTCCACATTCCTTCGTCCGAATCCATTTCGATGGGTTTCTAAACCCCTAGGGTTGGGATTGCGAAGGTTTGCAATGAATTCTTGAAGGTGTATTGAGGAAGTCAACTTCTAAATCAAGAGGAGAACAAGCTGAGAAGTGGATCTACTTTGCTGGATTGACAAATCCAGATCTGATGAAGAAACTCACCAGTGAGGAATCATGGTTGAGGCTTAGGTAACTTCTCGCTTCCTAACTAATTCAGGCCTAGTAATTAGGTGAATAGTTAGGGTTCAACCCCCAATTTCGCATTAGATTTCTCTATTAATTGAACACCTAAGGGATTAGGGTTTAATGCTTAGGAATTAGTGTTATTCACCTAAGGAATTAGGTATTAACCATCTGTGGATTGTCCTCTTGAGTTTGAAGCTTGATTGAACCTTAAATGCATGTTTCTTGATAAAATTGTAAGCTGAAACAATCCTAACCTATCTTCCATTACTCACATTTCATCTTTCATACTGTCTCTGAAAATACAAAAACATTAGAAATATAAAACAACAATAACAGAATGAAATCTATCTGCACTGCGTTGGTTCAGCTTGTATCAGTCTAAGATTGCAGTAATTACCACAATCCCTGTGGGAACGATCAAATATATTACAAATTTAATGATTGGTGCGCTTGCCAAAAGAATAAATCCTCTGCGAGTCATACAATAAGTCAATATTAATTCAAGATTTTCATACCAAGTTAATGACTCGGAGATTTAGCATCAAATAGAAGAGCCATTTGCTATAAACTCCAAAAGTGTCCTGTTTTCCTCTATAACATCAACTAGTCCCAATTCCACTGGTTAGATAAAACATAGCCACTATTTGAATGGCCGTGATTTGCAGTTCCCTAGGACCAGACCAACAAAATGTGATGGCACATCAATCTGTATACATAATTGTATCGTTTTCTGTTGGGCAACATTTTACCAGCACCTACTGTCTGAATTAAGGGGAGCTTTTGCTGTCAGTTATTGACCACTCTTGGTTTTATATTACACCCCCATCACGATTCTATTTTCTTCCAACACAGATGCAACAATTCCTTCTTCTAATGTGACACTACAAAAAGTTGGGAACAGTGAAAGATTGCAAAGAAGGAAGGTTTAATATAAAATATTCATTTACATTCAAATTCATATAATGAGAAATTCTTTTTAGCAAGAGTTTGTTGTTTCCAAAATAAAATAACTGCCCTAAGGTTGTGGTTTAGAAGACACTAAAATTTATCATGTATCATGTGACTGAAACGGCCAGTGTGAAAGCTTGGTGTTTTTTCCATTCTTTATAAAGAGCACAGTCAAAGAATTGTTGAGCATCAATTTCATCAACACAATCTTCAACAATAACTTAAGAGGCAAAGGAGTTCCTATAACAAAAAATGTCACTCTTGTATAGGGACTTTGTTTGTGGTGATCCTAGTTCAATTTTCCTAAAAACTGATCATGGAAAGGAAGAAATATCACACATTTAAGCCTGTCTTATTGCAGAAAAACATACTCAGGAAAATATAGATATGGGGAATTCAAACTTTAGAATAAGTATTCTACAAAGACTATAATTATATATCTCTCTTCCATATTCTTGTACAAATTCAACCTATATTAATATAGCTTAATTGGAAAAAAAATTAGTAAGTACTCTTCTTTCTTAAAACCAATTGAAACTTTAGTGTAATCAAACATGAATTTTATTCTCTTAAACCTCAACATGATCCATATGAGTGTAAATTGCTTCGATATATAAACAGACCCATCACATATAATAACAATTAGAGTATGCAACAGGCAGAGCATAAATCATATTATTCATCTGATTTTAATTTAAACAAGAAGTCACCATTTAATTCTTATGCAAAGTTGAGCGTATTAAAAAATGAGACTCTAAAAAAATAGCGAAGGGAAAGAAGAGACCTGATTTTGTCCACCCAAAGCGCTAGCAATAATAGTTATGGAAAGATCTTGGATAATGTGAGGAAGTGTCTTCAAGCTATTTCTACAACGGCGGTAGCAGAGAACCAAAATCGAGCGATTGAGTAAGTGATTGGAAAAAAAGTGGAAATGAAGACAAGGGAAAAGGTAGCTACCTCACAACGACTCCAAACGGCTAAACAAATTACAAAGATGGGAGATCTCGATAATATTGGAAGGTACTGATGGTTTGAGAGTTAAAAGAGAAAAGTCTATAACAGAGCCGTGCAATATCTAATAGAGTCTGTGATGAGGAGAGTTTGATAGGCGCGGTGATGTTCTTGGCCATAGAAGCATGGGGAACGACAAAGAGATCAAAGAAGAAGAACCACATAATGAAATTCAGCGAAAATAAAAGAGGGAAAGCTCTGACGGAGTCAGACGGAGGCACTTCAAAGTCGTGATTTGGAGGCTGTGGTGGGGTCTTTGTGAAGGAAAATAGAAGAGGGAAGGCTCCAAGGGTTTCCACAACCTCCTCAATGCTTCAGAAATAGGAAAGTTTAAGAAGAGGAAAGGTTGAGGTTTTGGTGACACTGGAGAGGAAGATAGCAGGGTCAGAGGAACGATCAAGGCAGTATTGGATAGAGAGGAAATGAAAATAGAAGAGGGTGGGAGGAATGACGAATTAAGTATTACAAATGGTGTGGTAATCTTTCAGAGACGACTTTGAGGTTCTGAGACAGCTTTGAAGACTCAAGAGGGTTTAGGTGTGGAGTCTTTGTGAGATGGGGAAATTTTAGAAGATGAAATGGTAAAGAAAAAGGAAGGGGTTAACTTGTAATTTTAAAAAGTTAGAATTATTAAAATATATAAAATATTATGTGTATATATGTTCCATATGTCTGTTAATGAAATGGATAGCATGTTAAGGGTTCCAAAACCCCTTATTTCTGAATGGTTCAGTAGAAACACTCTAACAAAAAAGGGGAAGTTTAAAATTTGAATTAAAAATGAAACAGATTTTGCCAAATTCAATTTTTTACTAGATAAAGGGAATCAAATTTCTTTTTTTAAAAAATGATTCATGCATTCAATTTTTAAAATATATATATATATATTGGGCATACGCTAAAAAAGGAAAAGGATCAAGGGCTTATTTTATATAATGATAAAGAAGATAGGGGAATTTATTATTATATATCTAATATACGCTAATCACGCTGAAAAAGAAAAAGGGAATCACGGTTGTTAATATATATATATATATTATATAGAGTCATAGGAAAAAAGGAAAAAAGGGTTGTTAAAAAATTTATATCTATATATATAATTATGGGATCGGGGGCTTATGGGATCCTTATATTATATATATAACTAACGTGAACCAGAAGAGGTAAGAGAATATGCGATACATGCACGCCACTTGAGAAAAAAAAGAAAGCAAGGCCATATAGTTCACGTTGTGAGAAATAGAGAGCAAGGCTTATATAGAGAGAATTCACGTAGAGGGGGGGTTGAATCAAAGGAAAGGGGATGTTATCTTAGCACCACAGGTACATCAAGAAAGCAAAAAGGAATAATAAGGGGCCATGATATAAAAGAGAAAACAAAATACCATGAGGTATTTTTTCTTTTTTCCTTTAAATCCCTATTGTGATTGTCTATGATTCTCGTCTCCTAGTTAATTATAATATGCATGATAAAATGTATGGAGTCCTTTCGCATCTAAGAAGATTTAATACTTAGTAAGATAAAATTTCTTTTGATGTTCGTTACTAACAAGTTCAAAGTATCACTTTCGTAAGATTAAAAAAAACATTGATATTAACATGTAACGATAGTTAAAATCTTTATATTAGAGATTAATTTGGACGAGATGTCCTGTAATCTATGTTTTTAATTTTTTTAATATTTCAAAATTAATTTAGACCATAAAGTATTTTAATGATGTTAATATGTAACAAAAATTAAGATATTTATCCTAGAGATTAATTTGGACAAGACATCCTGTTGATCTAAGTTTTAAAATATTATAAATTTCTTTATTTCAAAATTCATTTAGACCATTAAGTTTTTCTGAAAAAATAAAATAAATAAACCTAAAGTTCCCTTTCTTAAAAAATATATACAATGTTTGAGATCAATTTGGACAAGATGTTCTATTGATTAACGTTTCCTAAATCTCAATGTTTTAAACTTTTTACATTTTTAAAATAATAAAAAAAGAACCACCTAACCTTGATTTCCCCTCTCGCTTGGGGAATGTGTAGGAACGGGAGCAATTAATCTTGCCAGGCCCAAATTTTACAAATAAATATATCTCATTATCTCATAAATTAAATTATAACACAATTTAACAATGACTCGATTAATTTGGATGAGACGTCCTGTTAATCACAAAAAATATATCTTTAATTGTTAAATAAACAATAAATCCATAGGGCATCTCTAGAAGGTTCAAATTTCAAATTATTAGGATTATTCCAAACTTAAATAGTTTTGGGTACGGACAGTGTAGGGTGCTAATACCTTCCTCACCTATAATCAGACTCTCGAACTTAAAATCCCAATTTAGGATCACTACCTGTACATTAGGGTTTTTCTGACGTTTTACCTTAAAAATATTGGTGGCGACTCCACGGTATCCGGAAGGAATTTGGGAACCTAATTTTCTTTTTACAGTCTACCTCCCGCCATAATCCTGGTCACGACAGACTGCCCAAAAGAAAAGACCTTATCACTAGGTGACAACACAATTAGTGCCACATCAACACCACAAAAGGTACAAAGCTCTGTTGCCTTTTTGAAAAGGCCATTGCGACACTAGGAGAAACTCACTTGGAGGTTAGTGTCATTTGTTATTTTCTTTATCTCGATCTTTCTTCTTCCATGACTTTTCTTAGCACTCTCCATGCCTCAATGAAATAACTAAAAGAAAAGTTATGAATAATAAAATATTATATGGCTAGGCTATGATACAAAAATCTTGCACATAGAAAATAAGAGTGTAAAGGGCTAAATTTGTAGACATAAGGCAAAGTGTTAATACTCAAATTAATTCAGTACATTGGGACTTATACATGAACCACCTTTTCATTGAGGATTCTTAAAATCATTTTACATGTGTATACGATAGAAAATTCTTAAAATTATATGAACATTAAACAAATAAAATAACACAAACTAAATGTATCTCTAAAAAGAAATTATTTAGGTTCATTTTTAAGATTATTTTTTTTGCAATTACTATAAATATTTTCATTTTAGTAATATCCTTAAATGTTAAGTTGTTTTAACGGTGAAATATACATTAATTAATTGAACCACCTATTGTATTTCTTTTTTTGTTTTTCTAGGAATCAAATTTTGTATTACACTCTTATTTATATTATGTTAACAATTCATTTTTTCAGTTAGATTATCCAAATTGAACTATTTTTTCTTAAATTTTATAGAAAATATAGAATAAGGTTATGCTTGTGAATGTGTATGCAAGAAAGAAACAATTATCATTTATCTAAAAGATGGTGTATTAATTAAGGAAATAACATAATGTGCTTCCTTTTACAAGCAGTTCTTTTATAATGAATTTCCTATCATATACACGTATAAAGAGATTTTAAGAATCCTCAATGAAAAGGTGGTTCATGTATATGTCCCAATGTATTGAATTAATTTGAGTATTAACACTTTGTTAGTTGCCTATAAATTTGGCCTTTTACACTCTCACTTTCTATATGCCAGATTTTTGTATCATAGACTAGCCCTCTAATATTTTATCTTTCATAAGTTTTCTTTAAGTTATTTCATTGAGGCATGGAGAGTGCTAAACAAAGTCGTGAAGGAGAAAGATCGAGATGAAGAAAATAACAAATGACACCAACCTCCAAGTGACTTTCTCTAAGCGTCGCAATGGCCTTTTCAAAAAGGCAAGTGAGCTTTGTACCCTTTGTAGTGTAGATGTGGCACTAATTGTGTTGTCACCTAGTGATAAGGTCTCTTTCTTTGGGCTATCTGTTGTGACCGGGATCGTAGCGGGAGGTCGGCCGTAAAAATAAAATTAGGCTCTCAAATTCCTTTCGAATACTGTGGAGTCGCCACCAATGTTTTTAAGGTAAAACATCAGAAAAACCCTAACATAAAGATACTGGTCCTAAATTGAGATTTTAAGTTTGAGAGTTTGATTATAGCTAGGGAAGGTATTAGTACCCCACACTGTCCATTTTCAAGTGTTACCCTAAATTGTTTATGTTTTGAATAATCCTAATAATTTGAAATTTGAACCTCTTAGAGATGCCCTATGGATTTATTGTCAATTTAACAATTAAAGTTATATTTTTTGTGATTAACAGGACGTCTTGTGCAAATTAATCGGGTCATTGTTAAATTATATTATAATTTAATTTCTGAGATAATGAGATATATTTATTTTTAAAATTTGGGCCTGGCAGGATTAATTGCTCTCGCTCCTACGTATTCTCCAAGCGTGAGGGGAAATCAGGGTCACGTAGTTCTTTGTTTTATTTTAAAAAATGTAAAATAAGTTAAAAACATCGAGATTTTAGGAAAATTTTAATCAACAGGACGTCATGTGGAAATTGATTTCAAGTATTGTATATAAAAAGGAACCTTGGGTTTATTAATTTTATTAATTTTTAGGGAGAAACTTAATTATCTAAATTAATTTAAAAATAAAAATTTATGTTACTTGAAGAGCTGGATCAACAAGACGTCTCATCCAAATTGATTCTTAATATAAATATTTAAATTTTTTTACACATCAATATTATTAAAATATTTTATGGTCTAAGTTAATTTAAAAAAAATAAAATCTAGATTAACAGGACATTCCATCCAAATAAATCCTTAACATAAAGATTTTATTTTTTTACATATTGTCGTTACTAAAATATTTTAAAAGACATAAATTAACAAGACTTCCCGTCCAAATTAATCCCTAACATAAAGATTTTATCTTGTTACATGTCAACATTACTAAAAATATTTTTATAGTTTAAAAAAATTAAAACATGGATTAAGAGGACGTCTCGTCCAAATTAATCCCTAACATTACTCCAACTTGGTTTGTTATAACACATCAAAGGGTACTCAATGCTACTCATTATTAGATTTTTCTAGATGGGAAAGGACTTCACATATTCAATCATGTATATTATTTCATTACAATTCACTAGGAAATAAGGATCAAGACGGTTAATAGAATAAAAACTTTTTTCTTTTCAATTTATATGAATGTATATATATATATATAACAGTTGTACGTTTCTAATGTGTGTGTGTGTATATATATATATATATAATATAAATCGTGATTCATCTTTTTCCATCAGTGGCGTGAACCTAGCATATATATCTCCCTTTTTTTATTAGCCTATTTTATATAAATATAATAATAATAATAATAATAATAATAATAATAATAATCTAATTTTCATTTTCTTCTTCTGTGTGACCACTATACATATAACATCTTCATCTTTCTATTTTGCATGCTTTATCTTATAACAGTTCTGATTTTCAGAGTAAAAGCCCAGGCTCTCAGGACCCTTAGAATGCTCTATTATGTCTTCTAAGGAGAGTTAAGGCTTTGGCCTGATCCCTAAATTACCCTAAGTATGAGGGAAGGAGACCTCGAGAGAGTGTGAATAATGAGCAATCTGGTTCAATAAGATAAGTGAGTGATAATAGCAATGCTTAATGATGCTGTTTAGTTAGAAATAGTCTATCAATTTAGTAGTAATTAATATGAGATAATAATCTTGTTTGATTTGGTATTGAACTATTAACAAGGTTGATATCTCCTTGTTAATGATGTTTGATTTGGTTAAATGATGATTAATAGATAATGTTAAATTTTAGTAATTAATATCTAATTTCAGTCAACAATCATTCATTGATTTATAATAATAGTTATTGAAAATATTTCATTACTTAAATTTCAGGTTTGATTTTTAAATACTAAATATCTATTTATTTATTAAACTCAAAATTTCATAATATAATAATTATCCCTTCAACGAATATAGTGATGATTATTTTATTCTAATTCGGTGTCAATTGGTTAATAATTTTTATCATTAATGATTCTATTAATTAATTTATATGAAATAAAATAATTAAACATTATTCATTTTGATGTCTAATATTGTTAATGATGAATTCAAAAATATAAAAGTTCAATTATAATGATGTTTAGTTAAAATTTATTTAGTTGTTTATTAATATTTAATGATAAATATCGTCTGGTTCTTTAAAATTAAACTGTGTGACACAGCCAGAGGTCAGACTCCGACCGTTTGGCATGAGACTAGTGGTCCTATAGGGAGACAAGTCCTGTTAGGAATCTCTTATGGTAAATTGAGGATGACTGACTCGGTTTAATTAGTCCGATCAGAACCTCCACGTCTCCTATGTTTTATCATGCATATACCTCGGGATATCTGATTCCGGCACAGTCAGTCACTCGTTTCAGCATTTAAGGAACTTTTCTTGAAGGGGCCGAAGCTTGATTTGGACTCTATCCATCTCGTTTTCCCATAAATTGATTTCCTCATAATTAATCTTAAAACTCGACCCCAGCACCATAAGTGTTTTGGGCTTAACTTTCTCATACTATCTTAGAATTGAGTGATTTTAGTCTTGATCTTTTCATTTTGAAAATATCTATAACCTTTATTTCTATTCTTGAACTCTGATTCTCACTCTGTCACCCCCTAAATTAAGGATTAAGCATGTCCACCCTAAAATTTCATCGTTTGAACATTTTATCCTGCGCATGGTTCATTCAAAATCCAATGTCAAAATCACCGTAATAAAATTATATACATCTTCTATGAATACATTGAGAGCTAAATCCCTTTAGATTAATACAGTTTTATGAATCTTCACTGACCCCTGATTGTCTCGTCACTATACTGGCAACTTCCAGAAAAATTCACACATCTTCCTTGTTCAGTACTAGAATCGCTTCATTATTTTTTTTCTATAGATCCATATTGAAGAACCCTACAAATTTCATGAAGGACATGAAAGAAAATTCTCAAAGTATAAATAATGGTGAATTTATTTTTGTAGCCCTAGCTGATTCAGGAGCTTCGGGAGCACCTTATCTTAATTCAGGCATATCTTGGGATGCTGACCTTGCATCTTCACAAATGATATATCAACTTAAATGGAAAAATAAGATCTACAAACTTCATGTTGACCATATTTTGAGATTCCTATCTCACAAATTTATTCCTATTTATTTTTTACCTCTTTCGTTTCTAGTTCCTAAAAATTCTGCATTCCTTAATTTGTTGCGTAACAAGTTAATTTCTTGGCCACCCATTTCCGACCACCACACCACCTCATGCCATCCACCATGAATGGTTTCATCCTTTGGTTTTTCCCCTTTACTCAACCTCCTACCCCCCAACTGCACCAATCACAATTCATACAATTAATCTACCTATCCCATCATATTAACTCACATCCATTCATTAAACTCTCTTCCTCACTCACGGTAGCATTCAACTTCCATAATCCTCTCCCTTCATTCTTCATTTATCAACCCCAAGCTATCCTAAGTTCCAGCCATCATCACTTTAAATTAATTCCCCATTCTTCTTTTCAAATTTATGGCACCAACCACTCTAAACACCATCATCAATCCTTTAACAAAAATCAAACTCCTCCCTCTCCCTCTTATGAACAGTGAGCTCTCCTTCCATCTAGACTTCATTTCACTCATTTTATCATTAAGGTGTAAGGTTCCAACAACTATACCTCCTGGCTTCATCACCCCTTGGCCGTAAGTTCTTCTTGCCAAGGTAAGGTGAAACCCTTAATTTTCAGATCTTGAAATTTTGCATCTTTCTTCCACTTAATTTTTCAACCACCATGCATGCATTTTGTCCTCTCTATTTTCTACTTTTAACCCCAGAATTGTGACCTCCTTTGTCCAATCTTGTGTGCATGTTGTTTTTTTAAGGATCGGGAACTATCGATAACGGTCGGTAAATAATTCAGAGCGTTAGGAGAAATTTTGACAAGTCCACCCTTCCTCTTCCTTCAAGACCAAAATTGCCCAATAAGGTAAGAGGAGTTCTGCTTCATTTGATTATGTTTTAAATTACTCTATAATATTGCTCTAGTATTCGAGATTAATCATTTTAAGTTTCGTTGCGATCCAATAGCTAGATCTCAAACCACGCGATTTTTCATGACCGATGGTTAAAATTATTATATTTTAAGTTAGTAAGAGTTTTTATAAATCTCATAAAGCATGCCTTGATATTTGTGTACCCAGAAGAAATTTTACCACAATCGGAGCTGTGACGAAGAAATTAGAAATTTTAAAGTTTAGTCGGGCTCAGTCATATTCGATTTGGTTGTAATATTTAATTATAAATTTTGATGTATTATTATGTAATTTGTGGCAATTTTCCCGGTAAGCCTCGCTAATAAGAATAGATTTATCGCTAAGCATCCCCGGAGCCGTTTTGAGAAAAGTACACATTTCGAGAAATTTCACCGATTGGGATGAGCAGGACACTTTATTTTATTTTATTGGATTTTGCAAAAAACTATTTTCATTTCAAGAGCTTATTATAAGTTATTAAAATTTTTAAGAATTTGATCCGGATAAAATAAAGAATCAAATAAAATGAAGATAACTTAAGAATTTATGGTAAGAAATAATATGAGTCTGGAAAAGTAGAAATAACATTTGCAGCAAGACACTCTTGTAGCGATAGACCTTCAGCCATGATAGGTTAACTAATGACTTTAAATCTGCAAGAAGATCTTTTTCAGTAGCATCCCAATCCAACCAACTTATATTCCCTTTGTAATAAATTTACAGGGATTAGATACCTCCACTTCAATTCCAAGAACCGCCTATCAAAAGGATAAAGATGAAGATCAAAGATCTATCCAATCTCCAACATATTCCTCTCTTAATGATAATTATGATGTTATCTGAATTTTACATTGATAAAGAAATGTTAAGAAAGCAGTTTTACTCGGAGGAATGGAAACCTTAAAGAGAGTGGTTTTTTCAACACTACCAACGAAAGGAAAGGAAAGTATCCAAGAAGAATTCTATGAGTTTCTCAACAAAGTTGAGATAAATGTCCTATTTTTTGACTAGTTTCATGCTTACACAGTCAAAAAAGAAATAGACTACCCTTTCAAACTAAGTTAGTTAGCCCTAACTCAACAAATGTTATTGTAACACCTTATTATTTGCAACTAATGATTCCAAAAATATGAGAAAATTTTTTTCACAAAAACAGTCACGTAACATTTGATATAGAAGGGAACAGGCAAGGGGGGAAACGAGGAGCATTCACGCGCATATAGCGACCTACAGAGAAGCTAAAACTGGGGCCGGCTCAATGGGTTTATCGCAACGCACCAGCACCAGGCCGGATAACACAACACCGTTTGTTCGCTTAGACGGGGTCTGACACCGTCCAGGCGGAGTATGGTAATACGGCAGCGGATAGAGGAGATTTCACAAGGAGGCTTCCCTTCGAGTAACACTGGTCACTCAACAGGAGGAAATAGATAAAGGGAAGATGTTAATACATTCACACGCGTAGCATTCGGTGGAAGGGCGGAGTTCGAATCATCTACCTGGCTAGGCGGGGTATATTTATCCTGGGCGGAATCCAGGGCGAAGGTGACCCGCTCAACCTTTGTCTCACACCGCCTAAACGAGGTCAGTACAACGCCTCTTCAACACAACACAAGGTAATACCTCAATCGGATACGAACAAGGGTTCAGTAGGTAAATCCTCACACTCGCACTTCACTCAGGAAAAACGGGAAGTTACAGGGTACATTTGCGGTAGTAGATTGTGGAGGAAGGAGGGGTCTGAACCTATTCCGCCCAACTCAACTAATTATGACAACGCTTGGGCGAACTCAACCACAACGCCCAAATCAGGGGTCAACACCGGGGTCTGGATTACGTTAGCATCACAACGGATAGGAAAGATAATTGAACGGTGTCCCATTCTAACAACTACATCGCTCCAGCGCGAGTCCTCTCGCTTGGGCGAAATGCTCCCATACTTCGGGCGGGGTACGACGCCGCCCAACGTATCCGACATAAATTTTCCTAAGACAATTCTCGATTCACTCAGACTTGGCTATAACCTACTCAATCATACTGTCCCTGCGTATCCATTAAAGCATAATTATGAAACAAGGCAGCACATAGCATCACACACACCAAAACCATACATCCATATGTACATAAGAGTGTATGTTAATATTTACAACACAAAATCGGATTTCTCCTTGTCCATAAAATTCTATTCATCCCAAAACATTAACATCCGGTATGAACCAGTCAGGGCTTAATCTAACAACGCCTTAATTAAGCCTTCCAAATGCATCAGCACTCCGCCCAGCATTCCAGCTCTGCTTCTGATCCTCTTCTCGAGAGACATTCACTGAAAATGGCCACTGCAGGGGTGAGCTTTTACATGTAAAATGATACTCACAGACTCGGTATCAGTGTTAGTACACGCTCCTGTTATCATTCCACCTTTCTCAAGTAACCAAGTTCTTATAGTTCAAACAACATTCATGACACACATAATACACAGAGTTTATTCCACATCCATATATATATATTCATGCATTCAAAATCATACACATATACATACATAAATTTATACACCACCACAATCGGCCTTATTTCTATATGCATGCCTGCGGATCCGACTCGGGTAAAGACTCTCAGTTACGGTCCCCTTTTCTTCTGGCCCCTCGTCCCTCAGCTCTTACCAGGTGGCACCGGCCTCCCCACGGCGTCTCGAGACTCTCTTCTCTAGCTCCAACGGCTACCACGAGCACTATTGGGATCTAGCCAGGGTTGGTAACTGGAAGTCGTTTCCCTTGGGGTTCTTGACCTCCTATGGGTCGCCCCACTCTCACTCATGCAACTAACACATTCATTAATACACATCATCGCGCCACGAACACCTTCACCGTAGTCATTAAGCAAAACGGATTTCCCCACACTACCCGTAATCATTCAGTCAATCACACCAGCGCATGTTACAATCGGTCATCAGATTAACAACAGTGAGCAATCCATTTAAGAGCATGCACATACATATTTTTCATAGTGACAAGAAAATAGATCCATGCATATCATTCATCATTATCATCCACTAACAGGCTACACCATCGCCACGAAGATCACTATCAGAATCTTAAATCATGCATCAGTTTTAATAATTATGAATACATGCACACATACACACACCCACACTCAGCAGTATGTTCATCCGGTACCGTTCTTAGACCATGCATTCGACATGCAAGCGCCCCCTACCTTAGAAGAACCTCAGAAACCTTTCTGTTCTTGCTGTTGGGTCCGATGTATTTCTCCTGGTTCGTTCGGTCTTCCTTGGCTTTGTCGTATCCTGCGCCTGATTCTGGGATGGAGTGTAGTCCGTTCGTCAGTACTGCAACCAAGGTCTCCAGGAGCGAAGAGTGAGAGAAGAGAAGAAAGATGGAGACGAAGAGAGGAAGTAGAGGATGAAGTGACGGAGGAGGGAGTCTGAAGAAATAGTAAGTGTGTTCATCCCCAAAGGCTCACGTTATATATATATATATATATATATATATATATACATGCGCACAGTAAGAGAAGAGTGGGATGGGAGAGTGTGTGCCCAGCAGCCACGTGCACTCCACCCCATCCCCTGACCATCACCATTTTCATATTTTAATGGCTTAAATCTACTTAGTTAAATACAATTAACAGTTATTTTCCATTGAGATCAAGTCTTAATGGTTTATTCTTCATTCGGCATTTAGTTTCAAAACTGGGATGTTACAGTTCTCCCCCACTGAAAAAGAATTTCGTCCCCGAAATTCAGTCGGTACTTACCTAGGTAAACAACTCGGGGTACTGCTGTCGCATGGTGTCTTCGCGTTCCCACGTGCAGGAGGTGGTCTTGCCTTGCTGCCACTCCACCTTAACCAGCCTTACGTTCTTGTTTCTTAAGCGTTTTACCGATCGGTCCAAGATTCCAATCGGTGTAATCACAGTAGTTAGGTCTTCCTTGATCTCTACCTCGTCGTCAGGCATCGTGTGGCTGGGGTCATGCAAATACTTCCTTAGTTGAGACACGTGAAATACGTTGTGCAATCGGGACAAGTGAGTTGGTAATGCGAGGCGGTATGCTACGGGGCCGATCCGTTCTAACACCTCGTAAGGTCCAATGTATCGAGGGCTTAACTTCCCACTTTTTAAGGCTCGTCCAACTCCTTTACTCGGAGAGGTTCTCAGAAACACTCGATCTCCGACTGAAAATTCCAATGGCTTGATGCGCTTGTCATGGTAGCTCTTCTGCCTGTCTTGTGATGCTTTCATCTTCTCCCTTATCACTCGGATCTGTTCTGTGGTTTGCTTCATGATGTCTGGTCCCAATAGTAGACTTTCACCCGCTTTCGACCAGCAGAGTGGGGTTCGGCATCTACGCCCATATAATGCCTCGTAAGGTGCCATGCCAATGCTGTGATGATGGCTGTTGTTGTACGTAAACTCGATCAAGGGAAGGTACTGCTCCCAGTCCCCACCGTACTCTAACACACACGCTCTCAATAAATCTTCTAGACTCTGAATTGTTCGCTCGGATTGTCCATCCGATTGGGGGTGGTAGGCAGAACTAAGCCAAAGCTTCGTCCCCAATTCTTGATGCATGCTGGTCCAAAATCTGGACGTAAACCTAGGGTCCCTATCCGATACGATGGAAGTAGGTATGCCATGCAGTCGGATAACTTCTTGAATGTAGATCCGAGCCAACTTATGCAATGGGTACCTCATATTTACAGGTAAGAAGTGTGCACTCTTCGTCAATCGGTCAACAATGACCCAAATTGCATCATGGCCCGCTCGGTTTTTGGGTAATCCCATGATAAAATCCATCGCAATTGAGTCCCATTTCCACACGAGGATCTCTAGAGGCTGCATTGCACCGTATGGTTTTTGGTGCTCTACCTTCGATTTCTGACAAGTGATACACCGGGCCACGTACTCCGCCACATCCTTCTTTAGTCCGGGCCACCAGAACTGTCTCCTCAAGTCGTGATACATTTTCATGGTTCCTGGGTGAATGCTGAGTAGGCTTTTGTGGGCTTCGTCAAGCACCATTCTTCTCAATCTTCCTTCACTCGGTATGTATATTCTGTCTCTCACCCGGAAGATCCCATCCGACCCCTCTGCCAATGATAAGTCCTTTCCTTTGGCCTGAATTTCCTTCATTTCAGCTAGGTAAGAGTCCGCCTGTTACTGTTCGTACACGGATTTTAAGAATTCATTGGCAATCCTCAACGTACCGATTGTCATCTTCTGAGAGGAAGGGGTGTCAACATGCAAGTTCATGTCTCGGAACCGCTCCAACAACTCAACTTCTTTTGCCATCATGGCTGCTATGTGGAGGGATTTCTGACTCAATGCGTCGGCCACGACGTTTGCCTTACCTGGGTGGTATTTTAACTCAAAATCGTAGTCCTTTAAAAACTCAATCCATCTCCTCTGCCTCATGTTCAGCTCCTTTTGGTCGAATAGGTATTTGAGGCTCTTATGATCGCTGT
Organism: Clitoria ternatea; assembly: GCA_037962975.1. Taxonomy (NCBI): domain Eukaryota; kingdom Viridiplantae; phylum Streptophyta; class Magnoliopsida; order Fabales; family Fabaceae; genus Clitoria; species Clitoria ternatea. The sequence continues at coordinate 42,481,082 of CM075669.1, read as the reverse complement.
ACACTTCAAATTTGGACCCGTACAAGTAATGCCTCCAGATTTTCAATGCAAAGACTACTGCTGCCAGCTCCAAGTCATGGGTCGGATAATGCTGCTCGTGGGGTCTCAATTGTCGAGAGGCATATGCTATCACTCGATCTTTCTGCATGAGTACACACCCTAATCCGAGTCCTGACGCGTCACAATAGACCACGAAGCTTTCTCGTAACTCAGGTAATGCCAACACCGGAGCAGTTGTCAACTTATTCTTCAGCTCTTGGAAGCTGTTCTCGCACTCCGGACTCCACACGAAGGGAACATTTTTCCAAGTCAATTTAGTCAGGGGTAATGCCAATTTAGAAAAACCTTCGATGAACCTCCTATAATAACCTGCCAAGCCCATAAAACTTCTTATTTCCGAGACCGATCTGGGCCTCTCCCATGCTATTACAGCAGCTACCTTCGCAGGATCCACCGAGACGCCTCGCCCGGAGATCACATGCCCGAGGAAGTGGATCTCATCCATCCAGAATTCGCACTTCGAGAGCTTTGCAAACAATTGTTTCTCCTTCAATACTTGGAGTACCGTTCTGAGATGTCCTTCATGCTCCTCAGATGTCTTAGAATAAACTAGAATATCATCGATGAAGACAACAACAAACCGATCTAAGAAGGAGTGGAATATGTTGTTCATGTAATTCATGAAAACAGCAGGGGCGTTTGTCACACCGAACGGCATCACTACATACTCGTAGTGACCATACCGAGTCCTAAAGGCAGTTTTAGGAATGTCCGAGTCCTTCACTCGGATTTGATGATATCCCGATCGTAAGTCGATTTTCGAGAAGACTGAGGCTCCACGCAGCTGGTCAATTAAATCATCAATTCTAGGCAGTGGGTATCGATTCTTGATTGTGAGCTTGTTAAGCTGTCGATAATCTATACAAAGTCTCATGCTGCCATCCTTCTTCTTAACAAGTAGCACAGGTGCGCCCCATGGTGACACGCTTGGTCTAATGAACTGCTTCTCAAGTAACTCATCCACTTGTTTCTTTAACTCTGCCAATTCAGTTGAGGACATTCTGTAGGGTGCACTGGAGACCGGTTCGGCTCTAGGGATCAAGTCTATAGAGAATTCAACTTCTCTATTGGGAGGCACACTCGGAACGTCTTCTGGGAATACTTCTGGGAATTCGCAGACAACCGGAATTTCGTTCACTAGGGTCTCACTCTCATCTTTGGTTAGACAAAGCATCATAAATAGTTGGGTTATACCTAGTGCCGTGTCATCTTCAGTGGGTTGTTTTGGGAAAACTATCTCTCGGTTTCTACAATCTACTAATACCTTATTGGCTGAAAGCCAATCTATTCCGAGTACGATGTCAAGACCCTTTAAGGGCATGCAAATCAGATCGAAGGTGAAACTCCGATCATACAACTCAAATGCTACATTTTTACATATTGACGATGTGAACACACTAGCGCCAGTAGGGCTGGCCACTTCCAAAGTCCGATCCATAGACACAGTTGGTAACTTTAACCGTTCCACGCACTCATCAGCTATAAAAGAATGGGTAGCCCCCGAATCGAAAACAACATTAAGCATATTCATTCCAAGTGAGCACTTACATTGTACTAAGTCGTTTGTTGGTGCAACATCTTCTGCATTAATGGTGTAGATCCTTCCTGCTGCTGGCGGACCGGTATTCCTCCCTCGGCTGTTCGGAGCACGCATCATATTTCCTCTGGTTCCGTTGCCTCTGCCACCAGGTCGTTGGTTATCATTCACTCGGGTTCTATCTTGAGATCCTCCTTGACGTACATTGGCGTTTGCCTGGCGGAGTTGGGGGCAGTTAGGACGAACGTGTCCCTTCTCTCCGCAGTGGTAGCATTTAACATTTGTATCATTGTAATCCTTAGCAAAGTGGTCACCGCCGCATTTAAAGCATCCGCCATATCTTGGTCGTCCACTCATTTGTCTCCCTCGGTCACCATGATTCTGATGTTTAGTGAAGGGTTCATTCCTCCTCACGTTTCCTGGCCTCTTGAAACGTGATTGCTGAGGCCTCAGGTGCTGGTTGGCTCTACTGCACTGGCCCGAATGGGCCCTGTCATCCTTTTTAAATATTCTACATTTGTTCACTAATGCAGGGAAACTCCGGATTTCATGGTATCTGCAGGCCCTCTTGATATCCGATCTCAATCCGTTCTCAAACTTAAGACACTTGGAGTTCTCCGTTCCTGGCTGCTGGAAGGGTGGATAGAATAGGCACAATTCCTCGAATCTGGTCGCGTATTCTTCCACAGTCATGGAGCCCTGTTTTAACTCCATAAACTCCAGCTCTTTCTGACTCCTCACTGTGTCGGGAAAGTATTTGTCTAAGAAGCAGGCCTTGAAATCGTTCCACGTCAATTGATTATCATCTTCAGGGAATCGGCTTCTGGCTATTTTCCACCAATTCTCCGCTTCATCTCGTAGAATATACACTGCGCACTCCACCTTCTGGGCTTCGGTACAGCGAAGACCCCTAAAAATTCTCTCTAATTCCTGAGTCCACTTGAACGCCGCCTCAGGGTTCCGTCCTCCTAAGAATTCACTCGGCTTCCTTTTTAAGAAGCGGTCCAGCACATGGCCATCCTCAGGTCGAGTCTGGCCTTGCCTTTCAAACACATCCGCAAAGCGTTGGAATGCTGTGGCTATAGCCTCCATACTTTGACGATGCGCCATTCCTTATCCTTAAATTGACATTTAAGGATAAGTATACGGAGCCACTTACTACCGATCTAGTTATTAGTCCAACAATTAATAGCTTAGCACATTATATCAATCGCCTAGGTCATACACACAATCGGACCAGGGGAAAACAACCCCTTGTCCTCAAGTCAATCATCAATCAAGTTCAACTAGCATCAGAACAATTTTCAACCATTCAATCAAAAGACACACACACCACCGCTTACACTCGGTAAGCATACTTTGGCCTTGGACTTTTCGGTCCGCTCTGATACCAAAATGTAACACCTTATTATTTGCAACTAATGATTCCAAAAATATGAGAAAATTTTTTTCACAAAAACAGTCACGTAACATTTGATATAGAAGGGAACAGGCAAGGGGGGGAAACGAGGAGGATTCATGCGCATATAGCGACCTACAGAGAAGCTAAAACTGGGGCCGGCTCAATGGGTTTATCGCAACGCACCAGCACCAGGGCGGATTACACAACACCGTTTGTTCGCTTAGACGGGGTCTGACACCGTCCAGGCGGAGTATGGTAATGCGGCAGCGGATAGAGGAGATTTCACAAGGAGGCTTCCCTTCGAGTAACACTGGTCACTCAACAGGAGGAAATAGATAAAGGGAAGATGTTAATACATTCACACGCGTAGCATTCGGTGGAAGGGCGGAGTTCGAATCATCTACCTGGCTAGGCGGGGTATATTTATCCTGGGCGGAATCCAGGGCGAAGGTGACCCGCTCAACCTTTGTCTCACACCGCCTAAACGAGGTCAGTACAACGCCTCTTCAACACAACACAAGGTAATACCTCAATCGGATATGAACAAGGGTTCAGTAGGTAAATCCTCACACTCGCACTTCACTCAGGAAAAACGGGAAGTTACAGGGTACATTTGCGGTAGTAGATTGTGGAGGAAGGAGGGGTCTGAACCTATTCCGCCCAACTCAACTAATTATGACAACGCTTGGGCGGACTCAACCACAACGCCCAAATCAGGGGTCAACACCGGGGTCTGGATTGCGTTAGCATCACAACGGATAGGAAAGATAATTGAACGGTGTCCCATTCTAACAACTACATCGCTCCAGCGCGAGTCCTCTCGCTTGGGCGAAATGCTCCCATACTTCGGGCGGGGTACGACTCCGCCCAACATATCCGACATAAATTTTCCTAAGACAATTCTTGATTCACTCAGACTTGGCTATAACCTGCTCAATCATACTGTCCCTGCGTATCCATTAAAGCACAATTATGAAACAAGGCAGCACATAGCATCACACACACCAAAACCATACATCCATATGTACATAAGAGTGTATGTCAATATTTACAACACAAAATCGGATTTCTCCTTGTCCATAAAATTCTATTCATCCCAAAACATTAACATCCGGTATGAACCAGTCAGGGCTTAATCTAACAACGCCTTAATTAAGCCTTCCAAATGCATCAGCACTCCGCCCAGCATTCCAGCTCTGCTTCTGATCCTCCTCTCGAGAGACATTCACTGAAAATGGCCACTGCAGGGGTGAGCTTTTACATGTAAAATGATACTCACAGACTCGGTATCAGTGTTAGTACACGCTCCTGTTATCAGTCCACCTTTCTCAAGTAACCAAGTTCTTATAGTTCAAACAACATTCATGACACACATAATACACAGAGTTTATTCCACATCCATATATATATATTCATGCATTCAAAATCATACACATATACATACATAAATTTATACACCACCACAATCGGCCTTATTTCTATATGCATGCCTGCGGATCCGACTCGGGTAAAGACTCTCAGTTACGGTCCCCTTTTCTTCTGGCCCCTCGTCCCTCAGCTCTTACCAGGTGGCACCGGCCTCCCCACGGCGTCTCGAGACTCTCTTCTTTAGCTCCAACGGCTACCATGAGCACTATTGGGATCTAGCCAGGGTTGGTAACTGGAAGTCGTTTCCCTTGGGGTTCTTGACCTCCTATAGGTCGCCCCACTCTCACTCATGCAACTAACACATTCATTAATACACATAATCGCGCCACGAACACCTTCACTGTAGTCATTAAGCAAAACGGATTTCCCCACACTACCCGTAATCATTCAGTCAATCACACCAGCGCATGTTACAATCGGTCATCAGATTAACAACAGTGAGCAATCCATTTAAGAGCATGCACATACATATTTTTTATAGTGACAAGAAAATAGATCCATGCATATCATTCATCATTATCATCCACTAACAGGCTACACCATCGCCACGAAGATCACTATCAGAATCTTAAATCATGCATCAGTTTTAATAATTATGAATACATGCACACATACACACACCCACACTCAGCAGTATGTTCATCCAGTACCGTTCTTAGACCATGCATTCGACATGCAAGCGCCCCCTACCTTAGAAGAACCTCAGAAACCTTTCCGTTCTTGTCGTTGGGTCCGATGTCTTTCTCCTGGTTCGTTCGGTCTTCCTTGGCTTTGTCGTATCCTGCGCCTGATTCTGGGATGGAGTGTAGTCCGTTCGTCAGTATTGCAACCAAGGTCTCCAGGAGCGAAGAGTGAGAGAAGAGAAGAAAGATGGAGACGAAGAGAGGAAGTAGAGGATGAAGTGACGGAGGAGGGAGTCTGAAGAAATAGTAAGTGTGTTCATCCCCAAAGGCTCACGTTATAAATATATATATACATGCGCACAGTAAGAGAAGAGTGGGATGGGAGAGTGTGTGCCCAGCAGCCACGTGCACTCCACCCCATCCCCTGACCATCACCATTTTCATATTTTAATGGCTTAAATCTACTTAGTTAAATACAATTAACAGTTATTTTCCATTGAGATCAAGTCTTAATGGTTTATTCTTCATTCGGCATTTAGTTTCAAAACTGGGATGTTACAGTTATTACCACATGGCAAACCAGAGAAAGAGAAGTTAAGTCTGAACTTCCTCCTCCTCACTAGTACCAGCTCCCAAAGGTTAAGGATGAAGAACAAAACCCAGTTTGGGCATCCCCTTTAAAGACTAAACTTGATAATGAACCGATCACAACAAAAGACATTAGAGAACTTATGGAGCAATCCAATTACACCAATAAATATCTTCAAACTTTGGGAGAAAAGATTTTATCTAGGGATAATCCAAACCTAGGTTCAAAAACCCTTTCTCCTAACCCATAACTATCTTTAGAGAAGCCTTTGTTCAAACCATTCAAAATTAATAAGAAAACCTAGCAAAACTTACAACTTCTCGGGGCTAAAAGAAAAAGTGAAAAAAGTAGTAGCTCTAGTGACCTTCTTAATCAAGTTAATGAATAGTTAAGATTGTTGAACACCACTGTTCCAGACACACCTTAACTAACTGAGGAAGCATCTATTAGTAAAACCAAGCCTCAAAAACCTAAAAGTTTAACCATCAACATGATAGACTAACCTGAAATGGATAGTGATACCAATTCTAAGCATGATCCAAACATTAAAGTCAATGCAGTTGTTAGCCAAAAGCTTAACTGGAAGAATCCAACCAAACTTTATTATCAAAAGGCAATAGCCCCTGACCTCTTATTAGAAGAAAGAGACCATAATTTTAGTAGCTTCAGTGCTAATAACATCTATGAATGGAACATAGATGGCCAAACTAAGTATAACATTATGAATACTCTCCAATATATGACCATGGTTGCCATGACATACCAGAAAACTCATGAATGTTGAGAAAAAATCATTGTCAGCATCCTAATAGCTGGATTTTCTGGCCAATTAAAAAGGTTGGTGGGATAATTATCTCTCCGATAAAGAAAAGGTTAGAATGTTCACTGCTATAAAAATTGATCCTGATGGAGCACCATAAACCAATATTGGATAAACCATACTAAACGTTGTAAATATATTAATATTTATAATAGCCTAACATTTTATTAGAGATCCATCCCTCTGGAAAGATAGATTGGCAGAACTCCTTTCTAATCTTAAGTGTAAATCCTTATTTGATTTTAGATGTTACAGGGATACCTTCCTAACCAGAGTCTATACCAGAGAAGATAGCCAGTAACCCTTTTGGAAAGAAAAGTTCTTAGCTAGACTTCCAAAGTCTTTAGGATACAAAGTCAGAGATGAAATCTATAGCCAGTCTCCTAATAGAGAAATTCCATATGACCCACTTAGTTATAGTTAATTAATTGCTTTTATCCAAAAGGTTGCCTTAAAGATTTGTCAAGATGATAAGATTTAACACTAACTTGTCAAGGAAAAGGCCCAAAATAAAAGGGATCTAGGTTCATTCTATGAACAGTTTGGTTTCCAACCATGCAGAAGAAAACCTAAACCTAGGAGTGAGAAAAAACCAAAATCCAAATACTATAAATACAAACCCAGTACCCAACCTAGAAAACACAAAAAAGAGATAAAATCAAAACCACCCACAAATATTAAGACCCCAAAGAAACTCATCATTTGTTATACTTATGGAAAACCTGCCCATATCAACAAATATTGTAGGTTAAAGAAAAGATTGGGTGACTTAAACCTTAAGGACTTTATTGTAGAACAAATTAATAATTTGTTGATCGATACCTCAGAAGAAGAAACAGAGAAAGAATTCTCTGAGAATCTTAATCAAATTCAAGAGGATGATCTGACCTCTGAAACAGAAGACCACTCCCCAGAAATTAACATATTAATCAGAAAGTAAGATCTTTTATTTGATACTTTTAATTCCATTCCTGACCCCAAGAGACGAGGAATTACCTTAGCAAACTAAAATCCTTACTTGAGAGGCCAGATTCAAATAGAAGTAAAGATTTACTTATAGTTAATAAGTTCAATATCAAAAAAACCTTCAAGAGGTTAGAAACTACATCCACCAAACTTGTAACCATACAAGATCTCCACATAGAGATTAAAAATCTCAAAATAGAAATCAGAGAGATTAAGGACCAACAACAGTTGCATCAACTTATTCTGTTACAATTAGACAAGAAGAAACAAACCAAAATGCTGAGGAAACCTCCCCTGAAGTGGAAGAATTCTTAGAACTCATCAACAAATTGAAAATCCAAAAATTCTACATTAATGTTAGGATTATTATAGAAGATTTTATCCTGGATACAATGGCTTTATTTGACACGAGCAGATTCCAATTGTATTTTAGAAGGCCTTATCCCTACCAAATACTTTTAAAAACCCTCAGAAAAGCTTAGCACAACTAGTTGTTTTAAATTGATCATCAACTATAAGTTGTCTAAAGCAGTCATTGACAATCAAGGCTTTCAAGTAAAAACATCATTTTTACCTATACAGAATCTTAAAAATGAGGTAATTCTAGGAACACCTTTTATTAGAGCCCTGTTCCCTTTGGAAATTTTTGAAGAAGGAACAACAATTCACCATCTTTGGAAAGAAATTATTTTCAAATTTACCAAAAAACCTATAACCAAGAATTTGAATTTTCTTTATCATAAAGAAATCAAATCAATTTTTTGAAAAAGGAAATATCTTTCAAGACCATCTAGAATCATTTAGAACATTTTGAAACTAAAAAAACCACTAAAGCCATATTGTTGACCATCTAGAACACTATATGTTCAGACCTTCCCCATTCTTTGAGATAGGAAAAAGCATATAATTGAACTACCTTATGAGAAGGATTTTGATGAAAAGAAAATACCCACTAAAGCTAGACCAATCCAACTGAATGAGGAATTACTCCAGTATTGTCAAAAGGAGATTAATGATCTCTTGGCAAAAGGACTAATTAGGAAGAGTAAGAGTCCATAGTTTTGTTAAGGTTTTTATGTTAATAAACAAGTAGAACTAGAGAGAAGAACTCTTTGTTTGGTCATGAATTACAAACCTCTCAACCAAGCCCTCTAGTGGATTCGGTACTCAATTCCTAACAAAAAAGACCTCCTCAATTGACTACATGCAACAAAAATCTTTTCAAAATTTGACATAAAGTCTGGATATTGGGAAATTCAGATAAAAGATAGTGATCGTTATAAGACTGCTTCCACTGTCCCTTTTGGCTAAAATGAATGGAATGTCAAGCCATTTGGATTAAAAAATGCTCCTTCAAAATTCCAAAGAATTATGAATGACATTTCAATCCATATTTAAAATTCACCACGGTATATATTGATGATGTTCTAGTTTTTTCTCAAACTATTGACCAACATTTCAAGTACATCAATATATTTGTGGGAATTATCAAAAGAAATGGGTTAGCAATTTCAAGAATGAAACTAGAGTTATTCGAAACTAAAATCAGGTTTTTAGGGCACATAATTCACCAAGGAACTATCAGCCCAATCAAAAGATCCATAGAATTTACGAATAAATTCCTAAATCATATCATTGACAAGACTCAACTTCAAAGGTTTCTAGGTTGTCTCAACTATGTTGGTGACTTGCTATCTTAGTTAAATAACATTATTAAGCCCTTACATGAACGGCTTAAGAAAAACACTCCACCATGGACCGGTATCCATATTAATATTGTCAAATATATCAAACTCTAGGTAAAACTTCTTCCATGTCTTTACCTACCAAATCCTCAAGCTTTCAAAATTGTCAAAATAGATGCCTCTGACATAGGTTGTGGTGGCATTCTTAAGTAAAGGACTGATAATAAAGAACATATTACTGCATATTCTTAGAAACATTGGAATTCAACACAACAAAAATATTCCACTATTAAAAAAGAAGTTTTAGCTATTGTTCTTTGTGTTTCAAAATTTCAATCAGATCTTCTTAATCAAAAATTTCTTATCAGAGTTGATTGTAAATCAACAAAAAAAGTTTTACAAAAGGATGTTAAAAATTTAGCATCAAAACAAATTTTTGCTAGATGGCAAGCAAATTTAAGTGTTTTGTATTTTGAAATTGAATATCTCAAGGGCACTTCAAACTCTTTCCCTAATTATCTTACTCGTGAATACTTACAGGGGAAATAGCTTTATGCCTAAAAAGGCATCCAGTATAGCCTCATCGCGAGGCAAAAGAGTAAGGTTAGCACTTTTGGGGCTAACAAAATCACTAGCAGGGTCATCACCCCATTCTGGGTCATCCACCCAAAAGCAAACACCAAAAATAAGTCATTTACCCAGATCCGAATAGGCCAAGAAGGATTATTGACCCAAATAAACCAACCTGGTTATCCCAAAATTCAAAACAAACACAAGTAGACTATGCTTTCCCAATCACAATCTTACTTGCCTTACAAGATCAAGGCCTTACCCAACTTCCAACCCAATCATGGGGAAATATTGCCTCTGAAGAAAAAAAAGGTTCACAACCTCATGCTTCTTTAATTAAAACATTTTCCCAATAAACAGTAATGGTTAATGACCCAAAGCAAAAATAGATCACCTCTTACATAACCAACTAACCAGGAAAAAGCTAAAACCAATATATCCCAACTGGGAAATCTTTGCCAGTCATTCAAATGGAACCCAAATTCTGGGATAAAAGCCCATCTAAAGTTTACAAAAAAATCTTTCTAGATAAGTTCCACCTTAGATCATTAACCAAATCCAAAACTAGACAGTTTTATGAGTTCATCCTAATGGATTCTTATTCTACTTCAATCAAACATTATAAGGATCCAAAAGATTCATCAAACATTACACATTCCACCCTTCAAATTTTGAGAGTGTTATCACTAGGGAAAATCCAAATAATATCACAAAATTTTCTTAACCTTTTGATCCCATTTGTTACAACTACTGGGATTATGTTGATGCACAAACAATGTTTTCTTGCTCCAAAACAAAACCAAATGACACTCTTGGTTGATTTATTTCAAAAGAAATACCCAATATGAATTTCCAAATTGGTTCCTCCAATGGTGGGACTATTTTCAACCAATTCAAGAAATATTTCCTCTTGAGTTATTGGAAGGATATAAAACATTTTCAAAAATAATTAATAATGAGGATTCTGGAATTCCAATAAATCTATAGTTTTTCTCAACCTTTTCTTTAGCTTGGGTATTCTCTTAGCAATATATGTAACATCCCGAATTTTAAATAGAGAATTAATTACCGGAATAAATATTAGAAATTGGTATATGGAGTATTTAATGTCCCAAACTATTGAGAATAATTAAATTGATAATTTTGGGAACTGTTAGAAAATTTTGGAGACCGGTTAAACTGAAATTAAGCCCGGTTGAAATATGGGTGTCGGACCAAGTATCTCGGAATGAGATGATATTGGTCAGGGCTATTGAGAATATTATTGGGAATCCGAATATGTATTCGGAATAATTTTCAGATGATGTATTGAGCCCGAATGGAGAACCTGTTGGTTATAAAACGATGAAGTTTTAATGAGTTGGGTTAAAAATAAATTGAAAATGTCATTTTCCCCTTCCTTATTCACGTGAGTTTGCTGATGGAATTAGGCACTTCACTTTCTTCTTCTTCTTTCCATCATCATCTTCTCCATTCTCTCATTTCTCCTTCTAAAACCCTAGCAACTTGAGCTCATCTTCCACACCTCCCCATTTTCGTTTGAAGGGAGCTTGTAGGAGGCTTGTGGGGCTGCTGTCTTCTCCTCCTTTCTCTTCATTTTTCGCAGCTCTCTCTCTCTTGTGAACCCAATTTCGTTCTTTGGTGTAAGGTAAGAAATACTCACTAGATACTTGGGTTTTTGCCATGGTTATATGATAATATGAGTTTTGGGAACCAAGCATGTGAATGGATGTTCATTTAAGGCATTTCATGCAAGAGTTTAGTGTGGGTTTGTATGAGAATGAGGTTCCTTTGAGAAGTAATAAAGTGGATGTATTTATTGTTGGAAGGAGAAGAATATTTATGGAGGTGGTTGGAAATTTTATGAAACCCTAACTTCATAAATTTGGGGGAAAATGTATATGGAGGTTGATGAGTATTAATTGTTGGTAATAAATGTGAGTTATGATGCATAAGGGCCAATGGTGATGATATTTGGTTGATGGAAGTCATTAATGGAGAAACCCATGAAAGGGTTGGTTGTTGAGTACATAATAATAAATGGTGGCACCTAACCCATGGTGGTTATGGTGGATAAAATGAAATAAAAGAGTTTTGAGAGTTATAATAATAAAAACAGCAAGTATTTATTGATATCTAAGTATTTGAATCTTAATGAGTAAGTAGAAAATTGATTGTATGATGTATTGTGATGTAGGAAGTGACCCCATTGACGAAGCGGGACCATCGAACCGCGTTGATCACTACTTCACTTGAGGTAGGAGGGGGTAACTTTTCTAAATGCATGATTTCATCCATTGGTGATGTGAAAATATGTATATGTGATTATGTTAATGGTTGTTTGAATGGATGATATGATATGTTTGATTTGAATGCATTTAGAATGATGATTGTTAGGTGGCATTGTGTTTGGGATAAAATTGATGATGTGATAATATTATATTAATAAGGTATGATGATGGTTTGTAACCATATGTGGATTGAGATTGTGATGTGAATATCCCAAATATGTGTATATGATTTATTGAGTGTGTATGCCACTAACTATCGATGAGAATACGTCAAAGAAAATTGGGATTGGATAAGAATGATGAGAATATTGAAATCCACCAAGTGGTGGTGATGAATGATTAAATGTGGAGTGGCATCTAGGATGCATAGTGTGAGGATGCACTTGAATTGCATTTGCATTGCATCCATGGCATATCATAGCTGTCTATGTGGAATGTTAGGGGGTTCCACTAGGCGGGCCCAGTGGGAGGGCGGCTCAGTGCACGAGCGGATTGTGATTTTCCCCTGTGACTCGGTGTATGAGTCACGAAGCTGTCCATAGTTTGGTGACGAGGCACCCTATGTGGCAGGCCCAGTGGGCGGGCGGCTCTATGGTGAGCGAGTTTACCTCGGTGTCCGATGGGGCACGGCTCTCTCGATGTGTGTTCGGGAGGGGCCCGTAGCACTTGTGGTAGTTGAGGCCACGATGTTGATCCGCATGTCACAGAGTGACTAGTGCTACAGATGGGCGATAGCGGTTTGGTACCAGTAAAATAATGAGTATGTAAGCATGCTTGAATTGAGATATATGTGTACACAATTTTTCTACTGCAGTAGGGGCATAGTAGCACACCTATGCTTGTCCCACAATTGATTTAATGATATATTTTCCAACAGTCGGATCCGCATTGTTTGATAAGAAATTCTTGTGCATATGCATTAGCTTTAAGAGCATTTGCATATAGTTGGAGATATGCCTAGTTGAAAGCCCATGGTGGCAATGGATGAATGACAATCGAAAGGGGAAAGAGTTGAGTACTAACCCGATGTGTGTGTTGGCAATCCAAATGATTGATATCGTGAATGTATACTTGAAATTGTAAGATGTATTGTGTATAATGTATGATGTGGTATAATGATTGATATTTGTGCAAGTATACATGTATTTCATCATAATGTATGACTTTAATTCATTTGGATTATGTTACTCACCTCCCCGTTGCCATTTTTAAAGTTGATGTAGGTATGACTTAAATCCTACACTTTTGGAGGCCGAGTATGAAGAAGGTAAAATATGGATAGGAATGCGTAAGCCTTGGCCGGCATAAAATCTGTTTTGTAGAGTATATGAGATTTATATACTCAATTTTGTAATGTTGGTAATTTTGGAGGTCATGGAAGAAAATTGGACATGTTTGGGTAATGACAATTTTCATTCATGACCCAAAAGATGTAAAGAATGAATCTGAATACTTGACTTATTAAATGAATGGATGTTGTGTTTTCATGCTATATTATGGAGCTTATGGAATGATGTGGAAGATAGATGTATGTAGGGAATGCATGTGATTTGATGATGAATTTAAATTATATGTATGGAATCCATATTAGCATGATGATGTTGGTGGTATTTGATTCAATGAAAGGATTTATGTAGTTTTAGATTATATTATTGTATGAGTTGATACATGCACAATGAAATGAGATAGGGTCTTATGTGAGGCCAAATTAGGAGGAATTAATGTTGTACGTGTGTTGTTCAATTGAATTTTCGTTTTCTGCTGAGTTTCTGCAGAACTCGCTCAAGCGAGTAGCAATCTCGCCCGAGCGAGATTGTTGTGGAACAGGGGATTCGTTTCTGCCCCAAATTCGCTCAAGCGGACAAGCAATTCGCCCAAGCGAGATTGCCACAGAATCAGTGTTTTGATTCTGGACAATTTTCGCCAGGCGTTAAGGGCAGCGCTCAAGCGAGGGAGAAGGAGAGTTGATTCTGGAGGATTTTCGCCTAGGCGAGTGGTGCCTCGCCCAAGCGAAAATTGGACAGAGAGTCCTCAACGTTTCTGGACCAATCTCGCTCAAGCGAGCCTTGGGCCGCTCAAGTGAGATTGATACCTGATACAAACTCCTTCCTTCGCTCAAGCGTCTCGCTACCTCGCTCAACGTATTCCTTTGCTTCTCGCTCAAGCGAGACAGGGCCCGCTCAAGCGAGTTGAGCCCTGATACTTATTTCTCTCTCTCGCTCAAGGCCACTCAGCGTTCGCTCAAGCGTGTGCACGCTGGCTCGCTCAAGCGACTTGAGTCACGCCTGAGCGAGTATGCCCCTGATTCTCATTTTGTTATTTTAAGATAAATTTTAAAATGTTATGCAATATTTCTTCCTTAAATATTATTTTAGAAGTATTGAGGAGTAGTATTTGGCTCTTGAGATTGTATAAGTGTATTTCACATTTTTATGAAACTCCTCCTCTTGAAAATCAATTAGCCAATGATTAAGTCAAATTGGACAATTCTTCCGCTGATTCTGATTGAAAAATTTACGTTTAGTTTCACCCTCTCATATCTTCATATATGGGAGTGGTTCATTTTAGATCCAGGGGTTTGGTGAAAAATACTTCACCACTTTAATTATTGAATTTATTAATATTTTCAAAAACGCGAAAAATTTTCCCCTATTTCTTCTTGGGGGTTTGGGGCGTCACAACCTGGTATCAGAGCATTCATTGCTCTTGATGCAATTATAAATGATGTTGTCCATGTGTTTGTTGCTTGTGGTTGATTGATTTATGAATTATGTGGGTGAATTATGAAGGTTGTCATTGAAATGAGATTATTAAATGATTGTTGTTAAGCCCGGCCAGGCAATTCCTTTCTCATATTTACCTTCTAATTATTAAATACATTATGATGATACTTATGTCAATGAGGTTAATGATAAATGATATGTATACACATTGGGTGAAGAAACTTCAAGTTTCTAATTATGTTCATGTTGTTGTATATAGATTGAGTGATGGCGTATAGGCACAATCCTGATACAATTGCTATGATTGAGGCCTTTAATCGCTTTGCTGACATACTTGCACAGCAACAACAACCTGTTGGTCAGCCGAATCAAGGCCTTGACCAATTTCTTAAGCGAAAGCCTTCTGAATTTCATGGAGGCTATAAGCCAGAAGATGCTCATGTCTAGATCCGTGACTTGGAGCGAATATTCGCTAGTATGGAGTGTACCGAAACTCAGAAAGTAGAGTATGCGGTGTTTATGGTTCGGAATGAGGCCGAATCTTGGTGGATCCTTACCCGTGGGCGTATGACTGCTGCCCACACTCCTTAGACTTGGGAGAATTTCAAAGCTGAATTTCTTAAGAAATATTTTCCTGCAAGTTACAAAAATAAGAAAGAGCTTGAATTCATGGAACTCAAGCAAGGCAGCATGTCGGTTGAAGAGTATGCTATGAAATTTGAAGAGTTATGTGTGTTTTATCCTCCTTTTCAGCAAGAGGGCACTGAAGTTTCGAAATGTGTTAAGTTTGAGAATGGACTACGCCAAGAGATCAAGAAGGCGATTTGTCACCAAGAGATTAGGAGCTTTCCTACTCTTGTGGATAAGTGTAGAATTTTTGAGGAGAATGATATTGCTCCAAGGAACTACTCGGGGCATGATTACAAGTTGAAAGGCCAATCTTCTAGCTTTAAGAAGAAAGGCAACTTTAAAAACAATAGACGATTTGTGCGTGGGTCCTCTTCTTTTAGAGGTGGACGTGGTGGTGGAAGGCATGGTGCAGTTGGTGGCCGAGGTGATGGCCAAGGACTTCGTTGTTTCAAATGTGGTGGAAATCATTTGGCTAGAGATTGCAATCAAGAAGAAACAGTGGTGTGCTATAGGTGTAACCAACCGGGGCACATCCGCCCTGATTGTCCTTTGAATGCTGCAGATGTTGTACCGCGTGATAATGCAAACCGTGGAGGCTATGGTGCTTTTAGAGGCCGTGGTCGTGGAAACGGTAATGGTGGAAGACATGGAAACCGAAATGGTGGTAATGGTCGTGGAAATGGAAACGGCCGAGGTAATGCTAATGGTGGTCGAAATGGCCCGAATCGTGGTGTTAATCAACAAATGGCTGGAAGAGTCTTTGCAGTGACCGGTGAAGAAGCTGCACAAGCTGAAGACCTTGTCCAAAGTGAGTGCCAAATATATGGTAATGTTGTTAATGTGATATTTGATTCGGGTGCTACGCACTCTTTTATTTCTAAAGATTGTGTGAGGCGCCTGCGAGTGCCTGTGAGTATGATGAAAGGTGCAATATTGGTGACTACACCGACTGGTGCTTGCTTAAGATCGGTGACTCGATGTGATAATGTCGAGATGGACTTGAAGGGTAGAAAATTTGTTGTATCCCTCGTGTGTTTACCTATGAAGGACCTGGATGTTATTCTGGGCATGGATTGGTTGTCCGCCAACAAGGTTTTGGTGGATTGTCATAGTAAGACAGTGATTTTCCCAACCTCTAATACTGAAGGCTTTGATGTGCGAGGTATCTCTCAACTTCTCGTGATGTTCTGTTTGGTTGATGGGAATGGTGTTTCCCAATCTTGTGGGATTCCTATTGTTTCAGAATTTCCCGATGTGTTTCCGGAAGAAATTCCCGGATTACCTCCTCCACGGGAAGTGGAATTTGCTATCGATCTTATTCCAGGTGCAGAACCTGTTTCCCGAGCTCCTTATAGGATGTCTCCTATGGAGTTAGCTGAATTGAAAAAGCAAGTGGAAGAATTACTTGGACGGGAGTTTATTCGCCCAAGTGTGTCTCCTTGGGGTGCTCCCGTATTGCTGGTGAAAAAGAAAGATGGGAGCATGAGGTTGTGCGTTGATTATCGCCAACTCAACAAACTAACCATTAAGAATAAATACCCTCTTCCACGCATTGACGATCTTTTGGATCAATTGAAGGGTTCTGTTGTGTTTTCGAAGATCGATTTGCGTTCCGGATATCACCAAATACGGGTGAAGGCCGAAGATATTCCCAAGACTGCTTTCCGAACGCGATACGGACACTATGAGTACGTAGTGATGCCATTTGGTGTGACTAATGCCCCTGCGATTTTCATGAGTTATATGAATCGTATCTTCCATGAATATCTTGACCGATTCGTCGTAGTGTTTATCGATGATATTTTGGTGTATTCCAAGAGTCATGAAGAGCATGAAAGACATCTTCGTCTTGTATTGACGATCCTTCGCGAAAAGGAGTTGTATGCGAAGCTCTCTAAGTGTGAATTTTGGTTGTCTGAGGTCCAATTTCTTGGACATGTTATTTCAAATGATGGAGTCGCGGTGGATAGATCTAAAGTTGAAGCTGTGATGGCTTGGGAAAGACCAACGTCAGTGATGGAGATAAGAAGTTTTCTTGGTCTTGCCGGTTACTACCGGAGATTTATTGAAGGGTTTTCCCGTTTGGCCTTACCACTAACGAAGTTGACTCGGAAGAATCACTCTTTTGTGTGGACCCGTGAATGTGAAGAGAGTTTCCAAGAGTTGAAGTTAAGGCTTACTACTGCACCGGTGTTAGCATTGCCCGACTTAACGAAGGAATTTGTGGTATATTGCGATGCATCTAAGCTTGGTCTTGGATGTGTGTTGATGCAAAAGGAGCGTGTGATAGCCTATGCGTCGAGGCAGTTGCGACCGCATGAGGTTAACTACCCTACACATGATCTTGAACTGGCGGCGGTGGTGTTTGCATTGAAGTTGTGGCGACACTACTTATATGGCTCTAAGTTTGTGGTCTTTAGTGATCACAAAAGCCTTAAATACTTGTTTGACCAGAAGGAGTTGAATATGCGCCAAAGACGGTGGATGGAGTTCCTAAAAGACTACGAATTTGAATTGAAGTATCACCCCGGTAAGGCAAATGTAGTTGCTGATGCATTGAGCAGGAAGTCATTGCATGTTTCCATGATGATGGCAAAGGAAATGGAGTTGATTGAACAATTTAGAGATTTGAATGTGGGCGTGGAGACTTACACTTCCAAGAAAATGGTGTTGGAGATGCTGAAGATTGCAAATGAATTTCTTGAATATGTGAAGACGCAACAACCCAAGGATGAGTATTTGATTGAGATGAAAAAGACCCAAGAAAAAGGGAAGAATTTGTTCATAGAAGAAGGTCGAGATGGCATTTGGCGTGTTAGAGGCCGAATTTATGTTCCCTCAAGCGATGATGTGAGGAAACGTGTACTTGAGGAAGCTCACAAAAGCATATTGAGTATTCATCCTGGTTCCACTAAGATGTATCAAGATTTGAAGAAGAACTTTTGGTGGCCCGGTTTGAAACGGGATGTGGCGAATTTTGTAGCATCTTGCCTTGTGTGTCAAAAGGCGAAGGTCGAACATCAGAAACCATCTGGTTATTTGAGACCGTTGGAGATCCCTGTTTGGAAATGGGATAGTATAGCTATGGATTTTGTTTCTGGACTACCCAGAACTCGTGCTGGAAACGATTCTATATGGGTGATTGTTGATAGATTGACAAAATGTGCTCACTTCTTGCCCATTAATATGAAGAGTCCTTTGGAGAAATTGGCACAAATATACATTAAGGAGATTGTTAGACTGCATGGCGTTCCGTCCAGCATCATATCCGACCGTGATCCTCGTTTTACTTCTCGGTTTTGGGGACGTTTGCATGATGAGTTGGGTTCTAAGTTGAAGCTTAGTTCCGCTTATCACCCTCAAACCGATGGGCAATCAGAGAGAACTATACAAAGCTTGGAGGATTTGTTGAGAGCTTGTGTACTTAAGCACAGTGGATGTTGGGAGAGATTCCTCCCATTGATCGAATTCACATACAATAACAGCTTCCATTCCAGCATAGGTATGGCACCATATGAGGCGTTGTATGGAAGGAAGTGTAGAACTCCCCTGTGTTGGCTTGAAGTTGGTGAAAACTTGGCCTTAGGGCCGGAGATTATTCAAGAAACTACCAAACAGATTAAGAAGATCCAAGAGAATATGAAGATTGCTCAAGATAGACAGAAGAGTTATTATGACAAGAGGCATAAACCCCTTGAGTTTCAAGTGGGTGACCATGTATTTTTGAAGGTCTCGCGCGATAAAGGCATTGGAAGGGCGTTGAAGAGTGGGAAATTGAGCCCTAGATTTATCGGACCTTACGAGGTGTTGGAGCGGATTGGTGAGGTTGCTTATAGGATAGCACTCCCTCCGAATCTTGCTAATCTACACAACGTGTTTCACGTGTCGCAGTTAAGGAAATATGTTTATGATCCTTTACACGTGATCCCGATGGACGAGATTGAGGTGCGAGATGATCTATCTATTTCTCCTATTTCTGTTCGCATTGTCGGACATTCCGTGAAGAAATTGCGGAACAAGTTGGTACCTTTGGTGGAGGTCGCTTGGAAACATGGAAATACTGAAACGTTCACATGGGAACGCGAAGATGACATCAGAGAACGATATCCCGATGCATTCGAATCCGGTAAGTTAAATTTCGAGGACGAAATTTTCTTTTTGGTGGGGTGGATTGTAACATCCCGAATTTTAAATAGAGAATTAATTACCGGAATAAATATTAGAAATTGGTATATGGAGTATTTAATGTCCCAAACTATTGAGAATAATTAAATTGATAATTTTGGGAACTGTTAGAAAATTTTGGAGACCGGTTAAACTGAAATTAAGCCCGGTTGAAATATGGGTGTCGGACCAAGTATCTCGGAATGAGATGATATTGGTCAGGGCTATTGAGAATATTATTGGGAATCCGAATATGTATTCGGAATAATTTTCAGATGATGTATTGAGCCCGAATGGAGAACCTGTTGGTTATAAAACGATGAAGTTTTAATGAGTTGGGTTAAAAATAAATTGAAAATGTCATTTTCCCCTTCCTTATTCACGTGAGTTTGCTGATGGAATTAGGCACTTCACTTTCTTCTTCTTCTTTCCATCATCATCTTCTCCATTCTCTCATTTCTCCTTCTAAAACCCTAGCAACTTGAGCTCATCTTCCACACCTCCCCATTTTCGTTTGAAGGGAGCTTGTAGGAGGCTTGTGGGGCTGCTGTCTTCTCCTCCTTTCTCTTCATTTTTCGCAGCTCTCTCTCTCTTGTGAACCCAATTTCGTTCTTGGGTGTAAGGTAAGAAATACTCACTAGATACTTGGGTTTTTGCCATGGTTATATGATAATATGAGTTTTGGGAACCAAGCATGTGAATGGATGTTCATTTAAGGCATTTCATGCAAGAGTTTAGTGTGGGTTTGTATGAGAATGAGGTTCCTTTGAGAAGTAATAAAGTGGATGTATTTATTGTTGGAAGGAGAAGAATATTTATGGAGGTGGTTGGAAATTTTATGAAACCCTAACTTCATAAATTTGGGGGAAAATGTATATGGAGGTTGATGAGTATTAATTGTTGGTAATAAATGTGAGTTATGATGTATAAGGGCCAATGGTGATGATATTTGGTTGATGGAAGTCATTAATGGAGAAACCCATGAAAGGGTTGGTTGTTGAGTACATAATAATAAATGGTGGCACCTAACCCATGGTGGTTATGGTGGATAAAATGAAATAAAAGAGTTTTGAGAGTTATAATAATAAAAACAGCAAGTATTTATTGATATCTAAGTATTTGAATCTTAATGAGTAAGTAGAAAATTGATTGTATGATGTATTGTGATGTAGGAAGTGACCCCATTGACGAAGCGGGACCATCGAACCGCGTTGATCACTACTTCACTTGAGGTAGGAGGGGGTAACTTTTCTAAATGCATGATTTCATCCATTGGTGATGTGAAAATATGTATATGTGATTATGTTAATGGTTGTTTGAATGGATGATATGATATGTTTGATTTGAATGCATTTAGAATGATGATTGTTAGGTGGCATTGTGTTTGGGATAAAATTGATGATATGATAATATTATATTAATGAGGTATGATGATGGTTTGTAACCATATGTGGATTGAGATTGTGATGTGAATATCCCAAATATGTGTATATGATTTATTGAGTGTGTATGCCACTAACTATCGATGAGAATACGTCAAAGAAAATTGGGATTGGATAAGAATGATGAGAATATTGAAATCCACCAAGTGGTGGTGATGAATGATTAAATGTGGAGTGGCATCTAGGATGCATAGTGTGAGGATGCACTTGAATTGCATTTGCATTGCATCCATGGCATATCATAGCTGTCTATGTGGAATGTTAGGGGGTTCCACTAGGCGGGCCCAGTGGGAGGGCGGCTCAGTGCACGAGCGGATTGTGATTTTCCCCTGTGACTCGGTGTATGAGTCACGAAGCTGTCCATAGTTTGGTGACGAGGCACCCTATGTGGCAGGCCCAGTGGGCGGGCGGCTCTATGGTGAGCGAGTTTACCTCGGTGTCCGATGGGGCACGGCTCTCTCGATGTGTGTTCGGGAGGGGCCCGTAGCACTTGTGGTAGTTGAGGCCACGATGTTGATCCGCATGTCACAGAGTGACTAGTGCTACAGATGGGCGATAGCGGTTTGGTACCAGTAAAATAATGAGTATGTAAGCATGCTTGAATTGAGATATATGTGTACACAATTTTTCTACTGCAGTAGGGGCATAGTAGCACACCTATGCTTGTCCCACAATTGATTTAATGATATATTTTCCCACAGTCAGATCCGCATTGTTTGATAAGAAATTCTTGTGCATATGCATTAGCTTTAAGAGCATTTGCATATAGTTGGAGATATGCCTAGTTGAAAGCCCATGGTGGCAATGGATGAATGACAATCGAAAGGGGAAAGAGTTGAGTACTAACCCGATGTGTGTGTTGGCAATCCAAATGATTGATATCGTGAATGTATACTTGAAATTGTAAGATGTATTGTGTATAATGTATGATGTGGTATAATGATTGATATTTGTGCAAGTATACATGTATTTCATCATAATGTATGACTTTAATTCATTTGGATTATGTTACTCACCTCCCCGTTGCCATTTTTAAAGTTGATGTAGGTATGACTTAAATCCTACACTTTTGGAGGCCGAGTATGAAGAAGGTAAAATATGGATAGGAATGCGTAAGCCTTGGCCGACATAAAATCTGTTTTGTAGAGTATATGAGATTTATATACTCAATTTTGTAATGTTGGTAATTTTGGAGGTCATGGAAGAAAATTGGACATGTTTGGGTAATGACAATTTTCATTCATGACCCAAAAGATGTAAAGAATGAATCTGAATACTTGACTTATTAAATGAATGGATGTTGTGTTTTCATGCTATATTATGGAGCTTATGGAATGATGTGGAAGATAGATGTATGTAGGGAATGCATGTGATTTGATGATGAATTTAAATTATATGTATGGAATCCATATTAGCATGATGATGTTGGTGGTATTTGATTCAATGAAAGGATTTATGTAGTTTTAGATTATATTATTGTATGAGTTGATACATGCACAATGAAATGAGATAGGGTCTTATGTGAGGCCAAATTAGGAGGAATTAATGTTGTACGTGTGTTGTTCAATTGAATTTTCGTTTTCTGCTGAGTTTCTGCAGAACTCGCTCAAGCGAGTAGCAATCTCGCCCGAGCGAGATTGTTGTGGAACAGGGGATTCGTTTCTGCCCCAAATTCGCTCAAGCGGACAAGCAATTCGCCCAAGCGAGATTGCCACAGAATCAGTGTTTTGATTCTGGACAATTTTCGCCAGGCGTTAAGGGCAGCGCTCAAGCGAGGGAGAAGGAGAGTTGATTCTGGAGGATTTTCGCCTAGGCGAGTGGTGCCTCGCCCAAGCGAAAATTGGACAGAGAGTCCTCAACGTTTCTGGACCAATCTCGCTCAAGCGAGCCTTGGGTCGCTCAAGCGAGATTGATACCTGATACAAACTCCTTCCTTCGCTCAAGCGTCTCGCTACCTCGCTCAACGTATTCCTTTGCTTCTCGCTCAAGCGAGACAGGGCCCGCTCAAGCGAGTTGAGCCCTGATACTTATTTCTCTCTCTCGCTCAAGGCCACTCAGCGTTCGCTCAAGCTTGTGCACGCTGGCTCGCTCAAGCGACTTGAGTCACGCCTGAGCGAGTATGCCCCTGATTCTCATTTTGTTATTTTAAGATAAATTTTAAAATGTTATGCAATATTTCTTCCTTAAATATTATTTTAGAAGTATTGAGGAGTAGTATTTGGCTCTTGAGATTGTATAAGTGTATTTCACATTTTTATGAAACTCCTCCTCTTGAAAATCAATTAGCCAATGATTAAGTCAAATTGGACAATTCTTCCGCTGATTCTGATTGAAAAATTTACGTTTAGTTTCACCCTCTCATATCTTCATATATGGGAGTGGTTCATTTTAGATCCAGGGGTTTGGTGAAAAATACTTCACCACTTTAATTATTGAATTTATTAATATTTTCAAAAACGCGAAAAATTTTCCCCTATTTCTTCTTGGGGGTTTGGGGCGTCACAATATAGATATCAGAAGAAACCAAATCTCAATACCCTACCTATGTTGCAAAGAGAAGGTTTTGTAAAATGGTGGCCGTAATTTGATGCTTCTAGGGCAAGTACCAAAGAAATTAAATACCCTCAACGACTAAAAACAACCGATCCAGAGAACTTTAAATTTCTTAATCAAAAGGCCAAAGTTATAGCTGCATTTGCAGGATGTCAGTCAAAAGAAAGCTTTGTAAAAAATTTAGAAGATATCTTGAAAATACTTAAACAAGAATCAGAAGCCGGATCTTCTACCCAAAAGAAAGACTCCAACTCAGACACTTTGTCAACAACCTTTGTGTAACACCCTAATTTTAGTAAATGAATAAACCCAAAAAAAAACAGAAAATTTTTTTTTCACAAAATCCACTACTGGTCAATCGGTATAGAAAAGGGGAGGAAGGCAAGGGAAATTGAAAGAACATTCATACACGTAGCATTCGGCAGAAGGGACAAGGCTTGAACCGGCCCATTTGACTCAATGAAATACATCAGTGCCTGGGCAAAATCCATGACAACGCTGACTCGCTCAAGCGAGGCCCAACGTCCCTTGAGTGAGGTATGACAGGGCAACAGCAGAAGGAGGGGGGTGCTCGAGCGAAGCCAACACCAGCATCTACTCGCTTCAGCGCGATCCCTCACGCTTGGGTGAAACAACTCTAGTCGCTCGAGCGAGGAATGATTCGCCTAAGCGATACCCACACAAGAGTCTTCCTAAAACACACTCACTGGAGCGAGTACTTTGTTCGCTGGAGCGAGAGGTTCACTCGGCATTCGTTCACTTCACTCGGTATTTCCTCACTCAGATCTTAGTGCTTGGTTCATACGGAATGGTCCCTTCTCAATTCACCAGGTCTGGCCTATACACGTACCAGCTTCACCCAGAAAACATATCACGCTCCATAACTCCCTTCGCTCGGCTCACGACATTGACCACTCGAGGAATAGCTCCCTTAGCCACACACTCGGAATCTATGAGGACTTCTCACTCGGAATAACTTTCACATCCTTTCACCACTCGGGTATTTCACTCGTTTTCACTCGGCCAGCATAGTCCTTCCTACCCAAGATCTCTTACGAACTGAAACCTCCCCTGAGAACTTCCTGACCTTCACTCGGCTTACTACACGGATCTCACTCGGAATCTGGAAGTTTACTCTCCAGTCGGAAGACACTCACTTAACCAGTTTTCACTCAGAAATATGTTAAATTTCTCTATTCAGATATCCTAGCAGTTTATCATTTGGGGGTGAGACATCCACGACAATCCCCACACGGGTTATATAGCCTTATTCACTCGGAACAATCTAAATCTTCCCCTCACTCGGCAGCAGGATCACGAATTCACTCTCTAGGTCATATCTTGGCTTCTTTCACACTAAGTCTTACCATTCTCACGCACCTGGACATACGAACACATGCATACTAATCAGACATCACGTAGAGAGTGGGATAAACATGCAGCATGGCATACACATAACTATATATATATATAAGAGTATATATGATAGTTATAACACATTATCATACTTTCCCGACCCAAAATGATCTTGTTCTGTCTCAAAACACTAACATCAGACACGAGCCGGCCAAGGCATAGTCAAACATTACACACAGTATCTACATAAATATATATAGTTCCTTGGTGCACTGCTAGTCCACTCGGCAAATAGCTCCACTTCACCCGTAGTTCCGAGGAATGTTCACTGAAAATATTGCCACAGGAGGGGTGAGCTTTTACATTTAAAATGACAGTTAGTGACTTAGGAACCCGCATGCTTTACATCACACGACATCACATTTCAAGCAACCATAACATTATCTATCTTCCCGATTACCTACCGTAACAGCACCATGCAGTCAGAATTCATTCATTCATTTCTCGATTATATCATTTCCAGCTTACATATGCATGCAACACAAGAGATTCATCATAGCATAAGAACATACATATGTATATATACATATATCTAGTACACACAGGTCCACTACAGTCGGATCCGACCCCCACTTGACTAATTTTTATGTTGCAACATAGGCTCCACGCCTTTTTCCTCCAGCTCCAAGCTGGTTCGGCCGTTTTACAGGTACCAAACCGTTGCCCTCACATGTAACACAATCGCTCCAAGCGACCACGGCAGTGCTACGGGCAGCTCCTACTCCAACCCGGTAGCTTGCTTGAGTCCAACCCAAGACTTTAAGCGTCCAACGCTAGTGCACTCGGCACTGCCTTGAGTCCAACTCAAGGTCTTTTAATTACATTCTTTTGTGTGTTTATCATGCAATATTATTCCTCCTGTCGTTTATCATAACCACATTCTGCATGCAAATCATTCATCATCTTATAGCAACACCGATTCATCTACAACACTCGCATGCAAGGCAATATAGGATAGCAATCAAGATCTACCCATCGTCTCCCCGAACAAAACACCCAGAAATCACACCATATGTTTTCACGTCATGCATGCACAAGTGAATACTTAACTAGACTCAGTATGGCAATTTTAAGGAGCATACACCACACTCACACACGGTCTCATGACACACATGCATCCACATCCCAGCAGTGTACGTTTATCAAATATAAGCAATCTACCATCGGATTCAATCACCTCATGCCTCGGTATACAAAAAAAACTATCCAGCAAATATACATTTCATCACAAACACCCATGAACACACATACATGCATAAAAGATCACTTTGGAACCCATTCACGAGCCATGCATTTGAAATGCAAAGTGCCCCCTACCTACTGAAGGAATTCAAGAAGCTTTTCTGTTCTTGACGTTGGGTCTGACGCCCTTCTTCCGACTTATTCAGCCTTCCTTCACTCCGTCGTACTCTGCAATCGGCTCGGGGATGGGAAGTTGTTCTCCCTCTGCTTCAACGATCGTCCTTCACCAGTTGGAGGGGCTCTGACCTTCCTCCAGCACCGTCGTCATGATCTCCAAGCACAGAGAAAAGAGGATGGAGGCGAAGAAGAAAAGAGAGGATGAAATAGTGGGAGAAGATGGGTATCCATGGTGATACAGGGTATGCATATATAAACATGCGAAGAAAAGGGAGTGGGATGGGAAGTTGTGAGTCGCAGTCCACTCACACAACTTCGCCAATCGCAAACAGCCACCTTTCACTAACTAAGCCTAATTAACTTGTTATTATTTCTTAAGCTATGTTGATTATAATTAACAATTAATTCCCTACTTGCATTCAAATTCTTAACGTTTTATTTTCATTCGGTATATAACTTCGAAATTGGGATGTTACAATTCTCCCCCTCTCAAAAGAATTTCGTCCTCGAAATTCAGTCGGCCACTCACCTTGGTTAAACAACTCGGGGTACTGCTGCCTCATGGCGTCCTCGCGTTCCCAGGTATAAGAGGTTGTCTTGCCTTGATGCCACTCTACTTCAACCAGTTGTACGTCTTTGCTCCTCAAACGCTTTACCGATCGGTCCACGATTCTGATCGGTGTAGTCACTGTGGTCAGGTCTTCCTTGATTTCCACTTCATCATCAGGCATTGTGTGGCTGGGGTCATGTATATACTTCCTTAGTTGGGACACATGAAACACGTTGTGCAATCTGGATAAGTGAGTCGGTAATGCTACACGGTATGTCATGGAGCCGACTCGTTCCAATACCTCATAAGGTCCAATGTATCGGGGGTTCAACTTTCCACCTTTCAAGACTCGTCCGACTCCTTTACTCGGGGAAGTCTTCAAAAACACTCTGTCTCTGACTGAAAACTCTAATGGTTTGGTTCGTTTGTCATGGTAGCTCCTTTGCCTGTCCTGGGACGCCTTCATCCGTTCCCTTATCACACGGATCTATTCTGATGTTTGCTTTATAATTTCCAGTCCTAACAGTAGACTCTCACCCGTTTCCGACCAACAAAGTGGGTTCGGCATCTTCATCCAGATAGTGCTTCGTAGGGTGCCATACCGATACTGTTGTGATGGCTGTTATTGTATGTAAACTCAATCAAGGGGAGGTACTGCTCCCAGTTTCCACCGTGTTCCAACACACACGCCCTTAGCAAGTCCTCCAGGCTTTGAATCGTTTGCTCGGATTGTCCATCCGATTGGGGGTGGTAAGCGGAACTTAGCCAAAGCTTCGTGCCCATTTCCTGGTGCAGGCTGGTCCAAAACCGGGACGTGAACCTAGGATCCCTATCCGATACGATAGAAGTTGGCACTCCATGCAGTCGGACAATTTCTTGGATATAAATCCGCGCTAACTTATGCAAAGGGTACTTCATGTTCACAGGTAGGAAGTGTGCACTCTTCGTCAGTCGGTCAACTATGACCCAAATTGCATCATGGCCCGCTCAGTTTTTGGGCAATCCTATGACAAAGTCGATGGCAATGGAGTCCCATTTCCACACGGGAATCTCCAGGGGTTGCAATGCACCATACGGCTTCTGGTGCTCCACTTTCGACTTCTGACAGGTAATGCACCGAGCCACATATTCTGCCACGTTCCTTTTTAATCCGGGCCACCAGAACTGGGTTCTCAAGTCGTGGTACATGTTCGTGGCACCCGGGTGGATACTTAGCAAGCTTTTGTGAACTTCATCAAGCACTATTCTTCTTAATTCTCCTCCACTCGGCACGTATATTCTGTTTCTTACTCGGAAGATCCCATCTGATCCCTCGGTCAAGGACAAGTCTTTACCTTTGGCCTGAGTCTCCCTCATTTCAGCCAAGTAGGGATCTGACTGCTGCTGCTCGCACACGGATTTTAGGAATTCATTGGCAATCCTCAGCGTGTCGATCGTCATTCTCCGAGGGGAGGGGATGTCAACATGTAAGTTCATGTCTCAGAACTGTTCTAACAGCTCTACCTCTTTCACCATCATCACTGCCACATGAAGGGATTTCCGACTCAACGCATCGGCAACAACGTTTGCCTTACCCGGATGGTACTTTAGCTCGAAATCATAATCTTTTAAAAATTCCATCCATCTTCTCTGCCTCATGTTCAGTTCCCTTTGGTTGAATAAGTATTTGAGGCTCTTGTGATCACTGTATACTTAAATCTGGACGCGAACAAATAATGCCTCCAGATTTTTAACACGGACACCACAGCTGCCAATTCCAAGTCGTGGGTCGGATAATGCTGCTCGTGAGGTCTCAATTGCCGAGAGGCGTACGTTATCACCCGGTCTTTCTGCATTAGCACGCATCCTAATCCGAGTCCTGATGCATCACAATAAACCACGAAGCTCTCTTGCAAGTCAGGTAATGCTAACACTGGGGCAGTCGTCAACTTGTTTTTCAGCCCTCGGAAACTGCTCTCGCACTCGGAACTCCACACGAAGGGAATGTTTTTCTGAGTCAATTTAGTTAGTGGCAATGCCAACTTGGAAAAACCCTCAATAAATCTTCTATAATAACCTGCCAGGCCCATGAAGCTTCTTACCTCCGGGACCGACTTGGGTCTCTTCCATGCCATTATGGCTGTCACCTTCGAAGGGTCCACCGAGACACCTTCCTCGAAAATCACATGTCCCAGGAAATGGATTTTATCCATCCAGAAATCGCACTTTGAAAGCTTCGCAAATAGCTGCCTCTCCCTTAACACTTGAAGTACCGCTCGGAGGTGTCCTTCATGCTCCTCAGGAGTCTTGGAGTAGACTAGGATATCATCGATGAAGATTACTACAAATCGGTCTAGGTATGGGTGGAATATGCTATTCATGTAATTCATGAAGACAGCAGGGGCGTTTGTCACACCGAACGGCATCACTACATACTCGTAGTGACCATACCGAGTGCTAAAGGCAGTCTTTGGAATATCCGAGTCCTTCACTCGGATCTGGTGGTATCCCGATCGTAAGTCGATTTTCGAGAAGACTAAGGCTCCACGTAGTTGGTCGATCAAGTCATCAATTCAGGGCAATGGGTATCGGTTCTTAATCGTGAGTTTGTTTAGCTGTCGGTAATCTATAAAAAGTCTCATGCTGCCATCCTTCTTCTTAACAAGCAGCACAGGTGCGCCCCATGGTGATACACTCGGTCTAATGAATTGTTTCTCGAGTAACTCATCCACCTGCTTCTTCAACTCGGCTAATTCAGTTGGGGTACACTGGAGACTGGCTCGGCTCCAGGGATTAGGTCTATAGAGAACTCAACTTCTCTAGTTGGAGGAATACCCGGCATATCTTCCGGAAACACCTCTGGAAATTCACAAATAATTGGTATTTCGTTCACTCGGGCTTTACTCTCACCTTCGGTTAAACAAAGCATCATATATAGTTGAGCTATACCTTGTGCCGTGTAACCCTCATTGTTCTGCCTTGGAAAGATTATCCTTCGGTTTCGGCAATCCACTAACACTTTGTTGGCTGAAAGCCAGTCTATACCGAGTACAATGTCAAGGTCCTTCAGAGGCAAGCACACCAGATCGAAGGTAAAACTCCGATCGCACAACACAAACGTTACATCTTTGCACATTGACGATGTTAAACCTTAGTGCCAGTCGGATTGGCCACTTCCAAGGTCCGACCCATGCACACAGTTGGTAATTTTAAATGTTTTACACACTCATCAGCTACGAAAGAATGGGTGGCTCCAGAATCGAAAACTACGTTAAGTGTAGATCTGCCGAGTGAGCACTTACATTAGACTAAGTCATTGGCTTGTGCAGCATCTTCCGCATTGATGGCGTAGACTCTTCCTACTGCTGGTTGGTCGGTATTCCCCCCTCGGTTACTTGTAGTAGCCATCAAATTACTCCTTGCTCCATTACCTCTGCCACCATTCCCTTTACTGTTAGTTTTGCGTCCTCCCACACGAAAACCCCCACGATGTGCATGACCACCCTCTGGTTGCAGTCGTGGATAGTTGGGGTGAACATGCCCCCTTTCGTTACAATGGAAGCATATAACATCGTTCCCAGCATCACATTCTCGTGCAAAGTGGTTACCTCCGCATCTGAAGCATCTACCGCTCCCGGGACGACCCCCGAAACAACCCCCACGGTTTCCTTGTCTTCTGAAATTAGAGGAGGATCCAGCACCCCTAGCGTTGCCTGCCCTCTTGAAGTGTGGTTGCTGAGGCCTCAAGGAGGGGTTTGCCCTGCTGCTCTGGCCCGAGTGGGCCTTGTCATCTTCTTCAAATATCCTACACTTATTCACCAATGCAGGAAAACTCCTAACCTCTTGGTATCTGCAGGCTCTCTTAATATCCGACCTCAATCCATTCTTAAATTTTAAACACTTATAATTCTCCGTCCCCAGTTGCTGGAAGGGTGGGTAGAAGAGGCACAATTCCTTAAATCTTGTCGCGTATTCTTCTACAGTCATGGACCCCTGCTTCAACTCCATGAACTCCAGTTCTTTTCGACTCCTGATTGTGTCGGGGAAGTACTTCTCTAGAAAGCATGTCTTGAAATTGTTCCAGGTCAGCTGAGTATCATCATCAGGGAATCGGTTTCTGGCTATCTTCCACCAGTTCTCCGCCTCGTCTCGCAGCATATACACTGCACATTCTACCTTCTGGGCCTCGGTACAGCGAAGACCCCCAAAGATCCTCTCCAGCTCTTGTGTCCATTTAAAAGCTGCTTCCGGGTTTCGTCCTCCCTGAAATTCACTCGACTTCCTCTTCAGGAAGCGGTCTAGCACTTGGCCATCCTCAACTCAAGGCTGGCCCTGCCTCTCAAACACGTCTGTAAAGCGTTGAAAGGCTGTGGCTATGGCCTCCATGCTTTGACGATTCGTCATCCCTTATCCTGAAATTCACAGCCCCTTCAAAAATAAGTTCACAAGGTTACTCACCACCGATCGGGTCTCAGCCTAACATTCAGTAACTTTAGCACATTATACCTTTTCTATATGTTATACAATTAGTCAAACCGGGAGGGAGTCAACCTTCTATCCAGAAGTCAATAATATTATATCAATCAAGTTCAACAGATATCACAGTAATAATGATCACTCGGTCACAATACACACAACCGCTTACACTCGGTAAGCATACCTTGGCCTTGGAGCTTTCGGTCTGCTCTGATACCAAAATGTAACACCCTAATTTTAGTAAACAAATAAACCCAAAAAAAAATAGAAAATTTTTTTTTCACAAAATCCACTACTGGTCAATCGGTATAGAAAAGGGGAGGAAGGCAACGGAAATTGAAAGAACATTCATACACGTAGCATTCGGCAGAAGGGACAAGGCTTGAACCGGCCCATTCGACTCAACGAAATACATCAGTGCCTGGGCGAAATCCATGACAACGCTGACTCGCTCAAGCGAGGCCCAACGTCGCTTGAGTGAGGTATGACAGGGCAACAGCAGAAGGAGGGAGGTGCTCAAGCGAAGCCAACACCAGCATCCACTCGCTTCAGCGTGATCCCTCATGCTTGGGCAAAACAACTCTAGTCGCTCGGGCGAGGAATGATTCGCCTAAGCGATACCCACACAAGAGTCTTCCTAAAACACACTCGCTGGAGCGAGTACTTTGTTCGCTGGAGCGAGAGGTTCACTCGGCATTCGTTCACTTCACTCGGTATTTCCTCACTCAGATCTCAGTGCTTGGTTCATACGGAATGGTCCCTTCTCAATTCACCAGGTCTGGCCTATACACGTACCAGCTTCACCCAGAAAACATATCACGCTCCATAACTCCCTTCGCTCGGCTCACGACATTGACCACTCGAGGAATAGCTCCCTTAGCCACACACTCGGAATCTATGAGGACTTCTCACTCGGAATAACTTTCACATCCTTTCACCACTCGGGTATTTCACTCGTTTTCACTCGGCCAGCATAGTCCTTCCTACCCAAGATCTCTTGCGAACTGAAACCTCCCCTGAGAACTTCCTGACCTTCACTCGGCTTACTACACGGATCTCACTCAGAATCTGGAAGTTTACTCTCCAGTCGGAAGACACTCACTTAACCAGTTTTCACTCGGAAATATGTTAAATTTCTCTATTCAGATATCCTAGAAGTTTATCATTTGGGGGTGAGACATCCACGACGATCCCCATACGGGTTATATAGCCTTATTCACTCGAAACAATCTAAATCTTCCCCTCACTCGGCAGCAGGATCACGAATTCACTGTCTAGGTCATATCTTGGCTTCTTTCACACTAAGTCTTACCATTCTCACGCACCTGGACATACGAACACATGCATACTAATTAGACATCATGTAGAGAGTGGGATAAACATGCAGCATGACATACACATAACCATATATATATAAGAGTATATATCGATAGTTACAACATATTATCATACTTTCCCGACCCAAAATGATCTTGTTCTGTCTCAAAACGCTAACATCAAACACGAGCCGGCCAAGGCATAGTCAAACATTACACACAGTATCTACATAAATATATATAGTTCCTTGGTGCACTGCTAGTCCACTCGGCAAATAGCTCCACTTTACCCGTAGTTCCGAGGAATATTCACTGAAAATATTGCCACAGCAGGGGTGAGCTTTTACATTTAACATGACAGTTAGTGACTTAGGAACCCGCATGCTTTACATCACACGACATCACATTTCAAGCAACCATAACATTATCTATCTTCCCGATTACCTACCGTAACAGCACCATGCAGTCGGAATTCATTCATTCATTTCTCGATTATATCATTTCCAGCTTACATATGCATGCAACACAAGAGATTCATCATAGCATAAGAACATACATATGTATATATACATATATCTAGTACATACAGGTCCACTACAGTCAGATCCGACCCCCACTTGACTAATTTTTACGTTGCAACATAGGCTCCACGCCTTTTTCCTCCAGCTCTAAGCTGGTTCGGCCGTTTTACAGGTACCAAACCATTGCCCTCACATGTAACACAATCGCTCCGAGCGACCACGGCAGTGCTACGGGCAACTCCGAGTCCAACCCGGTAGCTTGCTTGAGTCCAACCCAAGACTTTAAGCGTCCAACGCTAGTGCACTCGGCACTGCCTTGAGTCCAACTCAAGGTCTTTTAATTACATTCTTTTGTGTGTTTGTCATGCAATATTATTCCTCCTGTCGTTTATCATAACCACATTCTGCATGCAAATCATTCATCATCTTATAGCAACACCGATTCATCTACAACACTCGCATGCAAGGCAATATAGGATAGCAATCAAGATCTACCCATCGTCTCCCCTAATAGAACACCCAGAAATCACACCATATGTTTTCACGTCATGCATGCACAAGTGAATAATTAACTTGACTCAGTATGGTAATTTTAAGGAGCATACACCACACTCACACACGGTCTCATGACACACACATGCATCCACATCCCAGCAGTGTACGTATATCAAATATAAGCAATCTACTATCGGATTCAATTACCTCATGCCTCGGTATACAAAAAAAACTATCCAGCAAATATACATTTCATCACAAACACCCATGAACACACATGCATGCATAAAAGATCACTTCGGAACCCATTCACGAGCCATGCATTTGAAATGCAAAGCACCCCCTACCTACTGAAGGAATTCAAGAAGCTTTTCTGTTCTTGAAGTTGGGTCTGACGCCCTTCTTCCGACTTATTCAGCCTTCCTTCGCTCCGTCGTACTCTGCAATCGGCTCGGGGATGGGAAGTTGTTCTCCCTCTGCTTCAACAATCGTCCTTCACCAGTTGGAGGGGCTCTGACCTTCCTCCAGCACCGTCGTCATGATCTCTAAGCACAGAGAAAAGAGGATGGAGGCGAAGAAGAAAAGAGAGGATGAAATAGTGGGAGAAGATGGGTATCCACGGTGATACAGGGTATGCATA
This sequence comes from Clitoria ternatea, assembly GCA_037962975.1. Taxonomy (NCBI): domain Eukaryota; kingdom Viridiplantae; phylum Streptophyta; class Magnoliopsida; order Fabales; family Fabaceae; genus Clitoria; species Clitoria ternatea. Next base: position 42,446,847 of record CM075669.1, on the reverse strand, counting down.
TATACGCATGCGAAGAAAAGGGAGTGGGATGGGAAGTTATGAGTCGCAGTCCACACACACAACTTCGCCAATAGCAAACAGCCACCTTTCACCAACTAAGCCTAATTAACTTGTTATTATTTCTTAAGCTATGTTGATTATAATTAACAATTAATTCCCTACTTGCATTCAAATTCTTAACGTTTTATTTTCATTCGGTATATAACTTCGAAATTGGGATGTTACACTTTGTCTCTTATGAATTTTACCAAAGCTAAAATGGTTGCTTCGGCATCAATTTACCAAGAGATTGTTGAAGGTAACAGTCCTCAAGAATCCAATTAAGTCATTGTATCAATGTACTTTTGTAATATTTTGTTTTTCAAATTTGTATCAACTTGTATTGTAGCTATAGTGTAAGTCACTAAACCAGAACTATAGAAATAGTAGTTATTTAACCTATTTAAGAAGCACTATGCTATGTGGAGAGGCACCCTTTTGTTTTTATATCCATAGAGAGAGTGTAGAGAGAGAAACTCTGAGAGATATTCTTTGTAAGCTTCTTTCTTTCATCTTGTTCTTTCATCTTTTAGATTTCAATAAATTGTCTTTTTCATCTATTTTCTTCTCCCTCCTTGCTAGTTCAGTGCAGCTTTGTCACTGTTCTAAGCATTTTTTTCTTCTATTTATTTAATGCTTTAAGTGTTATTTATTTATTTTGAATATATTGGTCGGCTGTGCCGCCTTGTTAATTCGTGAATAATTTTTTTAATAATTTATCAAGCAATCTAAATCACTAAGCAATCTGCTTGCATTCCTACTCCCTTTCTTCCTATATTCATTTAGATCCTTGTTCCGCATATATATATATATAACAATTCCTAAGCAACACTAGCATGTTAAAAATGGGCCACTATATAAGTATCGAGTTAGCGTCTTAGTTTAAGACAATAAGTAGATATAAGAACACCCCTATCACTCTCACACTATAGTTGTATTAGTATGACATGATTAAACTTGTGAATGTGGACATCATGTAGAAATTAAATTACTTGTAGAATTTATGTGATATGATTGCTATATTTTGCTTGTTGCAATGTTGAAACTAATGATAAAAATGTTTATGATCTAACAATAGTAAAGAACTGAAAAGAGTCCCAAATATAGGCATGAACAAGATCGAAAACAGTTAAAAGCACCTTTATGTGAAAGAGAAAATCAGTTGAGAGTACCCCCCTACGCACTACTTGTCCTTAAAATATACAAAGGCCTAAATAGTGAATCATTGTATTTTGGTACAATCCTCGAATAGAATAGTTGCTAGGTAGAACTGTTAATTAATCTTATTTTAGCCGAAATATGAAGGCCAATCCACTCATGTCATCATAAACCAATACGATGAAACAAAGTCGATAAAAGGCCTGAGGTATTGTAAGAAATGCTGAGATAACTTATATTTTACTTTTTAAAAAAATTAACACCTTTAATGTAAAATCACATTTTTAGAAATAAAAACAAAAGAAGTTGGAAATTTTATCTTGTAAATTCATTAAACGAATATTTTATAATATTTCCTTAAAAAGCGGATTTAAAAATAAATTAGACATTAAAATCTTAGAAGTTTTCTATATATTAAAGTGTACTTTGAAACCAAATCCTAGTGCTCTTAAGAAAGAATATTAGGTAGCACCTAAGTCTTGGCTCAAAATATTCCTCTCATTAAAAAGAATTTTATAATGAGTTTACATACTTTAAGGACAAGTGTGTTGAATAGTAAGGTTCGAGCCTCGTACTCGGGCACTCCTGTGATAAGACAAGTAAGTTGCATGTTGTATATGAAGTATAAGAAGGGATGATAGGGTGATCCCCTAGAGCATACAGTGATGGGTACACTGAAGAACAGCAGCGTCTCGACCCCCTAAGGGGGTCTTGGGAGTATACCGGGGCAGACCTCTAATGGTTCAGATTCACGCCCGAGGCCGGATAGCCTGGTAACTATGGTATACTTCGACCAGGAGAGGGTTACTATGGCCGTGTAGTGCCCACTCTTATGAGATATGATTTGGATCCATTATTGATAGGATTATGTGTCCCTACGCCTTTTTTGTGAAACAGAACGAGACGAGCTCTGGTCACTTTAGTTGGGAAGAAGGATAAGGTAGGATGGCGACGTATACAGTATTGAAACTGATGAGGAAAAAGTAGGCCCACATACATCATACTAACTAAGGAAAGTTTAAATTAAAGAAATGAATTACATGTATTGCATTGTTATTGTGAGAAATTATGATCTCTAATTATTTTCTAGCTATGATTATATGAATAATTTTGAGAGTAGTAAGGGGTAGGGATAATTAGTCGAGACTAGAAAGAGTGAGACAACTTAGAATGAAATTTACTAGGAATCCCAAAGAGAGTAAGAGTCTTTGTTCCTGGATTGATTATGTTATATGGGGTGTATGTTGGCACAACACCCCCGATTGTTGTGGAGGTGGAAGCTTACCCTTACAACTATTTTTCAGATCCCCGTGTAGGCATGCATATCAGATGAGAAGTTCTTTGTGTAGAAAGGACTAGTCGGGTCCCAGCCACATACCTATGATACCGGAAGAGCTCAAGGTGGCCCCATCGATGGATTTCCCTCAATGCAGCCCGAGCCTGAGAGACCCTATAATGAAGATAAAGAGGTCATAGAGAGTACAGTCCAACGTTATGGCAATCCCCCATGTATTCTAAGTTTTGATGAGGTTGAGGAGTCAACAGGTAGGGAGGCAGTGCTGACGGCCAACCCTTTTAGCTTCCACCCTCTGCTAGAGCCCCTTTTGGTCCCGAGGCCTTTCCAGCAGTAGAGGTACCAGTAACACAACGTCTTGTACAGGTGGGCGTTCAAAGAGAGTCGACTTACGAGTATACACCTTTACCAGCTAAGGACGATGACGAGGAGGACCCCGAGAAGTTCCTGCTTGATGCATCGATGGACCTAATGGCTTGGGATCCAATCACTCTATTAGCCTTACCTCAGCAGCTCCCACCAATAGTGCCCCTAGCAGTCTACGAATCAGAGAGATTAGTGGAAGTTCCAGTATGACAGGATTTTGGTGATGTCACCGATGGAGAGATATCTTGTGAGGCGTTAGTGGGACCAGTCCCAAGGTTTTCTCCAGCATATTTTCAGGAGCTACATGCATGGTGAGATCGAGGACTATATAGCCATGTCATCCACAGCCCAGGGTTTTTAAGGAGGCATACGAGGTCTACAGTAGTCGGAGGCACCAACCAGTTCAGCAGGTTAGTGATTTGCCATCTTCGAGCATGATTCTTGCTGGATCATCCTACCTTCTAGACTTTGACATGGTTAACAACCACTTCAAACCCCCTGGAGTCACACTAGTCAGATGATGAGTTCATGGGCGGAGATGCTTAGCTTTTAGATTAGTTATCTATTTATATGTTTATGCATTTTGTATAGGTGCCTACGTGCCCCTCTTAGTTTCAATTGTATAGTTCTGTTGAGACCACTTATGTATGTATGGTATAGTTATGTATGTGTATATATATATATATGATGCTTTTATTCGACCATGTGTTACCTTGTACAAAAAAAACTTCCACGTTTTCTAAAAATTAGTAGCCTCTGAGTCAACCGAGGTAATCTAATGGAAGAGATTATCTTAATTAACCGACGGTGCTACACATCTAATATATATCTGAATATAATATGTTGATTCCTTTTATCTAGTAAAAAATATCTGTTCCATTTTCAATTCAAATTTTAAACTTCCCCTATTTTATTATATCTGTTTAGTTTTTTATAATATGTATACAAACTCCTATTTAAATTTTAAAAATTCTTTGAAATTAGAATCTAGTCTTTTCAAAATTTATAGTTTTAATGATGATTTAAAAATTTTAGAGATCAAAGTCTGAATCAATAATTCAAAATTCAAACAAGCCCACAGGTTCATTTTTTTCATCAAAATAAAATCCTACATTAAATTATTTTTTATATTTTATTTTCTTTTTATTTTTTGAAAATTTTAAATAGGCCCAGACAAAATTTTGTAGTAATAATTTTTCCCTTGCTGTATTATAGTAAGGGATAAATAAAGAATGAGTGAATCAATTTTATTTAGGGGCCAGCTTTGGTGAGATAGAAATTTAAACATAAGTGCCATCTTTGGCAAAAGGGAATTTCAAAGGGAATTTAAATGGACATAGACAAGGAAATTTAAAAGACGCTATCCTTTGAAGATATGGACAAGGAAATTTAAAAGATGCCATCCTTTGGCGACATGAACAAAGAAATTTAAAAGATGTCATCCTTCAGCGACATGAACAAGGAAATTTAAAAGACTTCATCCTTCGGCGACACGGACAAGAAATGTTAAAAAATGTCATCCTTCGGCAACATGGACAAGAAATTTTAAAAAAAATGCCATCATTCGGCGATATGAATAAGGAATTTAAAAGGTCCAATACCCCGCAGCAAAGAAATTTAAAAGACGTCATCCTTCGGTGACAAGAACAGGAAAATTTAAAAGATGCGATATTTAAAAGACGTCATCCTTTCGCTGACATGAATAAGGAAATTTAAAAGACGCCATCCTTCGGTGACGTGAACAAGGAAATTTAAAAGACGTCATCCTTCGGCGACAAGAAAGGTGAAATTTAAAAGACACATCCTTAGACGACATGAACGAGTAAATTTAAAAGATGCCATCCTTCGACAACATGAACAAGGAAATTTAAAAGACACTATCCTTCGGTGACATGAACAAGGAAATTTAAAAGACGCTATCCTTCAGAGACATGAACAAGGAAATTTAAAAGATGTCATCCTTTGGTGACATGAAGAAGGAAAATTAAAAGATGTCGTCCTTCAACGACATGAACAAGGAAATTTAAAAGACTCCATCCTTCAATGACATGAACAAGGAAATTTAAAAGATGTCATCCTTCACTGACATGAACAAGGAAATTTAAAAGATGTCATCCTTTCGGCAATAGGAACAAGGAAATTTAAAAGAGGCCAACCTTTGGCAACACGAACAAGGAAATTTAAAAGACGCCAGCCTTTGGCAACATGAACAGGGAAATTTAAATGCCATCCTTTGGTGACATGGACAAGAAAATTTAAAAAACATCATCCTACGGTGATATAAACAAGGAAATTTAAAAGATGCTATCCTTCGACAATATGAATAAGAAAATTTAAAAGACGCCATGCTTTGGCGACATGAACAAGGAAATTTAAAACCAAGTTTAAATTTAGGGAGAAACCTTTAGAACTACAATCGTTACAGATTTTAGGGCTATACTCATAGATGAAATGAAAAGAACAAGGCAACTTTATCTTCCAAGCTTGTAGGCGGCTCGGTCCCTGTGACACTTGTATGAGGTACTAACATATAACGAAAGCATCTCGCCCCACGATTTCTTTTTTCTTTTAAAAAATAATTTTTATTACCTTATTTTATTTTGTTAAAGCATATATTTTGTCATGTCAAAGAAACTTATATATAAATATATATTGAAAAGGTAGTAATCTTATTCATGTGGGTCAATCAAGTACGAGGAAAAGGAAAGGGAAATTAGATGCAGAAAAAAAGGAAGCAAATGTGCTCGAAAGCTTAGTAGTGGGTGAAGTAAGGAGGGTTTGTCGATCCTCTAGTGAATCCCTAAGAACAACAAGAATCTTGATCCTATATCAAGATGAAGAGCTTATCCTTTGATCTTGCTTTCGAGAAAGTAATTCAACTGTAATCCTTGTGCCTCAGTATGGTCCTGTTCTGCTTGCACGGTGAATTTTGGTTACTTTGCCAAAATATTGACCCTAATTTTTGCTTGAGTCGCCTTTCTAGGTTTTTGACTCACTGGGTCGCTCTAATTTTTGCCTACACCACCTTTTTAGGTTCTCAGCCTAATGAGCAAAATTTCTTTATTCCTTTTCTTTATCTATTTTTTCTCTATTTTTTGCTTTTGTTTTTGTTTTTTTTATTTTTTTGTAAGCAAAGTATCTCTTGACTGTGTCTGCATTTATAGACATCAAAAAATTATCCTTATCCATGATGGTCAATATCGAAGCTTCCTTAAACCATAGATATGCCCCTGTTCATTTCGACACTTGGCTATGTTGTCGTCCACATAGACTTTTATCTCATCATGTCATGAAATAAGGTTACCTTTGTAATATCCCTGTTTTCAGTAAGTCGTCTACGCCTCATGAGTTTTCAATCATGAGAGTTCTATAAGTGATAATCAGAGTAAAAATCTTTTTCATAAGAAGAATAATGTAATTGGGTTTAAAAAACTCGATAAAAGAAATAGTAAATGCATATCATAATAAAACAAGGTTATACTTAACAATAAATAATAATATAACATTAAAGATAGTAAATAAAGGACCCCATGGGTAGTCAATGAACCTTTAATAATTATTTCCAACAATTATCTCATACAAAATCAGGTCTAGACATATTATTTGAAATCAATAAAATAATAAACAACTTTCTTAGGTAAGAACCATATGCCAATTCCCAAACTCTTTAAGAGCATCAATAAACTATTTATCATCTGAAGTAAACCAAAAGCATAGCATGTATCTTTAAATGATGGATATGAAATACCATTGACGGTTCTTATATCTTTAAAGCTTGTATAACCTTTTTTTGTGTATTTAATAAAAAAGGAAGATAATATTCCTCTTCATTGCTAATTGGAACATAAGATATGCCTCCAATTAAGAAACCTTGTTTCCTTGGAACCTATTGGGAATATGCATCTCCATACAAATTTTGATGGGAAGTCATTGTATGTTAGATTTCTTTCATCAGCAAAACATTTATTTTCTTACATCTAACCTAAGAACATTGATTGCTTTTTATTTGCTCTACCTAAAACATTATTCATGTAATCATTATCTATATAAATAATTGATTATTTATTTGGTAAATGGAAGAAAAACTTGATCACTGATGGGTCCTTGAACTAGATATCAAATCCAAAAAGACACCAACTTGCTTTTCAAGCCGATATATAACAACAATCATAATAACTTTCTATTTTATTAACTTTTCTTTGTGAAACAAAGCAACAGTTTCTCTTTCGTCTCCTTTATAAACATATTTAAACAAATACCTGATTGAGCTAGTTTGACATGCATACTCCACATTAATATGACACTCTAACTTTAACAAAAGATTTGGATTTTATGATACAATGGAAGTGTTATCCAAACATATTTCATTTTGGTTAAAGTTCTGCCATTATCTCTTCTTTTATATCTAGAAAACCCTTCATCATCAATGATAGTTCTTGACCTAAATATTTTTGGATAGTTTTTTAAACCTTTGTAATACATGGACAACTTTTTGATGGTTCAGAGAATAGACTTAGAAGGGGGAGTTCAATAAGTCTGTTCACTTTTTCAAAACAAAAGTGATATTCAAGCACAATAGCTTTTTGCACAGTAGACCAGACTCTTGCTTATATGGAGAGCGTGATTCTTTGATTGAGCGAGCGTTCTTTACCAAACTTTTACTGTCAATGATATCAATAATAATGCACCAGACTTTTTATAGTTAAAGAGTCAGAGAGAAAGAGACATCATATAAGCAGTTTATACTAGTTCACCTGCAACCCGAAGACTACATCTAGTACCTTCAAATCTGAAGGATTTCCACTATATAAAAATCATTTACATAAGCGGCCTAAACTAAGCTTATGAGTATTATTGACTTCAGCCACTCCTGCCTTAGGCACATCCCGTACCTGAGTATTCTAGACACCGACCACTCCTGGTCTTGACTATTCTTTTGCAAGCACCCACTCTTGGGGCAGACCCAAGTATTCTTTCATGAGCCACTCCTGGCTGAAACCCAAGTATTCTTTTCAAAGCCTCTATAGGCCAAAATGCTTCCCAATAAGTCAATCAGACCAGTGTTTACAAAAGGTTAGAAATATTAATACAAAGATAAGTCTTCTTCTTTTTGGGCTTTTATACACAAACATCTAAGGATTGTGGATGTTCTCCTTTTTCTTCTATCAAACTATCTTTTGTGAGACATGTCTTTCTTTGTTTTTCTAATTCACTCTCATAAGCTCTCTCTCTCTTTTTCTTTTCTTCTTCTATATTTTTCCTCTTCTCTGAGACATATATATCTATTACTATTATTCTCTTATACACACGCATATATATCTCTATGTCTCACTACCACTCTGTGTATATTTTAAGAAGAGTTACAATATATATATATGTGTGTGTGTATGTGTGGTATTTCTACTAATGGAGATAGATCCGTTGGATGACCATTGAGGAGTGTGTCATTCAAATGCTTGAGAAAGGTCTTCTTAACGGATATGATATTTAGAGAGAGACTTTCTTCTTGCTAGATGTAGATCAGAAAGCTTTCGAGATTCGTGCCATTGTAGGCCTAGGGTCAATTTCACTAGGCCAAATATATGTTACGATGGTTCGTACCCCACGAACTTACAGCCGAACCCTATCAGTACACCACTCGTACCCTACAACCTGTCAGTTAAGACAGGGTATTTTGTATTATTCTTTTAATAATATTATTTGGCATATTAGTACTAATTATTGGCTTTAGTATAATTAGTATTTTATTATAACTATTTTAATCATTTGGCATATTAATACTATTATTAATTGTTATCCTCATTATAATTATTATTTTATATTAACCTGACATTCATCTAATTATTTTGATATTATTATTATTAGTTGTTATCCTCATTATAATTATTATTTTATTACTACTATGAACCTGTCATTCGTTTAATTATTATTATTAATATAGCATACTTTATCTCCTGTGATCTATGGGCTGAGACCCATCAATACACCACTCGTACCCTACAACCTTATTGTATCACATTTTATCTCATACGACCTTACAACCTTATTGTATCACACTCTATCTCCTTCAACCTATGGGGTGGATGTACCTGATAGCACATGGATGTACCTTGCAACCTTATTCTTGTTATGATGGTTCGTACCGCACAAACTTACAGCCGAACCCTATCAGTACACCACTCGTACCCTAATAAATGGATTTTGAAGTATCATTTTAACATGGTTTGTCTCATGTTCATAACATGCTTCTCGACCATGGTTGCACCGATGATAATAAAATATTATATTTTTAATATAATATAACATAATTCTTGATTTATTAACAATAAATTATATAAAATCTAAGTTTATCAAGGATGACATCACATATTTTATAGGATTAAAAAATTATAATCATTAAAAATAATATGTAAATATTATATATTATTATTTTGTTTAAAGTATCATCTTATGACATAATAAAGAGATTTTGAAGCATGGTTAGGATTGCCATTATTTGCCACACGCGACATTAATTAGGGTAAATGGAGCACGGCACCTACAACTTGTAGCGTGCCTGGATTTCTTCAATGGACACCCATACAAACTTACTACAGCAAGGAAGACGAGGCATCACGCATGCACTCTTTTCGCTACACTGGGGATTACACCTCTAATCACGTAGTCTACGTATATATTATACGGTGAATCAGGTAAGCCCGGTTTCAATTTCTCATCTTTCATATTTTCCAGTTCTGAATCATAACATAACCCTAAACCCAAATTTGTTTTCTCTAATGTCACACGAAAACATGAAAAAACCTCAAGCAAAAAAAGTCAAGGAAGACAACAAGGTTCCACAGTCCACCGTAGGACGACCACGTAGGAGACCAAAAAAAAGAAGATAGTCAATCTCATTGACATTTCTTCTACGTATGGGTAATAAAATACATGTTCGGTATGTTGTGATTCTGAATATAGCAACATTATAACGTGACCTTATTGATGTTGTATTTTGATACTTTGTGTGTTGTAGCACCCCTTTGGTGATTTCAAACACAAACAAGGAATCTTCCTCTTATACTTCTCCTACATGTAATGATGCTCATAATTCTCGTGCACCTCATAATGCTCATAATTCTCCTTCCTGTCTTGATGCCATCAGAGATCAGGTTAACCATATTACTTAATGGGATTCTAAACTTCTAATTGTTTTAATGTTATTTTGTTCATAAGTATTCTCTTATAATTATGGCTGCTAAAACCTGATGCTTTTGCTTACATGTTTACTAGGTGTTTGCAAGTTACATGGATGTAGTGAATAACTTTCACAAATGGATGTTTGCAAACAATACCCTGGTTGGTGCATCTAACCATCTGATGCAAGTGTCTTCTCCATTGTTTGTCCCAATTCAATCTCCAATTGGTTTACCAATTATAAATACCACAAATACAATAAATACCATTGGTACATTTAACTATACCCTAATAGTATTTCCTCTATTTTTTGTCCCGGTTCAATCTCCACCAGAACTATTCAAGACTGGAATAAAAGAACTAAATGCCCCTGCTGAAGATGGTTTCACATCGTTGAATATTTGAGAAAATGTCGAGGAAGTTGTTCACAATACCTAAAGAAATGCCAAAGCCTGGATACTTCATGAATAATCAACCATTACATGCTTCAAGATATGTTAGGAATGCTAGTGTGACTGTACCAGAGGTAATGGTGTAAACTTTTCTTCAACATGTTATTTAGTTTTTTAATATTCAAACTTTCCAAGGGCAATATACATTCATATCTATGAATATTTTCTCTTTTAGTGGGTTCGTGTCTTATTCAAACTTGCATCACAAATACTTCTGATGAGATAGAGGTGGCTGTAGCTGTATACATATTTGGTGCAATTAAGGATGGGATATCCCACAGGTTAGAGTGTATTGAAGCACGACTTCATTCATTTTCCTTTGTAGCCTGTAACTTATATCTCTTACTTTTTTTATATAGCAATGAAGTTTTAATCAAAAGAGGAACAACATTAGGTGATAGAAAAACACTGAAAAGATTAATGTCAAAGATGTGTATTGATTAAGAGGTATTCCACATATTATTTTCTTCCTCATATATCATTTAGAATCTAAAATTTGCCATATTCTTATGCAAAATTATATTTGGTCCTGTATACAAGTAATAAACCTGTTGTTGTAGGCTCAATAACATACCAAGAAAAAATATTGTGTGGGTACTCTTCCTGTTGGTTTTTGCCTACAACATTTGCGGTAATAGCTACTTAATTTATAAATGTTAAATGTTACTGGTGTAGTAATTTTCACTAATATCTTCTAAGCATTTCTCAGCATTGGAGGGCAGACGATCAGCTTCTTCTCTTATGGAATTCTATTAAAACTCACATATGGGTCAGGTTGAGACCTTGAACAAGGTATACCTTTTATCCATAAACTAGTTGAAAAAAGTCAATCAACAGTGTGATTTTGTTTTGATTTTTTTTCATCTGTAGATATTTGTCCCTATAAATAAAAGCAACATGCACTGGTTTTTGCTTGTGGTTGATCTAAAAGAGGAACAGTTGATCTGGTTGGATTCAAAACCATGCAAGTCGAGCTTGAGGTGGAGGGAACTAAGCATCATGAAATTGGTGAGCTCTGTTAATATCATACAACTTTCTTTAATTGACTATAGTTGACCTATTTATGATATATCTACAGATAACTAATTACATTATAACAAAAAAATAGTTGATCTGTTTATGATATATTTCAGATCTATTTATGACTATAGTTGATCTGTTTATGACATATTTCAGATCTTACCAGCCATTTTATTTTCATTATAACAAAAAAAAAATAACCTGGTGCATTTATATAGGTTCTGTCATTTATCGATAGAACTTTTTCTATAAAGACAACATGACCCTAAACTGTAACAAATTAAAATATTCGCCTATGCCTATCAACTATATCAAATGCAACATTTTTACATCATTGTTTTTAGTTTTATTAATACTTTAAAGTGCTCTCCTTAAGCATTTAAAATAATATAAACTAAAACTTAAATAACAACAAATCCTCAATCCTAAAGGATAATTAGAGTGGATATAACTGCTCCATATGCATATACTAACATTTGATTTGACTCAAGCAATGTCTTGAGGAGATGCTAATGATTCATTTTATGAGTCATAACAGACTGTAAGACCATTGGTGGCAAATTTCAAGATTACGATGCCTTCTGACATTTGGGAACAATGACATACTTCGTATGTTATTTATGTGTTATAATTATGTATTGATTCTTGTTACATAATTATCCTGTTTAATTGATTTTTAATGACTTGTTAGCAATGATTGTGGGGTTTGGGTTTGTTAATGGATACTTGATTGCATGCTATCTACCAGTTATAAGATCCATGTAAGTAGTTTTGATAACTTATTTTATTATCAAGGTGTGTACATTTTAGGAAGAAATAAAATTTCTAATTGTGAGTACCTGTACAGGTGAATGATGTTACAAGAATGCGTATTGCACTTGATTTAGTATTAAAACCATATAATTCATTGAGAGATTCGGTCATCCAGCAAGCATTTAACAACTAGAAAACGCTGGAAGATAGGAAGAGAAATCTAGTCAGGAAATAGATTGCAAGTATATGGGGTTTTTTAAGGGGATGGCGTCATATACTAAAGCTTTACATACTGTTTTATTTTTAGGTATCTTGCTGGACAAGTTGTTGCTGTTAGACAAATTGTTACTTATGACATTTAATATGTACAACTTGTTACTTGGATATGTTGGTTAATGATGATGTTTCATTAATTTTTCCATCTTTATTGAGTATAGACACAAGTGTGTTAACTCTTGAGTATATACTAAAGTAGTTAGTTAAAGCAGAATCTTTTCCGACGATTTCTAACAATGCAGAACAGAAATTGATGTAATATTTCGTACCCTACTAACAGGAAATTGGATGATTAGGGTGAAACCCTTAGACACAGGGTGAATGTTGGCCAATGTAGTGCTTTTAGTGATGAAAATAGAAGGCTTCAGTATGTATTTGTTTTCTTTTACCGTTTAAAACATGATATGTGATTAACCAAACTATCTCAAATACATCCTTGCATTAATATTTTCATCATCTAAAATTATTAGTTGATTTAATAGATTACATTATTTTAGAATGGTTTAGATCTGACTTGTAATTTTTTCATTAATTGCATACCAATATTTTCTTCTTGAAGTTTTCACCCACTCAATTAAGTATATGAACCGAACATAGTAGTGAGAGTACCTAGCTAATCAGAAAACAAATTGTAGAGGAAGTACCTAGCTAATCAGAAAACAAATATTTGCATTTCAATCTTCACACAAGTTTGAAGTTACGATATACAGGCATGGCCTTTAATATTCAGGGTCTGTACCAGACCTTCCATTCCATGTTTACATGATCAAAGAATTTAAATGATATCTGTGACAGGTTCGAGGGTCAGGAAACAACGTGTTTACAATACACTACCACTCTATAATTCATTTTCTGGATTTGGGTTAGCCCAATATGCTATAGGATTCCATTGACCTCTTTATTGAGTTGTAGTTCTGTCATGAACTAATGGTTCAGAGATAGAAGAGCCATTTGCTGTGAACTCCAAAAGTGTCCTATTTTCCTCTATAAGATCAACTAGTCCCAATTCCACTGGTTGGATAAAACATAGCCGTTATTTAATGGCCGTGATTTGCAGTTCTTTAGGACCAGACCAATAAAATATGATGGCACATCAATCTGTATACATAATTGTATCATTTTCTGTTGGGCAACATTTCACCAGTACCTACTATCTGAATTAAGGGGAGCTTTTGCTGTCAGTTATTAACCACTCTTGGTTTTATATTACACCCCCATCATGGTTCTATTTTCTTCCAGCATAGGTGCAACAATTCCTTCTTCTAATGTGACACTACAAAAAGTTAGGAACAGTGAAAGACTGCAAAAGAAGGAAGGGTTTAATATAAAATATTCATTTACATTCAAATTCATATAATGAGAAATTCTTTTTAGTAGGAGTTTGTTGTTTCCAAAACAAAATAACTGCCCTAAGGTTATGGTTCAGAAGACTCTAAAATTTATCATGTATCCTGTGAGTGAAACGGCCAGTGTGACAGCTTGGTGTTTTTTCCATTCCTTATAAAGAGCATAGTCAAAGAATTATTGAGCATCAATTTCGTCAACACAATCTTCAACAACAACTTAAGAGGTAGATGAGTTCCTATAACAAAAAATGTCACTCTTGTTGTATAGGGACTTTTGTTTGTGCTGATCCTAGTTTAATTTTCCTAAAAACAGATCATAGAAAGGAAGAAATATCACATATTTAAGCCTGTCTTATTGCAAAAAAAACATACTTAGGAAAATATAGATATGGGGAATTCATACTTTAGAATAAGTATTCTACAAAGACTATAATTATATATCTATCTTCCATATTCTTGTACAAATTCAACCTATATTAATATAGCTTAATTTGCAAAAAAGAAAAAGTAAGTACTCTTCTTTCTTAAAACCAGTTGAAACTTTAGTGTAATCAAACATGAATTTTATTCTCTTAAACCTCAACATGATCCATATGAGTGTAAATTGCTTCGATATATAAATAGACCCATCATATATAATAACAATTAGAGTATGCAACAGGCAGAGCATAAATCACATTATTCATCTGATTTTAATTTAAACAAGAAGTCACCATTTAATTCTTATGCAAAGTTAAGTGTATTAAAAAAATGAGACTCTAAAAAAATAGCGAAGGGAAAGAAGAGACCCGATTTTGTCCACCCAAAATGCCAGCAACAGTAGTTATGGAAGGATCTCGGATGATGTGAGGAAGTGTTTCCGAGCTATTTCTACAACGGCGGTAGCAGAGAACCAAAACCGAGCGACTGAGTAAGTGATTGGAAAAAAAGTGGAAATGAAGACAAGGGAAAAGGTAGCTACCTCATAATGACTCCAAACGGCTAAACAAATTGCAAAGATGGGAGATCTCGATAATATTGGAAGGTACTAATGGTTTGAGAGTTATAAGAGAAAAGTCTGTAACAGAGCTGCGCAATATCTAATAGAGTCTGTGACGAGGAGAGTTTGACAGGCGCGGTGATGTTCTTGGCCACAGGAGCATGGGGAACGACAGAAAGACCAAAAAAGAAGAACCACACAATGAAATTCAGCAAAAATAAAATAGGGGAAGCTCTGACGGAGTCAGACGGAGGCACTTCAAAGTCGCGATTTGGAGGCTGTGGTGGAGTCTTTGTAAGGGAAAATAGAAGAGGGAAGGCTCCGAGTGTGACATCCTGGCGCTGTTGAGGGCAGGGAGTGATCGCCGGTGCATGGGCACGGACAAGGAGCGGCTCCTGGCAGGCTTCCAGCAGGGAATGTGGCATCCCGGGCACTGTTGAGGGTGGGGAGTGATCGTCGGTGCATAGGCACGGACAAGGAGCGGCTCCTGGCAGGCTTCCAGTGGGAGGGACACATGAACGAACTGAATACATACCAGAATGAGAGGGATCCAAAGACTGTATAGGGATGGGACTATACAGTCGAGGATAGCTTAAAGGAATGAATTTGTACTACCTATACCAACAAATGCATTAGCCTTTTCGGTGGCCTATGTTGTTCAAGTGGCCTCAATACTCAAGAGGGGGGGTGAATTGAGTTTTAAAACTTTTGATTGGAATACCTTTGAAATTGATTTTTATAACCAAGTTTGTGAGATTATGCAAGTGAAATAGAATGGAGGATAACAAGCAATGCACTATAATGAGAAATGTTGCTGAAGCAATTTACCAAACACTTGGTGTGCAATATTAGAGATATAACAAATTAAGCATGTTCAAGTATGCTCCTCTCAACCAATCAATACCAATCAACAAATATGCAGTAAATGAAAGTAAAAGAGTAAGGAAGAGAAGCTTGCAAACCGATATAACGAGTTCCACCCAATCCGGTGTACGTCTCGCCTCTAAGCAACCCACTTAGAGGATTTTCCACTATTGTAGACTAGAGATACAACTTTGAGCAATTGCGGCTTCCTAGTGTCCCACACTCAAGAACCCAATCCTCACAAGTATAAGGGCAACCCACCCAATCTCTCAATCTCACAATATCCCAAAGGTTGAATCCTCAACCTTTGTAACCACTCAACCTAGAGTGAACAACCACTCAACCTAGAGTGAATAACTTGTGTTTGGTGTTTGTTTACAATCAATACACTCTCTCAATAGAGCAGATATACAAATGAAAAGCTCTCACAACTTCTAACTCTCAAGATGAGAGGATATACAAGTGAAGTATAAGATACAAGAAATAGGCTTACAAAGCACAAAATAGAGCTAAGGATTTGTTGCTTCTTGGTTCTTGTTGTGTGTACTTTGTGCTTGTGTTCTTCTTCCATTTATAGAGCCATGATAGCAGTTGAGGTGTGCCCTAGTTCATCATAGCCGTTGCACTTAGTGGAAATTTGAAGAATAATGGAGACATGAGCTGGTTTCCCACTTAAATCTGTTTTTCCACTAGCGTAATCGATTACACCCTCGCGTTGTAATCGATTAGCTTCAAGTCAGAGACTTCCTAATCGATTATTTTACTTCCTCTAATCGATTAGCATCTGTACCTGATGCATTTAATTTGATTTCGCATCTGCCTAATCGATTAGACTGTCTTGCAATCGATTACCTTAAATTCCAGTGGCTTCCTAATCGATTGTGTGGTTCCCTTAATCGATTAGCTTTCATACCTGATGCATTTTGTCCCATTTCTGATTGTTGTAATCGATTAGTCTCTTGTGTATAATCGATTACCTTAATTCCAGTGTGTACCTAATCGATTATTTGGCTTCCTAATCGATTAGCTTTCATACCTGATGCAATTAATTCCAAAACAGCAAGCTCCTAATCGATTAGCATCTATGGCCTAATCGATTAGCTTCGCTGTTACTTTAATTCTGATTTCATGTCTTTGTTTTTGCATCGGTTTCTTCAAGAGTGTTTTGTCATTATCAAAATCTTTGCACATCTTTGGACCTGTTAACATATTCAAACACATTCTCCCCCTTTTTGATGATGACAACTATGTTCATCTCTTGAGGGTTGTTAGTTTAAATAATATAGACTTATCTTTTATCTTTTTGCAAAAACAACTCTGCTACATTATCTCTTTTTCAAATAGCAGATGACCAATTTCAAAAATCAGAGTAATCACATTCAGCAGCCAATGTCTTATCTCATTTTATCTATTGTCTATTATCTCTTATCTATAACTCTCCCCCTATCAAAAGGAATTTAACAAACAGATAATATTTTTCAAATTTTGTTAACAGAGCATCTATTATCCATATTCTTAGTATCAGAGCATATTCAAAATTGTAGTCAGAGCATCTATCAATATTATCCATATTTGTATCAGAGCATTATCCAACATATGAACATATATTCTTCTCCCCCTTTATAATCATCAAAAACAATTAGAGCAGTGAAGAGAAATAATATAAACTGAAATAAGATACTTTTATTGAATTGAAAAAAATGGGAAATACAAGAAGTAAAATTATTCAAAATTCAGAAAACAACCAACAGCTAAACAAGACATAACTAAAAATCTAATTATCCGGGTTGAAGAAGCGGATTTCTGTAATTTGGTGAGCTAGCTCTTCATAACGCTGCTGCATCATCTCAAAATGTTGCTGCTCGGTCATTGAAAACTCTTGGAGGGAGTTTTCAAGTCGATCGAAGCGGCGATCAAGATGGGCGTAGAGAGATACAAATGGGTCAGCTTGTGGTGCAGATGAAGAGGCTGATGGTGCAGCTTGTGGTTGAGGTGGAGGAGGAGGAGGAGCAGCAGGTTCAGCAAAGGGGTTGGCACCATGTTCCCGGTCACTCCTTAGAATCCACATTCCAGCAATGTTGACCATGCCCATTTTATTTAGGTGGGAAGTGCCAATGCAAGCTCTTGGGGGCACTTTTTCAGAGAGTTCCCCTGCCAAATCAACACCACAGAATTTAAAAATTTTGGTGAGGAGGATACCATAAGGGAGCTTTTGCTGGTCCTTGGCATGGCGCATGTGGAATTTGATCAACTGAACCCAGTTGATCTCTTTGTGGTTCAGCATGGCCCACATTAAGAGGACATCATCCTCTTCAACCAGAGCATAGTTCCCACCACGGGGAACAATCATCTTGACCAAGAAGAAGTGGAGCAGACGGTTGTTCATGGTCAAGTGGCCAACTAGTTTGTGGTTGCTCATGGGAGGATCCGGCTTCCACAAAGAACGGCGGGCAGTGATGGGATTAAAACCCCATTCATCCTCGGGTTCGCCTCCATCAAAGTCAGCATTGTTGAGGGGCAGTTTGGAAATTTCTGCAAATTGGGCATTTGAGAGTTTGATGGTGGTGTTTTTCACCTTGGATTCAACCATCCCATTGACAAGGCGGAGGTTGCAGTAGAATACTCTCATAAGCTCAGGATAGTATTCTTCTTCTTTGAGGGATAAGAAGGGGAAGAGGTTGTAGTGGTTGAGGCTTTGGGTGAAGGTAAGGCTTGGGTTGTCAAAGGTGTCAGCAACGGTGTAATGAGGGGTCATAATCTCCCTTTCAGAAAAGTTCTTCATAAAATTTTGAAGTTCTCTGGGAGAAGAGAAGAACCTTGAGAAGTCAAGGGGGTTATGGGCTTGAGCAGCAGAGGACCTAGCTCTCTTGACATTTCTAGAGGTAGACATGGTTGGAAAATGCAAAAGAAGGAGATGAAGAGAGATGAGTGCTAGAGAGTTTTAGAGAGGTTTGGGAGGAAGGAGGTAGTGTAAGATGAGAAGATGAAGGAAGGGGTATTTATAGATGAGAATTAGGTTTAGGAAGGAGGAGAAAGAGTATAAAAAGGAGTGAAATGAGTTAAGAGAGGGAGTGGTTCGAGTGAGCCTAGGAAATTGCAGTTTTGACTCTGCAGAACGCGTACTAATTGATTACGAGACAGGTGGTAATCGATTAGCTCATTGTTTCTGGGGAATTTCAAACATTTTGTGCAGAGGGTAATCGATTAGAGGCTTGGGGTAATCGATTAGTTTAGAAACAGAATCGTCCTAATCGATTAGAGCAAGTTGGTAATCGATTATGGAGAAGAGGAAACGTTTTGAACCTGAAACAGAAGCTTTGTAATCGATTATAGATCAATGATAATCGATTATCTTAAGAACAGAATGATTGTAATCGATTATGGGTATGTCTTAATCGATTAGAATGGAAACAGAAGCACAGTAATCGATTGTAATGAGGCATGTAATCGATTATTGACTCAAAAACTTCACATTTTTCATACAGCAAGGTTCCAGAACATAAAATGTAATATAGACCATTCATCATGCCATACAACATAGTTCTTATCAAAATATCCTATCATTCAAACATAATTTGACATATCAAGAATGCCTAACTCTCTTCTTATGTGAATGAATTGTTCTCTAGCCAAGGGTTTTGTGAAAATATCAGCTAGTTGCCTAGAAGTTTCTACATGTTCAAGTACACAATCCCCTTTTAACACATGATCTCTAATAAAGTGATGCCTAATCTCAATGTGTTTGGTCCTAGAGTGCATTACTGGATTCTTGGAGATGTTAATGGCACTAGTGTTATCACATTTAATGGGGACTTTATTCAAGGTAATACCAAAATCAAGAAGTTGTTGTCTCATCCAAAGAATTTGAGCACAACAACTACCAGCTGCTACATATTCTGCCTCAGCCGTTGATAGCGCAACACTTATTTGTTTCTTGCTATGCCAAGAAACAAGGGAACTACCAAGCAAATGGCATGTACCACTAGTACTTTTTCTATCAAGCTTACACCCCGCAAAGTCGGAATCAGAATATCCTAAAAGATTACATTCAACGCCTTTGGGATACCATAAACCAACATTTTGAGTACCCACAAGATATTTCAAAATTCTTTTTACGGCAGTCAAATATGATTCTTTAGGACATGCTTGATATCTAGCACACATGCATACCGCAAACATAATATCAGGTCTACTCGCAGTTAAATATAGTAAGGATCCAATCAATACCTCGATATTTGGTGATTTCAATGTCCTTACCCTTTTCGTCTTTGTCTAGATAGCAGGATGTGCTCATGGGTGTAGCTATCTCGTTTGCCTTATCCATTCCAAACCTTTTAAGTAGTTCCTTACAGTATTTAGTTTGGCTAATGAACGTTCCATCAATGGCTTGTTTTATTTGTAGTCCAAGGAAGAAGGTGAGTTCTCCCATCAAGGACATTTCAAACTCATTCTGCATAATCTTGGCAAATTCTTGACAAAGATTTTCATTAGTAGCACCAAATATTATGTCATCTACATAAATCTGTACCAAGAGGATGTCATTATGTTTGCGTTTTATAAACAGTGTAGTATCAACCTTTCCTCTTTCAAAGTTGTGTTCTAAAAGGAATTTGCTTAATCTTTCATACCAAGCTCTTGGAGCTTGCTTCAAACCATATAAAGCTTTTCTCAATTTGAAGACATGGTTTGGAAATTTATGATTTTCAAAACCGGGAGGTTGATCTACATAAACTTCTTCTTGAATGTAGCCGTTTAAGAACGCACTTTTGACATCCATTTGATACAGTTTGAAATCCATACAACATGCAAAAGCTAGCAATAATCTAATGGCTTCTAACCTAGCTACAGGAGCATATGTTTCTTCATAGTCTATTCCTTCTTCTTGGTTGTATCCCTTTGCAACTAGTCTAGCTTTGTTTCTAGTTATTATACCATTTTCATCTAGCTTATTTCTAAAAACCCATTTGGTGCCTATTATTAGATGATTATTGGGTCTTGGCACAAGTTCCCAAACTTTATTTCTTTCAAATTGGTTTAACTCTTCTTGCATGGCCAACATCCAATGTTCATCAATAATGGCTTCATCAATATTTTTGGGTTCTATTTGGGATACAAAAGCCAAGTGATTGCATGCATTTCTAATGGCGTTTCGAGTGCTTACCCCTTTGGTTATTTCTCCAATGATTTTGTCTAAGGGATGATCCTTCAAAGTTACCCATTCTTGTTGTCTCTCAAGTTGTGCTGCACCTCCATCATTGTTGACTTCTTCTTCTTTGTCTTGCAAGTTCATTTCTTGAAAAGTACCTACAAGATCATCAACATCTTCCTTTCTCGGAGGGTTATGGCTATTTTCATCAAATTTGACATGAATAGATTCCTCAATGGTATTTGTTTGTTTGTTGAAAATTCTATAAGATTTACTTGATTGAGAATATCCTAGGAATATTGCCTCATCAGATTTTGCATCAAACTTTCCTAGATTATCCTTTCCATTGTTGAGCACAAAACATTTACATCCAAAAATATGAAAGTATGCAATGTTGGGTTTTCTACCCTTGTAAAGCTCATAGGGGGTTTTCTTTAAAATAGGCCTTATCAAACATCTATTCATGACATAACACGCGGTGTTTACCGCATCGGCCCAAAAATGTTTTGCAATATTGTTTTCATTTAGCATGGTTCTAGCAAGCTCCACTAAAGATCTATTCTTTCTTTCAACTACTCCATTTTGTTGTGGAGTTCTAGGAGCTGAAAAGTTGTGATTAATACCATGTTTTTCACAAAATTTTTCAAAAGATTGATTTTCAAATTCTCCCCCATGATCGGTTCTAATGGATGCAATTTTTGAGTTTTGCTCATTTTGGATAATCTTTGCAAGCTTCTTGAATGCATGATATGCTTCATTTTTATGAGCAAGAAACAATGTCCATGTATATCTTGAATAGTCATCTACTATAACTAGACCATAGTAATTACCTCCAAAGCTTTTGATTTTGGATGGTCCAAATAAGTCCATGTGCAAAAGTTGTAAAGGCCTTTGAGTAGAAACAATGTTTTTGGATTGAAAAGATGCCTTTACTTGTTTTCCCTTTTGACATGCATCACAAAATCTATTTTCAAATTTAAGCTTTGGTAGACCAATTACTAAATCTTTAGAAACAAGTTTGTTCAAGTGGTCTACATGTATATGAGCTATTCTTCTATGCCATAGCCATGTTTCATCCTCTTTTGAAATGAAGCATTGTTCATCATTTGTAGACAAACTATCCATATCAATCATGTAAATATTATCAATTCTTTGGCCTACAAACTTAATTTGCTTATTAGTCTTATGCTCAATTATGCAACAATTTGATTCAAATAACACTCTATATCCTTTGTCACATAATTGACTTATGCTAAGTAGATTATGTTTGAGGCCTTCAACATACAATACGTCACTTATGGAGGTGGAAGAATTCTTACCAATATTTCCAATGCCTAGGATTCTTCCTTTAGTGTTGTCTCCGTAGGTGACACTTCCTTTCCTTTTGGGAGTGAATGATGTAAATTTGGTTATGTCTCCCGTCATATGCTTTGAACACCCGCTATCCAAGTACCAATGGGTGTTGCTTGCCTTGAAGCATACCTACAAAACAAAATCATTTTAGAGAACTAGGTACCCATTTTATGTTGGGTCCTTTAAGGTTAGCTTGTGGGAACGTTCCTTTGGGAACCCACACCTTTCTTAAGACCTTTGGTCCTAGTTTTCTAACACTACACTTATAAGCACTATGTCCTTTGGAACCACAATGATTGCATTTCATGAACGGTGAGGAGGATTTGCTTGGTGGTGCAAAGAAACTTTCATAGTGTTTCTCCATTTTATGGTTACTATGTTCTTGGTCATATCCTAAGCCGGTTTTACTAAACATGCATTTTTGTTGCCCAAGTAGGATATTCAAATTATCTCTTCCATTAGTGAACTTCTCTAGTGTCCTATTTAGGTCTTCAACTTTGGTTTCTAACACAATGCACTTCTTTGCAAAATCACATGGTTTATCCTTAGAGCATGTTTGAACTTTCTCTAGTTCTTCTTTTAAGCTCTCATTTTCTTTACATACTTCCATGAGATGCAATTCAAGGGTATCACTGGTTTTCCTAGATGCTTTGAGTTTACTAGAGATTTTTGTAAATTTATCATATAATTCTTCAAATGCATCTAACAGCTCATTTTTATCTAAGTCAAGAAGATTTACCTCATTATCTTCTTCTTGATGATTTGCCATTAAGAAAAGATTGGCTTGCTCATCTTCCGAGTCGTCGAAGCTGCTCACATCGTTCTCATCCCAAGCAATATAGGCTTTTCTTCTTCTTTGTTTGTCCTTGCCCTTCTTTTTGAGGTTTGGACAATCGGCTTTGAAGTGCCCTTCCTTGCCACATTCAAAACAACTTGGTGAAGAGGAAGTTTCATTAGAGGTAGGTTTCTTACCTTGGGGCTTAAAGTTCTTTTGGAACTTTTTGTTCTTCATGAATCTTCCAAATCTTTTTACGAATATCCCAAACTCTTCTTCTTCATCTAAGTCACTGCATGATTCTTCCTCATGCATGGAGGTGGCTTTGAGGGCTAGCCCTTTCTTCTTGGTGGATTTCTCCTCTTCCTCGGCTAGCTTCAATGCTTTAAGTTCTTGCTCTTGTTCTTGCAATTTTCCAAAGAGTGTTGTAAGAGACATTTCATTGATGCTAGGAGATTGTTTTATTGCTGTGACAAGAGGTTGCCATTCCCTGCTAAGACTTTTCAAAATTTTGTGCACAAGCTCTTTGTTAGTATATACTTTGCCAAGAGTAATAAGATGGTTGATAATAAGTGTAAACCTTTTCTGCATATCTACAATAGATTCTCCTGAATTTATCCTAAAGCATTCATATTGGCTAGTCAAGGTACTAATTTTGGAGTCCTTTACATCATTAGTACCTTCATGGGTTACTTGAAGAGTATCCCACATTTCTTTAGCAGTTTGGCATGTCATTATCCTAAAAAATTCATCTTGACCTAAAGACATAGTAATGAGATTTTTGGCCTTGTAGCCATATTGGACTTTCTTTTCTTCCTCGCTTGTCCATTCATCTATAGGTTTTTCAACATTCTTGCTATCTATAGTATGCATTGGTATATAAGGACCATTTTCAATGGTATTCCATATTCTCAAGTCAATTGATTGAATGAAGATTTTCATTCTCTCTTTCCAAAAGGCATACCCTTCCCCATTAAAAGCGGGAGGTCTATTTATCGCACCACCCTCGGGAAAAATATTTTGAGAACTTGAGGCCATTTAATCTCTTGAAGCTGTTAAGCTTGATCTACCAAGAGTCAAGCTCTGATACCACTTGTTGTTCAAGTGGCCTCAATACTCAAGAGGGGGGGTGAATTGAGTTTTAAAACTTTTGATTGGAATACCTTTGAAATTGATTTTTATAACCAAGTTTGTGAGATTATGCAAGTGAAATAGAATGGAGGATAACAAGCAATGCACTATAATGAGAAATGTTGCTGAAGCAATTTACCAAACACTTGGTGTGCAATATTAGAGATATAACAAATTAAGCATGTTCAAGTATGCTCCTCTCAACCAATCAATACCAATCAACAAATATGCAGTAAATGAAAGTAAAAGAGTAAGGAAGAGAAGCCTGCAAACCGATATAACGAGTTCCACCCAATCCGGTGTACGTCTCGCCTCTAAGCAACCCACTTAGAGGATTTTCCACTATTGTAGACTAGAGATACAACTTTGAGCAATTGCGGCTTCCTAGTGTCCCACACTCAAGAACCCAATCCTCACAAGTATAAGGGCAACCCACCCAATCTCTCAATCTCACAATATCCCAAAGGTTGAATCCTCAACCTTTGTAACCACTCAACCTAGAGTGAACAACCACTCAACCTAGAGTGAATAACTTGTGTTTGGTGTTTGTTTACAATCAATACACTCTCTCAATAGAGCAGATATACAAATGAAAAGCTCTCACAACTTCTAACTCTCAAGATGAGAGGATATACAAGTGAAGTATAAGATACAAGAAATAGGCTTACAAAGCACAAAATAGAGCTAAGGATTTGTTGCTTCTTGGTTCTTGTTGTGTGTACTTTGTGCTTGTGTTCTTCTTCCATTTATAGAGCCATGATAGCAGTTGAGGTGTGCCCTAGTTCATCATAGCCGTTGCACTTAGTGGAAATTTGAAGAATAATGGAGACATGAGCTGGTTTCCCACTTAAATCTGTTTTTCCACTAGCGTAATCGATTACACCCTCGCGTTGTAATCGATTAGCTTCAAGTCAGAGACTTCCTAATCGATTATTTCACTTCCTCTAATCGATTAGCATCTGTACCTGATGCATTTAATTTGATTTCGCATCTGCCTAATCGATTAGACTGTCTTGCAATCGATTACCTTAAATTCCAGTGGCTTCCTAATCGATTGTGTGGTTCCCTTAATCGATTAGCTTTCATACCTGATGCATTTTGTCCCATTTCTGATTGTTGTAATCGATTAGTCTCTTGTGTATAATCGATTACCTTAATTCCAGTGTGTACCTAATCGATTATTTGGCTTCCTAATCGATTAGCTTTCATACCTGATGTAATTAATTCCAAAACAGCAAGCTCCTAATCGATTAGCATCTATGGCCTAATCGATTAGCTTCGCTGTTACTTCAATTCTGATTTCATGTCTTTGTTTTTGCATCGGTTTCTTCAAGAGTGTTTTGTCATTATCAAAATCTTTGCACATCTTTGGACCTGTTAACATCAAGAGAGGAAACGAATTGAGTGGGAGGAATGACGAATTGAGTATTAGAAAGGGTGTGATAATCTTTCAGAGATGGCTTTGAGGTTCTAAGACAGCTTTGAAGACTCAAGAGGGTTTAGGTGTGGAGTCTTTGTAAGATGGGAAAATTTTAGAAGATGAAATGATAAAGAAAAAGAAAGGGGTTAACTTGCAATTTTAAAAAGTTAGAATTATTAAAATATATAAATATGAACATGTCTGTTAATGAAATGGACAGCATGTTAAGGGTTTCAAAACCCCTTATTTCTGAAGGGAAAGGGAAGTTTAAAATTTGAATTAAAAATGAAACAGATTTTTCCAAATTCAATTTTTTACTAGATAAAGGGAATCAAATTTCTTTTTTTAAAAAATGATTCATCCATTCAATTTTTAATATATATATATATTGGGCATACGCTAAAAAAGGAAAAGGATCAAGGGCTTATTATATATAATGATAAAGAAGATAGGGGAAGTTATTATTATATATCTAATATACGCTAATCATGCTGAAAAAGAAAAAGGGAATCACGGTTGTTAATATATATATATATATATATATTATATTATATATATAGAGTCATAGAAAAAAAGGAAAAAGGGCTGTTAAAAAATATATAACTATATATATAATTACGGGATCGGGGGCTGATGGGATCCTTATATTATATATATAATTAACGTGAACCAGAAGAGGTAAGAGAATATGTGATACATGCATGCCACTTGAGAAAAAAAGAAAGCAAGGCCATATAGTTCACATTGTGAGAAATAGAGAGCAGGGCTTATATAGAGAGAATTCATGTAGAAGGGGAGGTTGAATCAAAGGAAAGGGGATGTTATCTTAGCACCACAGGTACATCAAGAAAGCAAAAAGCAATAACAAGGGGCCATGATATAAAAGAGAAAACAAAATACCACGAGGTACTTTTTCTTTTTTCCTTTAAATCCCTGTTGTGAATGTCTACGATTCTCGTCTCCTAGTTAATTATAATATGCATGATAAAATGTATGGAGTCCTTTTGCATCTAAGAAGATTTAATACTTAATAACATAAATTTCGTTTGATGTTCGTTACTAACAAGTTCAAAGTATCACTTTTGTAAGATTAAAAAAAATTGATATTGACATGTAACTAAAGTTAAAATCTTTATATTAGAGATTAATTTGGACGAGACATTCTGTTAATCTATGTTTTTAATTTTTTTTAATATTTCAAAATTAATTTAGACCATAAAGTATTTTAATGATGTTAATATGTAACAAAAATTAAGATATTTATCCTAGAGATTAATTTGGACAAGACATCCTGTTGATCTAAGTTTTAAAATATTATAAATTTCTTTATTTCAGAATTCATTTAGACCATTAAGTTTTTCTGAAAAAAATAAAATAAATAAACCTAAAGTTCCCTTTCTTTAAAAATATATACAATGTTTGAGATCAATTTGGACAAAACGTTCTGTTGATTAACGTTTCCTAAATCTCAACGTTTTAAACTTTTTACATTTTTAAAATAATAAAAAAAGAACCACCTAAACCTGATTTCCCCTCACGCTTGGGGAATGTGTAGGAACGGGAGCAATTAATCTTGCCAGGCCCAAATTTTACAAATAAATATATGTCATTATCTCATAAATTAAATTATAACACATTTTAACAATGACTCGATTAATTTGGATGAGACGTCCTGTTAATCACAAAAAATATATCTTTAATTATTAAATCGACAATAAATCCATAGGGCATCTCTAGAAGGTTCAAATTTCAAATTATTAGGATTATTCCAAACTTAAACAGTTTTGGGTAACCGTTTAAAATAGACAATGTAGGGTGCTAATACCTTCCCCACCTGTAATCAGACTCTCGAACTTAAAATCCCAATTTAGGATCAGTACCTGTACATTAGGGTTTTTCTGACGCTTTACCTTAAAAACATTGGTGGTGAGACCATGGTATCCGGAAGGAATTTAGGAACCTAATTTTCTTTTTATAGTTTACCTCCCGCCGTAATCTGGTCACGACAGACTGCCCATAGGAAAAGACCTTATCACTAGGTGACAACACAATTAGTGCCACATCAACACCACAAAGGGTATAAAGTTCACTTGCCTTTTTGAAAAGGCCATTACGACACAGGGAGAAAGTCACTTGGAGGTTGGTGTCATTTGTTATTTTCTTCATCTCGATCTTTCTCCTTCCATGACTTTTCTTAGCACTCTCCATGCTTCAATGAAATAACTGAAAGAAAAGTTATGAATAATAAAATATTATATGGCTAGGCTATGATACAAAAATCTTGCGCATAGAAAATGAGAGTGTAAAGGGCTAAATTTGTAGACATAAGGCAAAGTGTTAATAGTCAAATTAATTCAGTACATTGGGACTTATACATTAACCACCTTTTCATTGAGGATTCTTAAAATCACTTTACATGTGTATATGATAGAAAATTCTTAAAATTATATGAACATTAAACAAATAAAATAACTGATGCAGAAATCCCGAGTCATTAAATTGATGGTAAAATCTTAGTAAAATGAAATGTGACTCTCGGATTCACACTTATGGCAAGCGCACCAGTCGTTAAAATTGTAGTATATTTGATCGTCTCACAGGGATTGTGGTAAATACCTCAATCTAGGACTAGTACAAGCTGAACCAACAGAAAATACATGAAATTCATTCGGTTTTTATGGTTTTAGTGTTTTATAGTTGTTTTTATATTTTTAGAAACAGAGTTAAGATGAAAAGTGGAAAGTGATTAAAAGAAAACAGGCCAGGATTGCTTCAGCTCACAATTTCCTCAAGAAATATGCAATTCAGTATAATCAAACTTCACAATCTAGAGGACAATCCGCTTGTGGTTATTCCCTAATTCCTTAGGTGAAAAACACTAACTCTTAAGCAATGAACCTTAATTCCTTAAGTGCTCGATTAACCTAAGAATCTAATGTGAAATTGGAGGTTGAACTCTAACTATTCACCTAAATTGATTAGGCCTGAACTAGTTAGAAAGCTGGAAGTTACCTAAGCTTCAGCCATGATTCCTCACTGGTGAAGTTCTTCATCCGTTTTGGATTTGTCAATCCAGCAATTCTGCTCCACTCCTCAGCTTGTTCGCCTCAAGATCTTCGAAGCCGATCTACTTACTCACAGCTTCAAGATTCCATTGTTCACCTTCACAATCCCAACCTTAGGGATTTAGAACTCCATAGACTTCAGTTCCATCGAAGGATTGTGGAACGTCATGGAGGAGAGAGTTTAGAGAGATGAAAAATGTAGTGAGAAATTGGAAATGGAAAAATGAAATTGTATTACTTTTCTCTGTGTCTCTACACACGCTACTACTATTCTTGCTACTACTCTCTCCTTTTTTACAGAGTATGTACAACCTATTTATAAGTTTCTACCTAACTAACTTAACTGATACCTTCCGACCACCTCAGCTAACGACTAACACTACTTAATTACATAGTTTACAAAATAACTAACTAATTACAGCTCAGCTCTTAACAGGATCCAGCTCAACCTTAGCTAATGTACAGCTCAGCTCCAGCTAATTGACAGCTCTCTTCTTAAGTTAACTTGAGGTTTCAGTAGTAGAGAAGAAGGCAATGGGAGCGAAACAGTACTGCACCAAGTATGTTGTTGGAGGGAAGGAACGGTATTTAAATTACTGCCTTGATGCTTCAGCTGCTGAGTATTCGCTTGGGCGGATTAAGCTTCGCTTGGTTGAGTCCGGATTAATACTGCAGTGTTTCTTTCTCTCTTGGGCGTTGTGGCGAAACTAGGTCAAGGACGGACTCTTAAAGTTATGCTTGAGTGAGTCCGGATCTTACTAGGATGGATTAAATAATGACTAAGCACATCAGTTTCTTATGTAGCATTCCGTTCTTCTTCTCTTTTATAACCGGTGTCTTGGGAGTTGTCTTCTTAACTAAGCTTGGGCGGAGTCTTAGACGGAGTACTTGCTTTGGGCGGAGTCTTGGACCCCCGCTTGAGCGGATTAAATTCCCGCTTGGGCAGATTAATTATCAAATCGGTATTCTGTAGTTAACACTCGGGTTTTACACGTAGTATTCTGAGCCCTTATTCTCTTTTGGAGTCAGTGTCTTTGAGGTCTCACTCAGTTGGAATTGAAGAAGTCTCACTTGGATTCATCAAATCTCGCTCGGCTCTGTAAGATTTTACTCAAAATTTTCTTCTTGTCTCGAGTCCGTCCTGTTCCTGCACCAGTAAATAGCTACTTGCCTAGCATTTATACACTGGCTGCTTAGTAAATTTGTAAATACTTCAAAATTCCTTATTTAATTACAAGTTCAATCGGTTTCTTACATAGATAACATACTTTTGAAATAATTAACTACAATATGAATTCTTATCAAATTATTAAATAATAATAATAAAACTAAACAATACTTAGTAAATTTTGTTAAATAATTAGAGGAATAATTAAGTCTTTTCAAGACTTATCACATCCCCAAACTTAAAACTTTGCTTGTCCTCAAGCAAATATTCAGATTAATTATCAATCAGTAATTGATCAACACAGTCAATCTTTCCTTAACTTAATTCATACTATAATTATTGAATACCGATCATGCTTTCTTCTCACAATCTCTAAAAGTATAAATACTTACACCTCCTTTGGAAGACAAGTTGCTGATGCTTTCCTCACTGGTTGGTGTTTAATTCTTCTCTCGGTGTGTAGGGTAAATAAAATGCACTCAGCACCTGCATACTTGTTAGATAAACATAGGCTTGCAACAGTTCTAAACATCATGAAATATGCCAACTCAATCGGATCAGTAAGGGCTTTTTAAGCTTATAATGGGGCTCGGCTACAGGCTCAATTATTGTTTTTCCGAGTCATAGATAGGTTATAAGATGTGTCCACTGATGCTTTGCCTCGATTCTAACTTACTTGCCTTCTACTAACAACTCTCTTAACTTTTCCGACTGGATGCCTATTTAATACTTTTGGTGCTTTGCACCTTCTTTTTCTTTTAGTCCTTCGGACTTTTCCTTTTCTTTCTTTTCTTTTGTTTCTTTTTCCATCTTCTTTCGATCGAAAAAAAAAAATTTCTCTTTTTTTTTTGTGCTTTGCACCTCTTTTTCTTTTCAGTACTTTGTTCCTTTTTCTCTCGGCTTTGCCTTTCTTCCTTTTGTTTTTCTACATATTCATCCATAATTAAGCTCAGAGTGTGTCCTTAATTACTGTTAGGCACACTCTTCCATCCCCAAACTTAGAAATTGCTAGTCCCTAGCAATAAGCAACAACCGAGCCATTCACCAGTGAAACATCCAGGGGTAATTTAATCGGGTTTTTCTTGGATAACTAGGCTTGTAACGTTGGGTATATAAATAGAATGAAAAGGTCTCAGGCTCAAACATATTATTGGGTCAAAGGATGATTAATATATTAGGAAGGTTATTTTTGGCCTTGGCTAAATAATCAAAGAAGGCCTTCATCATTTCCGATTGGTTGACATATGACAATTAGCAAGAACTGAGGCAAATTCTGTCTCACTAACTAGCATGTAAGCTCACTCGGAAAAGATAAAACAGGCTCAAAAGCTCATACAATTATAACATTTAATCAGCCAGCCTTGTCCCCAAACTTAATGTAAGATCATACATCTAGAATGCTAACTAGCATGCCGAGTAAACATTTTAACTAAGGATGAATAATAGTTATGGTCAGAGAGCATGAGTTAAGCAAAAACCGATCAATTAATTTATCTGACTACAGCTTAACGAATCAGCAAACTTTTTAAATTATGAAGATGGATTTGGAAATTAAATATAATTATCATCTTTTATCAAATAAAGACTCAGACAATTAAATAAAGAGTCGGGATACTAGAATACTTCCCTTTTACCTGAATGGCAGTGCTTGGAAACGCATAATCGGATCGGGACTCATGGATTTTACCAATACATACGAAAAAAGAAAACGAATAAAACAACAAACAATCATGAAAGTAAAATTTCATTACATAATTAAAAATAAGATAAGTTCGGTGTTCAGTAAGCAAATACAATAACTTTAAACTAAATACATAAGAAACATTATAAAAACATGGCACCACTGCTTAAACATTTTGAGCTTCATCATCCTTGTCCTGCTGGGGGAAAATCGTGAATCCAATGGAAGCTAACCACACATCCCTATCAGGTGGTGCTCCCATTTCCGATGAATGCTCAACCCTCAGCTTCGAAGCAATCTTCCTGAGCATCTGATCGTGGTTCAACACCTGATCGTAAATTTCAACTTGCATCTTCTTCACAACCTGCAATTCCTGTAATATTAAAAGAATGTCAGAGGAAGAAGAAGATGAACCAGCTCCTACAAATTGCTTGGGACGTTCTATTTCTGCGGTTTTAAAGTTCTCAGCATAGTTTTCATCAGCTTTAATGCTTTCCACCTCTGGTGACTCATTTTCCTCACTGGCAGGAGGGACATTCCTTTGCACCAGAGGAGATACATCCCCTTGGTCCTGACTTCTACTAGGGACCTGGACAGATGAATCAGAAATGATGATGGTGGCCACTTCTCTTTCAGTATCTAATTGTTTCCTTCGCACACTTCCTTCTGCGAAGTTTGGTCTAGGTTTCTGTAAAAGTCTTTGAGATCTTCTCTTCATGATGAATGTTAAAATAACGAGGATAAACAACCTAATCAAACAAAAATAAGAACAGAAATCCAAGAGAAACACAGCAAACCAAACTGTGAGATGCATGGCTTATGAACAGTGGAAATCAATAATAATGAAACAAGAAGATAATAACTATGAACTGCGAAGTAAAAGAAGTAAAAAGGTGATACCTTTCTCAGAAATTAGAAAGTGTCGTTTCGTCTTCAGCTCAAGTTCAACACAGGTACTGAAGGTTGGAAACTGAAAGGACTTTTCTTTTATAACGAAGAATTCAATTTTCCAGAAACGCGCAAATGCGGTCAACTTTAATTATTACTTTTATTAAATGCATTACTGCTGTTATTATTATTATTATGTTTATTTATTTATTTATTATATTTATACACTTTGTTTAATTTTTATTCATTATTGTTTTATTTATTATTATCTTTGAATACTCGAGGAAGAGTGAGATGATACCAATGTGATGCCAAATGGACATAAGAGAATGGAAGATTTGGGATGAATGGGGTGAACAACGCAAGTGAGAATGGAAGTAGGTACCAAGTGATTGAATAGTTTATCAACGAATGAGGTGAACAACGCAAGTCTGAAAGAATGAATGCATAACTGAAAAGCTAACTGACGAGTGAGGAACGGAAAAGAAGGTGACCGAATGGAAATGAGGAAAGGGTATACCTATCGATGAAAGAGATGAGCAAATGAAGGAACCAAACGAACTAGCAAGAAATCTAGTGAATAAGGAACTGAGTGATGAAAAAGTAAATAAAACACTGAATGAAAAGGGTACCGAATGGATCACAGAATGAGTGAAAGAATGAATGAATGAAGGTAAGTGTATGAGAACCGAATGTGACAATGAATGGACGAGTGAACAATCGTCGTGAGGTATGAGTGAACAAAGAAGTGCGTGGAAGAAAGAACGAATGAGAGTAAGGCTGAGCGAAAGAAAGGACGAGTGGATGAAAAAAATGAGTAATATAGATCGGAGATATGAAGAATGAGTGAATGACACTGAGAGTTCGGGCGAGGAATAAAAATGACAGGAGTAAAAATGGAATGAATGAAATACCGAGTAAATGAAAGACCGGGTGAATAAAACGAATACAATGGAGAAACTCAGGGAATGAAAAACGTGAAGACAAGAAATTGAGTGCGACAGTTGCGAATGAAACACGAGTAGATGAAAACGAAAAATCGACAGCGTGAGAAAACTGAGAAAGAAAAATAAGTGGAATGAAACGACGGGTAACTGAATACCGAGTGGATTAAACCGGGTAAAAGTGAAAAAACGAATGAACAAACAGCAAGAGGTCGGACAAATATAACAACAAGTGAAAGGACAGGAAAGAATAGCTAACCGACCGTGTGAACAAAGATGAGTGAAGGATAGACGAGAAAGAATACTGATTGAATGAAAAATGAGAAAATGAAGACGAGTGAAGGATTTACTAGGGAATGAAGAACCGAGTGAATGAAAGATCGAGTGAGAGTGGAGAAAGATACCGAGTGAATGGAGATACTAAGTGGTAAAGGATGAGTGGAAGAAACCGAGTGATCTAGTGAGAAACCAAGTGGCTGAAAAAGAGACTGTAGAAAAAGACGCATGAAAGAGATACCGAGTGGGGGAATGAATAACAGTAGATTGAAAGAACAACCGGATAAAGAGATCGGGCGAGGGAATAAGAAACTGAGTGACGAGTGAGTGAGAAAATTATGGAGAAATGGGTGAAGGAACGGAGAAGAAAGAGTAGATTGAAAGAACAAGTGAATCAACGACTGAGAAGAAGAATGGATAACAGAATTCATGAAAAGAAGGACGAGTGAAAGGTAAATGAAAGAAACTGAGTGAAGAGTGAGGAAGCCGAGTGGAAGAAACCGACTACTAGAGAAAGCCGAGTGGATGAATGAATAAAAGGCTGCGTGCAAATGAGACTAATGGATACAATACTGATTGTGATGACTGAGGAATCTGAGTGGTGAAAAGCCGACTGAAATAAGTCACTTTTCACTATCTGACCCGTTCATTACATCAACGATCAGAATTCTTTCCAAGTCTTCCTTTTTATTCGCAACAATTTATTGAAAAATGTCGAGTGAAGTTCAGTCGGGAAGAAGGGTTACGACGAAATAAAAATTATCCGAGCGTACTATTTTCACTCAACTTAGTACAATTTTCCTCTAAGTGCGAAACAACAATCAGCATTGGCTCGCCTAAGCTACTAGTGCTTTGCCTGAGCGAAAATAGAAGAATCAACTCGGATTTCCTTCTTCAACTTCACACTTTTATTTTATTCACAGTTCTAATCAAAACAATCGGGACATAGGGCTGCCTCCCTAGAGCGCTTCTTTAAGGTCACTAGCTTGACCTTATTGTATTTAAGAAGATGGTTTCAGTAACAAGGAGGTTTTCTGCCTATCAAACTCTCCTCCAAAGTAGAGTTTGAGTCGCTGGCCATTCACCTTGAAAAACCGATCGGTAGTCGGATCTTTTAATTCGACTGCACCATGAGGGAAAACCTCATTTACAGTAAAAGGCCCAGACCACTTGGATCTGAGTTTTCCAGGGAAGAGTTTCAGTCGGGTATTGAATAACAAAACCTGATCGTCCTTCTGAAACTCTTTCTTATTAATTCGCTTATCATGCCATTTCTTTGTTTTCTCCTTATAAATGGAGGCACTTCGATAAGCGTTGAGTCGGAACTCCTCTAATTCATGGAGTTTCAAAACTCTTTCCTCCTGAGACTGGTCACAGTCCATGTTTAATAGTTTTGTGGCCCACCACGCTTTGTGTTCCAACTCCACAGGGAGATGGCAAGCCTTACCGTACACCAGTTGATACGGGGACATGCCAATCGGAGTTTTGAAAGCTGTTCGGTAAGCCCACAATGCATCATCTAATTTTACTGACCAATCTTTTCTGGATTTTCCGACCACTTTTTCTAAAATTCTCTTTATTTCTCTATTTGACAATTCGACTTGTCCACAAGTCTGTGGATGGTAAGGAGTGGATATCTTATGTAAAACCTCATAGTGACGCAGGGCTTTTTCCATTATCTTATTACAAAAGTGTGAACCCCCATCACTAATAATTACTCTCGGAACTCCAAACCTAGAGAAAATATTCTTCTTAATGAACCTAAACACAACCTGTGCATCATTGGTTTGGGTCGGAATTGCCTTCACCCATTTGGAGACATAGTCCACAGCAACCAGAATGTATTCGTTGGAGAACGACTTAGGGAAGGGTCCCATGAAGTCAATACCCCAAACGTCAAATAATTCCACAATTAGAATGTTCGTCAAAGGCATGCCAGCTTTTGTGGGGAGACCTCCACTCCTTTGACATTTGTCACACCTTTTGACATATTCCTTAGAATCTTGAAAGATAGTTGGCCAGTAAAAGCCACTCTGTAATATCTTTGCTGCGGTACGGGAGGCACCATGATGGCCTCCATAATAAGAATCGTGGCAGTGCCACAGGAGCCTTTCTTGCTCGGATTCAGGCACACAGCGCCTGATTACTCCATCTATGCCTATTTTAAACAAAAATGGATCATCCCAAAGAAAAGCCTTACTATCATGAAAGAATTTTTTTCTCATTTGGGATGTCCAACCATCAGGTACCACTGAGGCACTTTTAAAGTTTGCCATGTCAGCGTACTATGGCCCAGTCATAATGGCCATCAACTTTTCATCTGGAAATTCTTCTTTTATCAGGACAGAATCCGACTCAGCTTCCAGACGAGACAATTGGTCTGCAACCGAGTTCTCTACTCCTTTTTTGTCTCGTATTTCTAAGTCAAACTCTTGGAGTAGCAGAACCCACCTAATCAGTCTCGGTTTAGACTCTTTTTTAGCTAGTAAATACTTGATTGCTGAGTGGTCTGTATATACAATGACTTTGGCACCAATCAAGTATGCACGAAATTTATCAAATGCATACACCACAGCAAGCATTTCTTTTTCAGTCGTGGTGTAATGTATTTGATTTTCATTTAACACTTTACTAGCATAATAAATCACATGAGTTAATTTCTCTTTTTTCTGACCTAGTACAGCTCCGATTGCAAAGTCACTTGCATCACACATCAATTCAAACGGTAAAGACCAGTCGGGTGATGCAAGGATCGGAGCTGAAGTCAAACTTTGTTTTAATTTTTCAAAGGCCTTAACACAGTTTTCATTAAATGCAAACACTTGATCTTTCACAAGCAAATCTGTCAAAGGCTTAGCTATTTTTGAAAAATCTTTTATGAATCTTTTATAGAACCCAGCACATCCTAGAAAACTCCTTACTCCTTTCACATTGATCGGAGGAGGAAGTTTTTCAATAATTTCAACTTTTGCTCGGTCCACCTGCATGCCCTCAGCAGAAATCCTATGACCAAGGACTATCCCTTCCTTAACCATAAAGTGGCATTTTTCCCAGTTAAGAACGAGATTAGTCTCTTGACATCTCATCAGCACTTTAGCTAAGTTGCTGAGGCATGTGTCAAAATTACTCCCAAATACCGAGAAGTCATCCATGAATACCTCAATAAATTTTTCTACCATATCCCCAAAAATTGCCAGCATGCACCTTTGGAAGGTTGCTGGGGCGTTGCACAAGCCGAACGGCATGCGCCTGTATGCAAAGATTCCATAGGGACATGTGAAGGCGGTCTTTTCTTGATCCTTCGGGTCAACCACAATTTGGTTATAACCCGAGTACCCATCAAGAAAACAATAGTACTCATGTCCTGATAACCTCTCGAGCATTTGATCAACAAACGGAAGGGGGAAATGGTCCTTCCGAGTAGAGTTATTCAGCCTTCTATAATCAATGCACATCCTCCAGCCTGTAGTTGGCCGAGTGGCAATGATTTCACCCTGGTCATTTTTTACAGTCGTCATTCCTCCCTTCTTAGGCACCACTTGGACTGGGCTAATCCAAGTGCTGTCTGAGATCGGGTAAATGATTCCTGCATCAAGGAGCTTGACCACTTCTTTTCTCACTGCTTCCTTCATAATGGGGTTCAATCTGCGTTGTGGCTGAACAACAGGGGAATAGTCATCCTCCATCAGGATTTTGTGCATACAAAAAGATGGACTGATTCCCTTCAAGTCAGAAATGTTCCAGCCAATAGTAGATTCATGAGCTTTTAATACCCAAACTAGTTTATTCTCATCCTCTTCTTTTAAGTCAGAATTAATAATTACAGGATGAGTGTCATTTCCTCTCAGGAAAACGTATTTCAGATGAGAAGGTAAAGGTTTTAAATCACATTTTTCTTCCAAAACTTCCTTTCCTTTCTCCTCTTCAGTATTTTCCAAATCATTTTTCTCTTCTAGATCACCTACTTCTAAAACTTCTAGCAGGTCCAGTATTTCCAAGTGAGAGTCAATTGACTCGGTCTCGGAATCAAAGTCATCCTCTAAAAAAGTTTGTAAAGCCTCTTCCTTAGTTTTTAGCAGTAAGGGGGTCTGGTAATTTTTAACCTCTTCAATCATTAGGCAATCCATCCGTTCAGTCGGATGTTTCATGGAATTGAAGACGTTAAAAATTACTTGTTCCTCCTAAACTCTCAGCATGAGTTCACCCTTTTCCACATCAATTAATGCTCTACCAGTAGCTAGGAAGGGTCTACCTAAGATCAAAGGGATCTCTCGGTCAACTTCCATGTCTAGCACTATGAAATCTGCTGGAAAGATGAATTTATCAACTTTTACTAACAAATCTTCCAGCATGCCCTGGGGATATTTAATGGACCTGTCAGCCAACTGCAAGGACATGTGAGTTGGTTGTAAGTCATTAATTCCCAGTTTTTTCATTAAAGATAAAGGCATCAGGTTTATACTGGCTCCTAGATCACAGAGAGCACTTCCTACATGAATATCCCCTATTGCACAAGGTATTGTGAAAGATCCAGGATCCTCTAGCTTTTGGGGAAGTTTCTTTTGAATGATTGCGCTACACTCTTGAGTGAGAGTAATCATTTCATCCCCCCTAAGCTTCCTCTTCTTAGACAATAGTTCTTTTAAAAATTTTGCATAAGAAGGCATCTCCTGCAATGCCTCAGCAAAAGGGATATTAATGTGAAGTTTCTTAAAGACCTCTAAGAACCTAGCAAACTTCTGCTCCTCTATTTGCTTTTTAAACCTGTGCGGAAATGGAGCATTCCTTAATTTTTCAAGAGTCAGCTTAGAAGCTTCCTCCAGGATCAAATCAACCTTTTTCTTTTTCTTTTGATGGACTTTATTTTCTTTTTCTTTCTCTGATTCATTTTTATTTTCTATTTCATTTTTATTGTCCTGCTCGGTTTCCTGTATTATTTCTTTTCCTTTTTCTGAACCTATTTCTTGACTCAGAGATGGAGAAATAATTTTTCCACTCCTAGTAATTATGGCCTTGCAATGCTCCCTTGGATTTACCTC
Source organism: Clitoria ternatea (assembly GCA_037962975.1). Classification (NCBI taxonomy): domain Eukaryota; kingdom Viridiplantae; phylum Streptophyta; class Magnoliopsida; order Fabales; family Fabaceae; genus Clitoria; species Clitoria ternatea. The sequence continues at coordinate 42,408,238 of CM075669.1, read as the reverse complement.
GGTATCTCCAGGGAAATTGCCTGCTTGCCTCTCAGCTAATTGTTTAGAAAGCTGTCCTACTTGATTTTCTAAATTCCTTATGGATGCTTCCTGATTCTTAAAACTGGCCTGAGTGGCCTGGATAAACTGAGAAAGTACATTCTCGAGTTCGGATTTTTCTTTAACAAGCGAGTGAGAAGGTTGTTGTGGTTTATTGGTGGGTTGACTCGGTGGTATATTCTGATTCAGATGTGGACCTTTCTGCCAGGAAAAATTGGGGTGGCTCCTGTAATTAGGATTAAAGGAATTAGAAGGATAATTCCTTTGATACTGTTGCTGCCCCATATAATTCACTTGCTCGGAAGGCACAACTGGATCACATATTCCATTTTCATGGTCTCCACCACAAAAATCATAACTGATCATAGAAACTTGGCTCGGCTTTTGGAGTTCTGAAATCTGAATGCTTAATTTTTCCAGAGCCTGAGTCATCAATTTACTCTGAGCTAGATAAGCATCTTGTGCTTCTAATTCTAATATTCCTCTCCTAGGGACTTGGTTTCTCTCACTAATCAGGCATTCATTAGAAGCCGTCACATCAATCAGCTCTATAGCTTCTTCTACAGTTTTAGTTGTTAATGAGCCTCCAGCCGAGGCATCTATCAAGACTCTGGTAGCTGGCCTAACACCATTATAGAAAATAGTCACCTGCTGTACATCGAAAATCTGATGATGAGGACATCTCCTCAGACTTTCTTTATACCTATCCCATGCTTCCATCAAGGACTCACCTTCCCTTTGCTGGAAACATGTGATTTCATTACGCAGCTTTGCATATTTAGAAGGAGGAAAGTATTTAATCAAAAATTTCCTTTGCAAATCCTCCCAGGTAGAAATACTGCCTCTCGGTTGACTCTGCAACCAGGCTTTTGCTCGGTCCCTCAGAGAAAATGGAAACAACCTTAGTCGGATTGCCTCCTCAGGGACTCCATTCATTTTTACTGTATCACAAATTTGGAGGAAAGTTTCTAAATGTAAATTCGGGTCCTCAACCTTACTTCCTCCGAATTGTTCATTTCTTACCAACTGCAGTAAGGCTGGTTTTAATTCAAAATTGTTAGCTGCAATCGGTGGCCTAAGGATGCTAGCTTGCGATCCTTCTTCAGTCGGCCTGGAGTAGTCACCTAGTGTAACTCTCCTCTGTTCCATTTCTTTTTCTTCTTTTTGCTTTTTCTCTTTTCTTAATCTACGTTCTAACAAATCGATGTCAGAATCAAAGAAGAAAGGTTCTCCTCTGCTCCTTGACTGCATACAACAATTGTTAACACAACAAAAACAACTAACAGCTACGACTACTTGAAACAATAACTACTAAGAAAAATACGTATTGACTGCACACAGAAACAAAAGCAAATGGTTCAGTCTAGTACCGGTCCAAGGATTGTTGATATTACTCAACAATCCCCGGCAACGGCGCCATTAACTTGATGCAGAAATCCCGAGTCATTAAATTGATGGTAAAATCTTAGTAAAATGAAATGTGACTCTCGGATTCACACTTATGGCAAGCGCACCAGTCGTTAAAATTATAGTATATTTGATCGTCTCACAGGGATTGTGGTAAATACCTCAATCTAGGACTAGTACAAGCTGAACCAACAGAAAATACATGAAATTCATTCGGTTTTTATGGTTTTAGTGTTTTATAGTTGTTTTTATATTTTTAGAAACAGAGTTAAGATGAAAAGTGGAAAGTGATTAAAAGAAAACAGGTCAGGATTGCTTCAGCTCACAATTTCCTCAAGAAATATACAATTCAGTATAATCAAACTTCATAATCTAGAGGACAATCCGCTTGTGGTTATTCCCTAATTCCTTAGGTGAAAAACACTAACTCTTAAGCAATGAACCTTAATTCCTTAAGTGCTCGATTAACCTAAGAATCTAATGCGAAATTGGAGGTTGAACTCTAACTATTCACCTAAATTGATTAGGCCTGAACTAGTTAGAAAGCTGGAAGTTACCTAAGCTTCAGCCATGATTCCTCACTGGTGAAGTTCTTCATCTGTTCTGGATTTGTCAATCCAGCAATTCTGCTCCACTCCTCAGCTTGTTCGCCTCAAGATCTTCGAAGCCGATCTACTTACTCACAGCTTCAAGATTCCATTGTTCACCTTCACAATCCCAACCTTAGGGATTTAGAACTCCATAGACTTCAGTTCCATCGAAGGATTGTGGAACGTCATGGAGGAGAGAGTTTAGAGAGATGAAAAATGTAGTGAGAAATTGGAAATGGAAAAATGAAATTATATTACTTTTCTCTGTGTCTCTACACACGCTACTACTATTCTTGCTACTACTCTTTCCTTTTTTACAGAGTATGTACAACCTATTTATAAGTTTCTACCTAACTAACTTAACTGATACCTTCCGACCACCTCAGCTAACGACTAACACTACTTAATTACATAGTTTACAAAATAACTAACTAATTACAGCTCAACTCTTAACAGGATCCAGCTCAACCTTAGCTAATGTACAGCTCAGCTCCAGCTAATTGACAGCTCTCTTCTTAAGTTAACTTGAGGTTTCAGTAGTAGAGAAGAAGGCAATGGGAGCGAAACAGTACTGCACCAAGTATGTTGTTGGAGGGAAGGAACGGTATTTAAATTACTGCCTTGATGCTTCAGCTGCTGAGTATTCGCTTGGGCGGATTAAGCTTCGCTTGGTTGAGTCCGGATTAATACTGCAGTGTTTCTTTCTCTCTTGGGCGTTGTGGCGAAACTAGGTCGAGGACAGACTCTTAAAGTTATGCTTGAGTGAGTCCGGATCTTACTAGGACGGATTAAATAATGACTAAGCACATCAGTTTCTTATGTAGCATTCCGTTCTTCTTCTCTTTTATAACCGGTGTCTTGGGAGTTGTCTTCTTAAGTAAGCTTGGGCGGAGTCTTACTTTGGGCGGAGTACTTGCTTTGGGCGGAGTCTTAGACGGAGTACTTGCTTTGGGCGGAGTCTTGGACCCCCGCTTGAGCGGATTAAATTCCCGCTTGGGCGGATTAATTATCAAATCGGTATTCTGTAGTTAACACTCGAGTTTTACACGCAGTATTCTGAGCCCTTATTCTCTTTTGGAGTCAGTGTCTTTGAGGTCTCACTCAGTCGGAATTGAAGAAGTCTCACTTGGATTCATCAAATCTCGCTCGGCTCTGTAAGATTTTACTCAAAATTTTCTTCTTGTCTCGAGTCCGTCCTGTTCCTGCACCAGTAAATAGCTACTTGCCTAGCATTTATACACTGGCTGCTTAGTAAATTTGTAAATACTTCAAAATTCCTTATTTAATTACAAGTTCAATCGGTTTCTTACATAGATAACATACTTTTGAAATAATTAACTACAATATGAATTCTTATCAAATTATTAAATAATAATAATAAAACTAAACAATACTTAGTAAATTTTGTTAAATAATTAAAGGAATAATTAAGTCTTTTCAAGACTTATCAATAACACAAACTAAATGTATCTCTTAAAAGAAATTATTTGGGTGCATTTTTAAGATTATTTTTTTTGCAATTACTATAAATATTTGCATTTTAGCAATATCCTTAAATGTTAAATTGTTTTAATGGTAAAATATACATTAATTAATTGAACCACCTATTGTATTTCTTTTTTTGTTTTTCTAGAAATCAAATTTTGTATTATGCTCTTATTTATATTATGTTAACAATTCATTTTTTTAGTTAGATTATCCAAATTGAAATAAATTTTATAGAAAATGTAGAATAAGGTTATGCTTGTGAATGTGTATGCAAGAAATAAACAATTATCCTTTATCTAAAAGATGGTGTATTAGTTAAGGAAATAATATAATGTGCTTCCTTTTACAAGCAGTTTTTTTATAATGAATTTCCTATCATATACATGTATATAGAGATTTTAAGAATCCTCAATGAAAAGGTGGTTCATGTATAAGTCCCAATGTACTAAATTAATTTGAGTATTAACACCTTCTTTGTTGCCTATAAATTTGGCCTTTTACACTCTCACTTTCTATATGCCAGATTTTTGTATCATAGCCTAGCCCTCTAATGTTTTATCATTCATAAGTTTTCTTTTAGTTATTTCATTGAGGCATGGAGAGTGCTAAGAAAAGTCGTGGAAGGAGAAAGATCGAGATGAAGAAAATAACAAATGACACCAACCTCCAATGACTTTCTCTAAGCGTCGCAATGGCCTTTTCAAAAAGGCAAGTGAGCTTTGTACCCTTTGTAGTGTTGATGTGGCACTAATTGTGTTGTCACCTAGTGATAAGGTCTCTTTCTTTAGGCTATCTGTCATGACCGGGATCGTAGCGAGAGGTCGGCTGTAAAAAAAAATTAGGCTCTCAAATTCCTTTCGGATACTATGGAGTCGCCACCAATGTTTTTAAGGTAAAACATCAGAAAAACCCTAACATAAAGGTACTGGTCCTAAATTGAAATTTTAAGTTTGAGAGTTTGATTATAGCTGGGGAAGGTATTAGTACCCCACATTGTCCATTTTCAACGGTTACCCTAAATTGTTTAAGTTTTGAATAATCCTAATAATTTGAAATTTAAACCTCTTAGAGATGCCCTATGGATTTATTGTCAATTTAACAATTTAAGTTATATTTTTTGTGATTAACAGGACGTCTTGTCCAAATTAATCGGGTCATTGTTAAATTGTGTTATAATTTAATTTCTAAGATAATGAGATATATTTATTTTTAAAATTTGGGCCTGGCAAAATTAATTGTTCTCGCTTCTACGTATTCTCCAAGCATAAGGGGAAATCAGGGTCACGTAGTTCTTTGTTTTATTTTAAAAAATGTAAAATAAGTTAAAAACATCGAAGATTTTAGGAAAATTTTAATCAACAGGACGTCATGTGCAAATTGATTTCAAGTATTGTATATAAAAAGGAACCTTGGGTTTATTAATTTTATTATTTTTTAGGGAGAAACTTAATGATCTAAATTAATTTAAAAATAAAAATTTATGTTACTTGAAGAGCTGGATCAACAAGACGTGTCATCCAAATTGATTCCTAATATAAATATTTAAGTTTTTTTACCCATCAACATTATTAAAATATTTTATGGTCTAAGTTAATTTTAAAAAAATTAAAATCTAGAATAATAGGACATTCCATCCAAATAAATCCCTAACATAAAGATTTTTTTTTTTACATATTGTCGTTACTAAAATATTTTAAAAGACATAAATTAACAAGACTTCTTGTCCAAATTAATCCCTAACATAAAGATTTTATCTTGTTACATGTCAACATTACTAAAAATATTTTCATAGTTTAAAAAAATTAAAACATGCATTAATAGGACATCTCGTCCAAATTAATCCCTAACATTACTCCAACTTGGTTTGTTATGACACATCAAAGGATACTCAATGCTACTCATTATTAGATTTTTCTAGATGGGAAAGGACTTCACATATTCAATCATGTGTATTATTTTATTACAGTTCACTAGGAAATAATGATCAAGACGATTAATAGAATAAAAACTTTTTTCTTTTCAATTTATGTGAATGCATATATATATATATATATATATATATAACGGTTGTACTTTTCCAATGTGTGTGTATATATATATGTATAATATAAATTGTGATTCACCTTTTTCCATCAGTGATGTGAACCTAGCATATATATCTCCCTTTTTTTATTAGCCTATTTTATATAATAATAATAATAATAATAATAATAATAATAATCTGATTTCCATTTTTTTCTTCTGTGTGACCACTATACATATAACATCTTCCTCTTTCTATTTTGCATGCTTCATCTTGTAACAGTTCTGATTTTCAGAGTAAGAGCCCGGGCTATCAGGACCCTTAGAATGCTATATTATGTCTTCTAAGGAGAGTTGAGGCTTCGGCCTGATCCCTGAATTACCCTAAGTATGAGGGAAGAAGACCTCGAGAGAGTGTGAATAATGAGCAATCTGGTTCAATAAGATAAGTGAGTGATAATAGCAATGCTTAATGATGTTGTTTAGTTAGAAATAGTCTGTCAATTTAGTAGTAATTAATATGAGATAATAATCTTGTATGATTTGGTGTTGAACTATTAACAAGGTAGATATCTCCTTGTTAATGATGTTTGATTTGGTTAAATGATGATTAATAGATAATGTTAAATTTTAGTAATTAATATCTAATTTTAGTCAACACTCATTCATTGATTTATAATAATAGTTATTGAAAATATTTCATTACTTAAATTTTAGGTTTAATTTTTAAATACTAAATAACTATTTATTTATTAAACTCAAAATTTCATAATATAATAATTAGCCCTTCAACGAATATAGTGATGATTATTTTATTCTAATTCGGTGTGAATTGGTTAATAATTTTTATCATTAATGATTCTATTAATTAATTTATATGAAATAAAATAATTAAACATTATTCATTTTGATGTCTAATATTGTTAATGATGAATTCAAAAATATAAAAGTTCAATTATAATGATGTTTAGTTAAAATTTATTTAGTTGCTTATTAATATTTAATGATAAATATTGTCTGGTTCTATAAAATTGAACTGTGGGACATAGCCAGAGGTCACACTCCGACCGTTTGGCATGAGACTAGTGGTCCTATAGGGAGACAAGTCCTGTTAGGAATCTCTTGTGGTAAATTGAGGATGACTGACTCGGTTTAATCGGTCCGATCAGAACCTCCACGTCTCCTACATTTTATCGTGCATATACCTTGGGATATCTGATTCCGACACAGTCAGTCACTCATTTCGGCATTTAAGGAACTTTTCTTGAAGGGGCCGAAGCTTGATTTGGACTCTATCCATCTCGTTTTCCTATAAATTGATTTCCTCATAATTAATCTTAAAACTCGACCCCAACACCGTCAGTGTTTTGGGCTTAACTTTCTCATACTATCTTAGAATTGAGTGATTTTAGTCTTGATCTTTTCGTTTTGAAAATATCTATAACCTTTATTTCTATTCTCGAACTCAGATTCTCACTCTGTCACCCCCTAAATTAAGGATTAAGCATGTCCACCCCAAAATTTCATCGTTTGAACATTTTATCCTGCGCATGGTTCATTCAAAATCCAGTGTCAAAATCCCCATGATAAAATTATATACATCTTCTATGAATACATTGAGAGCTAAATTACTTTAGATTAATACAGTTTTATGAATCTTCACTGACCCCTGATTGTCTCATCACTATACTGGAAACTTCCAGAAAAATTCACACATCTCCCCTTTTCAGTACTAGAATCGCTTCATTATTTTTTTCTATAGATCCATATTGAAGAACCCTACAAATTTTGTGAAGGACATGAAAGAAAATTCTCAAAGTATAAATAATGGTGAATTTATTTTTGTAGCCCTAGCTGATTCAGGAGCTTCGGGAGCACCTTATCTTAATTCAGGCATATGTTGGGATGCCGACCTTGGATCTTCACAAATGATATATCAACTTAAATGGAAAAATAAGATCTACAAACTTCATGTTGACCATTTTTGAGATTTCTATCCCACAAATTAATTCCTATTTATTTTTAACCTTTTTCGTTTCTAGTTCCTAAAAATTCTACGTTCCTTAATTTGTTGCGTAACAAGTTAATTTCTTGGCCACCCATTTCTGACCACCACACCACCTCATACCATCCACCATGAATGGTGTCACCCTATGGTTTTTCTCCTTCACTCAACCTCCTACCTCCCAACTGCACTAATCATAATTCATACAACTAATCTACCTATCCCATCACATTAACTCACATCCATTCACTAAACTCTCTTCCTCACTCATGGTAGCATTCAACTTCCACAATCCTCTCCCTTCATTCTTCATTTCTCAACCCCAAGCTAGCCTAAGTTCCAGCCATCATCACCTTAAATTAATTCCCCATTCTTCTATTCAAATTCATGGCACCAACCACTCTAAACACCATCATCAATCCTTCAACAAAAATAAACTCCTCCCTCTCCCTCTTATGAACCGTGAGCTCTCCTTCCATCTAGACTTCATTTCACTCATTTTATCATTAAGGTGTAAGGTTCTAACAGCTATACCTCCTGGCTTCATCACCCCTTGGCTGTAAGTTCTTCTTACCAAGGTAAGGTGAAACCCTTAATTTTCAGTTCTTGAAATTTTGCATCTTCCTTCCACTTAATTTTTCAACCACTATGCCTGCATTTTGTCCTCTCCATTTTCTACTTTGAACCCCAGAATTGTGACCTCCTTTGTCCAATTTTGTGTGCATGTTGTTTTTTTAAGGATCGGGAACTATCGACAACGGTCGGCAAATAATTCACAGCGTTAGGAGAGATTTCAACAAGTCCACCCTTCCTCTTCCTTCAAGACCGAAACTGCCCAATGAGGTAAGGGGAGTTCTGCTTCATTTGATTACATTTTAAATTACTCTATAATATTGCTCTAGTATCCGGGATTAATCGTTTCAAGTTTCGTTGCGATCCAATAGCTAGATCTCAAACCATGCGATTTTTCATGACCGATGGTTAAAATTATTATATTTTAAGTTAGTAAGATTTTTTATAAATCTCATAAAGCATGCCTTGATATTCGTGTACCCAGAATTAGAAATTTTAAAGTTTAGCCGGGCTTGGTCGTATTCAATTTGGTTGTAATATTTAATTATAAATTTTGATGTATTATTATGTAATTTGTGGCAATTTTCCCGATAAGCCTTGCTAATAGGAATAGATTTATCGCTAAGCATCCCCGGAGCCGTTTTGAGAAAAGTACACATTTCGAGAAATTTCACCGATTGGGATGAGCATGACACTTTATTTCATTTTATCAGATTTTGCAAAAAACTATTTTCATTTTAAGAGCTTATTATAAGTTATTAAAATTTTTAAGAATTTGATCCGGATAAAATAAAGAATCAAATAAAATAAAGATAACTTAAGAATTTATGGTAAGAAATAATGAGTCTGGAAAAGTAGAAATAACATTCGCAGCAAGACACTCTTGTAGCGATAGACCTACAGACCATGATAGGTTAACTAATAACTTTAAATCTGCAAGAAGATCTTTTTCAGTAGCATCCCAATCCATACCAACTTATATTCCCTCTGTAATAAATTTACAGGGATTAGATACCTCCATTTCCATTCTAAGAACCACCTATCAAAAGGATAAAGATGAAGATCAAAGATCTATCCAATCTCTAACATATTCCTCTCTTAATGATAATTATGATGTTATCTGAATTTTACATTGATAAAGAAATGTTAAGAAAGCACTTTTACTCAGAGGAATGGAAACCTTAAAGAGAGTGGTTTTTTCAACACTACCAAGGAAAGGAAAGGAAAGTATCCAAGAAGAATTCTATGAGTTTCTCAATAAAGTTGAGATAAATGTCCTATTTTTTGACTAGTTTCATGCTTACACAGTCAAAAAAGAAATAGACTACCCTTTCAAACTAAGTTAGTTAGCCCTAACTCAACAAATGTTATTACCACATGGCAAACCAGAGAAAGAGAAGTTAAGTCTGAACTTCCTCCTCCTCACCAATACCAGCTCCCAAAGGTTAAGGATGAAGAACAAAACCCAGTTTGGGCATCCCTTTTAAAGATTAAACTTGACAATGAACCGATCACAGCAAAAGACATTAGAGAACTTATGGAGCAATCCAATTACACCAATAAATATCTTCAAACTTTAGGAGAAAAGATTCTATCTAGGGATAATCCAAACCTAGGTTCAAAAACCCTTTCTCCTAACCCACAACTATCTTTAGAGAAGCCTTTGTTCAAACCATTCAAAATTAATAAGAAAACCTAGCAAAACTTGCAACTTCTCAGGGCTAAAAGAGAAAGTGAAAAAAGTAGTAGCTCTAGTGACCTTCTTAATCAAGTCAATGAATAGTTAAGATTGTTGAACACCACTGTCCCAGACACATTTTAACTAACTGAGGAAGCATCTATTAGTAAAACCAAGCCTCAAAAACCTAAAAGTTTAACCATCAACATGATAGACTAACCTGAAATGGATAATGATACCAATTCTAAGCATGATCCAAACATTAAAGTCAATGCAGTTGTTAGCCAAAAGCTTAACTGGAAGAATCCAACCAAACTTTATTATCAAAAAGCAATAGCCCCTGACCTCTTATTAGAAGAAAGAGACCATAATTTTAGTAGCTTTAGTGCTAATAACATCTATGAATGGAACATAGATGGCCAAACTAAGTATAACATTATCAATACTCTCCAACATATGACCAAGGTTGCCATGACATACCAGACTCATGAATGTTCAGAAAAATGATTGTTAACATCCTAATAGCTGGATTTTCTAGCCAATTAAAAGGGTTAGTGGGATAATTATCTTACCGATAAAGAAAAGGTTAAAATGTTCACTGCTATAAAAATTGATCCTGATGGAGCACCATAAACCAATAATAAAGAAACCATACCAAACGTTGTAAATATGTTAATATTTATAATAGCCTAACATTTTATTAGAGATCCATCCCTCTTGAAAGATAGATCGACAGAACTCCTTTCTAATCTAAAGTATAAATTCTTATTTGATTTTAGATGTTACAGGGATACCTTCCTAACCAGGGTCTACACTAGAGAAGATAGCCAGCAACCCTTTTGGAAAGAAAAATTCTTAGCTGGACTTCCAAAGTCTTTAGGATACAAAGTCAGAGATAAACTCTATAGCCAGTCTCCTAATAGAGAAATTCCATACGACCAACTTAGTTATGGTTAATTAATTGCTTTTATCCAAAAGGTTTCCTTAAAGATTTGTCAAGATGATAAGATTTAACACTAACTTGTCAAGGAAAAGGCCCAAAATAAAAGGGATCTAGGTTCATTCTGTGAACAGTTTGGTTTCCAACCATGCAGAAGAAAACCTAAACCTAGGAGTGAGAAAAAACCAAAATCCAAATACTATAAATACAAACCCAGTACCCAACCTAGAAAACACAAAAAAGAGATAAAATTAAAACCACCCATAAATATTAAGACCCCAAAGAAACTCATAATTTGTTATACTTATGGAAAACCTGCCCATATCAACAAATATTGTAGGTTAAAGAAAAGATTGGGTGCCTTAAACCTTGAGGACTTTATTGTAGAACAATTTAATAATTTGTTGATCGATACCTCAGAAGAAGAAACAGAGAAAGAATTCTCTGAGAATCTTAATCAAATTCAAGAGGATGATCTGACCTCTAAAACAGAAGACCACTCCCTAGAAATTAACGTATTAATCAGAAAGCAAGATCTTTTATTTAATACTTTTAATTCCATTCCTGACCCCCAAGAGACGAGGAATTACCTTAGCAAACTAAAATCCTTACTTGAGAGGCCAGATTCAAATAGGAGTAAAGATTTACTTATAGCTAATAAGTTCAATATCAAAAAAACCTTCAAGAGGTTAGAAACTACTTCCACCAAACTTGTAACCATACAAGATCTCCACATAGAGATTAAAAATCTCAAAACAAAAATCAGAGAGATTAAGGACCAACAACAGTTGCATCAACTTATTCTGTTATAATTAGACAAGGAGAATAAAACCAAAATGCTAAGGAAACCTCCCCTGAAGTGGAAGAATTCTTAAAACTCATCAACAAATTGAAAATCCAAAAATTCTACATTAATGTTAGGATTATTGTAAAAGATTTTATCCTGGATACAATGGCTTTATTTGACACGAGCAAATTCCAATTGTATTTTAGAAGGCCTTATCCCTACCAAATACTTTGAAAAAACCTCAGAAAAGCTTAGCACAACCAGTTATTTTAAATTCATCATCAACTATAAGTTGTCTAAAGCAGTCATTGACAATCAAGGCTTTCAAGTAAAAACATCATTTTTACCTATACAGAATCTTAAAAATGAGGTAATTCTAGGAACACCTTTTATTAGAGCCTTGTTCCTTTTGGAAATTTTTGAAGGAATAACAACTAGTCATCTTTGAAAACAAATTGTTTTCAAATTTACCAAAAAACCTATAACTAAGAATTTGAATTTTCTTTATCATAAAGAAATCAAATCAATTTTTTGAAAAAGGAAATATCTTTCAAGACCATCTAGAATCATTTAGAACATTTTGAAACTAAAAAAACCACTAAAGCCATATTGTTGACCATCTAGAACACTATATGTTCAGACCTTCCCCATTCTTTGAGATAGGAAAAACCATATTGTTGAACTACGTTATGAGAAGGATTTTGATGAAAAGAAAATACCCACTAAAGCTAGACCAATCCAAATGAATGAGGAATTACTCCAGTATTGTCAAAAGGAGATTAATGATCTCTTGGCAAAAGGACTAATTAGGAAGAGTAAGAGTCCATAGTTTTGTTAAGGTTTTTATGTTAATAAACAAGTAGAACTAGAGAGAAGAACTCCTTGTTTGGTCATGAATTACAAACCTCTCAACCAAGCCCTCTAGTGGATTCGGTACTCAATTCCTAACAAAAAAGACCTCCTCAATCGACTACATGCAACAAAAATCTTTTCAAAATTTGGTATGAAGTCTGGATATTGAGAAATTCAGATAAAAGATAATGAACGTTATAAAACTACTTTTACTGTTCCTTTTGGCCAATATGAATGGAATGTTATGCCATTTGGATTAAAAAATGCTCCTTCAAAATTCCAAAGAATTATGAATGACATTTCAATCCATATTCATAATTCACCATGGTATATATTGATGATGTTCTAGTTTTTTCTCAAACTATTGACCAACATTTCAAGCACATCAATATATTTGTGGGAATTATCAAAAGAAATGGGTTAGCAATTTCAAGAATGAAACTAGAGTTATTCCAAACTAAAATCGGGTTTTTAGGGCATATAATTCACCAAGGAATAGGGCACATAATTCACCAAGGAACTATCACCCCAATCAAAAGATCCATAGAATTTATGAATAAATTCCTTAATCATATCATTGACAAGACTCAACTTAAAAGGTTTCTAGGTTGTCTCAACTATGTTGGTGACTTTCTACCTTAGTTAAATAACATTATTAAGCCCTTACATGAATGGCTTAAGAAAAACCCTCCACCATGGACCGGTATCCATATTAATATTGTCAAACATATCAAACTCCAGGTAAAACATCTTCCATGTCTTTACCTACCAAATCCTCAAGCTTTCAAAATTGTCAAAATAGATGCCTCTGACATAGTGGCATTCTTAAGCAAAGGACTGATAATAAAGAACATATTACTGCATATTCTTACAAACATTGGAATTCAACACAACAAAAATATTCCACTGTTAAAAAAGAAGTTTTAGCTATTGTTCTTTATGTTTCAAAATTTCAATCAGATCTTCTTAATCAAAAATTTCTTATCAGAGTTGATTGTAAATCAGCAAAAAAAGTTTTACAGAAGGATGTTAAAAATTTAGCATCAAAATAAATTTTTGCTAGATGGAAAGAAATTTTAAATGTTTTTTATTTTGAAATTGAATATCTCAAGGGCACTTCAAACTCTTTCCCTGATTATCTTACTCGTGAATACTTACAGGGGAAATAACTTTATGCCTGAAAAGGCATCCAGTATAGCTTCATCGCGAGGAAAAAGAGTTAGGTTAGCTCTTTTGGGGCTAACAAAATCACTAGCAGGGTCATCAACCCATTCTAGGTCATCCACCCAGAAGCAAACACCAAAAATAAAGTTATTTACCCAGATCCAAATAGGCCTAGAAAGATCATTGACCCAAATAAACTAACCTGGGTTATCCTAAAATTCAAAACAAACAAAAATAGACTATGTTTTCCCAATCACAACCTTACTTGCCTTACAAGATCAAGGCCTTACCCAACTTCCAACCCAATCATGGGGAAATATTGCCTCTAAAGAAGAAAGAGGTTCACAATCTCATGCTTCTTTAATTAAAACACTTTCCTAATAAATAGTAATGGTTAATGACCCAAAGCAAAAATAGATCACCTCTTACATAACCAACCAATAATATCACTAGGGAAAATCCCAATAATATCGTAAAATTTTCTCAACCTTTTGATCCCATTGGTTACAACTACTGGAATTATATTGATGCATGAACCAATGTTTTCTTGCTCCAAAACAAAACTAAATGACACTCTTGGTTGATTTATTTCAAAAGAAATACCCAATATGAATTTCTAAACTGGTTCCTCCAATGGTGGGACTATTTTCAACCAATTCAAGAAATATTTCCTCTTGAGTTATTGGAGGGATATAAAACATTTTCAAAAATAATTAATAATGAGGATTCTAGAATTCCAGTAAATCTATAGTTTTTCTCAACCTTTTCTTTAGCTTGGGTATTCTCTTAGCAATACAGATATCGGAAGAAACCAAATCTCAATACCCTACCTATGTTGCAAAGAGAAGGTTTTGTAAAATGGTGGCCGCAATTTGATGCTTCTAGGGCAAGTACCAAAGAAATTAAATTATGGTTTAAGGAAAACCCTCAACGAATAAAAATAACCAATCCAGAGAACTTTAAATTTCTTAATCAAAAGGCCAAAATTAGAGCTGCATTTGCAGGATGTCAGTTAAAAGAAAGCTTTGTAAAAAATTTGGAAGATATCTTGAAAATTACACAGAAGTTGGATCTTCCACCCAAAAGAAAGACTCCAACTCAAACACTTTGTCAACAGCCTTTGTCTCTTATGAATTTTACAGAAACTAAAATGGTTGCTTCGGCATCAATTTAGCAAAAGATTGTTGAAGGTAACAGTCCTCAAGAATCCAATTAAGTCATTGTATCAATGTACTTTTGTAATATTTTGTTTTTCAAATTTGTATCAACTTGTATTGTAGCTATAGTGTAAGTCACTAAACCAGAACTATAGAAATAGTAGTTATTTAACCTATTTAAGAAGCACTCCGCTATGTGGAGAGGCACCCTTTTATTTTTATATCCATAGAGAGAGTGTAGAGAGAGAAACTCTGAGAGATATTCTCTGTAAGCTTCCTTCTTTCATCTTATTCTTTCATCTTTTAGATTTTAATAAATTGTCTTTTTCATCGCTTCTCTTCTCCCTCCTTGCTAGTTTAGTGCAGCTTTGTCACTGTTCTAAGCATTTTTTTTCTTCTATTTATTTAATGCTTTAATGGTTATTTATTTATTTTGAATATATTGGTCGAGTGTTCCGCCTTGTTAATTCGTGAATAATTTTTTTAATAATTTATCAAGCAATCTAAATCACTAAGCAATTTGCTTGCATTCCTACTCCCTTTCTTTCTATATTTATTTAGATCCCCGTTCCGTATATATATATATATATATATATATATATAACAATTCCTAAGCAACATTAGCATGTTAAAAAGGGGCCACTATTAAGTATCGAGTTAGCATTTTAGTTTAAGACAATAAGAAGATATAAGAACACCCCTATCACTCTCACGCTATAGTTGTATTAGTATGACATGATTAAACTTGTGAATGTGGACGTCATGTAGAAATTGAATTACTTGTAGAATTTATGTGATATGATTGCTATATTTTGCTTGTTGCAACGTTGAAACTAATGATAAGAATGTTTATGATCTAACAATAGTAAAGAACTGAAAAGAGTCCCAAATATAGGCATGAACGAGATCAAAAACAGTTAAAAGCACCTTTATGAGAAAGAGAAAATCAGTTGAGAGTACCCCCCCTACGCACTACTTGTCCTTAAAATATACAAAGGCCTATATAGTGAATCATTGTATTTTGGTACAATCCTCGAATAGAATAATTGCTAGGTAGAACTGTTAATTAATCTTACTTTGGCTAAAATATGAAGGCCTATCCACTCAATTCATCATAAACCAATACGATGAAACGAAGTCGATAAAAGGCCCGAGGTATTGTAACAAATGCTGAGATAACTTATATTTTACTTTTTTAAAAAATTAACACCTTTAATGTAAAATCACATTTTTAGAAATAAAAACAAAAAAAGTTGGAAATTTTATCTTGCAAATTCATTAAACGAATATTTTATAATATTTCCTTAAAAAGGGGATTTAAAAATAAATTAGACATTAAAATCTTAAAAGTTTTCTTTATATTAAAGTGTACTTTGAAACCAAATCCTAGTGCTCTTAAGAAAGAATATTAGCTAGCACCTAAGCCTTGGCTCAAAATATTCCTCTCATTAAAAAGAATTTTATAATGAGTAGTTTACATACTTTAAGGACAAGTGTGTTGAATAGTGAGGTTCGAGCCTAGTACTCGGGCACTCCTGTGATAAGACAAGTAAGTTGCATGTTGTATGTGAAGTATAAGGAGGGATGATAGGCTGATCCCCTAGAGCATACAGTGATGGGTACACTGAAGAATAACAGCGTCTCAATCCCCTAAGGGCGGTCTTGGGAGTATACCAGGGCAGACCTCCAATGGTTCGGATTCACGCCCGAGGTCGGATAGCCTGGTAACTCTGGTATACTTTGACCGGGAAAGGGTTACTATGGCTGTGTAGTGCCCATTCTTGTGAGATATGATTTGGATCCATTATTGATAGGATTGTGTGTCCCTACGTCTTTTTTTGTGAAATAGAACGAGACAAGCTCTGGTCACTTTAGTTGGGAAGAAGGATAAGGTAGGTGATAAGTCTTGAAAAGACTTAATTATTCCACTGTTTATTTAACATAAATTACTAAGTATTGTCTAGTTTTGATATTATTATTTAATAATTTGTTAATAATTCATGTTTTAGTTATTCATTTCAAAAGTATGTTATTTATATAAGAAACCGATTGAAAATATTAATTAGTTAAGGAATTTTGAAGTATTTATAAATTCACTAAGCAGCCCGCATATAATTGCTAGGCAAGTAGCTTTTTATTGGTACAGGAACAGGGCGCACTCGAGATAAGAAGAAAATTCCAAGTGAAATCCTACAAATCCGAGCAGGAATTGATAATTCCGAGTGATTCTTCACAAATCCGACTGAAAGGAGCTCAAATACTGACCAAGCGAGACTTCAGGAAAGCTAACTTAAGAAGACTCCCAAGACACCGACCCCAAAAGAGTCCAAAGACCGACTGAGTGAGACTTCAAAGACACCGACTCCGAAAGAGAACAAGGACTAGGAATATTGCATGAAGAACCCGAACGCCAACTGTAGAATACCGATTGAATAATCAACTCGCTCAAGCGAGAGTTAAATTCGCTCAAGCGAAGGTCAAAAATTAGCTCAAACGAAGCAATTACGCTTGAGCGAGAAAGCTATTTTGTATTACATATTTCCAATTCGCCCAAGTTTCGCCATAACGATTAAGCGACAAAGGAACACTGCAGTGCAATTCCCGAATTCGCCCAAGCGAGAGTGTAGTCCGCTCAAGCGAGAACCCAGTAGCTGAAGCATAAAGGCAGTAATTTAAACATTGTTCCTTCCCTCCAACAACACACTCGACGCAGTGCAGTTTCCATCTTCCATTGCCTTCGCTTCTACTTGTACCTTAATAATTTAAGTAGTGAGCTGTTATTAGTTGGCACTGAGTTGTACATTAGCTAATGATGAGTTGTAATCTGCTAAGAGCTGAGCTGTGATTAGTTAGTTACGTTTAGTCGTTAACTTAAGTTTTCGAAGTTATCAGTTTTAGTTAGTTAGTTTTTGGATAGAAGCCTATATATACTCATGAACATACTCTGTAAATAAGAGGGAAAAACAGAGACAGAATACATAGAACAAATAATACACTTTATTTTTCCAATTCCAATCTCTCACTACATTTTTATCTCTCTAAACTCTCCCATCCATGTCTCTCTGTATTCCTTCAATGAATCCAACATCGATGGAGTTCTAAACCCCTAAGGTTGGGATTGCAAAGGTGAACAATGGAGTCTTGAAGCTGTGAGCAAGTAGATCGACTTCTAGATCCTGAGGCGAACAAGCTGAGGAGTGGAGCAGAATCGCTGGATTGACAAATCCAGAACTGATGAAGAACTTCGCCAGTGAGGAATCATGGTTGAAGCTTAGGTAACTTCCAGCTTTCTAACTAGTTCAGGCCTAATCAATTTAGGTGAATAGTTAGAGTTCAACCTCCAATTTCGCATTAGATTCTTAGGTTAATGAGCACTTAAGGAATTAAGGTTCATTGCTTAAGGATTAGTGTTTTTCACCTAAGGAATTAGGGAATAACCACAAGCGGATTGTCCTCTAGATTGTGAAGTTCGATTATACTTAATTGCTTGTTTCTTGGGGAAATTGTGAGCCGAAGCAATCTTGACCTGCTTTCTTTTAATCACTTTTCATATTCATCTTAACTCTGTTTCTGAAAATACCCAAAAACAACTAGAAAACATTAAAATCATAAAAACCGAATGAACTACCTGTATTTCGTGTTGGTTCAGCTTGTACTAGTCCTAGATTGAGGTACTTACCACAATCCCTGTGGGACGATCAAATATTCTACAATTGTAACGACTGGTGCGCTTGCCATAAGTGTAAATCCGAGAGTCATATTTTGTTTTACTAAGATTTTCACCACCAAGTTAATGACTCGGGATTTTAGCATCAAGTTAATGGCGCCGTTGCCGGGGATTGTTGAGTAATATCAACAATCCTTGGACCGGTACTAGACTGAACCATTTTTGTTAGTTTCTGTAGATGTTGTTAGTTGTTAGTAAATTTCGTTGCACGAGTAGGATTTGTTAAATCATGCTTGAATTGTTGTTCATAATTACTACTGTTTTGATTTTAGTTATTTAGTTGTTAGCACTAACTGTTACAGTAGCCTTGTTTGTAGTTAGTTGTTGCATTTATGTTTTTCCTAGTTCCTTTGGAAAGTGAAAAGTTGCAGGTAATGGATCTTGATGACACCTTAGCAGAGTTTCTTCAATATTCACAAACGTTATGCATAAACCATGTAGAGGAGGTACAACCAATTGAGGAGGAGCCATCGGAGTTAGAAAGGAGTTTAATTTAATTCATAAAAGTCACTCAAACCGGCCTCCAAAATTTTGACAATTCAATCATGAATATTCAAAAGCAAGTGGATTTTATTGCAAAGCAGTTAGCCGAAGAGCAAAGGAATATAAAGGTTGTACGAAGAAAAGACCAATATAAAGAGCCATGGGATGAAGATGTTGGTCTAGCTGAAGAAATTAAGTTTGGAGAAGAAGAAGATCAGTTAGAAAACATTGAAATGGATGAACCTGAACTTGAAGTTGAGGTAGAAACAAAAGAAGAAGAAGAAAATAAGGAAGTTCAGGGATATTTGATGGAAGAAGAGTCAATTGAAGAATGTGAAGAGGAAAGTGATATGGATTATACTTCAGAAGTGAAAGATGATAGTATATCTAGTGAAGCATTCTTTGATGATTGGAATGAAGAAGATTGGTCTGAAGAAGAACAAGAGCAAAAGTTAACCACATCTTGGCAACACAATATTGATACTGAATTTTTGTTGGAGTCAAGTGTGAACACAGAGGAAGAAGTAGAAGTTCATGCACAAGAAGACTTAACAGGTGTAGATGTTGAGAATATAAAAGAAGAAGAAGAAATTCAACCATGTTATGAGGAGCGTTTGCTAGTGATGACTACTGCAGCTATAGAATTCAACAGGAAACGTGAATCATCAAGTCAAGAAGAACATTGCTTGTGGCATAAAAAGAGGAAGACTAACAAAAAACTGAAAAAGAAAAAGAGTGAAGAAAAGAAAAAGAAGAAAAAGCAGAAAGGTTGGAAAAGAAAAGATTGGAGGAAAGTTATGTTGAACATTAGCTTCAAACATAACAAGGAAAAACAAGGAGTAAAAAGACCAAGAGTGTATGGACATAAGAAATGGGATCCTGGAGGATGAGATGATCTTGTGTTGGTTTTTCTTGTACATAAATAAAATAGTAAGAGACTGAACAGCATGAAGAAAATAGAATCAGATTCCCTCCACGCTTAAGCAAGAGGAAAGTGACGCTTAAGCGTGATCTAAGCGTGACCTTGTATAAGTCTTTTCGCTTAAGCGTGTCTTCTTTTCGCTTGAGCGAGCTAGAGACCTGTTTTCCCTTCCGCTTTGAGCGTGAGCTCGTTTGCCTCTCAATAAACTGCTCGCTTGAGCGTCATTCCACACGCTCAAAGCGTGACGGTGATGCATGGCTTTTTCTGCACCTCCGCTTGAGCGCTTCAAGCTCACGCTTCAGCGCAATCGGGCCTGAGGATGTGCTATGCATTTTTCCTGCTTAAGCGAAAGCTTAAGGAGCCTGAGCGAGATTGACATGATCGGGTCACTAATACCCACTGATACCCTTTTCGATCGGAAACTTCTCATGGGGACTTTAATAAATAGTTTCTGATTGTTGATGTAATAAACGGGTCAGATGATGAAGGGTGACTTATTTCAGTCAGCCTTTTATCACTCGGATATCTTATTCCTCACTCCTCACTCAGTGTCGTTCATTTATGTGTCACTCGGCCTTCTTTTCATGTATTCTGTTGTCCACTCTCACCCGTCACTTATTCCCATACTTTATCTCTTCCTTTCATTCGTTGATTCATTCATTCGTTCTTTCAATCCACCTGAGCTCTTCCTCAGCTTCCTCACCAGATCTCTCTGCATGTGTTGGTTGTTCACCCAGCCTTTCATTTACTCATTCTTTCGTCCACTCATTTTGTCACTCAATCATCTTCTTCTTCATCCATTCGGTATTCCGTTCACTCGGACCCCTCTACAGTCGTTCTTTTATTTACTCAGTTCTTCCATTTACTCAGCATCTCTTTTATTCTTTCTTGATTCTTTCATTCACTCAGCCCTTCATTCACCCAGTCAATCTTTCACTCGTCTTTTATTTACTCATTCTTCATTCACTCAGTATTCTTTCCATTCAGTATATCATTCACTCATTTTACATTCACTCGGTTTATTTCAGTCAGTTTGTTATCCCTTCGTTCACTCGGTTTTTCCTTCATTTTTCTACTCGTCTCTCTCTGTCTTTCGTTCACATACGTTTAATACACATATATTGTCCACTCGACCTTCATTCATTCGGTCACTCTATTTCACTCGTTCTTCATTC
This sequence comes from Clitoria ternatea, assembly GCA_037962975.1. Classification (NCBI taxonomy): domain Eukaryota; kingdom Viridiplantae; phylum Streptophyta; class Magnoliopsida; order Fabales; family Fabaceae; genus Clitoria; species Clitoria ternatea. The sequence goes on along the minus strand of CM075669.1, from coordinate 42,387,229 downwards.
ACTCTGTCAATCTTCCACTTGTCTTTCATTTATTCGGTCACTTTCACTTATCCACTCGTCTCTCCATCTTGGTCTCTTTCACTTCTGTCACTCTTCATTCACTCGGTCAAGCATTCTCTCGTGTGTCAATCTTTCACTCGTTCTTTATTTCACTCAGCCTTACTTTCATTCATTCTTTCTCCCACTCGCTTCTCTGTTCACTCGTATCTCACTGCAGTTGTTCACTCATCCATTCATTGTCACACTCGTTTCTCATGCACTTTTCGTTATTTCATTCATTCTTTCACTCGTTCTATGATCCATTCGGTATTCATTCACTCAGTACCCTTTTCATTCAGTATTTTATTCACTTGTTCTTTCAATCTACTCTTTCTTCTTCGTTCCTTCACACACCTCTCTGTATTTTTTTGTTTCCCCCACTCAGAATCTCTTTCATGCGTCTCTTTCTGTAGTTTTTTTTTTCATTCACTCGGTTTCTCGCTAGATCACTTGGTTTCTTTTGGGTTCCTTCACTCGTTTTTCCATTTTTCGACCACTCGTTGTTTGTTCATTCATTTTTTCATTTCTACCCGGTATCATCCACTCGGTATTCATATACTTGTTGTTTCATTCCAGTTATTTTCTTCCTCGGTTTTTTTTATGCTGTATTTTCCTTCTTCATTCACTCGTTTTTCATTTGTGATAGTCACATTCGTATTTCCAGTACTCAGTTTCCTGTTATTTAGTTTTTTTTCATTCACCCGGTGTTCGCATCACTCGGTTTCTCTTTGTTTCCATCTCATACAATTCTATTATTCTTTCATTTCTTCGACCGATTCCTTTCTCGATGTTATTCATTCGGTAGTTTGTTATTCATTTTTCCATTTATTCTTCCACTGGCTTGTGCATTTACTCATCTCCTTCATCCAGTCAGTATACCCTTCACTCATCTCCACTCGGAATATTCTCAGTCGTTCTCCCATTCATTCATCTACTCGTTTTTCTCACCCACCCTCAATCCACTCGTTCCTCAATTCACTCGTTCGCCATTCCACTTGTTGTTTCATTCACTCAGCTTCGCTCTCAATTTTTCGTTCGTCTTTTATTCATCGGTTCTTCCATTTACTCGTTCCTTCTCTGCACTCGTTGTTTTGTTTACTCTTCCACTCGGTATATTTCTTTCACTCGTTTTATTTACTCGGTCCCTTTCTTCATTCGTTCTTGATCCACTTGGTATCTATTTCATTCGATCTTCCGCCTTCAGTCTGTCACTTTTATTCTTCATCCGATCTCTCATTCTGTCACACACTCGTCTCGCATTCACTCATTGAACATTCGTCTTTCTCTCTCTCGGTATCTCTTTCTCAGTCTTTCTCGGTCTTTTATCTATTCGGTATGTGAGCTTTAGCAAGAGTACCATATTGATGATACCTGATGCTTTATTTTTTAAATTAGGCATTGGCATGCCAATATTTCAGCGTACTCACGCGTATTGCAGGAGAAGGCACGTCTTCTAATTTCTGAGAAAGTCCAACCAGGTACTTCCCAAGCACTGCCAGTCAGGTAAAAGGGAAGTATTCTAGTACCCTGACTCCTTATTTGATTTTTCGATTCTTTATTTGATAAAATATGTTAATTATATTTAATTTCAAATCCATCTTAATAATTTAAAGTTTGCTAATTCTTAGGCTTCAGTCGGATATATTAATTAATCAGTTTTTGTTTAACTCATCATATCTGCCCCTAACGATTTTTCATCATTAATTAAAATTGTTTACTCGGCATGTGATGACATATCTTTTTATCTCTAATTACTTACTCTGTTTGTCTGTTTTATTTACTGTTAAATCTTAATAAATGTGTTTTAGCGTAATTTGTTAGTAATCTCCATTTATAATTTTTATTTCACTATCTGCTAGTGATCACTGTTTTCTTATTTTTACTGTTACTATTGAGTGCTGGATTTTATGATTTCTGTTTTCTTTTACTTTTACTGTTTACTAGTGATTGCTGTTTCCAATTTCTACTATTTTTGTTTAGTTTGTGTTAATTAGTATGTTTAAAATAAATTAAGCTTTCATCCTAAAATAAAATCTATTGAATTAACTAAGTTTAATTTGATTTTATTTTATTTTACAGGTTATCAAATTATTGGAAGCTTCATGAGTATTTTGCAAATAAATTACTCTCCTCCAAGTACAAATTCACATTAATTACTTTTTCTTGACAAGTATATTAATGTGAAATTGTTAAAGCCTTATCCATGGTTCAAAGAATAACAAAAATGGAACTCTTAAATTCCCAAGTGTGCCAACGTGAATTTTAGTGCTGTTGGGAAAATTATTCACGTTGAAAGCTCTCTAAATGCAAGGTCTTTTGCCAATTTTTGTATAAACAATTGCTATCTCTTTCTCCTACAAGTGCACATGGTCAAAAGCTTCCAAGGACCAATAAATTATGAAACTAAAAGAGTCCCCTCATGGCAATTGAGTTCACGGACAGCACCAAAAAGAATGGAGAGCAATTGCTAATATTTTATGCAATATTTGATAACATAATTCCATTTCCCACACTTGGTCCCATGTGCAAAATTTTCTACAAAGAGTGCAGCCCCCCTCCTTGTTTCCAACGTGAATTACAAGCTGATGGCCATTCCTTTCAATTATTTTTTTTTATAAAGCTTTGAATGGTCAAAAGGAAAATGGACAAGATTCCAACGTGAATTTGACAACAAATAGCATGCAATTGGACCCCTTTTGGCTGCTGCTTTCACGTGTAAAGCTGGCTGTTGGCAATGGGAATTTGTCAACAAAACAACATATTTTCAAGAGAAATTGCTGCTGGAAAATAGGAAAAATTGAAACAGCAACAGCAAGAATTTGAAACAGCAAACAGCATTGAAATTGGACACAAACAGCATGTATTTTGACAGCAACAGCAGTGAAAATGAACAGCAAAACAGATAAAAACAGCAATAAAAATTGGAGAGCAACACACATTAATTTGGCAGCATGCATACCAAAAAAATTCTGGGCTGTTTTTGCCCATTAAAAGTGCAAAAAGGTGGTGTAAAATTATTAAGTCTTCATGGCAAAAAGAATGGAAGGCAAATGTCATGTTCCCTTAGTGCATTAGTTTCCAACGTGAAGAGCTCATGGCAAGGTGATGGGCTGAATGTTTAATGCAAAAATTCAGCTATGGAAATGCTATAAATAGGGACAGCAGCAGAGAGTTCAGAGCAAAGAGAGCAGAGGAATTTCTGGAGCAGAGAAGCAGTGGACAGCAGTAGGAGAACGGAGGAAGAATTCGGGAGAACTTCATTCCGGGTTCGGTTTTTATCTTGTTTTAATTATGGAGGGCTAAAACCCTTAGATTGATTTTCTTGGAGATTAATGTAATATTATTTTTAAGGTTTTGATTTTCAATACATTTCCTTGTTGTTAGACTCTTCATAATTCTAGCTCGATTATTTAGTGTCTATTCGGTTTAATTAAATTGTATGCTTAATCAATTTAATTAGACAGTTAGAATTAAATAAGAAAAATTATATTAAGATAGATTAAGAAATATACATGCTTAATGAATGTTTTAAAATCAATCTTAATAGTTGTGGTTTGCTTAATTCCATAACGTTGAAGCTAGTTTATGTATGTAGGCGATGTTCTATGTATGTTCAATAATTCCTAGAATTTAAAATCTTGACTCCTTTTGCTTAATTAGGATGCTTGATTAAAATCTTCATTTTATGAAAGTAAAGGAATTATGAATTAAAAGACGCTTAGTTGATTAATTCAAATTGAACTAAGGGATTGACAGTAAGGAAGTGTATAGAAACCTTTTCAAATCCAAGGATAAAATAAATTACAATACTCCAAGAAAATCAATCGTTCGTTATTTACTTGTTCTACACTCATTTTGTATTTTATATTCTGTTTTAAATTTCTGTAACACTTAAACAAACCCCCCCTATTGTATGCTTGTTGAACTTTTGTCTGTAAAAATAAATTTTAGTTGTTTTATTTTGGTTTGTTAAAAATTAGTTTAAGACTTGATTTTCCTAAATTTTAGTGTTGATCCTTGAGAGAACGACCTAGGTTGACACCCTAGTACTACATTAATTAGTTTTAATGTACTAATTTGACGGGGCCACGACAGCCGACGTCAAATTTTGGCGCCGCCGCCGGGGATCAACGATCTTTAGGAAAATTATTGTTTTAAATTAATTTTGTTTAATAATTTTTTTTTTAAAAAAAATTAAATAAAAAAAAATTTTATTTTGTTTGTTTGTTTGTTTTATTTTATTTCTTTTGCATGATTTAGGATTTTTATGATATATTGCTCATTATCATGAAATATCTTGTTGTATGCTATGTATGACTAGAAGGACTTTTGGGCATTTATATTCATTTGATCCTGAAATTGATAGAACTTTTCATAGATTAATTAGAGAAGCTAGATTTAATAATAATTTTGTTGATATTGATAGTGATAGTATTTTATCTGAATCTGTTGAAAATAATTCTGAAAATTTTTCTGATATGGCTGGACCTCGTGAGAGAACTCTTAGAGAACTAGCCGCACCTGAATTCACATACGAAAGTTTGTGTATTCAATATCCTGATGAGGATGTCCCTTTTATTCTTAAGACCGGACTTATACACTTGTTGCCTAAGTTTCATGGTCTTGCGGGTGAAGATCCGCACAAACACCTCAAAGAATTCCACATTGTGTGTTCCACAATGAAACCCCAAAACGTTCAAGAAGACCACGTCTATCTTAAAGCGTTTCCTCATTCTTTAGAGGGTGTTGCTAAGGATTGGTTGTACTACCTTGCTCCAAGATCAATCACAAGTTGGAATGACTTAAAGAAAATGTTCTTGGAAAAATTCTTTCCTGCCTCTAGAACAACCGCAATCCGTAAGGATATATCTGGCATTAGGCAACTCTCTGGAGAAAGCCTTTATGAGTATTGGGAGAGATTTAAGAAACTTTGTGCAAGTTGCCCTCACCACCAAATTTCTGAACAACTTCTTCTTTAGTACTTCTATGAAGGTCTGCACCACGTTGATCGCAACATGATAGATGCGGCAAGTGGAGGAGCTTTAGGAGATATGACTGCTGTTGAAGCAAGAAACTTGATTGAGAAGATGGCATCCAACTCTCAACAATTTGGTGTGAGAAATGATTCTTTCAAACCCATGTTTGATTCCAATTCTAGTTCATCTGGAATTAAATTGGAGAGCAAACTTGATGCTCTTACCACTCTGGTCACACAATTAGCAGTAAATCAAAAATCCATGACTGCTAAAGTATGTGGAATTTGTACTTCACAAGAGCACCCCACTGATTGTTGTCCTTCTCTACAAGAAAAGGATAATAATAATCCCCAAGCCTATGCAGCCAATATCTACCATGATAGACCTCCACCACCACAACAACAAAACGACCATGACCTTTCCACCAACAGATATAATCCAGGTTGGAGGAACCATCCAAACTTGAGATGGGTAACCAACAACAAAATTCCCAACCCCCATTTCAAAACAATGCACCAACCTTTCAAAGACCTACACCTCAACCATCCACAAGTGGACCTTCTTTGGAGGATCTGGTGAAATAAATGGCTGCACAGAACTTGGAGTATCAACAGAGGAATGATGCTACCATCCAAAGTTTAAGTAACCAAATTGGGCAATTGGCTTCATCATTAAGCCAGTTATAATCTCAAAACTCTGACAAATTACCATCTCAACCAGCTGCAAATCCAAGAAATGTGAGTGCAATTCAGTTAAGATCAGGTAAGAACCTTGAAGTACCCATACCCAAGGAACCTGAGAAACAAATAACTGAGCCTGTAATAGTTGAGAATGATGTACCCTCTTCAAGCACAAGCAAGTCTGAGATGCAATCACCCCAAATCCCACCTCATATCCCTCTTCCCTTCCCACCCAAAGCAATTCCAAGCAAGAAGATGGAAGAAGTTGACAAAGAAATCTTGGATACTTTTCAGAAAGTAGAAGTGAATATACCTCTTCTTGATGCAATCAAGCAAATACCCAAGTATGCCAAATTTCTGAAAGAACTATGTACTCATAAAAGAAGACTCAAGGGAAATGAAAGAATAAGCATGGGAAGAAATGTATCTGCACTGCTTGGTAAGGAAACATCAAATATCCCTGAGAAATGCAAAGATCCAGGTACGTTTTCTATACCCTGTATCATAGGCAATAACAAATTTGAAAATTGCATGTTAGATTTAGGAGCTTCAATAAATGTGATGCCTATGTCTGTTTTTAAATCTTTATCTCTTGGAAATTTACAACCTACTGGTGTAGTTATTCAACTAGCCAATAGAAGCACTGCTTACCCTGCTGGAGTTATAGAAGATGTTTTGGTTCAGGTAAAACAACTTGTTTTCCCTGCTGACTTTTTCGTACTTGATATGGAAGAAGGTATGTCTCACATTCCTGTTCCTATCATTTTGGGAAGACCATTTTTGAAAACAGCCCGAACCAAAATAGATGTTCATTCTGGAACTCTCTCTATGGAATTTGGTGACACGAGAGTTCAATTTAATATTCTTGATGCCATGAAATACCCATCTGAAAATCATTCTGTTTTCCAAATTGACATTATTGATGAACTAGTTTTTGAACATTTTTCTAATGTTGATTTGGAATGCATAGATGATTCAAACAAATGTTTTGCATGCAATGATTCTGGAAGTTGTGATATTTGTGCTGAAATTGATAAATACATAATTTCTGATTCAGAGTCTTTAGATATACCTGTTAACCATAAGGAGCTGAATGCAGGATTTCAAGAAAATTCTAACAAAATTTTTGAGGTGCAATTAGCAGAATCAAAATCTACCTTGTTAGTTCCATTTGTTTTGCAGGCACCTAAGTTAGAATTGAAACCTCTACCTGAGAACCTTAAGTATGTATACTTAGGGAATGATGAACAGCTCCCGGTGATAATTTCCACTTCTCTTGATGAAAATCAAGAAGAAAAATTATTGCAGGTTTTAAAAAGGCACAAGAAGGCTATAGGCTGGACATTGGCAGATATTCCTGGAATTAGTCCATCTATGTGCATGCATAGAATATTTCTGGAGGAAAATACTAAAGCAGTAAGACAGCCCCAGAGGAGACTCAACCCTGTAATCCTTGATGTTGTTAAGAAGGAAATTACCAAGCTTTTATAAGCAGGAATCATTTATCCTATCTCTGACAGTGAATGGGTGAGTCCAATTCAAGTGGTTCCTAAGAAAACAGGGATCACAGTTGTGAAGAATGAGAAGAATGAGTTGATCCCAACTAGAGTGCAGAATAGTTAGAGAGTCTGTATTGATTACAGAAGACTTAACCAAGCAACCAAGAAGGACCATTTTCCTTTACCCTTCATTGACCAAATGCTTGAGCGTCTCGCAGGTAAGTCTCACTACTGTTTTCTTGATGGATTCTCTGGATATTTTCAGATTCATATTGCACCTGAGGATCAAGAAAAGACCACATTCACCTGTCCCTTTGGCACATTTGCTTATAGGAGAATGCCATTTGGCCTATGTAATGCCCCTGGAACTTTCCAAAGATGCATGATAAGTATTTTTCATGATTTCATTGAAAATTGCATAGAGGTGTTTATGGATGATTTTACTGTCTATGGATCTTCATTTAATGCATGTCTTGATAGTCTTGATAAAGTTTTAAACAGATGTATTGAAACTAACCTTGTTTTGAACTATGAAAAATGTCATTTTATGGTAAAACAAGGAATAGTTTTAGGACATATAATCTCTGAGAAAGGAATTGAGGTAGACCCTGCCAAGGTAGAAGTTATATCACATTTGCCTTACCCCTCTTGTGTTCGAGAGGTTCGTTCTTTTCTTGGTCATGTAGGTTTCTACAGAAGATTCATAAAGGATTTTAGCAAGAAGGCTAGGCCACTATCCAGTCTGCTTCAAAAGGATGTGGCATTTGAGTTTGATGAAAAGTGTAAGGAGGCTTTTAATTGCCTCAAGCAAGCATTGACCACTACCCCAATAATCTAAGCACCTGATTGGACAGCCCCATTTAAATTGATGTGTGATGCCTCTAATTATGCATTGGGAGCTGTCCTTGGTCAAAAGATTGACAAGCAACCTAGGGTCATCTACTATGCATCTAAAACTTTAGATGCTGCCCAGGTAAATTACACCACCACTGAAAAAGAGCTCTTGGCCATTGTTTTTGCATTAGATAAGTTCAGATCTTACCTACTCGGTTCCCGAGTAGTTGTCTTTACTGACCATGCAGCTCTGAAGTACTTGTTGAAGAAAGGTGAGTCCAAGCCAAGATTAATTCGTTGGATGCTCTTGCTCTAAGAGTTTGACTTGGAAATTCGTGACAGAAGTGGAACACAAAACCTCGTGGCAGACCATTTAAGCAGAATTGAGAATGCTCCTGATTCGGCACCTATTCGGGAACATTTTCCCGATGAACACCTCATGAGTATTTCTAACTCTTTTGATACACCTTGGTTTGCTAACATTGTAAATTATCTTGTTGCTTCTGTTTTTCCACCATATGCATCCAGAAGCCAAATTTCAAAACTAAAAAGTGATGCAAAATATTATATATGGGATGACCCATATTTGTGGAAGTTGTGTAATGATCAGGTGATTCGAAGATGCATTCCTGATCAAGAGATAGAATCAGTTCTTCGATTCTGTCATGCTTCACCAGTAGGTGGACATTTTGGTCCACAAAGAACAGCAAGGAAGGTGTTGGATTCTGGTTTATATTGGCCTACCATTTTTAAGGATGCATGGAGAATTTGTAACACCTGTGAGAAATGCCAAAGAACTGGAAACGCTATCACATGGCGTCAACAGATGCCTCAGCAACCTATGTTGTTTTGTGAAGTGTTTGATGTTTGGGGCATTGATTTTATGGGTCCATTTCCTCCATCCTTTGGTTTTACTTACATTCTGTTAGCTGTAGATTATGTTTCTAAATGGGTGGAAGCTAAAGCCACCAGAACTAATGATGCTCGAGTTGTTGTAGATTTTGTTAGATCTCAAATTTTTTACAGGTTTGGCATTCCGAGAGCAATCATTAGTGATCAAGGAACACACTTCTGCAACAGGACCATGCAAGCTATGCTCAGGAAGTATGGGGTTGTTCATAGAGTTTTTACTCCATATCACCCCCAAACCAATGGACAAGCAGAAGTCTCTAACAGAGAAATCAAAAGAATCCTAGAGAAGATAGTACAGCCTAACAGAAAAGATTGGAGCAGGAAACTGGATGATGCTCTTTGGGCACATAGAACAGCTTTTAAGGCACCTATAGGAATGTCTCCCTATAGAATTGTTTTTGGTAAAGCATGTCATCTTCCAGTGGAGATTGAGCATCGTGCTTATTGGGCTGTAAAAGCTTGTAACTTAGCACTTGATCAAGCAGGTGAAGAAAGGAAATTACAACTGAATGAGCTTGATGAGATCCGTTTGGCAGCCTATGAAAATTCAAAATTCTACAAAGAGAAAACAAGGAAATTCCATGATAGCTCAATAGCTAGAAAGGAATTTACTGTCGGGCAGAAAGTGCTACTATTTAATTCCCAGTTGAAACTGATGGCCGGAAAATTGCGCTCCAAATGGGAAGGACCTTTCATTGTTACTAATGTATTTCCCCATGGAGCTGTGGAAATAAAAAGTGAAAACTCCAATAAAAGCTTCAAGGTTAATGGACAACGTTTGAAGCCGTTCCATGAGAATCCTTCACTTTTAGATGTCACAATGGAGCTAATTTGGGGGAACCACTTCTTGATCCCCCTTGAGGGAGTTTTTCTTACCCATCTTTTTACTTTTTCATTATATTGTCTATTTTGTATGCTCTGTCTTACATTGAGGACAATGTATGATTTAAGTGTGGGGGTGGGAATATCCTTGTATGTTGTTGTGTGTTGTTTTTATTGTATGTTGTTTGTGATTAATTTTTTGTGACTATTTTTCAAAAATAATTAAAATAAAAAAAAAGTAAAAAAAAATAATTAAAAAAAAGAGTAAAAAATTTTTTATTTTTATTTTTAAAAAAAAAAAATTGTGTGTGTTTTTGTTTTAAAAAGGCATGTTTTATTGGAATTTTAAGATATGCATGAGTAACAGGTAAATTCTCTCATGTCTGATATAAGCTTAATGATACGTTATAATTTGAACTCAAGCATTTTTGGTATGTTGAGAATGACATGATAATTGAGAGATGATCATATATGATGGAATTATACCTTGTGAGATTTTTGAGCCTTAAAAAATTTTGATGGATCACTTTAAACCATCTTAATTCTTTCATGTGTGATTAATTCTTGAATGTTTACATCCTAATTTTTATCTTGTTTCTTGATGATACTTGAAACTCATGTGAATGTATTTGAAATGATACAGGCATTTTGTTCAATTGAGCCACTAGCCATATAAGTCCACCATGAATAAATCACCCTTTGTTAGCCCTTTTGAGCCTATTTAACCATTTCTTTGTTGCAGCTCAAATAAGCTATGGACGAAAAACCAAAAATATACCTACCTTAAGGAATATATTGGAGCTTTGGAATCAAGTCAAAAACAGGCATTCAAATAAGTGTGGGGGTGTACAAAAAAAAAAAGAGGAGTTCCAACTCTTGTTTCAAGTGTTATGCAATCATATAAGAAAAAGATAAAAAAAAAATATTGATGAATAAATGAAAAAAAAATAATAAAATAAAATTTCTTGATGATTGCGACCAAATATGATACAGTAAATGTTTTACCCTCACTGTTTGCCAGTTAAATTAATTGCTCCATCATTCTTTTTGGTATTTAAACTTATTTTCCAAAAAAAAATTTTCCATCCATTTTAACCTTGGCCACATTACAACCTTGGAAAGCCCTGTTGATCTATACATGCATTTGTGTTGATTGTGGAATTGAGAAACTTGCCAAATTTTTGGACTGTCTATTTTTCAGGAAATGTTTTGAGAGTATACACAAACCTAAAACACTTGAGAGTTGAGAGTATGTCTTGCGAGGTTCTGTCACTTATGGTTTTCCCTTCAGTTTGATTTAATTCTTACATGTCTAAATGTTTGGATGATTTTTATGCATATCTTAATGCTCTGTATCTTACATGTTGAAAACTCTTGTTTCTCTGTATATTCCTAAGATTTCATGAAAAGCATGCCAGTTCTGTGTGTTTACTGTATTTAAATGTTTGGATGTTTTCAATAAAGTGTGAAACTTGTTTTTATTCTGATTTTGCCCAGGAGTGCAAAAGAGTAAGTGTGGGGGTATTTGATGACATATCTTTTTATCTCTAATTACTTACTCTGTTTGTCTGTTTTATTTACTGTTAAATCTTAATAAATGTGTTTTAGCGTAATTTGTTAGTAATCTCCATTTATAATTTTTATTTCACTATCTGCTAGTGATCACTGTTTTCTTATTTTTACTGTTACTATTGAGTGCTGGATTTTATGATTTCTGTTTTCTTTTACTTTTACTGTTTACTAGTGATTGCTGTTTCCAATTTCTACTGTTTTTGTTTAGTTTGTGTTAATTAGTATGTTTAAAATAAATTAAGCTTTCATCCTAAAATAAAATCTATTGAATTAACTAAGTTTAATTTGATTTTATTTTATTTTACAGGTTATCAAATTATTGGAAGCTTCATGAGTATTTTGCAAATAAATTACTCTCCTCCAAGTACAAATTCACATTAATTACTTTTTCTTGACAAGTATATTAATGTGAAATTGTTAAAGCCTTATCCATGGTTCAAAGAATAACAAAAATGGAACTCTTAAATTCCCAAGTGTGCCAACGTGAATTTTAGTGCTGTTGGGAAAATTATTCACGTTGAAAGCTCTCTAAATGCAAGGTCTTTTGCCAATTTTTGTATAAACAATTGCTATCTCTTTCTCCTACAAGTGCACATGGTCAAAAGCTTCCAAGGACCAATAAATTATGAAACTAAAAGAGTCCCCTCATGGCAATTGAGTTCACGGACAGCACCAAAAAGAATGGAGAGCAATTGCTAATATTTTATGCAATATTTGATAACATAATTCCATTTCCCACACTTGGTCCCATGTGCAAAATTTTCTACAAAGAGTGCAGCCCCCCTCCTTGTTTCCAACGTGAATTACAAGCTGATGGCCATTCCTTTCAATTATTTTTTTTTTATAAAGCTTTGAATGGTCAAAAGGAAAATGGACAAGATTCCAACGTTAATTTGACAACAAATAGCATGCAATTGGACCCCTTTTGGCTGCTGCTTTCACGTGTAAAGCTGGCTGTTGGCAATGGGAATTTGTCAACAAAACAACATATTTTCAAGAGAAATTGCTGCTGGAAAATAGGAAAAATTGAAACAGCAACAGCAAGAATTTGAAACAGCAAACAGCATTGAAATTGGACACAAACAGCATGTATTTTGACAGCAACAGCAGTGAAAATGAACAGCAAAACAGATAAAAACAGCAATAAAAATTGGAGAGCAACACACATTAATTTGGCAGCATGCATACCAAAAAAATTCTGGGCTGTTTTTGCCCATTAAAAGTGCAAAAAGGTGCTGTAAAATTATTAAGTCTTCATGGCAAAAAGAATGGAAGGCAAATGTCATGTTCCCTTAGTGCATTAGTTTCCAACGTGAAGAGCTCATGGCAAGGTGATGGGCTGAATGTTTAATGCAAAAATTCAGCTATGGAAATGCTATAAATAGGGACAGCAGCAGAGAGTTCAGAGTAGAGAGAGCAGAGGAATTTCTGGAGCAGAGAAGCAGTGGACAGTAGTAGGAGAACGGAGGAAGAATTCGGGAGAACTTCATTCCGGGTTCGGTTTTTATCTTGTTTTAATTATGGAGGGCTAAAACCCTTAGATTGATTTTCTTGGAGATTAATGTAATATTATTTTTGAGGTTTTGATTTTCAATACATTTCCTTGTTGTTAGACTCTTCATAATTCTAGCTCGATTATTTAGTGTCTATTCGGTTTAATTAAATTGTATGCTTAATCAATTTAATTAGACAGTTAGAATTAAATAAGAAAAATTATATTAAGATAGATTAAGAAATATACATGCTTAATGAATGTTTCAAAATCAATCTTAATAGTTGTGGTTTGCTTAATTCCATAACGTTGAAGCTAGTTTATGTATGTAGGCGATGTTCTATGAAGTTGCATATATAAGTATGCAAAGTAGTTTTGATGAATGACAAAGTATTCATGATGATGATGGAATGGCAAAGGTTCAGAAACAAGAAGGTTCAAGCACAAAGACAATGGCCAAGAATAAAAAGATGAAGATGCCTCACAAAGAGTTAAAGAAACATGAGCTATGGAAGACAAGGTTGATGACATGAACTAAATCATGAAGAACAAGCTCATAAGTTGAAGAAGAATCAAGGAAACAAGCATGAGGATCAAAGGAATAAGCCATGGGTCAATACATATCAAGAACATATCAAAAACCTTGAAAAATTGTATCAGGTACATGTACTAATCGATTACCACAATGGAATAATCGATTACCATAACTCTGTTTATGGTACAATCGATTACAATAAGAAGGATAATCGATTACATAGGTTCTGGAATGAACATAATCGATTATAGATAAAAGGCTAATCGATTACCAGTTAAAAGTTTGAAGACTGAGCATCAGGTATTCACCATAATCGATTACCAAGTCAAGCATAATCGATTACTGAGCTTCTGTTTTGTCCATAATCGATTGCACAAGTACCTAATCGATTACCATGCTGCGAGACACAAATTAAGAGCATCAGGTATTAATCATAATCGATTACAAGGCAAGGAATAATCGATTAGAATGGTTCTGTTTCATAGCTAATCGATTGCAAGAGAAAGGCTAATCGATTACAGAGCGAATTGCACTGAAGATTTCAAATTGTAATCGATTACAGCTCGAGGGATAATCGATTACCGTAGTGTCAGAACATGGGAAAAGTGTCTTTAAGTGGAACTCCAGCTCATTTCTTCACTCCCACCTTATGCCCACTTGAGGTATCCGTTGGAGACACTATGCAATAGCTGAAAACCCTAAAAATGGCTATAAAAGAAGCATGGATTCAAGCAAGAGAGGGCAAGAGACCAAGGCACAACACAAGGCAATCAACATCCTTCTTCTAGAGGTCTTCTAACTAAATTTCTCTTGTATATTCTGCAACTCTTGATTCTAAACTTGCATATTGCTTAAGAGTTGTTAGATTGTGAGCTTCAATTTGCATATCCTCTCTTGTTGAGAGTTAAATTTTGAGAGAGCTTTCATTTGTGTATCTACTCTATTGAGAGAGTGTATTGATTGTAAACACAACATCAAACACAAGGTATTCACTCTAGGTTGAGTGGTTGTTCACTCTAGGTTGAGTGGTCACAAAGGTTGGGGTTCAACCTTTGGGTTATTGAGAGATTGTGAGATTGGGTGGGTTGCCCTTTGCTTGTGAGGATTGAGTTCTTGAGTGTGGGACACTAGGAAGCTGCAATTGCTCAAAGCTTGTATCTCAAATCTTCAATAGTGGAATCCTTCAAGTGGGTTGCTTGAAGGCGAGACGTACACCGGGTTGGTGGAACTCGTTAAATTTGGTTTGCATTTCTCTCTACCTTGAACTCTTTATACAACTGCGCATATAAATAGTTTGTTGAAATGCTTAAGCTGAATGTGTGAATCAAAGTTGTTGTTCAAGTAGAAAACTAACTCTGCATGCCAAGTGTTTGATAATGTGCTTGAATCAATATTTGGTGAAGTTCTTAAAAACTGGAATTTGCTATAACTTGCCAAATATCTAATACATTGTTTCCTATTAAGTCTTGTGTGATACTTACTTGATTGCTATTACTTCTCACATTCACAAGGTGTTCGATAACTTGAATGAGCTGAATCTTTATAGGAAACATCACATTATTGACAAATAAATCTGTGTACTCCAACTGTTTGATAAATTGTTTAAACCAATAACTTACCTTGTTTATCACACTTATAGCTAAATATTGTCATTGCACATCAAGTGTGTCATAGTGTGATATGTGCATAAAAGTTGTTGTCTCTTCATCATTGCATTATTTGTATATTACTAACCATTTCAAAGGGGATTCCGCGCGAAAATTTGAAACACTCAATTCACCCCCCCTCTTGAGCATTGAGGCCTTGGCTAACAAGTGGTATCAGAGCTTGACTCTTGCCACAAGGCTTAACAGCTGCAGGAGATCAAGATGGCCTCTACCTCTTATGATGCATTTCCATAAAATGGCACAATAAGTAGACCTCCAATCTTCAATGGCAAAGACTATGCTATTTGGAAAGAAAGGATGAAAATCTTTATCCAATCCTATGACCTCAAGGTATGGAATGCTATTCAATTTGGTCCTTTCATTCCTATGCATATTGTCAATAATATAGAATGTATGAAGCCCATGAACTTGTGGACTATGGAAGAAGAAAGGAAGGTACAATTTAATCTTAGAGCCAAAATTCTTATCACATTAGCATTAGAACCTAATGATGTTTCTAGAGTTATTACTTGTGACAATGCTAAAGAAATATGGGAAACTCTTGAAACAATCTATGGAAATACTAATGATGATAAAGATGCAAGGATTAGTACAATCTCTATTCAAGATGAGGAATGCGAAATAAGTCTAGAAGAAGAAACCAACGAATCGGAAGAAGAAATTGCATGCCTAATGACAAAGCACTCCCAAGATGATGAGGTATACTCTTTAAATGCTTCTAGTGATGATAATGATGATGAAATCGATAAAGATGCATTGATAGAAGCTTTTGAAGAATTGCATGAAAAATTTGTCTTGTTATCAAAGAAATATGCATGCTCTAAACAAACCATTTTGACTCTTGAAAAAGAATTGCATGATGTTCACATAGAAAAAGAATATCTTAGAGTTCAAAATGATGAGTTAATAGCTTCAAATGTATCTCCTAGGACTTGTAATAATGATTGTCTGGTTATTGATAAATGCATGCTTCTTGAAAAAGAGAATAAAGAACTAAAAGAAGCACTTAGCGAGCTTACAAGTAGTCAAAAGAATCTAAGTGCACCTATTAAAGATCAAAGGCATACACTTGATAGAAGAAAAATAGGTCATTACAAGAACCATTTTACATCCTACAAGGAAAAATCCAAATCCTCCTTAAGATGCACAAACCATGAAAGAAAGGGAAATTCTATGCCTAATTGTTTTAAAAGGAAGAACATAGAATATGATAGGAACCATTACAATTCTACTATGACTTATTCTTTGGATACAACATGTTTTTATTGTGGAATGTATGGTCATATATCTTCTAGTTGTTTCATAAAGAAATCCCGTCAAAAGTGTACAAGAAAGGTATGGATTCCAAAACAATCTTGAAATCCCAAACTAACAAGGAAGGACCCAAATTTCAAAGGGTACCTCAAAATTTTGAAATCTTGTAGGTAAACTTCAAAGCAACAACTTCTCATTGATGGATGACCAAATCTCATGGCCCAAGGAGATATCAAGTATCTCAATCTCCACTCCAAAAGACAAAGGAGAAGATTAAAGTAAGCCAAGATTATGATGACTCATTATACATCTAAAAGGGAACTATTCAAAACAAGGAAATGGACAAGAAGCTTCAATGAAACTCACACAAATTGGATTGCACCAAGACAAAATTCAATGGACAAACACTAAAGGTGATACAACCAAAAGGTATGAATAATCATCACACAATTTATATGAATGCTCATGAATCTTGATATGTGAATATCTAACCTTTGATTTGATATATGATTGAGCATGAATGATATGAAATCTTAAGATGGATGAACAAATAATCTTAGGACCCCTTAAACTCATGAAGTCCTCAGAATCAATGACGCATATGTATATAGTAATTGATGATTAGCAATGATTGATGATGAGTTTGATGAATGATTGTTTGAATAACATGGTACATAAGAATCTTGAGATTTGAGATGATTATGCATAAACATGTATGAATTCTTGGTTATTGTATTGATTCTTGATGATGCATGAATTTTTGATTGAATATGAATTCTTGATGATGCATCACTTATATGTTGTTTAACTAGTGGTATCTAAACAACAAACATCTTCCTTTAACAATGGTATGAATTGATTTAGTAAGAGGAAGAGATCATGAGGACATAATCTTGATTATATGCTTATCACTATGCCTTGATAATAAATACATATATTGTGTGTATAAGTGGTATCTATGCTTTGACAATCTATGCAATTATATTCCTAGAGATAAAGCATGTATATTACAACAAGTGATTGCCTAGACTTTAACTTCATGATTGTAACATCATAGGCATGAACATGATGATATGTTAAGAAACAATGCATGATATGATAAGTGATAATGCATACCATGATCATGCTTGGGCAAGTGATATCCATCTTGATTGACCTTATAATTCTTATCTACACCATATGTTTGATGATGCACAATCTTGATTGTGAAAAGAAATTTGAAAGTATTACATCATTGAGATTGAAAAGAATTTTTGAATAACATGATGAACAATGATGATTGCTAAAAATCTTGTGTTGAATGCTTAAATGGTAGTAATTGATGTCAAGAGCTTAAATTAGCAAATCCATAAAGTGGTATCAATATCTATATTTATCCTTGTTAAATTGAATGATTAAGGGGAAGTTACATAACATTTCTCTATAACAAGTGATACTCATTGATGATATGTTATCTTTTTATCAAGTGGTATGAAAAATTGAGCAAATCCTTTTTAGAAAACTCTCTTTCCAAAACAAATACTGCATCAAAGACCCAAAATTGGTATAAACTCTTGTGAACTCAATGCTACTAACAAAAAGCTTTGCAAAGAGTTTGTTAAGGTTATACAGGATGACTCAAAATGGCAAATCAAACTACTAAACTGGGCGAACAAAGAATTGATCAAGGAATGCAACATGGATGAAGCAAAATGCCATACAAGGATGTGAAAAGGGATATAAAACTTGCAAAATACCAAGGTATGATCGAATTCTTACTCTACCATTATGCTCTATGAATTATACAAATCATATTAACAAGTGGTATGAATAACGTATTTCACAAGCTGCATATATCACTTCATCCCTGCTCTGATACCTATATATAATCATACATTGTTGAAAAGCCTTCTATGTTACTACTCTGATACCTAGAAATGCATCAAGCAGTATCAATGAAATGATTAACAAGTGGATTGTTATATGCAATGGTATCTAACCTTTGAGTGGTATTTATTCATATTATGGTATTTATTGTTTCAACAAGTGGTATCTATTAAAGAGGAAATCATATGCTTAACAAGTAAACAAATGGTATCAGACTTGACTGAATTGACTCACAAGTGGTATTAGACTTGATCAAATTAGTATCACACTTTCACACACTAATAGGTGGTATATTTCACAAGTGGTATCAATTACAAGTAGTAAGGGGGAGCATACACATGAATGATTATCCTTGACTTCACCTCTTTATGATTATGGTTATGACACTTATGCTTATAATTGTATTTCTTTTCTCCTATATGCTTACTTGAAAAATATTCTAGTGTTTATTTGATAATGCCAAAAAGGAAAAGATCATGTGCAAACTTGAGATGATTATGTGCTTATATGCCTTTCCTAATTGAGAAAATTACTTGCTTACTTATATGTGACTTATGTGCAAGTAATGATATGTATGTGCCTACTTGGAATGATATGCGTGGTTATTTGGAAAGAATCATGTGACGCTTACCATACTTGAATGATATTTACTACATGATTGAATGAGTTAACAATCAACTTTCTACTTACTTGATGAATGAATTATGTGGTTGGTTATTGACTCTAGATATAAACATGTGATATGCAATAAAATGGTGTATATATATCTTTGATCATGTTATGAGCTTTGATTTGAAATCTCTCTTATTTACATACTTAAATGTTGATGGCATAGATTATAATTAAGGTGATGATCTTTTTGATGTTGCCAAAGGGGGAGAAGATTATGGAAAGATTAGTGAAAGGATTAGTAAAAAGAGAAGAATTACTATGATTATTGTGTTATCATAAGGAAAGTTTTTTTTTTGATGATGCCAAAGGGGGAGAGATTAGTGGAAGGATCCATTTATGCTAAAAAGGGGGAGAGATATCATGCTTCCATCATTTTATATGTTTAAAACAGTTGGCATAAGTTATAAGATTAAGGGGAAGAATACATATAACCATTGATTGTCATTATTCTGTGAAACTAACACCCCACGAGATGAACATTGGTTGTCATCATCAAAAAGGGGGAGAATGTGTTTAAATGTTGAAACAGGTTTTGATAATGACAAACATGAAGACTAAGGCAAAGACTCCTAAAGGAAGAAAGGATATTACCATGAAGCCAATATGATGAATTTGCAACACATGAATACAAGCCATATGGAACATTAATTGTCATCATCAAAAAGGGGGAGAATGAAGTTGCATATATAAGTATGCAAAGTAGTTTTGATGAATGACAAAGTATTCATGATGATGATGGAATGGCAAAGGTTCAGAAACAAGAAGGTTCAAGCACAAAGACAATGGCCAAGAATAAAAAGATGAAGATGCCTCACAAAGAGTTAAAGAAACATGAGCTATGGAAGACAAGGTTGATGACATGAACTAAATCATGAAGAACAAGCTCATAAGTTGAAGAAGAATCAAGGAAACAAGCATGAGGATCAAAGGAATAAGCCATGGGTCAATACATATCAAGAACATATCAAAAACCTTGAAAAATTGTATCAGGTACATGTACTAATCGATTACCACAATGGAATAATCGATTACCATAACTCTGTTTATGGTACAATCGATTACAATAAGAAGGATAATCGATTACATAGGTTCTGGAATGAACATAATCGATTATAGATAAAAGGCTAATCGATTACCAGTTAAAAGTTCGAAGACTGAGCATCAGGTATTCACCATAATCGATTACCAAGTCAAGCATAATCGATTACTGAGCTTCTGTTTTGTCCATAATCGATTGCACAAGTACCTAATCGATTACCATGCTGCGAGACACAAATTAAGAGCATCAGGTATTAATCATAATCGATTACAAGGCAAGGAATAATCGATTAGAATGGTTCTGTTTCATAGCTAATCGATTGCAAGAGAAAGGCTAATCGATTACAGAGCGAATTGCACTGAAGATTTCAAATTGTAATCGATTACAGCTCGAGGGATAATCGATTACCGTAGTGTCAGAACGTGGGAAAAGTGTCTTTAAGTGGAACTCCAGCTCATTTCTTCACTCCCACCTTATGCCCACTTGAGGTATCCGTTGGAGACACTATGCAATAGCTGAAAACCCTAAAAATGGCTATAAAAGAAGCATGGATTCAAGCAAGAGAGGGCAAGAGACCAAGGCACAACACAAGGCAATCAACATCCTTCTTCTAGAGGTCTTCTAACTAAATTTCTCTTGTATATTCTGCAACTCTTGATTCTAAACTTGCATATTGCTTAAGAGTTGTTAGATTGTGAGCTTCAATTTGCATATCCTCTCTTGTTGAGAGTTAAATTTTGAGAGAGCTTTCATTTGTGTATCTACTCTATTGAGAGAGTGTATTGATTGTAAACACAACATCAAACACAAGGTATTCACTCTAGGTTGAGTGGTTGTTCACTCTAGGTTGAGTGGTCACAAAGGTTGGGGTTCAACCTTTGGGTTATTGAGAGATTGTGAGATTGGGTGGGTTGCCCTTTGCTTGTGAGGATTGAGTTCTTGAGTGTGGGACACTAGGAAGCTGCAATTGCTCAAAGCTTGTATCTCAAATCTTCAATAGTGGAATCCTTCAAGTGGGTTGCTTGAAGGCGAGACGTACACCGGGTTGGTGGAACTCGTTAAATTTGGTTTGCATTTCTCTCTACCTTGAACTCTTTATACAACTGCGCATATAAACTGTTTGTTGAAATGCTTAAGCTGAATGTGTGAATCAAAGTTGTTGTTCAAGTAGAAAACTAACTCTGCATGCCAAGTGTTTGATAATGTGCTTGAATCAATATTTGGTGAAGTTCTTAAAAACTGGAATTTGCTATAACTTGCCAAATATCTAATACATTGTTTCCTATTAAGTCTTGTGTGATACTTACTTGATTGCTATTACTTCTCACATTCACAAGGTGTTCGATAACTTGAATGAGCTGAATCTTTATAGGAAACATCACATTATTGACAAATAAATCTGTGCACTCCAACTGTTTGATAAATTGTTTAAACCAATAACTTACCTTGTTTATCACACTTATAGCTAAATATTGTCATTGCACATCAAGTGTGTCATAGTGTGATATGTGCATAAAAGTTGTTGTCTCTTCATCATTGCATTATTTGTATATTACTAACCATTTCAAAGGGGATTCCGCGCGAAAATTTGAAACACTCAATTCACCCCCCCTCTTGAGCATTGAGGCCTTGGCTAACATTCTATGTATGTTCAATAATTCCTAGAATTTAAAATCTTGACTCCTTTTGCTTAATTAGAACGCTTGATTAAAATCTTCATTTTATGAAAGTAAAGGAATTATGAATTAAAAGACGCTTAGTTGATTAATTCAAATTGAACTAAGGGATTGACAGTAAGGAAGTGTATAGAAACCTTTTCAAATCCAAGGATAAAATAAATTACAATACTCCAAGAAAATCAATCGTTCGTTATTTACTTGTTCTACACTCATTTTGTATTTTATATTCTGTTTTAAATTTCTGTAACACTTAAACAAACCCCCCCTATTGTATGCTTGTTGAACTTTTGTCTGTAAAAATAAATTTTAGTTTTTTATTTTGGTTTATTAAAAATTAGTTTAAGACTTGATTTTCCTAAATTTTAGTGTTGATCCTTGAGAGAACGACCTAGGTTGACACCCTAGTACTACATTAATTAGTTTTAATGTACTAATTTGACGGGGCCACGACAGCCGACGTCAGCATGCTAGTTAGCAATCTGAATGTATGATCTTACATTAAGTTTGGGGACATGACTGGCTGATTAACTATTATATTCGTAGCTTTTGAGCCTGTTTTATCCTTTTCCGAGTGAGCTTGCATGCTAGTTAGTGAGACAGAATTTGCCTCAGTGCTTGCTAATTGTTGTATGTCAACCAATCGGAAATGATGAAGGCCTTCTTTGTTAATTTAGCCAGGGCCAAAAATAGCCTTCCTAATCTATTAAATTATTCTTTGACCTAATGATTATGTTTGAGCCTGAAACCTTTCATTCTGTTTATATACCTAACGTTACAAAGCCTATTTATCCAAGAAAAACCCGACTGAATTACCCTTGGATGTTCCACTGGGGAATTGCTAGGTTTTTGCTTATTGCTAGGGACTAGCAATTTCTAAGTTTGGGGATGAAGAGTGTGCTTAACAGTAATTAAGGACACACTCCGACCTTAATTATGGATGAATATGTAGAAAAATAAAAGGAAGAAAGGCAAAGCCGAGAGAAAAATGAATAAGTCAGAAAAGAAAAAGAGGTGCAAAGCACCATAAGAAAAAAATTTTCGATTGAAAAAAAAAATAAAAAAGGGAAAGATCTGAAGGACTGAAAGAAAAAGAAGGTGCAAAGCAGCATGAGTTATTAAGTAGCATTCAGTCAGAAAAGTTAAGAGAGTTGTTAGTAGAGGTAATTAAGTTAGAATTGAGGCAAGGCATCAGTGGATACATCTTGTAACCTATCTATGACTCGGAAAAACAATAATTGAGCCTGTAGCCCAGCCCCATTATAAGCTTAAAAAGCCCTTACTGATCTGATTGTGTTGGCATATGGTATGACGTATAGAACTGTTGCAAGCCTATGTTTATCTAACAAGTATGCAGGTGCTGAGTGCATTTTATTCACCTTACACACCGAGAGAAGAGTTAAACACCGACCAGTGAGGAAAGCATCAGCAGCTTGTCTTCCAAAGGAGGTGTAAGTTTTTATACTTTTAGAAATTGTGAGAAGAAAGCATGATCGGTATTCAATAATTATAGTATGAATTAAGTTAAGGAAAGGTTGATTGTGTTGATCAAATGCTGTTAGTTAATAAGTCTGAATATTTGCTTGAGGACAAGCAAGATTTAAGTTTGGGGATATGATAAGTCTTGAAAAGACTTAATTATTCCACTGTTTATTTAACATAAATTACTAAGTATTGTCTAGTTTTGATATTATTATTTAATAATTTGTTAATAATTCATGTTTTAGTTATTCATTTCAAAAGTATGTTATTTATGTAAGAAA
Organism: Clitoria ternatea; assembly: GCA_037962975.1. Taxonomy (NCBI): domain Eukaryota; kingdom Viridiplantae; phylum Streptophyta; class Magnoliopsida; order Fabales; family Fabaceae; genus Clitoria; species Clitoria ternatea. Next base: position 42,363,931 of record CM075669.1, on the reverse strand, counting down.
CCGATTGAAAATATTAATTAGTTAAGGAATTTTGAAGTATTTATAAATTCACTAAGCAGCCCGCATATAATTGCTAGGCAAGTAGCTTTTTATTGGTACAGGAACAGGGCGCACTCGAGATAAGAAGAAAATTCCAAGTGAAATCCTACAAATCCGAGCAGGAATTGATAATTCCGAGTGAGTCTTCACAAATCCGACTGAAAGGAGCTCAAATACTGACCAAGCGAGACTTCAGGAAAGCTAACTTAAGAAGACTCCCAAGACACCGACCCCAAAAGAGTCCAAAGACCGACTGAGTGAGACTTCAAAGACACCGACTCCGAAAGAGAACAAGGACTCGGAATATTGCATGAAGAACCCGAACGCCAACTATAGAATACCGATTGAATAATCAACTCGCTCAAGCGAGAGTTAAATTCGCTCAAGCGAAGGTCAAAAATTAGCTCAAGCGAAGCAATCACGCTTGAGCGAGAAAGCCATTCTGTATTACATATTTCCAATTCGCCCAAGTTTCGCCATAACGCTTAAGCGACAAAGGAACACTGCAGTGCAATTCCCGAATTCGCCCAAGCAAGAGTGTAGTCCGCTCAAGCAAGAACCCAGTAGCTGAAGCATAAAGGCAGTAATTTAAACATTGTTCCTTCCCTCCAACAACACACTCGACGCAGTGCAGTTTCCATCTTCCATTGCCTTCGCTTCTACTTGTACCTTAATAATTTAAGTAGTGAGCTGTTATTAGTTGGCACTGAGTTGTACATTAGCTAATGATGAGTTGTAATCTGCTAAGAGCTGAGCTATGATTAGTTAGTTACGTTTAGTCGTTAACTTAAGTTTTCGAAGTTATCAGTTTTAGTTAGTTAGTTTTTAGATAGAAGCCTATATATACTCATGAACATACTCTGTAAATAAGAGGGAAAAACAGAGGCAGAATACATAGAACAAATAATACACTTCATTTTTCCAATTCCAATCTCTCACTACATTTTCATCTCTCTAAATTCTCCCATCCATGTCTCTCTGTATTCCTTCGATGAATCCAACATCGATGGAGTTCTAAACCCCTAAGGTTGGGATTGCAAAGGTGAATAATGGAGTCTTGAAGCTGTGAGCAAGTAGATCGACTTCTAGATCCTGAGGCGAACAAGCTGAGGAGTGGAGCAGAATCGTTGGATTGACAAATCCAGAACTGATGAAGAACTTCGCCAGTGAGGAATCATGGTTGAAGCTTAGGTAACTTCCAGCTTTCTAACTAGTTCAGGCCTAATCAATTTAGGTGAATAGTTAGAGTTCAACCTCCAATTTCGCATTAGATTCTTAGGTTAATCGAGCACTTAAGGAATTAAGGTTCATTGCTTAAGGATTAGTGTTTTTCACCTAAGGAATTAGGGAATAACCACAAGCGGATTGTCCTCTAGATTGTGAAGTTCGATTATACTTAATTGCTTGTTTCTTGGGGAAATTGTGAGCCGAAGCAATCTTGACCTGCTTTCTTTTAATCACTTTTCATATTCATCTTAACTCTGTTTCTGAAAATACCCAAAAACAACTAGAAAACATTAAAATCATAAAAACCGAATGAACTACCTGTATTTCGTGTTGGTTCAGCTTGTACTAGTCCTAGATTGAGGTACTTACCACAATCCCTGTGGGACGATCAAATATTCTATAATTTTAACGACTGGTGCGCTTGCCATAAGTGTAAATCCGAGAGTCATATTTTGTTTTACTAAGATTTTCACCACCAAGTTAATGACTCGGGATTTTACCATCAGTAGGATGGCGACGCATACGATATTGAGACTGATGAGGAAAAAGTAGGCCCACATACATTATACTAACTAAGGAAAGCTTAAATTAAAGAAATAAATTACATGTATTGCATTGTTATAATGAGAAATTATGATCTCTAATTAATTTTTTAGTTGTGATTATATGAATAATTTCGAGAGTAGTAAGGGATGGGGATAATTAGTCAAGACTAGAAGGAGTGAGACAACTTAGAATGAAATTTACTAGGAACCCCAAAGAGAGTAGAAGGCTTTGATCCTGGATTGATTATGTTATATGGGGTGTATGTTGGCACAACACCCCTGATTGTTGTGGAGGTGGAAGCTTACCCTTACAACTATTTTTTAGATCCCCGTGTAGGCATGCATATCAGACGAGGAGTTCTTTGTGTAGAAAGGACCAGTCGGGTCCCAGCCATATACCTGTGATACCAGAAGAGCTCGAGGTGGCCCCATCGATGGATTTCCCCCAACGTAGCCCGAGCCTGAGAGACCCTATGATCGAGATAAAGAGGTCATAGAGAGTACAGTCTAACGTTATGGCGATCCCCCATGTATTCTAAGTATTGATGAGATTGAGGAGTCAACAGGTAGGGAGGCAGTGCTGACGGCCAACCCTTTTAGTTTCCACCCTCTGCCAGAGCCCCTTTTGGTCCCGAGGCCTTTCCAACAGGTAGAGGTTCCAGTAACACAATGTCCTGTAGAGGTGGGCGTTCAGAGAGAGTCAACTCACGAGTATACACCTTTACCAACTGAGGACGATGACGAGAAAGACCCCGAGAAGTTCCCACTTGATGCATCGATAGACCTAATGGCTGAGGTTCCAATCACTCTATTAGCCTTACCTCAGCAGCTCCCACCAACAGTGCCTCTAGCAGTCTACGAATTAGAGAGATTAGTGGAAGTTCCAGTATGACAGGATTTTGGTGATGTCACCGATAGAGATATATCTTGTGAGGCGCTAGTGGGACTAGTCCCAAGGTTTTCTCCAGCACATTTTTAGGAGCTACATGCATGGCGAGATTAAGGACTATATGGCCATGCCATCCGCAGCCCAGGGTCTTTTGAGGAGGCATACGAGGTCTACAGTAGTCGGAGGCACCAACCAGTTTAGCAAGTCAGTGATTTGCCGTCTTCGAGCATGATTCTTGCTGGATCATCCTACCTTCTAGACTTTGACATGGTTAACAACCACTTCAGATCCCCTGGAGTCACACTAGTCAGATGATGAGTTCATGGGCGGAGATGCTTAGCTTTTAGATTAGTTATCTATTTATATGTTTATGCATTTTGTATGGGTGCCTACGTGCCCCTCTTAGTTTCAATTGTATAGTTCTGTCGAGATCACTTATGTATGTATAGTATAGTTATGTATGTATATATATATATAATGCTTTTATTCCACCATGTGTTACCTTGTAGAAAAAAAACTTCCACATTTTCTAAAAATTAGTAGCCTCTGAGTCAACCGAGGTAATCTAATGGAAGAGATTATCTTAATTAACCGACGGTGCTACACATCTAATATATATCTGAATATAATATGTTGATTCCTTTTATCTAGTAAAAAATATCTGTTCCATTTTCAATTCAAATTTTAGACTTCCCCTATTTTATTATATCAGTTTAGTTTTTTATAATATATATACAAACTCCTATTTGAATTTTAAAAATTCTTTAAAATTAGAATCTAGTCTTTTCAAAATTTATGTTTCTCATGATGATTTAAAAATTTTAGAGATCAAAATCTGAATCAATAATTCAAAATTCAAACAAGCCCACAGGTTCATTTTTTTCATCAAAATTAAATCCTAGGTTAAATTATTTTTTACTTTTTATTTTTTAATTTTTTGAAAATTTTAAATAGGCTCGGACAGAATTTTGTAGTAACAACTTTTCCTTTGCTGTATTGTAGTAAGGGATAAGTAAAGACTGAGTGAATCAATTTTGTCTAGGGGCCAGCTTTGGTGACATGGAAATTTTAACATAAGTTCCATCTTTAGCGAAAGGGAATTTCAAAGGAAATTTAAATGGACACAGACAAAGAAATTTAAAAGATGCTATCCTTTGAAGATGAAACAACCCAACTTAATTAATGACAAACCGAGACCAAGGAAAATTTTTTTTTTCCAAATTTAGAACGTTCCAAACGTTCACAATCATTCCAAATTAGGCATCGGGGTAAATTAAAACAGAATAAAGGCAAGGGAAAATAAAAGCCGACCAGAGAAAGGGAATACCGGGTCCGAATACCATGCGCTGGCAAAACCCAGCTTCGGTCGCACAGCCCAGCGGAACACAGCGCTTGAGCGAGTTCTTTTCTTGCTGGAGCGAACGCCTTGCTCGCTGAAGCGAACACCGGCACTCGGTAATTCCTCACTCGGAATTTAGTCCCAAGTCCACTCGGGGTTTGACCACTTCGGGTCATACATCACCCGGAACACTTACACTTAGCCAGATACTTAATTTACTTCAAGGAGGCCACAAACATGCTTCATTCGGAAGCGTCTTAATCTCTACTCGGGAAATGATTCCCTCGGTTACTCCACTCGGAGTCCATAAGCTTTCCCCTCACCCAGATTGTTTCCCCAGTCCAATATCACTCGGTATATTTCAACCTCAATTCACTCGGAATTCATTATCCATTCTGCACTCGGCATATTTTGATCTTCCTCACTCGGAGATCACATAACCTTCCTTCCCTCGGAAGGGGCCTCTATAATCAAGTTCCGTTCGGGATTCCTCTGTCCTCACATCACTCGGAGGAATTCACCAAGTTAAGTCTCACTCGGACTTATTCAATACTTAGCCACTTGGAATATATAACATTCACTCAGAATATATATATAGCCTCGTTCACTCGGAAGAGGACTCCTAGAATACACCTCAATTAAAACCATCACAACAACTCTTCCCTCGGAAGTGGTTCATTCAGGATTTCTCACTCGGGAATATTCAAACCCATCCCCACTTGGGGTTTACTCATATTTTCACTCGGTAACATATGGACTAGACTTCCCTCGGAAGTAGTCCACTCGAGCACATCTTACTCGGAACTGGCTCTCCCAACAATATTCCTCTTGGATACTCAATAACTTAACATTATTATTTCGACAACACATCTCAGTCGGTATAAGTAACATCATATCAACGTAATATATATATATATATATGTAAATGTATACTTGTTCACAATCCTAATAGTCAACCCATATAATTAAATTCGTTCGGATTACAAGAGAGCCGACCAAGGCTTTAACATATCTATTTACAATATGTATATACTATATGTGCACTTCAACAATCGGAGTGCCCATCACTCGGACTTGAGGCCATCTCCTCATTCCTAGTCCGACCTGCATATACTAAAAAATATAGCCACAGTAGGGGTGAGCTTTTACATATTAAATGACAGTTATTGACTCGGATTAATCTTCGAATCCTTAACCATACAATAACATATCTCAATCAGCAATAATACACTCTGCCATTCAATATGAACCCTACAACAACTTTATCCACTCGGGATTCATGCAATTCAATCAAGACTGAGTAATTCACAACATTCACAATCACATATTCATAGCCATAACATCACCTTGCACTCGGCAACAGTACCAATGTACATGTATTCACTCAGTCGGAATTCACACCAATTATTCATGGCTATATAATTCATATTCATCACAGCATGTATCACAACCATAACATCATATTGCACTCGGCAATAACAGCAATAACATCAGTATACATGCATTCATCCAATCGGATTCCACTCAAGTCATTCAAGACTATATCAATCATGTTATTCCTAATAACATTCCACATATTCATACAATTCACATTGAGCTCAATGACAATCATAAGTGTGCACACATTCATTTCACCCGGATCTGGTTATTTATTATTAATTTTTATTGTTGCAACATAGGCTCCAAGCCTTTTCTCAGCTCCAAGCTGATTCGGCCGTTTTACTGGTACCAAACCGTTTGCCCTCACATGTAACAAAGTCAATCCAAGCGACAACGGAAGTGTTACGAGCAGCCCCGAGTCCAACCCGGTAGGCTTGCCTTGAGTCCAACCCAAGGTCTTTAAGCGTCCAACACTTAGTGCACTCGGCACTGCCTCGAGTCCAACCCGAGGTCTTTCATCATATTTTGACACGTATTCATCTGATTACCGACTCAGTATTAAGCGTCCAACGCTACATGCTCCAAGCATTTCCAGTGACGAATCAGATGCATACGGTCTTATTCACCAGGCGTCCAACGCCAATGCACTCGGCATTGCCTTGAGTCCAACCCAAGGTCTTTCAATATGTTTTCCACACATATGCACTCGGCATTCAAATATCAATAACATGTATTTTATCATTATTATTCATAAACAGGGATCGGCACAGCATTAACACAATACATGCACTCGGCCATTGAAACATCCTAAGTAAATTAAATAAAATCCCAAACAAAAGAAAATTTTTCCCAAAATTCCGCACGACCAACAGGGAAAATTGGAACAAGAACCCGACCAAAGAAAGGAAAAAAAACCGAGACGGAACGCTCCCGTGATAGCAAGACTCCCTATCGTTCAAACAATGGACAGCGGAAGGAAGAGCCTAAGCGGACTACGATTCGCTAGAGCGAAACCTTATTCGCCCAAGCGAACGAGGCACTCGGATAATCTCGACCACTCGGGATTTAACTCAAGTCCACTCAGTATTCCACATCACTCGGTATCGGAGCTTAAATTCACTCGGTAACCTTATCACTCAGAATTCGAACCTGAGTTCACTCGGGAATTATTCCCTCGGCCATTACACTCGGAAACTATAAATTTTTCCTCACTCGAAATATTTTCCCCAGTCTCGTATCACTCGAAAATTTTTCACATATCACTCACTCGGCATATATAATCCTTTCACCCCAAGAATTTCTTATTAAGCCAGGTCTCGCCTAAGGATTCTAAAGCTTATTCACTCAGAAATACTCTAGCTCCTTTCCACTCGGAGAGTTACTAATAAGTTCTTACTTGGGAAGTTTTTAAGTCAGTTCCCACTCGGATTACATGACCTCACTCACTCGGATACCATGGCCTTATCCATAATTCTCCCATAACACTCTTCGACTGATCATTCTAGGGAAATAGTTCCTTAATGAGTACAATTCACTCGGAATTAGCCCAACGCTTCTTCATTCGAAAGAGGGTCTCCTATCTCACATCGCTCGAAATTACCTTCACTCTCACTTACTCGGAATCGCACAAGGATCATTCATTTAGTAGAAAATAAATGTACACCACTGAACAAGATAAAACACATAGCATTATATACATTGAAATATGTTCAGTTTTACTCTCAATACCGAGAGAATTCAAATCCCACACATTAAAGTAGAAGGTTAGACTAAGAGCCGGTCAAGGCTATACAAAATCATCTTTACAAAATATATATATATATATATATGTATATATCCAATGTACAATGCACTTCCCAGTAATCAGTGCTCTCCCATCATTCCACATTCCGAGCAACATCCACTGAAATATGGCCACAATAGGGGTGAGCTTATCCACATAAAATGACAGTAATGACTCAGAAAACCTCTAGAATTTCACTACACAGCATTATCTCATTAATCAATCTATCACATGCACTGTCATTAAATATATCCACACACAACATCATTCAATCGGAATTTATTCAAATACACATAGCCATATCAATCATATTCCCATACATATGCATATGACCACATTGAGCTCATCAAAAGTATAAGTGTGCACACATAAATTTTCAGTCAGATCCGATTGGTTTTATTAAGTTTTATGTTGTAACATAGGCTCCAAGCCTTTTCCTCAGCTCCAAGCTGATCCGGCCGTTTTACTGGTACCAAACCGTTTGCCCTCACACGTAACACAATCGCTCCAAGCGACAACGGGAGTGTTACGGGCAGCCCCGAGTCCAACTCGGTAAGCTTGCCTTGAGTCCAACCCAATGTCTTAAGCGTCCAACGCTTAGTGCACTCGGCACTGCCTTAAGTCCAACTCGAGGACTTTCACCAAGCGTCCAATGCTGGTACACGAGTGTTTCACTCGGTATTGCCTTGAGTCCAACCCAAGGTCTTTTATTACTTCTTTCATGCATATTCATAAGCATAACAGAGGCATTTCACTCGGTATACCCACATATCACATGCATCTCATGTATTCATGCTTTCATATATAAAAATCCACACAGGAATCAACCATCAGCCCCACATTATTCACTTGGTATCAGCAATATAAATGTCATATACCATATGCTGTTAAATGTTAAACTTCACACGGGACTTAGCATAACAAATCTTAACGCATGCACTCAGCCAACATAAATCCAGTACATTTTCATGCATTCACATGTTTACTAACACATATTTCATGGACGAAGAAGGAAATAACCTTGCTTGACTCAACTATCATACACACACACCCGGTATTCAAAAGCTATCATCATATGATTCACACAATCAACATATTCACAACCATAAACATATCATACAGTACTTTCACCCGGGATCCGTCCATAACTATGCATTTGAGATGTAAAGCTCCCCTTACCTTCTGAAAAGACATAAGAAACTCCTATGTTTTCAGTGTTAACCCGTGCTCTGTTTTCCAACGCTGATTCCGTTGCTCCCCCGCTTCCACAGTCACTCTCTCCTGCTCAGAAACCGTCGCACCAGTCGAACACCACACACGCAGCTTGTGAGACTAGAAGTTGTTCCTCTACCAAACGATCCCTTCTTGACAATAGTGGGGAACCTCAAGTCCTCCATAACACCACAGTCACAACTGACGAAGAGAAGAACGAACAAGAACGAAGAAGAAAGAAGAAGAAGAAGAAGAAGAGTCGTAGAGGAAGAGAAGAAGTCTCGTAGAAATTTTGTGAGAATGCAGAAGTGATTGTGAGCTCTGAGCAGGTACCTCAGGTAATGACGAGTGTGAGTGGAAGAACGTGCAAATGGGGCCACCATCCAATCATGAGTCATATCTCATTACTCCCATCAGCATCAAGTTTCTTTTTATTTCAATTTAATTCTTAATTAATAATTAATCCTAACTTGTAATAAATCTTAATTTTAATTTGGTCATTAATTTAATAATTAGGATGTTACAATTCTCCCTCTCTCTAAGAATTTCGTCCTCGAAATTCAAACATAAGCTTACCTCAAGAAAATAGCTCGGGATACTGCTGCCTCATGGCATCCTCACGTTCCCAAGTATAAGAAGTATATCCATCCTGTTGCCATGCTACCTCGACTAGTTGCACATCCTTGCTCCTTAAGCGTTTTACCGACCGGTCCACAATTCTAGTCGGTACAGCCACTATGGTCAAATCCTCTTTGATCTCCACTTCATCATCCAGTATTTCGTAAGTGGAATCGGGTAGATACTTCCTCAACTGAGACACGTGAAACACATTATATAAGTTTGACAGATGAGTCGACAATGCTAGTTGCTATGCCACAGGGCCAACCCTTTCCAATATCTCATAGGGTCCAATGTAACGGGGGCTTAATTTCCCACTCTTCAAGGCTTGTCCGATCCCTTTATTTGGTGAAACCTTCAAGAACACTCTATCGCCGACTGAAAATTTGAGTGGTTTAGTCCGCTTATCATGGTAGCTTTTCTGTCGGTCCTTAGACGCCTTCATCTTTTCCCTTATTACTTGAATCTGTTCAGAAGTCTGCTTCACAATTTCCAGTCCCAACAATAGACTTTCACCAGTTTCCGAACAACAGAGTGGGGTTTGACATTTCCGACCGTACAATGCTTCGTATGGTGCCATGCCAATGCTGCAGTGGTGGCTATTATTATATGTAAATTCAATCAGAGGGAGATATTGATCCCAACTACCACCGTGCTCCAACACACATGATCTCAGCAAGTCCTCCAAACTTTGTATTGTTCGCTCGGATTGCCCATCCGATTAGGGATGGTAGGCTGAGCTCAGCCGGATTTTAGTGCCCAATTCCTGGTGTAAGCTTCCCCAAAACCGAGAAGTAAATATTGGGTCCCTGTCCGACACAATAGAAGATGGCACGCCATGCAGTCGGACAATCTCTCGGATATAGATCTGGGCTAACTTCTGTAAGGAATACTTCATGTTCATGGGTAAGAAATGGGCTGATTTCGTTAATCGGTCCACAATGACCCAAATGGCATCATAACCCGCTCGGGTTTTAGGCAATCCCATTACAAAGTCCATGGCAATTGAGTCCTATTTCCACACAGGGATTTCAAGAGATTGCAATCCACCATACGGTTTCTGGTGTTCAACTTTTGACTTCTGACAAATAACACACCGAGCCACATAATCGACCACGTCTCTTTTCAATCCAGGCCACCAGAAATGCATCCTCAAGTCATGGTACATCTTTGTAGTGCCTGGGTGAATGCTTAATAGACTTTTGTGGGCTTCATCGAGTACCATCCTTCTCAACTCTCAAGCACCCGGCACATAGATCCTTCTTTTCACTCGAAAAATTCCATCTGAGCCCTCGGTTAAGGACAGACCTTTGCCCTTAGCTTGAATCTCTTTCATCTCAGCTAAGTAAGAATCCGTCTTCTGCTCCTCATACACTAGCTTCAGGAATTCATTGGCAATTTTCAACATTCTGAGCGTCACCTTCCGAGACAAAGAGACATCTGTATGTAAATTCATGTCTCAGAATTGCTCAAGTAATTCCATTTCTTTCACCATCATTGTTTCCATATGAATCGACTTCCGACTCAAGGCATCGGCCATAATGTTCGCCTTACCCGGATGGTACTTCAACTCGAAGTCGTAATCTTTTAAGAATTCTGTCCATCTCCTTTGCCTCATGTTCAACTCTTTCTGATTGAATAAATATTTGAGGCTTTTGTGGTCACTGTAAACCTCGAATTTGGAGCCATAAAAATAATGTCTCCATATTTTCAACGCGAATACAACAGCTGCCAACTCCAAGTCGTGAGTCGGATAGTGCTGCTCGTGTGGCCTCAATTGACGAGAGGCATAAGCTATCACTCGGTTCTTCTACATTAGCACACATCCGAGACCGAGTCCTGATGCATCACAGTAAACTATGAAGCTTTCTTGCAGATTTAGCAATGCCAACACCGGAGCTGTTGTTAACATAGTCTTTAGCTCTCAGAAACTTTTCTCACACTCAGAACTCCACACGAAAGGAACATTCTTCCGAGTCAACTTAGTTAGGGGAAACGCAAGCTTAGAGAACCCCTCGATAAACCTTCTATAATATCTGGCCAGACCCATGAAGCTTCTGATCTCCGAGACCGACTTAGGCCTCTCCCATGCCATTACAGCTTCCACCTTGGAAGGATCTACCGAGACACCTTCCTCGGAAATTACATGTCCGAGAAAATGGATTCTATCCATCCAGAATTCACATTTCGAAAGTTTTACAAACAATCGTTTCTCCTTTAATACTTGGAGTACTGATCGAAGATGTTCCTCATGCATCTCAGGGGTCTTAGAATAAACTAAGATATCATTAATAAAAATGACCACGAATCGGTCCAAGTAGGGATGGAAAATGTTGTTCATGTAATTCATGAATACAGCAGGGGCATTTGTCACGCCGAATGGCATTACAACATACTCGTAATGACCATACCAAGTCCTAAATGCGGTCTTTGGAATATCCAAGTCCTTCACCCAGATCTGGTGGTATCTCGACCGTAAGTTGATTTTTGAGAAGACTGAAGCACCTTTTAACTGATCAATCAGATTATCAATTCTCGGTAATGGGTACCGATTCTTTATAGTCAGCTTATTCAGCTGTCGGTAATCAATACATAGCCTCATGTTGCCGTCTTTCTTTTTGACGAGTAACACCGGTGCGCCCCACGGTGACACACTCGGTCGAATGAACTCTTTACCGAGTAACTCATCAACCTGCTTCTTCAACTCAGCTAATTCAGTCAGAGACATCCTATAAGGAGCACAGAAGACTGGCTCGGCTCCAGGGATTAAGTCAATAGAGAATTCAACTTCTCTATTTGGAGGGACACCCAGTACATCATCCGGAAACACTTCAAGAAAATCACAAACAATCGAAATATCATGCACTCGGGTTCTACTCTCACCCTCGGTCAAACAAAGCATCACAAATAACTGGGCTATACCTTGCACCGTGTAATCATTATCGTTCTGCCTCAGAAAAATCACCTTCTGGTTTTGGCAATCCACCAGCACCTTGTTGGCTGAAAGCCAATCCATGCCAAGTACGATATCGAGGTCTTTCAGAGGCACACATACCAAATCGAAGGTAAAACTCCGATCGCCCAATGTAAAGGTTACATCTTTACACATCATTGATGTCAACACTTTAATGCCAGTCGGATTGGCTACCTCCAAAGTCTGATTCATATACACAGTCGGCATTCTCAACCGTCTCACACAATCATCAGATATAAAGGAGTGGGTAGCTCCTGAATCAAAAACTACATCGAGAGTATGGATACCGAGTGAGCACTTACTTTTCACCAAGTCGTTAGCTTGTGCAGCTTGCTCAGCGTTGATTGCATAAACCCGTCCAGCAGCTGGTTGCCCGACATTTCTCTCTCGGTTATTTGGGGCATACATCATATTACCCCGAGCTCCATTGCCTCTGCCTCCATTCCTCAGCCGCCATTTCTGTGACCCCTTCCATGGAAACCTCCACACTGTGCATTAACATTTGCCGGTTGCAGCTGGGGGCAGTCGGGACGTACGTGCCCATTTTCATTACAATGGAAGCATACAACATCTCTTCCAACATCACACTCTCAGGAAAAATGGTCTCCACCATATCTAAAGCACTTCCCATTCCCAGGCCGACCACCAAAGCGTCCTCCACGATTTCACCGTCCTCAGTATTTAGAGGAGGGTCCGCCTCTTCCAACATTGCCTGGCTTTTTAAAGCGAGGCTACTGCGGCTTCAGGGACGAGTCAGTCCTGCTGCTCTGTCCTAGGTGGACATTCTCATCTTCCTCAAAAATTCTGCATTTCTTTACCAACACTGGGAAATTCTAAATTTCCTGGTGTCGAAAGGCTCTCTTAATCTTGGGTCTCAATCCGCTTTCAAACTTAATGCACTTGGAACCCTCGGTTCTGGGTTGCTGAAATGGTGGATAGAACAGACACAGTGCTTCAAATTTAGCAGCGTATTCCTCAACAGTCATGGAACCCTGCTTTAATTCCATGAATTCCAATTCTTTCCGACTCCTCACAGTGTCAGGAAAGTATTTCTCCAGGAAACTTGCTTTAAAATTCTCCCAGATCAACTAGGTACCTACATCAATCAATCGGGCCCTGGCGATCTTCCACCAACACTCGGCTTCAGCTCGCAACATGTATACAGCATAGTCCACTTTCTGGGCCTCAGTACATTGAAGGCCACCAAAGATTCTTTCTAACTCCTGAATCCATGCATAAGCCGATTCAGGATTGAATCCTCCTTCAAATTCACTCGGCTTCCTCTTCAGGAAGCGGTCCAACCCTTGGTCATTATCAGTTCGAGGCTGGCCTTGCCTCTCAAATATGTCAGCAAAACGCTGGAATGACGTAGCTATGGCTTCCATGCTCTGACGGTTCACCATGACTTATCCTGAAATTAACACCCCTTTCAATGATAAGTTTACAGAATTACTCACTATCGATCAAACTTCAACCCAACATTCAACAATTATAACACATTGCTATACAATCCTGAAGCATCATATAATTAATTGGACCAGGGTAGGAACAATTCTTTTACCCTCAAACAACACCTCATAGGAACATGGCCACTCAAATTGTACTTAAACATGGATCAAATCAATCAGATGCTGCAATTAATTACGACACTCGGTCATAATGCACCCAACCGCTTACAAAGAGTAAGCATACCTAGGCCTTGGACCTTTTAGGTCTGCTCTGATACCAAAATGAAACATCCTAAGTAAATTAAATAAAATCCCAAACAAAAGAAAATTTTTCCCAAAATTCCGCACGACCAACAGGGAAAATTGGAACAAGAACCCGACCATAGAAAGGAAAAAAAACCAAGACGGAACGCTCCCGTGATAGCAAGACTCCCTATCGTTCAAACAATGGACAGCGGAAGGAAGCGCCTAAGCGGACCACGATTCGCTAGAGCGAAACCTTATTCGCCCAAGTGAACGAGGCACTCGGATAATCTCGACCACTCAGGATTTAACTCAAGTCCACTTGGTATTCCACATCACTCGGTATCGGAGCTTAAGTTCACTCGGTAACCTTATCACTCGGAATCCGAACCTGAGTTCACTCGAGAATTATTCCCTCGGCCATTACACTCGGAAACTATAAATTTTTGCTCGCTCGGAATATTTTCCCCAGTCTCGTATCACTCAAAACTTTTTCACATATCACTCACTCGGCATATATAATCCTTTCACCCCAAGAATTTCTTATTAAGCCAGGTCTCGCCTAAGGATTCTAAAGCTTATTCACTCGGAAATACTCTAGCTCCTTTCCACTCAGAGAGTTACTAATAAGTTCTTACTTGGGAAGTTTTTAAGTCAGTTCCCACTCGGATTACATGACCTCACTCACTCGGATACCATAGCCTTATCCATAATTCTCCCATAACACTCTTCGACTGATCATTCTAGGGAAATAGTTCCTTAATGAGTATAATTCACTCGGAATTAGCCCAACCCTTCTTCATTTGGAAGAGGGTCTCCTATCTCACATCGCTTGGAATTACCTTAACTCTTACTTACTCGGAATCGCACAAGGATCATTCATTTAGTAGAAAATAAATGTACACCACTGAACAAGATAAAACACATAGCATTATATACATTGAAATATGTTCAGTTTTACTCTCAATACCGAGAGAATTCAAATCCCACATATTAAAGTAGAAGGTTAGACTAAGAGCCGGCCAAGGCTATACAAAATCATCTTTACAAAATATATATATATATATGTACATCTCCAATGTACAATACACTTCCCAGCAATCGGTGCTCTCCCATCATTCCACATTCTGAGCAACATCCACTGAAATATGGCCACAATAGGGGTGAGCTTATACATATAAAATGAAAGTAATGACTCGAAAAACCTCTATAATTTCACTACACAGCATTATCTCATTAATCAATCTATCACATGCACTGTCATTAAATATATCCACACACAGCATCATTCAATCGGAATTTATTCAAATACACATAGCCATATCAATCATATTCCCATACATATGCATATGACCACATTGAGCTCATCAAAAATATAAGTATGCACACATAAATTTTCAGTCAGATCCGATCGGTTTTATTAAGTTTTATGTTGCAACATAGGCTCCAAGCCTTTTCCTAAGCTCCAAGCTGATCCGGCCATTTTACTGGTACCAAACCGTTTGCCCTCACACGTAACACAATCGCTCCAAGCGACAACGGGAGTGTTACGGGCAGCCCTGAGTCCAACTCGGTAAGCTTGCCTTGAGTCCAACCCAAGGTCTTAAGCGTCCAACGCTTAGTGCACTAGGCACTGCCCCAAGTCCAACCCAGGGTCTTTTTATAGTGCACTCGGCACTGCCTCAAGTCCAACCCGAGGACTTTCACCAAGCGTCCAACACTGGTACACGAGTGTTTCACTCGGTATTGCCTTGAGTCCAACCCAAGGTCTTTTATTACTTCTTTCATGCATATTCATAAGCATTACAGAGGCATTTCACTCGGTATAACCATATATCACATGCATCTCATGTACTCATGCTTTCATATATAAAAATCCACACAGGAACCAACCATCAGTCCCACATTATTCACTCGGTATCAGCAATATAAATGTCATATACCACATGTTAAATGTTAAACTTCACACGGGACTTAGCATAACAAATCTTAACGCATGCACTCGGCCAACATAAATCCAGTACATTTTCATGCATTCACATGTTTACTAACACATATTTCATGGACAGAGAAGGAAATAACCTTGCTTGACTCAGCTATCATACACACACACCCGGTATTCGAAAGCTATCATCATATGATTCACACAATCAACATATTCACAACCATAAACATATCATACAGTACTTTCACTCGGGATCCGTCCATAACTATGCATTTGAGATGTAAGGCTCCCCCTACCTTCTGAAAAGACGTAAGAAACTCCTCTATTTTCAGTGTTAACTTATGCTCTGTTTTCCAACGCTGATTCCGCTGCTCCCTCGCTTCCACAGTCACTCTCTCCTGCTCAGAAACCGTCGCACCAGTCAAACACCACACACGCAGCTTGTGAGACTGGAAGTTGTTCCTCTACCGAACGATCCCTTCTTGACAACAGTGGGGAACCTCAAGTCCTCCACAACACCACAGTCGCAACTGACAAAGAGAAGAATGAAGAAGAACGAAGAAGAAAGAAGAAGAAGGAAAAGAAGAGTCACAGAGGAAGAGAAGAAGTCTCGTAGAAATTTTGTAAGAATGCAGAAGTGATTGTGAGCTCTGAGCAGGTACCTAAGGTAATGAGGAGAGTGAGTGGAAGAACGTGCAAATGGGGCCACCATCCAATCATGGGTCATATCTCATTACTCCCATCAGCATCAAGTTTCTTTTTATTTCAATTCAATTCTTAATTAATAATTAATCCTAACTTGCAATAAATCTTAATTTTAATTTGGTCATTAATTTAATAATTAGGATGTTACAGCCATCACATGCACTTGGCAAATCATATGCTTTTTAATATAAAATCCCAAACGGGAATTAACATAATCGACCCACATCTCATGCACTCAGCAATCATAATGCCATCCGCTCGGAATTATCATTTACAACAAGCATCACATGCTATTTCATGAGATTCACTCGGTATTAACATTTACAACAAGAATCACATGATTTTCATATAATATCCACACGGAATTAACACAACAGTCCCCATCTTATGCACTCAGCATTCACATGTTCAATGACAAGCATCTCATGCTTTTAAACATAATCACACACGAGGATCAATATAACAAACTCATGCACTCGGCATCAACATGCATTTTAGTATAAACACATGAATATTTGTCCACTGTCTCAGTTTAATACACTCGGCAACCATAATGCCATTCACATTTACATGCATTCACTCGACATTTCATATTTATCATCATACATCTCATGGATGGAATCATGACAACATCACACAGACCACAATGATCATAAATTCGGGTGTTTCATGCACCAATACTCAACTACAACATATCAATCAACATATTTCAAACATGACACAACATATTAAAGAAAAACCACCCGGAACCCGTCCATAAACCATATATTTGAGATGTAAATTAGCCCCTTACCTAAAATGAAGATCCCAGAAGCTCCCTGAGCTTGCAGCACCGACTGAACGTTCTTCAGTCACTCGTTCTCAACAGAACGATCCTGCTTAAGTCATCCAACAGCACTCTGCTCTCAGCTTTTGGAAGAACCAAACGCTGCTTCCTCACGAGCAGATCTACCACCAAGACACTCCATGCTAAGCCTCCAAGGCACAACGTCACCCCACACTCAGTGCAGTGGAGGATTCCATGGCTGTTCCCACACACGAACAGACCAGTCCTCACCAACAGTGGAGGACCCCATGCTTCCAAGCACCCATGGTTGCTTAGGCAAAATAGAGGAGGATCTCAGCCTCCAAAACACTCAGCACCACACGGTTCTCTCACAGCCACGTTGTTCCCACTTCGTGTTCCCACTTCCCACTCGGGTTCTACTCAGCGTGCGAGTGGAAGAAGAAGATGAAGGAGAAGACGAAGAACCGGCGAAGAAGAAGAAGAGGCCACAGGAACTCGAGAGAGAAAGGAGGAGTGTTTGCAGCATAAACAAAGTGAGATGGGCAGAGAGTGGGAAATGTGTAGCTCTTATCCCTTCACTGCCCCGTGACAGCTCCACCCCCATCAGCCATCACATCCCATTAATCTCCCATCCCATCAGCGTGGGAATCACGAGGAAGAGAGGGAGAGAGGACCGAAGCTCCCCTTAACACCACCAAGGGCACATGTGTAATTTACCTGGCATTATTATTGTTATTATTATTCAATCAACAATTTTAATTCCATAATTAACCTTAATTGGTAATTAAATCTAAACCAGGGTGTTACACTACTCTCCTCCTTCAAAGAATTTCATCCTCGAAATTCCAATATGAACTTATCTCAACAAGCAGCTCAGAATATTACTGCCTCAGCTAATTGTATGTCTCTGCTTCCCAAGCATTCACCGACCGGTTCACCATTCCACTAGGTATAGCTTCACCTCTCAAGCGGTTTACCGACCGCTCCACAATTCCAGTCGGCATAATCGCTAAAGTCAGATCCTACCTGATTACAAACTCTTCATAGAATTCAATATATTTGGGGATTCAATTTTTAAAACGTACAAGTTACCCCATTTAACTCTACCAATTCACCATAACCAATGGCACCTCTAGTTCTTTGGCCACTCGGCCCTACACTCTTAACGCCAATCGGTGTACATCCACCGTCAGCTCCTCCAATTCAAAGGAGTCACTCAGCACAATTATGTACCCACACAGAGTATAAACTCAAAGTTATGTCACATAAGACACATTATGGATACTAATCAACCAGTTGGGAAGAATCTAGTCGGTAAACAACATTACCGATTCCCTCTAATACTCACTACTGTCCATTTTATCTCGGATTAAGCCCTCGGCTTTTCAACATCCAACCACTAAAATCTCCTTCACAAGCCGTGATATATCTTAGCAATACCGAGCCATGTGCTTCAATTAGCACAGTTTGCCTGGATTTACTTCGTATAGGCACCACACTCGGTCCTAAAATCTCAGGTTCCTATCCATACCTTCAGCTAATTCTATGCCTACTCCTTGTGAGTGTCACTCAGAGCTTCTCACTCAAGAATATCATTCGGGGTTTAAGGGTAATTTCTAACCCGAAAATCTTTCCATTACATCAATTCACTCATAATCCCAGTCTACTTCAAAGACAAATCCGAGTTCAAACTCAACAGCTCTAAGCATCGACCTGAGCACGGACTCAAATAAATTCACCTCTCGGATATCTACTCCCCTCGGGAGCCATTCACTCGAAAACTTACCTATTCAACATCCCACTCGGTACCGTTCCACACAAAAGTGTCACAACCAGAGACACTTCGCTAAGATTTTTCCCCCTACTCAGAAGTGCCACATTCGGACACTTCACCCGAAAGTCACACGACTCGGATATTTCACCCAGATTTCGCCTGATACAAAAGTGTCATTCGGACAGAGTTCCTTAACTTAGTAATGACTCCCATAATGATGTTTATGACATCCCGGCGCTGTTGAGGGCGGGGAGTGATTGTCGGTGCATAGGCACGGACAAGGAGCGGCTCTTGACAGGCTTCCAGTGGAAGGGACACATGAACGAACCGAATACATACCAGAATGAGAGGGATCCAAAGACTGTATGGGTATGGGACTATACAGTCGAGGATAGCTTAAAGAAATGAATTCGTACTACCTATACCAACAAATGCATTAGCCTTTTCGGTAGCCTATCAATTAAGAACTCCAAAGTTAAGCATGGTTAACTTGGTGTAATTCTGGGATGGGTGACCTCCAGGGAAGTTCTCAGGAAATGTGTGAGTGAGGACAAAAGCACATTGGAAAGGCCTCGTGTTGGTCTGTGGGGTGAGTCGTTCATTCCTGAAAAGCGGCCAGGGCGTTAAAGTGGTATCAGAGCCAGGTTCTCCTAGTACGGTATGGTTCGAGGACGAACCAGGCGGAAGCTGGTGGGCATGTGACATTCCGGCGCTGTTGAGGGCGGGGAGTGATCGTCGGTGCATAAGCATAGGCACGGACAAGGAGCGGCTCTTGGCAGGCTTCCAGTGGAAGGGACACATGAACGAACCGAATACATACCAGAATGAGAGGGATCCAAAGACTGTATGGGTATGGGACTATACAGTCGTGGATAGCTTAAAGAAATGAATTCGTACTACCTATACCAACAAATGCATTAGCCTTTTCAGTAGCCTATCACTTAAGAACTCCAAAGTTAAGCGTGCTTAACTTGGTGTAATTCTGGGATGGGTGACCTCCTGGGAAGTTCTCAGGAAATGTGTGAGTGGGGACAAAAGCACATTGGAAAGGCCTCGTGTTGGTCTGTGGGGCGAGTCGTTCATTCCTGAAAAGCGGCCAGGGCGTTACAATGTTTCACTCGGAACATCATAACTCCACTCAGTAGTTCTTTCTCCCAGAAAGATTTCACTTGGAATTATCTTCACTTTCTTACACTCGGAATATACTAATCTTTCCCGAGCAAATTCTCACCTTATCTATCACCTCGGCTCAAGGTCACGGTTTCCTCACTAAACTTACCATATCACTCGGTTAGCCTTATAAAACTTTCAATTTTTAGTGACAGACTTGATCACCCTTCTATTTCAATAATCAATCATTTCTTTATTGGCTAATGGCCAATTTACACCCAATAACCTCTGATTCTCTCGGAGGTAAGCACATCAAGGTTAAATAAACCTTTTATCCTCATGCTGATACACTACCAATTACTATCCACTTGGCACAACTCTCATCTTTACTCAAAACAGCCCGATAGACTCACCATCACCATAAGCAGCTACAGCCTCACCTGCTCGACTTATGAATTGCTGCATCCAACTTATAGGATGACGTCTTATTCCTATAGGGTTACAATAATTACATAGAGTCGCTGCAATGTGTACGCTGCCACCATACCTATGGTATGAAGAGTCGTCTCGGAACAGGGTACCTTGCATACTCATTGCTCACACCGACCATACCCACTCAACTAATACTAACCCACATGAAAATTAGTGGCAATTCACATAAATCTATAAGCAACACATTTACATCAACACCATCATTATGCACCATATAGGGTACATCACACAACAACAATCATGAAACATCAGTTATCACTACTGTAAAGTAGTATAATGGCAATAGGCTTCCGACCCCCACAAAAATCACATGGATTCAGCACTGTATTCACATATACTCACTCGACATACCAACAATCGGCTTCCAGCCCATACCGAGTGAATACCTCATCTTTGGATCTTATCCATCTTAAAACTATGGATTAACAATCTAATAATCCCTCATTTCATCATTCATCTTCGACCATTAATCAATTTAAGCCTAGATGATTCACTAAACTCCCTTAGGTATACAACTTGGATTACAATATAACTTGTAATCTTGCAGCAGGTTTCTGCATCAGTAAACCTTTTCACCCATCATAAGCACAATACACCAGTGAACGTACAATCATCATCATATTATTCCTATAATCATCATACTCAATTCCAAGTGTACTCGGATTTCAACCTTACCATTCACTATCTATCTGGTGTCACATTTATTATTCACATTTTATCTTATGACAATTCAAGCCTCAACAATTCATTATACCATTACTTACTTGGCTCAACTATTCTCAAAGTTCAACAGACCATCCGACTCAAAATTCCAGGGGTCACCTAGTACCCATCGTGAGACACTCCCGCAACATCCAATTATCACCGAGTCTAGACCATTCACAAGATCCGGTCAAACACTAGCTTAATAAGCCTAAGGGTTACCTAGAACCCATCGTGGGACATTCCCACAATATTCAAATATCACCGAGTCTGGACCACCATAGGGCCTAGCCCCATAAAATCTGATAGCATACAATTATACTAAATCCGATCGGGATTTCCATACCTTATGGGTCACCACTAAATCAATTATTCGCTCGGTTTTTAGCTGCAAGACCGAGTCTAACCCAAATCCTCAAGTATCCAATTATACCAAATTCCCCCAACGTACAATCATATATCATCAATGCCCAATCAACTGGGTTACCACACCTAGTGGTCTAACATACCACACTAGGGGTTCCTTCAATATTATTCATCTAATCAACTCAAACATATGAGTCCGAATCCGATCAATAAACATGCCTCGGCTAGAAGCCACTAGCATGGCCTACACAAGAGGCTGAACCAACCAACACAATTTCAACATCTATCAGTCTATTCCCCCTCAGCCGACCCAGGCTTAGAAATACCTCAAGTATTTCATGAACAATCGGGCCAGGGTAGTAACAATTCTTCTACCCTCAAATCAACATCATGACAGTAGTACCTTTCACTACTGTCCACAACAAAACACATAGGCATATATCATCACACAATTCATAGTTAAACATGCATCAAATCCAACAAAATACCATAAGCAATGATGACAACCGGTCATATTACACACAACCGCCCACTGTGAGTAAGCATACCTTGGCCATGGACCTTTTAAGTCCGCTCTGATACCAAAATGAAACAACCTGACTTAATTAATAACAAATCAAGACCAGGGAAAATCTTTTTTTTCCAAATTTAGAACGTTCTAAACATTCACAATCATTCCAAATTAGGCGTCGGGGTAAATTAAAACAGAATAAAGGTAAGCGAAAATAAAAGCCGACCAGAGAAAGGTAATACCGGGTCCGAATGCCATACGCTGGCAAAACCCAGCTTCGGTCGCACAGCCCAGCGCAACATAGCGCTTGAGCGAGTTCTTTTCTCGCTGGAGCGAACGCCTTGCTCGCTGAAGCGAACACCCACACTCGGTAATTCCTCACTCAGAATTTAGTCCCAAGTCCACTCGGGGTTTGACCACTTTGGGTCATACATCACCCGGAACACTCACACTTAGCCAGATACTTAATTTACTTCAAGGAGGCCACAAACATGCTTCATTCGGAAGCGTCTTAATCTTCACTCGGGAAATGATTCCCTCGGTTACTCCACTCGGAGTCCATAAGCTTTCCCCTCACCCGGATTGTTTCCCCAGTCCAATATCACTCGGTATATTTCAACCTCAATTCACTCAGAATTCATTATCCATTTTGCACTCGGCATATTTTGATCTTCCTCACTCGGAGATCACATAACCTCCCTTCCCTCGGAAGGGGCCTCTATAATCAAGTTCCATTCGGGATTCCTCTGTCCTCACATCACTCGGAGGAATTCACCAAGTTAAGTCTCACTCGGACTTATTCAATACTTAGCCACTCGGAATATATAACATTCAATCGAAATATATATCTAGCCTCGTTCACTTGGAAAAGGACTCCTAGAATACACCTCAATCAAAACCATCACAACAACTCTTCCCTCAGAAGAGGTTCATTCGGGATTTCTCACTCGGGAATATTCAAACCCTTCCCCACTCAGGGTTTACTCATATTTTCACTCGGTAACATATGGACTAGACTTCCCTCGGAAGCAGTCCACTCGAGTACATCTTACTCGGAACTGTCTTATACCTTTATCACTCGGATAAGGCCTACACACACTAAAGCCTCACTCGGAAATGGCTCTCCCAACAATATTCCTCTCGGATACTCAATAACTTAACATTATTATTTCGGCAACACATCTCAGTCGGTATAAGTAACATCATATCAACGTAATATATATATATTTATGTAAATGTATACTTGTTTACAATCCTAATAGTCAACCCATATAATTAAATTCATTCGGATTACAAGAGAGCCGGCCAAGGGTTTAACATATCTATTTACAATATATATATACTATATGTGTACTTCAACAATCGGAGTGCCCATCACTCGGACTTGAGGCCATCTCCTCATTCCCAGTCTGACCTGTATATACTGAAAAATATAGCCACAGTAAGGGTGAGCTTTTACATATTAAATGACAGTTATTGACTCGGATTAATCTTTGAATCCTCAACCATACAATAACATATCTCAATCAGCAATAATGCACTCTGCCATTCAATATGAACCCTACAACAACTTCATCCACTCAGGATTCATGCAATTCAATCAAGACTGAGTAATTCACAACATTCACAATTGTAACACCCTCTGTTACACCTTAATAAATTCTAGAAAAATTCGTAATTTTTTTTCTAAAGATATGATTGTTAAAAAGAAACTATCGGAATAAATTATATACATTATTTCTGAAATACCTTACAAATATTATTAAAACTTTATAAAGTATTTGTACATTCATCCGAAGAAAATAAACATTAAACATTATAAGAAAGAGAGGAAACTCCATGGCCCAGAAGCAGTTACTTATTAACATTATTAATTCATTGGACCACGGTATTCATACCGAGCTCCCTTTCTAGAACGTGCTATATTTACTGCCGATATTCTTCGATCCTTCCCTCTGAACCATCAATTTAAAACATGTGAAACAAAAACACGGAGAAAGGAGTGAGAAACAGAATATAATATTTCCGAATAAGACATAAGCAACAAAGGGTTTTCACAACCAATACATAATAATATCAATCACAATCACATACACAATCAATTATGAATACATGAATGTTATGCAATATCTTCATCACAACTTACCTATATATGTGGGCCCTTAAATTTTAATTTGCACTGGGCCAACCAGGAGTTTACACTGTTCCATAAGTCCGGATAATAATAATATGAACAGCTCAACTGGCATGGAAACACTTAGAGACTAGTCAGATTGAGAAAGTTTTTATTGTGAAAGTACCTGACACTAGGGAGCTACCCCAGGTCCCCTGAAGCACCCTTTCACACCCTCTCATCCCAAGGCTCGTAATTAAGCCTCCTCTAATGTATCCTCGGTTTCTATAATCCGTCCCCAGACAATATTATTTCATTTCACTTTAATGATTCATGATGCATGAACTACTCGCGTATTGAGTTGGTTAAGGCTTTTAGAAACTCAATTATTAAATCCCTTAAAGGTTTACAACATCATTTCAATAAACTGTACATTTTCTCTGAATTTCTGTCCCACAGAAATAAATTTGGTACAATTTTCGAATCTCACTGAAATTGAGTTTCTAAGCCTTAAATATCTAAAAAACTTTACATAATCTTTCTCAAATTAAATCTTAACAAAATCAAATTTAGGAATCTCAATTATTTCCAAATATATTTAGTTATTAAGTTGGAAAAAATAAAATAATTTTCTTTCAAAAAATTTTGTTTTATTAAAAGAGAATAATTATTAACCAAAAATACTTAAAATTACAAAATTTTTCTTTAACTCAAGATTTAATTAAATAAATTCTCACAAAATATTTTCTTTCTAAAATAAATACTAATTTTTTTATTCTAAATATTGAAAATAAAGTTAATAAAATAATTTCTAAGAAGAAATAAAAGATAATAAAATTTAAAGAGTAAGGTAAGAAATTCTTACTGAATTTTAGCTTTCCGTCATGCTCGCTATATGCTCAAACTCCACATTACAATATCATCAATCAAAATCAAACAATATCAATCATAACTAAATATCATCAATCAATCAATCATAATCAAATCATAATCAAATCAATTAAATATCATTAATACATATCATAATACAAAATTTAATGATTATTAATATAGTCAATTTTAGTCCTTTTGGTCAATTCCTCGCATAGGTATATGTAAGTCCATATAATCCAGTTCTTGCATAGGTATAGTTCAGTCCATATGGGTTATAATGGTCCAAGTCTTTGCATAGGTATAGTGCAGTCCATATAGGTCATAATGGTCCAAGTCTTTGCATAGGTATGTTAGAGTTAGTTAAACCGGATATTTAATTTAAAATTTATTATAAATTTTAAGTTAAAAAGTTAATATTTTAAAATAATAATATTATCAGATTTAAAAGGAGTAGGGGACTCCTCCCATTATTCTTATGTCTTTTCATATTATACTCTTATCTCACTCCCCCTTACCTTGAATTGTTACCCAAAATGGATTTGCTTTGCGCCTTCGATTTCTAAAAATATTAATACCAATCTTATTTCAGTATAAGCATAAGACGAAGATTAAGATTACTACTTAAAACAGAAATGGTAAATTCTGAATAGAAAATAGTGAATAATGAATAGTGAATAGTGAATAGTGAATAGTAACAGTAAATAGTAAAACGTGAATAGTAATGGTAAATAGTAAATCATGAATAGTAATGGTAAATAGTAAATCGTGAATAGTAACAGTAAATAGTAACAGTAAATAGTAATTTACTATTTGAATAGTAATTAACTATTGAAATAGTAATTTACTGTTGAAATAGTATTTTACTATGCAGAATAGTAACTTAAAATAATATTATTTCTAGTATAATAACAGATTTTTAAAAACGATATAAAAATAACCCTAAAAAATATAAAAGAGAAGTATTCTTACCTTAGGATTTTGGCAGAACCTTCTCTCTAAAAACTTTTCTTCTCTCTCTCACTTCCACCACTATCTCACTAGCACTACTGTATTAAGAAAACTTAATCTGAAATTGTGAATTCTAAAGAAGAAATCCTTCGGTATTTATAGGAAAAAAATTTACTATGCATTCCATTATTTTAATATAAAAGTACTATGCATTTTTGAATTTTTTATTCCAGGTTACTATGCATTCTTTGAAAATTTCGTACATGCACAGTGTTTTGCATAGTAACTGTCGGTAGAATTATTAAGCCAAATAGTAACCTTTCACTCGGTATATTTTAAATATTCAAAATGAGTCCTTTTTGAAATTTAGCGATATTATATCAGTCCTCACTAATTTTATAATAAGTAATATAAATTTGAAATTTTAAAAATCTAAAATTTTCTGTTAATAAAAATTTATTGATACGTTTCAAATTTTTTAACGATTGGAAAAAATCAAGATTTTTCTCAAACCGATAATTTTTAGATAAGTCTACTTGAAACGGATTTTAAAAAATTTTCTTATAATTTAAATTCACTTTCTTATAAATATTTTTAATTTAAGTCACTTATATGAATTTAAAATTATTTAAAAAATATTATTTTTATTAAAAAATTCCAAAATTCCAAAAAAATCCAAAAAATCATAAATAATACGTAGATTAAAAAGTTCTAAAGAACCATAATTTAATTCCTTCAAAATTTTAATATAAAAATAAAAATAGGGGTGTTACAACAATCACATATTCACAGCCATAACATCACCTTGCACTCGGTAACAGTACCGATGTACATGTATTCACTCAGTCAGAATTCACACCAATTATTCATGGCTATATAATTCATATTCATCACAGCATGTATCACAACCATAACATCATATTGCACTCGGTAATAACAGCAATAACATCAGTATACATGCATTCATCCAATCGGATTCCACTCAAGTCATTCAAGACTATATCAATCATGTTATTCCTAATAACATTCCACATATTCATACAATTCACATTGAGCTCAATGACTATCATAAGTGTGCACACATTCATTTCACCCAGATCCGGTTATTTATTATCAATTTTTATTGTTGCAACATAGGCTCCAAGCCTTTTCTCAGCTCCAAGCTGATTCGGCCATTTTACTGGTACCAAACCGTTTGCCCTCACATGTAACACAGTCACTCCAAGCGACAACGGAAGTGTTACGGGCAGACCCGAGTCCAACCTGGTAGGCTTGCCTTGAGTCCAACCCAAGGTCTTTAAGCGTCCAACGCTTAGTGCACTCGGCACTGCCTCGAGTCCAACCCGAGGTCTTTCATCATACTTTGACACGTATTCATCTGATTGCGGACTCAGTATTAAGCATCCAACGCTACATGCTCCAAGCATTTCCAGTGGTGAATCAGATGCATACGGTCTTATTCACTAGGCGTCCAACGCCAATGCACTCGGCATTGCCTTAAGTCTAACCCAAGGTCTTTCAATATATTTTCCACACATATGCACTCGACTTTCAAATATCAATAACATGCATCCCATGCATTTTATCATTATTATTCATAAACAGGGATCGGCACAGCATTAACATAATACATGCACTCGGCCATCACATGCACTTGGCAAATCACATGCTTTTTAATATAAAATCCCAAACGGGAATTAACATAACCGACCCATATCTCATGCACTCGGCAATCACAATGCCATCTGCTCGGAATTATCATTTACAAAAAGCATCACATGTTATTTCATGAGATTCACTCGGCATTAACATTTACAACAAGCATCACATGATTTTCATATAATATCCACACGGAATTAACACAACAGTCCCCATCTTATACACTCAGCATTCGCATGTTCAATGATAAGCATCTCATGCTTTTAAACACAATCACACACGGGGATCAATATAACAAACTCATGCACTCGGCATCAACATGCATTTTAGTATAAACACATGACTATTTGTCCACTGTCTCAGTTTAATACACTCGGCAACCATAATGCCATTCACATTTACATGTATTCACTCGGCATTTCATATTTATCATCATACATCTCATGGACGGAATCATGACAACATCACACATACCACAATGATCATAAATCCGGGTGTTTCATGCATCAGTACTCAACTACAACATATCAATCAACATATTTCAAACATGACATAACACATTAAAGCAAAACCACTCGGAACTCATCCATAAACCATACATTTGAGATGTAAATTAGCCCCCTACCTGGAATGAAGATCCCAGAAGCTCCCTGAGCTTGCAGCACCGACTGAACGTTCTTCAGTCACTCGTTCTCAACAGAACGATCCTGCTTCAGTCATCCAACAGCACTCTGCTCTCAGCTTTTGGAAGAACCAAACGCTGCTTCTTCACGAGCAGATCTACCACCAAGACACTCCATGCCAAGCCTCCAAGGCACAACGTCACCCCACACTCAGTCCAGTGGAGGATTCCATGGCTGTTCCTACACACAAACAGACCAGTCCTCACCAACAATGGAGGACCCCATGCTTCCAAGCACCCATCGTTGCTTAGGCAGAACAGGGGAGGATCTCAGCCTCCAAAACACTCAGCACCACACGGTTCTCTCACAGCCACGCTGTTCCCACTTCGTGTTCCCACTTCCTACTCGGGTTCTACTTAGCGTACGAGTGGAAGAAGAAGATGAAGGAGAAGATGAAGAACCAGCGAAGAAGAAGAAGAGGCCACAGGAACTCGAGAGAGAAAGGAGGAGTGTTTGCAGCATAAACAAAGTGAGATGGGCAGAGAGTGGGAAATATGTAGCTCTTATCCCTTCACTGCCCCGTGACAGCTCCACCCCCATCAGCCATCACATCCCATTAATCTCTCATCCCATCAGCGTAGGAATCACGAGGAAGAGAGGGAGAGAGGACCGAAGCTCCCCTTAACACCACCAAGGGCATATGTGTAATTTACCTGGCATTATTATTGTTATTATTATTCAATCAATAATTTTAATTCTGTAATTAACCTTAATTGGTAATTAAATCTAAACCAGGATGTTACAGAAGACATGGACAAGGAAATTTAAAAGATACCATCCTTTCGCGACATGAACAAAGAAATTTAAAAGATGTCATCCTTCAATGACATGAACAAGGAAATTTAAAAGACATCATCCTTCGACGACATGGATAAGAAATTTTAAAAAATGCCATCCTTCAGAGACATGAACAAGGAAATTTAAAAGTTGTCATCCTTTGGTGACATGAAGAAGGAAATTTAAAAGATGTCGTCCTTCAGTGACATGAATAAGGAAATTTAAAAGACGCCATCCTTCAATGATATGAACAAGGAAATTTAAAAGATGTCATCCTTCAGCAACATGAAGAAGGAAATTTAAAAGACGTCATCCTTTCGGCAATAGGAACAAGGAAATTTAAAAGAGGCCAACCTTTGGCAACACGAACAAGGAAATTTAAAAGACGCCATCCTTTGGCGACATGAACAGGGAAATTTAAATGTCATCCTTTGGTGATATGGACAAGGAAATTTAAAAAACATCATCCTACGGTGATATAAACAAGGAAATTTAAAAGATGCCATCCTTCAACGATATGAATAAGGAAATTTAAAAGACACCATCCTTTGGTGACATGAACAAGGAAATTTAAAACCAAGTTTAAATTTGGGGAGAAACCTTTAGAACTACAATCCTTACAGATTTTAGGGCTATAATAATAGATGAAACGAAAAGAACAAGGCGACTTTATCTTCCAAGCTTGTAGGCGGCTTGGTCCCTGTGACGCTTGTATGAGGTGCTAACATATAACGAAAGCATCTCGCCACACGATTTCTTTTTTCTCTTAAAAAATAATTTTTATTGCCTTATTTTATTTTGTTAAAGCACATATTTTGTCATGTCAATGAAACTTATATATAAATACATATTGAAAATGTAGCAATCTTATTCATGTGGGTCAATCAAGTACGAGGAAAAGGAAACGGAAATTAGATGTAGGAAAAAAAAGAAGCAAATATGCTCGAAAGCTTAGTAGTGGGTGAAGTAAGGAGGGTTTGTAGATTCTTTAGTGAATCCCTGAGAACATCAAGAATCTTGATCCTATATCAAGACGGCGAGCTTATCCTTTGATCTTGTTTTCGAGAAAGTAATTCAACTATAGTCCTTGTGCCTCAGTATGGTCTTGTTCTGCTTGCACGGGGAATTTTAGTTACTTTGCCAAAATCTTGACCCTAATTTTTGCTTGAGTCGCCTTTCTAGGTTTTCGACACACTGGGTCACTCTAATTTTTGCCTACACCACCTTTTTAGGTTCTCAGCCTAATGAGCATAATTTCTTTATTCCTTTTCTTTATCTATTTTTATCTGTTTTTTGCTTTTGTTTTTGTTTTTTTTTTTGTAGGCAAAGTATCTCTTAACTGTGTTTGCATTTATAGGCATCGAAAAATTATCCCCATCCATGATGGTCAATATCGAAGCTTCCTTAAACCATAGATATGCCTCTGTTCATTTTGACACTTGGCTATGTTGTCGTCCACATAGACTTCTATCTCATCATGTCATGAAATAAGGTTACCTTTGTAACATCCCTGTTTTCACTAAGTCGTATAAACCTCATGAGTTTTCAATCATGAGGGTTCTGTAAGTGATAATCAGGGTAAAAACCTTTTTCATAAGAAGAATAATGTAATTGTGTTTAGAAAACCTGATAAAAGAAATAGTAAATGTATATCATAATAATACAAGGTTATACTTAACAATAAATAATAATATAACATTAAAGATAGTAAATAAAGGACCCCATGGGTAGTCAATAAACCTTTAATAATTATTTCCAACAATTATCTCATACAAAATTAGGTCTAGACATATTATTTGAAATCAATAAAATAACAAACAACTTTCTTAGGTAAGAACCATATGCCAATTCCCAGACTCTTTAAGGGCATCAATAAACTATTTATCATTCTGAAGTAAACTAAAAGCATAGCATGCATCTTTAAATGATGGATGTGAAATACCATTGATGGTTCTTATGTCTTTCAAGCTTGTATAACCTTTTTTATGTATTTAATAAAAAAGGAAGATAATATTCCTCTTCATTGCTAATTGGAACATGAGACATGCCTCCAATTAAGAAACCTTGTTTCCTTGGAACCCATTGGGAATATGCATCTTCATACAAATTTTAATGGGAAGTCATTGTATGTTAGATTTCTTTCATCAGCAAAATATTTATTTGTTTACATTTAACCTAAGAACATTGATTGCTTTTTATTTGCTCTACCCAAAACATTATTCATGTCATCATTATCTATATAAATAATTGATTATTTATTTGTAAATGGAAGGAAACCTTGATCACTAATGGGTCCTTAAACTAGATATCAAATCCAAAAAGACATCAACTTGTTTTTCAAGCCAACATATAACAACAATCATAATAACTTTCTATTTTATTAACTTTTCTTTGTGAAACAAAGCAACAGTTTCTCTTTCATCTCCTTTACAAACATATTTAAACAAATACCTGATTGAGCTAGTTTGACATGCATACTCCACATTAATATGACACTCTTACTTCAACAAAAGATTTGGATTTTATGACACAATGGAAGTGTTATCCAAAATGAATTTCATTTTGGTTAAAGTTCTCCCATTATCGTTTCTTCTATATCTAGAAAACCCTTCATCATCAATCATAGTTCTTGACCTAAATATTTTTGGATAGTTTTTTAAACCATGGTAATACATGGACAACTTTTTGATGGTTCGAAGAATAGACTTAGAAGGGGGGTTCAATAAGTCTGTTCACTTTTTTAAACCAAAAGGTGATATTCAAGCGCAATAGCTTTTTGCACAGCAAACGAGACTCTTGCTTATATGGAGAGCGTGATTCTTTGATTGAGCAAGTGTTCTTTACTAAACTTTTACTGTCAATGATACCAATAATAATGCACCAGATGTTTTATAGTTAAAGAGCCAGAGAGAAAGAGACATCACATAAGCAGTTTATACTAGTTCACTGCAACCCGGAGACTACATCTAGTACCTTCAAATGTGAAGGATTTCCACTATGTAAAAATCATTTACATAAGCAGCCTAAACTGAGCTTATGAGTATTATTGACTTCAGTCACTCCTACCTTAGGCATATCCCGTACCTGAGTATTCTAGACACCGGCGACTCCTGGTCTTGAGTATTCTTTTGCAAGCACCCACTCTTAGGGCAGATCCAAGTATTCTTTCATGGGCCACTCCTTGCTCAAACCCAAGTATTCTTTCCAAAGCCTCTATAGGCCAAAGTTCTTCCCAATAAGTCAATCAGACTAATGTTTACAAAATGTTGGAAATGTTAATACAAAGATAAGTCTTCTTCTTTTTGGGCGTTTGTACACAAATATCTGGGGATTGTGGATGTTCTCCTTTTTCTTCTATCAAACTACCTTTTGTGAGATATGCCCATCTGTGTTTTTCTAATTCACTCTCACAAGCTCTCTCTCTCTCTCTCTCTCTCTCTTTTCTTTTCTTCTTCTATATTTTTCCTCTTCTCTTCATATAACTCTCTGTTCTTCTTTTGAAATCCGTTTTCTTTTCTTCTGAGACATCTATGTATATTACTATTATTCTCTTATACACACGCACATGTATCTCTATGTCTCACTCCCACTCTGTGTATATTTTGAGGAGAGTTACAATATATTTATATATATATGTATGGTATTTCTACTAATGGAGATAGATCCGTTGGATGACCATTGAGGACTGTGTCATGCAAATGCTTAAGAAAGGTCTTCTTAACGGATGTAATATTTAGAGAGAGTCTTTCTTCTTGCTAGATGTAGATCAGAGAGCTTTTGAGATTCGTGCCATTGTAGGCCTAGGGTTAATTTCACTAGGATGGAAAGATCTTCATTGAAAAATGGATCTTTGATCTGCTTTATTTCAAAGTTTCATTTCTTGTGATAAGACTTTGAGCTGAGAAGGAAATATGCTTTGCTGAGTCATCATATATAGGTCCAAACTTGATATGTTCAAAGAGAGTATCTAAGATTAGTTTTAGGTCTGGTGAATCATAAAACGTTGATGATGAGACTCAAAATTTCAAGAAATATTCCAATCCTTTCTTGTGGTTTTGAATAAGGTTTGAAGCATCCTCTATGTGTAGACTGAGTCTAATTGAAGACGCTTTCCTTAATCGATGAGTTCATTCAGATTCATTGAGGCTTGTTAGATGATGCGAAGAGTCTGGGTTTGTTATACGTCTAGGAAAATGTTTTTCTTAGGAGAGGTATTCCTAGACTTTGTGTATTTCTTTGATGCATAAAAATCTTAGTTTTGTTTTACTAGCCTTATTGGATATGAGTTCCCCTTTTGATTTACAACCTATACTTTATGTCCTGAAATACTCGAATAATCTTATCAAACATTAAATAATTCATAACCTGACTAATTAAGATGCTTGTTGTTGGTTATCAACAAATCTAAGGGTATTTCAAAAAAAATCTTCTTGGTTTTAACATTTTAGTTGCAATGTCCATATGGTCCATGCGCCATGAATTTTTACACAACATAAAATAATAGTCTACGAGCATTGGGTAATCCATAATTTTGAAATTTGACAGTGCATATACATATGAAAATAAAACATTAATAATATCTAATAAAGAATAAGAATTAGATTTAGGTGATAGAGTAATTAAAAATTATGTTCTCACAAAAACTTACAGGAAGCTATCCTTCTGAATACATGTTTGTCCTTCAAATCCTTGATCAAACCATCCAACTTCACTTTGAATACCCTACAAAACATCAGGTCAATCATTTATGCTTAAGTTATTCTAGTGATAAATCTTTTAATCTCTGGACAATCAGGATTGCATTCGATTGTAATAAAGAAACTCAGAAAACCAAAGTATTTACATATGGCAAAAGCACCGTTGCAATTGTTAAACTTGTATGTAGGTCCCTCGGTAAACGAACTTGACAAAAATATCCCAGTCATTACAACATTCATCTCACCACGCACCAAATTAACATTCTTAAAATCCTCAATATTGATCTATTCTTAACTTTGGTTGGTTGTATCAGATGAATCTTAGTCTCTCAGATTCAACCATAGTGTAAGAATCCACTAAGAATTGTTGAAACAATCTCCTATGTAACATCCTAGTTATTAAAATTAATTATTTGTGCTAAATAGAATTGATAAATAAATTATTTGAGTATTATTAAGAATTAAATTAATTAAATTAGGGAAATTTCAATCGATAATGACATTAAACTAATTAATTAATTTGAGATTGTAGAATATTAGTTACCATGGGGTAAAAGTGAAACATGTTTATTTAATAGAAATAAAAGAAAAGAGAAATGAGTTTAAAAAAAAGAAAAGGAAAAAAGGTGAAATGACAATTATACTCTTAATACATAAAACATTTTCAATCCCTTTCCTCTTCCTTGTCACATACGCGTGAGCTTCTTTTTGTTCTTCTTTTCCATTCCATGGCCGTGAGTGTCTAGGCGTGGGTTGGCCCTCAATTTCTAACCGGAAGATGAAATTAAAAGCACCATTACAATCAGGGAAGTAAGGTGAGTCAATTGGCGTGTTCAATTTTGTATTTTTCTCTTTCTCTTTCTCTTTCTCTTTCTCTCTCTCTAAACAAAAAATGGCAAGTTCATGAGGGGTTTTCATTTTTTGTTGTTTCTTGTGTTTTAAAGCTCAAAAATGGAACTTGATATAGTGGGTATTGTAACACCCTCGATTAACTAGGATAATCTCTTCCACTAGATTATTCTGGTCAACTGAGAGGTTACGAGTTTTAGAAAAATGTGGAAGTTTTTTTTTGTATAAGAAACCTTGGTGGAGCAGATATGCCTTATATATAACATAATCATATATAATACATGGTCATAATAGTGACTATACATGTTGAATAAAAAAGGGGCACGCAGGCTCCCATAAATGAAAATAAAATGATTTATCCTAATCTTCCTGTCCTTGGTCCAAGAAGAGCTCGGGTGATCCTCGATGCAAAATCTGTGTCAATTCTCACGATGTCTGGAAAAGCACATACATATCATCTCATAATTCTAGCAATTCATTAAATAACACAACTGACTCTCATAATACTTCGACGCCTAGTATCCGGATACTAAAAGGATCGGCCTTCCGCTGGGGGTCCTACTTGACACCCCGTGAACCCTGCTTGGTCCACCGAGTCCTACTTGACTCTCCACCTCAACCACTGGGTCCTACTTGACCACTGGGTAGCTCAACTGGGCATAAACACCACGGGAGCCAGAAACGAGGGGCTATACATACCGTCGGTCGTCCCACACCACATAATCATACATATGTACAACTCACATTTCTCATATCAAGTAACAAGTGGCCAGCAATACACATATGCTCATCAATTGGGCGACCTACTTGTCAAACCCTTCATCACAATGCCACTATACTCATCAACTCATCACAATTCAAATCACGTCGTCCTCATAATCATCATAAACCATGCACAATTTACATTCCTACACATACAATTATTATGCATTATCAAATCTCATTATTTCCATATTTCATTCACTGACTTAATTCAATCATACTTATCTATTCTAATTAATTATAACCCGAACACCCCCTTACCTCGATTCCGAGCTCCTACAACTCATTCTTGATGAGATTGGTGTTCTCTCGACGCTATGTCCAACGTCCTACGTCCGAAATCAATACCCACTTCACCGTTTGATCCTCTGACGACTGTTTCGTTAACTACGGAGATCGAAACGCAAAACCCGTCAACGTTAAACCATCCTCATTACTTTAAAAGCCATTTTCAAGCTTTTACGCACTAGAGGAGTAGGAAACGAAACCTCATTCCTCCATGCATTGTGTTTGAATATGTATATAGGTTCAAAGATGTTCAAAGATTTTGATAATGACAAGCACTCTTGAAGAAATCTGTACAAAAACAAAGATATGGAATCAGGGTCCAAGTAAAAGCGAAGCTAATCGATTAGAGCACTTATGCTAATCGATTAGGAGCTTTCTGTTTTGGAAGAAACTGCATCAGGATTGAAGCTAATCGATTATGGGAATGAAGATAATCGATTACAAAGTCACTGGAATTAAGATAATCGATTATGTACTTGAAGTTAATCGATTACAACCATCAAAAATGGGATTAAATGTATCAGGTATAATGTCTAATCGATTAAGGAAGCCATTCAATCGATTAGGAAGCTACTGGAATTAAGGTAATCGATTACAAGACATACTAATCGATTAGGAAGATGCGAAATCAAATTAAATGCATCAGGAACAGATGCTAATCGATTACAAGAATTGAAATAATCGATTAGTGACTCTCTGACTTGAAGCTAATCGATTACAACACGAGGGTGTAATCGATTACGCTAGTGGAAAAACACTTTTAAGTGGGAAACCAGCTCATGTCTCCACCATACTTCAAATTTCCACTGAGTACAACGGCTATGAAGAACGAAGGGCACACCTCAACAGCTATTTTGGCTCTATAAATTGAAGAGGAACACAAGCACAAAGACACAACAAGAAGCTACAAATCCTTTACTCTATTTTGTGCCTTGTAAGCCCTATTTCTTGTATCTTGAAATACATTTGTATATCCTCTCATCTTGAGAGTTAGAATTGGTTAGAGCTTTCATTTGTGTATCTACTCTATTAAGAGAGTGTATTGATTGTAAACACAACACCAAACACAAGGGATTCACTCTAGGTTGAGTGGTTGTTCACTCTAGGTTGAGTGGTCACAAAGGTTGGGGTTCAACCTTTGGGTATTGAGAGATTGTGAGATTGGGTGGGTTGCCCTTTGCTTGTGAGAATTGAGTTCTTGAGTGTGGGACACTAGGAAGCTGCAATTGCTCAAAGCTTGTATCTCAAATCTTCAATAGTGAAATCCTCTAAGTGGGTTGCTTAGAGGCGAGACGTACACCGGATTGGGTGGAACTCATTATATCGGTTTGCAAGCTTCTCTTCCTTACTCCTTACTTTCATATACTGCTTGCTAATTGATTGTTGTTGATTGTTTGTGAAGAGCATACTTGAACTCGCTTAATTTGTTACTCTTCAAATACTGCCCACCAGGTGTTTGGGAAATTGCTTCAGCAATACTTCTCATTATTGTGCTTTGTATATTATCCTCTTCTTAATTTCACTTGCATATTCTCATTAACTTGGTTATAAAAATCAATTTCAAAGGCATTCCA
The DNA here is from genome assembly GCA_037962975.1 of Clitoria ternatea. NCBI lineage: Eukaryota > Viridiplantae > Streptophyta > Magnoliopsida > Fabales > Fabaceae > Clitoria > Clitoria ternatea. The sequence continues at coordinate 42,326,619 of CM075669.1, read as the reverse complement.
ACCAAAAGTTTTAAAACTCAATTCACCCCCCTCTTGAGTATTGAGGCCACTTGAACAACAAGTGGTATCAGAGCTTGACTCTTGGTAGATCAAGCTTAACAGCTTCAAGAGACTAAATGGCCTCAAGTTCTCAAAATGTTTTTCCCGAGGGTGGTGCGATAAACAGACCTCCCGCTTTCAATGGGGAAGGGTATGCGTTTTGGAAAGAAAGAATGAAAATCTTTATTCAATCAATTGACTTAAGAATATGGAATGCCATTGAAAATGGTCCTTATACACCGATGCATACTATAGATAGTAAAAATGTTGAAAAACCTATAGATGAATGGACAAGCGAGGAAGAAAAGAAAGTTCAGTATGGCTACAAGGCCAAAAATCTTATTACTATGGCTTTAGGTCAAGATGAATTTTTTAGAATAATGACCTGCCAAACTGCTAAAGAAATGTGGGATACTCTACAAGTAACTCACGAAGGTACTAATGATGTAAAGGACTCCAAAATTAGTACTCTTACTAGTCAATATGAGTGCTTTAGATTAAACTCTCATGAATCAATTGTTGATATGCAAAAAAGATTCACTCTCATCATTAATCAACTCATTACACTTGGAAAGACTTACACTAACAAAGAGCTCATTCATAAAGTGTTGAAAAGTCTTAACAGAGAATGGCAACCGCTAGTTACCGCCATCAAACAATCTCCTAGCATAAACGAAATGTCTCTTGCCACACTATTTGGTAAGTTGCAGGAACAGGAACAAGAGCTGAAAGAATTAAAGATGGCGGAAGAGGAAGAAAAATCTTCCAAGAAAAAGGGTCTTGCTCTCAAGGCTACTTCCATAAATGAAGAAGAAGAATCCGGAAGCGAACTTGATGAAGAAGAAGAATTTGGACTATTTATGAAACGCTTCGGGAAATTCATGAAAGGCAAACACATTCAAAGAAGCTTCAAAAACCCAAGTAAGAAACCTATCACTAAAGAAAATTCTTCCTCACCCAATTGTTTTGAATGTGACAAGGAAGGGCACTTCAAAGCGGATTGCCCAAATCTTAAGAAGAAGGGAAAAGAGAAAAGAGGAAGAAGGAGAGCATATATAGCATGGGATGAAAATAAGGTAAGCAGCTCGGATGACTCAGAAAATGAAGAAGCAAACCTTTGCCTCATGGCCAATCACCAAGAAGAAGATGATGAGGTAAACTTCCATGACTTAGATAAGGATGAATTACTTGATGCTCTAGAGGAATTGTATGATAAATTTACAAAAGTCTCCAATAGACTTAAGGTATCTAGAAAAGCTAGTGACACTCTAGAGATGCACCTTATGGAGATTTGCAAAGAGAATGATTGCTTAAAAGAAGAATTGAAAAACGCTCAAACATGTTCCAAAAGTAAACCATGTGATTTTGTAAAGAGGTGCATTATGTTAGAAACCAAGGTTGAAGACCTAAATAGGACACTAGAGAAGTTTACTAATGGAAGAGATAATTTGAATATCCTACTTGGGCAACAAAAATGCATGTTTAGTAAAACCGGTTTAGGATATGACCAAGAACATAGTAATCATAAAAGGGAGAAACACTATAAAAATTTCTTTGCACCACCAAGCAAATCCTCCTCACCTTTTATGAAATGCAATCATTGTGGTTCCAAAGGACATAGTGCTTATAAGTGTAGTGTTAGGAAACTAGGACCAAAGGTCTTAAGAAAGGTGTGGGTTCCCAAAGGAACATCCCCACAAGCTAACCTAAAAGGACCCAACATAAAATGGGTACCTAGTTCTCTAAACTGATTTTGTTTTGTAGGTATGCTTCAAGGCAAGCAACACCCATTGGTACTTGGATAGCGGGTGTTCAAAGCATATGACGGGAGACATAAGTAAATTTACATCATTCACTCCCAAACGAAAAGGAAGTGTCACCTATGGAGACAACACTAAAGGAAGAATCCTAGGCATTGGAAATATTGGTAAGAATTCTTCCACATCCATAAATGACGTATTGTATGTTGAAGGCCTCAAGCATAATCTACTTAGCATAAGTCAATTATGTGACAAAGGATATAGAGTCTTATTTGAATCCAATTGTTGCATAATTGAGAATAAGCTAAATAAAGAGGTCAAATTTGTTGGAAAAAGAATTGATAACATTTACATGATAGATGTGGATAGTTTGTCTACAAATGATGAACAATGCTTTATTTCAAAAGAGGATGAAACTTGGCTATGGCATAGAAGAATAGCTCATATACATGTAGACCACTTGAACAAACTTGTTTCTAAAGATTTAGTAATTGGTTTACCAAAGCTTAAGTTTGAAAATAGATTTTGTGATGCATGTCAAAAGGGAAAACAAGTAAAGGCATCTTTTCAATCCAAAAACATTGTTTCTACTCAAAGGCCTTTACAACTTTTGCACATGGATTTATTTGGACCATCCAAAATCAAAAGCTTTGGAGGAAATTACTATGGTCTAGTTATAGTAGATGACTATTCTAGATATACATGGACATTGTTTCTTGCTCATAAAAATGAAGCATATCATGCATTCAAGAAACTTGCAAAGATTATCCAAAATGAGCAAAACTCAAAAATTGTATCCATTAGAACCGATCATGGGGGAGAGTTTGAAAATCAATCTTTCAAAAAGTTTTGCGAAAAACATGGTATCAATCACAATTTTTCAGCTCCTAGAACTCCACAACAAAATGGAGTGGTTGAAAGGAAAAATAGATCTTTAGTGGAGCTTGCTAGAACCATGCTAAATGAAAACAATATTGCAAAACATTTTTGGGCCGATGCGGTAAACACCGCGTGTTATGTAATGAACAGATGCTTGATAAGGCCTATTTTAAAGAAAACCCCCTATGAGCTTTACAAGGATAGAAAACCCAACATTGCATACTTTCATATTTTTGGATGTAAATGTTTTGTGCTCAACAATGGAAAGGATAATCTAGGAAAGTTTGATACAAAATCTGATGAGGCAATATTCCTAGGATATTCACAATTAAGTAAATCTTATAGAATTTTCAACAAACAAACAAATACTATTGAAGAATCTATTCATGTTAAGTTTGATGAAAATAGCCATAACCCTCCGAGAAAGGAAGATGTTGATGATCTTGCAGGTACTTTCCAAGAAATGAACTTGGAAGACAAAGAAGAAGTCAAAAATGATGGAGGTGCAACACAAATTAAGAGACAACAAGATTGGGTAACCTTGAAGGGTCATCCCTTGGACAAAATCATTGGAGAAATAACCAAAGGGGTAAGTACTCGAAACGCCATTAGAAATGCATGCAATCACTTGGCTTTTGTATCCCAAATTGAACCCAAAAATATTGATGAAGCCATTATTGATGAGCATTGGATGTTGGCCATGCAAGAAGAGTTAAACCAATTTGAAAGAAACGAAGTTTGGGAACTTGTGCCAAGACCCAATGACCATCTAATAATAGGCACCAAATGGGTTTTTAGAAATAAGTTAGATGAAAATGGCATAATAACAAGAAACAAAGCTAGACTAGTTGTAAAGGGATACAATCAAGAAGAGGGAATAGATTATGAAGAAACGTATGCTCCCGTAGCTAGGTTAGAAGCCATTAGGTTATTGCTAGCTTTTGCATGTTGTATGGATTTCAAACTTTATCAAATGGATGTCAAAAGTGCGTTTTTAAACGGCTTCATTCAAGAAGAAGTTTATGTAGATCAACCTCCCAGTTTTGAAAATCATAAATTTCTAAACCATGTCTTTAAATTGAGAAAAGCTTTATATGGTTTGAAACAAGCCCCAAGAGCTTGGTATGAAAGACTAAGCAAATTCCTTTTAGAACACAACTTTGAAAGAGGAAAGGTTGATACTACACTGTTTATAAAACGCAAAAATAATGACATTCTTTTGGTACAAATTTATGTGGATGACATAATATTTGGTGCTACTAATGAAAATCTTTGTCAAGAGTTTGCCAAGATTATGCAGAATGAGTTTGAAATGTCCTTGATGGGAGAACTCACCTTCTTCCTTGTACTATAAATAAAACAAGCCAATGATGGAACATTCATTAGCCAAACCAAGTATTGTAAAGAACTACTAAAAAGGTTTGAAATGGACAAGGCAAACGAAATAGCTACACCCATGAGCACATCTTGCTATTTAGACAAAGATGAGAAGGGTAAGGACATTGAAATCACCAAATATCGAGGTATGATTGGATCCTTACTATATTTGACTGCTAGTAGACCCGATATTATGTTTGCGGTATGCATGTGTGCTAGATATCAAGCTTGTCCTAAAGAATCACATTTAACTGCCGTAAAAAGAATTTTGAAATATCTTGTGGGTACTCAAAATGTTGGTTTGTGGTATCCCAAAGGTGTTGAATGTAATCTTTTAGGATATTCCGACTCTGACTTTGCTGGCTGTAAACTTGATAGAAAAAGTACTAGTGGCACATGTCATTTACTTGGTAGCTCCCTTGTTTCTTGGCATAGCAAGAAGCAAGCAAGTGTTGCATTATCGACGGCTGAGGCAGAATATGTAGCCGCCGGTAGTTGTTGTGCTCAAATTCTTTGGATGAGACAACAACTTCTTGATTTTGGCATTGTTTTAAACAAAGTACCCATCAAATATGATAATACTAGTGCCATTAACATCTCAAAGAATCCAGTTATGCACTCTAGAACCAAGCACATTGAGATTAGGCATCACTTTATTAGAGATCATGTGTTAAAAGGGGATTATGTACTTGAACATGTTGAAACTTCTAGACAACTAGCTGATATCTTCACAAAACCCTTGGCTAGAGAACAATTCATTCACATTAGAAGAGAATTAGGCATTCTTGATATGTCAAATGTGTTTGAATGATGGAATATTTTGATAAGAACTATGTTGTATGGCATGATGAATGGTATATGTTACATTTCATGTTTGGAACTTTGCTGTACGAAAAACTTGAAGTTTTTGAATCAATAATCGATTACATTCCTCATCACAATCGATTACTATGCTTCTGTTTCCTTCATAATCGATTAGTCCAAGCACCTAATCGATTACAATGATTCTGTTTCTAAGATAATCGATTACCATTGATCCACAATCGATTACAAAGCTTCTGTTTCAGGTTCAAAACGTTTCCTCTTCTCCATAATCGATTACCACCTTGCTCCAATCGATTAGGACGGTTCTGTTTCTTAAATAATCGATTAGTCAAAGGCCCTAATCGATTATGTTCTGCACAAAACGTTTGGAATTCCCCAGAAACAGTGAGCTAATCGATTACCACCTGCCTAGTAATCGATTAGCCTCGGTTCTGAAGAGTCAAAATTGTAGTTTCCAAGGCATACTCGAACCACTCCCTCTCTTAACTCACTTCACTCCTTTCCAAACCCACTTTCCTCCTCCCTAAACCTAACTCTTACCTATAAATACCCCTTCCTTCACCTTCTCATCTCACACTACCTCCTTCCTCTCAAACCTCTCCAAACTCTCAAGCACTCTTCTCTCTTCATCATCCTCTTTGTCTTCTCCACCATGTCTACATCTAGAAATGTCAAGAGAGCAAGGTCCTCTGTAGCTCAAGCCCACAACCCCCTTAATTTTTCAAGGTTCTTTTCTTCTCCTAGAGATCTCCAAAATTTCATGAAAAACTTTTATGAAAAGGAGATAATGACTCCTCACTTCACAATTGCCGACACCTTCAATAACCCCAGCCTAACCTTCACCCAAAGCCTTCACCACTACAACCTCTTTCCATTCCTCTCCCTCAAAGAAGAAGAGTACTATCCTGAACTCATGAGGGTATTCTACTGCAACCTCCGACTTGTCAATGGGATGGTTGAATCCAAAGTGAAGAACGCAACCATCAAACTCATCAATGCTCAATTTGCGAAAATCTCCCAGCTACCTCTCAACAATGCTGATTTTGATGGAGGAGAACCGGAAGACGAATGGGGCTTCAATGCTCTAACTGCTCGTCAATCCTTGTGGAAAGCTGACCGCCCTAGGAGCAACCACAAACTGGTAGGACATTTGACCATGAACAACCGTCTGCTTCACTTCTTCTTGGTCAAAATGATAGTTCCTCGCGGTGGGAATTATGCTTTGGTTGAAGAGGATGATGTCCTCTTGATGTGGGCCATGCTGAACTCTAAGGAGATCAACTGGGTTCAGTTGGTCAAATTCCATATGCGCCATGCGAAGGACCAGCAAAAACTCCCCTATGGCATCCTCCTCACTAAAATTTTTAAATATTGTGGAGTTGATTTGGCCGGAGAACTCTCTGAAAAAGTGCCTCCTAGAGCTTGCATTGGCACCCATCACCTCACCAAAATGGGTCTCGTTTTCACGAATGGAGCATGGTACTCACGAATGGAGGGCATTGATGCCAATATTCCCTTCGAAGCTCCTGCCGAAGAAGCACCCGCTCCTCCTCCTCCTCAACCACAAGCTGCACCATCAGCCTCTTCATCTGCACCCCAAGCTGACCCATTTGCATCTCTTTACGCCCATCTTGACCGCCGCTTCGATCGCCTTGAAAACTCCCTTCAAGAGTTTTCAATGACCGAGCAGCAACACTTTGAGATGATGCAACAGCGCTATGAAGAGCTGTCTCACCAAATTGCTGAAATTCGCTTTTTCAATCCGGATAATTAGATCCTTAGTCATACTTTTGTTTAGGGTGCTTATGTTATCGTTTCTATTTAATTCTGAATATTATCTTTTGGTTTGCTTCCTGTAATTCCCATCCATTTTACTATTCAATAAAATTTCAGTTCATCATATATTTCTTTACTAGCACGAATTATTTTTGATGATTACAAAGGGGGAGAAGAATATCTGTTCATATCTTGGTTAATCTGTTCATATCTTGTTTAACTCTTGTTTAAAATATGGAGAAAAATATCTGTTCATCTTGTTTAAAATCTGAAAAAGATAGGATTAATAAATTCCTTTTGATAGGGGGAGATTTAGCAAGAGATAACAGATAAGAGATAAAAAGAGATAAGATATTTGCTGCTGAATGTGATAATGATTCTGATTTTTTTTTTTAGATAATATATTTTGAAAAACTGATAATGCAGCAGAGATGTTTTTGCAAAGAGATAAAATTAGAGATAAGTTTAAATTGTTTAAACTAACAATCCTCAAGAGATGAACATAGTTGTCATCATCAAAAAGGGGGAGAATGTGTTTAAATATGTATACAGGTTCAAGGATGTTCAAAGATTTTGATAATGACAAGCACTCTTGAAGAAATCTGTACAAAAACAAAGATATGGAATCAGGGTCCAAGTAAAAGCGAAGCTAATCGATTAGAGCACTTATGCTAATCGATTAGGAGCTTTCTGTTTTGGAAGAAACTGCATCAGGATTGAAGCTAATCGATTATGGGAATGAAGATAATCGATTACGAAGTCACTGGAATTAAGATAATCGATTATGTACTTGAAGCTAATCGATTACAACCATCAAAAATAGGATTAAATGTATCAGGTATAATGTCTAATCGATTAAGGAAGCCATTCAATCGATTAGGAAGCTACTGGAATTAAGGTAATCGATTACAAGACATACTAATCGATTAGGAAGATGCGAAATCAAATTAAATGCATCAGGAACAGATGCTAATCGATTACAGGAATTGAAATAATCGATTAGTGACTCTCTGACTTGAAGCTAATCGATTACAACACGAGGGTGTAATCGATTACGCTAGTGGAAAAACACTTTTAAGTGGGAAACCAGCTCATGTCTCCACCATACTTCAAATTTCCACTGAGTACAACGGCTATGAAGAACGAAGGGCACACCTCAACAGCTATTTTGGCTCTATAAATTGAAGAGGAACACAAGCACAAAGATACAACAAGAAGCTACAAATCCTTTACTCTATTTTGTGCCTTGTAAGCCCTATTTCTTGTATCTTGAAATACATTTGTATATCCTCTCATCTTGAGAGTTAGAATTGGTTAGAGCTTTCATTTGTGTATCTACTCTATTAAGAGAGTGTATTGATTGTAAACACAACACCAAACACAAGGGATTCACTCTAGGTTGAGTGGTTGTTCACTCTAGGTTGAGTGGTCACAAAGGTTGGGGTTCAACCTTTGGGTATTGAGAGATTGTGAGATTGGGTGGGTTGCCCTTTGCTTGTGAGAATTGAGTTCTTGAGTGTGGGACACTAGGAAGCTGCAATTGCTCAAAGCTTGTATCTCAAATCTTCAATAGTGAAATCCTCTAAGTGGGTTGCTTAGAGGCGAGACGTACACCGGATTGGGTGGAACTCGTTATATCGGTTTGCAAGCTTCTCTTCCTTACTCCTTACTTTCATATACTGCTTGCTAATTGATTGTTGTTGATTGTTTGTGAAGAGCATACTTGAACTCGCTTAATTTGTTACTCTTCAAATACTGCCCACCAGGTGTTTGGGAAATTGCTTCAGCAATACTTCTCATTATTGTGCTTTGCATATTATCCTCTTCTTAATTTCACTTGCATATTCTCATTAACTTGGTTATAAAAATCAATTTCAAAGGCATTCCAACCAAAAGTTTTAAAACTCAATTCACCCCCCTCTTGAGTATTGAGGCCACTTGAACAACATGCATGACCATTTGGTTTAACGGAGAAAACAAAAGAGATGCAAAAGCTTAATTTAAAGGACTCATTGGACTCACCTTGAAGCCACGGTCTCGAAAACGTAGTTATTTCGGAGTTTCGACGAGAAACGGTCTCCCTCTTGGAGCATGCAGCCACGACAAGCTTGAGGAGAAGAAGAAGAAAAAGTAGCTCGCATTTTGGGGAGGAAGAAGAAAGAAAGGAAATTAAAATTTAAGGCACAAGGGCAAAATAGTCATTTCCTCTTTTCTTTTTATAATTTCTTTAAAAGTTTTAATTAAGTTTTTACCTTTTACCTTCATTGGTAACTTCTAAATTTACTTCCTTCTAATTACCTTCTTTTATCCTTTTGTAATTAATCGATAAATAAGTTTATTTATTTCCACGACATTTAATTATTTGTAATCACATTTTTAATAATAATAATTTCCCGAAAATCCCAATAAATTCAATTGGGTAATTATTAATATTTTTCACCAATTACAACTTTTCTAAAATATTAAGGATGTTACATCCACCCCCCCTAAAAAGGGATTTCGTCCCCGAAATCAACGTACCTTATTGAAAAAGATCGGGGTACAACCGCCTCATGTCTGATTCCAACTCCCATGTGTAAGTTACTCCATTTATATTCTGCCACTTCACTTTCACCAATGGTACCTCTTTGTTTCTCAATCGTTTAGTTTGATATCCTTCAATACAAATAGGTGCCACCTTCACAGTTAAATCTTCCTTTAGCTCAATGGAACCTTCAGGTACAACCATCGAATCACAGGGAATATATGCTTTTAATTGCGAAACATGGAATACATCGCGAATATTTGTCAATGCGCAGGGAAAATTCAATCTGTATGTTGCTTCACCAATTCGTTCCAATATCTGATAGGGTCTAATATACTTCGGGTTAAACTTACGACTCTTCAGTATCCGACCTACACCTTTGGTAGGTGAAACCTTTAGGAACACCCAATCTCCCACCTGAAACTCAAGTGGCCTATGACGATTGTCATAGAAACTCTTCTGACGGTCTTGTGCAATTTTTATCTTTTCATGAATCATTATCATCTGATCATTCATTTCCTGAATTAACTTGGGCCCCAAATGGGTTGCATCTCTATCTTCATTCCAACATAAAGGTGTACGACACCGTCTACCATATAAATCTTCATATGGAGCCATACCAATATTACTATGATGACTGTTGTTATAAGTGAATTTCACTAATGACAAGTATCTTTCCCATGAGCCACCTTTCTCTAGTACGCATGCTCTAAGCATATCTTCTAAGGTCTAAATTGTACGCTCAAATTGACCATCGGTTTGAGGATGTTAAGCAGAATTCAGTCTTAGCTCAGTGCCTAATTCCTGCTGTAAACTTTCCAGAATCTGGAAGTGAATCGAGGGTCGCGGTTTGACACAATACTTGGAGGCACGCCATGCAACCGTACAATTTCAGTGATATACAATCTAGCCTATCAATCCAATGACTATTTCATATTCATAGCCAAGAAGTGAGCACTCTTGATCAACCTGTCCGTAATCACTCGTATTGCATTACAACCAGAACGGGTAGGAGATAACCCAGATACAAAATCCGTCATGATACTTTCCCATTTCTATATTGGAATCTCCGAAGGTTGAAGTAAACCTAGGGTTTTCTGATGTTCAGCCTTATATTTCTGACATATCACACTAGGTCTTACATACACTATGATTGCTCGTGTCATGCCTGGCCACCAGAACTTTCTCTTCAAATCATGGTACATTTTTGTAACACCAGGATGAATGCTAAAAGAACTTCTATGTGCTTCAGCTAACACGACTTGTCTGAAATTGCCTTTTGCAGGCACCACAACTCGATTTCTGAACCGCCAAATTCCATCATTGCCTCTAGTTAATTTCATATCCTTGCCTTTTGCTTAAGTGTCAAGCAATTCCAGCAACTCTTCATCGTCCTCTTGTGCTACAGCTAAACATTCCAAAGGCTCATTGGAGATCTTCAGCATTCCAACTATCATTTGATCTGGGGCATTCATAACAACCCCCAATATTCATATCACAAAATTTTCCCAACAATTCTTGTTCTTTACCCATCAAGAAGGCTGCATGTAATACATTTCTACTTAAGGCATCAGTCACAATATTTTCTTTCCCAAGATGGTACTTCAAATCAAAATCATACCCTTTTAGATATTCCACTCATCTCCTCTGTCTCATGTTTAACTCTTTCTGATCGAATAAGTATTTCAACTCTTAGGGTTACTAAATACCACAAAACAAGAACCCTGTAAATAATGACGCCAGATTCTTAATGTAAATACCACTGCTGCAAGCTCCAATTCATGAGTGGGGTGATTCTGTTCATGTGGTCTCAATTGTCTTAAAGCATAGGCAATCTATCTGTCATCCAGCATCATTACACATCCTAAACCAAACTTAGATGCTTCACAATATACTACAAACTCCTTCATCATATTAAGTAGTGTAAGTACCAGTGCAGAAGTCAAGCATTGCTTCATAGTTTGGAAACCTAATTCGCATTTTCTTGGCCACACAACCGGACTCTCCTTTGGTTTATCTTATTTCCTTAATTCCTATCGATACTTCATCAATTCCTCACTAAGTGTACCTTAGGAGGGACTCGAGCCATCCAATTTCCTTTTAAGGTCCTCCTTTCTTTAAAAGAAATCTATCAATAATTCATAATAACTACCATGCCACAATATTTACTTTTCTATACTCATTATTCATCAGTTACCAAACCTCATCTCTATTTGTTCCTCATTTCTAATCATTTACCAATTTCAAAAATACGAACCATACATTTCTCTTTTCTAAATCAGATCACCCAAGACTAGCTACAATATGTCTGTCTCCTCGACTCCACACGATCTCGACTACCAGTGCAACTACCTGAGGTGATCAGTCTTAGGAGTTTAACACTTTGTAGTTAAGTCATGTGAAAGTCGGGTATACAATCCAACTATTTACATCATCGATCGACATGTAAACTATTTACATCATAATTCATTTCCCTATGTCTATTGGTACCTCTATATTGAATTAGTGCTAAAAGGAACCCACGGTGGCCAGCCGCTATGATTCCCATGTAACACTAATATCAATGCAAAGTCCAAACGACTAGGTAAAACTTCTCTGTATTCTCATTATCTATCTATTCAATTACCTCTTAATCACTTCCTTTTAATGTCATCCATTCATTACTTCTCTTATCATGTACGTAGCGATCCAATGTACATATACTTCACTTGACCATCATTCATATAATACATCCTTCTAGTCCTTTCCTGAGTAAAATGTCACCTCGCCAATTATATCACTGAAAATTATTACTGGCCACTCTTCTTCTATTACCTTCAACTTGTATAGGCATTCTTATACCGTCATTCATCAATTACTCATAATTTCTCTTAATATCCATTAATCAATCGTCTAACAATATGAATATGACATACCGATAGCACTTAATTAAATCCGCTTCATAAAATAAAAAAAACAGTATAGGAGGTTCACCCCCCTAAAAAAGTTAATCTTACCACAACGTTGCTAATTCACATTACTTATCATTCATCCATTCAATCCTCTATCTTCCAGCTTCATAAAATCAACATTCTTTAATCACATCTTAATAATCTCTTAAACTATGTCCAACCATCATCTCTCGATTTATTCATAAGCCCTTCTATTTACTCATACCACCAACACATTTACATCTTTTGTTGCTTACTCAACGCTATTAACATACCACCAATACACTTACTATTCTCATTTCACTACAAGATTTAACCTTTTTGTGTTATACCCATTTATAGATGTCCACTTCAAGACGCGCACATACATATATATATATATACTTACTTTAAATATCATTTCCATTTCAATCTGCCATTCGTGTGTTTCATCTCTGTCCTACCTCGTCTAATATTTATAGTGTGGACTAAATTCAGTCCTACTCATTATTTGAGAAAATTTTGAGAAGAGGTCATCTTCTCCACCAGTCATAAAATAATTCTATGATAACCAAACACATCACCAGTACTAACCAATGATCTACTAGGGAATAGGATATTTACCTCATACACATATAAAACACAACGCCGCCAGAGTGCCAAGGGAATGATGCCAAGTTAACCTGTTACAACTCAATTTACACACAAACAATTGCAATACAATGTAAAAATAGTCCGACATGGGACTTAAACTATCCTCTAACACTGCCCATTCACCCGGCTCTAGAAAGAACCGCTCTGATACCAACTGTGACATCCTAAGTCAATTTATATTTATTTTTATTCATTCAAGTAAATTTTACAATAAATTTTTCACGATCAATAATAATTAATTAAGGCCTAATTCAAAATCATATTGGTTTTCACTAAACATATTTAGAATAATAAACAGCAATAAATAAATCAAATAATTAAAGTGAGAAAAAGGAAATTAATTAAATGAAACAAAAGAAGGATAATAGGACCAGGGTCTCTCGCTTGAGCGAGCTACCAACGTCTGAGCGAAATGCCAACTTTATTGGAAACAACGCAAGTACATGAGTCAGGGTACCACTCGCTCAAGCGAGATCATATCCGCTTGAGCGAGATAGCGTGAGTACGCTTGGGCGAAACTGAGACATACTGAGCGAGGAAAACAATTAGACATCAGGGGTTCGCTTCGCTTGAGCGAGACCTATCTCGCTTAAGCGAGGTACAAAGAATTTCTCTGAGCGAGCCAGCAAAGCGCTTGAGCAAGGAACCAATTTTGTATCAGTAGCCAATCTCGCTTGAGCGGAATATATCTCGCTTAAGCGAGATGGCTCCAGTATTCACAGAAGCTCACTGTCCCATTTTCGCTTGGGCGAGGTACCTCTCGCCTGGGCGAAAATTGTCCAGTGTTGAATTCCTTACCTCCTCGCTTGAGCGCCCTTCTTTTCGCTTGGGCAAAATAGTCCAGAGACCACCCCTGATTCTTTTATCAATCTCGCTTGGGCGAAATTGTCACCCGCTCGGGCGAGTGCAGGCCAGTGACAATTTCCCCTGTTTCAAAACAATCTCGCTCGAGCGAGATTCTCACTCGCTTGCGCGAGTTATGCAGGAGTGATGCAGAAAACGAAAGTCTTCTTAACTTTACACCTAAATCATTACTTTCTACCAATTTAACCCTTACTAATACATCGTCTTCTTCATCACTCATCTACAAATTCTCCCAACTACATGAAATGCTAGGACTTCAGATTTACTTCATTCTTTCATTAAATTTAGCATCAACAACATTATATTCAAACTATCATTCATGCCATACCTATAATCTAAAATCATCACCATTTCACAAGCTCCATAAAATGGTACCCACACACATATACACACAATCATTCATTAAGCCTAACCTCATCAAGCATTGTAAACTTATCCTTTACCTCATTGGGTCACGGATGAAAATTGACCATAAACATAAAATTAACATTGCACACATTGGCGTTAACACCATACTACTCCATCAATATGAATTCATATCTTCATCATGCAGTATATCAATTCTAGCTTACTACTTAACACAACCATTTATACTCACTTGGTTAATATCATACTTAATCTTGCATATAAGAAACATGTAAGTATAACACAAAAATATAATACGCATTGTATACGTAAGACACATTACACATACTACTCATTATTATATTCAAATTTCACTTCACTCCTTGGCATCAATTCTCCGCTTGGCGCACCTCTAGGGCTTCAATCTCTTCCCTGTCACTGGTTACTAAGTTAAAGAAACAACAGCAAGGGTGAGTGTTTGGTATCATAATTAATATAGAACAGTAATTCAATAATAGGACATATACGTTTGCTAGTTTTACATTATAAAATCGGTCTCATCTCTTGTCATTAATCTACACATACCAATTGTGAACTCCATCCAATTTCATCATCCTCAAGGTACGATTCACAACCATCAGATATGGTAAAGCACATACATATCATCTCATAATTCTAGCAATTCATTAAATAACACAACTGACTCTCATAACACTTTGACGCCTAGTATCCGGATACTAAAAGGATCGGCCTTCAGCTGGGGGTCCTACCTGACACCCCGTGAACCCTGCTTGGTCCACCGAGTCCTACTTGACTCTCCACCTCAACCACTGGGTCCTACTTGACCACTGGGTAGCTCAACTGGGCATAAACACCACGGGAGCCAGAAACGAGGGGCTATACATACCGTCGGCCGTCCCACACCACATAATCATACATATGTACAACTCACATTTCTCATATCAAGTAACAAGTGGCCAGCAATACACATATGCTCATCAATTGGGCGACCTACTTGTCAAACCCTTCATCACAATGCCACTATACTCATCAACTCATCACAATTCAAATCACGTCGTCCTCATAATCATCATAAACCATGCACAATTTACATTCCTACACATACAATTATTATGCATTATCAAATCTCATTATTTCCATGTTTCATTCACTGACTTAATTCAATCATACTTATCTATTCTAATTAATTATAACCCGAACACCCCCTTACCTCGATTCCGAGCTCCTACGACTCATTCTTGATGAGATTGGCGTTCTCTCGACGCTATGTCCAATGTCCTACGTCCGAAATCAATACCCACTTCACCGTTCCATCCTCCGACGACTGTTTCGTTACCTACGGAGATCGAAACGCAAAACCCGTCAACGTTAAACCATCCTCATTACTTTAAAAGCCATTTTCAAGCTTCTACGCACTAGAGGAGTAGGAAACGAAAGCTCATTCCTCCATGCACGACCATTTGGTTTAACGGAGAAAATAAAAGAGATACGAAAGCTTAATTTAAAGGACTCATTGGACTCACCTCGAAGCTACGGTCTCGAAAACATAGTTATTTCGGAGTTTCGACGAGAAACGGTCTCCCTCTTGGAGCTTGCAGCCACGGCAAGCTTGAGGAGAAGAAGAAGAAGAAGTAGCTCGCGTTTTGGGGAGGAAGAAGAAAGAAAGGAAATTAAAATTTAAGGCACAAGGGCAAAATAGTCATTTCTCCTTTTCTTTTTATAATTTCTTTGAAAGTTTTAATTAAGTTTTTACCTTTTACCTTCATTGGTAACTTCTAAATTTACTTCCTTCTAATTACCTTCTTTTATCCTTTTGTAATTAATCGATAAATAAGTTTATTTATTTCCACGACATTTAATTATTTGTAATCACATTTTTAATAATAATAATTTCCTGAAAATCCCAATAAATTCAATTGGGTAATTATTAATATTTTTTGCCAATTACAACTTTTCTAAAATATTAAGGATGTTACAAGACCCCCCTTACCACATAGGACAGCTACTTCCCGGAAGAAGAAAATGGTGGTCTCGCCGAAAATTCACCGAATGTTCCAAAACGTCCACCGATCGTCGCCGACAGTACCTAAAACTTAACATGCAAAACTTTTTGAGCTACACAGGGGTCACGGCCAGCAAAGGAATTTATAGGATAAACATGAATCTAACTAAAATCAAAGGGACCAGCTGCCAAAAATTTACCGTTCACTTAACACTTTTCATCGTTCATCGCCGATCGTTCCCGATCTTAAGAAAACACAACATACACACAATATTTAGTAAGTGAGGTCACAGTTTTGGGTTTCCCAAATAGCAAAGAAAAGTCTCAAAGTGCATGCATGGATATGGAAAAAACTTAGAGAAAAGTAGAAGCAAGAGTTTCAAGAGCAAAGGTTCAAAACTTCACCTTTCTTGCCAAGGGAAGCTCACGGTTTTGGGTAGCCAAGGCAAGGAGTTTGGAGCTGTCTTCTAGAGCCTAGATCTTATAGAAAACTAAGAGAAAATTGGTGGCTATTTTGGGTGAGGTTGGCTGCTGATTAAGTAAAGAAAATGGAGGAGAAGAGAATTCATGGTGGTTGGTGGTGGTGTGGAGTAGCCGTGAAAGGGGAAGGGAAAGGTGGATGATGGTGGCTGTTTTTGTGATTTAGAAGGAAAGTAAATGAAGAGGAGAAGAAGTGGAGATGCTGTCGTGGGGGAGAAAAGAGGTTAGATATGTGAACTTAGAAAATTTTCTAAGTTGAGAAAGGCTAAGGTGATGGGATAGTGATTAGTTTGCATGTGTTTTAATTGGATGGTTAAGGAGATGGCATGGTATAGCATGATGGGTGATGGGATGAAATAATAGAAGAAGGAACCCCTTGCTAAACAAGGAGTCTACCGTGAATTGAAGGAACAATTTGAAGTGGAGTAGGGACATGGGCATGGCATGATGATGGATGCACATTATGGTTCATATCATGATAGCAACTTGTTGAGCAAGTTGGTCAAACTTGTGGGATAAGGGGTATGGCTAAGTAAGACATGTGGTGGGTAGGTGTTGCATGGAGGGAGGAGCTAAGGTGGAGGAGACAAGTGTGCCTTGAGTGGTGGAAATTAGTTGACCAAGTTTGCATGGAGAAGCTGAGGTGTCTATCTTTGGGCGTAACTTTGTGAAAGTTTTTAAGGGATGATGCAAGCCAAATATGGAAATGGGATGAACACAAAAGTTGTAGAACTTTTTGTTTTCTTTACATCCATATAAATCACAAAACAATCCATCAAGAATTAAGTGTGATATGGCCCAAATACTAAAAGGATGTAGGGCTGTGACCGGATTTTTGTCCCTACCATAGATTAATTTTCTGGGCCAAATGGATTATGATTTGGGCTTTGAGCCCTTCATAAAAGTTATGAAGAATTGAGTTAGAAAAAAGTTGGTGAAGGCCTCATTCAATTTAATGGTCATATGAGAGAGTTATGTGGAAAATACTACACCTAGTGTAAACTGTTGTTGTAAAAACGTGAATTGGTGTAGTGTTTTAAATTCTGGGATTTATGGAGTGGGAATTTGATTTTGAGTCCTTCCTAAAGTTTTTAGATATTGCTTTTCTCTTTAATTTGATATATCATTTGTGACAATCCAAGTTTTGTAGCCCTAGATATATCTGATTTACGACAAGGTGTTCCAGAAGTTTCCGGATCAACTAGGGTCTTAGAAATAAATTCACCATTAATTCTCCTTAGGGAATTTGATTTCGTGCTCTTCATTAAAATTATAGAGGTCTATGATAAAGATTCATAGAAAAAGGAATGAAGTGATTCAAGTACCGGACGAAGAAGATACACAAATTTTATCGAAGGCTATCAGCATTGAAGCGAAACAACCAAGGGGTCACAAAGATTTATAAAAATGTACTGATCTAGAGAGATTTAGCCTTCAATGTCTTCACAAAAAATGTAGATAACTTTGTTACAGAGATTTTTGAAACCAAGTTTGCATGAATCGAAGGTTGTATGAGAAAGTTATAATTTTTTTCTAAACAATACGTAGAGAAAAAGTCCAAACATTGGAATTTTGAGATGAATATACTTAATCTTCGATTTTGGGATTGATAGAGCAAGAATCAGAGTTTGGGGATAGAAATGGAGATTGAAGATCTTTTCAAAACGAAGAGATTGAGACCAAAATCATTCGATCCTAAGATCGTATGAAAAATCTGGGTCTGAAACACCAAAGGTAGTCGGGTTGAGTTTTAAAGCAATTTCTAAGGAAATCAACTTATTGAAAAATAGGGATGATAGAGTGTGAATCAAGCTTAGTCCCTTCAAGAAAAATTCCTAAAACGTCGAAATGAGTCACCAGAGACTGACCGTGCCACCATCGGATATCCTGAGATATATGAACGGTCAAACGTAGGAGACGCCAAAGGTTCTGATTGAGCTTATCAGGCCAAGTCAGACACCCTTGATTCTTCACAGAGAGATTCTAGCAGGACTAGTATCCCTGCTGGATCACTAGTCTTGGTTCAAACTATCAGAGTCTGACCTCAGGCTGGGTCCCACAGTTCAAATATGAGGAACCAGACAATATTTTATTATTAAATATAATTATCAAATAAATAAATAATTTAAAAAATCTAATTTCAAAATAAATTATTATAATTATTTATCTATTAAATATTGTCGACATAAAATAATTATCAAATAAATATAATGATAAATTAATTTGTACCCAAAATAATCATTGTTAATGTATTATTTTTAATTAAACAGTATTGTCGAACGTTATTTATTATTTTTCTTATCTTTGCTTCTCTCACTCGTTACATTCTCTCGATATTCTTACTTTTCATATTAAACTTTACTTCTCTCTATTTTCTCATTCTAAACTGTTCAGGGAACAGGTCGAAGCCTCGAGCTTCTTACTAAAAGCTCAACAGAGTATCCTCAGAGTCTTGAGGGTCTGGTTTCCTATTTTCAAAAATTAGGGCTGTTACAGGTATTAATAATCGACTAATCGAGTCTTGAAGCGAAGGTCAAAATTGACAAAGGTAAGCTTCAGGAACCTTTAAAATAGAATTTAAGTTGTTCCAGTAGATTGAATTATGGTTTAGAGGATTAGAATGCTAAACCCTATTGTAAACCCTTGATTTTAGATTCTTGAAGTGCTTGGTGTTGTGAAGAAAAGCTCGGAAGCGTGGAAGCGAGGTAAGGCGGTGTAAAATTCTATTGTTGGAAAGTTTTGTTCATATAATCCATGAACACTGTTGGGGCATTAGTAACCCAAAAGGAAACACCACGTACTTAAAGTGTCCATATCTGGTCCTGAAAGTTATCTTTGGAACATCTTCAGGTTTCACCCTGATCTGGTGATAACTCGATCTCAAATCACTCTTGAAGAATACATATGCTTCTCGCAACTAATCAAGTAGACCATCCATGCGTAGTAATGAATATTTACTCTTGATTGTCAACTTATTCAGCTGATGATAATCAATACACATTCTCATTGTGCCATCTTTCTTTTTCACTAATAGTACAAGAGCATTCCACGACAAAGCACTCGACCTAATAAAGCCTTTATCCTATAATTTTTCCATTTGTTGATTCACCTCTTCTAATTCTATAGGTGACATTTAGTATGGTGTCCTAGAAATTGGCTTTGTACCTGGAATAAGATCAATAGAGAAATCAATCTCTCTACTCAGCGACAACTCAAGGATGTCCTCTGAAAACACATTAGGGAACTTATATACAACAGGAATATCATAAGGTTTAGAATTATGCTTCCCCTCAACTACAGATAAAAGGATAAACATGTTAGAAATGTCATTAACAGTTAGTTTGGAAACATGCTCTTCTAGGAAGTTGATAGTCTTATGGAAGCAATTCATGTAACAGCTTTGGTTTTTGAGAATAGGAACCCAGACCCTTAGAACTCCTGAGGATACTCTCTTAAGCTTTCAAAGGAAAGCTTAAGAATTTTGGCCCGATCCCTTGAGGTAAATATAAGGAAATTAAGTAAAGGTGAGTAAGAAGATTAACTTAGAAAAGTATAAAGGACTAAAAGAAATAATAAAAGATGCATCAGTATTTAAAGAGAAGCCAGGATAAGAGGAAAATAATAAGAGAGTTATTTAGTCTTGTTTGATTTAGTGATAATAATTAGCAGAATTTCCTCTTATCAATGACAATAATTGACTATGGGTAATAATAATTTATAATAATTTAGATATAAATCGGTTTAATATATAATAACTAATTCTAATATTCTCTTAATATTTATATAATTTAAGGTGTATACAATTGATTATGATTTTGTTTAATAATCCATTATTTAATCAGTAAGAATTTTTGAATTAGTTGATTATTTGATAATTGTTCAATCAAGTATTCAATAAATTGTTAATTATTCAATGATTTTGTGGTAAATATCTATTAATTAATGTTTATTAATTTATTATCAAGTTCTTATTTATTTGATAATTGTTTAATTATTAACTATATCTAATAATAGAATATTGTTGGGTTCCTAGGTTTGAATTATGGGACCAATGAGCGATTCAATTCTGGCACTTTGGCCTGAGAATAGTGATCCAATAAGGAAACTAGTCCTGTTAGGACCCTCAGGTGGTAAATCGAGGATGACAAGCCCGGTCCGACAGGCTCGGCCGGCCAAAACCTCAAGTACCTCCAACAACCAGTCACGCACATACTTTGGGATATCCGATGGTGGCAGGGTCAGTTTCTGGTGACTCATTTTGATGATTTAGGAACATTTCTGAAGGGACTAAATCCTAATTTGGGCCTTATCAACTCTGTTTCCTAAAGAAACGATTAATTCAATTTGAACCCTCGAACCCGGCCTAAACACCTTTAATGTTTGGGACCTAACTTTCGCAAAAGACCTTAGAATCAAATGATTCTAGTCCTGATTTCTTCGTTACGAAGAGATTTATAAACTCTATATCTAGCCTCGAGCCTTAATTCATACTCTATCATCCCCAAAATTGAAAACCAAGTATTTGTACTTTGAAAACCTGTTATTTAATCCCTATAATCTACGCTTGGTTCATTCGAAAAATCATAACTTTCTTATACGACCTCTAATTCCCGCAAACCCAGCCTTATAATTTCTGTAACGAAATTCTCTAAGTTTTGTGAAGGGCCTGAGGCCCTATTCCAACCACTCGGTTCCCCAAGAATTTATTTCAAAATCGTTAGAGTCATTCTGCGTATCTGTTCGTATTTTTAGCATAACTTCTTCTCACGTTAATGGAATTGAGTCAGTCTTATGTCAAAATTTTTGTATCAAAATTCCTACAACTTTGAGGTTGACCATGAAATCCCATTCTTTCCCATTCGATCCTAGAATCAAAAATACTACACTACCTCACATTTTCACTATTACAACTTGACCTATGTTCACTAATTTCCACTTTTCACACTCATATGACCATGAAACTAAATAATTCCTTCTATAATATTTTCTAGACTCATTCCTCTACAACTTTGATGAAGGGCACGAAAGTCAATTCCCTATCCATTTGTCCTAGAAATTTTATTTTGTTCACTAATCTACAAAACGTTACAGCCTGGAATAGTTTTCGTATTTGGGACATATCTCCCTCGTCCGATGTCAGATTTTTACGTACTATACCTCATTTTAAAGGGGAAACATAGATCTACAACATTTATGTTTTGTGTTTTACCAAATAACCACCGTAATCCCTTCGAAAATATAGGACAAATTGACATCCCAGGATCATGCCACAACTGCCCCCATGCAAAAATGGTCCAATCAGCTTCCACCACCCATGAGACACTTGTTCTCCCCTCATCAGCTCCTTGTTTCACACTCACCTTACTTTAGAGACACTTGCCAAACACATTCCTTGCCCAACACTTTCATTTTTCCCCTAGGCTAGCCGTGAAACACATGTAGCCTCCAATATTGGCATGCAACAATTTCCTTTGTCTCAACAACACTTCAATATTTTTCTAAGACACTAAAACAGAATCAACCCCACTCTTCCCCCATCACTTCATGCCATTAACCACTTACTTCCTCTTCATACTAGCATTAAACTTGTCTTCTAAAATTCCTTGCAAACATGATCAACTGTTAAACACTTCACCCATTCTTCTCACTTTTCCAAAACAGCATTTTTACCTCACTTTCTCCTCTTCATAATCACATATATAGCTCATTAAAAGGCCTTCATTTTCCTTGTTCCTTGATGTTGTATTTGTGGAGAATCAAGAGCCAAAATCCTTACACTTCTCCTTCTCTTGGCCGTGAAGCACTCTAGGTAAAACAAGGTGAATATTAAGCCAAAATCCTTACAACTCAATATGTATATCTAAATTTAAGTCAATACAGTGTAATCTAACTCTAAATAAAATAAATATAAATAATAAACTCTAAAAAATAAATCGGTAAGACCATCTAAGCATTCCCATGAATATTAAACACTCATCCAAACCAATGCAAGGGGAAATTAAGAGGCAAACCCCAGAAAATGGAGAGCCCATTAAACGCATTGGGTAGTAATGAGGTATTGGAATATGGCGCAACCTAACCTACGAATTCAGCAAAAGGACATTAAACTCCGAACATCATTCAATGATGGACAATCCCTGCATTGGAAAATAAATAGGTCATTCATGCACATGATTTGAGAAATGGTTTAACACCTCTGGAAATACAAAGAGAATAACCAATACAATGAAAGCAGCACAATTATGAGTAAATGGAAAATGAAACATGGTTTTGTCATTCCAATTCCTTGTGGAGATATTTTCTTTTTTCATTTTTCTCTTTATTAAAAATAAGTAATCAATGCAAGAAGTCTTAAAGAAAAAGATGTTCAATATCGTTAGTTACCTCCCAGGGAGAGGATGTTGGGGCCAATCATCAGGGTTAAGTGGCCTTCGCATTTAAGATTGCTGTACGACTCCATGCATCAAGAAAGTCTTTTAGGAGGTGAGGATAGGGTTTTCTGAGCGTCAGACCAAATCTGTTCTAGAGGAGATTTTCCCACACTTTCTGGAGACGATGAACCCATATTGGTTCGTAACCCTTTCATGATAGGATGGATCTATACAAATCCAAGATCTTAACTCTTACCCACTATTTCGAGACTTACATTAGAAAAGAGGTGGAATGAGAGATCATGTCAATGTAGCACTGATCCTGGATCTTAACTCCTACTCGTTATTTCGAGACTTACATCAGAAATGAGGTGGAAGGATAGATCATGTGAATGGAGCACTGATCAAAGTGAACCTTAATTTTAGTAAGCATAACCTGGAAATGTTTCACGTTGTCTCAAATTGATTTTGGGACATTGTGATGGGCTAAGGAAACCGGTATCTTATGGATGGGCCAGATACCCAGGGGTTCTATTAATGGTACTCTAGTTCATTCCTTTTTAATATTGGGCCCATTTTTCAATTTAAATGAGACCAAGTAAATGGCCAAGAAACCAAAGGTAACAGAAGACTTAACCATGCAAATGGCCCCTTTTTGTTTATTGTAACCCCTATTCTTTATTATGTCTTTTGTATTGACGACACAAATATTGATGATTAAACTGATTCCTCAAATGTTTAGTTGTTTAAAAGTTTTAATTTTTCTCAAAAAAAAAAGTTTTAATTAATTTAGAACTTCAACTCAAGCTAGAACCCTCACCTCTGGTTGAAATACATGTCAATTAAAATCCACAATATAACACAACAACACATAAAGGGAATCTTGGCAATTAAAATAAATTATCCAATTAAAATTGAGATAGTATAAAAAATTATGAACACTCAAGAAATAATTTTAAACACACAAAGTATTTTTCTATTGGAAGAATAATACGCTAAAAGTATTGTTGGTTTTTGTTAATTGGTAAATTACACACTCAAAATAGTATTACAACTCAATTCTCACCAAAAATAAATAAAGCTTGTTAAATCTCGTTAAAGCTCTCTCTCTTAATTTTTTCACGACACTCTTTCTTTTTCTTCTCAGATTGCACTAACTAAATAGTACATTCCTAATCCTTTTATAGGTAAAATGTATTAATAAAATATTATGAAACTTGGACAACTTGTTGTCATTTGTCAAATTGTGCAGCCTTGCAAAAATGTATGTCGGCTTCCAACAATCCAAGTCCATTAATTTGCAACCATGTACAATTAATAACTCATCAAGATACAACTCATTAATTGCAAATATTGACTATGACCCCCACTGGAATGTTACTGCACCATATTTCAACCAAATTGCATTTTCATCAAATAAAGTTTATCTCCAACATCCTCCCTTAAACTTGGTTTTATCTTTCCGTGCATATTCTTCAACTTTAAGAATAAATTTGTTTTGAGTAGCTTCATGAAAATATTTGCTACTTGATTTTCTAAAGCACAATACTCCATCACAATTTCTTTATATTTGATCAAGTCATGAATGTAGTGGTGCTTGATATCAATATGTTTGTTGCGACCATGAAAGACTGGATTCTTTGTCAAAGCAATTGTTGATTTATTATCATTGAAAATCTTTGTTGGACCTTCTTGTTGGTGTTGTAATTTTCTTAATATTCTCTGCAACCAAACTGCTTGAGTAGCACAATTTGTTGCTGCGATATACTCTGCTTCAGTTGTTGAAAGAGCAACTACTTGTTGTTTCTTGTAGGACCAATAAAATACACCTAATTCAAGATAAAAAGCATAACTTGAAGTGCTTTTTGGAGTTGCAGTTTCGTTAGCCCAATCACTATCTGTTTATCCAATCAACTTTGGTTTGTTATAACTTGAATACAAGATACCTTCATCAATTGTACCTTTAACATACCTCAAAATTCTCTTTGCAGCTTGTCAATGAAATTGTCTTGGTGATTCCATGAATCTACTTATAAGCCCAACTCCATAAACTATGTTAGGTCTTGTTGTTGTCAAGTACCCGAGGCTTCCTACTAACATTCTAAAATTTGTTGAATTAACAAGATCACCGCCACTTTCTTTTCCAAGTTTCAATATTTCTTCAACTGGTGTCAGCATTGGTTTACAAACCTCTATCTTGAATTTCTTCAAAACATCTATTGTATATTTCCTTTGAGAGATAAAAATCCATTTATTTGTTTGCTTCACCTCAATGCCCAGAAAATAAGACATTTGGCCTATATCTATCATTTCAAATTGAATAGACATATTCTCTCTAAATTCAGTTAGCAATTTTGAATTATTGCCAGTGAGTAAACATATTCTCTCCGAATTGAGCGTGCTCATACGGACTTCTATGAAATTCATTGCTCATGAAGGATATGTCAATACGTATGTACTAAGCTCTCGGTGCTAGCTTTAATCCATATAGAGCTTTCTTTGACTTGTAGACTTTGTCTTTATCTCCTTGTTGATAACTTGGAGATTGCTCAATATAAACTTCTTCAAGTACACCATTTGAGAAAGCAGACTTGACATCCATTTGAGAAACGTTCTATTTATTTTGAGAGGCAAAAGAAAGAATCATGCGTACTGTGTCTAATCTAGTAGAGCAAATACAAATAATCAATGCCAAGTTTCTGTTTGTACCCTTTTACCACTAATCATGCTTTGAAATGATTAATCTCTCCATTTGGATTGTACTTTGTTTTGTACAACCATTTGACACCTATTAGCTTCTTTCCTTTTGGAAGTGTTGTTAATTCCCATGTGTCATTCTTTTCAATTGCATGAATCTTTTCACCCATTACTTTAATCTAACAATCATCATTGGCTGCTTTCTCATATGTTACTGGATGATAGTCTATAAATGAGGCATAATAAGTAACTTCTTCTTTTATATCTTTTGGATCATTATCTCTACCAACTTCATAATCTTAGGTGGACATCGCTCCCTTTATGGATATCTTTAAGGTGGTGAATCTGGTATTAATTTAGCTAATGGTTCCTTAGCTTTGTTATCTACTTCTCCATGTATAGTAACTAGTATAGGCAACAATTCTTTTTTTTTCTAAGCAATCCCACATTCTATCTTCATCAAAGGTAATATCACAACTGGTGATTACCTTTTGAGTTTCTGGATTATACAACTTTTAGGCTTTTGTTTCTTCACTGTATGCTACTAAGATGCATTTTTTTGCTTTGTCATTGAGCTTCTTCCTTTGTTGATCAGGAATATATGCATAAGCAACACAACCAAAAACTTTCAAGTGACTAAGATTTGGGTTTTTCCTATTCTAAGCTTCTTGTGGAGTTTTATTATGAACACTCTTGATAGGACACCTATTTAATTGGTATACTGCACAAGCCACAACTTTGGCCCAAAAACTCTTTGGTAATTTCTTATAACGCAACATGCTTCTCACCATATCTATGGTTGTTTTGTTCTTCCTTTCTGCTACCCCATTTTATTGAGGAGTGTATCTGATAGTCATCTAATTCTTAACACCATGTTTCCTTAAGAAGTCATCACAAACAATATATTGTGCCCCCTATCAGTTCTCAAGGTTTTTAGAATATAACTACTATGCCTGTCAATATACGCTATAAAACTTTTGATCATATCACAAGCATCAGATTTATTTTTTAGAAAATAAACCCATGTCTTCCTGCTGAAGTTATCAATGAAAGTAATAAATACTTACATTAGATGGAACTTCAACATAACATAAATTAGAGTGTACTAGCTCAAGTAGTTTTATAGCTCTCCAGGCATGTCCTTTAGGAAAAGGATCTCAATGTTTCTTTCCAACTACACAAGTTTCACACATTTTATCAGGAGCTTGGATAACAGGCAAGCCAGTAACTCATTTTTTATTTGCAAGAAACTTGATGCTTTCAAAGTTAAGATGTCCAAGCCGCATGTACCACAACCAGTTATCATCAGTAGTTGTTGCTTTGCAACATAAACCATCATCATACCTGATGTTCATAGGAAATAAATAATTCCTTGACATATTTGTCGTTGCTATCAAGCCCATCTTAGCATTATTTATGGTGCAACCTTTCTTGTTGAATTTTAAGTCAAAACCTTTTTCAACAAGTTAACCAATACTTAAGAGATTCTGACATATACCAGGTGTGTATAACATATCAGAAATGCAATTCAAAGATCCATCTTTCAACCTAATGGAAATATTTCTTTTTCCCAAGACTTCAAGATTTGAGTTATCACTAAGTTTGACCAAAGTATAATAACTTTCATCTAAGTCAGAAAATAGTTCTTTCTGTCCTCTTAGATGATTGTTGCATCCTATATCTAACAACCACTAGTTATCATTTTTATCAGCTACCATATGACTTGTTGTAAGCACAATCTTCATACATTCCTCTGTAACTCGTGCATGACTTTTTCTAATATTTAATGCTTTAGCATGACATTCTCGACTATAGTGACCAAACTTATTATAGTTATGGTGCTATATATGATATTTGCATTCAGATTAAAAATATCGGTACTTTTGGCATTTGGGACATTGAATATTAGATTTATTCTGAACTGACCTATTACCTTATGTGCCTTGATTTGAGTCACATTGAGAATTCCTCCCTCCAGAGGCCTCTTCTTGTTATCTATGTCTCCAGCAAAGTCACTATCTATATAAGCAGTTATTTTAGTATTTTCCCCTTTCTTGCAGAATATCCTGAATTCAGTAGTCCCTTTTAGATACCTTATAATTCTTTTGACTACAGACTATTGAGTCTTTGTAGGACTGGCCATGAATCTACTAATTAAGCTGACTCCATACATCAAGTCTGGTCAGGTTGCAGTCAAGTACATAAGGCTTCCAACTACTTGTTTAAATAAAGTAGCATCCAATTTAGTCTCTATGTCATTTCTAGATAGCTTTTTTCTTGGAACAATTAGATTTTTGACTGCATTACAATCCTTCATGCAAAATTGAGATAACACCTCCTGAGCATACTTCATTTGACATATAAAAATTCTATATGCATTCTGCAAAATTTCAACTCCAAGAAAATACCCCATTCTCCCTAGATCAGTCATGTCAAATTCTGACATCATGGAGCTTTTAAAAACATCACACACACTCCTATCATTTCCAGTGTATATTAAATCATCTACATATAGACCCACAATTAAATTTTTACCCCCTTCTATTGATTTTGTAAACAATGTATGTTCACAAAAATATCTTTCAAAGTCATTTTACACAAAGTATGTTTCTATCTTATTGTACCATACTCTTGGTGCTTGTTTGAGCCTATACAATGTTTTTCCCAATTTTTACACCTTCTCTTCTTCACCCTTCTACATAAATCCAGTAGGTTGCTGTACATATATCTCTACTTTGAGCTCTCCATGAAGAAATGCACCTTTCACATCTAATTGAAAAATGTTCCAGCCATATTGTGCAGCCATTGAAAGTATTATACGTATGGTGTCTAGTTTGGCAACTGGTGCAAGTACCTCTTTATAATCCACTCTATAGTGCTGTGCATAACCTTTTGCTACTAACCTTGCTTTAAATTTGTCAATTTCTCCATTCTCTTTGAATTTGGTTTTAAATACCTATTTCACTCCAATTGGCTTTACTCCTTTTGGCAAATCAATCAACTCCTATGTTTGATTCCTTTCTATGGCCTCTATCTCTTTTACCATTGTATCTCTCCACTTCTTGCTCTTAATAGCCTCTTTAAATCTCACTGGATCATCTTCAGTCCCTAGCATTGCATTTACGTTATCATCATCTGATAAGCCTTTTCCTTTTTCATAATCTGCTATCCAAACTGGCTCTCTCCTATGCCTTCTGGCCCTTCCTTCAACTGGAATCTCAAGTGCTGGAATATTAGATTCACTTGTTCTAGTACTTGGTGTCTCTGTTCTGTTGCTGCTCTTCACTATCTACTTCATTTTTAGGTTGTTCCTTAGTGTCATATTCTTCATTTTCCCCCAGTCAACAATATCTTGTTGATTTTTTCTTTATTCTGCTCCCAATTCCAATTCTTTTATTCTTCGAAGATTACATCTTTGATAATTATAATCTTTCTGTTGACTAGATCAAATAATCTATATGCCTTGGATTTATCACTGACTCCAAATAGAACATATTTCTTACTCTTGTCATCTAACTTAATCTGCTGCTAATCTGGTGTATGAACATGAGCTATGCAACCAATACTCAAAAATAATCAATAGAAGGCTTCACTTTACTCTATACTTCTTCAGGGGTTTTGTCCTGCAATGCTGCTATAGGGCTTCTATTCAGAATGTGAGCACACTATTTTATTGCTTCTTGTTAAAAAAAATTGGAAACTGTCTCCTAATCAACATTGAGCGAACCGTATTCACGATGGTTCTATTTTTCCTCTTAACAACCCCATTCTGTTGGGGTGTGTAGGTAGCAATCAATTGTCTCCTTATGCCATGGCTTCTAGAAAAATCTTCAAACACCTTGGAAGTAAGTTCTCCCCCTATCTGTTCGTAAGTAGATAATGCTCTCTCTAACATCTTTTTCCACCAGCGCTTTGAAACTTTTAAAGAAAAGAAAAGTTTCTGATTTCTCACTCAAAAAATAGACCTAAGTTTTACATGATAAATCATCAATAAAACTCAGGATATATCTCTTATTACTGCTTGATGTTGGCTGAATAGGCCTGTATATGTTAGCATAAACTAACTGTAGCTTCTTTGATGCTCTCCATAGACTTTTCTTTGGCATTGTATCTTGGTGTTGTTTCCCTGCTAGACAGTGTGCATAAATATTTCTAGGAGTTGTGATAGAAGACAACCCTTTCACCATTTTTTTAGAGACAAGAGGTTTTATGTCATCATAGCTTAAATGTCCTAGCTAATTATGCCATAGTTGAGAATTATCCTCTAAATCCGCCTGAAGACATGCTGTAGTTTCCACTCCCATAGGTGTTGTCAGCACAAACATTATATTTCCACTTATGTTTACTTCCATGATGAGGCCTCTCTTAGGATGAACAATATTGCACTTGTTGTTCCGAATTGTTATAACCAAGTTTTTCTCTTGAAGCTGTCCTATACTCAACAAATTATTCTTGAGTTTAGGAACATAGTATACGTGTGTGATTACATGTTCAATCCTATTCACAATTATTCGAACGCTACCTTTCCCCATCATAGTTAAGTGAGTATCATTGCCAAGCTTTACTTTGTGCCGAAAGTTCTCATCTAATTCTAAGAACCACTCCTTGTTACCACTCATGTGGTTGCTATATCCTGAGTCTAGAAACCACTCATCCTTCTTCCCTTGTTTGCAGTCTAAGAAGGTCATTAACAAGAGCTCATCCTCTTATTCCACTCTATCCTCCATTTCAGCATAATTTGCTTTCTTCTTCCACATAGGACATTCATACTGAAAGTGTCCAAGCTTGTGGCATTTGAAACATTCAACCTCAACCTTATTGAATGTCTGTCATCCCCTTCCTCTACCTCAGAAAGACCCTCTACTTCTTCCTCTTCCTCTACCTCTTCCACTTTTCTCATCAGCCACAATATGCATGACCTGCCCCTTTTCTGCTGAACACATCATTCTCTGCTCGTGAACCAATAGACTACTTTGTAGTTTGTCTATTGTCATGGTATCCATGTTGTTGGATTCTTTAATGGAGCACACCATGTAGTTGAACTTCGCTGTTAGAGACCGTAGAATCTTTACAGTTATGACACTTTCTGTATATTTTCTCCACATGCTTTCATACTATTGTTGGTGTATGCACTATAAGCTTTTATATATTTTCATTTGTATCATTTTTCTGCTTTTCAATAAAATAAGTATTTCAGTTTAAAATTATTTTAAAACGTATTTATCCTTAGAGTAATAGGTCATATGAAAGTTATTCCTAAAATGTCCCTAGTCAAGTATTTACATGGGGACATGTAAATACATTGAGACTAGTGTGTGAGTGTACTGATGACCTAATCTCACAAATCATAGATATAGATGATATCAAGTCTTCACACAGGTACACATTAAGAGTAATGATGTACTGGACAGACCCACCATGAGAACGTTGCATGGATTGTTATATGAATGTCATAAACGATTCTCAATGTGATAATGGTATATGTAGTCTTTCGACCTGAAGTCACTATGATTCTTACATGAGAAGTTTGTTGTTTTGATAAATCAAACGTCTTCTGTAACAAGAGGATTATAAAGGTTGTGATTAGGTAATAAACAAATTATGTAGAGGGATGTGAGTGATGTAGATGGGATTTGTCTCTCCTATGTGACAGGAGTGATATCTATAAGCCACTTGATAGAGTGAGACTAAAGAAATACATGGCCATGCTAGAAAGAATAAATATTAGATATTTATTCGAATTAAGTCTACTCCAGTATCAAGTAAAATAAATTAGGCCGTACAAGGATGACGCAACCATACCTTGGGCCCAATTAGGATATCGTGACAAAAGGAACAAACATATAAAATAATTATCACTTATAGGTTATGTTGATATTAAATAATATTTGGATATAATGATGCATTGCTAGATATTGCTCTTATTTTATATTAAAAATAAAATAATTTATTATTAATATGACCGAGTATTTACCTATAGGGTCCCATACATATATTAAGCCCATCAGAAAATGTTTTATTCTATTTTAGTTGGACTAAAATAAAACTATTGGGCCTAACTCATTTAGAATGAGTAAGGAGCCCACTCTTTAGAGAGAACAAATTAGGTCAAACTTAAGCCTATAAATAGAGCATAAGATGCTCATAGGTCATTCATTAAAAAGAGACAGAATACTCAAAACTTGCTTGAGCTACACGCCGTCAAACTAGCAGTTGGCAAGTGTTACGATTTTGGTGGGAGTTCTCGTGTGGACTCCTAAAGGACGAGGCTACGACTGCTTTGGTGTTCTTCAAGAGGTAATCCTAAAATAATTTTTTTTATTATGTGTTTGTCTTATGCTTTGAAACATGGCGCTTTGCAAATCCTATAGGAATCCTTGTATTTCCGCTGCTCATGTACTAAGGATTCCCTTACAACTTTTGGCTATTTTCAACGTTCGAGCAAAGTATGAATTCAGTGACTTTCCCTCCTTCATTTGTAGCATTTCAAAGTCCTTGCGTAAGGCTTGTATGTAACATCCCGAATTTTAAAATGAGAGAATTAATTACCGGAATAAATATTAGAAATTGGTATATGGAGTATTTAATGTCCCAAACTATTGAGAATAATTAAATTGATAATTTTGAGGACTGTGAGGGAATTATGGAGACCGGTTAAGCTGAAATTAAGCCCGGTTGAGATATGGGTATCGGACCAAGTATCTCGGAATGAGATGATATTGGTCAGGGCTGTTGAGAAAATTATCGGGAATCCGAATATGTATTTGGAATAATTTTCAGATGATGTATTGAGCCCGAACGGAGAACCTGTTAGTTATAAAACGATGGAGTTTTAATGAATGGGAATTTAAAATAAATCAAAAACCCAAATTTTCCTTTCTCTATTCACGTAGGCGTGCTGAAAGTGGACATTACACTTCACTTTCTTCTTCTTCTTCTTTCCATCATCATCTTCTCCATTCTCTCATTTCTCCCAAAACCATAGCAACTTGAGCTCATCTTCCACATCTCCTCATTTTTGTTTGAAGAGAGCCTGAAGGAGGCTTGTGGGGCTGCTGTTTTTCCTCCTTCTTTTCCTCATTTTCGTTGGTGTTCTCCTCCCTCCTAGAACCCACTTTGTTTTTGGGTTTTGAGGTAAGTATACCCATTTTTGCTAAGGTTTTGGTTATGGGTATATGGCATTTATGTGTTTTGAAACCATGTATGTGTATGGATGTTCTTGAGGAGAGTATTTAATGCAAGAGTTTAATGTGGGTTTGTATGAGAATGAGGTTTCTTTGAGAAGTAATGAAGTGAATGCATTTATGGTTGGAAGAAGAAGAGTATTTATTATGGTTGTTGGAATTCTTATGAAACCCCAACTTCACAAATTTGGGGGAAATGCATAATGGAGGTTGATGAACATTAATTGTTGGTAATAAATGTGAGTTATGATGCATAAGGGTCGTTGGTGATGGTATTTTGTTGATGGAGGTTAATAATGGAGAAACCCATGAAAGGGGTTTGGTTCTAGAGTGCATAATAATAATGGGTGGCACCTAACCCATGGTGGTTATGGTGGATAAAATGAAATGAAAGAGTTTTGAGAGTTAAAATAAAGTAAACATCAAGTTATTAATATATGTATAAGTGTTTGAGTCTTAATGGGTAAATAGAAAATTGATTGTGTAATGTATTGTGATGTAGGAAGTGACCCCATTGACGAAGCGGGACCATCAAACCGCGTTGATCACTACTTCACTTGAGGTAGGAGGGGGTAACTTTTCTAAATGCATGATTTCATCCATTGGTGATGTGAAAATATGTATATATGATTATTTTGATGATTGTTGAATGGATGATGTGAAAATGTTATGATTTGAATGCATTTAGAATGAAAATTATTGTGTGGCATGTATTTGGGATAATATTGTAATGTTGTGAAGTGACGATGATACTATGTTGATGAAATGTGATGATAATGTGAAAGCATGTATGAATTGGAATTATGATGTGAATATCCCAAATATGTGTGTATGAGTTATGGAATGTGTATGCCACTAACTATTAATGAGAATAAGTTCAGAAGAGAATTGGGATTGGATGAGAATGATGAGAATATTGAAATCCACCAAGTGGTGGTGGTGAATGATTGATTGTGGAGTGGCATCTAGGATGCATAGTGTGAGGATGCACTTGATTTGCATTTGCATTGCATCCATGGCATATCATAGCTGTCTATGTGGAATATTAGGGGGTTCCACTAGGCAGGCCCAGTGGGAGGGCGGCTCAATGCACGAGCGTATTATGATTTTCCCCTATGACTCGGTGTATGAGTCACGAAGCTGTCCATAGTTTAGTGACGAGGCACCCTATGTGGCAGGCCCAGTGGGCGGGCGGCTCTATTGGTGAGCGAGTTTACCTCGGTGTCCGACGGGACACGGCTCTCTCGATGTATGTTCGGGAGGGGCCCGTAGTACTTGTGGTAGTTGAGGCCATGATGTTGATCCGCAAGTCACAGGGTGACTAGTGCTACAGATGGGCGATAGCGGTTTGGTACCAGTAAAATTATGATGATGTAAGCATGCATGAATTGAGATATATATGTACACAATTTTTTTTCTACTGCAGTAGGGGCATAGTAGCACACCTATGCTTGTCCCATAATTGAATTGATATGGTATTTTTCCCACAGTCGGATCCGTATTGTTTGATAAGAAATTATTGTGCATATGCATTAGCTTTAAGAGCATTTGCATATAGCTGGAAATATGCCTAGGTGAAAGCCCATGGTGGCAACGGATGAATGAGAATTGAAAAGGGGAAAGAGTTGGATACTAACCCTATGTGTGTTTTAGGCAATCTAAATGAATGAAATTGTGAATGTATACTTGAGATTATGAGATGTATTGTGTATGATGTATGATGTGTTGTAACGATTGATATGTGAGCAAGTATACATGTATTTCATCATAATGTATGACTTCAATTCATTTGGATTATGTTACTCACCTCCCCGTTGCCATTTTTAAAGTTAATGTAGGTATGACTTAAATCCTACAGCTTTTGGAGGCTGAGTTTGAAGGAGGCAAATATGGATAGGAATGTGTAAGCCTTGGCTGGCATGAATTCTGTTTTGTAGAGTATATGAGGTTTATATACTCAATTTTGTAATGGTTTATACTTTTGGGGGTCATGGGAGAAAATTGGACATGTGTGTGTAAGGCCAATTTTCATTCATGACCCAAAGGATGTAAATAATGGACCACGATACTTAGTTTTGATTAATGAATGAATGCTGTGTTTTCATGCTATATTATGGAGCTTGTGGAATGATGTGGAATATAGGTATATGTAGGGAGTGTATGTGGCTTGATGATGAATTTAGATTATATGCATGGAATCAATATTAGCATAATGATGTTGGTGGTATTTGATTCAATGAAAGAATTATGTAGTTTTAGATTATAGTATTGTATGAATTGGTACTTGCATAATGAAGTAAGATATGGTCATAGGTAAGGCCAAAATGAATGGGGTTGATGGTTCATGTGCTAAGTTAAGGTAAATTTCGTTTCTGCATTGTTCCTGCATAACTCGCTCAAGCGAGTAGAAATCTCGCCATAGCGAGATTGTTATGAAAACAGGGGATCCGTTTCTGCCCCAAATTCGCTCAAGCGAAGGTGCATTTCGCCCAAGCGAGATTGCCACAGAATCAGAGTTTCGATTCTGGACAATTTTCGCCCAGGCGGATGAGGGAACGCTTAAGTGAAGGAGAAGGATTTAGATACTGGACGATTTTCGCCCAGGCGAGTGGTGCCTCGCCCAAGCGAAAATTGGCCAGTGAGTTACCTTCAATTCTGGACCAATCTCACTCAAGCGAGTCATGTACCGCTCAAGCGAGATTGGGACCTGATGCCCTTTTCTTCCTTCACTCAAGCGTCTCGCTTGCTTCGCTCAAGGCATTCCTTCGTATCTCGCTCAAGCGAGACAGGGCTCGCTCAAGCGAGCTGAGCCCTGATGCTTATTCGTCTCATTCGCCCAAGGTCGCCCAGCGTCCGCTCAAGCGTAGGTACGCTGGCTCGCTCAAGCGGATTGATTCTCGCTTGAGCGAGTGGCACCTGATGCTCCACTAAAATTTTTTTATTGTTAATGGGTTCTATTCCTATGCATTATTCCCTCTTTAAATATTATTTTGAAGCATTGAGGAGTATATATTGAATCTCTAGGCTATATAAGTTACATTCTACATTTTTATGAAATTCCTCCTCTTGAAAATCAATCAGTCAATAATTAAGTTAAATGAATCTTCCGTTGACTCTGATTGAATAATAATCTTTTAATCTCACCCTCTCATATCTTCATATATGGGAGTGGTTTATTTTAGATCCAGGGGTTTGGTGAAAAATACTTCACCACTCTAATTATTCGATTTATTATTATTATTATTTTCAAAGACGCGAAAAAATTTTCCCCTATTTTATATGGGGGTTTGGGGCGTCCCATTGTAGCTACGCTCGTTTCACCCAGGTTGAGCCCTGGAACTTCTGCTTCATCAAATCCAATATATTCTAAGATGTCTCATCATTTAGAATAGTATCCCGAAAGTCTCTATCAATTGCTTGATAGAGATAATTCTTTATCTTCAAGTCCTTCAGCTGTTATTCCTCCATCAACTTAATTTCTACTTCTGATGCTTTTGCTTTGTCTGGAACAATGGAAATTCCATGTTCTACCAAGTGCCAATACTCTTTTGATTAAAGGAAATTCTCCATTAACTTTGCCTAGTGATCATAATGCCTATCAAATTTTAAAATTACAGGTTGTACGTATTTAATGGATTCCGTCATTTCTTAAGGTTTTGTCTAAACATTCACACTCATAGGTGTTTCTCTCATTCTCATGCTCACTCACTCTAACTTGATTGTTCTGGTTCAGGCCCAGCTATGATACCAAATTGTAAACACAATTAGGTAAGATATTTTACTGATTTTTCTTATTCAAGTGTTGTAAATGAATTACATCTATATATAAGAAATGCAAGAATAAAAATTGTCCCACCTCTACATAAAACATGGGTGGTTTCCTAACAAAGTCATGAGCTAATTGTTAGCTCTCATTTCCTAAAGAATAGGTCAACTCCTAATTGTATTGAAACTAAAAATGCTTAATACCTGAAAACAAAAAACAAAAATCAACAAAGTCATTTAACTGCTAACAATTATTGGCTTTAATTCAGTTACTTCTTGCTTAAAGAAAGGTAATTAATTCCACCTTTGTATCTGAAAGATGAGTTTTAATTTAAATTTATTTTGATATATAATGGTTTTTTGTGGATCAATATGATGTGAGTTAAGAATGTTGTTTAAGGGTATATCTCGACTATAACATCTCCATATGGTTTTGTTTTTCATTCTTTTCTATTATTGGGCATGTGGGTTGAATTTAAATAAGATTTTATATTATGGTTTATTGGCAAGATGAGTTTGAAATTATGGAAAGGTTCATGACCAACTATTTCTGTTACGTGGACTTAGTGAGTGCAATCCATGCATTGATAAGAGTTGACTGTGAGGTTGAAATTAGTATGGTGGGTCAATTACCTAGTGGAAGAATGATGCCTATTGTATATGGAAATAGCTAGCTTGCTCAAGTCGTTTACTGCAAATGGGATTAATGGTGATGAGTATCTCCATCTGTATATCAAGTGGGTAGAGAAGGAACAACCTTTTACGACTTCTGAAGTTGGAGAATCCTCTATATAGAAAAGTAAAAAAAGAAATTAGGCATTTGTTGTTGTTGATGGTAAGATGCTTTGTGTGGAGAATACATATGTGGGCCCTTTAGGATATGAGTCAAACTATGATGAAGTATTGTTTGATTGTGATCTTGATAATCATATGTCAAAGTTGTGCGATGACTTGAGTGATAAGAGTTTCCTTATATGGATAGGGCATACAGGGTAAGATCTTTAAGATTCATGATGCTGAAAAAAATAGAGCTTCAAAGAAGGATGTTGTTTGAGATTGTTGATGCATTCCGAGAGGTGTTTAAAGATTATGTTATTCAACGGTTTGATATTGTGAGAGTCAAGAATGAAAGGACTCATATGGCTGTTATTTGTGCTAGGAAATGGTGTGAATATGGTACTTACATGTAAGTACAATATTGAGAAGCATTCTTTAGAGATAAAAGGCATTTTGGAGATTATACATGTGTAAAGATCACAAAGAGAAGGACCTCTACTTGCATAGCAAAGAAAATGGAGAACTTATTCCGAAATGATCTAAAGCTGAAGAGTGATAATATTGCTGAGTTTTTAATGTTAAAATATGGAGTAGAAGTCTCAACAGTGCAAATGTATTAAGCTAGAAAGTGAGCTTAAGTTGTCATTAAAGGTAATCATGGAAAGAGCTATGGTAAAATCAGGAGTTATATGGCATCTCTGATACATGTTAATCCAAGTTCAATGGCAATTTTACATATGAGGAGAATGAAAACTACTGATGATCTAATGTATAAAAGACTCTTCCATTGTTTGGATGCTATGAAAGAAAGATTCATAAGAGGTTGTAGGCCCTTTATGGGTGTGTCTAATAGTGTGCTGATACAGGGACATGATCAAACAATTGCTGAGGTTATGCCATATGCACAACATAGGCGATGTTGCAGGAACATTTACAATAACTTTAGAGGATAAGTTTCAGGGGTGATGTTAAGGATTCTCTTCTAGAAAGCTGTAAAGGTATACACATCATTTGAGTTTAAGAGTGTCATTTATGATATGAAGAAGGCTAATTCATCGACTGTTAAATGGCTTAAAAAGATTCCAGTTCCTATGGGAGAAAGGCATGCCTTTGAACTGATCCCTAAATATGATCACATTACAAGTAATATTATCGCGGCGTGGATGACCAGATAACGATTCCCACAAATTTGAATTTTCAAAATAATTTATAAAAATGTGTGAAGTCGCCACTAAGATTTTTATTTTATTTTAAAAGGGTAAAACTTTGGAAAAAAACCCTTTAGAGCTCTAGGTTTGGGAGTTGGTTATGAATAGGGAAGGTATTAGCATCGTTAATTGGATAATTATTTTTAATAATTTAATAGTGACCCAATAATATAAAAGAAAAAAAATAAATATTTACATAAAAAGAAAATTAATTTTTTAAAGAGAATGAGCCTGATAAGAATTGATCTTGCTCCTACGTATTCCCAAGTGCAATGGGAAATCAGGCTCACATAGCTCTTGTATTTTTTGTTAATCGGTATTGTAACACCCCGATTTCGAAAACAGGGGGTAGATTTTTCACGATTTAAAATAAAAATACATATAAGTTATTCTGTATATATGTATATAATATCAAGTAATTACCCCGGATCAATAAATAAACGATCTCATATATGAAGATATGAGAACGGTATCAGAGTGCACCTCGGACGATCGGGCTGCAGGAGGTCACAAGGGAAAAGCGGAAGATAAAAATAAATTCAAGAGTGATTGAAAACAACTACCAAAAAAAAGATAGAAGATACCTCATCGGCTCGTCAAACGATAGAAAATGTAATTTAATAATATCAATATCATTCATACATTATCAAGGTCATTAATGAAAATTAGCCATACACATCCGGTCTAATTTTCCTATCAAATTAATTTCAAAATAAGCATATGATAAGTCTTGAAAAGACTTATCTAATTCATCTTTAAGCGTGAAGTATCTAAGTATCACGCTCAAGCGAATGAGCATCACGCTTAAGTGAGAGGGCTATACACTCAAGCATGAAGGATCTATGCAATCCATGTAAATATCACAGCATGCAGTAAGCTTCGACCACACTTAAGCTCACTCGATCATGCTTAAGCGTGAATTCATTGCATTCATTAATTTAACAACCTCGCTTAAGCGCGCTTCAATCACGCTCAAGCATGAAGTTCGTTTGCCAGATTGATTAAGTGCCTTCAATGTCAAACTGCAATAGTTTCCCTTAATTATTTTGTATCAGTTGCTGTTTATGTTGTATTTTAGTAACTTAAGTATTGTATGTAATTAGCTCAGTTATTTTAATTATTAATTAAGTTTCCTTTGTAATTAATTAGAGTTAGTTAGTTAGTTAGTTTTAAGTTATTAATATATAGTGGTAGTTACTCTGTAATACACAAGGAGAAACACACGAAAACAATAACATGATTCATTTTCTCATTTCTAATCTCTCTAATTCTTTTTTCTCTCTAAACTCTCTTGTCCATGTCTCTTCATATTCCTTCGACTGAATCCATTCCCATGGGTTTCTAAACCCCTAGGGTTGGGATTGCTGAAGCTTCTGATGGAATCTTGAAGCTGCATTGAGGAAATTATCTTTTGAAGCAAGAGGAGAACAAGTTGAGAAGTGGATCTACTCTGCTGAATTGACAAATTCAGATCTAAATGAAGAAACTCACCAGTGAGGAATCATGGTTGAGGCTTAGGTAACTTTTGGCTTCCTAACTAATTCAGGCCTAGTAATTAGGTGAATAGTTAGGGTTCAACCCCCAATTTCACATTAGATTTCTCTGTCACTGAACACCTAAGGGATTAGGGTTTAATGCTTAGGAATTAGTGTTAGTCACCTAAGGAATTAAGGATTAACCAACTGTGAATTGTCCTCTTGCATCTAAAGCTTGATTGAACCTTAATTGCATGTTTGTTGATGAAGTTGTAAGCTAATGTAATCCTAACCTATCTTTCATCAATTACACTTCATCTCTTTTATTGTTTCTGAAAATACAAAAACATAAAAAGTATAAAAAACAAAAACAGAATGAATTCTATCTTCTTGTGTTTTGGTTCAGCTTGTGCTAGTCCAAGATTGTGGTAATTACCTCAATCCCTGTGGGACGATCAAATATATTACAAATTTAATGATTGTTGTGCTTTCCAAAAGAATAAATCCTCCAAGAGATATGCATCAAGTTGATGGCTCAGGATTTACACACCAAGTTAATGGCGCCGTTGCCGGGGATTGTTGAGTAATATCAACAATCCTTGGATCGGTACTAGACTGAACCATTTAATTTTGTTTTGCATTTAGTAGCAGTTTAATTCTCATTTTTTTAGTATAGCAGTAGTTTGTGTGTAGTAGTAGCAATAGATGTGAATTATTTTTGTGTCTAATATTTGGTGTATACAGTCAAGGAACAGAGGAGAGCCTTTCTTCTTTGATCCTGATATTGATTTGTTAGAACGTAAGCTTAGAAAAGAGAAAAAGCAAAAAGAAAAGCAAGAAATGGAATAGAGGAGAGTTACACTAAGTGACTACTCTAGGCCTACTGAAGAAGGATCGCAATCTAGCATCCTTAGGCCTTCGATTGCAGCTAATAACTTTGAACTTAAACGTACTTTGCTGCAGTTAGTTAGAAATGATCAATTCTGAAGAAGTGAGGTTGAGGATCTAACTTTGCATCTAGCAACCTTCCTCTAAATTTATGATACTGTGAAAATGAATGGTGTCCCTGATAAGGTAATAAGATTGAGATTGTTTCCTTTTTCTCTAAAGGACCATGCAAAAGCCCGGTTGCAGAGTCAACCAAGAGGTAGTATATCCACTTGAGAGGATTTATAAAGAAAATTTTTGATTAAATATTTCCCTCCTTCCAAGTATGCCAAGTTGCGTACTAAAATCGCTTGTTTCCAATATAGAGAGGGTGAATCTCTGATGGAAGCATGGGATAGGTACAAAGAGAGCTTAAGAAAATATCCTCATCATAGGATTCCTGATATGCAGCAAGTTATTATATTCTATAATGGAGTAAGACCAGCAACTAGAGTCTTGATTGATGCCTCAACTGGAGGTTCACTAACCACAAAAACTGTAGAAGAAGCTATAGAGTTGATTGATGTTATGGCTTCAAATGAATGTTTAGTTAGTGAAAAGAGCCAAATCCCTAAGAGAGGGATATTAGAATTAGAAGCACAAGATGCTTATTTGGCTCAAAGTAAGTTGATGACTCAGGCTTTAGAGAAACTAAATCTACAGTTTTTAAAACTTCAAAAGCCTAGTCAAGTTTGTATGATGAGTTGTGATTTTTGTGGTGGAGACCATGAAAATGGCATGTGTGGTCCAAATGTGCCTGTTGAGCAAGTTAATTTCATGGGCCAACAATTTCAAAAGAATTATCCCTTTAATTCCTTCAATCCTAACTATAGGAACCACCTTAATTTTTCATGGCAGAAAGGTCCACATTTGAATCAAAACATGCCACAAACTCAAACCACAAATAGATCACAACAACCACCTCCCCCCCTAAAGAGAAGTCTGAACTTGAGAATGTTCTATCTCAGTTCA
The DNA here is from genome assembly GCA_037962975.1 of Clitoria ternatea. Taxonomy (NCBI): domain Eukaryota; kingdom Viridiplantae; phylum Streptophyta; class Magnoliopsida; order Fabales; family Fabaceae; genus Clitoria; species Clitoria ternatea. Next base: position 42,284,788 of record CM075669.1, on the reverse strand, counting down.
TTCAGGCCACTCAGGCCAGCTTTAAAAATCAAGAAGCATTCATCCGAAATCTGGAAAGTCAGGTTGGATAGTTATCAAAACAGTTAGCTGAGTGACAGTCTGGCAATTTTCCTGGCGATACTGAGGTAAATCCTTGGGAACATTGCAAGGCAATAACCACAAGGAGTGGGAAAATTCTTCTCCCTACTCCAAGTCAGGAAAACAATTCTGAAAAAGATACAGAAAAAGAAAAAGAGCAGGAAAGTGAGCAAGTTAATGATAAAACTAAAAATAAGGTAGAAACAAAAAAAGAGAAAGAAAATCAAGTTCATCAAAAAAAAAGGTTGATTTGATCTTGGAGGAAGCTGTCAAGCTAACTCCTGAGAAATTAAAGAATGCTCCATTTCCACATAGATTCAAGAAATAGATAAAGGAGAAAAAGTTTGCTAAGTTCTTAGATGTGTTCAAAAAGCTTCACATAAATATTCCCTTTGCTGAGGCATTGCAAGAGATGCCATCATACGCTAAATTTTTGAAAGAACTTCTGTCTAAGAAGAGAAAGCTTAAAGGAGATAAAATGATTGCCCTTACTCAAGAGTGTAGTGTAATTATTCAAAAGAAACTCCCTTAAAAATTAGAAGATCCTGGATCTTTTACAATACCTTGTGCAATAGGGGATATTCATGTTAGAAGTGCTTTATGTGATCTAGGAGCTAGTATAAACCTTATGCCTTTGTCCTTAATGAGGAAATTAGGAATTAATGACCTGTAACCAACTTGCATGTCCTTGCAGTTGGCTGACAGGTCTATCAAATATCCTCATGGGATGCTGGAAGATCTGTTAGTTAAGGTAGATAAGTTCATCTTTCCAGAAGATTTTATAGTTTTGGATATGGAAGCTGATAGAAAGATTCCTTTAATCTTAAGGAGACCCTTTTTAGCTACTGGAAGAGCTTTAATTGATGTAGAGAATGGAGAACTCATACTGAGAGTTCAGGAGGAGCAAGTAACTTTTAATGTCTTTAATGTTATAAAACATCCAGCTGAGAAGATGACTTGTTTTATGCTTGAAGAAATCAAAAGTTATAAGACTCCTATACTGTTAAGAACTGAAGAAGAGGCTTTACAAGCCTTTCTTGAGGATGATTTTGACTGTGAGACTGAGGAGTTAGATGACTCACATAATGAGTTGCTGAACCTACTAGAAGCACGTGAAGTAGGGGAGTTAGAAAATGAAAAGAAAGAAAAATTGAATAATACTGAACTTGAGAAAGGTAAGGTGTTTGAAGAAAAGCATGATTTGAAACCCTTGCCTTCTCATTTGAAATATGTTTTCTTAGGAAATAATGAATCACATCCTGTAATCATTAATCTGAATTAAATGAGGATGTAGAAAAACTGATCGGGGTTTTGAGAAAACATGAATCTGCCATTGCTTGGAACATTTCTGATTTAAAGGGGATTAGTCCATCATTTTGTATACGCAAAATTTTGATGGAGGATGACTATTCCCCTATTGTTTAGCCACAAAGAAGATTAAACCCCATAATGAAAGAAGCTGTAAGGAAAGAAGTGGTTAAACTTCTTAATGTAAGGATTATCTATCCTATCTCAGACAACGCTTGGATCAGTCCAGTCCAAGTGGTGCCTAAGAAAGGTGGGATGACCATTGTTAAAAATGAAGAAGGTGAAGTCATTGCCACTAGACCAACTACAGGTTGGAGGATGTGCATAGACTATAGAAGGTTAAATGACTCCACTAGAAAAGACCACTTTCCTTTACCATTTGTAAACCAAATGCTTGAGAGGCTGTCAGGTTATGAGTATTATTGCTTCCTTGATGGATATTCTGGCTATAACCAAATTATGGTTGATCCAAAAGATCAAGAGAAGACAACCTTTACCTGTCCATATGGAATCTTTGCATATAGGCACATGCCATTTGGGTTGTGTAATGCACCAGCAACCTTTCAAAGGTGTATGCTGGAAATTTTTAGGGACATGGTAGAAAAGTTCATTGAGGTGTTCATGGATGACTTCTCTTTGTTTGGAAATAGCTTTGATATATGCCTCAGTAACCTATCTAAGGTGTTGGTGAGATGTTAAGAGACTAATCTTGTCCTCAACTGGGAAAATGTAACTTTATGGTTAGAGGAGGGATAGTCCTTGGCCACAAAATCTCTGCTGAGGGCATTCAAGTAGATAGAGCCAAGATTGATATCATTGAAAAACTTCATCCTCCAATCAATGTGAAAGGAGTGAGGAGTTTCTTAGGATGTGCTGGCTTCTATAGGAGATTTATAAAATATTTTTTGAAAATAGCAAATCCTGTGACTGATTTACTGGTGAAAGATCATGGTTTTGTTTTTGATAAAAACTATGTCAAGGCTTTTGAAAATTTGAAACAAAGATTAATTTCAGCTCTGATCCTTGCAGCACCTGATTGGTCTTTACCATTTGAACTCATGTGTGATGCAAGCGATTTTGCTATAGGAGTTGTACTGGGGCAGAAAAAAGAAAAATTAACACGTCATTTATTATGCTAGCAAAGTATGGAACGAGAATCAAATAAACTACACCATTACTAAAAAAGAAATGCTTGCTGTGGTGTATGCATTTGATAAATTTAGAGCTTACTTGATTGGTGCTAAGGTCATTGTCTATACAGATTATTTAGTAATCAAGTACTTGCTAGCAAAAAAAGAATCAAAACCAAGATTGATCAGATGGGTTCTATTACTCTAAGAGTTTAATTTGGAAATAAGAGATAAAAAGGGAGTAGAAAACTCAGTGGCTGATTAACTCTCTCGTCTAGAAGGGGAATCAGACTCTGTCTTGATAAAGGAGGAATTCCTAGATGAGAGGTTGATGGCAATTACCACAGGGCCATGGTATGCTGATATGGCCAACTTTAAAAGTGCCTCTGTGGTACCAGAAGGGTGGACATCCCAAATGAAGAAAAAATTCTTTTATGACAGTAAAACGTTTCTATGGGATGATCCATTTCTTTATAAGATAAGAGTAGATGGAATTATTAGGAGATGTGTGCCTGAATCAGAGCAAGAAAGACTCTTATAGCACTGCCATGACTCCTATTATGGAGGACACCATGGTGCCTCTAGAACAACAGCAAAAGTATTACAATATGGCTTTTATTGGCCAATAATTTTTCAGGATGCTAGAGTATATGTGCAAAGGTGTGGTAAGTGCCAAAGAAGTGGACGCCTCTCTGCTAAAGCTGGCATGCCTTTGACAAATATTTTAGTTGTGGAGTTATTTGATGTTTAGGGTATTGACTTCATGGGACTATTCCCAAAGTCATTCTTTAATGAGTATATCCTTGTTGCTGTGGATTATGTCTCCAAATGGGTGGAGGTAATCCCTACCAGAACCAATGATGTACATGTGGTGCTTAGGTTTATAAAGAAAAACATTTTCTCTAGATTTAGAGTCCCTAGAGTCCTCATTAGTGATGGAGGGTCATATTTCTGCAATAGAATCATGGAAAAAGCCCTAAGACATTATGAGGTACTGCGTAGGTGTCTACTCCATATCATCCACAGACTTGTGGACAAGTTAAGCTTTCCAACAGAGAAATCAAGAGAATATTAGAGAAAATAGTAGGAAAATCCAAGAAGGATTGGTCAGTAAGATTAGATGATGCATTATGGGCCTATAGGACAGCATTTAAAACTCCAATTGGCATGTCACCTTTTTAGTTGGTATATGGTAAGGCTTGCCATCTCCCTGTGGAGTTAGACCATAAGGCATGGTGGGTCACAAAGCTATTAAACATGAATTGTGACCAATCTCAAGAGGAAAGAGTCTTAAAACTCCATGAACTTGAGTAGTTCAGACTTAATGTTTATCAGAGTGCCTCAATCTATAAAGAGAAAACTAAGAGGTGGCATGATAAGTGGATTAATAGAAAAGAGTTTCACAAGGATGATAAAGTCTTGATGTTTAATTCTAAACTGAGACTCTTTCCAAGAAAACTTAGATCCAAATGGTCTGGACCTTTTATTGTGAATGAGGTTTTCCCTCATGGTACAATTGAGTTAAAAGAACCAGCCACTGGAAGAACTTTTAAAGTGAATGGCCAAAGACTCAAGCTCTACTATGGAGGAGAGTTTGATAGGTAGAAATCCTCCATGTCTTTTTAGGCATCCTCTTAGGTGTCAAAGGTCAAGCTAGTGACCTTAAAGAAGCGCTTGAGGGAGGAAACCTTATATTTTAATTGTCGTAGCTCATGTTTGGTGTTTTAAAACAATAAAAGAAAACCAAAAAGGTGTGAATAAAGTGTGATTCAAATTGTAAAAATTTTGAATAAGGTTTGAGTGTACATACTTTGAATTCTAGTGTACATACGCACTTCAACAAAATAATAAAATTGTGGCCCAGGAGGTGTGTGTACATATGCTCCAAAATGGGCGTCGCTACGCGTAAATAAATTAGCATCAGGCCCTCCTTGGTGCTCAAGCAAGAACATTCCACGTTTGAGCGAGCTCGGGAGTAACAATCATGACCTTGTGTCTGCCTTGCGCTTGAGCGAGCTCGGGTTCACGCTTAAGCGTGACCCTTCACGCTGGAACTGGCGCTTGAGCGTAGCCTCTGTGCGCCTGAGCGTGATCATTCACGCTAACAGTATGGCTCTTGGGACCTTGATCATGGAACCACACGCTTAAGCGTGTGTAAGCGTGTGTTTGAGCGTGATCCATGAGAATACCTCGCGCTTGAGCGAGAACTAGTCACGCTTAAGCGTGATCGTGGTAGTGAAGCCATATGATCACTATTAGCTTGTCGCCTGAGAGTGGTCCCTTAGTGCTTGAGCACGCCCCATGATACTTTCTCCTCGCTTAAGCGAACTAGTCACGCTTAAGCGTGATCGTGGCAATTTCTTTACTTTTGTGTTCATGTGCTTGAGCGAGGAACTCCACGCTCTAAGCGTGATTCCTAGACCAACCTGGCGCTCTGAGCGTGACCCTTTCATGCTTGAGCATGACCCTCCCTTGTATATTACTCGCTTAAGCGAATACTGGTACGCTTGAGCGTGTCTCAGACCTGTTGCCACCTGTGTAATTTAATTTGGGCGTATGTACGCCAAGATTTCAATGTACCTACGCGTACCCAGGCATTGGGTTCAGTAGTATAAAAACCCTCTCAGCGTACAAACCTTAACTCTTTACGTTGGAAACTTGGGTTTTGAAAAGGAAAAGGCACAATCTCTGGATTCCTTTGAAAGGTAACATCTTCTCATTTCTTAATTTCAGTTAATAGTTAGAATTCTTATATTTTAGCGTTTCAATTTCAAATTTCTTACATCCATCATATTTTTCATCTCACCCTTTCATTTTGCTGTGGTTGTGTTGTTGATGTATTTGCACCCATTTAGGCTCTATAAATACCATCCTTAACACTCACCATGTTCACAAGATCACAAAGACTTTTTAGAAAACCAGAAAAAGTTGTTGACATGGAAAGTATGAAGAAAACCCTAAAAGAGAAAGGAAAAGGGTGGCTACTGTAAGCATCCCTATTTCTCCACCAAGCAAAAAGAGTAAAAGCCTTGAGGAGGAAAAGAAGTCTAAGACAAATAAGGATTTTGATGGGCATAGGTTTAGGGACTTCAAGGCTGCTCAAGAATATGAGAAAAAATTCAAAAACAGAGGAGTAATAAGGGAAAGGGCTCTAGTCGTTGATGAAGATAATTGCTCGGATATTGATGTAAAGGCTGCTATGTTTGAAAGGGGATGGCAGTATTTTAATGAGAACTTAGGCAATGGTTATCAGGAACTCACTACGGAATTTTATGCCAATCTAAGGGCGAATTCTATTAAGGATAAGTTTCCTTTTTCTTCCTTCTTGAGAGGAGTCACCATTCCTCTATCTGGGCACATACTGAATAAGCTTTTAAAAGTACCTATTTTAGATGAGGAAGGATGTCACTACACTTGGAAAGTGGATATCTTTCATAGCGCTAAAAATGAGAATCTTAGGAAAGAAATTTTAGAGGAATATTGTGAACAAGGAGCTGCATATATAACAAAAGTGAGTGGTGCACCAAAAAGTGTCAGGAAGAGTTGTTTGAATCATCTCCTCCTCTTATGGTGCCACTATGTCCTTTCATCCCTGCAACCTGTGGCTCATGCTACTAAGGTTTCCATTAAGAGGTTGGTGTTGATTTACTGTTTAATGAGAGGCCTGTATGTTAACTTGGGTGAGTTAATACTGGAGGAGATAATGAAAGCCATTGAAAGAAATCTCTAACTGCCATATTGCTCTGTTATCACTTTGTTGACCTAAAAGAATCAGGCTAGGTTGAACTATGGAGAATTGAGAAAGGTGAAGTCTGAAAGGATCATGGACAAGTCGGAGTGATAGACCACATTGACCACTTTATGCCTCAACAGCCAAAGCGTCAAAGACAATCCAAACCAACGTCTTTTTCACCACCACCCCCAACATGTCCAGGTACTTCTTTTGACCTCTCCATGATAATGCAAGAACTCCAGGTCATGAAGAAGATACAGCTAGGAACCTATGATCTGATCTTGAACCATGATCTGATGTTGAGGAAGATTGCCACTACACTGAATGTGGACCACACTGAAAAAATTGGAGTTCCACCTGATAGAGACTTATGGTTGGCTTCCATTGGATTCACCATTCCCCCTGATGACACACCTTTAGCAACTGAATTTCCACTCCATCCTGAGCAAGACAATGATGAGCCTATGGATGAAGAAAATGAAGAAGAGGATGACTGATACTTTGCTTTGCTTATATACCTGTTATGTTATTTTTGGGTTGTAATAACTTTATTATAGTATCTTTTCTCGAATAATGTATTCCCTTTTCAGTTGTAATGAAATTATATTTTCCCTGTTAAGTTGTTGTTATTTTTTTCTGATTTGTATTATCTAAAATATTGTGCACGCCATCACTCACCAAATCCTTGCCATATAGGTAAAAAGGGAAGTAATCTATCCTCTTATCTCATTAATTTATGAAATATGTTAACTGTGTTTAATTTAGAATCCATCTTAATTATTTAAATCTTGTTGATTCTCAGGCATCAATTGGATAAATTAATTGATTTGCATTGCTTGATTCATGATCCCTATCCATAACTATTTCAATCCTGTATTACTTGTATATTCACCATGCTAGTTAGCAATCTGAATTTGTAATCCCGTATTAAGTTTGGGGACATGATTAGCTGATGACCTACAATTTATGAGCTTTTGAGCCTTTATTAATTCTTTTTCGAGTGTGCCTGCATTCTTGCTTAGTGAGACAGAATTTGCTTCAGTGCTTGCTAAATGAATATATGTTTGCTAATTGGAAATGACGAAGGCCTTCTTTGTAAATTAGCCAGGACCAAGTATATCCATCCTTAATATTATTAATTACCCTTTGACCCAATAATTATGTTTGAGCCTAAGACCTTTTCATTCTAATTATGTACCTAACTTTACAAGCCTACTTAAATGAGAAAAACCAAATGAATCATCCTTGGATGTACCACTGATGAATTGTTGACTCTTATCTTATTGCTAGGGACTAGCAAGTTTTAAGTTTGGGGATGAAGAGTGTGCCTTACAGCAATTAAAGGACACACTCTGACCTTAATTATAGATGAGGATTATGAGAAATGAAAGGAAGAACAGCAAAAGCAAAAAGAAAAATGAAAAATCAGCAAAGCAAGTCTTATAAGAAAAGAAAAAAAAATGAATGAAAGAGAAGAAACAAAAAAAGAGTCCAAAGGACTGAAAGAAAAGAAGGTGCAAAGCACCACAAGTAGTTGAGTTATCCTTCATCTGAAAAAAAAATAATAAAAGCAAAATAGCTGGTTAGTAAAGGCATTTGAGTTAAGATTGAGGCAAGGGATTAGTGGGCACATCTTTTAACCCAACATTGTCTAGAAAAACAAAAATGGAGCCTGTAGCCTGACCCCATTACAAGTTTAAAAAGCCCTTACTGATCCAATTATGCTAGCATATGTCATGATGTTTAGAACTGTTGCAAGCCTATGTTGATTTGACAATTATGTAGGTGATGAGTGCATGCAATTAACCTTATACACTGAGAGAAGAGTGAAACACTAATCCATGTGAGGAAAGCATCATCAGCTTGTTCCCAAAGGAAGTGTGAGTAATTATATTTTCAGAAGTTACAGAAAGAAAGCATGAATGGTATTCAATAATTATGGTATGAGTTAAGTTAAGGAAAGGTTGATTGTCTTGAGTAAGTGTAATTGATTTAATTAATCTAAGTCCTTGCTTGAGGACAAGCAAGCTTTAAGTTTGGGGATGTGATAAGTCTTGAAAAAACTTATCTAAATCATCTTTAAATTACCTTAATCTATCAAATATTGTTAAGTTTGGCATTATTAGGTAATAAATTGTCATTATTTCTTGTTTTAATTATTTAATTCAAATGTGTTTAAATTGTGTAAGAAAATGGTTAAAAAGATAAGTACATAAAGAAATTTGTTTATTGAGAGATTTATTAACCTAGTGAACATACACTAGAAAGCCAGCATACATAGGCTAGGCATTTATATGTTCTATTTTACAGGATCAGGTGCAGGACACCCAACGTACATACGCTGGAATCCCAGCGTACGTACGCGCACAAACAGAATCAAATAAAAAGAAGAATCAGCAAGGCACGATCACGCTCAGGCGAAGGAATTCCACGCTTAAGCATGAAGTATCTAAGTATCACACTCAAGCGAATGAGAATCACGCTCAAGCGAGAGGGATATACGCTCAAGCGTGAAGGATCCATGTAATCCATATAAATATCACAGTATGCAGCAAGCTTCGACCACGCTTAAGCTCACTTGATCGCGCTTAAGCGTGAATTCATTGCATTCATTAATTTAACGACCTCGCTTAAGCGCGCTTCAATCACACTCAAGCGTGAAGTTCGTTTGCCAGATTGATTAAGTGCCTTCAATGTCAAACTGCAATAGTTCCCTTTAATTATTTTGTATCATTTGCTGTTTATGTTGTATTTTAGTAACTTAAGTATTGTACGTAATTAGTTGAGTTATTTTAATTATTAATTAAGTTTCCTTTGTAATTAATTAGAGTTAGTTAGTTAGTTAGTTTAAGTTATCTATATATAGTGGTACTTACTTTGTAATACACAAGGAGGAACACACGGAAACAATAACATGATTCATTTTCTTATTTCTAATCTCTCTAATTCTTGTCTCTCTCTAAACTCTCTCGTCCATGTCTCTTCACATTCCTTCGACTGAATCTATTCCCAGGGGTTTCTAAACCCCTAGGGTTGGGATTACTAAAGCTTCTGATGGAATCTTGAAGCTGCATTGAGGAAATTATCTTCTAAAGCAAGAGGAGAATAAGCAGAGAAATGGATCTACTCAGCTGAATTGACAAATTCAGTTCCAAATAAAGAAACTCACCAGTGAGGAATCATGGTTGAGGCTTAGGTAACTTTTGGCTTCCTAACTAATTCAGGCCTAGTAATTAGGTGAATAGTTAGGGTTCAACCCCTAATTTTGCATTAGATTTCTCTGTCACAGAACACCTAAGGGATTAGGATTTAATAGGAATTAGTGTTAGTCACCTAAGGAATTAGGGATTAACTAACTATAAATTGTCCTCTTGCATCTGAAGCTTGATTGAACCTCAATAGCATGTTTGTTGATGAAGTTGTAAGCTGAAGTAATCCTAACCCATCTTCCATCAATTACACTTCATCTTTTTTATTATTTCTAAAAATACAAAAACATAGAAAGTATAAAACAACAAAAATAGAATGAATTCTATCTTCTTGTGTTTTGGTTCAGCTTGTGCTAGTACAAGATTGCGGTAATTACCTCAATCCCTGTGGGACGATTAAATATATTACAAATTTAACAATTGGTGCGCTTGCCAAAAGAATAAATCCTCCGAGAGATATGCATCAAGTTGATGGCTTAGGATTTACACACCAGGATACACACTGTATGCCATACAAAATGAATACATATATACCGGCCAAGGCTCACCCATATTCCTTTCATATTTACCTCCTCCAATACTCGACTTCCAAAAGAGTAAGATTCACCACACCTACATCAACCTTAAAAAATGGCAACAGGGAGGTGAGTAACATAATCCAAATGAATCAAAGTCATAGATTATGATGAGGTTTATACATGTGTGCACTATATTCATTTTCAAGACAATATCACACATGACACATCATTCCCATGGGTTTCTAAACCCCTAGGGTTGGGATTGCTGAAGCTTCTGATGGAATCTTGAAGCTGTATTAAGGAAATTATCTTCTGAAGCAAGAGGAGAGCAAGCTGAGAAGTGGATCTACTCTGCTGAATTGACAAATTCAGATCCAAATGAAGAAACTCACCAGTGAGGAATCATGGTTGAGGCTTAGGTAACTTCTGGCTTTCTAACTAATTCAGGCCTAGTAATTAGGTGAATAGTTAGGTTCAACCCCCAATTTCACATTAGATTTCTCTGTCACTGAACACCTAAGGGATTAGGGTTTAATGCTTAGGAATTAGTGTTAGTCACTTAAGGAATTAGGGATTAACCAACTATGAATTGTCCTCTTGCATCTGAAGCTTGATTGAACCTTGATTGCGTGTTTGTTGATGAAGTTGTAAGCTGAAGTAATCCTAACCTATCTTCCATCAATTACACTTCATCTTTTTTATTATTTCTAAAAATACAAAAATATAGAAAGTATAAAACAACAAAAATAGAATGAATTCTATCTTCTTGTGTTTTGGTTCAGCTTGTGCTAGTACAAGATTGTGGTAATTACCTCAATCCCTATGGGACGATTAAATATATTACAAATTTAATGATTGGTGCGCTTGCCAAAAGAATAAATCCTCTGAGAGATATGCATCAAGTTGATGGCTCAGGATTTACACACCAGCATACACACCGTATGCCATACAAAATGAATACATATATACCGGCCAAGGCTCACGCACATTCCTTTCATATTTACCTCCTCCAATACTCGACTTCCAAAAGAGTAAGATTCACCACACCTACATCAACCTTAAAAAATGGCAACAGGGAGGTGAGTAACATAATCCAAATGAATCAAAGTCATACATTATGATGAGGTTTATACATGTGTGCACTACATTCATTTTCAAGACAACATCACACACACGACACATCGTTCTATCTCAGCATAATACATGTTCAAGTAAGCATATTCACAAGTCAATATCATATATATAACATATCCTGAGCCTTCAATAGTCATCACACATATACTGTTAGCACCTCAGCTTATTTTCTCCCTACTCAACAATCATCCATCGCCATCTCGGCTATCAACTAGGCATATGTTGGCTATATGCAAATGTTCTTAAAGCTAATCCATATGCACAACGGAATTATTTTCAAGTGCGGATCCGACTGTGGGAAAACAACATAATCAAATATGGGACAAGCATAGGTGTGCTACTATGCCTGTAGTAGTAAAATGTGTACACTTATATCCAATTTCATGCATGCTCAACATCATATTTTATTGGTACCAAACCGTTCTTCGCCCATCTGTAGCACTAGTCATCCCGTGACAGTGGATCAACAATATGGTCGTACTTGCCAAAGAGCTATGGGCCTCCCCCGAACACACATCAAGGAAGCCGTGCCCCGTTGGACACCGAGGTAAACTACTCATCAGAGAGCCGCCCTCCCACAGGGCCTACCGCATAGGGTGCCTCGCCACCAAACTAAGGGCAGCTTTGTGATTCCCTGAATCACTAAGGAGTAATAACAATATATTCGTGCACTAGGCCGCCCTCCCACTAGGCCTGCCTATTAGAACCCCTAGCATTCCATATAAGCAGCAAATGATATGCCATGGATGCAAATGCCAATCAATGCATTCTCGCACTGTGCATCCTAAATACCACTCAATTAATCATCCATTCACGACTACCACTTAGTGGATTTCAATATTCTCAACCTTTACAAATTTTCGTTGAAACTCACAAACATCGGTAGTTAGTGGCAATCATATTTGTCAATTCATATACACAACATTGGGATATTTCACGTAATGATTTCACTTCAAAACATGGTCTCAAATCATCATGACATATTTCATCAATATATTTAACGTAATATCTGATCCGAGCTCGATACCGGTACAGAGTACGGATATCACTTCATTTGTTCTATATGTAATACAGATTTAGTAAGTAAAAAATTAGACATTAAGATCGATCTCCCTCACTGGGATACTAGATAATCATACCAGATACATACAACACTGGTCTAAGAACCTCAGTCATCTACTAACTCCAATGGCTGATTTCACATCGGGTCATTGACTTCGGTTTAGACCATTTCATTATCATATTCTACATTCCAAATGCATGCCATATAACATCAATCATCCTAAATACACTCAAATCATGAAATCATCATATCGTCCACACAAGCAATCAAAAAGTATAATCATATACACATATTTTCACACTATCAATGGATGAAATCATGCATTTAGAATAGCTACCCCCTCCTAACTCAAGAGAAGTAGTATTCACTGCGGTCAGAAGGTTTCGCCACATAGCTGGGGTTATTTCCTACATCACAATATATCACACAATCAATTTCCCATTCAACCACATCGGCCTAACGTTCATATTTATTTACTTAATGTCCTCCAGCATCTTAACTCTCAGTCCCTTTATTTCATTCGTTCAGCCACCACCACCATGGTTTAGGCATCTGCATTTATTATTAAGCACATTTATTGCCAAACCCATTACCGGGTTCCCACTTTAATGGTTCCCAACAACCACTAAGCTTCATTAATGGTCATTTACCATTAATAGCATCATTTTACCTCACCAAAATCAATTATTTAACACAATAAATGCCTTTCCACTTATATTTTGCATTTCACCCAAATTTTAAGGTTAGGGTTTTCATCAAAACCCAACAACATTCATTAAATCACTCGCCCAACAAAAAAACTAAAAGACCCATAGCTCATACTCATGAGAAATAGCAAGATCTTACCTCAAGAGAAGGAATGAGAGAGTTTTCCAAGAGAGGAAAACCACACGAAAATGAGGAGAAGGAAAGAAGAGACTTCAAGCTCCAAGCTCTTTCAAGGACGGAAATAAGGGAATAAGAAGAGAACCACCACCCTTTTCGCTTTAGGGTTTTCGGAGAGAAGGAGAAGAAGTGAAGGAGAAAAGTATAGAAGAAGTAGAAGCCAAGTACATATTATGGAAGATAAAAAAGGCTGACGGGAATAAGAAGGGAAAAATAGGCCATTTGGCTTTATTTTTAATTCCCCAATAAATATTCATCATTTTATGATAAACGGGATCATTGTTTAGGCTTAATACCATATCCAAAAATTATTCCGAATATACCACCAGATTCCCAATATTATTCTTAATAGCCCTGATCAATATCATCCTAATCGGATATACTTGGTCTGACACCCATATTTTAACCGGCTCATTTTCAGCTTATCCAGTTCCAATAAATCATAAACAATTCCCACAAATCTTAATTCATTTATTCCTAATACTTTGAAACATTAAATAACCCAAATATAATTATTTAATATTTATCTCCTCAATTAATCCTTTATTTTAAAATTTAGGATGTTACAGGTATCATGTATCTCACGATACCGATATGCTTTTTATAACAACTTTATTGGTGTAGTGTATCCCACGACGCTAATAAAATTATTCATATAACTTTTAGAGTAACTTTATTGATCTAATGTATCCCACGACACCAATAAAGTTATTCATTAAATTTTAGAGCAACTTTAATTGATGTAATGTATCCCATGACATCAATAAAATTGTTTATTAAATTTTTAGAATAACTTTATTAATGTAATGTATCCCATTACACTAATAAAATTGTTTATTAAATATAAGAGCAATTTTATTGATGTAATGTATCCTACGACACCAATAAAATTGTTTATACCTTATATACTAAGGGAACAAACTTACAAGTTATATATACATCTTTTAAATCCATTCAAATAAATAAATAAATAAGTAAAAATAAAATACACATAAAATGAATGACGAAAAAAACTAACCAATTAAAGCATAAAATGAAAACAATAAAAAGATAACTATATGCAACACAAATAATAGAATAGACTCAAAAAAAAGAAATAGAAAAAGAAAATGTACCTTCTTTTCCGAACTAAAGAAAAATTTTAAAGCTAGCCTCCGGATTTGGTGGCGTCTCTAGATTTTCTAAACTGAGACTTCCTTGGAAACACCAAATCTTTTCTAATGTGGAAGATCGGTTAAAGCCGCAACCACAAAGTATACTTAGAAATAAGTTATATCCACGGTGTTACCAGGAAGTATGTATAACTTTTTGTGTGTTTCTAAAGTGTTACGAGGTGCTCCTTATATAGTAACTTGACAAGCTAACTCCCATAAGAGTTTTCAATATGGGACTAAATAACACTCACAAATTTTAGAATTTTAGCAACTTCTAATCTTAGAGTCTTCAATGTGGGACTAAATCTAGTCTATTTTTCTATTTGTGTTTTCTTTTTCTTTTTTCTTTTTTCTTTCTTCTTTATTTTTTATTTTTCTACTATTTATTATTCCCTTTAAACAAGACACATTTTTAAGAGCCCTTTAGAGAAAAGAATTAAAATTTTTTATCTTTTTTATTTTTATTTTTGAAATGGCAACCCAGATAAAATTGGGTAGCAACAACTTGCCCCTTTTTACTTATTTCTTACTACATTGTAGTAAGGCATAAGTAAAGACTGAGCGAACTAATTTTGTCCAAGGTCACTAAGCAACCATGAGTACCAGACACAACAAGGCATACACGACCAGGAATTTTAACACACAAAGGGTGGAGAATATAGCCAGTGAGAAATTTAACACCTATGATGGGAGGCAGAAATTTTGCAAGAACAACAAAGGGCATATACGGCATGCAACATATACGGTATGTACGATAGGAAACACAACACATATGACATATATGACAAGAAGCACATATGACACATACAGCAGGAAACACCACACATACGACACATATGATAGGAAACACAACACATATGACCCATACGACAGGAAACACAACACATATGACACATATGGTAGGAAGCACATACGACACATCGGTAGGAAACACAACACATACGGCACATACAACAGGAAATATACCACGCATGACATATACAATAAGAATTTAAGATAGGCAAAGACTTAACACATGTAGTATTACAGGCAGAAATGTAACATGGTGTGACAATAAGCAGAATTTTAACATGGGCAGGAGTTTACCACAGTTGCGTAAAGTTAACACATTGTAGAAATTTAACATGGTGCAAAAATTTAACACGTTTGCAGAAATTTAACACGTTTGTGGAAATTTAACATGATGTAGAAATTTAACACATTTGTAGATTTTTAACACAGTTGCAGAAATTTAACACGATGTAGAAATTTAACACAGTTATAGAAATTTAACACGGTGCAGAAACTTAACACGGTGTAGAAATTTAACACATTGTAGAAATTTAACATATTTGCAGAAATTTAACACATTGCAAAAATTTAACACGGTGAAAAAATTTAACACGATGTAGAAATTTAACACATGTGAAAAAATTTAACACAATTGCAGAAATTTAACACATTGCAGAAATTTAACACATTTTTAGAAATTTAACACATTTACGGAAACTTAAGATAGTACTGAAATTTAACACATTGGAGAAATTTAAGACATTTACGGAAATTTAACACATGTGTAAAAATTTAACATGGTGCAGAAAGTTAACACAGTTGCAGGAATTTAACACATTTGCAAAAATTTAACACAGTTATAGAAATTTAATGTAACACCCTAATTTTTAATAAATAATAAATCCAAAAACAGGAAAAAAATTTTCACAAATCAACCACTGGTCAATCGGCATAGAAAAAGAAGGGAGAAGGCAAGGGAAATAAAAGAGCATTCACACTTATAGCAGTCAGCAGAAGGAATAAGGCTGGGACCGACCCATTCGGTTCAGCGAAACACATCAGCGCCTGGGCGAAATCCATGACAACTCTGACTCGGTCAAGCGAGGTTCAACGCCGCCTGAGCAAGAGGTGATAATGCAACAGTGGAAAAGGAGATCCTCAAGCGAAGCTCAACACCAGCCTCTACTCGCTTCAGCGTAATCCCACATGCTTGGGCGAAACAGCTCCATTTGTTCGGGCGAGGCACGATCCGCTTAAGCGATGCCAACACAAAGGCCTCTCCAAACACACACTCGCTGGAGCTAAGTCTAATTCGCTGGGGCGAACACAGGTACAAGGTAATTTCTCAATCGGATATGGACAAAGGTTCACTCGGCAAATCCTCACGCTCGCACTTCACTCGGGAAATCAGGTAGTTAAGTCCCACTCGGACTTATTCGAAACCCAACCACTCGGGATACCAATCCTCACTCGGACTTTGCATCTTTCACTCAGAATTACCAATGCCTTACACTTAGGATCCAATCCACTCTAAACCACTATTCGAACTCCTCTCTCAGAAGGGAATCACTCGAGGTTTTCACTCGGGAAATACAGACTCTTCCTCACTCGGGATTTATTTATGATTTTCGCTCGGAGTCACATAACATGTTCACTCGAAAAAGCCACCCAGAAATCTTCACTCAGAACCCCTAACTTAACATAATTTCACTCCTCAACGGCCCTCGAGTCATTTAGCAACACTTCCCAGTCGGAAAACACATCGAATCAGTACGAAGCACATACATATGAATACATGATCACAGAAACATAAATCTGCTAACAAATCCAGTCTACCGACCCATAGACATGTAACCACACACTCGGAATACCCATTATCTTGATATTATGCATTTACCAATACTTACGAATACCATACAAGTGACACCATGACTATTCAATCTTTATAAGTGAATATATTTAATCGTCATTTTACATAAGAGCTGGCCAAGGCTACACGGACAAAACATAATAATGCAATACAAGTGCTCAACAGTCAGAGTGCACCACACTCGGACTTGAAACCCTATCATCATTTCCGAGTACGACCTGCACACTAAAAAATGGTGTAGGGATGAGCATCTTAGATATTAAATGATAGATACCGACTCAGGCTGTCCCACAATCATACAGAAAAATACATATCCACGCAATTAGACATAGCAATGAGTAAGGTCAAGCATTATCAATCAACCAAGACACACATGGAACACTTACCGATCGGAATTCGTCAGTCGCCACTCGGCCAGGTGCACATACACAGCCAATAACATTAGTATAACAGCAATCAACAACATGATATTACCAACAAATCAGAACGCATGTATTCAACACTTTTCGATCGGAATCTAACAGTTCTCACTCGGCTATACACGCATGACATTTCAATGACATTAACACATATTCATGGAGCAAACTTCAATTAGCATGAGTTGCGTATACACACAGAATACTCTCTCAGTTATATCCATTCATCATCTCCTTAACATCATCACACGCATAGTCAAATTTCAGTCAGCATCAGCAATACATATATACAGAGTATTTCACTCGGATATACACATTCATCCTTTCATTAACACTATCACATGCATAATCAATTCCAAACAATATCAATCAGTTATTACACACAGAGTATTTCACTCGGTTATAAACATACATCATCTCACTAACACCTTCGCATGCACAACCAATTCCAAACATTATCAACAGTTAATAAGCACATATTATTTCACTCGGTTCCGCATTCGTGTGTATCGGTTTAGACGTTGCAACGTAGGCTCTCAGCCTTTTTATACATAGCTCTCAGCTATCAAATCAGCTCCCAGCTGCTTGGCCGTTTTACAGGTATCCAACCGTTTGCCCACAGGTGACACCAGCGCTCTCAGCGCCAATGGAGGTGTTCACAGGCAGCCTGAGTCCCACTCAAGGGCTACCTTGAGTCCCACTCAAGGATTTCATAGCATCCCATGCTTTAAAAACCGATAGTAGTGTCCCACACTACGTGCTCTCAGCACAAACGTATCCCATGCGCCATACGCGGATTCATCACACACACAGAGTTCGTATACACAGCCATACATGCATCTCATGCAATCGGCATCATACATCATCAGCATTCAAACGGCACATGCATCTCATGCAATCAATGCTAGACATTAAC
Source organism: Clitoria ternatea (assembly GCA_037962975.1). Taxonomy (NCBI): domain Eukaryota; kingdom Viridiplantae; phylum Streptophyta; class Magnoliopsida; order Fabales; family Fabaceae; genus Clitoria; species Clitoria ternatea. The sequence goes on along the minus strand of CM075669.1, from coordinate 42,266,603 downwards.
AGTACTCAACAACACATGCAATTAGTATGGTACATTATCAGATTCGCTGAGTCATATTCTATCACATGTAGTCAGCATTCTAAGCTCATAGCAACTTGCAGGTCATGTAAAACACACGGTAATCGTCAACATCACTACAACACATTCCTTTCATACAATCGTTCAACACTCACAGGCCATCATCATGCAACACTCATCTTTCACTCGTCATGCAACTGGGCAGTACACACTCGCATGCAACACAACACACAATCAGAACACGGAAATAGCAAGCATCAACACTCGGAACCTGTTCATAACCCATGCATTTAAGATAGAAGATACCCCCCTACCTGGACTGAAGTTTTCATTCGGTCAACACGACGTTCAGTTCCAGAGGAACACTGAATCACTCTTAGCATATCTACATGCAAGAGCAGGGAAGGCCCAAGACGTCCAGCTCTCGGCTCGCTCCCTGGAATGGCTCTATCACAATGCTGTGAACACTCCGACCCCCTTAAAGCTCCTCGCAGTGCAGATCTCCACTAGGACTTGGCAGCTTCAAGCAAGGAGAGGAAGAAGGAGGGAAGCCGACGAAGAAATGAAGGAACAAGGAAGGAGACGTGTTGCATGTAGAGGGAATGCACACCCTCATCCTCACGGGTTCGTCGAGCAAGGGAGGAGGACCCCAATCCTCAGCCACCATTGCTGCGAGCTCATGGTAACAGAGCGCAGAGGAGGAAGAAGAAGATCGAAGAGGAAAAGAAGGAGAAGAAGAAGAAGAAGAAAGAACGGGGGGAAAAGGAGTCTGCAGGGAAGAATGGATGATAGTGTACCCGTATATGCATGTACAAAGAGAAGGAAGAGTGGGGTGGGAAAGCGTGCATAGCAGCAGCCCCCCACACGCGTCACACACACCATTACATCTAATCAGTCATTGACAACCAATCACCATTAATCAACCTTTCATTTCTTAACTTAATTAATTAAACCAATTATAATTAATGAATAATTCTCCCCACACTTATCAATTTATTATTTTAATGATTTATTTTCATTCGGCAATTAATTATTAAATCGGGATGTTACAGTTCTCCCCCTCTCAAAAGAATTTTGTCCTCGAAATTCAATCGGTAATTTACCTTACATACATAACTCAGAAGATTGCTGACTCAATTACGCACACGACTGTGCTTCCACAAGCATTCACCGATCGGATCACAATATCACTTGGCAGAGATTCACCACTCAAGCGGTTTACTGATCGCACCATAATTCCAGTCAGTAAGACACAAAGGTCAGGTCCCACCTGATTACCACCTCATCACAGAATCTAATATATTGGGAATTTCAATCTCTAAAACATACAATTTACCTCATTTTAACTTAGCCCATTCATCAAAGCAGTGGCACTTCCAATCTTTTGGCCGCTCGGCCATATACTCTCAACACCGTTTGGCATATTCACACCATCGGTTTTCTTGACTCGGGACGAGTTACTCGGCATAATAATGAAATCGCATAAAGCATAGGCTTGACATTGTGTCGTGGGGACACATCCTTAGAGGTTATTCAACCAGTTGGGAAAAATTTAGTCGATAAACAACACCACCGACTCCCAAAATACTCACTTCCGACCGATTTCTCTCGGACCAAACCCTCGATTTTCAAAACCTGACCACAAAATCTCTCTCTTACACCAAAGGGAACACTCAAGGAATTTCCATGTGTTTTAATTAACGCAATTTACTCGGATTAACTTCGCATATGCACTACACTAAATTCTGAAATCTTAGATTTCCTACCCATGCTTCCAGCTAATTCCATGCTTTCGTCCTGAGAGTTCACTCGGTCCTCTTACACCGACATCACTCGGGGTTGAGGGTAATTCTCACCCGGAAATTCTTCCGCTTACCAGAAATTCACTCTCAACCCGAGTCTACCTTGAAACCAAACCTGAGTTCAAGCTCAATAGTCCCAATTACTGACCTGAGTACGCCTTCAATTAAATTCTTCACTCGGATATCTACTTCCTCTCGGAGCCCTCTTCACTCGGAAACTTGCACACTATAAGTTCTATTTTCCGACCAGAAGGACTTTTCTCCTAGAAGATCACTCGGTTGGACATCCCAAGGGTATTAGGAATTCTACACTCGCTATCTTACTATTCAGAATCGTTCCACACGGTGCCATTCCACTCGGAAGTGATACACTCCGAGTCACGTCACTCGAATTCCTGCTCTACTCAGAATGTTACGCTCGGACACTGTTCCCTTAACTTGATACTTATCCTCCCTATGAGGTTCTACTCGAAACACCATAAATTTTCATTCAGCAGATCTTTCTCACAAGGACTTCACCCAGAATCGTCTCCACCATTACACACTCGGAATATACTAATCCCTTCCCAAGCAAGTCCCCACCTTGCAATTTAGTTTGGCTCCAATCCTGGTTTCCTCATTAGGCTTACAGTATCACTCGGTTAACTTTTCAAAACTCCAATTTCAGTGACAGTTTGATCACCCTTCTTATTCCAATACCAATCATCCTTTTAGTAGCCAATCCGTACCCAGTAACCTCTAATCCTCTCAGAAACAGACACGCCAAGGTCAAATAAACCCTCTTTCTTCATTTTGATAAACAATCGCATAACACTCATTTAATATAACTCTCATTATCACTCGAAAACGTCTGAAAGACTCACCATCACCATAAGTAGTTACAGCTTCACCTGCCCGACTCATGAATTGCTGCATCCAACTTATAGGATGACGTCTCATTCCTATAGGGTTACAACAATTACATGGTCACCGCAACGTGTACGCTGCCACGTTACCCATGGCAGGAAGAGTCATCTCAGAGCAGCATGCCTCACACGGACCAGACTTCACCCAACTAATACAAATTCACACGGTAGTTAACGGCAGTTCACACACATAAGTAATACACCCACATCAATATCACGCATCACATAGCGTACATCACGTATCAATAATCATGAAAATTATTCATCACTTCTATAAAACAAAATCAAGGCAATATTTCCTCTAAACCTTATTCCTCACAAAACCATGGCTCGGATTAAATTCTTAACTCAGTTATATAATAACATCACTCACGCGGGTTCATACAATTCACTCAGGATTAAGCAATTCACAATCACATATGCTATTATAACACACCACGAACTTCAGCAACAGCACTAATGTACATACAGACACTCAGTCGGATTTCATACCAATTATTCATGGCTATAATATTGTCCACTACATCATGCACCATAACCACAACGTCACATTGCACTTGGTAATAGCATCGACATATACATACGCCCATCCAATCAGATTTACCTAAATCAATTCCAACTACATTAAGGGTTTCATTCACAATATCATGTTCACACATTCACATAGTTCACACTGAGCTCATTCATCCTCATAAGTGTACACACAGTCATTCAATCAGAAATTGTACTATAACATACATTCTCAATTATAACATTGCATCACACTTGGCAACAACATCAATACATGTACATTCATTCAGTCAGACCTCATTTATACAACATCATCAAGTCAAAAACTACTCAAATCATTCAAATCCATGCAAATCATGTCAGCCTCAATAATAATACTCTTATACACATGTATTCATGCAGTCGGCGAATCAGATGCATACGATTATTCACCAGGAGTCCCACTCTAATGCACTCGGTATTTGCCTTGAGTCCAACCTAAGGACTTTCATTAAGCATCCAATGCTCATGCTCCAAGCATGGCCTCGAGTCCCACTCGGAGGTCTTTTAGGATTAATCTCAGAATCCTCAATACCCCACGCATTCATCTAATTGCCCACTCTGAAAAACGTTCAATGCTGTTGCATTTCATTATAGATCACACACAGCTCTTATTTGCTGACTCACAGCATAAGCCACTCGACATTCTCATTAGCATATATATATATACATCTTTCAGACGGGGTATCATCACAACGATTCACAATTAATATCTATCACAATGTTCGGGTGTTGCATGCATCTATAATTAATCACACACAGATCACGTATTTCAATCATCAAACAACGGTCATGTTTCAATTATAGAGCAATACATAAAAGCAGTTTACCCTCAATCACCTATATTATATATATATATATATATATATATATTACGCAGGGTTCATGTGCTAGGTTACAAAACATCCGTCATAAATAGCACCCGACAGTAATGGTAACACTCCTATTTACAAGTATTCAGTCAGTATTCGCAGAATTATTAACTTGCATTCGTGGACGGAGTCATACAATCACTAAACAGTTTACAATACCACAATCCAGGAGTCGCATGCACCATTACGCAATCATAGTACAGCTACCAACACATCTCACACATAACACATCACATGATAATCATTCAAGCCTCAATGAGCTACTACGCAATTGTTCTACTCGGCTCAACAACTCACAAGGTTAATAAACTATCAGATTTAGAATCCCTAAGGGGTCATTATTTATCCAGTATCCCATGATGGGTACCTCACAATATTCAAATATTGTTATAAGGTCTTGTACCATTCACTCGGTTTTTTCCACACACCAGACCAAGACAGTATCCAGGTCAAACAGATGTTCTATTTCACATTCATTCGTTCCTGGTCATGCCTAATCAACTGGGTCACTATTCCTATTGGTCCAGCATCTAGCCATCACTCACTTGGTTTCCTCAATCGCCACTGAGACGCAACCCCAATTTTAACATATATCCGACCTCACCTTCACTCACTTATTACACACCCAGATTTTCAACCTAGGAACTACAACCCATCCCTTATACTGCAAATCACATACATCATGTACCATTCATTCATCACACATTCAAATTCCTCAACAAGGCACAGGCATACAACCATACCATTCATAGTCAACATATACCAAATCCGATAGAAGTTCATAAGCACATATCATAACCCGAGTCATAATTGAACAGGTATCAACATACAATAGAATATCATAAGCAACTAGGACAAGCTGGCATAATATACTCAACCACCCACAAACAGTAGGCAAACCTTGGCCATGGACCTTTTGGTATGCTCTGATACCAAAATGTAACACCCTAATTTTTAATAAATAATAAATCCAAAAACACGAAAAAAATTTTCACAAATCAACCACTGGTCAATCGGCATAGAAAAAGAAGGGAGAAGGCAAGGGAAATAAAAGAGCATTCACACTTATAGCAGTCAGCGGAAGGAATAAGGCTGGGACCGACCCATTCAGTTCAGCGAAACACATCAGCGCCTAGGCGAAATCCATGACAACTCTCACTCGGTCAAGCGAGGTTCAACGCTGCCTGAGCAAGAGGTGATAATGCAAGAGTGGAAAAGGAGATCCTCTAGCGAAGCTCAACACCAGCCTCTACTCGCTTCAGCGTAATCCCACATGCTTGGGCGAAACAGCTCCATTTGTTCGGGCGAGGCACGATCCGCTTAAGCGATGCCAACACAAAGGCCTCTCCAAACACACACTCGCTGGAGCTAAGTCTAATTCGCTGGGGCGAACACAGGTACAAGGTAATTTCTCAATCGGATATGGACAAAGGTTCACTCGGTAAATCCTCACGCTCGCACTTCACTCGGGAAATCAGGTAGTTAAGTCCCACTCGGACTTATTCGAAACCCAACCACTTGGGATACCAATCCTCACTCGGACTTTACATCTTTCACTCAGAATTACCAATGCCTTACACTTAGGATCCAATCCACTCTAAACCACTATTCGAACTCCTCTCTCAGAAGGGAATCACTCGAGGTTTTCACTCGGGAAATACAGACTCTTCCTCACTCGGGATTTATTTATGATTTTCGCTCGGAGTCACATAACATGTTCACTCGAAAAAGCCACCCAGAAATCTTCACTCAGAACCCCTAACTTAACATAATTTCACTCCTCAACGGCCCTCGAGTCATTTAGCAACACTTCCCAGTCGGAAAACACATCGAATCAGTACGAAGCACATACATATGAATACATGATCACAGAAACATAAATCTGCTAACAAATCCAGTCTACCGACCCATAGACATGTAACCACACACTCGGAATACCCATTATCTTGATATTATGCATTTACCAATACTTACGAATACCATACAAGTGACACCATGACTATTCAATCTTTATAAGTGAATATATTTAATCGTCATTTTACATAAGAGCTGGCCAAGGCTACACGGACAAAACATAATAATGCAATACAAGTGCTCAACAGTCAGAGTGCACCACACTCGGACTTGAAACCCTATCATCATTTCCGAGTACGACCTGCACACTAAAAAATGGTGTAGGGGTGAGCATCTTAGATATTAAATGATAGATACCGACTCAGGCTGTCCCATAATCATACAGAAAAATACATATCCACGCAATTAGACATAGCAACGAGTAAGGTCAAGCATTATCAATCAACCAAGACACACATGGAACACTTACCGATCGGAATTCGTCAGTCGCCACTCGGCCAGGTGCACATACACAGCCAATAACATTAGTATAACAGCAATCAACAACATGATATTACCAACAAATCAGAACGCATGTATTCAACACTTTTCGATCGGAATCTAACAGTTCTCACTCGGCTATACACGCATGACATTTCAATGACTTTAACACATATTCATGGAGCAAACTTCAATTAGCATCAGTTGCGTATACACACAGAATACTCTCTCGGTTATATCCATTCATCATCTCCTTAACATCATCATACGCATAGTCAAATTTCAGTCAGCATCAACAATACATATATACAGAGTATTTCACTCGGATATACACATTCATCCTTTCATTAACACTATCACATGCTTAATCAATTCCAAACAATATCAATCAGTCATTACACACAGAGTATTTTACTCGGTTATAAACATACATCATCTCACTAACACCTTCGCATGCACAACCAATTCCAAACATTGTCAACAGTTAATAAGCACATATTATTTCACTCAGTTCCGCATTCATGTGTATCGGTTTAGACGTTGTAACGTAGGCTCTCAGCCTTTTTATACATAGCTCTCAGCTATCAAATCAGCTCCCAGCTGCTTGGCCGTTTTACAGGTACCCAACCGTTTGCCCACAGGTGACACCAGCGCTCTCAGCGCCAAAAGAGGTGTTCACAGGCAGCCCGAGTCCCACTCAAGGGCTACCTTGAGTCCCACTCAAGGATTTCATAGCGTCCCACGCTTTAAAAACCGATAGTAGTGTCCCACACTACGTGCTCTCAGCACAAACGCATCCCATGCACCACACGCGGATTCATCACACACACAGAGTTCATATACATAGCCATACATGCATCTCATGCAATCGGCATCATACATCATCATCATTCAAACGGTACATGCATCTCATGCAATCAATGCTGGATATTAACAGTACTCAACAACACATGCAATCAGTATGGTACATTATCAGATTCACTGAGTCATATTCTATCACATGCAGTCAGCATTCTAAGCTCATAGCAACTTGCAGGTCATGTAAAACACACAGTAATCGTCAACATCACTACAACACATTCCTTTCATACAATCGTTCAACACTCACAGGCCATCATCATGCAACACTCATCTTTTACTCGTCATGCAACTGGGCAGTACACACTCGCATGCAACACAACACACAATCAAAATACGGAAATAGCAAGCATCAACACTCGGAACCTATTCATAACCCATGCATTTAAGATAGAAGATACCCCCTACCTAGACTGAGGTTTTCAGTCGGTCAACACGACGTTCAGTTCCAGAGGAACACTGAATCACTCTTAGCATATCTGCATGCAAGAGCAGGGGAGGCCCAAGACGTCCAGCTCTCGGCTCGCTCCCTGGAATGGCTCTATCACAATGCTGTGAACACTCTGACCCCCTTAAAGCTCCTCGCAGTGCAGATCTCCACTAGGACTTGGCAGCTTTGAGCAAGGAGAGGAAAAAGGAGGGAAGCCGACGAAGAAATGAAGGAACAAGGAAGGAGACGTGTTGCATGCAGAGGGAATGCACACCCTCATCCTCACGGGTTCGTCGAGCAAGGGAGGAGGACCCCAATCCTCAGCCACCATTGCTGCGAGCTCACGGTAACAGAGCGCAGAGAAGGAAGAAGAAGATCGAAGAGGAAAAGAAGGAGAAGAAGAAGAAGAAAGAACGGGGGGAAAAGGAGTCTGCAGGGAAGAATGGATGATAGTGTACCCGTATATGCATGTACGAAGAGAAGGAAGAGTGGGGTGAGAAAGCGTGCACAGCAGCAGCCCCCCACACGCGTCACACACACTATCACATCTAATCAGTCATTGACAACCAATCACCATTAATCAACCTTTCATTTCTTAACTTAATTAATTAAACCAATTATAATTAATGAATAATTCTCCCCATACTTATCAATTTATTATTTTAATGATTTATTTTCATTCGGCAATTAATTATTAAATCGGGATGTTACATTTAACACATTACAGAAATTTAACATGGTGTAGAAATTGAACACGATGCAGAAACTTAACACATTGCAGAAATTTAACACATTGTAGAAATCTAACACACTGTAGAAATTTAACACATTTGTAGAAATTTAACACGGTGTAGAAATTTAACACAATTACGAAAACTTAACATGGTACAGAAATTTAACTCATTGCAGAAATTTAACACATTTACAGAAATTTAACACGGTGCAAAAATTTAACACATTTGCAAAAATTTAACACGATGCAGAAATTTAACACAGTTGCAAAAATTTAACACAGTGCTGAAATTTACACTGTTGTAGAAATTTAACACATTGTAGAAATTTAACAGGGTGCAAAAATTTAACACATTACAGAATTTTAACACTGTGTAGAAATTTAACACATTTGTAGAAATTTAACACGGAGCAGAAATTTAACACATTGCAGAAATTTAACATGATGCAGAAATTTAACACATTTGTAGAAACTTAACACGATGCGTAAATTTAACACATTTGTGGAAATTTAAAAGGGCCCAAAAGTTTAACACATTTGTAGAAATTTAACACAATTGCAAAAATTTAACACGGTGCAGAAATTTAACACATTACAAAAATTTAACACATTGTAGAAATTTAACACGGTGTAGAAATTTAACACATTACAGAAGTTTAACACGGTATAAAAATTTAACACATTGTAGAAATTTAACAAATTATATAAATTTAACAGGGTGTAAAAATTTAACCCATTTGTAGAAATTTAACAAATTATAGAAATTTAACAGGGTGTAGAAATTTAACCTATTTGCAGAAATTTAACATGGTGCAGAAATTTAACACATTTGTAAAATTTTAACACAACTGCAGAAATTTAATACGTTGTAGAAATTTAACACAGTTGCAGAATTTTAATACGGTGCAGAAATTTAACACAGTTGTAGAAATTTAACATGGTTGCAGAAATGTAACACAGTTGCAGAAATGTAACACGGTTGCAGAAATGTAACATTGCAAAAATTTAACACGATGTGGAAAAATATAACACAACAGGAAACGACTCATTGTTAGAAATTTATAGCCAATCTGATTCCCCATTATCGTTATAACTGGTACACTTTTAAGCTAGGTTGTCCTCCTCTAATTTAGTCTTAGATTTGAGATTAAAAGTAATCATGAAGGTGATAACTTTCATTTTTGTCAGGTAAGAAGCTGGGAACCCTTTATTGGCTTTGAGGAACTATTTTATCATTGAATGGTCATTTCCTTGGCATTGGCTATGCATGCCCCAACCATTGTAACTTTGAAAACCTTTCAAAGCAAACCTTAAGGCAATGATACTGCCCTATAGGAACATTTGCCATAAGTCTTGGATCTTTAGAATGCCACAACCTTTTAAGTCCACCACAATTTCATCTTCATTCTGACCCTAACTTTTGCCTAGACTGCCCTTTTAGGTTTTCAATCTAGCAGACTTCTCTTCATTTTCTTCTTTCCCACCTTTTGATTGGTCTTAATTTTTTCCTGGACAATCCTTTTGAGTTTTCAATCTAGCGGGCCTTTTAACATTTTTAGGCATAATTCTTCTAGACAAGGGTGGAAAAGTTGGTTGTTGTCTATATTGGTGAAGATCAAGGCTTTTCCTGAAAAGAACTTCTTAGCAACATAAGGACCCTCATTGCTGCAATCCATGCTAATTAAGCTAGGTTGATCATTGTAGAATTGATTTTGGACCCGAGGTTAAAACACTAGTGAAAAAAAAGCTTTTTACACAGGTCCTTTTTGGCTTTTTACACCGGTTTCAGGACCGGTGTGGATGGAGCCAGTGAGAAAATAGGGATTTTTTACACCAGTTTTGGGACCGGTGAGAAAAATACATTTTACACCGGTCCTATTTATAACGACCGGTGTAAAAGACTACATTTCTCACCGGTTTTGTTCTTGTGGACCGGTACAAAGAGGATTTTTCTCACCGGTCCTATTTTTGGCCCGGTACAAAAAAGGACTTTTCTCACCGGTCCCATCGATTTGGCCCGGTACAAAGAGGATTTTTCTCACCGGTCCTGTTTTTGGCCCGGTACAAAAAAGGACTTTTATTTTTTTTATCCTTTTTGCATTATTTTTTTACTTTCCCTTTTTCTACTACTAAATCGTGATGCTACAATGTCACAGAGAATAAAAAGAACAACACTTGTATTAAAAGTATATACAAATAGAAAGAACTCTAATCAAATAACTTTTATTAAAAATTGTCAAATTACAAGATAATATAAAAAAATTACAAATGACAATACTTATATCAAAGTATATCTAAATAGAGTTCCCTTTATATGGCCATTTCAATGCAAACAAATGAACTTAGAGGAAAGAGCTACATGTTTTCTAAAAAAAGGAACGGAAGAAGCTAATGCGGTTGCCAGGGAGCCAGCCGGTCCAGCTCTTCATACTTTATATTTACCCATATTGTCAGCAAATGCAACCAAACCGGAATTAAAATTTTCTAGAGAGAAATCCTGCACATTCTCACAAAAATTGTCTAAAGTTTCATTCAAATATTGAACAAATTTCTTAACTCCGTGAGGTATACCTAATAAGAGTAAAAAGTTCACACAACCAGACAAGAATCAAGACCATGAAGGCAAGCAGCTGATCATCATAAAACTCAAAGAGAAAAAACAGAATACCTATCATAATCTGCAGAAATCAATAAACAATTTATCAGCAAAGTCAAGACAATTAGAAATAGCATAAATAAAAGACAATTCAGATAAAACTTGCGACAAAAGTGAACAATTGAAATGAGTGCTTACAGGAACAAAAACTAGGGATTCAATCACATGTACAAAGATTAGCTGAAATGTTGGAAGGTGATGCCGAGCATGGTGTTGAAGTTGCACTGTAAAGATTAGCAAATGTGAGAAACTAATCCCATCTCATTCCAAGAAGTATGGCAAAACCACTAACAGAATTGACTTATTTGATAACAATGAATGACTATTTATAGTTAGCACACTTAAACGTGATCCATAAGACTTGGTGGATGAAGGACCTTCTGAATAAACCTGCCAATCATAAAGTGACAGCACTTCTGGCCAAACCTGACTATCAGATAATTGCCTCTAAATTTATTTTAGGTAAATTTGATAGCAAGCAAGCAATTAAAACATGAGGTAATGGGCCAAATGACAAGACAGATCCAATTCAACCAGGAATCACTGAGTCAGTTTTCATAAAATGAAACTTCTGTATGTAGAACATGTTGGATAATTTGAAGACCATGTTAAAGTAAACTAAACTAAAATTTAATGTTGGATAATTTCAGTTAATCATAATTTCATAAGCTTCAACTGTCCTGTGGCATAAAACACTACACAAAATACATGTATAGTTATTGTATTTTAATTTCAATAGAGCTTTTATCAGCAAATCTGTGCATAAGATTTTATCATTAAATACTACACAAATTAGTAATCATTAAATATAGTTCACATACAAATCTGTGCATAAGATTTTATCAGCAATCAACAAGCTTCATTCATACATCTTAAGTAATCACTTTATACTATTGTCAATGTCATGTCACTAAACACAGATACAATTTCATTTACCTTAAGATCTCCACTTTATTTAATTGACACACACACACAAAAGCTATTTAACAGCAATCAGAAAATTGGCAGTGCATAAAATATCCTAACTTGCCTAACATTTACTGGTCGCTCTCCCATTTTTGAACATATAACTGCAAGCTCTGCCTCAGAATCAGCAATTTCCTGCCCTAAGAATACTCAAGACAGCCTAAATTCAATGAAAGAAGGATTCAAATGCTGCAGAAAAGTAAAATAAAACTAAAAGAAACTTCAGATCTATTTCACCAAAACCAAATTCAAGTATATTTCTTTCAATGGAGATAACAGAATATGGAATCCCATTAGTTCTACAACAGTAATTAGCAGATCCATTAGAAACATAGGCATGAAGATATATTATTATACCTGATAGTATTCACTTGGGGATTCATAGCCCTGAGAAAGAGGAATAAACAAAGATATATTATTATACCTCTAACTCAGCTTCAGCAAGTGTTATCCATGATGAAGGACTGTCATCAATTAGAGCATTGAAAAGTTCAATCAGAGCTTCAAGTGGAGCTGCCCCAACAGTACCGCCAACCGTAGACCAAAAATTCTCGAAGTCTTCCTACAGAGAACCATGCGTGAGAGAAAGGTTCTCTAAAAGCAGAGAAAGAAACAAGTGTAGAGAAACAGCTATAAAGGATTATAAAAAAAGGATTATTTTGATTTGTTTGATTAAAATTTAGAGTTGATCTGTTCATGATCAGCTCTATGAGCGTTGCTATAAAGCATATATATGCTTCGCATTATGTTCTTCCCTTCATTCAGGCTTTGTTTGTTTTCTTTGTTTTTATGGGTCATTCAAGTCTGTTCAACTCTTTCTTTTAATTACCCAGATAACTTCTTTGTATAATGAGATATATATTAAAAAAATCATCCACGTAACCTTTATGCTATTTGCAATTCAATTATACAGTTAATTATAGAAACAGAAATAAACTTGACAAAATTTTCTAAGGCCCTAGTTTCAACGAATGAGAACACAGGAGCCCATTTTCTAATGTGGCTTTTGAAATTTAAGTACATATTAAGCTAAATTAATACAAAAAGAGTTTACTTAAACAGATCTGAATAAAACACGATACATTAATAGGATCCTTCACACGGGGTTAAGAATAAAACCATGGGTGATTTGATTGAAGCTGTTAATTCTCCCAACTGTAAATTGTTATTTGAATTCATATTTCATTATCTAAATCTTAATGCAGTGTTCCATTCATTCATTACAGAGAATCCATTTCCGAAGAATTTTAAATTAAGACAAGCAATAAGGTAGAGACGGTAGATTATAATAAAATTGAATGATCTTCTTCCTGTTTCTCTAAAATCAGCACGAATCAATGAAAATATTGGATGAAACAAATAGCACCAGATCCAAAACAAAGAAAACAATATCACAATAAAAGAGAGAAAGAGAGAACTACCAGTCTTGTAAAACGATGTGTAGGGTTCTGAAGCTTCCCTAGCTCCGACGGAATCTTGCCGGAAATTCCACAATACGTGGCGTCGAACCTCACCAGCTAGGACAAGATCTCAATCTCCAGCGGAGGTATTCAAGGTGGAGCCATTTGCCATACTGAGGAGGGATGCTGCCGCCGAGATGCAGGTGACGGAGGAGGGACATGTTGGTGACCACGAGGGGAGAAGACCGGTCATGTTGTTGTTGTAGAGGTCGAGCACTCAGAGGTTATGGAGGTTGGAAAGTTGGGAAGGGAAGGTGCCATTGAAAAAGTTGTTGGAGAGATTAAGGAAGCGAAGGTTGAAGAGAGAGGAGAGGGAGGGAGAGATGAGGCCAGAGAACTTGTTGTAGGCGAGGGAGAGGTAGAAGAGGAAATAGAGGTGGGAGAGGTCGTCAGAGAGAGTGCCGGAGAGGGAAAGAGAAGAGAGGTCAAGGGAGGTAACGTGGCGGCATGAGTCGCAGGTGACGCAGTGCCAGGAACAGAAAGGGGTGGTGGAGTTCCATGAAGAAAGGGACAGGGAAGGGTCTTGGGTTATGGAGGATGATTTGAAGGAGAGGGAATGCAAATGGCGTCGAGGGAATGGAAGTGAAGGAGGAAGAGAAAGGGTGACTAGGGTTCTGATAAGTGCTTTATAATACAATAAATTAGGTCTAAATTGCTTAAGATTTTAGTCATTATCCACTGAATTTCCTTTATTTATTGCGATTTTTACTTTCTTTCCACTCTAGTCTACTTGGGTATGTTATTTTACAGGAATTAAGGTAATAAAGGGTCAAAAACAAGAGAAAAACGACCATAAAATGATAATAAAACAAGAAGAACAAGCCCAAAGTGGAAAAAATTCTCTTTTTAAAGCTGAAATCTGACTCAGAAAGCAAAAATCCGACTCAGAGCACTGAAATCCGACTTAAAATGGCCAAATTCGAGTGGGATAACTCAGAAATGACCAAATCTGAGTGGAAAGACTCAGAATAGAGTATTGCCGAGTGGAATACCGCACTGTTGGAGAAAATCCGAGTGAAATGTTCCCTGTCAAAGCCATTCCGAGTGATAAATGGCTGACTCGAGTGAAAGGATTGCTGATTGAAGTGAATCCGAGTGGGAATTTGCTGATTGAAGTAAATCCGAGTGAAGAATGCTGACTGAAGCAGGTCTGACCCAAGAACAAGTGCTTTTCTGGGCAAAAAGCTGATTCCGAGTGAATTGATTCCGAGCAGAAGGAATGCCATTGAATGAATAAATGCTGACTAAGGAGAATCCGAGTAGTTTCATTCGGAGAACAAGGCATTTCCGAGTGGTGTCTTAATCGGATAAGGAAAAATCCGACCAGAAATGAATCACACTCGGGCAGACTCTCAAGTTTCACACTGAGCCCGAGTGAGAAGTCTCCAAGGAAAGGCCATTCCGAGTGAGTTGGGTCAGAAAGATGCATTTCTGAGCAAAGCAAGGCTCGGACATAAGAAGAAATTCAATCAGTCAAATTCCAACCCTTCAAGTGCAAGTTCCTGAGTAAAAGTGGAGGCCATTCCGAGTGAGAAACAAGAAGGCATTTCCGAGTGAATTCCAAAGCAAAATCCGAGCAAAGTTTTAACCGAGTGGTTCAGATTCAGAGACAGCCGAGTGAAAATGTTTGGGAACCGATTGAATAAATTCTGATCCTGAGTGAGTCTTCAATCAGTTCCGAATGAACTCCATGAACCTGAGCCGAGTGAATGGTTTCAGTCGGATCCGAGTCCCTCTTCAGTCAATTCCGAGCAACATAAGCAAATCCGAGCAAGGTTTCTCCGAGTGAAACAGTGAAAAAGAGAGCCTCTCGCTTGAGCAAACCTTTATCCGCTTGAGCGAGACGGTTTCCTTCAACAAACGCTTAAGCGAGAAACTCTCGTTCAAGCGAAACCGACCGGTTTTCTTAAATACGACCCCTCATCTCAACACCGAGTGAATATTTCACTCGGTTTTATGTACAAACAGTACCATTTTCACTCGGTTTTTAGCACAAAAGGCACCCTTTCACTCGGATTTTGCAGAAAAGAGAAAACCGACCTACACTCCACAACACCAAACAACGGATCACTCTACACTGTCCTCAAGCCACAACACCGTCCCATTCCCTATCCGCTGTCCCTTTCTTCTTCTAATCCATAACACACACCGTCTCCTCCTTTCCATCATCCACACCGCCCAGACTCCTCTCCTACCAATACCGGCTCCATCCACTACATCGTCCAGCAACTCCACTGTCCCTCATACCACCATACCTGCCACATATAAACCAACAACGCCCAGCAACCAATACCGAACAGCAAGCTTTTATTCGGTCTTGTGGAATTCCAGTACCTTTCCACTCAAAATTTGCCCAGCTGAATAAATCCAAGCACCGAATTATTAGAAATATTAAAATAATGCAAATTGGCACAGCTGGAACTCACATGCACTGAAAGTTTCCTCCCAACTTACAATTACAACGCGTTTCTTAGCTGGATCCCCCCTTTCCATCGCCTATAAAAGGAGAAGAAGTTGCAAGCATCCAGCATCAATCATCACTTGCATCAATTCCATCAGCTTCGTTCCAATTCCTCCTTCCTTTCTCTTTGTTTTTCGTTTCTCTTTTCTTTCTTTTCTTTCTTTTCTTTTTTTTTATTTCTCTTATTTTCTTTCTCTGTCCCGTTCCCATTTTTTCTTTACTTTCTTTTTCTTTATTTTATTTTAAGAGTGTGAGGGCTGTAAAAGTGAGAATTTAAATTTGTAATTGGTGGAGAAATTATTGCAACAAGGAATTACAGTGGTAAATTTGAGCTTTTGGAGAAACCCGTAAGTCTTTGTTTTTACCATGTCTTGTATGTTTTATTTTTCCATTATTTATATGAATTTGAATTATTTCATGAGTAGCTAAATTAATTATCTTGGGATAAAGGGGGTATGATAATATTTTATTTTAATGTTATTTTGACTTGGAATTAAATAAATTTCTGTTTTCCATTTAGTTTAATTATGCTTAATGCTTTTAGTAATTCTTAACAAGAACCTAAATGATAAAACTGTATACTTACGGGTATATTAGTAAGTTTAGGTAATAAATAGAATCGAGAGATTTATTTTTACCGGAAAGCTTTGAACTAAACCTAAGATTTTTGAGATGCTTTTTGTGACCTCGGTAAAACCGTGAAAGTAATCAAAATTCTTTTGAGGAAATAAAAGGGATTTTCATAAAATGATAATGGGCCTTTCTGAGGATTAAGCAGCGCTTTCCATAGGTTAGGTACATTAATAGGATTCCGAGAGGAACATATTAATTAGCTTTTGGAAAATTCGCCTTGGAAAACTTAATTCGATTCTTATTTATGAAAAGTTAAAATTCATTAACATAAAATAGAGTCTTAATCCCCCGAAATCCTAAGATATTCTCAACTCTGATTTTTAAGTGTCAAGTAAACTTTATTTTTATATTTATTCGTATTCTGTGCAATTTTAATTTGTACTTTATTTTATAAAAATCTTAAAAATCAATTGTGTGGATAATTAAATTTCAATATGCTGGTACTTTGAACACAGTCCCTATGGAGAACGATAATCTTTTATATTACGCGACATAACCCGTGCGCTTGCGGGCCCTGTCAAGTTTTTAGCGCCGTTGTCGGGGACTGTTGTCCCTCAAATATCGGCAATATTGAAATTCGATTAGATCATACTTGTTAATATTTTTATTGTTATTTTTATTTTTATTTTTATTTTGGTTGTAATTTTGTATTTTGTTCTTTATTTTGTGTATCTGTTGTTGTTTTATTTTGTGATAATTTGTTTTAGTTGTCATTTATTTTATGCGACGAAGCCGTAGTGTCGATCTAAACTTAGGATTTGACCCTGAGATAGAACGTACCCTTAGAGCTTTGAGAAAACAACAAAAACAGCAAAAAGAACAAAAAGAAAAACAAATGGCGGACCAACGCAGACCCTTAAGAGATTTTGCCGCTCCAAGCACTAATGGGAGAGGATCTAGCATCCTCAGACCCATAGTGGAGGCTAACAATTTTGAATTGAAGCCTTCACTACTCTCAATGGTTCAACAGAACCAATTTGGAGGATTACCCTCCGAAGATCCAAATCTTCACCTTCAAATCTTTCTTGAATACTGTGACACCCTTAAGATGAACGGAGCCACCAATGATGCCATACGCTTAAGACTTTTCCCTTTCTCCTTAAGAGATAAAGCGAGGGCGTGGTTATACTCTCTTCCTGAAGGATCCATCACAACTTGGGAACAATTGTCCAGTGCTTTTATCAATAAATGGTACCCAAGGAACAAGACTGATGTGCTGAGAAAACAAATCATAAATTTTTCACAAAAAGATGATGAATCCTTATATGAAGCCTGGGAAAGATACAGGGAGTTGCTAAGAGAATGTCCTCACCATGGGATAGAAAGGTGGTTGACAATCCATATTTTCTATAATGGACTAACTTCCACACAAAAGATCTCTTTAGATGTTGCAGCTGGAGGAGCCTTCATGAGTAAAAATGTTGATGAAGCTGAAAACCTGATCGAGGAAATAGCTCAAAACACTCACCAATGGAACTCTGAAAGAGGATTACCTTCTAAAACACCAGGTAAGTACTCTGTTGATGCTCTTTCCCTACTTTCTGCCAAAGTTGAAGCATTAACATTAAAACTTGATAAAATAGGGTCAACAGGTGCTACTAATATTGTTTGTGAAGTTTGTGGTGTTTCAGGACATGGAGCTACAAACTGCAACTTAGCCATGACCCCTAATCAAGAACAAGAAATGCATCAGGTGGATGCTATTGGAAACTACGGTGGAAATTATCAAGGTAACTACAGACCTTCACAAGGTCCACCTGGTTTCCAAAATAGGCCACCTCAATTCCAAAGTAACTACAAACCTCAACAAGGAACCTATATTCCACAAAAATCAAAGCTAGAATCCTTGATGGAGACATTTGTAGCTACTCAACTTAAACAAAATGATGAATTCTCTGATGCAATAAAAAACTTGGCTTTAAAAGTGGACTCTCTTGCCACTCACAACAAAATACTGGAAAATTAAATTGCCCAACAAGCCTCCTATTCTCAAAGAGCACCGGGAACATTTCCTGGGAAACCAGAGGCTGGACCATCTAACCAAACCATGGCTGTCACTCTTAGGAGTGGTACTCAATACGATGGGCCAGTTGACAAGACAGTAAAGGAGGAAAAGAAAGTCGATGAATCTTCATCTCATCCAGTAATTGAAGAAGAGAAACCACAAGAAAAGAAGGAGGAAGTTAAGCCATATCAACCTCCCATTCCATTTCCTCAGCGCTTAGCCAAAGCAAAGTTGGACAAACAATTTGGTAAGTTCCTTGATGTTTTAAAGAAATTGTATATTAATATTCCCTTTACAGATGCTTTGCAGCAAATGCCCACATATGCAAAGTTCCTGAAGGACATTTTGTCCAACAAAAGAAGACTGGAGGAAGATGGTACAGTTGCACTTACTGAAGAGTGCAGTGTTCTAATTCAAAAGAAACTTCCACCCAAGCTCCAGGATCCAGGTAGTTTCTCTATTCCTTGCATGATTGGTGACATGAATATAGATAAAGCATTGTGTGATTTAGGAGCGAGTGTGAGTTTAATGCCATTATCTGTTGCTGAAAAGTTAGGATTGGGTGAACTAAAACCTACTAGGATGTCTTTACAATTGGCTGATAGATCTGTAAAATATCCTGTAGGAATTTTAGAGGATGTTCCTATTAAGATAGGAAAATTTTTTATACCTGCTGACTTTGTTGTGCTTGAAATGGATGAAGATTCTTTGATTTCTATTATTTTAGGCAGACCATTTTTAGCAACTGCAGGTGCTGTGATTGATGTCAAGAATGGTAAGTTGTCTCTAACTGTTGGAGACCAAAAGGTTGACTTTAACTTGAAAAATGTTTTAGAAAAACCTTATAATGATGTTTGCTGTACTGTGGATTTTGTCGAACAAGTGGTAAAGGAAGCAACCCTTCCTAATGACCCACTTGAAACTATTTTCATGATTGAGCTGACAGAAACATCTGATTGCTCTGAGGCCCCACATGACACTGAGGTCATGTGTGACAAAGTGGTAAGCCCCAATGTGGAATTAAAACCTTTACCAGCTTCTTTAAGGTATGCGTTTCTTGGTCCTAATTCTACATATCCTGTGATTATTAATGCTGAATTGAATCCATCTGAAACTGAAAAACTTTTGAAACAACTTAGGTTGTATAAAAAGGTAATAGGTTATACAATGGATGATATCAAAGGGATTAGCCCTTCTCTTTGTATGCATAGGATTACTGTAGAAGATAAAATTAGGCCCACAGTAGAACCACTTAGGAGATTAAATCCTAAAATGCAAGAAGTGGTTAAAAAGGAAATTTTGAAATTGCTTGATGCTGGAGTCATATATCCTGTTGATAGTAGTAAATGGGTAAGTCCTGTCCATGTGGTACCTAAAAAGGGGGGAATAACTGTGATTGAAAATGATAAACATAACTTGATTCCTACTAGGATTGTCTCTGGTTGGCGCATGTGCATTGATTATAGAAAGTTAAATAGCGCCACGAAAAAAGATCATTTTCCCCTCCCTTTTATTGATCAGATGCTTGAAAGACTTGCGAAACACTCTTATTTCTGTTATTTGGATGGGTATTCAGGTTTTCATCAAATTCCCATTCATCCATCTGATCAAGAAAAGACTACCTTCACTTGCCCTTATGGGACTTATGCTTACAGACGTATGCCTTTTGGTTTATGTAATGCACCTACGACTTTTCAAAGGTGTATGCAAGCAATTTTTTCTGACCTTATTGAAAATGTGATGGAAGTCTTTATGGATGATTTTTCAGTGCATGGTTTGGATTTTGATAATTGTTTAACAAATTTGTGCCAAGTCTTGCAGCGTTGTGAAGAAACCAATTTGGTTCTAAATTGGGGAAAATGCCATTTTATGGTAAGAGAAGGCATAGTTCTTGGACACCTGGTGTCTGAGAGAGGTATAGAAGTTGATAAGGCTAAAGTGGAAGTAATTGAAAAATTGCCTCCACCCACAAATGTGAAAGGTATTCGGAGTTTTCTTAGACATGTAGGTGATAAGTGTTGATTAAGCATTGATTTCATGACTCATTTGAACTAATTTTGTAAAGAATTTGAGCTAAATTAATGAATTATTAAAGGAAGTGAGCATGAATCTTTTAAGTAATGTATAAAAGAAGTATTATGTTTAAACCCTTGGAAAGTACAGGGAACTCAACAGGAAGGCAAGACAAAGTAAGCAAGCTTGAGCATGAAAGTTTGAGAACATAAAGCATCTCTCATGCTTAAGCGTGAATACTAGACGCTTGAGCAAGGATTAAGCATGGCAAGCATGACTTAAAGAAGACAAAGAGGCATCAGGACCCCTCTCACGCTCAAGCGTGGGGATGAGCCGCTTGAGCGTGAGCTCGAGAGCGCCCAAGCGAAGATTAAGCGTGAGCGTGAGCGTGACCCTGCACATGAAGCACGCTTGAGCGTGACTAGAAGGAGCTCGAGCGTGACCATGCACATGAAGAGCGCTTGCGCGTGTGCTTTACACGCTTGAGCGTGACTAATGGATGACAAAGCCTCGCTTGAGCGTAGCTGAGAAGAAGTAAGCATGAGCAACGTGAGGAAGGCCACGCTTGAGCGTGGTTAATTCAGCTTGAGCGAGAGACCATCAAACAGCATCAGAACCCTTCACGCTTGAGCGTGACCATCAAGCTCAAGCGTGACTCATGCAGTATGGGATTTCTTAATTTAATATTCACCAATGGTGCGATGCCAGCTCACCCACTTTCTTGTGTTTCCATAAGTCTCTGAAAGATGCTGCATGGGTTCTATGCAAGTTGGCAAGGGAAGCTGAACCATAACTCTATAAATCAAGCTGCAAACAATCTCACAGGATCTATCATCAGATTCATCCCCTGTATTTCAAATCTTTTCCATTATTTTGTGTATTCATTCTTTTGATGGTGAAAATGCAAGGCATGAGTAACTAAACTCCCTTATGGGATTGGCTGTAATCCATTCAACACTGAAGTAATGCTGTTGTAAGTTTTTATTTAGTAATGAGATTTGATAAGTTCTGTATTTCCTTCTGCGTTTAATGCCTGAAAGTACTTGATCACTATTTTCTTGTTTTAAGTTTTCTCAAGTATGCTGGGAAGTGACTTTTGAAAGCAGATCTGAAAGAAATACTTGTTGTGAGTAGGTAGCCAGGGATGGCGTCTAACGCAATAAACGTCAAAACAATCGATCGATAGTGCTGGGATGATTTCAAAGTGACTGAGGGATCAGCGGTTTGAAATCATTCTTATGAATTTTGTAGTCGAGGGATCGATACAAATGACTTTGATTGTGACGTAGAAATTATCTTTTTGATTTACTTATATGAAAACTTATGCAGCTTACAGAGGTGAAGATGTGATGAAGCCAATCCCTATTTTACAAAACTAATTTTTCAACACCACTCACTGTTATCTTTTGCATCTTTTACTCTCTGTTATTTACTGTCTCCTTAATCAACATCATTTACAACAAAACAAAAACCAAACCATTCTGCCAAATCAATTCAAAACTAAGATTTTCATTCTCACACCTCCTCAGTGGAACGACATCTACACTGTACTATAACCTCTGTGTTTAAACTTGGCACATCTATTCCATTGAGTTCATATTATACAAACTTGATTCTCTTTCAGAGAACTCTTCAATATCAATATAATCAAAACTTCATCAAGTTTTGGCGCCGCAGCCGGGGAGGTGATTTGAGTTTGAATATCTTTAGCATTGAATTGACAAGACAGTGTAAATAAATTTGTTTGCAATTTGTTTTTATTTTTTTTAGTAACCTTGCTACTTTCAGTTCTTGATTTATGATCTTGAGAGGACAGGGTACAAAAGAACAACTTGCATTTGATCCTGAGATAGACAGGTTCCTCAAGAAAATCAAGAAAGCCAAGCAGAACTTCCACGTAGGACAAACTTCCTCTAATACAATGGATGTCAACAGCAACAATCAAAACCCACCAAGGAGAACACTTGGAGACTATGCTTTACAGCAAGGGCCAAGACATTTCTCAAGCACTGCAGTTCCAAACACTGTCAGAGCATTAGAAATGAAACCAGTATTTCTTAGTTTGATTAGTTCACACCAATTTACTGGAATGTCAAGTGAAGATCCGTATACTCACTTGGCCACATTCTATGAATTGGTTGGAACCATGGGATTTAACCAAGATGTTATTGATGCTGCATATTTAAGACTATTTCCTTTCTCTTTAGCAGGAAAAGCAAAGGAATGGTTACAATCTCATCCAAATCAAAGTTTAAATAGCTGGAACATAGTTGAAGAAAAATTTCTACAAAGGTTCTTTCCTCCATCTAGATTCATCAAGGCCAAATCAGATATTACAACATTTAGACAAGGCCAAGATGAACCTTTTTGTGAGGCATGGGAACGCTTTAAATCACTGCTCAGAAAATGCCCAAACCATGGACTTGAAGATATTGCACAACTTAATATTTTTTACAGTGGTTTAAGGGCTGACACTAAAATGATTTTAGATGCAGCAGCAGGAGGAACAATGATGACAGTGGATGCTGACCAAGACACAAGGATAATAGAAGCTTTATCCTCAACAGACTACCAAGCTCAACATGATCGTCAGCAAGTTCAAAGGAAAGGAGTCCTTGACTTAAACACCACAGATGCCATTTTAGCACAGAACAAAATTCTGACCCAACAATTAAAAGCATTGACCAAAAAGATAGCCAATCTTCCACAACAATTACATGCAGTACAATCATCACAACCAGGGCAACAACAAATGCCTACAACATGTAACTTTTGTGGAGGAGATCATCTCAATGAGAACTATGGCTCACAAGAAGCAACTGTATACTTCATGAACAACCAAGGAAGGTCTGGTAATTTCAATTCAAATTTTTCTAACCAACCATTTCAGGGATGGAGAAGTAACCAAAACCAAGGCCAAGGATGGAAGCAAGAGCCCAGCTCTTCTAAACCATATCAAAATAATGGTCCTTCTTTGGTGGAGAGAACTTCTAGATTAGAGGACACCTTGGAAAAATTTATGCAAACTTCTTTAGCAAGTCAAAAGAACAATGAGGCATCACTTAGGAACTTGGAAACACAATTGGGACAACTAGCCCGACAACTTGCTGAGAAACAAAAGCCTCAGTATGGAGCAAACACTGAAATAAACCCAATAGAGCATTGCAAGGCTGTGACCACACTGACTGAGGAAATAACCGAGGAAGAAGATGGACATGATACTATCATCTCTGAAGCAGTACCTCATAACACCAAAGATCCAGGGAGTTTTTCTATTCCTGTTACTATTGGAAATCTTTCAAAAAGTAAAGCTTTATTAGATCTTGGTGCTAGTGTAAATTTGATGCCATTATCCACACTTAAAAGTATAGGAGATTTTTCAGTAAAGCCAACAAACATGACTTTAAAAATGGCAGATCAATCAATAAAAACCCTTTATGGTATTGCTGAAAATATTGAAGTTAAAGTTGATAAATTTGAATTTTATGAGAACTTTGTTGTCATAGATATGGAGGAAGATTCTGAAGTCCCTCTAATACTGGGGAGACAATTCTTGAAAGCAGCCAAAGTCATCATAGATGTGGATGACAGAAGAGTAAAAATTCGAGTGCAGAAAGAAGAAACCAACTTTGTTATTGATGAAACAAATAAATACTCAGAATGTGCACTTGAAAATCTGAATGGAAAAAAGTTAAGGCCTGACTTAGGCAAGAAGGTGGAAAAACTCAACACTCTCCTCCACCAGCTCCATGATACATATTGAAAAATCTATCAGGCGTCAAGCTAATGACGTTAAACAAGCGCTCATTGGGAGGCAACCCAATTTTATGCTTTCTTTCCATGAAAATTTTATTTTTAAATATTAGTAAAGTTTCTGTTTACTTTGTAGATTACTCATTAAGAGAAGCCCAAATAAAAGTTTCAACCAAAGGCAAACAAAACTGGAGCTGGAGATTGAATTAAGAGAAGCATGAGGAAATCATCTCGCTCAAAGCGTGGATAATCTCGCTTAAGCGAGCCAAGGTAAGTCACACACTATACACATCAAGCTTAAGCGAAAGAATCAAGCCTTGAGCGTGGCACCACTACAAAAGAAATTTTCAACAAAATAAACCTGATCACGCTTAAGCGTGATCTTTTGCGCTTGAGCGAGAGGACCTGGAAAATCAAACAGAGGCTGCCACGCTTGAAGCAAGACTCTTCTTCGCTCAAGCGAGGAATTGATTTTAAGCATCAGGTATGGAAATTTTTGTGTCACGCTCAAGCGTGACAAACATACGCTTGAGCGAGGAAAATATACTTTGCATTAAAGCCCACACGCTCAAGCGAGGAAGTAACAACGCCTAAGCGAGACAAAAGCCACCCTGTTAGTCGATCACGCTCAAGCGTGATACTCCTGTGCTCAAGCGTGACACCCCTGCGCTCAAGCGTGATAATCCAGCGCTCAAGCGTGAAATGCAAAACGGCCCCCTGATACTAATAAATGTAAAATTTTGAAACTTCCCACTCTCTCACTCACATAACCGTCCATCAATCTCCTGACTTTCTAAGTTTTGTAACTGCCATTTCTTCTCCAATAATTGTCTTTTCACTCTCATCTCATAAGTCACACTTTTCTTTTGCAAATCATTCTCTCTATCACTCTCGGATTCTTCCAGGTAACTACTGCACTATCCTCTTTTTGAATTAACAGCATATGATTACTGTGTATTGATACCTTTCTTGTGCATACATTGAAGTCCTTAACCCCCTTCTTCCTGTTTCTAATGAATACCATGATCTATGCTTGGTTGTTTTCTGGGTTGTTTAGAGAAAGGGGGGTCAATGCTTTGCTCTTGTGTGTTTCATTTTTTTGTAATGCATGTCACCTTTGTGTTTCACATTCTTTTAACGCATGCTAAATGTTTGACAAAAGTCTTGAAAGGAAGTATTTTGAGTGCAAAATGATTCTTAACTTTCTTGCAGATGGCCAGAACAAAGCAAACTGCACCAAACCCCCCTGTCACTACTTCCCCAGCAAGGAGTTCCCGAAGAAATAAAGGCAAAAGACCACGCACAGATGAACAAGATGATGCTCCAAGATTCAGGAATAAAAGTAAGAGCAAGCGTTATGAGGACATCTCAAACTGGACATTTATACCAGAAAGAAAAGTAGATTTGGCCTTGGGAGATTGTGACGCTTTCCTACAAATCATAAGGAGGAGAAATTGGTTAAAAGTATGTTACCCAAGGGAGAAATATGACCCAGAAGTTGTAAGAGAATTCTATGCGAATGCTTGGACAAAAGATGGAGGAGGAGAAAGAAAAACTTATGTGAGGGGAACCTGGCTCTCCTATGACAGAGACACAATCAATTTTTACTTGGGGAACATTATGACCCTAGGAGAGGGAGAAAAATGTGAATATGCTGCTATGGTTGCAAGGAACCAATTCATTGCCACAAATGACCTTGAAGCAGCCATATGTGTTCCAGGACACCACTTTCAAATAGGGCAAGGAGAGACCCCACTGAGAATTTTAAGAAAAGACATGACTTCTATTTCTCAAGTTTGGACTTCTTTCTTATTAGCTAACATAGCACCTAACGCTCATGTCTCTGATTTAATTTTTAGTAGGTGCTATTTGCTATACTGCATTCTGAGAGAGGACATCTCCATTGATCTAGCCCAAATACTTTCTGATGAAATTCACAAGTTTGTGATTTCTGACCAGAAGTATTCCCAGGCAGGTCAAAAGGTAAAAGGGAGTCTCGGTTTTCCTGCCTTTATCACTGATTTTTGTGCAGCTCATGGTGTTGAGGTACAAGACCTCAAACCAATTAGGCCTTCCATAGACAAACGCTTTATTGAGCATTACTGCAGTAATCCAGTACCTCCTGCAACTGATGTACCCCCTCCACCTGCCTCTCAAGCAGCACAGCAAGCATTCAACACAGCACCTGCCCATCCCCCCTCAGCACAGAAGCCACTCTGATTTTACAAGGCATTCACATCCTGAAAATTCAAAATAGCCACCTCCTGGCCCAGCAGAACACTCATCATAGAGGTTTGTTACACATTCACAATGGCCTTTATCACAACATTCCTGCAGGTCAACACAATCCTTGGATGCCACCTGCCCAGTTTGAGGCCCTACTTGCTTGGCCTGGGGACAGGCCTCCTTTTGTGGGAGGAGGTGAGACTACAGAGGATAGGCCAGGAACTTCAACACAGGGACCTCCAGAAAGAGACCTGGGAACAGAAGAGGACTCATCTGAGGAAGAGTGAAAATTTTTTAATGCTTTCATCTCTTGAAGTTTAAATTGCTACTTAGTTTTATTTCAAATTGACAATTTATAGCTTTACTTTATCTTTAGTGCAGCATACTTTAGAATTGCTTGTGATTATTCTTGTTTGCTTGTGATTATTTGCTTGTGATTACTCCTGTTTTGATGATTAAAACTTTGAACATTTTTGAAATACCCAACCAAAGATTTTACTTTTTGAACAAGAAAAGTTTCTAAGCAGTAGAATATTTTTAGGCAATAACACTGATTTTTTTGGCAAAATGACTGAATTAAGAACCAAGGAATTGGAATGAATGTACTTTTTATTGTTTACATGCGTGAACCCTTTTCTGTTAGAATAAGGAAAGTAAGCCTTATATCCTGGTGAGAAGTGAGAATTCTAAACACTGAGAGTCTCATGAGAATTCGTCAAATAAGCATTGCCTGATTTTCTGATTAACACTTCTTTTAAAGATTAAGCAAGGAAATAATAAAGGCAAATTTTGAAAAAATAAAACAAACTCAGAGCCAAAAAGCTACCCTTAAGAATATGAGCCAATTTTTGTAGCCATTTTTTAGCCAAAAATTTTATTCAAACACCCTAAACCAAGCATGAGAAATAAAATCGTACCTTACCAGCATGCTTAAAGATTTTTAAAAAGAGCATAAAACACTTCTCCAAAAAAGGGTGATAAAAGAAACTGAGGCTGAAAAAAAAGGAATAAAGTTCTCCAACATGTAACAAAAATAGAGAACTAGAAAAAGAAAAGCGAAGAATTCAATAGCATAAAAGAAGAAGCCTCATAAAAATTTGAAAAATTTTAGAACATATGCTCTTCTTATGCATGCACTTTGAACTCAAAGAAAAACCAAGAATTCTTGATAGCCCAACCTCATTACAACCTTGAAAAGACCTTTTTTGATCCTTACTTATCTTATGAATTGATTGCGATTAGAAATGGCCAGCAATGTTAATTAGGCAGTTCTCATGATGAATGTGCAAACACACCCACCTGGTGAGAAATAATGAGAGTTCCTTATTCTTATAGCATTTGGTTACCTGCGTTGTGAACAAATTAATGGTACAGTACATTTCAAAGAATTGGCATTGAGGAAATCATTTACTTGAGATAAATTGAGATTATTGTCTTTTGAAAATTTGTCTGTACAGAAGCTAATTTTGTTGAAATGCTTGATTCCCTTTCCAAACTTCTTTTTACTTGAGGACAAGCAAAAATCTAGGTTGGGGAGAGTTTGATAAGTGTTGATTAAGCATTGATTTCATGACTCATTTGAACTAATTTTGTAAAGAATTTGAGCTAAATTAATGAATTATTAAAGGAAGTGAGCATGAATCTTTTAAGTAATGTATAAAAGAAGTATTATGTTTAAACCCTTGGAAAGTGCAGGGAACTCAACAGGAAGGCAAGACAAAGTAAGCAAGCTTGAGCATGAAAGTTTGAGAACATAAAGCATCTCTCACGCTTAAGCGTGAATACTAGACGCTTGAGCGAGGATTAAGCATGGCAAGCATGACTTAAAGAAGACAAAGAGGCATCAGGACCCCTCTCACGCTCAAGCGTGGGGATAAGCCGCTTGAGCGTGAGCTCGAGAGCGCCCAAGCGAAGATTAAGCGTGAGCGTGAGCGTGACCCTGCACATGAAGCACGCTTGAGCGTGACTAGAAGGAGCTCGAGCGTGACCATGCACATGAAGAGCGCTTGCGCGTGTGCTTTACACGCTTGAGCGTGACTAATGGATGACAAAGCCTCGCTTGAGCGTAGCTGAGAAGAAGTAAGCATGAGCAACGTGAGGAAGGCCACGCTTGAGCGTGGTTAATTCAGCTTGAGCGAGAGACCATCAAACAGCATCAGAACCCTTCACGCTTGAGCGTGACCATCAAGCTCAAGCGTGACTCATGCAGTATGGGATTTCTTAATTTAATATTCACCAATGGTGCGATGCCAGCTCACCCACTTTCTTGTGTTTCCATAAGTCTCTGAAAGATGCTGCATGGGTTCTATGCAAGTTGGCAAGGGAAGCTGAACCATAACTCCTATAAATCAAGCTGCAAACAATCTCACAGGATCTATCATCAGATTCATCCCCTGTATTTCAAATCTTTTCCATTATTTTGTGTATTCATTCTTTTGATAGTGAAAATACAAGGCATGAGTAACTAAACTCCCTTATGGGATTGGCTGTAATCCATTCAACACTGAAGTAATGCTGTTGTAAGTTTTTATTCAGTAATGAGATTTGATAAGTTCTGTATTTCCTTCTGCGTTTAATGCCTGAAAGTACTTGATCACTATTTTCTTGTTTTAAGTTTTCTCAAGTATGCTGGGAAGTGACTTTTGAAAGCAGATCTGAAAGAAATACTTGTTGTGAGTAGGTAGCCAGGGATGGCGTCTAACGCAATAAACGTCAAAACAATCGATCGATAGTACTGGGATGATTTCAAAGTGACTGAGGGATCAGCGGTTTGAAATCATTCTTATGAATTTTGTAGTCGAGGGATCGATACAAATGACTTTGATTGTGACGTAGAAATTATCTTTTCGATTTACTTATATGAAAACTTATGCAGCTTACAGAGGTGAAGATGTGATGAAGCCAATCCCTGTTTTACAAAACTAATTTTTCAACACCACTCACTGTTATCTTTTGCAACTTTTACTCTCTGTTATTTACTGTCTCCTTAATCAACATTATTTACAACAAAACAAAAACCAAACCATTCTGCCAAATCAATTCAAAACTAAGATTTTCATTCTCACACCTCCTCAGTGGAACGACATCTACACTGTACTATAACCTCTGTGTTTAAACTTGGCACATCTATTCCATTGAGTTCATATTATACAAACTTGATTCTCTTTCAGAGAACTCTTCAATATCAATATAATCAAAACTTCATCAGCAGGGTTTTATCGCAGGTTCATTAAAGATTTCTCCAAGATCACAAAGCCTCTTACAACTCTTCTGGGTAAGGATGTGCCTTTCAATTTTGATTCATCTTGTATGGAAGCTTTTTGCAGGATTAAGCAAGCTCTAATCTCGGCCCCCATCGTACAACCACCTGATTGGAAACTCCCGTTTGAGCTGATGTTCGATGCGAGTGATTACGCAGTAGGGGCTATGTTGGGGCAAAGAAAGGATAAAAAGCTCCATGTAATTCATTATGCCAGCCGGACGCTAGATGATGCTCAGGTAAATTATGCGACAACTGAAAAAGAACTGTTAGCTATTGTCTTTGCTTTTGATAAATTTAGGTCTTATTTGGTAGGTTCACATGTTACTGTTTACACTGACCACTCTGCCATTAAGTATCTATTGAATAAAAAGGAAGCAAAACCTAGATTAATTAGATGGATTCTAATATTGCAAGAATTTGACTTGGAAATTAAGGACAAGAAGGGTACCGAGAACTTGGTCGCTGACCACCTATCTAGGTTGACATCTGAAAAAGAAGAAACAGATAATATTCCCATCAATGAATCTTTTCCAGATAAACAACTCTTAAATCTTAGTATCCAACGTGTTCCTTGGTATGCTGATTTTGTAAATTTTCTTGCATGTGGTATCTTACCTCCTGATCTTAGCTTTCAGCAAAGGAAAAAGTTTTATGCAGATGTCAAGCATTATTATTAGGATGAACCACTCCTTTTCAAGCAATGTGCAGATGGAATGATTCGGAGATGTGTTTCACAAGATGATGTCCATGCTATCTTGGATCATTGCCATTCTCTTTCCTGTGGAGGACACATGAGCACCTCTAAAACAGCCGCTAAAATATTGTAAGTTGGGTTCTATTGGCCAAATATTTTTA
The DNA here is from genome assembly GCA_037962975.1 of Clitoria ternatea. NCBI lineage: Eukaryota > Viridiplantae > Streptophyta > Magnoliopsida > Fabales > Fabaceae > Clitoria > Clitoria ternatea. The sequence continues at coordinate 42,235,812 of CM075669.1, read as the reverse complement.
AGGATGTACGTAAGTATGTTCTAACTTGTGATGCTTGCCAAAGAACATGTAACATTGGTAAGAGACAAGAAATGCCCTTGAATACCATTTTAGAAGTTGAACTATTTGATGTATGGGGTGTTGATTTTATGGGACCTTTTCCTTCCTCTTTTGGAAATCAGTTCATATTAGTGGCGGTTGACTATGTGTCAAAATGGGTGGAAGCCATTGCTTCACCCCATTCTGATGCTAAAACTGTTATTAAACTTTTCAAGAAACTAATATTTCCAAGGTTTGGGGTCCCAAAATGTGTTATAAGTGATGGAGGGTCTCATTTTATTGAGAAAACTTTTCAGACCCTTCTAAAGAAATATGGAGTTAGGCATAAGGTTGCTACACCTTATCACCCACAAACTAGTGGACAAGTTGAGGTATCCAATCGGGAAATTAAAAATATTCTTCAAAAAGTGGTGAATACATCACGTAAGGATTGGTCTATTAAGTTAGATGATTCCTTATGGGCGTATCGAACCGCATACAAAACTCCCATTGGAACCACACCTTTTAAGCTAGTATATGGGAAGCCCTGTCATTTACCTGTTGAGCTAGAATCACTAGTGCAAAAGTAGCATTTCACAACGTAAAAGTCACCACGGATTTAGAAAAATCGATGTGAAAAGTCAATGCGGTGGCATTTTTGAAAATATATGTAAATGTTCACGTCGGTTTTATTAAAAACAGTTGTTAAATAAGAAGGCGGTGGCATTTTTGAAAATATTAGCAAAACATTTCACATCTGTTTTAAGGAAAATTGATGTGTAATATGCTTTCTCACATCTGCTTTTAAAAACCGTGGTGATATATTTAAGCGGTGGCAATTTTGAAAATATGCGTAACTATAAGAAATGTTGAAATAGGATATTCCACATCGGTTTTTTACAGAAAACCGATGTTAACAATTTTCATGCCATATCGGTTTGTATATGAAACTGTGGTGTAATATGAAATTGACGTTAACAATTTTCATGCGTAACATTGCCTAATACACATCGGTTTTGCTAAAAACCGATGTTAGAAATGCTTAACATTGTCAGATTACACATCGGTTTTATTAAAAACCGATGTGAGTAGTGTATTAGATTTCATTACGCGCGTGTACAGGTTCTCCCTTTGTTGATATTACACATCGGTTTTAGTAGAAACCGATGTGAGAGTGCATTAAAATTTTATAAACGCTAATGCTTCTCCCGCCCATGATATTACACATCGGTTTTTTTATAAACCGATGTGAGAACTTCATTAAATTAGTTTCCATTCCTTATTCTGTTGCAGCGTCATTCCCTTTCCATCTTCTGCTGCAGCGTCAGGTTCTCCACTCTATTCCGAGATCTTCAACTTCTCCATTCTCTATTCTCCATTCCGTGACTGCAACGACTTCACCTTCTCCAATCGGTGACATTGTCTTCTCCAACACCATCTTGCGCGTAAGTATGCACATTAAAACAGAGAAGTTTTATGCTTTGTTTGTTCCCCTTGCTCTTTATCTCTCAATAACGTTTGTGCAATGGCATTGGGCAGCTTTCCATCTTGCTAATCGGTGACTTCGTGGTGCTCGTTGTCATCTCCGAAATCAAGCTTCTCCAACTTGTGTGAAGCTTCTCTAACTCCATCTTGAACTTCCTTTTTGTAAGCTTTTTTTTCCACATCTTCTTCATGTGTTTGGTTTAACTCTTTTATGTTGAAATTGAGCTTTGCCTTGTTAAAATACCCAAAAGAACTTGAGTTGTGTTGAAATTATTACTTTTTGTATTGAATATAGGGTTTTGCATTATAGGTGGTATGTAAGTGAACCACTAATTAAATTTGCCTTGAACATGTTTGTTAAAATGCCTTAGAGAACTTGAAAATGAATTAAGTATGTTTGTGTTGAAAATTATGTTTGTGTTGAAAATTAAGTATGTTTATCTTGAAAATGGTGTGTATGGTTCTCATTTTTCACATGTAAATGTTTAATGTAGGTATGTTTGTATTGAAAATGGGTGCTTTATGTATTATGTAGTGTTGTTTAACTTAATGTAGTGTAATGTATGAGTGTAAGTACATTAAATAATAAGCTTTTGTGCCATTAATTTTTGCCTTGAACATGTTTGTTAAAATGCCTTAGAGAACTTGAATATGAAATTGTCTATGTTTGTGTTGAAAATGGTGTGTATGGTTCTCATTTTTAACATGTAAATGCTTAATGTAGATATGTTTGTATTGAAAAGGGTGCTTTATGCATTATGTTGAATGGGTGTTTGTTAAAATGCCTTAGAGAACTTGAATATGAAATTCTGGGTGTTTTATGTCAAGTAAGAACATTATGTTGCTTAATTCATACCTTGATATATTGGGGCATTAATGTCCATTGATGTTTTGTTGTTGACGTTAGAACATTTGTACCAATGGATCAAAGTTGGATTAATGCTAGACGGACAAGTAATGAGTATGCAGTTGGGGTGGAAGCTTTTTTGGAATTTGCTCAGAGAAATGTTCCAAATAATAATGGGAGATTTTATTGTCCATGTGTGAAATGTTTAAATGTAAAACGGTTAACTGTTGAGGAAATTAGAGATCGTGTCATATGTCATGGGTTTTGTAAGAATTATACAACATGGACGTGGCACGGAGAATTAATGTTGATACCGAGTGTGTCTGAAATAGAAGAAGTTAATGAAGGAATAAATGATGGGTTGGAAGACATGATACGTGACATTGGACGCGAATCTTTTGAAAGAGCACATGTGTATGATGATTGGACTCAGGATGTGGATTTGCCTTTGTATCCAGGGTGTAAACTAAAACGATTGGAAGCAGTGTTAAGGCTAGTTAATCTAAAGGCAAAGAATGGATGGACTGATAAAAGTTTCACAGAATTACTTGGGTTATTGCAACAGGAAATACTTCCAGAAGGGAATACATTACCTAATCGTACCTATGAAGCGAAGAAGGTTATATGTCCTATGGGTATGGAGTATAAAAAAATACACGCATGTCCGAATGACTGCATCTTGTATAGAAGAGAGTATGAAAAGCTACATGAGTGTCCTGTATGTGGTGAATCACGATATAAGGTGAAAAATGGTGAATCTAGTGATGATGTGAGAACCAAAAATCCTCCTGCAAAAGTTTTATGGTATTTACCTATAATTCCAAGATTTAGGCGATTGTTTGCCAACAAGAATGATGCAAAGAGTCTTAGGTGGCATGTTGAAGAAAGAAAAGTAGATGGAAAACTTCGTCATCCAGTAGATTCTTTACAATGGAAGAATTTGATGAGGTTTAAGAATTTGATGCAAAGTTTACTTGTTCCTAATTTTAGGCTAATAAACAATCGTCGGGCAGCAACCATTGTGGTTATTATGTCATGGGACACATGCTCAATGTCATAATAGGGAACATTAAGGATAATTGGATACAGGTATTGAAATGATTTAAAGAAGGAAGCATTTTCTAGTAGTTAAATGCATATTCTGACATCACATACTTGTAGGCTTTTAGCAACAAGGAACCATTCACTTCTGATGAAATTGATGTGGTTCGTAAGCGTTGGGCAACATATCTTCTTCAAGTAGCTAGATTATGATCAACACAAGTGTTTAAATTTTGTATATATTATGTATGAAATTCTGACCTAAACTATGTATAAAACAATGTTTGGTGTTATATATATATTGATTGACATATGATTTTAATTGGTGTTGATATATTTGTTTTCTGTGTTGTATAAATGTATGCCTAGGAATTGACATGAAAAATTAATATAGTTGGGATGAATAGGTTTCTTTAAAAAATTCGTATATAATGAAACAATTAAAAAAATTTTAAAAAAAACATGTTTTCACATCGGTTTTTATAAAAACCGATGTTATAAGTCCAAATCCACAACGGTTTTTATAAAAAACCAATGTGGTAAGTTCCAAATTCACATCGGTTTCCCCAAAAACCGATGTGGTAAGTTCTCATATTCACAACGGTTTTTTAAAAACTGATGTTATAACTTCATTTCCACAACGGTTTCCATTAAAAACCGATGTTATATATCCATATTTTCACATCGGTTTTCTCAAAAAACCGATGTTACATCTATTTTTCACATCGGTTTAAAAACCGATGTGAAATATCCTTATATTTCACATCGGCTAGATCCACATCGGTTTGAAAACCGATGTGAAAAGCCCAAAAAAAACCGATGTTAAATGTCTTTTTTGCACTAGTGAATATAAATCTTTTTGGGCTGTTAAAACTCTTAACTTTGATCATAAGGCTGCAGGTGAACAAAGATTGTTGGAATTAAATGAGCTTGAAGAACTCCGTCTAGATGCATACGAAAATGCCAGAATTTATAAAGAAAAAACCAAACAATGGCATGATCATCACATCCAACGGAGAACATTTAATCCAGGTGATATGGTTTTACTGTTTAATTCCAGACTGAAGCTTTTTCCAGGTAAACTGAGATCCCGATGGTCGGGACCATTCAAGGTGACAAAAGTCTTTCCCTTTGGAGCTGTCAAACTATGGAGCGAGAAATCTGGTACATTTAGGGTAAATGGACAGAGAGTAAAACACTATCTGACAGGTCAACCAATACAACAAGCAAGTGACTTGGACTTGTTTGATGCTCCTGATGAGTAAATCCAAACGGTAAGAAGTCTGGCTGAAGACTTAAAACTTAGCACTGATAGGGAGGTAACCCTATAAAAAGTTGTTGTTTCATTTTATATATATATAAAAAAAAACCAACTATGTCAGATGCTGGTTTGGGGTTACTACAGGTAAGTTTTCTTATCCTTTATTATCCATTTTAACATTGAGGACAATGTCAAATTCTGGTTTGGGGTGGTAGGTAAGAAAACTTAACTGTTTTATTTTGTTGTGTTATTATTCATGCATGTGTGTTTTCCTTATTTTGTTTGTAATCTTGTAATTTACCATGATTGCATGTTAAATTTACTTTGAACACAAGGCTAAAGTATCTAAGGATCCCAAGTAAAATTTTTAAAATTTGATTGTTTAAATGCCAAATAAATGCTTAAATGAACCTTATGTGTGATTAAAATTTTCTTTGAAAAGACTTCCATGGTTAGACTTGAGCCAAAATGGGTTATTTATCAAACAAATTTTCAAAACCCATATTTCTTGATTGAGTGAATCTCATAGTCATTAATATTCTAGAACTTGTTTTTCAACCAATTCAAAATGGTTTTTGATTATATGTCTTAGAATGATAAAGGCACAATTAGGTCTTATTCTTAAGCCTCAGAATTTTGTATAATTTGACCCCTAGTTGCCCCTTTTGAGCCTAAAAGTGAAAATTTTTCTTTGAAACCTTTCATTGACTGATATTCTCTTAATGGTGAAAAAGTTGGAAATTTAGTGGAGCAAAGAAATAAAAAAGGACTTAAGAAAAATATGGTATTGGATGCAAAAAAAAAAGGCAAGAAAAAGAAAAAAGAAAATCAAAAGGATGATATTGAATGAATTCCAAAAAAGTCCATAAAAATTAAAAAATTTTGCTCTGTTAAATTTATGATGATAATTTGAATCATTCATGACTGTTAAAGCCCCTTTTGTATTCTATTTTTCTTGAATTTCCTACCTTGACAATACAACCCAAGGCCACGTTACAACCTTTAAAAGACCTTTAGACTTTGACATATTTTCTATCTAAACTGTGGAGTTTCTGGTTTATTAACAAGCTTATAGTAATATTTTTTTGACTATGATGATTTGAGAGATACACAAACCTTGAAACACTTGAGTGAAAATTGTGAGAAGAGTATCTCAAGTCTTGACATTGAAAATTAATTCACATAAGAAAAATAAAACTGGCATTTGAATAAATCTGTTTCTCTGTTTTGGATTCCTTAGTTTATTAAGTTTAGTGTTTTCTGTATTTTATCTTGTGAATATGGTGATTGCTTGAGGACAAGCAATGTTTTGGTTTGGGGTATTTTGATAAGTGCTTTATAATACAATAAATTAGGTCTAAATTGCTTAAGATTTTAGTCATTATCCACTGAATTTCCTTTATTTATTGCGATTTTTGTTTTCTTTCCACTCTAGTCTACTTGGGTATGTTATTTTGCAGGAATTAAGGTAATAAAGGGTCAAAAACAAGAGAAAAACGACCATAAAATGATAATGAAACAAGAAGAACAAGCCCAAAGTGGAAAAAATTCTCTTTTTAAAGCTGAAATCTGACTCAGAAAGCAGAAATCCGACTCAGATCACTGAAATCCGACTCAAAATGGCCAAATCCGAGTGGGATAACTCAGAAATGACCAAATCCGAGTGGAAAGACTCAGAATAGAGCATTGCCGAGTGGAATACCGCACTGTTGGAGAAAATCCAAGTGAAATGTTCCCTGTCAAAGCCATTCCGAGTGATAAATGGCTGACTCGAGTGAAAGGATTGCTGATTGAAGTGAATCCGAGTGGGAATTTGCTGATTGAAGTGAATCCGAGTGGGAATTTGCTGACTGAAGCAGGTCTGACCCAAGAACAAGTGCTTTTCTAGGCAAAAAGCTGATTCCGAGTGAATTGATTCCGAGCAGAAGGAATGCCATTGAATGAATAAATGCTCACTAAGGAGAATCCGAGTAGTTTCATTCAGAGAATAAGGCATTTCCGAGTGGTGTCTTAATCGGATAAGGAAAAATCCGACCAGAAATGAATCACACTCGGGCAGACTCTCAAGTTTCACACTAAGCCCGAGTGAGAAGTCTCCAAGGAAAGGCCATTCCGAGTGAGTTGGGTCAGAAAGATGCATTTCCGAGCAAAGCAAGGCTTGGACATAAGAAGAAATTCAATCAGTCAAATTCCAACCCTTCAAGTGCAAGTTCCTGAGTAAAAGTGGAGGCCATTCCGAGTGAGAAACAAGAAGGCATTTCCGAGTGAATTCCAAAGCAAAATCCGAGCAAAGTTTTAACCGAGTGGTTCAGATTCAGAGACAGCCGAGTGAAAATGTTTGGGAACCGATTGAATAAATTCTGATCCTGAGTGAGTCTTCAATCAGTTCCGAATGAACTCCATGAACCTGAGCCGAGTGAATGGTTTCAGTCGGATCCGAGTCCCTCTTCAGTCAATTCCGAGCAACATAAGCAAATCCGAGCAAGGTTTCTCCGAGTGAAACAGTGAAAAAGAGAGCCTCTCGCTTGAGCAAACCTTTATCCGCTTGAGCGAGACGGTTTCCTTCAACAAACGCTTAAGCGAGAAACTCTCGTTCAAGCGAAACCGACCGGTTTTCTTAAATACCGACCCCTCATCTCAACACCGAGTGAATATTTCACTCGGTTTTATGTACAAACAGTACCATTTTCACTCGGTTTTTAGCACAAAAGGCACCCTTTCACTCGGATTTTGCAGAAAAGAGAAAACCAACCTACACTCCACAATACCAAACAACGGATCACTCTACACTGTCCTCAAGCCACAACACCGTCCCATTCCCTATCCGCTGTCCCTTTCTTCTTCTAATCCATAACACACACCGTTTTCTCCTTTCCATCATCCACACCGCCCAGACTCCTCTCCTACCAATACCGGCTCCATCCACTACATCGTCCAGCAACTCCACTGTCCCTCATACCACCATACCTGCCACATGTAAACCAACAACGCCCAGCAACCAATACCGAACAGCAAGCTTTCATTCGGTCTTGTGGAATTCCAGCACCTTTCCACTCAAAATTTGCCCAGCTGAATAAATCCAAGCACCGAATTATTAGAAATATTAAAATAATGCAAATTGGCACAACTGGAACTCACATGCACCGAAAGTTTCCTCCCAACTTACAATTACAACGCGTTTCTTAGCTGGATCCCCCCTTTCCATCGCCTATAAAAGGAGAAGAAGTTGCAAGCATCCAGCATCAATCATCACTTGCATCAATTCCATCAGCTTCGTTCCAATTCCTCCTTCCTTTCTCTTTGTTTTTCGTTTCTCTTTTCTTTCTTTTCTTTTTTTTTATTTCTCTTATTTTCTTTCTCTGTCCCGTTCCCATTTTTTCTTTACTTTCTTTTTCTTTATTTTATTTTAAGAGTGTGAGAGCTGTAAAAGTGAGAATTTAAATTTGTAATTGGTGGAGAAATTATTGCAACAAGGAATTACAGTGGTAAATTATTCTGAGCTTTTGGAGAAACCCGTAAGTCATTATTTTTACCATGTCTTGTATGTTTTATTTTTCCATTATTTATATGAATTTGAATTATTTCATGAGTAGCTAAATTAATTATCTTGGGATAAACGGGGTATGATAATATTTTATTTTAATGTTATTTTGACTTGGAATTAAATAAATTTCTATTTTCCATTTAGTTCAATTATGCTTAATGCTTTTAGTAATTCTTAACAAGAACCTAAATGATAAAACTGTATACTTACGGGTATATTAGTAAGTTTAGGTAATAAATAGAATCGAGAGATTTATTTTTACCGGAAAGCTTTGAACTAAACCTAAGATTTTTGAGATGCTTTTTGTGACCTCGGTAAAACCGTGAAAGTAATCAAAATTCTTTTGAGGAAATAAAAGGGATTTTCATAAAACGATAATGGGCCTTTCTGAGGATTAAGCAGCGCTTTCCATAGGTTAGGTACATTAATAGGATTCCGAGAGGAACATATTAATTAGCTTTTGGAAAATTCGCCTTGGAAAACTTAATTCGATTCTTATTTATGAAAAGTTAAAATTCATTAACATAAAATAGAGTCTTAATCCCCCGAAATCCCAAGATATTCTCAACTCTGATTTTTAAGTGTCAAGTAAACTTTATTTTTATATTTATTCGTATTCTGTGCAATTTTAATTTGTACTTTATTTTATAAAAATCTTAAAAATCAATTGTGTGGATAATTAAATTTCAATATGCTGGTACTTTGAACACAGTCCCTGTGGAGAACGATAATCTTTTATATTACGCGACATAACCCGTGCGCTTGCGGGCCCTGTCAGGTTCAAGAGAAATGAGAAGAAGAAAGATGAAAAAGGATATTGAAAGGGTTTTCTCACCGGTCCAAAAATTAAAATCGGTATAAAAAATAATTATAATTTTAAGTTATACCGGTTCTAAATTAAAACCGGTGTAAAATATATATTTCTCACCGACCGAGATTTAGACCGATATAAAGTTACTTAATAATTACAAAATTGCCACCGCGCTATTTATTACACCAGTTATATTACAACCGGTGTAAAAAGCCTGGTGAGAAAAGTCTTTTTTCCATTAGTGAAAGTAATCATTAAGGTGTTGATTTTCTATTTTTTTTGTCAAGTGAGTGGTGTGTAACCCTTTGTGGTCGTACTACGTCTATTTTATCACCTGTGTGCTATTATTATCATAATTATAATACATTTATTTAATTTTCACATTTTAATTATTAATTACATGATGTTTTACTAAATGAAATAAAAATGAGAATGAAAGGTATGATTGAACAATGAATAAAAGAAAATTTTTTATTGAGTCAAGAACTATAGGCAGAATAGTGAATCAAAGGAACGACACTGGTACAAGGAAAAAGGAATTATATGGGAGGGGTACCAAATAGCCACCTTCTTGAAATTGACTATACGTGTTCCAGAAATTATGACTTTGAAAATCCTTCAAACCGATCCTTGAAGTGACGGTACAACCTTTGAGTATACATTTGCCCCAAGTTTTGTAGAATCACCTTAGTGTAAAATGTAACAGCATTTTAGGTCCACCCCGATTTTCATCATCAACCCGCCCTAACTTTTGCATAGACTGCCCTTTTGGGTTTTCAATCTAGTGGGCCTTTCTTCTTTTTTCTTCTTTTCAACCTTTATTTAGCCTAACTTTTTCCTAGGACACCTTTTTGGACTTTCAACCTAGCGAGCTTCTCTTGATTTTCTTCTTTTTATTTATATTTGGCCCTAACTTTTGCCTAGGCTGCCCTTTTTATTTTTAGCCTAGTGGGCTTTTTTTACATAATTTTCTCAATGACGTTTGATCACTAGGGTGGAAAAGTTCTTTGTTATCCATATCGGTAGAGGTCAAGGCTTTTTCTAAAAAGACTTTCTTCCAATATAAGGACCTTTTATAATCTGGGTGCCCATTTTCCTCATTGATTTTCTTGAATGAGCAAAGTCCTTTTGAGCATGGAGTCTTCTTCATGGAGTTTGATAAATCAATTTTAATACACTTCTGATAGTTTTACACTTGGGGTTTATTATATAATTACTATGTTTAATAATAGTATTTTAATTAAGTTTTATGTTGTTTAGTTAAATTAAGGTATTATGTATATATGTTTCAATTTTCATTTTTTGTATGTATCTTGAGTATCTTGCATTGTTTTGACCATAACTTGGGCTTTTGTGATCCAAATGTGCTAATCTTGGAGCCCATGCAAAGCTAAGATAGAGGCCTACATCATGATGATCAGATTTGGTTATTTTGCATCTGAAAAAAATGAAGAAATAGAGCTTAAATCAATCAGCCCTTATGTATCCCACCAACATTGATATAGTTCACCAAAATACACATATTTGGAGCTGTAGATGTCTAAATGACCTCATTCTTGTGCTAAAATTTGGCTATCTAGATGGTCATATTTGACTCGCAATGTGGAGAAGATAAAGAGGAGAATGAATTTCAACACGTACCATTATCTTCTTTTGAATTATTGTAATTTCAAGCCCACCAATGTTGAAAAAATACATTAATGATCAGAAAATGAATGTATAGTATCATGATATCTTGCCTATAAATAGATGCTTGAAGTTGTAAGGAAGATACATAAGAGATACATAAGAAATACATGCTTTAGTTTTCATTACATTTCTATATCTTTGCTCTAGTTTCTTAAGTTTTAGTTCTTTCTGTTGCTTTATTTCTTTGTTCTATATTTCATCCCTCAAGTTATGGGTTTCATTTCCCTTTGTCAATATCAAGTAAGTTAATTTTATTATTTGTTATTTACTTTTATAATCAAAGTTATAGTTAATTTAATATTAGCTTTCATTGTTAAAAAATATCATGGAAGCTTAATCTTTTAAAATTAACTCAAGGAATTTTATTTTTCTTTATGTTAACTTTGAGTTTTTGCTCTTAATATTTTGATTGAAGATAATTACTTTTCTTTGTTTCACAAACACTTATAATGGTAGATTATTTATGTGTATAACTGATTGGTATATAATTAAACAATCTATAATCTAACTGATGTTGGTTGGTTAATCAATAATCAATTTGAGAACAAAGATTAAGTCACTAAATAAGAGATTTCTATTCAGTTTCTTAACTCAATCAAACTATGGTTGTAAAGTTATTTTAGTAATTAATAAGAATATATCGATTGATTATTCTTATTAGTTTATTAATTTGATTCTAGAAGATTTTCTAGAATATAATCATTTAGGGATTCCAAATGATTCAACATTGAGAAATTAATTATATTTATGATCAATGATTGGTTAAGTAAATATTTATTAATTTCTTGGGTTGGTTGTTTCTAAATTTGATTATTCTTACTCATAAACTTACTTTTTGTACTATTATATAATTACTTAATTTTCCTTTCAATCTCAACACAAACCCCCCTTTGTTATAACTAAATTGAGTGTAACTAATTGAACTAAGGTCCTCAAGAGACGACTAAGGTTGTTCACCTTATACTATATTAATTTAACTTTTTATTTGACCTGACAATGACAGCGTGTCAAATTTGGCGCCGTTGCCGGGGACCTTTGGTCCTAATTATTTGCATTCAATTACCTATTATGTTTTACATTTTTTTTGTAGGTGTGTTGTAGATATTCAGGTTTGGTTGAATGTAAGCTTATAAAAAAATTAAAAAAAAAATCCACTTGATTATATGCTTATTTATTTTCTATTAATCTCATTTTCAACCATTGAAAAAAATATATAAATATAAAAAAATCTTTAAATTTTTAAATATATGTTCTAAGCATTACATAATTAAAATGATAACTTTTTCCTTTTATTACATGGTTGTAGTATTTTGTTACAATATGTGTATATGTATTGTGCATTACTAGATCTAATCCTGAACCACTATATTCTTTTGATCCTGAAATAGATAGGACATTTCATCAATTAGTTAAATCATCTAAGAGACTATTAGGCAATAATAACGAAACAAATAATAATATTTTAGTTAATAACATAAGTAGTGAAACTAAACCTTCAACTTCTGAGCATTTGTATAACATGGCTGAAAAGACATTAAAAGAACTAGCTACACCAGATGTCACTAATCAAATATCATGCATCTTATATCCTGAGGAAGATGTTCCTTTTGTGCTTAAAACTGGTTTAGTTCATTTGTTACCAAAGTTTCATGGTCGTGTAGGTGAAGATCCTCATAAACACTTAAAAGCATTTCATATCATTTGCTCTACCATGAAACCTGAAGGGGTTTTAGAAGAACATGTAAAACTTAAAGCTTTTCCTTTCTCCCTAGCAGATATAGCTGAGGATTGGTTATTTTACCTTCCTCCTAGCTCCATTACAAGTTGGAATGACCTAAAGAAAATGTTTCTTGAAAAATTTTTCTCCGCTTCAAGAACTTCCTCAATTAGAAAAGAAATATGTGGCATCGAGCAACATGACCGGGAAAATCTTTATGAATACTGGGAAAGATTTAAAAGATTGTGTGCTAGTTGTCCCCATCACCAAATTATGGACCAACTTCTCATACAATATTTCTATGAAGGTCTTAATCCAATGGATAAAACTTTGGTTGATGCAGCTAGTGGTGGTGCTTTACAAAATAAAACTACAAATGCAACAAAAACTTTAATTGAGAACATGGCTGCTAATGCTCAACAACATGCCACTAGAAATAATTCTGTAGTAATTGGAGGAGTCAATGAAATTGAAACTACTAATGATAGAGATAAAAAATGGGAAAGTAAATTTGCTAAACTAGCAACACTTATGAAAAATATTATTGTGTCTCAAAAACAACAACCTGCAACCCCTGCTAAGGTATGTTCTATTTGTACTTCATTAGATCATTATACCGATTGTTGTCCTACATTGCAAGAAACTAAAATTCCCAATGAAAATCCTCAAGTATGTGCTGCCAACTTATACAATAACAGACTGCCACAACAACAACATAATAATTATGATCTTTCTTCTAACAGATATAATCCAGGTTAGAGGAATCACCCTAATTTAAGATGGGGTAATTCCTTACAACAACCTCATACACCTTTTCAGGCAAATATTGGACCAAGCAGACCTTAGCAATCTCCTCATATTCAACAACAAGCTACACAAATAGCTACACCTTCCACTGAGAAATCAAATTTGGAGGAATTGATAAAGCAAATATCAGTAGATAATTTGAACTTCCAAAAAAGAACTGAGGCTATAATTCAGACTCTTGAAAATCAGATTGGTCAATTGGCTATATCTTTAAACCATTTGCAGTCTCAAGGTTCAGATAAGTTACCTGCTCAGACAATTGTCAATCCTAAAAATATAAGTGCAAGTACTTTAAGATCTGGTAAAGCTATCCATGGACTAGAAAACAACAACAAACTAAAAATACTATTGTCATAGAAAAACATACAGAAGAAGTTTTAGGTAGTAATAATAGTAATGATATATCTCTAACAAATCCTCCTTCTATAGCTGATCCAGATAAACAACATATCCCTCTTCCCTTTCCACAAAGACAAAAATCTATACAAAATAAGAAAATGGATGAGGAGATCTTGGAAACATTTAGAAAAGTAGAGGTAAATATACCTTTATTAAAAGCCATCAAGCAAATCCCAAGATATGCCAAATTCCTTAAAAAACTATGCACTAATAAAAGAAGACTAGAAGGCAATGAAAGGATTAACATAAGTAGAAATATGTCTGCATTAATTGAGAAACCTCTGTCACATATACCAGAAAAATGTAAAGACCCTGGGACGTTTACCATTCCATGCATAATAGGAAATAACAAATTTGAAAATGCCATGCTAGACTTAGGTGCATCTATTAATGTTATGCCTATGACTGTATTTACTTCACTTTCCCTTGGACCTTTGCAAACTACAGGTGTGGTTATACAATTAGCAAATCGAAGCTCTGCACATCCTGCAGGAATTATCAAAGATGTCCTTGTTAAAGTTAACGATTTAATTTTTCCTGTAGATTTTTATGTTCTAGATATGGAAAGTGAGACTTCCACCAATAAAGCTCCAATAATTTTAGGTAGACCATTCTTAAAAACAGCTAGAGCAAAGATAGATATGCATGCAGGAACACTTTCCATGGAATTTGGAGATAGTGTGGTTAGATTTCAATATTTTAAATGCTATGAAGCATCCTACTGAGAATCATTTTGTTTCTCAAATTGACTTAATAATTGATTTAGTTGATGATAATATTATTAAGTTGTTTGATGATATTGATTTTCCTATATTGTCTGATTTTTATGATTCATTTGTTTATGATTCATGCATGGATTCTCATCAATGCAATGTTTGTGCTGAAATTGAGAAATATCTTCTTAATGATAATAATGATGCAAACTCCCTTAAAACAGAAAATATAGTTCCAGATATTGTTTCAAAAGAATCAGAGTGTAATAATTTGATTAAAGTAGTTACAAATACATCTGATTATGTTGAAGTACAAGTTGCTGAGACAAATTTAACCAAATTAATTCCTTCAATAATGCAGCCTCCTATATTAGAGTTAAAACCTCTTCCTAAACATTTAAAGTATGCATATTTAGAGGAAGATAAGAATCTTCCAGTGATTATTTCTAACAAATTAAATGTTGATTAAGAAACAAGGTTGTTGTAGATTATTAGGAAGAATAAGAAAGCAATTGGTTGGACTTTGGCAGATATCCCAGATATTAGCCCTTCTATTTGCATGCATAGAATTCTATTAGAGGAAGAAGTTAAACCAGTAAGCAACCACAATGAAGACTTAATCCCCAGATCCTTGATGTAGTTAAAAAAGAGGTAACAAAATTATTACAAGCTGGCATCATTTACCCTATATCAGATAGCACTTGGGTCAGCCATGTACAAGTGGTTCCCAAAAAGTATGGAATCACAGTGCTTAAAAATGAAAATGATGAACTAATTCCTACCAGAATCCAAAATAGTTGGCGAGTATGCATTGATTACAGGAAACTTAACAAAGCAACCCGAAAGGATTACTTTCCTTTACCTTTCATTGATCAAATGTTGGAATGACTGGCAGGTAAGTCACATTGCTGCTTTCTAGATAGATTTTTAGGTTACTTCCAAATTTATATTGCACTCGAAGATCAAGAAAAAACAACATCTACATGTCCTTTTGGCACTTTTACTTATAGGAGGATGCCTTTTGGCTTATGCAATGCCCCTGGTACCTTTCAACGATGCATGATTAGTATCTTTGCTGATTTTCTTGAAAATTGCATGGAAGTATTTATGGATGATTTCAAAGTATATGGTTCATTATTTGATGCTTGCTTAAATAGTCTAGATAAAGTATTACATAGATGCATTGAAACTAACCTTGTTCTTAATTATGAGAAATGCCACTTCATGGTAGAAGAAGGAATAGTTTTAGGCCATGTATATCTAAAAAAGGCATAGAAGTAGATCCTGCAAAAATTGATGTATTTTCTCAATTAAATTATCCTTCTTGTGTGTGAGATATTCGTTCTTTTCTTGGTCATGTAGGTTTCTATAGAAGGTTTATAAAAAACTTCAGTAAGATAGCCCTTCTATTGTCTAACTTACTACAAAAAAATATAACATTTGACTTTAATGACAAATGTAAAGAGGCTTTTGATTGCTTAAAGAAAGCTTTAACTACCACTCCTATCGTCCAGGCACCAGATTGGTCACTTCCATTTGAACTTATGTGCGATGCATCAAATTATGCATCAGGAGCTGTTCTTGCTCAAAGAGTAGGTAAAATACAATATGTAATTTACTAGGCTTCACGAACTTTAGATACTGCACCAATAAACTATACTACCAAGGAAAAAGAACTACTTGCGATTGTGTTTGCTCTTGATAAATTTAGATCTTATTTGCTCGGTTCAAAAGTGGTTGTATTTTCAGATCATGCAGCATTAAAGTTCCTTTTAAAGAAACCAGATGCAAAACCAAGATTAATCAGGTGGATGTTGCTGCTCCTAGAATTTTATATTGAAATTAGGGATAAAATTGGAGCAAAAAATTTGGTGGCTGATCACTTAAGTAGAATTGAAAAAGAACTTGACCCAATTTCCATTAGAGATGATTTCCCTGATGAACAACTTATGGGAATACATGATTCCACTCTATGGTTTGCTGATTTGGTAAACTACTTAGTTGCTTCTGTTACTCCCATACATACATCTAAACAACAAATAATAAAACTAAAAAGTGATTCTAAATACTATGTTTGGGATGATCCTTACTTATGGAAACTTTGTAGTGATCAAGTCATTAGAAGGTGTGTACCTAAAAATGAATTTCATTCCATTCTTACATTTTGTCATACATATGCATGTGGTGGACATTTTGCACCTCAACGTACAGCAAGGAAAGTATTAGAATCTGGTTTGTATTGGCCAACAATTTTTTGTGACGCATATACATTTTGTAAATCTTGCGAACGATGTCGAAGAATGGGAAACATATCTCGTAGAAATGAGATACCTCAACAACCCATGTTATTTTGTGAAATTTTTGATGTTTGGGGCATAGATTTCATGTGACCTTTTCCTGTATCATTTGGTTTTGTTTATATACTACTTGCGGTCGATTATGTGTCTAAATGGGTTGAAACTAAAGCTACTCGAACTGATGATTCTAAAGTTGTTGTAGATTTTGTTAGATCACACATATTTTGCAGGTTTGGTGTTCCTAAAGCCATCATTAATGATCAAGGATCATATTTTTGCAACCGTAAAATGGAGTCCCTTCTTAAAAAATATGGAGTTATGCATAAGGTTTCAACACCTTATCACCCCCAAACAAATGCGCAAGCTGAAGTGTCCAATTGGGAATTAAAAATGATCCTTCAAAAAACAATACAACCAAATAGGAAAGATTGGAGCAAAAAGTTATAAGATGCTCTTTGGGCTTATAGAACAGCTTATAAAACACCTATTGGAATGTCACCCTATAGGATTGTTTTTGGAAAATCATGTCACTTACCTGTAGAAATTGAGCACAAAGCTTATTGGGCAGTAAAATAATGTAACCTGAACTTAAATGAGGCCGGTAAAGAAAGGAAACTCCAACTACAGGAACTGGAAGAAATTCGTTTGGAAGCTTATGAAAGTTCTAAAACGTATAAAGAAAAAGCCAAATCCTTTCATGATAAACAGGTCTTGAGAAAAAACTTTTTCATTGGACAAAAAGTTTTACTATACAATTCACGTCTAAAGCTCATATCTGGTAAGCTTTGCTCTAAATGGGAAGGCCCATTTGAAATAACTAATATCTTTCCTTATGGTGTGATTGAAATTTCAGATAAAGCGACAAACAAGGTTTTCAAGGTAAATGGGCACCGACTTAAACCTTTCTTTCAAGGGTTCCAAGAGCACATAGATACGGAGGTGTATTTGTGTGATGCCAAATATTTTGACTAATTTTTTCCTAATAACAAAATTTTAAAAAAAATAAAAATAAAAAATAAAAAATAAAAAAATGGTCATCGTCAGGCTCGTGACGTTAAACAAGCGCTTGATAGAAGGCAACCTATCACCTTTTCACCTTCTTCATCTCTACTATTCTCTATAACCTCGTTTTATATTCTCTTTTTTCTAAACAGCTATAACTTCAAAGTAATCTGACAATGGAACAAACCTTTGCAAAACTTAAGGAAAGATTCCCTACACTTCCACGCGATGTGGTTGTAAAAATTTACAAAGCTCGAGTTCAAAGGTTAAAACTACTCACATATTTTGGCATTCCAGAGGATGTTCGTTGGCTTATTGAAGCAAAAGTACGTCTTTTTGGTGAATTACATAAATCTTATATAAAACATTTTCCAGGTATGGGATGTAGTTCTTATTCTAAAAAACGAAGAGCTAAGAGGATGGGAGTTTGCCATAAGTGTGCAAGATGGAATTGTGATACACGTTGTAGAAACCCTGGAATAGTATCTATAAATCAGGAGAATAAAATTAAATTTATAAAGGATGGACTGAGTAAAGAGAACTTGGATAACTTAATCCAAACTCTTGAGACGCATCCATGTGGAATTGTTCAAGGAGTCCTTCTGAAATTATATGATCTATTCATTCAACAAAAAGAAAACTATAGCCTTGGGAATCTGGCGTTAAATGACCCTGTTTGCCAGTTTATAAGAAAACTGGATGGGTAGCAAAAACCTTAACTCATAGAAGGCGTTTAAGCCATTACTGGACGTAAAACCAGAGGAAGATGTGAGCCATAATCACAACTACTGTACATATTTACTATTGTTTTCAATGTTTTACTTTTCTGAATTCACTTTGACTTTTAAAATTACGTATTTTTATTTTCTTCAATCATGTCTTTTCAAATTTCTTCAGTACCGTCATTTCTTTTTATATGATAATAATTATGTAAACTTTTTATCTTTTATCAATTATTTCATCTTAGTTTTCATCTATATAAGGGCACATAACTCTATATAGAAAACACAAAAAAAGATGAAAAAAAATTCAAATCCTTTTGTGTGTTTGGTGGATCCAACAATGGTAACTGTAAGGAGTACCTAATAGCAGCTACTAAGTTGGGAAAACTATTGGCTGCGAAAGAAATAAAGGTCTTGTATAGAGGAGGAGTATAGGGTCTAAGAGGCTACATGGCACTATCTACACTAGTTGAAGGAAGCAACATCTCTAGTATCGTCCTACAACATGTTGGTATTACACCAGCTGTTGCTGTAGGAACTGAGGTAAAAGTTATAAGCGTCCATCAACGAATGGCTCGTATGGTTATAGGTGCTGAAGCCTTTATTGCACTTCCTAGAAGTTTTGGTACTTTTGAGGAAATATTTTGCATTGCATCATGGTGTAGCATAAACCTTCATAAAAAGCCATTAGGATTGTTAAATATTAATGGTTTTTATGACAGTTTGTTAATGTTTTTAGATAACGCTGTGGATTCGGGCTTTATAACTCAAGATGATCAATCATTCATTCATGCTTCATCAAATGCAGATAAATTGATTGATGTTTTACAGAGCTTTTTACCCCAACCTTAACCTCTTTTGAAGCAAGATAAGCATCACACACAAGCGAAAGAATCCAGAACCAGACACCGCCCTTCAGTTATAACTTCTTTCTCACCTTTATCTATATTAAAATAAAAAATAAAAAAAAGAAAAAAGAAAAAAGAAAAAAAAGAGATTGTGGAAATCATATAAGACACTGAGGCCAATGTCTTGAATAAGTGTGGGGGGGTCTTAGTTATATATATATTCTATTTTTTTGTGAGGGATAGACAGAGTAAAGATTAATTTGGGAAAGTTGCATCTAAAATCATAAAGATGCATCTTTGAGAACAAAAGTCTTGAGACGTATCCTTCACTATATAGTTTCAGTATCACTTTTGTTTAATTTTTTTGTTTTAAAATAAAAAAAAAATTTTTGTCATGAGTACTTTTGTTGGGATGGGCCGAGTAAAGAGTCCAAACTCTTAAGACACATCCTCACAACAAATCTCACTCGGATAACCACAATCGTTTCACCTTCTTTATCAAATTTTTTTTTAAAAAAAAAAACACACACACATAGCCACTATCTTTACTTTAGTGTCGTGCCTTTGCCTTTACCTTCACCGGAATCATTTCCATTCGACATCAACCATTTTGCAACCATAAACATCATCTTCATCATTCTCCAGCCGCCACACTTTGCCTTCATCCTTTTCTTTCAGATCGGAGCCACACCTCACCACTAGTCAATCATCAGGTTCTTTATTTTCTCTTAATGGATGATATAGCAGAGTCTTTCTATAGGCATAGGAATGAATTAAGATGTATGTTATTGCTCTTGATGCTACTCATGGTTGTGTTGATGATATTTTTCTTTTGGGTTCTAACATAAGTCCCATGAAACTGGGTTATATGACATAATAAAATTATTCAGTTATATTAATCATTTCACATGCAATTGAACTGACCAATTTGTTGTAGGTATCTTCGTTACTAAGCGCCCTTAAAAAAAAAGTACAGAGCAAGAAGCATAAGGAACCGGATCTTGACACTAATATTTGGTTATGATTTATTTTTCCTTCTTTGTTTCTTGTCCATAAAAAAAATCATCATTTTTCAGTTTTTTTTATTTTAAATTTTACATACCCTTTACTAATTTTTTTTTAATTTTTCTCAGTAATGAGTAATTAAATCACCCTTATCCAATATTTCATGACATGTTATGAATAATTCTCTTGCATATTAATTTAATAAGTTGTTTGTAAAGATCAAATTGTATATGAATTGTGATAGATTGACCACCCTCAGTGAGATTTTGAGTTTAGTTGGATGGATCATATTATGCCATCTTACCTTTTTCTTCATTAACCCTTATTTATTAGTACTCTAGAACTTGACTTGTTTCTTTTTGATGTATTATGTTCCATGTGCATGCTTTGATGTGATTAAGGCCATTTTTGCTTTAACTAACCACTAGCCATATGTCTTACCTTGCACATTTTCCATTGTGACCCACATTGAGCCTATATCCATTTCTTGATTTAGCCACATAATTAGCCAATAGCCAAAAAAAAAAACATGATCACCTTTGCTTAGGAATTGATTAGGAGTTTTGGAATTACTATGAATAAAGGTTCTTGATGATTATGGAAATGTACCCAAGATATGTATGTTGTTGTTTCATTGTTCAAAAAAAGAAAGTAAAAAAATAAAAAGGAAATGTTAAAAAAAAAAGAAGAAGAAAAAGAAAAAGAAGAAGTGGTAAATATATGTATGAAAATAATCAGGAGGATTTATTCTCATGTTTTATCCTCTATCATGTTTCATTTTGTTAAGTATTGAGTTTCAAAATGTACTTCCACAATCACTGAGTCACTTACTCCATTGCTCTTTTTCAATCCTAAGTTTAGCCATACTATTTCATTTTATCCACCCTGTATCACCTTGGCTCCATTACAACCTTAATAAAGTCCTTTTGATCTCTGCATGCATATGTGTTCAAATATAGAAATTAGAAATTTGTCAAGCCTATGGTAGTGCTAATTTATTTGGGTGATTTATGAGAGTATACACAAACCCAAGCAATTAAGATATAGACAGCATGAAGAGAACATCTATCACATTTTCATCCACTCTTTGATTTGATCACTCAATTTGTGTAACTAGTATGTAATGCTTCTTATTCACACTTATCATGACTTCTTGATATAAGGGATGGTGTGTATTACTTATTATTTTAGACTTTAAAAAAAATTCAAAAATCAATTTGAAAAAAAAAACTTTTTCTGTTGTTTCTCATTTTAGTTTTTGGTTTGGTTTTGCCCCGGAGTGCAAAAGCTTAAGTGTGGGGGAATTTGATAAATCAATTTTAATACATTTCTTATAGTTTTACACTTGGGGTTTATTATATAATTACTATGTTTAATAAAAGTATTTTAATTAAGTTTTATGTTGTTTAGTTAAATTGAAGTATTATGTATATATGGTTCAATTTTCATTTTTTTGTATGTATCTTGAGTATTTTGCCTTGTTTTGGCCATAACTTAGGCTTTTGTGATCCAAATGGGCTAATCTTGGAGCCCATGGAAAGCTAAGACAGAGGCCTACATTATGATGATCAAATTTGGTTATTTTGCATCTGAAAAAATAAAGAAATGGAGCTTGAATCAATCAGCCATAATGTGTCCCACCAGCACTGACATAGGTCACCAAAATACATATATCTGGAGCTGTAGATGTCTAAATGACCTCATTCTTATGCCAAATTCTTAATAAGACAGAGATCTACAACTTTCATGCTGAAGGTTTTTCAAAATTTGGCCATCTAGATGGTCATATTTGACTCGTAAGGTGGAGAAGATAAAAAGGAGAATGAATTTCAACACCTACCATTATCTTCTTTTGAATTATTGTAATTTCAAGCCCACCAATGTTGAAAAAATGCATTAATGATCAGAAAATGAATGTATAGTATCATGATATCTTGCCTATAAATAGATTCTTGAAGTTGTAAGAAAGATACACAAGAGATACATAAGAAATACATGCTTTAGTTTTCACTACATTTCTATATCTTTGCTTTAGTTTCTTAAGTTTTAGTTCTTTCTCTTGCTTTATTTTTTTGTTCTATATTCCATCCCTCAAGTTACGGTTTTCATTTCCCTTCCTCAATATCAAGTAAGTTAATTTTATTATTTGTTATTTACTTTTATAATCAAAGTTATAGTAAATTTAATAGTAGCTTTCATTGTTAAAAATTATCATGGAAGCTTAATCTTTTAAATCAACTCAAGGAATTTAATTTTTCTTTATGTTAACTTCAAGTTCTTGCTATTAATATTTTAATTGAAGATAATTACTTTTCTTTGTTTCACAAACACTTATAATGGTAGATTATTTAAGTGTATAACTGATTGGTATATAATTAAACAATCTATAATCTAACTGATGTTGGTTGGTTAATCAATAATCAATTTGAGAACAAAGATTAAATCACTAAATAAGAGATTTCTATTCTTAACTCAATCAAACTATGGTTTTAAAGTTATTTTAGTAATTAATAAGAATATATCGATTGATTATTCTTATTAGTTCATTAATTCAATTCTAGAAGAATTTCTAGAATATAATCATTCAGGGATTCCAAATGATTCAAGATTTAGAAATTAATTATATTTAATCATATTTGTGATCAATGATTGGTTAAGTAAAGATTTATTAATTCCTTGGGTTGGTTGTTTCTAAATTTGATTATTCTCACTCATAAACTTACTTTTTGCTCTATTATATAATTACTTAATTTTCCTTTCAATCTCAACACAAACCCCCCTTTGTTATAACTAAATTGAGTGTAACTAATTGAACTAAGGTCCTCGAGAGACGACTAAGGTTGTTCACCTTATACTATATTAATTTAACTTTTTATTTGACCCGACAACGACAGCGTGTCAAGCCACAATCACAACTATTGTACATATTTACTATTGTTTTCAATGTGTTACTTTTCTGAATTCACTTTGACTTTTAAAATTACCTATTTTTATTTTCTTCAATCATGTCTTTTCAAATTTCTTCTGTACCGTCATTTCTTTTTATATGATAATAATTATGTAAACTTTTTATCTTTCATCAATTATTTCATCTCAGTTTTCATCTATATAAGGGCACATAACTCTATATAGAAAACACAAAAAAAGATGAAAAAAATTCAAATCCTTTTGTGTGTTTGGTGGATCCAACAATGGTAATTGTAAGGAGTACCTAATAGCAGCTACTAAGTAAGGAAAACTATTAGCTGCGAAAGAAATAAAGGTCTTGTATAGAGGAGGAGTACAAGGATTGAGAGACTCCATGGCACTATCTGTACTAGTTGAAGGAAGCAACGTCTCACCAGCTATTGCTGTAGGAACTGAGGTAAAAGTTACAAGCATCCATCAACGAATGACTCGTATGGTTATAGGTGCTGAAGCCTTTATTGCACTTCCTGGAGGTTTTGGTACTTTTGAGAAAATATTTTGTATTGCATCATGGTGTAGCATGAACCTTCATAAAAAGCCATTAGGATTGTTAAATATTAATGGTTTTTATGACAGTTTGTTAATGTTTTTAGATTAAACTGTGGAACAGGGCCTTATAACTCAAGATGATCGATTATTCATTCATGTTGTGTCAAATACAGATGAATTGATTGATATTTTACAGAGCTTTTTACCCCAACCTCAACCCCTTTTGAAGCAAGATAAGGATCACACACACAAGCAAAAGGATCCAGAACCAGACACCACCCTTCGGTCATAACTTCTTTCTCACCTTTATCTATATTAAAAATTAAAAAAATTAAAAATTATAAAAAAGAAAAAAGAAAAAAAGAGACTATGGAAATCATATAAGACACTGAGGACAATGTCTTGAATAAGTATGAGGGGTCTGAGTTATATATATTCTATTATTTTTTTGTGAGGGATAGATAGAGTAAAGATTAATTTAGGAAAGTTGCATCTAAAGTCATAAAGATGCATCTTTGAGAATGAAAGTCTTGAGACGTATTCTTTACTATATAGTTTCAGTATCACTTTTGTTTAATTTTTTTGTTTTAAACTAAAAAAATAAAAATAAAATTTAATTGTGTCATAAGTACTTTTTTTGGGATGGGCTGAGTAAAGAGTCCAAACTCTTGAGACGCATCCTTGCAACTCATCTCACTCGGATAACTACAATCGTTTCAGCTTCTTTATCAATTTTTTTAAAAAGAAAAACAAAAAAAACACACACACACATATAGCCACTATCTTTACTTTAGTGTCAGGTATCATTTTCCTTTACCTTCACCACAATCATTTCCATTCGATATCAACCATTCTGTAACCATAAACATCATCTTCATCATTCTTCAGCCGCCACACTTTTCCTTCATCCTTTTCTTTCAGATCAGAGCCACATTACACCACTAGGCAATCACCAGGTTCTTTATTTCCTCTTAATGGATGATATAACAGAGTCTTTCTATAGGCATACAAATGAATTAAGATGTATGTTATTGCTTTTGATGCTACTCATGGTTGTGTTAATGATATTTTTCTTATGGGTTCTAACGCAAGGCCTATGAAACTGGATTGTATGACACAATCAAATTGTTCAGTTATACTAACCATTTCACATGTAATTGAACTGATCAATTTGTTGTAGGTATCTTCGTTACTAAGCGCCCTTAAAAAAAAGTACAGAGCAAGAAGCATAAGGAACCGGATCTTGACACCAATATTTGGTTATGATTTATTTTTCCTTCTTTGTTTCTTGTTCATAAAAAAAATCATTATTTCCAGTTTTTCATTTTAAATTCTACATGTTTTTCACTGATTTTTTTAATTTGTTTGAGTAATGAGTAATTACATCACCCTTGTCCAATATTTCATGACATGTTGTGAATAATTTCCTTGCATATTAATTTAATAAGTTGTTTGTGAAGATTAAATTGTATATGAATTGTGATAGATTGACCACCCTCAGTGAGATTTTGAGCTTAATTGGATGGACCAGATTATGCTATCTTTCTTTTGTTTTTGATTGATGTAACATCCCATAAATTTGAGTAAAATTAAATAATTAGAGTAAATAAATATAAAAATTATAGAAAATAATTATTTGGTGCCCTATACATGTAGAAAATTAATTATGGACCCTTTGAGTTAATACGACGAATACGGCGATTACTGCCGTCGTTTAATTGACGAACAACGTACGAGCAAAATACAGAGATGGGCCCAACGGGCCGGGAAACATTAGATAAATATTGGGAATGAATATTTATGTCCCAAAGATGAGCTAAAATTAATTTGAGCGTTCCCAGAATTTATTGTGAATTATTTGGGATTTAGCGACATCGTTTAACGTCGGAAACGACCGATTCGGGCAACGGGCCTCAATTGGGCCTCAAAAATTCATTAACCCAAAAATAATTATTGAATATTAGAAAACACTCAAATAAATATTTTAAACCCAAAAATAAACCCGGAAAAATTTATAGGTAATTAATTAGACGTAAAAGGGGCCCCGGGCGGCCAAAACGGTTCGTTTTTGAGCCAAACGCGCAACGATTTTTTCTGTACACCTTGGGCTGCATGTTTTGAGCACCATGGGCTGTCCTAGATCTGAATCTTAAAGCCCAAATCTGATTTTGTCAAAAATTTGGGCCTTAGAGTCAAAAATTTTAAATGAAGGGCAAAAAGGTAATTTTGCACATAGGACAAATGGACTTCCTTCTTCCCCTCTGCATTTTTCACGAACAGCACTCCCTTTCTCTCCCTATTTCACGTGAAAACAAGCCATGGGTGCCTCTCTTCATTTCCAAAACAAGTCTCACAAAATCCACTTGAAAAACTTGAAATTTCTTAAAGAAAATGGTGATTTTTAAGGTTAGAACCTTGAACCCCTTCCTTTCTCTTCTTCTTTTTCTTGTTTCCTTGCATTAACATCTCCTTCTTCATACCTCCATGGCTGTCCGAAATTTCCATTGGCATTCCCTTAGATTTTTGAAATTTTAAGGCAAAAGAGGACTTGATTGTGATCTTTGGAAGTCATTAAAGGCATTGGAACCATTTTCCCTAAATTTCACCAACTCTTGAATTTTAGGGTTTCAACATAATTGGGGTAAGTCCTTGAACCCTTAATGATTCTTAAATTGATGGCATAATATGGTTAGAAATGATGTTACTAGTATTAGAATTATTGAATTTTGCATGTGGAACAAAAACCCTAGGTTAGGAGACCATTGGGAAATTATTGTTGTTGTTGTTGGATAATTATTTTTATGACTTGGATTTGATATGAATTAGTTGTTGAATGAGAATAATTATTGGTGGAATGAATGGATTGGTTTTGGAATGTATTAGGTGAAAAACTAGAATTTGATGCTTACTTTAATTAGTGGAAAATTTGTAATTAGGAGACTTGAATTATTGTGGATGACTTTATAATGATTGTGAGGCCTAAATTAGTGTATTGGAATAAATTGGTGATGTTAGATTGAAGAATGAAGAATTCAGTTAGTATAGAAGCTTTATGAGTGAATTAGAAGTGGTAAAAGTGTTATGAGTGATTTTAGATACCTTGGCTTTGTTGGTATGCTAATGGAACAATATGAAAGATGGTTTAGAGATTGGAATCAATGTTAGGAGATTTAAGTAGAAAAAGTATAGTGTTAAGGAGAAATTAAATTAGGAACTTGAACTAATAAAATGAAATTGATGGATTGTTAGCTTAGGGAGCTTCATGAAAGTGCATTAGGCATAAATATATAAAAGGGAATGTTAATCAAAATTAAAGAGTGTGAATGTATATGATTGACAATTTTGACATAATGGTGAATTAGACAAGTTTAGGTCATAGTTAGGGTACAAAAATTATTATGGTATTAGAAATGTTAATTGTGACTAAAAATGAGTTAGTGGAGGTATTGTGGTATTTATTAGTGGATGGAATCAACTATGATGGAAAGAGTGTGAAGTTGGTCTCTAATAGGTAAAGGAAACATGAAGTTGTGAATTATGGGTAAATAGGACAAGTGTAGGAATTATGCTCGTAGTGAAGCCACATTCACGAAATTTAACTAGTAGGTTAGTGAGGAAAAAGTAACTTGGTGGTGAGAAAAGAATTGACATCTAGGTGATAATGGGTAATGTTTATGTCTTAGATAAATGATAGGTACAAAAATCACTTAGGATGATTTGCCTTAGCATGGAAACCATTACTAAGATAATTAGGAATTGTTAGTAGAGAAAGACTTGTCACTTTTTAGGGATATGAAACACTATAAATAATTATAATGACTTAGAAAGTTATTTAGAAAACTTGTGAAGCTTAATAACTAATCTTTGGGCTTTTGGCTAATTCCAAACCATGGTTATAATTCTTTAAGATGTTGGAAAAGTGTATGAGTGAGGACTTTAATTTCAAATTTCAAAGAGGAGAATGGTTTAAATCTAATGTGACCTTGTATATATATAAATATGAACTTATAGAAGAGAAATGGTGATTAACATCAAAAGTGTAGTGTGGTGTTTGATATAGCTTTATGCATATTAATGTAGGCTTTGACCGTTCCGGTGAAGTAGGACCATCCAACTCTTCCGACCCCACGGAATACTTCTCTTAAGGTAGGAGAGGAGTTTATTTTCTAAATGCATGACCTTAGTATTGATAATGTATGTATGTGTGATGTATAATTACATATTGGCCTTGGTTGATTCTATTGTTGTTATGTGTGACAAGTGTCTAAAGTAAGACTCTTGAATGGCATTGGTGATAAATTGATGATTGTGGTGGTGATATACTTTGATGTGCCCTTTTGGCTTGTATATGATAATGAAGTGGGATTATGTGAGATATTGAGACCATCATGTACACTTCTTGCATCTTGTGACATGCATAACATATCTCATGTGCGATTAATAATGATCTTGCGTTGATCTTGAGAATAACAACCTCGCGTTGGTTGATTTTATAAACGACTATGCGTGGTCGTAATGTATACCATGTGACATGTTTTATTGATCTTGCGTTGATCTTGAGTTGATCTTGAGAAAGAAACCTTGCGTTGGTTCTAAATATTAAACAACTATGCGTGGTTGTAGTCACATGAGTGGAATATGCACATGATGAGAAAATGAAATTATATAAGCTGGTCTCATTGCATATGCATTACTTATCGGATAGCATATGCATTATTTGTGAGTACATGGCATGTGAATTTGAGTGCCTAAAATGATTATGACTCATGAGTATCTTGAATTGGGTAATGATGTTAGTGTTGTTGGCTATTGTATAAATGTAGTGATGATCATTGTTAGTGGCATGAGAATGATATTTAAGGCTTTTAGCATGAGTTGACATTATGATATATAATGTATGTATTTGATTGTCAAATTATGGCCTATATGTTGTACCAATAAGATTGGATATGTTGAAGGAAAATATGTATGATTGCTTCACTATGCATGACTTATCATTATAATTGCTCAGCATTGAGAAAATATACTCACTCTTCATGTTGTCCATTTTAGCCTTGTGATGTAAGTTGGATTGGAGGAGTGGTGCTCTCTTTGGAGGGGCGGCGTGGTGTGAAGAGGGTACATTGTTTGCCTTGGCCGGCAATCTTTTTGAAAATGATGATTTAAATTCTTAGTAGAATTTATTGTGTATAGGCATTATTTTGTATAGCTTGACTATTGATGTATATGCCTAAGTTTTTGGAACTCCAAATGAGTTTGTTTGATTAATTGTTAGTACATTTGAATTTAGAGATTGAACTATGAACTTATCGGTATATTGGTGGTTGATGATCATGAATCTTTATAGAAGAGGAATTATGCATGAAAGTTGATATTATGTCACAAAATGGTGTATATTGCATAGATGTAGTTATGGAGTGAATTTATGAAGCTTTGTTCATGTTAGTGTAAATGCTGAATTTTTATCATACAATTGGTACAAGGTATGTATGATGAGATAATATGATGTATACCTCTTAGTTATGAGTATATTAGGAGGCCTAGTTGATAAGGAGCAAAGTTTGATGATTTATTAGTATGTATGGATGGTATTGTCACCTAATTAGACTCTTGGAAAAACTTTGATGTGGGTGTTCATGATTATGGATTACTAGGCTTGAATGTGTGTGTCTATGGGTAGGTATCTTGAACTTGAAGGATTAATAACCAATATGAGAATTAGAGGAATTGGTGCATGACAATTTTATATATATATACATTGATGTGTTTAATTAGGTACTTGCTTAACTTTCACCTTCTCATATCTTCACATATGGGTTGGTTTCTAATTAGATCTAGGGTAGTTATTATAAGTCTTGAATTGTGGTATGCCTCACTTAAATGAAAAAATAAGCACGAAAAAAATTTCCTTACTTTTTATTAATTAGAAGTAGATAATTATAAAATTGAATAGTGGATTTAGGGCGCCACAATTGACCCTTATTTCTTAGTATTCTAGAACTTGACTAGTTTCTTTTTCATGTATTATGTTCCATATGCATGCTTTGATGTGATTAAGGCCATTTTTGTTTTAACCAAACACTAGCCATATGCCTTACCTTACATATTTTCCATTGTTACCCACGTTGAGCCTATATCCATTTCTTGATTCAGCCACATAACTAGCCAATAGCCCAAAAAAAAAACATGATCATCTTTGCTTAGGAATTGATTAGGAGTTTTGGAATTACTATGAATAAAGATTCTTGATGATTGTGAAAATGTACCCAAGATATGTATGTTGTTGTTTCATTGTTCAAAAAGAAAGTAAAAAAAAAGGAAATATTAAAAAAAAAAAAGAAGAAAAAGAAGAAGTGGTGAATATATGTATGAAAATAATCAGGAGGATTTATTCTCCTATTTTATCCTCCATCATGTTTTATTTTGCTAAGTATTGAGTTTCAAAATGAACTTCCATAATCACTGAATCACTTACTCCATTGCTCTTTTTCAACCCTAAGTTTAGCCATACTATTTCATTTTATCCACCCTATATCACCTTGGCCACATTACAACCTTAATAAAGTCCTTTTGATCTCTACATGCATATGTATTCAAATATGGAAATTAGAAATTTGTCAAGCCTATGGTAGTACTAATTTATTTGGGTGATTTCTGAGAGTATACACAAACCCAAACAATTGAGATATAGAGAGCATGAAGAGAACATCTATCACATTTTCATCCACTCTTTGATTTGATCACTCAATTTGTGTAGCTAGTATGTAATGCTTCTTATTCACACTTATCATGAATTCTTGTTATAAGGGATGATGTGTATTACTTATTATTTTAGACTTCAAAAAAAAAGTCAAAAATCAATCTAAAAAAAAAACCTTTTTCTGTTGTTTCTCATTATAGTTTTTGGTTTGGTTTTACCCTGGAGTGCAAAAGCTTAAGTGTGGGGGAATGTGATAAATCAATTTTAATACACTTCTTATAGTTTTACACTTGGGGTTTATTATATAATTACTATGTTTAATAATAGTATTTTAATTAAGTTTTATGTTGTTTAGTTAAATTGAAGTATTATATATATATGTTTCAATTTTCATTTTTTGTATGTATCTTGAGTATCTTACCTTTTTTTGGCCATAACTTGGGCTTTTGTCATCCAAATGGGCTAATCTTAGAGCTCATGGAAAGCTAAGACAGAGGCCTACATCATGATGATTAGTTTTGGTTACTTTACATCTGAAAAAAATGAAGAAATGGAGCTTGAATCAATCAGCTCTCATGTGTCCCACCAACATTGACATAGTTCACCAAACTACACATATTTGGCGTTGTAAATGTCCAAATGACCTCATTCTTGCGCTAAATTCTTAATAAGACATAGACCTACAACTTTCATGTTGAAGGTTATGCAAAATTTGGCCATCTAGATGGTTATATTTGACTCGTAAAGTGGAGAAGATAAAGAGGAGAATGAATTTCAACACCTACCATTACCTTCTTTTGAATTATTGTAATTTCAAGCCCACCAATGTTGAAAAAATGCATTATGATCAGAAAATAAATGTATAGTATCATGATATCTTGCCTATAAATAGATGTTTGAAGTTGTAAGGAAGATACACAAGAGATACATAAGAAATACATGCTTTAGTTTTCATTACATTTCTATATCTTTGCTTTAGTTTCTTAAGTTTTAGTTCTTTCTCTTGCTTTATTTTTTTGTTCTATATTCCATCCTTCAAGTTATGGTTTTCATTTCCCTTCCTCAATATCAAGTAAGTTAATTTTATTATTTGTTATTTACTTTTATAATCAAAGTTATATTAATTTAATATTAGCTTTCATTGTTAAAAATTATCATGGAAGCTTAATCTTTTAAAATCAACTCAAGGAATTTAATTTTTCTTTATGTTAACTTCGAGTTCTTGCTATTAATATTTTAATTGAAGATAATTACTTTTTTTTGTTTCACAAACACTTATGATGATAGATTATTTAAGTGTATAACCGATTAGTATATAATTAAACAATCTATAATCTAACTGATGTTGGTTGGTTAATCAATAATCAATTTGAGAACAAAGATTAAGTCACTAAATTAGAGATTTCTATTTAGTTTCTTAACTCAATCAAACTATGGTTTTAAAGTTATTTTAGTAATTAATAAGAATATATCGATTGATTATTCTTATTAGTTCATTAATTCAATTCTAGAAGAATTTCTAGAATATAATCATTTAGGGATTCCAAATGATTCAAGATTGAGAAATTAATTATATTTAATCATATTTATGATCAATGATTGGTTAAGTAAAGATTTATTAATTCCTTGGATTGGTTGTTTCTAAATTTGATTATTCTCACTCATAAACTTACTTTTTGCTCTATTATATAATTACTTAATTTTCCTTTCAATTACTTTTTGCTCTATTATATAATTACTTAATTTTCCTTTCAATCTCAACACAAACCCCCCTTTGTTATAACTAAATTGAGTGTAACTAATTGAACTAAGGTCCTCGAGAGACGACTAAGGTTGTTCACCTTATACTATATTAATTTAACTTTTTATTTGAGCCGACAACGACAGCGTGTCAGAGTTCTTGAGACAAACCTTAAGCGTTTTCTTACTTTTTTATATAATTGGTCATGGCATAAAGCTGTCAACCTCTTTTCTTCAATTTACTTGATCGAACCTGGTCTAGACCCACCTGGCTTCATCCAAATCGACCTTCCTTAAGATTCTTAGGGAAAAAGTTTGTACTTCAAATGACAACAAGCCTCCATACCGTATGCCAATGAAAATGCGGTTGCCCCAATTACGAATTATGGTATGATATCCTTACCAGGTAAATAGGAGCATCTCATGTTAATCTTTGAATGTTAACATTGTCTTTTGAGCAATTTTCTTGATTTTTTTTTAATTTGTTTTTACTGGTGGAAAGGAATTGTGGTGTTGTACCTTGAAGGTTCCAACTTGCTCTGAACAGCCCATATCGGTAGATCACAGCATCTATCCATTTGGCAGTCAATCGCAACTAAAATGAAACGATGACCATTGGAAGTTTTGAAGTTGATTCGTTTCTCTTCTCGGCTCAATTTTTCAAATTATCAAAGTTATAACATAAGGAACACATATAGGCATTTCCAAGAACATTACCTTCGCATTTTGGATTTATTTGAAAGAGAAAGTTGAGATGAAGTTTTTTGTGTTTTTTTTCTTGGATATTTTTGGTATTTAGGAATTAAAGAATGATGAATAAGAAGATGATGGAAACATGCATTAATGAAAAATTGAAATATTGGCTCATTCAATAGATTCCTTCTAAAGCCTTGGGCATAGCTATAGGAGTTGCACCATATGATTACTAAAAAATAGACACAGGAAATTCACAGGTTTCAGTTGTTAAGCTTAAAATTTTGGGGTAAGGGTACACTAAATCACCATTCACAACCTTTTCTTCAATGGTCGTAGCTCAATCAGAATGATTTGACCCAACATTTGTAGCACTTGGGATCCTTTTTATGGCCTTTATTGATTACATGAATGGTCAAAGGATTAGCCTCTATAGTTGGTCCCTTGCTGGGTTAGGCTTATGGTTTCTTGACTAAGGTGGAGTCATTTTGAGGTTATTAGTGGATGAAAGAAGGGATCGAGGCATCAATTGTATATATTGAGGGTAAAGCATTGGCTGAGTGGTATGATGAGTGAAGGTAGCTAGGTTGATGAGTGGGTCAGGTGCCCCTAGGTTCTTGGTGAAAGACTAGAGGTCGAGTGTAGCCAGATGAGAGCTTATATGGGAGCTGAACATACTTTGGTAGGGCATAGCCTACAAAGCTATATGTGGGATGAAGTCTAGGAGAGGTGTAGAGGCTATTGAAGTTTCCCCTGAGGTGCTTTGAGAGATCCTTTCAGCCAAAGCTTCTTTGATCTTTAGAGCCTCTGCTCTTTCTACTGCTCAATCTCTTTCTAGTCTACCATAGCCCTTTCTTTTACGTGAGTGTTATAACGGTGATAGGGAATCAGTATGAACATTCTTTACTTCCTTCAAGAGTCAAACAACATATTAGAAAAATAATTTAAACAAAATAAAACAAAGGTTATTTCCTTTTGGAATCATAATCATTGTCACACGACATTGATTTACAAGCAGTGCATAGAGCGAGAATGGAAATTAACATGGGAGCAAAAGTGGACTCTTCATAAAGAAAGCTCTTTATTTCAATGTTCATGAGTACGTAAATCAAGCTTATCAGGGATTAACAGAATGTACATTCCAGCTAACACCACTGATAACTCTAAATATAGCTCAATCACTACTAGCCCTGAGAATGGTTGTCTTTAGTTCGTCCATAAGTTCTTGAATATTGTGATTCTTTAAGGTGTAAGGAAGGGAGACACAAATGCTTGAGCTTCACGCAGTATTTTGAGAACCTCTCTAGTAGCTCTTATGACCACCCTAGCTAAGTGTATGAATCAATCATGCCAAAACTCAATATGTGAGTCATTGACTCGCGACTCTTGGTCTTTCAACTTGATCCTTTCATTGCATTCGTGGACAGAACGGATCACCTTGTCTTTTTGGAAGTTAAGCTCATCCTCATAATTAGTTTGAAGGAACATAATTTCTTAATGCAAGTTATCAACCTAGTCCTTCAGACAATTCATTTCATCCAAAACAGAGTGTTTCTCATTAGTTATTTGAGTCAAGTAGGCCCTTAATTCTATTTTTTTGCCCCAGTCTGTCATGAATCTCTTTTGTGTTTTCAATATGGAGTAAACACTCTTCAAACACCCTCTAACTTGACTATGGGATTCTTGTTCTACGTGTAGTTCTTTAGCGATCTTTTCACATTCCCTGGTTTTGTCATTCAGGTTTTTCTTCAAAGTTGCACAGTCTTGGCGGCTTCGAAGGAACTCTTTTTCTTCTTTTTCTTTTCCTTTTTATCATTGGGCAATTCTTCCCTCAGGTGTCGTAGTTCTATTAATTCAACCTTCTCAGGGAGCCTATCTTTGCCTAGATCATTAGCTATCAATGGTTTAAAGGGTAGCTTGATTTGTTTTGCCCTTTCCGTTATCCACTGGTAGTAAGTCATGGATGAATTGCAAAGTTCCTGATTTATTGCTTTACCTCCTATTACTGGATTCTTCCATGCATGGTGAGCTTTCTGAAGTCCTCCAACAAAACCTTTCTCTCTAAGGTAGTATATCATAGGTTTTAAGACTTCCAAATATAGTGAACCCTTCAAAGGGTAAGAATATTGTTGCATAACTAGAATGTGGTTGTAGTTGATGAGAGCACGAGACCCGATAAGTGGTACATTAGGGTAATTCTTGCAGTAGTAAATAAGCTTAGACCTTTGTTGCCAGAATGGTTTCCATCTTATCTTTCCACCATGCAAGCTACTACAAAGCATTTTTCAATCTTCTGGTTTTCTAATATTTGGTCGAAATGCCATGTAGTCATCAATTGGACAATTGATGCTGCTAGCCTTCTTAAACACATGGGAGGTGATCTAAATGTAAAGGAACATAAGATCTTTTGTTCTCTTTTTTATGGCAGAAATGCAAAATAGAGTAGACATCAACTAAAAGGGTTATGACTGGAGATATTGAGTACTTTTGAAAGTCCATAAATACATATATAGTGAGCTTGTCAACCAGGCTATCCGCGCTGGGAAACAGAACCATGCCATAAATTGTAAGAGCAAGGACTTCCATAAAAGTATCCCACTTGGCTGTTGTAGCTAACCTTTGCATCTAGTCTTCTAGAAAGTTTTGGCTTAAACCCAAGTTGTCTAGTTTTTAATATTTGATTTTCCAACTCATCAGGGTTCATTTTTAGGACTTTTGCTAATTCACTGATGTGGGTCATATGTTCATGGAACTGATAAGGCTTGTTATTCCCTAATGGGAGGCCCAATATCTGCTCAAACTCTTCAATTATGGGAGCTAACTAAAAGTTGAAGAAGGTGAAACATCACAGTAGAGGGTCAAAATACTAAGCAAAGGCAGTGATGGCCCTGTGCTGAACATCCACTTCCAGGATCCTTAACAGGTTCCCATATTTGTTCTCAAAAGCTAATCTTTGGCGAGAACTCAACTTCCTTTCAAGATGACTTAGACTGGTAAAATCTACTTTCCTTTCCTTCATCCAGATCTTATTTTTGAGCTGAATTGTTTCCATGTTAATTTCTATTCTCGTTTTTCCCTTTCTTTTGTGACAAGATTAAGATTCTTGAACACAACAACAACAAATACATTAATGGAAGAAGAGAAGAAAAAGAAAAAAAAGGTGAGTTGTTAATCTCTTGATCCACATATTCCTTTTTCAAATTCATAAACCACCACATATTTTACTTTTTTTAAAATCATGGATTGAGAGATCGACAACTCATATGGATGTGTCATTAATCCTTTGCACAAACTTGAGAAAAAAGAATTTACATATTTGTCCAAATGATCAATGATCTATAATATTACATAATTAAGGAAAGGTCGAAAAAGAAAGAAGGACGTGCCCCCTTAGTGTCCTAATTGGATTGCCTATTGGGTTCTATCCTAGAGTTCTAGAGTATCTATGCATCTCACAAGAAGGCACTATTATTCCTAAAAGGCCACTAGAGCTCACGACTTTCTTAGATGTTTACCACAATAACAAGTACATGTCAATTGTGGGACGCCCAAGAAAACCACACTCTAGCTGGGTTTTCACAGAAGCCAACAAGAAGTACATACCAATCGACACCGTTACTTGCCCTCTATCCGAAGGTTCTTCTCATGCTCTTGAGTGTAGAGCCACTCTTAAAATTAATTAGTAAAGTATGTGCTAGGGGACACATAAACCTGTCATACCTTATCCCTGAAAATAAACAATTGAGGCAAACACAATTCAAATAGTCGTCTACCCTATCAAACACCCCGATGGTTTTCTGGACCCGAATCCTGATGTAATCAAGATAAATAATTAATAAAAATGTGAGTAAATTTTTCGCGTTTGAAATAAATTTGAAACACCTCAAAGATCACACCAAAACTCGAACCACAGAAAACCAAAGAGTGAGATTTAATATTTTATAACTGGATCGCAAGATAAATCACCCATAATTGTATATAAAAATAATAGAGTTTACAGCGGAAGAAGAATATGTATACATGGCACACGCCTAGTCCTATATATGAAGATATGAGAAAAGGCTCGGCAAAGCATGAAAATATACAACACAAGCCTATTAGGTCACAAACCATCTTACATAAAAGTAATAAACATGCATTGCCTAAAATATATATTTATATGGTCATGCAACATACATCTCCGATATCCATATTCCATAAATGACCACATTCAATTCTATCTCAATATCATGTATCATCAACACTTATACATTCCCAAAATGGGCTACATGTCCAACATCACTATATTCATTAAATAGGTATGAATCCCAATACCCCAAATATCAGTATATTATTCACATATATAGCCATTTACAATACATCCACCAGTATCTATAATTATTCACACTATCATGTACATTTTATTCATAATACAATGAATTACAATCGGTTCCAACCAAGGAATTCCATTACCACTATTTACCTTCCCAAAAGCTTTACTTTAAAATATCCTCATCCCACGATATTCCTGCATCAATGC
The DNA here is from genome assembly GCA_037962975.1 of Clitoria ternatea. NCBI lineage: Eukaryota > Viridiplantae > Streptophyta > Magnoliopsida > Fabales > Fabaceae > Clitoria > Clitoria ternatea. The sequence continues at coordinate 42,198,498 of CM075669.1, read as the reverse complement.
TAAAAATGGACAACTTGGGAGAGTGAGTTATACATTTCAAATTACGGATATGAATACAATTGAGATTATATGCATATACATATTAACATCATGTATGCTTTGCTAAAATCATCAATAATCATCATAATTCCTCATTCCAACAACACATAAATATAATATATTCATCAAATCAACTCATAGCAAAGCAACACATATACATATATTTTCTCAATGCCACACTGGGCCAATATCATTGTCATTAACCATAGACAAACAAGCCTTTCATTACATTAGGCCATTATATACAACATTATCATATTCAATGTTAATTTATTGTATTCATATTTTACATGTTTTCTTTTAGGTAATTCATTTACCCAGCTCATCATCATCACATCTTAATCTCAATCATCATCAATCATCATCACCTTTTGGCATATCTCTATGCTATATGCAAATGCTCTTAAGCTAATGCATATGCATAACGGAATCAATAACAAATATGGAGCCTACTATGGGAAATAAACACCAAATGTGGGTTCAAGCATGATCACATACCATGCCTCTACTACACTAGTATAATGTGTACACATATATCATAATGCATGTATAATCACCAATTTTTTACTAGTACCAAACCGCATCGCCCATCTTGCAACACTTGGCCATTTACACCATGACTGCGGTAAACACCATAATCAATATAAAGGTGTTGCGGGCCAGCCATGATTCATACCATAGCAGCTGTGATCCATAGGACCACCGGGGACACCTGCTCCTTAAAGAGCCACCCCCTACCGGGTCAGCCCCATGCAGCTTCCTGTAGCTATACATGGGCGGCTTCCTAACTTACACACCGAGTCACAGGGGAAAAATAAAAATGCTCATGCACAAAGCCGCCCTCCCACAGGGCCGGCTGGGAGAATCCCCTAATATTCCAACACCGGCAGCTATGATATGCCATAGATGCAAATGCCAATCAATGCATTCTCACACTACGCATCCTACCACACCACTCATCAATCATCATCATCAACACCAACACCACCATACAATCTTTAGTGGATTTTATCGTTGTTGATTTTAGCCATTGTTTTCTAGTTTTAAGTATGGAATTTCATTTCAACATATTTATATCATACATGCAAGTCAATACTCGCAACATTCACAATGGCACTCAATAATCATCAATAGTAACAATCATCCTTTTGTTCAAGGAATTGATCAACAATCATCATCCATTATTATTCATTATTGATATCATCTCTGATTCATCGATTTACAACAAATACATTGTCGTGCAGCCATCCCCTCATTAGTTTCATCATGATACAAGGGTGTGTCATACAACCACATAATTTTCTTTTCATTATCGTCATCAAGTCATATTATTAGTGGTGGAATATTCATGTCTTTCATGACATATATTAGGCACTCATATATTTTACCAATTAACAACTCAATCTTAAAACACTACTAAAACACACCACAATCACATACCTCTAACACATTCACATCTCATTGCATGATGAAACAAGATTAGGATCCTAACAAGCTCAATTCATTTTCAATACCAATGTATGTGAGGCACATGACAATGCCATCGCGTTTCGATTACTAAAACATATTAAAAATGTGTGTAATTGAATGTATAAACATGCCATGACTCAATCACGTCAAACGACATCAAAACAGAGTGCAACTAGGCCAAAAATGCACCATGAATCGATTCGGGAAGGTCCTTGAATCAATTCATGCAATTCAGGAGCACCAACAACAAAATAGGGGGCCTTGAATCGATTTAAACCCGTATGAATCGATTCAAGCATGGTGAAACTGATGAACAGTAATTTCAGTGAGTCTTGAATCAATTCAAGGCTTCGCATGAATTGATTCAAAGCCCTGGAAGTCCTTATTTTTGGAAACAGAATGCATTGAATCGATTAGCATGAATCGATTCAATGCATTCCCATCAACCTTTTCACTATAAGAAACACCATCCTATGACCCCATTCATCAAATCCAAGATCCATTATGCTTAAGCACACCCTCACATGGGATTTTAACTCAATAGATCATGTATCTATATACTCACATACATATTCTATCTCATCATTAATTATTCACCAAGAACTACATTACATCTTTTAAAGAGATTCAAAACTCTTAAGGCCATCTCACATATATATTCATATCATTTTCAAGGCCAATAAATTACTAATCTTTTCATTCAATAATCACCATATAACTTATCATATTATCACAATCATGGCAAGGCAAGCATGAGTATAAATCATATACATTCATCATCAACCATTCAAATCATGGTAAGGCAATTGAAATGTAAACCCTTCTCCTACCTCGAGAGAATAATTACAACTCGAATACTTCGATCATTCGACATCATCATCCGGAACACAATCTACACACATACATACATTTAACCAATGAGTCATCATAAGGCATCATCACAATTCTAATAAATTGTTAACGTTATACAGGGCTTGTATCAAGTCTTAGGCTTGCTAAAACACCAACTCATATACTTGTATTAAGTTTCGAGAATTCCATTCCCAAAACCAAGATTTTCTAAGCCTCAAAGGGTCAACCAAACCCAACAATAGCAATATTACAACCCTTATCAATATGGCATATAATCTTCATATATATCATCCATTTGCCATCATTGTCATTCATACTCGACATAAGCTATCTTAGCTTCATTTAAACCATCATTAATCAGCAAATTTCAAGTGGCACATATCATGGCCTAAGTCTTCATCAAATCCTCATCAAAATCCAACAACCTTAAATATCAACTCCTCAAATTCTCATATATTCTCTTATACATATATCTCTCAAACTTTAAGATTGGAAACTCATCAAAACCTAATAACTCTAACAATCATGACCAATCATCTCTCATACACATCAAAATCATTCTCATGACAACAAAACCATTAATCTCCTCATCTAGGCCAAAAGCCCCAAAATTATCAACTTTTAAGGATTCCACACAAATTGACAATCATCAATTCCATCAATTCCATCAATTCTCATACATCATCACAAATATAATATCATTATCATTGTTAAAGTTCCAACCAATGTAAACAACAATTAAGGGTCCCAATGGTCATCTACGCTATGGTTTGGGTTTCACATGCATAAACTATCATACATAACATCATGAACTTAGTTTATATTTTTCATCAACATCAACATTAAATTTCAATACTTTTAAAATTTTATTCTCCTCATATAAATCATTCTAAAGCATCTAACACCATTAAATTCATTAATTTTGCCAAAACCCCCATAAGTCCAATCACTTAGGGTTTTCATTAAAATCATCCTGCAAACCATAAACGACAACCATTTCTAACACCAAACCATAATCAAGAATCATAATTTCAAGCCATTCAACCTAGGGTTTCATCATTCTTATCATCACCCAAAGTGCTTAATATCACTATTTTAAGCCCAACAACATCCAAACCATAAATGAAACATCAAAGAGGCAAGAAACCTTACCTCAAATCCATGCCAATGCCCAAAACAAAAATAATAATGGGAGGAAGGAGATGACACAACCATGGCCCCAAAGTCCCATAAATGCTTCATGAATCCAAGCTTAGCTTTAATTTTTGGCAAGAAATGGAGCACGAGGGAGGTGGTCACGGTTTGTGCAAGGAGAGAATGGAGAAAAAGAAAAAAATGGAAATAGAAGAAGAAGAAGAAGAAGAAGTGTAAACAATTTTAGGAGGGAGCGAGAGAAAAAAGATGACAACTTTGGTCATTGTCCAAGGGTTAAAAGAATGCATTCATTCTACTTTTCCAATGGTCAATAAATCCTATTACCCAATGGATAAAAGATCCAATCAAGAGAGGAAAAATGCACACGGTCATAAAAAGGGAGAAAAGGGAAATTTTCATTTTCTTTTAATTCTATTTGGCTCGTATTTTTGTTGTTTAATAACTTATGTCGTGTCTGAATAATTATTTCCTTAATACCAAAAAATATTTTAACTATACCATCATAACCACAATAATTTTCTAAGTATTCTAGACCCATCAAATATCCAATTTGACTTAGTGGGTCCTACACTATCTGTTAAATTATCCGATTTCAGTAAATCTTAATTTACTGATAATTCACCTCTAGCGTCTAGTTAATTTTCCCACAATTATTTGGCCATAAATAATTAGTTATCATTATCCAATAAATTCATTTCTTTAAAATTTGGGATGTTACAATCCACCCCACCTAAAAAGAAATTTCATCCTCTAAATTTGACATTGATATACATCACAAGGCCACACTTCAGGCCACACACCATCAAGGTTTATCGTCATCAAAAAATAGTATCGGACTTCCCAAAGTCCACAGGACATGATCATCATCATTCCTTTGTTTTGAACACTTAATTATCCATATCCAAAGCGAGTCATAACTTATTAACTCTCAATTCATCCAACTTAACTCACATCCATATCCAGTACCACCAGATAGACTCAAACATTCACCATAAGTAGTTACAACCTCACTTGCCTGACTTAAGTGTTACTGCAACCGACATACAGGAAGGAGTCCCAATCCCGTAGTGGTTACCACAAACACATAAGGTCGGTGCATAAGTACACGTTGCCACAATACCTATGACATGTAGAGTCATATCAGGACAGGCACCTTCAAGTCTTATCACTTACATTAATCACACTTGTTCAAATAATACCAACTCACATGAGACTTAGTAGCATCTCACTCAAGTCTACGACTAACATACTCATATCACATCATCACTGTACATATAATCCGACATCAATTACGCCATATTAATCATCAAATATCAATTAACATCACCACAAATTGGTGCACCGACCATAGATCTCCAATCATCACAGGGTAAATACCCCATCATCGAGCTCTATCCATCCAAAAGCCAGAGCCAAATAGCTTAATAGCTTTTTATTTCATTCATACACCACTGGCCATAATCGATTTAATCCTAAATGAGTCATTAAACTTACATTAAGTATATAACCTCAAGGTTATAATAGGATTCTCAATCGTATAATGAGCTTTCACATTGGTCATGCAACATACATCTCCATTATCCATATTCCATAAATGACCACATTCAATTCTATCTCAATATCATGTATCATCAACACTTATACATTCCCAAAATGGGCTACATGTCCAACGTCACTATATTCATCAAATGGGTATGAATCCCAATACCCCAAATATCAATATATCATTCACCTATATAGCCATTTACAATACATCCACCAATATCTATAATTATTCACACAATCATGTACATTTTTTTCATAATACAATGAATTACAATCGCTACTGGCCAAGGCATTCTATTACCACTATTTACCTTCCTAGAAGCTTTACTTTAAAATATCCTCATCCCACGATATTCCTGCATCAATGCTAAAAATAGACAACATGGGAGAGTAACTTATACACTTCAAATGACAAATATGAATACAATTGAGATTATGTGCATATGCATATTAACATCATGTATACTTTGCTAAAATCATCAATAATTATCATAATTCCTCTTTCCAATAACACATAAATATAACATATTCATCAATCAACTTATAGCAAAGCAACACATATACATATATTTTCTCAAAGCCACACTGGGCCAATATCATTGTCATCAACCATGGACAAACAAGCCTTTCATTACATTAGGCCATTATATACAACATTATCATATTCAATATCATTTTGTTGTATTCATATTTTACATGTTGTCTTTTAGGTAATTCATTAACCCATCTCATCTTCATCACATCTTAATCTCAATCATCATTAATCATCATCACCTTTTAGCATATCTCCATGCTATATGCAAATTCTCTTAGGCTAATGCATATGCATAATGGAATCAATAACAAATACGGATCTGACTATGGGAAATAAACACCAAATGTGGGTTCAAGCATGAACACATACCATGCCCCTACTACAGTAGTATAATGTGTAACACATATATCATAATGCATGCATAATCACAAATTTTTTACTGGTACAAAACCGCATCGCCCATCTTACAACACCTAGCCATTTATACCATGACCGAGGTAAACACCATAATTAATATAAAGGTGTTGCGGGCCGGCCACGATTCATACCATGGCGGCTATGATCCATAGGACCACCGAGGACACCTTCTCCTCAAAGAGCCACCCCCACTGGATCAGCCACATGCAGCTCCCCGTAGCTACACATGGACGGCTTCATGACTTATGCACTGAGTCACAGGGGAAAAATAAGAATGTTCGTGCACAGATCCGCCCTCCCACTGGGCCGGCCGGGGGAATCCCCTAATATTCCACCGCCAGCAGCTATGATATACTATGGATGCAAATGCGAATCAATGCATTCTCACACTATGCATCTTATCATGCCACTCATCAATCATCATCATCAACACCAACACAAACATACAATCTTTAGTGGATTTTATTATTGTTGATTTTAGCCATTATTTTCAAGTTTTAAGTGTGACATTTCATTTCAACATATTTATATCATACATGCAAGTCAATACTCGTAACATTCACAATGACACTCAACAATCATCCTTTTGTTCAAGGAATTGATCAACAATCATCACCCATTACTATTAATTATCGATATTATCTCTGATTCATCGATTTACAACAAATACATTGTCATGCAGCCATCCCCTCATTAGTTTCATCATGATACAAGGGTGTGTCACACAACCACATAATTTACTTTTCATTAGCATCATATCAAGCCATATTATTAGTGGTGGAATAGTCATGTCTTTCATGACATATATTAGGCACACATATATTGCTAATTTATAAGTCAATCTTAAAATACCACTAAAACACACCACAATCACTTACCTCTAACACATTCACATCTCATTGCATGATGAAACAAAATTAGGATGCTAACAAACTCAATTCTTTTTCAATACCAAGGTATGTAAGGGACATGACAATGCCATCGCGTTTCGATTGCTAAAACATATTGAAAATGTGTGCAATCGAATGTATAAACATTCCATGACTCAATCACATCAAACGACATCAAAACATAGTGCAACTAGGCCAAAAATTCACCATGTATAAATCAATTCAAGCATGGTGAAACTGATGAACAGTAATTCCAGTGAGTCTTGAATCGATTCAAGGCTTCGCATGAATTGATTCAAAGCCCCAAAAGTCCTTATTTTTAAAAACAGAATGCATTGAATCGATTCAAGCCCTGACATGAATCAATTCATGCATTCCCAGCAATCTCTTCACTCTAACAAACACCATCCTATGACCCCATTCATCAAATCCAACATCCATTATGCTTAAGCACACCCTGACATGGGATTTTAATTCAATAGATCATATATCTATATACTCACATATATATTCCATCTCATCATTAATTATTCACCAAGAATTACATTATATCCTTCAAAGAGATTCAAAACTCTTAAGGCCATCTCACATACATATTCATATCATTTTCAAGGCCAATAAATTGTCAATCTTTTCCTTCAACAATCACCATAAAACTTATCATATTATCACAATCATGGCAAGGCAAGCATGAGTATAAATCATATACATTCATCATCGACCATTCAAATTATGGCAAGGCAATTGAAATGTAAACTCCTCTCCTACCTCGAGAGAAGACTTACAACTCGAATACTTCGATCATTCGGCATCATCATCCGGAATATAATCTACACACATACATACATTCAATCAATAAGTCATCATAAGGCATCATCATAATTCTATTAAATTGTTAACATTATATAGGGCTTGTATCAAGTCTTCGGCTTGCTAAAACACCAATTCACATACTTGTATTAGGTTTCAGGAATTCAGTTCCCAAATTCAAGATTTTCTAAGTCTCAAAGGGTCAACCAAACCCAACAACAACAATATTACATCCCTTATCAATATGGCATATAATCTTCATATAAATCATCCATTTGCCATCATTGTTATTCATACTCAACATAAGCCATCTTAGCTTCATTTAAACCATCATTAATCATCAAATTTTAAGTGGCACATGTCATGGCCTAAGTCTTCATCAAATCCTCATCAAAATCCAACAACCTTAAATATCAACTCCTCAAATTCTCATATATTCTCGTATACATATATCTCTCAAACTTTAAGATTAGAAAGTCATCAAAACCCAATAACTCTAACAATCATGACCAATCATCTCTCCTACACATCAGAATCATTCTCATGACAACAAAACCATTAATCTCCCCATCTAGGCCAAAAGCCCCAAAATTATCAACTCTTAAGGATTCCACACAAATTAACAATCATCAATTCCATCAATTCTCTTACATCATCACAAACATAATATCATTATCATTGTTAAAGTTCCAACCAATGTAAACAACAATCAATGGTCCCAATGGTCATCTACCCTATGGTTTGGGTTTCACATGCATAAACCATTATACATAACATTATGAACTTAGTTTACATTTTTCATCAATATCAACATTAAATTTTAATACTTCTAAAATTTTATTCTCCTCATATAAATCATTCTAAAGCATCCAACACCATTAAATTCATTAATTTTGCCAAACCCCCCCAAAATTCCAATCACTTAGGGATTTCATTAAGATCATCCAACAACAACTTCAACCCATTTCTAAAATCCATATGCAAACTATAAACCACAACCATTTCTAACACCAAACCATAATCAAGAATCATAATTTCAAGTCATTCAACCTAGGGTTTCATCATTCACTTCAACACCCAAAGTGCTTAATATTACTATTTTAAGCCCAACAACATCCAAACCATAAATGGAACATCAAAGAGGCAAGAAAACTTACCTCACATCCATGCCAATGCCTAAAATGAAAATAATAGTGGGAGGAAGGAGATGACACCACCATGGCCCCAAAGTCCCATAAATGCTTCATGAATCCAAGCTTAGCTTTAATTTTTGGCAAGAAATAGAGCAAGAGGGAGGTGGTCATGGTTTGTGCAAGGAGAGAATGGAGAAGAAGAAGAAAATGGAAATGGAAGAAGAAGTGTGCACGATTTTAGGAGGGAGAGAGAGAAAAAAGATGACAACTTTGGTCATTATCTAAGGGTTAAAAGGGTGCATCCATTCTACTTTTTCCAATGGTCAATAAATCCTATTACCCAATGGATAAAAGAGTCAATCAAGAGAGGAAAAATGGACACGGTCATAAAAAGGGAGAAAAAGGGAAATTTTCATTTTCTTTTAATTCCATTTGGCTCGTATTTTTATCGTTTAATACCTTAAGTCGTGTCCGAATAATTATTTCCTTAATACGAAAAATTATTTTAACTATACCATTATAACCACAATAATTTTCTAAGTATTCCAGACCCATCAAATGTCCAATTTGACTTAGTGTGTCCCACCCCATCTGTTAAATTATCCGGTTCTAGTAAATCTTAATTTACCGATAATTCATCTTTAGCGTCTAGTTAATTTTCCCATAATTATTAGGCCATAAATAATTAATTATCATTATCCAATAAATTCATTTATTTAAAATTTGGGATGTTACACCCTAGGGTGTACATAATATATCACCCAAACAAGTATATACAAGGACAAACATTCATATACAACAAGTATTCCAAACCAACAAAAGATAAGGACAAACAAAAAAAAACAAATAAACACAAAAGGTCACAAATAAACTAACACATGAATTATGTAATTTAATTTGAATGGCCTAACTCTCAACATGTCCCGAGTGGAGTCGCCATCTGTTGTGATATGGATGATCGATAACGATTTCCACAAATTAATTTTTCAAAATAAATTTATAAAAAGAATGTGGAGTCGCCACCAAGATTTTTATTTTATTTTAAAAGGGTAAAATATTAGAAAAAAACCCTTTAGAGCTCTAGGTTCGAGAGTTGGTTATGAATAGGAAAGGTATTAGCACCCCTATTCGCCTGTTTCAAAGAAACAGTACCTTAATTAAATTGCATAATTATTTTTAATAATTTAAAAGTGACCCAATGATATAAAAGAAAAATATATAAATATTTACATAAAAAGAAAATTAATTTTTTTAAAGAGAATGAGCCCGACAAGAATTGATCTTGCTTCTAATTATTCCCATTTATTAATCGATATCATGTATCCCATGATACAGATATGCCTTTTATGACAACTTTATTGGTGTAGTGTATCCCACGATGCCAATAAAAATATTCATATAATTTTTAGAGTAACTTTATTGATCTAATGTATCCCACGACACCAATAAAGTTATTCATTAAATTTTAAAGCAACTTTAATTGATGTAATGTATCCCATGAGATCAATAAAATTGTTTATTAAATTTTTAGAACAACTTTATTAATGTAATGTATCTCATTACACAAATAAAATTGTTTATTAAATTTAAGAATAATTTTATTGATGTAATGTATCCCACGACACCAATAAAATTATTTATACCATATATACTAAGGGAACAAACTTACAAGTTATATATAAATCCTTTAAATCCATTCAAATAAATAAATAAATAAATAAATAAATAAATAAAAATAAAATACACATAAAATGAATGACGAAAAAAACTAACCAATCAAAGCATAAAATGAAAATAATAAAAAGATAACTATAGACAACTCAAAAAAGAAAAAGAAAATGTACTTTCTTTTCCGAACCAAGAAAAATTTTAAAGCTAGCCTCCGGATTTGGTGGCGTCTTTAGATTTTCTAAACTGAGACTTTCGTGAAAACACCAAATCTTTTCTAATGTGGAAGATCGGTCAAAGTCGCAATCACAAAGTATACTCAGAAATAAGTTATATACACGGTGTTACCAGGAAGTATATATAACTTTTTGTGTGTTTCCAAAGTGTTGCAAGGTGCTCCTTATATAGTAACTTGAGAAGCCAACTCCCATAAGAGTTTTCAATGTGGGACTAAATCTACTCTATTTTTCTATTTGTGTTTTCTTTTTCTTTTTCCTTTCTTCTTTCTTCTTTATTTTTTATTTTTCTATTATTTATTATTCCCCTTAAACAAGACACATTTTTAAGAGCCCTTTATAGAAAAGAATTAAAATTTGTTATCCTTTTTATTTTTATTTTTGAAACGGCAACCTGGACAAAATTGGGTAGTAACAAATATGTCATAAAGATTCAACAATTGGATAAAACCCTTGAAACACAAACTTGTACCTAGCATAAATGAATCATTAGTAATTAACCTAATTGAAAGAATAGGAAAAAGATACAATGATAGTGCTGAGGGGGATCAATTGTGAAGTCCTACAATAGTTAAGACACTACTAAAAAAACACCTGTTAGCGACGAAAATAATTGGTCGCTAATCCATGCCAAGGTCGTCGCTACAAAAATTAGCGACAGCATCTCAGACGGGAAAGAGTACGTCGCTAAAACCTTCGTCGAAAACACATCAACGACCAGAGACATGCCGTCGCTAATATATTGACAGCGTAATGTCGTCGCTAAAATCGTCTCTGCCCCAATGACACCAGCCGTCGCTAAGTGTGGCCATACAGTGACCTCACAAATCCGTCGCTAATAACAGCCTCGCGGCGACCACCATAGGCCGTCGCTATACTTAAACCGATAGCGACCGACGCGTCCGTCGCCGAGTGTGGCCATCCAGCGACCAAGCTACGCCGTCGCTATGGGTACTCATATAGCGACCACAAGATCCGTCGCTGTGGGAAGCCATACAGCGACTATGATAGTCCGTCGCTGTTTCTGGCCCACCAGCGACCACCATGGTCCATCGCTATTTTTTACAATATAGCGACCAGCTGTTGCCGTCGCTAATTGGAAAATTTTTTTTTTAAATTGGGTTAAATATATATATAGGTTTTGTTAAATATTTTGTATTTTGTATTGGCTGATAAAATTTTATAATTAAATTTAAATAATTTTTTTAAAATATTAAATTATTATTAAAAACAAAATAATAGATTAAATTTATTTATCAAATAGGTTGAATTATTAATGATAGGTACAATAAGGCTTTTTGATTTGAATTTAATTACCAATAAATATTGACATAATAAATGAAGAATGAAAAAATAAACACTGAATGAAATATAACATAAAAACTAAAAATCAAATATACAATGTGTATAAATAATAAAAATACAATCATGGTGGTAGGGGATCCTAGGGTGGTGGTGGGGGAGCCTGGGAAGTGGGGGGAGGTAGCCTCGGCATCAACTGCATCAGTAGCTTCTGTTGCTGAGCAAGTTGCCGACGAGTCTCGGCGTGCTGCTCCTCGGCCCGCTGTCGGTCCGCCTCGGCTTGCTGTCGGTCCGCCTCGGCCCGCTCCAACAACAACTGCCTTTAACGTCGCTCCTCCTATAGCTCATCATTCAGGTTTTGAATTACCTGAACGACCTCAGTCGAAAGACCAGAGGAAGACGAAGAGGAAGGGGTCTTCCCCTTTTTTGCCACCTGCGTGCTGACGCCACCCAATCCAAATACCCTCCCTTTCTTGTTCACACCGCCAACAGCCTCCATATAGATGGCGTTGTCGTCAGAAAAAGATAGGGTGGGAGGAACCTCCCCTTCAGGAGTGGAAGCCACCAGGTCCGCCTCCTTCTCGGCCCTCCTGGCCTGATACGCCTCCTGTAAATTCAAAAACAATGATAGGATTAGTAGGCTGATTTGTAAATTATAAGCATGTGTCAGTTAAAAGTAAATACCGCTAGATCCATAGTCTTCTGGTTTACCCATGCACCGGCTTTGTTCTTCTTGGTCATTTGTATGACCTCAAACAAAGAAGGCTCCCGGTGCTCCCTCAGCTCCTGTGGTGGACAAAAAACATTGAGATTATTATTTGTAAACATGTCAGACGAATCATAATAGAAATGTTTAACATAAATATACTTACAAATCTTTTCTTGTGCTCGAGGGTTGAAATGCTACCCCCAGTGTAAACCGAGGCTGCAGCATCGGCGGCTCTGTTGGCCCTGTTCCGAGCACTCGCCTGCTGGAACGGGACCCCGCCCCACTTCTGGACCATCCCGTCCCAATGGTCCTCCGGGATCCAACGAGGGCGCTCACCCTTGTCCCTCACCTTCCAAAGGGTACTCTTGATGATTTTGGAGGTCTTTGTGGCAAAGACCTTCCTAATCTCATCAATCATACCCTCCGCCCACTGGTAATCACGTTGTAAAATGAAATGAGAAATCAAAATTAATAAGAGGTCTATTTTACAAATCAAGTCACAACAAATGAGCTAGGAACTTACCGAGAAGGTATCAAACCACCTATCTTGGACAACCTTCCCAGCATCTGTCCAAGATATATATGGACCATCCCACTGGGCCTTTAATACCTTAGTAATCGCTTTGGTAGTGCGACTACTATCAACAAAGCTGTAATGACAACAATTATATCATGAGAATAACAGTGGACAATCTAGGGAGACTCCCAAAATTTTGACAGAGTCTCCCCTGTAAATGTAACATTTCCAAGTTTAAATAGTTACCCTGTTACAAATAGAAGAGTGCCCAGTACAATTCAATCTATACAAGTACTAATTAAAGTAACATCCAATCTGAACGGGAATCTAATGGGTACACATATGACTAAACCCTACATTATTAAATCATGAGTGTTATTTTTTAAGTTCCTTAAGAAAGGGAGCCTGTCAAAATTTTGGCAGAGTCTCCCCTGTAAACTAGACATTTCCCAAATTTACGAATGACCTGTTACATACAGAAAGCTTCCCAGTATAGATAAATAAACATACCATACGCATTGTATATGATATTCAGAGTTATGAACACCAAATCATGTTATCACTACATAAAACCAATGCCTAATGAGCTCTGCTCTCCACTAACAAACAACATTACACATGTATAAAGAATCATGTTATCAGCACACAAAACCAATGCCTAATGAGCTCTGCTCTCCACTAACAAACAACATTACACATGCATATAAAATCATATTATCAGCACACAAAACCAATGCCTAATAAGCCCTGCTCTCCACTAACAAACAACAATCCACATGCATACACATAATGAGCAAGTCAGTGTTAGGGGATTACCTCGAGGAAAAAAGTGAGCGAAGAATATGAAGCTGTCGACAAACGATCACAGACCACGCGTAACGTGTACTAGCCTGCATGACAAACCAATAACTGGTTGGATAGTTAAGAGTAGCAAGGAAACTAAACAAAGAGAGACACATAAAGCAAATTATAGATTAAGTACATTGCAAGGAAACTAAACAAATAGAGACAGTCAAAGCAAATTGCAGCTAAGGTGGCATTGGATAAAGCACTCAATTGGAAAATTGATTACTAATTACTCAATTTTATATAAGGTCTATCCCATTCAATGTTAAAGGCCAAGTTCAAGTAAGAAAAGTAAGAACACTTTAATGGATTCGGATAAGGGGCCTTTAATGGATTCAGGAGGTTGAAGACTGGCTATATCAAAGATTATTTTTCTGTTATTTAGAACCTAGACTTTAGGAGGAGCTCTCAATTCTTTTCTGTTATAAACTCAGACTAGGATGTGGTTCAGGGGAGGGAGACAAATCTGAAGAGTAGGAGAGTATGAGGGAAGAATAATTGGGTAAGATGAGAGCTACTGTATTTTTTCCTGTTCTTTTATGTGATTTGATATTTGTCATTATTTCTGCCATTTTGTAGTTAAGATGCCCAACTTCCTCCTGAATTAGTTGTAAAGCTCCTCCTACAAACTAGGGTCCTAGTGGGGGTTATCCTGAACAAATCAAATTTCTGAACTTCAAATAAAGTCTAAAGAAAGAGAGGAGGAACTATCTGTTATCCTAAACATACTTGAAGATAATGAGAATGAGTCATCTTCCCAAATATCAAATTTGACATCTCAGATAAACAATCTACTGAATAATATAAGTACATTAAAAGGTGAAATTAAGAGAAGCTAGTCAAATAGAAATAAAATGAATGGAAAAAATGAATACATAAAATGAGAAATTACTTATGTTTGGATTGGAGGAATTACCTATGTCCTCATCAGATATGCATGTGAACTGTAAAGTTCTAACAAATATGTAGCGTCTATAAAAGTTGGAGAATTTATTAGAATAATAAATCTACCTTATTATCCATGTATATATCATAAATTTTAACATATATATATATACACACACATTATCTTTTCTTTATCAAATAAGAAGAAAAATAGGAGTCACCTAGTCTCAAAAAATTAATCTTCCGACGGTTCACAGAATTGAGTGTTTTAAATATCTTTTCTGTTTAAATCCTAATATATATATCTACAATATTTTATTAGGAAAGATAAGCTTTATGCTTCAAAACATTAGTCTTCTGTTAAGACACTATTGGGATTGAAAGAAGAAGAAAATGTTGATTTTACTTTTTTCTTCATTTTCTATTTTGCTTGTCTGTTCTTTGTCTTTTTCATCCAAAGAAGGTAACATGTGATGTTCTCTCATCTTCCACATAAACAATCATCTCTAGGACTATTGTAGGATCCCAAGATTTTTCTGAATTTTCACTCTATGTTTTATTAGTGCTATGGCAAAAATTGAGTGGAGAGTTCAAGAGAGCCATTTGTAGCAATTTAGTCTACCACCTTTCATAAGCAAGGACCTAAATAACTGTATCATACAACACAAAGATCCATGAACAATCACAGCAAGCAAAATTGTGAGCTCAAACATAACTTGGTAAAATGAAACAAAGCAAAATATCACTATAACATACAAGAAAACCCAGTAATAGGTAACACAAACAAGCCAAAACATTGGTATATCAGAGCAGCATAACAATAAAAACAACCACAAGCAAGAAAATGGTGCTTGAAATGTAAAAAGGGGAGCATAATGAAGCAATATCCTAATTTTGTCAAGGCAAAACCACTTTCTTGGACTATGTCCAGTACCATTCACAATCTATGCTTTTCAGATTTGCATTTTCTTATATTATCTTATAATAATAATCACTCTTATTTATGTATGATTCATTAATTTCATTTTCGTATTTTAGTAACATGAGAGAATTAAAGAATCCAAATAACGTGAAATATTAAAGAATCCAAATATCCCATGTGGAATTGCTGGATGCGTCGCTATCGTCCACGTCGCAGATTTTGACAGCAAGTTTTCATGACACTCCACCTGGCAAATTGGTACTACCACCCCCCAAAGTTTCTGTTTCAGAATCGCTTAAGACCCTAATGTTTTTAAATAAACATGTGATGGGTTATGATTTAGTGGAGAACTATTAGAGAGGAAAACATTGGACGAAAATATATATATTAAAGTTATTTGGATGGAATAAAATTGAGAACAAAGAAAAGAATGCATTAGGGTCCTATATGCTGTCATATATGCTGTCCTAAATTGATGAAAATATGATTTAGGGTCCTATATACTGTCATACTCCACTATGAATGTATCTGTCTAACAACTATGAATGCACAGATCATAAGCAGAAAAACTTAATGTCAATCAATGGAAACATCATATAAACACCATCACAGCCAGTAGAAAACTGAAACACCAAGTTCAAAACTATAAACAACTAGGAGCAAGGGATTATTCAAAACTTCAAACTAATGTTTAACAGTGAGGGGAACTATAACTTCTACCAACAGCAAAATAATTAATGAAAACTGAGGGAGATTACCTAACTGTTGAGAGAGGAAGAACTACCACTCTCCACGGTTCATGTTGAAAACTGAGGGAGCTTGACAACCACTGTTGGCGCCTGAGAGAGAGATGGAAAGCTGAGGGAAGGGGAACCTGAGAGAGAAAGGCTCTCGGAGGCTGAATATTGGGGCGATAAAAGAGGACGGAGATGAGAGAGTAACTGAGGGAGGAACTTCGGGGGGAAAAACTAAGGGAGAGGGACGGAGGAACTGGTTACGGGCAGAGGAACGGAGGGACAAGGACGGAGATGAGAGAGTAAGTCGGGGGGAGGAAGGGAGGTGAACGGAGGGAGGGAGGGGGACGCCGGACGAAAGGAGGCAGGGAGGAGAGGTGAACGGCGGCTCTAAGAAGGAGGGGGAAAGTTAGGGCGACTGAGAGGGAAAGGGGTTGCTGTCGAGTTACATTAAAACCGTAGCGACGGCTCCGACCCCGTCGCTAAAGACGTCACTAAAATTAAACACTTAGCGACGGTACCATAACTCCATCCCTAATCTCCTGAAACGTAGCGACGGCGTCAACCCACCGTCACTAACTTCAATTATTAAAAGAAAAAAGTGGAGGGAAGCGAAATTCGTAGCGACGGGTGAACAAATCCGTCACTAATCTCCTCAATATTAGCGACGATGTCACCCCCACCGTCACTACCTTCCATTATTTAAAGGAATAGTGTGGAGGGAAGACGAAAAAATAGCGACGGTAGAGCATCACCGTCACTAACCTCTACACAAATAGCGACGGTATCGCCAAACCGTCACTAACATCGTAGCGACGGCCGAACACTTCCGTCACTACTCTCTTGATTAATAGCGACGGTAGCACAGCTCCGTCACTGATTATTTCTAAAATAGCGACGACGTAGGCTTCCGTCACAAGTACAAACCACAGCGACGCAGTTAGACCGTCGCTTGAGTTGGAGGGAACATTAGCGACTGTAGTGCACTGTCGTAACTATTTGCCGCCAACTGAAAACCCAGGCGGGAAACAAAAAATGGTGGAGTTAAAATATAGCGACCATTATAGCGACAGTGTTGACAAGGATTAGCGACCGCGTAATATACCGATCGCTAATTTAGTCGCTAACAAATTCTGGGTCCCTTTTTGGTATGGGCGGTCGCTAACGCGGTGGCTATTTAGCGACGGCAAATGGTGGTCACTAATATGTGGTAGCTGTTTAGGGTTTTTTTAGTTGTGAGAAGAATAGCACAATGAGTAGTAAGACAACAAGTTGCGCACTAGTTCGTGCTGGTTCATGGATTTCCATGTACCCCTTGATGAAGTGAGATTTCCCAGTGGATTTAAGTAATAGGTCCTGTACCTATAAATACTATGAATTATCAAGTAAAATATGTGTTACACCTAAATTGTGTTAATAGATCAATTTCTGGTTTTTAACAAATGTGTGGTTGCTTGATGATTTGTTCTCTTTAGGTATTCCAGCATGCTTTGGCATGTATCAATTATGTGAGGTTAAACATAAAATGACTTTTGTGCGCCTACTTATACAAAGTTTGCTTTTTAGTTGACAGACCATGTTGTTATCCATCCATCCTGACATTTCAATGGTTAACTTTGATGAGGCGGAATTTGATGTTGTCATGCATCCTCAGGAAAAAAATAGAAGAAGAAAACCTGGGCTGGTGAAGGTGATCCTAGCACTAGCACAACAAAAAGGTAAGCCATAATAAAGTGTGCAAATTGCAAACAATTTGGCCACGATAAAAGCACGTGCCAAAGGGCCTTTGTTGCTTCAAAGAGGCTATTGCAGGTCCCTCTGAGAGTGTCTCAACTATTTCTACAACTCAACCTATGCATGTTATTATGCAATCAATGCCATCAAATTAATAATTTGATGCCAATAGAGAGGCCATGTATGCTTGTAACTCAGCAATGTCAAGCCAATATACAGTCTATCAATTACTGCACTAGTTAAGAGAGGAAAACCACCAAGAAGAGCTGCTGCTCAAAGAGGACCTGGTATGGTGCAGAAAGAAGCCATGTCTAATTAATTCAGTGATTGCTGATGATGGACCATAGATCTTTGTTTTCTACACCAGTCAATTTGTAATTGCTTCTACAGTATCTTAGTTTTGTGGGGAAGATCACATTCTTAGTTGCCTTTCTTTGGTTAAGTTCTTCTATGTTATGCAATTTGGAATTAGCATCGGTTAAGTAGTTAGTTTCTCCGTATTATGGGTTGGACTATTGGAAGAAGATGAAACAACATTACTTTGAAGAATGGAATAGTCTGGCATAACATAAGAAATTTACTTTTCATGCTAAAGCATTTTTAAATACATTTAAAATCTGATTGCAGCTTGTTTTCTTTGAAGCCTAACTAAAATAAAATATATAATTTTAAGAGGTTTTTTTATATCAAATATAAATAAAAATAATTTTTTAATGTCATTAAATATTTATATACTAAATATGTTTTTCTTAAATACATTTTTAAAACAACTAAATGTTTTATGTGATAAATAAAAATAAAAACACTTTAAATAAATATATCATAATATTTATACAAATAATCACTTTTATTTATAATTAAGAACGAAGAATATACTAAAAAGGAGTGTTTCTACTGAACCCTTCAGAAATAAGGGGTTTTGGAACCTTTAACATGTTGTCCATCTCATTAAAAGACATGTGGAACATATATACACATAATATTTTATATATTTTAATAATTCTAACTTTTTAAAATTACAAGTTAACCCCTTCCTTTTTCTTTATCATTTCATCTTCTAAAATTTCTCCATCTCATAAAGACTCCATACCTAAACCCTCTTGAGTCTTCAAAGCTGTCTCTGAACCTCAAAGCCGTCTCTGAAAGATTACCACACCCTTTCTATTACTTCATTTAACATCCTGGTTTTGATTAAGGTTAATTAGAGAATTAAGATTTATTGATTGAATAATAATAATAATAATATGTGGCCAGGAAATAACATTGGTGCCCTTGGTGGTGTGATGGAGAGCTTCGGTTCTCTCTCCCTCTCTCCCTCGTGATTTCCACGCTGATGGGATGGGAGATTGATGGGATGTGATGGCTGATGGAGTGGAGCTGTCACGGTAGTGAAGGGATAAGGGCTTTGGCTTCTCATTTTCTAACCACTCCTTGCTCATTTTCTCTTGGGTTCAAGGAGAACCACTCCTCCGTTCTCTCTTGAGTTTTCGGAAGCTTCTTCTTCTTCTGCTTGCTGTCTCTTCACCTTCGTCTCCTTCATCTTCTTTTTCCACTCGCACGCTGAGTAGAGCCCGAGTGGGAAGTGGAACACGAAGAGGAACAACGTGGCTGAGAGAGATCTATGTGGTGTTGAGTGTTTTGGATGCATGGGGTCCTTCACTGTTGGTGAGGACTGGACTGCTTGAGCGTGGGAGGACCACGTTGTGCCTTGGAAGCTTGGCATGGAGTGTTGGTGGTAGATTTGCTCGTGAGGAAGCAGCTGTTGGTTCTTCCAAAGCTGAGAGCAGAGTGCTATATGAACAAATGGAAGCTGGGTCGTTCTGTTGAAAATGTGTGACCAAGGAGCAGTTGGTCGAATCTGCAAGCTCAGGGAGCTTCTGGGATCTTCATTCCAGGTAGAGAGGCTAATTTACATCTCAAATGTATGGTTTATGGACAGGTTCTGGGTGGTTTTGCTTTAATGGGTTGTGTCATGTGTGAAATATGTTGATTGATATGTTGTGGTTGAGTATTGGTGCATGAAACACTCAGATTTGTGATCATTGTGGTCTGTGTGATGTTGTCATGATTTCGTGCATGAGATGTATGAAGATAAATATGAAATGCTGAGTGAATGCATGTAAATGTGAATGGCATTATGGTTGCCGAGTGTATTAAACTGAGGCAGTGGACAAATATTCATGTGTTTATGCTAAAATGCATGTTAATGCCGAATGGGTTTTATATGAAAAGCATGTGATGCTTGTTGCAAATGTTAATGCTGAGCGGATCTCATGAAATAGCATATGATGCTTGTTGTAAATGATAATTCTGAGTGGGTGGCATTGTGATTGCCGAGTGCATGAGATGTGGGTCGGTTATGTTAATTCCCGTTTGGATTTTATATTAAAAAGCATGTGATTTGCCAAGTGCATGTGATTGCCGAGTGCATGTATTGTGTTATTGCTATGCTGACCCCTGTTTATGAATAATAATGATAAAATGCATTGGATGCATGTTATTGATATTTGAATGCTGAGTGCATGTGTGTGGAAAACATATTGAAAGACCTTGGGTTGGACTCAAGGCAATGCCGAGTGCATTGGTGTTGGACGCCTGATGAATAAACCGTATGCATCTGATTCGCCATTGGAAATGCCAAGTGCATATAGCGTTGGATGCTTAATATTGAATTGGCAATCAGATGAATACGAGTGAAATATAATGAAAGACCTTGGGTTGGACTCAAGGCAATGCCGAGTGCATTGGCGTTGGACGCCTGATGAATAAGACCGTATGCATCTGATTCGCCACTGGAAATGCTTGGAGCATATAGCGTTGGACGCTTATACCGATCAGCAATCAGATGAATATGTGTTGAAAATATATTGAAAGACCTCGGGTTGGACTCGAGGCAGTGCCGAGTGCACTAAGCGTTGGACGCTTAAAGACCTTGGGTTGGACTCAAGGCAAGCCTACCGGGTTGGACTCAGGGCTGCCCGTAACACTTCCGTTGTCGCTTGGAGTGACTGTGTTACATGTGAGGGCAAATAGTTTGGTACCAGTAAAATGGCCGAATCAGCTTAGAGCTGAGAAAAGGCTTGGAGCCTATGTTGCAACAATAAAAATTGATAATAAATAACCGGATCCAGGTGAAAGGAATGTGTGCACACTTATGATTGTCATTGAGCTCAATGTGAAATGTTTGAATATGTGGATATGAATTGATTGGGGTGAATCCGATTGGATTAATGCATGTATACTGATGCTATACCGAGTGCACACTTATATCCGAGTGGATGAATACATGTATGCTGATCCTATTACTGAGTGCACATTTATATTGTTGACGAGCTCAATGTAATGGTATATATATATATGTGTGTGTGTAAATGCTGTTGTGAATAGCATGATTAATATAGCCATGAATGATTGGTGTGAATTCCGACTGGGTGAATATATGTATGTTGATGTTGTTGCCGAGTGCAATGTGAGCCTATGGTTGTGATATATGTTAGGGTGAATGAAGAGAATTATATAGCTCTGATTGAATTGAATGAATTCTGGTCGGATGATGTGTGAATATTCATACTGAATGACTGTATTATTACTGGTTGAGATATGTTATTGTATGGTTGAGGATTCGAAGATTAATCTGAGTCAATAATTGTCATTTAATATGTAAAAGCTCACCCCTACTGTGGCTATATTTTTCAGTTTATGCAGGTCGGACTGGGAATAAGGAGATGGCCTCAAGTCCGAGTGATGGGCACTCAGATTGTTGAAGTGCACATATAGTATATATTGTAAATAGATATGTTAAAGCCTTGGCCGGCTCTCTTGTAATCCGAACGGATTTAATTATATGGGTTAACTATCGGGTTTGTGAACCAGTATACATTGTATGTATATACATTTTACATTGTCATAAAGTTACCCGAATTGTTCATTATGTGGTGTTGAGAGAATAATGCTAAGTTAATGAATCCCGAGTGGAATGTTTTTGGGAGAGCCATTTCCGAGTGAGGCTTTAGTGTATGTTGGCCTTTTCTAAGTGATGAAGGCTTAAAATGGTTCCGAGTAAGATGTACTCGAGTGGACTACTTCAAAGGGAAGACTAGTCCATATGTTACCGAGTGAAAAATATGAGTAAATCCCGAGTGGGGAAGGGTTTGAATATTCCCGGGTGATAAATCCCGAGTGATCCTCTTCCGAGGGAAGAGTAATTGTGATGGTTTTGATTAAGGTGTATTCTAGGAGTCCTCTTCCGAGTGAACGAGGCTATATATATTCCGAGTGGCTAAGTATTGAATAAATCCGAGTGACTTAACTTGGTGAATTCCTCCGAGTGATGAGAGGTCAGAGTAATTCTGATTAGAGTTTGATTGTGGAGACTCCTTCTGAGGGAATAGGGGTTATAGTGATCTCCGAGTGAGGAAGATCAAATTATGCCGAGTGCAGAATGGATAATGTATTCTGAGTGAATCATGGTTGAATTATACCGAGTGGTATTGGACTAGGGAAATACTCCGGGTGAGGGAAGCTTATGGATTCCGAGTGGAATACGCCCGTGTGTTTGATAACTGTAATTTGGCTAAGTAAGAATTTACTGGGTGAAGTATATTCCGATGGGGACCGTTCCCGAGTGAACTTAGGTCCCGAATCCGAGTGATGAAATTATCGAGTGAATGGGTTCGCTTCAGCGAATGAGGATTTGCTCCAGCGAGAAAAGGGCTCGCTCAAGCGCTGCATATTTCGCTGGTCTGTTTGACCGAAGCTGAGTCTTGCCCATGTGTGGCTTTCTGACTTGGTCTTCCTTCTCTGGTCGGCTTTTGCTTTCCCTTGCCTTGCGTTTGATTTTATTTGACCCCGACTGCTTGGTGAATTTTGGAAAAAATTTTCCCTGGTCTCGGTTTGGGTTTATTTAAGTCAGGTTGTTTCATTTTGGTATCAGAGCGGACTTAAAAGGTCCATGGCCAAGGTATGCTTACTGAGTGTAAGCGGTTGTGTGCAATATGACCGGTTGTCATCATTGCTTATGGTATCCTATTGGATTTGATATATGTTTAACCATGAATTATGTGATTGTATGCCTGTGTTTTGTTGGGGACAGTGGTGAAAGATGCTACTGTTGGGATGTTGGTTTGGGGGTAGAGAGAGTTGTTACTACCCTGGTTTGGTTATTCATTAGATAAGAGGTATTTCTAAGCCTGGGTCGGCTAAGAGGAAATAGAATGATAAGTTGAAACCATGTGTATTGAAACTGTATTAGTTGGCTCGCTCTCTAGTGTAGGCCATTCTAGTGGTTCATGGCCGAGGTATGCTTGTTGAATGGATTAGAACTCACATGTTTGAGTTGATTAAGTGAATGATAATGAAGGAATTCCCTAGTGTGGTGTTTCCTACTTAACTGATCAGTTGTGCCATTTGTAAGGGATGAATTTTATATCCTTTAGCACGGGAACTCTATATGATATATGATGTACGTGATTTATGGTATAAGTGATGTGTTGCAGTTTCCTAAGTTGGAAATCTGGGTATGTGATAGGTGATTAAATGTAAAATCTGATGCATGTTTGATTGGGGTAGTGTCTCGATTTCTAGTGTGTGAAAACCGAGTGAATGATTGGTTGATGCTAGGCCACTAGGTGTGGTAACCCAGTTGATTGGGCATGATCATGTATGATCGGATATTATTGAGATAGATACCTGAGAGGTTAGAAAACTGGGTGAGAAATTTGGTGTAATTGGATACTTGAGGATTTTGGGTTAGACTCGGTCTTGTGGTTGAAAACCGAGTGAATAATTGATTGAATTATGACCCATAAGGTACGGAAATCCCGATCGAATTTAGTATAATTGTATGCTATCAGATTTTGTGAAGCTGGACCCGATGGTGGTTTTGGCTCGGTGATATTTGGATAATGTGGGAATGTCCCACGATGGGCACTAGGTGACCCCTGGAATTTTGAGTCGGATAGTCTGATTGACCTCATGGATTGTTGAGCCGAGTAAAGTGGTTGTGTAATAAATTGTTGAGGCTTGAATTGTCATAAGGTTGAAATCCGAGTTGTATACCTAAATGGTTTGGTGAATTATCTAGGCTTAAATTGATTAATGGTCGGAGATGAATGATAAAACGAGGGATTATTAGATTGTTAATCCATAGTTTTGTGATGGATAAGATCCAATGATGAGATATTTACTCGGTAAGGGCTGGAAGCCGATTGTTGATATGCCATTTTATGACAAGGTGTGTACCTTGTGGGGATCGGAAACCTATTGCCATTATACTATTTTACAGTAATGGTAAATGATATTTCATGATTGTTGTTACGTGATGTGCCCTAGGTGGTTCATAATGATGATGTTGATGTAAATATGTACTTATATGTGTATGAATTGCCACTAATTTTCATGGGTTAGTATTATTTGAGTGAGTTTGGTCAGTGTGAGTAAAAGGAGTGTAATGTATGCTGTTCCGAGACGACTCTACCTACCATAGGTATTGTGGCAGCGTACACGTTTGCAGCGACTCTATGCAATTGTTGTAACCCTATAGGAATGAGACGTCATCCTATAAGTTGGATGCAGCAAATCATAAGTCGGGCAGGTGAGGCTGTAACTGCTTACGGTGATGGCGAGTCTATCTGGCTGTCCTGAGAGAAGATGAGAGTTGTATTGAGTGAACAGTAGTGGTTGAGTATTAAAATGAGGATAAAAGGTTGTTTTAACCTTGATGTGTTTACCTCCGAGAGGATCAGAGGTTATTGGGTATGAATTGGCTATTAAAATAATGATTGGTTATTGAGATAGATGGGTGATCAAGTCTGTCACTGAAAATTGAAAGTTTTATAAGGCTAACCAAGTGATACGGTAAGTTTAGTGAGGAAACCATGACCTTGAGCCGAGGTGATAGATAAGGCAAGAATTTGCTCGGGAAAGATTAGCATATTCCGAGTGTGAGGAAGTGGAGATAATTCCGAGTGAAATCTTTCTGGGTGAAAGAACTACTGAGAGGAGTTATGATGTTCCGAGTGAAACATCGTTATGGGAGTCATTACTAAGTTAAGGAACTGTGTCCGAATGTGGCACTCCTGAGTAGGGAAAAATTCGAGCGAAGTGTCTGTGGTTGTGACACTTCTGGGTGGAATGGTACTATGTGGGACTGTTCCAAGTGGAAAAGTAACAAGGGTGAAATCCCTAACACCCGTATGGTGTTCCACCGATTGATCTTTTTCCAGGAGAAAAGTACTTCTGGACGGGAAATGGAACTTCGAGTGAGTAAGTTTCCGAGTGAATGGCTCCCGAGGGGAGTAGATATCCAGGAGGAGGATTTATTTGAAATCGTACTCAGGACAATGTTTGAGCTGCTGAGTTGAACTCAGGTTTGATTTCAAAGTAGGCTTGAATTCCGAATGAATTATTGGTAAGTAGAAAGTTTTCCGGGTGAGAATTGCCTTCAAACCCCGAATGATATTCTCGAGTGAGAAGCTCCGTGTGACATTCTCAGGGTGTAGGCATGGAATTAGCCGAAGGAATGGTTAGAAATATGAAATTTTAGAACCGAGTGTGGTGCCTGTACAAGGTAAATCCAGGCAAACTGTGCTAATTGAAGCACATTGGAACTCTATTGAGTGTCCGTCTCGGTATTGCCAAGATATATCATGGCTTGGAGAAGAATTTTAGTAGTTGGATGTTGAATATCCGAGGGTTTTATCCGAGATAAATCGGACAATAGTGAGTATTGGTGAGAATCGGTAATGTTGTTACCGACTAGATTCTTCCCAGCTGATTGATTAACCTCCATAATGTGTCTCATGTGACACAATTTAGAGTTTAGACTCTGCGTGGATACTTAATTGTGCCAAGTAACTCGTATGAATTGGAGGAGCTGACGGTGGATGTACACCGATTGGCGTTGAGAGTGTAGGGCCGAGTGGCCAAAGAACTAGAGGTGCCCTTGGTTAGGGTGAATCGGTAGAGTTAAATGGGGTAACTTGTAAATTTTAAAAATTGAATCCCCAAATATATTGAATTCTATGAAGAGGTTGTAATCAGGTAGGAACTGACTTTAGTGATTTTGCCGACTGGAATGGTGGAGTGATCGGTAAACCGCTTGAGGGGTGAAGCTATACTGAGTGGAATTATGAACCGGTCAGTGAATGCTTGGGAAGCAGTGACATGTAATTAGTTGAGGTAGCAACATTCTGAGCTATATGTTGAGATAAGTTCATATTGGAATTTCGAGGACGAAATTCTTTGAAGGAAGGGAGTAGTGTAACATCCTGGTTTTGATTAAGGTTAATTAGAGAATTAAGATTTATTGGTTGAATAATAATAATAATAATAATATGTGGCCAGGAAATGACATTGGTGCCCTTGGTGGTGTGATGGAGAGCTTCGGTTCTCTCTCCCTCTCTCCCTCGTGATTCCCACATTGATGGGATGGGAGATTGATGGGATGTGATGGCTGATGGAGTGGAGCTGTCACGGTAGTGAAGGGATAAGGGCTTTGGCTTCTTATTTTCAAACCACTCCTTGCTCATTTTCTCTTGGGTTCAAGGAGAACCACTCCTCCGTTCTCTCTTAAGTTTTTGGAAGCTTCTTCTTCTTCTGCTTACTGTCTCTTCACCTTCGTCTCCTTCATCTTCTCCTTCCACTTGCACGCTGAGTAGAGCCCGAGTGGGAAGTGGAACACGAAGAGGAACATCATGGCTGAGAGAGATCTGTGTGGTGTTGAGTGTTTTGGATGCATGGGGTCCTTCACTATTGGTGAGGACTGGACTGCTTGAGCGTGGGAGGACCACATTGTGGCTTGGAGGCTTGGCATGGAGTGTTGGTGGTAGATCTGCTTGTGAGGAAGCAGCTGTTGGTTCTTCCAAAGCTGAGAGTAAAGTACTATGTGAACAGATGGAAGCTGGGTCATTCTGTTGAGAACGTGTGACCAAGGAGCAGTTGGTCGGATTTGCAAGCTCAGGGAGCTTCTGGGATCTTCATTCCAGGTAGGGGGCTAATTTACATCTCAAATGTATGGTTTATGGACGGGTTCCGGGTGGTTTTGCTTTAATGGGTTGTGTCATGTATGAAATATGTTGATTGATATGTTGTGGTTGAGTATTGGTGCATGAAACACCCGGATTTGTGATCATTGTGGTCTGTGTGATGTTGTCATGATTCCGTCCATGAGATGTATGAAGATAAATATGAAATGCTGAGTGAATGCATGTAAATGTGAATGGCATTATGGTTGCCGAGTGTATTAAACTGAGGCAGTGGACAAATATTCATGTGTTTATGCTAAAATGCATGTTAATGCCGAGTGGGTTTTATATGAAAAGCATGTGATGCTTGTTACAAATGTTAATGCTGAGCGGATCTTATGAAATAGCATGTGATGCTTGTTGTAAATGATAATTCTGAGTGGGTGGCATTGTGATTGCCGAGTGCATGAGATGTGGGTCGGTTATGTTAATTCCCGTTTGGATTTTATATTAAAAAGCATGTGATTTGCCAAGTGCATGTGATTGTCGAGTGCATGTATTGTGTTATTGCTATGCTGACCCCTGTTTATGAATAATAATGATAAAATGCATTGGATGCATGTTATTGATATTTGAATGCCGAGTGTATGTGTGTGGAAAACATATTGAAAGACCTTGGGTTGGACTCAAGGCAATGCCGAGTGCATTGGCGTTGGACGCCTGATGAATAAACTGTATGCATCTGATTCACCATTGGAAATGCCAAGTGCATATAGCGTTGGACGCTTAATATTGAATCGACAATCAGATGAATACGAGTGAAATATAATGAAAGACCTTGGGTTAGACTCAAGACAATGCCGAGTGCATTGGCGTTGGACGCCTGATGAATAAGACCGTATGCATCTGATTCGCCACTGGAAATGCTTGGAGCATATAGCGTTGGACTCTTATATCGATCGGCAATCAGATGAATATGTGTTGAAAATATATTGAAAGACCTTAGGTTGGACTCGAGGCAGTGCCAAGTGCACTAAGCATTGGACGCTTAAAGACCTTGGGTTGGACTCAAGGCAAGCCTACCAGGTTGGACTCGGGGCTGCCCGTAACACTTCCGTTGTCGCTTGGAGTGACTGTGTTACATGTGAGGGCAAACGGTTTGATACCAGTAAAACGGCCGAATCAGCTTGGTGCTGAGAAAAGGCTTGGAGCCTATGTTGCAACAATAAAAATTGATAATAAATAACCGGATCCGGGTGAAATGAATGTGTGCACACTTATGATTGTAATTGAGCTCAATGTGAAATGTTTGAATATGTGGATATGAATTGATTGGGGTGAATCTGATTGGATTAATGCATGTATACTGATGCTATGCCGAGTGCACACTTATATCCGAGTGGATGAATGCATGTATACTGATGCTATTGCCGAGTGCACATTTATATTGTTGATGAGCTCAATGTAATGGTATATATATATATGTGTGTAAATGCTGTTGTGAATAGCATGATTAATATAGCCGTGAATGATTCGTGTGAATTTTGACTGGGTGAATATATATATATATATGTTGATGCTATTGCCAAGTGCAATGTGAGCCTATGGTTGTGATATATGTTGGGGTGAATGAAGAGAATTATATGGCTCTGATTGAATTGAATGAATTCCGGTCAGATGATGTGTGAATATTCATACTGAATGACTGTATTATTGCTGGTTAAGATATGTTATTGTATGGTTGAGGATTCGAAGATTAATCCGAGTCAATAACTGTCATTTAATATATAAAAGCTCACCCCTACTGTGGCTATATTTTTCAGTTTATGCAGGTCGAACTGGGAATAAGGAGATGGCCTCAAGTCCGAGTGATGGGCACTCAGATTGTTGAAGTGCACATATAGTATATATTGTAAATAGATATGTTAAAGCCTTGGCCGGCTCTCTTGTAATCCGAACGGATTTAATTATATGGGTTTACTATCGGGTTTGTGAACCAGTATACATTGTATGTATATATATTTTACATTGTCATAAAGTTACCCGAATTGTTCATTATGTGGTGTTGAGAGAATAATGCTAAGTTAATGAATCCCGAGTGGAATGTTGTTGGGAGAGCCATTTCTGAGTGAGGCTTTAGTGTATGTTGGCCTTTCCTGAGTGATGAAGGCTTAAAATGGTTCCGAGTAAGATGTACTCGAGTGGACTACTTCTAAGGGAAGACTAGTCCATATGTTACCGAGTGAAAAATATGAGTAAATCCCGAGTGGGGAAGGGTTTGAATATTCCCGGGTGATAAATCCCGAGTGATCCTCTTCCGAGGGAAGAGTAATTGTGATGGTTTTGATTGAGGTGTATTCTAGGAGTCCTCTTCCGAGTGAACGAGGCTATATATATTCTGAGTGAATGTTATATATATTCCGAGTGGCTAAGTATTGAATAAATCCGAGTGACTTAACTTGGTGAATTCCTCCGAGTGATGAGAGGTCAGAGTAATTCTGATTGGAGTTTGATTGTGGAGACTCCTTCCGAGGGAATGGGGGTTATAGTGATCTCCGAGTGAGGAAGATCAAATTATGCCAAGTGCAGAATGGATAATGTATTCCGAGTGAATCATGGTTGAATTATACCGAGTGGTATTGGACTGGGGAAATACTCCGGGTGAGGGAAGCTTATGGATTCCGAGTGGAATACGCCCGTGTGTTTGATAACTGTAATTTGGCTAAGTAAGAATTTACTGGGTGAAGTATATTCCGATGGGGACTGTTCCCGAGTGAACTTAGGTCCCGAATCCGAGTGATGAAATTACCGAGTAAATGGGTTCGCTTCAGCGAATGAGGATTCGCTCCAGCGACAAAAGGGCTTGCTCAAGCGCTGCATATTTCGCTGGTCTGTTTGACCGAAGCTGAGTCTTGCCCATGTGTGGCTTTCTGACTCGGTCTTCCTTCTCTGGTCGGCTTTTGCTTTCCCTTGCCTTGCGTTTGATTTTATTTGACCCCGACTGCTTGGTGAATTTTGGAAAAAAATTTCCCTGGTCTCGATTTGGGTTTATTTAAGTCGGGTTGTTTCACTTCATTCGTCGTTCCTCCCACCCTCTTCTATTTTTGTTTCCTCTCTATCCAATACTACCTTGGCCGTTCTTCCGACCCTGTTCTATCTTCCTCTCCAGTGTCACCAAAACCTCAACCTTTCCTCTTCTTAAACTTTCCCATTTCTGAAGCATTGAGGAGGTTATGGAAACCCTCGGAGCCTTCCCTCTTCTATTTTCCCTCACAAAGACCCCACCACAGCCTCCAAATCGTGACTTTGAAGTGCCTCCGTCTGACTCCGTCAGAGCTTCCCCTCTTTTATTTTCGCTGAATTTCATTGTGTAGTTTTTCTTCTTTGGTCTCTCTGTTGTTCCCCATGCTCCTGTGGCCAAGAACATCACCGCGCCTGTCAAACTCTCCTAGTCACAGACTCCATTAGATATCACACGGCTCTGTTACAGATTTTTCTCTTCTAACTCTTAAACCATCAGTACCTTCCAATATCATCGAGATCTCCCATCTTTGCAATTTCTTTAGCCGTTTGGAGTCGTTGTGAGGTAGCTACCTTTTCCCTTGTCTTCATTTCCACTTTTATTCCAATCACTTACTCAGTCGCTCAGTTTTGGTTCTCTGCTACCGTCGTTGTAGAAATAGCTCGGAAACACTTCCTCACATCATCCGAGATCCTTCCATAACTACTATTGCTGGTGTTTTGGGTGGACAAAATCGGGTCTCTTCTTTCCCTTTGCTATTTTTTTAGAGTCTCATTTTTTTAATAAACTCAACTTTGTATAAGAATTAAATGGTGACTTCTTTTTAAAATTAAAATCAGATGAATAATGTGATTTATGCTCTGCCTGTTGCATACTCTAATTGTTATTATATGTGATGGGTCTATTTATATATCGAAGAAATTTACACTCATGTGGATCATGTTAAGTTTAAGAGAATAAAATTCATGTTTGATTACTCTAAAGTTTTAACTGGTTTTAAGAAAGAAGAGTACTTACTAATTCTTTTTTGTAAATTAAGCTATATTAATATAGGTTGAATTTGTACAAGAATGTGGAAGAGAGATATATAGTTATAGTCTTTGTAGAATACTTATTCTAAAGTATGAATTCCCCATATCTATATTTTCTTGAGTATGTTTTTTCTGCAATAAGACAGGCTTAAATGTGTGATATTTCTTCCTTTCCATGATCTGCTTTTAGGAAAATTGGACTAGGATCACCACAAACAAAGTCCCTATACAACAAGAGTGACATTTTTTGTTATAGGAACTCCTCTGCCTCTTAAGTTGTTGTTGAAGATTGTGTTGATGAAATTGATGCTCAACAATTCTTTGACTATGCTCTTTATAAGGAATGGAAAAAACACCAAGCTTTCACACTGGCCGTTTTACTCACAGGATACGTGATAAATTTTAGAGTCTTCTGAACCACAACCTTAGGGCAGTTATTTTTTTTGGAAACAACAAACTCCTGCTAAAAAGAATTTCTCATTATATGAATTTAAATGTAAATGAATATTTTATATTAAACCCTTCCTTCTTTTGTAATCTTTCACTGTTCCCAACTTTTTGCAGTGTCACATTAGAAGAAAGAATTGTTGCATCTGTGCTGGAAGAAAATAGAACCGTGATGGGGGTGTAATATAAAACCAAGAGTGGTCAATAACTGACAACAAAAGCTCCCCTTAATTTAGACAGTAGGTGCTGGTGAAATGTTGCCCAACAGAAAACGATACAATTATGTGTACAAATAGCAGCTATGTTTTATCCAACCAGTGGAATTGGGACTAGTTGATCTTATAGAGAAAAACATGACACTTTTGGAGTTCACAGTAAATGGCTCTTCCATCTCTGAACCATTAGTTCATGACAGAACTGTAACTCAACAGAGAGGTCAATGGAATCCTATAGCATATTGGGCTAACCCAAATCCAGAAAATGAATTATAGAGTGGTAGTGTGTTGTAAACACATTGTTTCCTGACCCTCGAACCTGTCACAGATATCATTTAAATTCTTTGATCATACAAACATGGAATGGAAGGTCTAGTACAGAGCCTGAATGTTAAAGGCCATGCCTGTATATCATAACTTCAAACTTGTGTGAAGATTGAAATGCAAATGTTTGTTTTCTGATTAGCTAGGTACTTCCTCTACAATTTGTTTTCTGATTAGCTAGGTACTCTCACCACTATGTTCGGTTCACATACTTAATTGAGTGGGTGAAAACTTCAAGAAGAAAATATTGGTATGCAATTAATGAAAAAATTACAAGTCAGATCTAAACCATTCTAAAATAATGTAATCTATTAAATCAACTAACAACTTTAGATGATGAAAATATTAATGCAAAGATGTATTTGAGATAGTTTGGTTAATCATATATCATGTTTTAAACGGTAAAAGAAAACAAATACATACTGAAGACTTCTATTTTCATCACTAAAAGAACTACATTGGCCAACATTCACCCTGTGTCTAAGGGTTTCACCCTAATCATCCAATTTCCTGTTAGTAGGGTACGAAATATTACATCAATTTCTGTTCTGTATTAGAAATCGTCAGAAAAGATTCTGCTTTAACTAACTACTTTAGTATATACTCAAGAGTTAACACACTTGTGTCTATACTCAATAAATATGGAAAAATTAATGAAACATCATCATTAACAAACATATCCAAGTAACAAGTTGTACATATTAAATGTTATAAGTAACAATTTGTCTAATAGCAACAACTTGTCCAGCAAAATACCCAAAAATAAAATAGTATGTAAAGCTTTAGTATATGACGCCATCCCCTTAAAAAACCCCCATATACTTGCAATCTATTTCCTGACTGGATTTCTCTTCCTATCTTCCAGTGTTTTCCAGTTGTCAAATGCTTGTTGGATGACCGAATCTCTCAATGAATTGTATGGTTTTAGTACCAAATCAAGTGTAATAAGCATTCTTGTAACATCATTCACCTGTACAGGTACTCACAATTAGAAATTTTATTTCTTCATAAAATGTACACAACTTGATAATAAAATAAGTTATCAAAACTACTTACATGGATCTTATAACTGGTAGATAGCATGCAGTCAAGCATCCATTGGCAAGCCCAAACCCCACAATCATTGCTAACAAGATATTAAAAAATCAATTAAACAGGATAATTACGTAACAAGAATCAATACATAATTATAACACATAAATAGCATACAAAGTATGTCGCTGTTCCCCAATGTCAGAAGGCACCCTAATCTTGAAATTTGCCACCAATGGTCTTACAGTCTGTTGTGACTCATAAAATGAATCATCTTTTAACATCTCCTTAATACATATTGCCTGAGTCAAATCAAACGTTAGTATATGCATATGGAGCAGTTATATCCACTCTAATCATCCTTTAGGATCTCCTCAAGTCATTAAGAGGATTTGCTGTTATTTAAGTTTTAGTTTATATTATTTTAAATGCTTAAGGAAAGCACCTTAAAGTATTAATAAAACTAAAAACAATGATGTAAAAATGTTGTGTTTGATATAGTTGATAGGCATAGTCGAATCTTTTAATTTGTTGCAGTTTAGGATCATGTTGTCTTTATAGAAAAAGTTCTATCGATGAATGACAGAACCTATATGAATGCACCAGGTTATTTTTTTTTGTTATAATGAAAATAAAACGGCTGGTAAGATCTGAAATATGTCATAAATAGATCAACTATAGTCATAAAAGATGTGAAATATGTCATAAATAGATCAATTATAGTCATAAACAGATCTGAAATATGTCATAAACAAATCAACTATTTTTTTGTTATAATGTAATTAATTATCTACAGATATGTCATAAACAGATCAACTATAATCATAAACAGATCTGAAATATGTCATAAATAGATCAATTATAATCATAAACAGATCTGAAATATGTCATAAACAAATCAACTATTTTTTTGTTATAATGTAATTAATTATCTACAGATATGTCATAAACAGGTCAACTATAGTCAATTAAACAAAATTGTATGATGTTAACAGAGCTCACCAATTTCATGATGCTTAGTTCCCTGCACCTTGAGCTCGACTTGCATGGTTTTGAATCCAGCCAGATCAACTGTTCCTCTTTTAGATCAACCACAAGTAAAAACCAGTGCATGTTGCTTTCATTTATAGGCACAAATATCTACAGATGAAAAAAATATCAAAACAAAATCACACTCTTAATTGACTTTTTTAAACTAGTTTGTGGATAAAAGGTATACATTGTTGAAGGTCTCAACCTGACCCATATGTAAGTTTTGATAGAATTCCATAAGAGAAGAAGCTGACCGTCTGCCCTCCAATGCATATTGCTGAGAAATGCTTAGAAGATATTAGTGAAAATTACTACACCAGTAATATTTAACATTTATAAATAGAGTAGCTATTACCGCAAATATTGTAGGTAAAACCAACAGGAAGAGTACCCATACAATGTTTTTTCTTGGTATGTTATTAAGCCTGCAACAAGGTTTATTACCTGTATACAGGACCAAATATAATTTTGCATAAGAATATGGCAAATTTTAGATTCTAAATGATACATGAGGAAGAAAATAATATGTGGAATACCTCTTGATCAACACACATCTTTGGCATTAATGTTTTCAGTGTTTTTCTATCACCTGATGTTGTTCCTCTTTTGATTAAAACTTCATTGCTATATAAAAAAAGTAAGAGATATAAGTTACAGGCTACAAAGGAAAATGAATGAAGTCGTGCTTTAATACACTCTAACCTGTGGGATATCCCATCCTTATTTGCACCAAATATGTATACAGCTACAACCACCTCTATCTCATCCAGAAGCATTTGTGATGGAGGTTTGAATAAGATGGGAATCAACTAAAAGAGAAAACATTCATAGATATGAGTGTATATTGCCCTTGGAAAGTTTGAATATTAAAAAACTAAATAACATGTTGAAGAAAGGTTTACACCATTACCTCTGGTACAGTCACACTAGCATTCCTAACATATCTTGAAGCATGTAGTGGTTGATTATTCATGAAGTATCCAGGTTTTGGCATTTCTTTAGGTGTTGTGAACAACTTCCTCTACACTTTCTCAACTGGTTTTGGTTGGTGTGTATTAATATTTGATGGTGTGAAACCAGCTTCGGTAGGGGCATTTGGTTCTTTTATTCCAGTCTTGAACAGTTCTGGTGGAGATTGAACTGGGACAAAAAATAGAGGAAATACTATTAGGGTGTAGTTAGATGGACCAATGGTATTTGTTGTATTTGTGGTATTTGGAATTGGCAAACCAATTAGAGATTGAATTGGGACAAACAACGGGGAAGACGCTTGCGTCGTATGGTTAGATGCACCAACCAGGGTATTGTTTGCAAACATCCATTTATGAAAGTTATTCACTGCATCCATGTAATTTGCAAACACCTAGTAAACATGTAAGCAAAAGCATCAGGTATTAGCAGCCATAATTGTAAGAGAAGACTTATGAACAAAATAACATTAAAACAATTAGAAGTTCAGAATCCCATTAAGTAATGTGGTTAACCTGATCTCTGATGGCATCATGACGTGAAGGAGAATTATGAGCATTATGAGGTGCACGGGAATTATGAGCATCATTACGTGCAGGAGAAGTATAAGAGGAACATTCCTTGTTTGGGTTTAAAATCACCAAAGGGGTGCTACTACACACAGAAAGTATCAAAATACAACATCAATAAGGTTGCGTGATAATGTTGCTATATTCAGAATCACAACATACCGAACATGTATTCTGTTACCCATAATGAGATTGACTATCTTCTCTTTTATTGGTCTCCCACGTGGTCGTCCTATGGTGGACTGTGGAACCTTGTTGTCTTCCTTGACTTTTTTCGCTTAAGGTTTTTTCATGTTTTCGTGTGACATTAGAGAAAACAAATTTGGGTTTAGGGTTATGTTATGATTCAGAACTGGAAAATATGAAAGATGAGAAATTGAAACAGGGCTTACCTGATTCGCCGTATAATATATACACAGACTACATGATTGGAGGTGTAATCCCCAGTAGCGAAAAGAGTTCATGCGCGATGCCTCGTCTTCCTTGCTGTAGTAAGTTTGTATGGGTGTCCATTGAAGAAATCTAAGCACGCTACAAGTTGCAGGCGCCGTGCTCCATTTACCCTAATTAATGTTGTGTGTGGCAAATAATGGCAATCCTAACCATGCTTCAAAATCCCTTTATTATGTCATAAGATGATACTTTAAACAAAATAATAATATATAATATTTACATATTATTTTTAATGATTATAATTTTTAATCCTCTAAAATATGTGATGTGATCCTTAATAAACTTAGATTTTATATAATTTATTGTTAATAAACTAAGAATTATGTTATATTATGTTAAAAATATAATATTTTATTATCACCGGTGCGACTATGGTCGAGAAGAATATTATGAACATGAGACAAACCATGTTAAGATGATACTTCAAAATCCATTTATTAGGGTACGAATGGTGTACTAATAGGGTTCGGTTGTAAGTTCGTGGGGTACGAACCATCGTAACAATAGTAAGGTTGTAGGGTACATCCATGTGCCATCAGGTACATCGACCCCATAGGTTGTAGGAGATAGAGTGTGATACAATAAGGTTGTAAGGTCGTATGAGATAAAGTGTGATACAATAAGGTTGTAGGGTACGAGTGGTGTATTGATGGGTCTCAGCCCATAGATCACAGGAGATAGAGTGTGCTATAATAATAATAATAATAATAATAATAATAATAATAATAATAATAATAATAATTAAACGAATGACAGGTTCATAGTAGTAATAAAATAATAATTATATGAGGATAACAACTAATAATAATAATATCAAAATAATTAGATGAATGTCAGGTTAATAGGAGTAATAAAATAATAATTATAATAAGGATAACAATTAATAATAGTACTAATATGCCAAATGATTAAAATAGTTATAATAAAATGTTAATTATACTAAAGCCAATAATTAGTACTAATATGCCAAATAATATTATTAAAAGAATAATACAAAATTCCCTATCTTAACTGACAGGTTGTAGGGTATGAGTGGTGTACTGATAGGTTTCGGCTGTAAGTTCATGGGGTACGAACCATCGTAACAATAATAAGGTTGTAGGGTACATCCATGTGCCATCAGGTACATCGACCCCACAGGTTGTAGGAGATAGAGTGTGATATAATAAGGTTGTAGGGTCCAAGTGGTGTGTAACGTGTCTTAACTGTAAGGTTGTAGGGTATGAGTATGTGCCATCAGGTACGTCGACCTATAGGTCATATGAGATAAAGTGTGATATAATAAGGTTGTAAGGTACGAGTGGTGTATTGATGGGTCTCAGCCCATAGATCACAGGAGATAGAGTGTGCTGTAATAATAATAATAATAATAATAATAATAATAATAATAATATCAAAATAATTAAAATAGTAATAATAAAATTATAGATATACTAAAGCTAATAATTAGGGGTGTCCAATTTCAACGTTATCCGTGCAAACCCGAGATATTCGATTTTGAAGGTAAGAACGTGTAACGGGTTTTTGGGTAAAAACGGGTCAAATAAAAATCAAATTTTCCTAAGAAACTTAACTGAAAAATCCGACCGAAAAAACTGAGAATCATGATTAACCGAACTCAACAAACCGACTGTAGTATTGGGTGAAAATGGGTTATTATTTATG
Organism: Clitoria ternatea; assembly: GCA_037962975.1. NCBI lineage: Eukaryota > Viridiplantae > Streptophyta > Magnoliopsida > Fabales > Fabaceae > Clitoria > Clitoria ternatea. Next base: position 42,160,377 of record CM075669.1, on the reverse strand, counting down.
TTTCATGGATAGCAACGGGTAGACTCAAAAGTAACCGAATCCGACCGATGGACACCCCTACTAATAATTAGTATTATTATCCCAAATAATTAAAATAGTTATAATAAAATAATAGATATACTAAACCTAATAATTAGTATTATCATCCCAAATAATTCAAATAGTTATAATAAAATAATAATTATACTAAAGTCAATAAATAGTACTAATATGCCAAATAATTAAAATAGTTATAATAAAATAATAATTATACTAAAGCTAATAGTTAATACTATTGTGCCAAATAATATTATTAAAAGAATAATACAAAATGCCCTCTCTTTAACTATGATTTATTTTGGTTATAATTTTTTGAATTTTTGAATTTGCATTGACAATGAAAGTGAAAGGGTGCCTGGAGAAAGTACCAACTGAAAGAAAAACGACACATTGTCTCAACAGACACTTTGCATACATAACCTTTCAACTTCCAAACCATTAAATAGAGCATAGTTCATGCCCGAAGCTTATTCTTTCCCTCCATAACTAGACCCTCAATAACCTTTTAGCTTCTTGTGCACTATATCTATCTTCCATCCTAGACCATCCAAGTTCCAACATTCCTAACACTCTCTCTGATACCCTCATGGCAAACTCCCATTCATCGAACCCGATTACGCATCCCTGACGACAGCAAAACTCATCACCGTACTTCACAGTGCATATGAAATGCATGTGTTCGATCAGGTTGAACAGGAGTTACTGGCGAGGGACACCAGAAAAGCTAAAAAGATGGAGAGGTTGAGAGAGAATGTTGACATGCAGAAGATCAGAAAGGCCATGGCGGAACTAAAGTTGAAACAACAGGAAAACGAGTATGTGGCCATTTGTAAGGCAAAACAAAACCTATTCTACATGATGAAGAGGACTGGGGCGGTCGACATTGACTTGGTTCCCTCGTTGGTGAAGCGCAACGAGGAACTTGAACTTGAAAATGAATCCCTTAAAAAGGAAAACATTCGGATGTGAAAGGCAGTCAACCACTACACTGAATTGGTCAGGTATTACAAGGCCGAAAATAGCAGGCTGAATGACAAACTGGATGATGAGGAAGTTTCATCATCATATGCGTCAAATACCATCTGAGCTTTATTTTTTTTAATATTTTGGGATTACAATGTATTTATATAACAATTATTGGTTGTTTTAATGTATTATGCTCTGGATGTTCAGGAATCCTTCCATCTGCTTTATATGTTAACAGTAATGGTGGTGGCATTTTGTTATATATGAATGGTTGTTTTCTTAACACTCTGTTCTCATTATATTTGATTATGTCTTTTTTCTTTTGTACTGCTATTTCTGATTTATGCGAACCTATATTAGTAACTCTGTTCTTTGAAGTTTGGAGTTTCATTACAGCTTTACTCAGTTTACTCTAGGTTGATACCGCAAATGTGTGTTGTGAAAGATTTGTTTTTAATACCATATGTTAGCATACTTGAATTTGTAGTGAAATTGGCTTTATTTAGTACTTCGGACCCACCCCCCATGTGGATTCCTTTTTTGGCTGAATTTTTAGAGTTAGGATTGGTATGCAATTTCAGTAAACTGATTTAATGATTGGTAATGCAAACACTCCTTTGGGTCACCATCCTGTTAAAAGTGTTGAATTTATATAAAATTGGTTAATTGACAATAAGAGACTACTGTGATTTTGAATGAAGGTTGATTTCATAATTCAAATGGGGGGAATAATTATTGTTTGATTCGTAATGGGTCATGCCTTTATTAACCAACCATAACCAGTTCAACTTTGAACACTTATATTATCAAATATACCAACACTGTTGGAGTGTGGACTGCATAATGATAATAAGAGAGCTAAATCAAACTAAGATAAAATTGATAAAAAAATTTACTTAACAATGAAGTAAAACCTCTTTATTGCATATTTATCATAAAAATAAAGTTCTCATTTAGCTTGAATAGGAAGTGACTACATACCAATCATGATACAGTCAAGAACATGAGAAACCTATATCAACTTTGTTCTCACTGGATAACACATAAATCTCAACATGAGCCACTCTTTACAGCATTGTTATATAGAATCTGACCCTGATCTCTGTTGTCATTCAGCAGTGATTGGAGCAGTAACTAGCAGGAAGCACTATCAACTAAACCTACTGCATTCCCCCTTCCAGACACTGCTTATAGAATGTTGTTTGACATCAGCATTTACCAAATATATAACAGATATTGAAAAACCATGGGTAAACAAAAACCATGGCATACAAGCAAATAATGAAAAAAATACAACCCCAACACCCACATAACCCCCATAGCTTGTATTCTTGTAGATGGACCTCCCTCTTCAAATGGCTTATATGCTTTTGTTTCATCATCTTGTTATAATGTTGAAGAACTTGAACTCAAGGCAGCAATCCCAATCATTTGGCTGTATGTGAACCTTTGTAACTGAATCATGCAATCATGGATCAATACTTCATATTGGCGAGCAACAGTATCCTCCAAGTATCATACACCTACATTGAATATCAAAGAAAAACTATTGATGTAATAAAACTATTGATATACTAACTTTATGAAAAAAACATGTGAATCAACTTGAACGACCAGATTGCCTATTTGCAATTGATCACCAACCTTAACCCTTGCTAACACACCCAAAAAGCTCAGCCAAATATGTAGGGGAACACAGTTTTGAATTACTTTGTTAGTTACTCTAATATTCTGATGGGATATAGTGTTGAACCATTGTTTACAGCAGTGGGAAAACTAAAATGCTAATCACTACTATAAAGAGAAACAAAATTTAGTCACTGACTTGTGAGTTTTTATGAAGCCTGTAACTTCACTATTTGTGTTGCAAGCTCTTTCAGATAATATGTTGCGGTCACTTCTGTGGGTCATTGTGCGTTGCTAACATAGATAACAACAGAACAAATGTTAAACACCAGTAATTAAATACTTCAAAAGAAATGATCATTGGACAAACTTACAAGGGTTAACTCCATCTTGTAATCCTTGGTTCAAGACATTATTGTATGTAGCAGTCTCATAACTACCATCTGCTGATCCAGTTGGAAATATCTTCATTTCACAAGATCATGCTTCAAAACTATAAATATAAATAAAACTAAAAACACATACAGCATCCTAATTTATCGATCTAGTTTATCTCATGTTTGTCATTTTACCTGTGACCATTGGGCAAATGATGGTGGTACATTTGGTCCTTGAGGATACATATGAACTCCTGTTAACTGCGGATACCACGATACTCCATAGTTAAAAGGTGGATACATGTATGGAATGTTATGAGGTTGTGGAGGAAAATATTGTCCCGGATGAAGCTGAGTATTCCCAGTGTTAACAGAAGGGACAAGATTCACATTCTGCCAAATAAATACAAAAATATCATTGCCAAATACGAATCTTTAGTATATGAGTTTACAACAATTAATTATATTCACAGCAAAACCATAAATTACATACACTACACTAGCAGAAAAATGGCTTTTTACACCGGTTCCTTTTGGCCTTTTACATCGGTTGTAGAACCAGTGTGGATGGAGCCGGTGAGAAAAATGTGGACTTTTTACATCAATTTTGGGACCGTGAGAAAAACACATTTTACACGGGTCCTGTTTAAAACGACCGGTATAAAATATAATACTTACACTGGTCCTTTTTTTGCAACTGCTATGAATATTACATTTCTCACTGGTCCTACTTATAACGCCCAGTACAGAAAATAATACTTACACCGATCCTTTTGTTTGCAACCAGTGTGAATATTACATTTCTCACCGGTCCTACTTATAATGCCCGGTACAGAAAATAATACATACACTGGTCCTTTTGTTTGCAACCGATGTGAATATTACATTTCTCACCAGTCCTGTTTGTTATGCTCGGTACAAAAAATAGACTTTTTACACCGGTTGGTTACTACATAACCGGTGTAAAAAGTTGTTTTTTTTATTTAGTACATTTCTATCCTGGGCAATCCTAATAGTACACTTTCGTTACAATTTTAGAAAGTGTCATCAGCTTCAATTTTCAAAATGAAATACATGAGTGGAAAAGTCAGCTAAAGAAAGACAAAACTCAGCTAAAAGATAGACATCATATTCACAACTCAATTTTGATCATACTGAACATCATTATGTTTCCTTTGTTCATTACAACTAGAAAAATGTTGTGCCCATACAATCAAGCTTAGAAAATAGAACATACAAAGAAAAAATGTTTCTGCAATGACCAAAACTTAGAGAGCTTCAAGTTTGCATCAGGAGCAATCTCAGCAAGGTTGTCCACTAGTTTTGACACTTTAACTAATGCGGTTTGGGAGGGTGAATAAGGACTGTGAGATTCAAAAATAGAAGCATCTTCTATATCATCTTCACTATCATCCTGCTGATAGAAGTTCATAAGAATTCTGTCATTAACTATGCAACACCAGAAACCTTAATGTAGTTAGTTTAAAAAATTATAAGAATCACAAATAAATTTCAAGCTGTTATCACTCTTGTGGAATGATTTATATGAATGAATTAATAGGTCTTTTTTTACTGTACTTAATCAGCATTAACAATTTATATTTAAGACACAAAGGCATCAACTTCCAAAGCATGCTTGGCTGTTAGAGGAAGATAATTTTAGGACAGGTATGTTCTTATTAAGTACATCAACAACCAAAGGATTTTAGACCATACACTTAGATACTCAATAGCAGATTTAATAATAAATATTATATTATTATATTATGGACTATAACCAATCATAAAAGTCAGAAGTGTATTGTGTGTGAATGAAAGAGAAAGTCTTGACTAACAAATTAATTATGAATTTTTACTGATTTAAAAACAAAAGCATATGTAGAAATGAACATGCTTGATACCTAATGGACCTTTTAGTAGAATAAATTACATGCAGATATAGTATGTTGTAAACAAAAGGAGAAGAAATAGTGTTTAAGTTGATATTATTAACATTACCGCGACAAGAGAGATCCAGTGTCCAATTACAGAATCTGTAGTTAAAGTGAATTGGTGATTGTCCTTGTGAAGAACATCTAAGTAAATTAACAAAAATGTAAGCAAAGATTTTATTCATCATATATAATAGAGTCCATACTAATACATGATTAAAATAAAAAAGGAAAATAATTGGCATGCAGAAAAGAAGTTTGTAAAACCTCTAGCCTTATTGCCAATATCAAACTATAAACCAGGACAGTAGCTTATTTTGCTCTAAAGAAAAGTAAATTTTATTCATTATTTTATTTAAATTATATATATATAGTAATTAACTATGTTGTAGCATGGTTATATATTATTTTCTTATTATATTTCATTGAAAATCTAATTACAAAGTTGAAAGATTAAATTTTACGACTAAAATTATTTTGATTTTTAAGAGACTTCATTTTTTAGTCTCAACACATTTAAAATAAGGCCTGTTATTACGCTATTGATATAATTTTAAAAAAAAATTGTTTTAGCATATTTTAAACCCTTATTATGAATTCGTATTGATTAATGCTAGACAAGACATAACAAAATTTCTATCAAAGATAAAAGGTTAAAAACTAATTTTGATAATTTAAATGATAACCATCCAACCAAGGATGCATACCAGATTTCATGAGTACGCATAAGTTAAATCACAATGTTTTAACAAATGCAAAATAATTCAAATATAACCATCTAACCAAGGATGCATACCAGATTTCATGAGTACAACGTCATTTGAATATACAATGTGTCATCCTAAACTTACTTGGAAGTGTTTAAAATGGTAGCTCTCTGACAAAGTATACTAATTAGCACCCCAATTCCAGCTGATTTGGTGGCACTTATGCCTGTGATAAGATGCTGCTACAATTTTATAATAAATTTCTTCAAAAAACTGCCAATTACAAGGGTTGATATTAAAAAAAAAGCAAGAAAAAGCCCAACATCAAAATCAGATTTACCAAAAACAAAACACGTAGGAGATAAAATTTTATATGATATAAATTTTATGTTCTTCTCATTTTGTCTATACTTCCCATCTGCATCTTTTTTCTTTCTTTGATCCTCTTTAGGAAACCGGCTAAGGAGTTAATACGAAAAAGGTTTTATCAAAAATCAGTGGAGTGTATTGATGACAAATTTTAATGATTTTCTTTTATTTTTTATTTTCAAATCAGTGTTTACTTTTCATTTTTAAGTTTTCTTGCAGTAATGATTAACTTTCTATGGATATGATCAGTTATTGCATGTTTTTTACACGTTGAAGGAAGAGAAGATTGAGACAGAACGGGAACTAAAGAATAAATTGAATGAGAAAGAGGATTCAAAATGTAAGGATGAGAATAAACAGAAAGATGAGGTACATTAGCTGTTTAGCATACACTTATACTATTACTTGTTCAACATACACTTATACTATCTTGCATACTATGAAAAACTATGTACTTGATGAGTTGTTTTGTGTAATAAAGCATTTTTTGTTTAAGTAAGAACTGATACATTTATTCACGTTCTTATGATTTATATGGGATTGATTTCATTCCTAACTTACTACCTTTCTTAGTGAAGGGCTGTGTTATTTTTAGTATCTAACATATTGACTCTCATTCAATGGAAAATGTTACTTAAATATGAAAAACTATGGCATCTATATATTAAGACCTGTATAGTTCAATTAAAAGTAGAAGACCTTATTTTTAAGGTCAAGAACACTAATAACGAAAAGGTCAATAAGACAAGAACTAATGACCTTTAAGATACATTAATGACCAGTTACTAGGGGTATTACTATAAGGGGTTTTCAATCCAGAAACTCTTCTTGAATACAGGACAAAAAATCTTAACGAAATCAAGCAGGGCTACTTCTTAATATGTTTTTTCAATCTTCTTCTACAGCCTCAAAGAAAACAATCACAGAACTAAGCTTTGTTCTCTCAAAGTTAACAAAAGATTGGTATGTGTTATTTGCATAATTCTTATTTCAAAGCTCTACTCAAACTCTTGGTATATTTATTAACCAAAGATCAAAAACTCAATTTCACAATAGCCTTACTGGATACGAACAATTTTTTGAATAGTATACATAATCTAGAAAAAGAAGAGTATTGATCAAAAACTCTAACTGGTCCTATAATCATTCAGTTACAACAGAATCTAACTATACAGCTATGAATTATTTTCATCTAACCGAAATACTCAAGCGCATTAAATATTATTGGTTAAAATATCAATAACATGTTCTACCCTATTGTGGTTTATAATATATTGGGAATCAATTTCAATTTCAAGATCTAATCTAATAGAATTGAGATGATTACCTTTTCACCTGCAGATATGTTTGTTTTGCCTTCAGCCTCCCATGCAAAAAGTGCGCCAATGCCTATAGATGCCAAGACTAAAGATAACAGAACGAAATCATGAGAATTGAGAAATGCCAAACATACTACTCAAAAAACCACAATAGGATATTAATTATATGGGTATCAATATAAATTCACAAACCTTTATATCAAGAATAAGGGTTCAACTTTAACTTTGGTTGGCTGCTGTTCAGAGGAAAGAAGGGTCCTAGCTCCTCTACTGCTCTATAACCAATTGATGAACAACCTGGTCCTGAAACATTCATGCATTTTCTTCATATTATAATTGTAATAAATAATGTACATATATCATAATCACTTATTAGTTCATATTGCTAAATACCTGGTATTTATTTGTTATTAAATAACAGAGACAAAAAAAACTGTTGTATTTCTGTCCTAAAATTCATGTTACACAAACTAATCTGAGTTGAGTTAAATCACTTGTTAACTGTGAAACAATGATAGTGCAGGCAAAGTACAGAAACCCTCAGGTTGTTACAGTTGCTCTAAAGCTCTATGTAAAAGTAGTAACAAAAGCCTGATTATAACAAGTGTGTAAATCAGTTTGCAACATCATGCTTAAGGAATTCAATTATTTGTAGTTATGTTGGGTTTTGTTGGTAAACCACTAAGAACCTTTGACTAGTGAAGGTAAACATTGAGGAGTTTAGTTGTTTGGTTTCACAAAATATTATTTTTTAATTTTCATTTTTTAATTATAAGCGGTCTCAATTATTTTTATTCTTTTTTGCGTTTTAAGAATTAATAAAGGAAATAGTGCTGCTAATTCACTCATCCACACTCCTTAGTCAAGGTCTCTGCATCAAATTTTAATAAAGTGAAAAAAACTACCCAACCTCAAAAGTTGCATCCCACTTAACCAAATAATTATGTTTATGACCATTTTAGGAAAGGTTGAAATTGTTTCTAAGTGGAACCTCAACAAGCAAGTTTATTATGAATTCAAATTCAGTAAAAATATTGAACAAAATAGCTTTGTATCGAATCAATCCATGGCACTGCCTATACTCACATAAGTTGGATAGCTGATATTAACCTTAGTTATATCCCAAATGGCCTTAATAAGTTTTCAAACTTCTTATTTGAAGGAACTAACAAGCAAACTACAATCCCTTCAACACACCTATAAAAAAAACTAAAAAAGAAGGAAAAAAAGGAAAAGATATTTCATCAAACAGTTGATAGGACTTACACAGCTATGAGGCACCAAAAACTCATCAAAATGGAAAACAATCACACACAAAAGAGAAACCTATTTCTCAAAGTCCACGAGGACAAAAACAAGGAGAAAAAGGGCACCTGTGGCTTCATCGAAGTGAAAGATCGAGTGGTGAACGAGTTTCGAGAGGGAGACCTTCTAGAGGGAGAGACCTTTGACCTTTGACAAATAGAGACAGTAGGGCTACACAGACACAGAGACCTTTTGAGAGGTAGGGCTTTCGAGAGGTTTAAGAAGGAGAGCTTCGAGAGGTACGACTTCGAGAAGGTGAGCTTCGAGAGGTAGGGCTTCGTAAGACTTCAAGAGTTAGGGCTTCGTAAGACTTCAAGAGCTAGGGCTTCGTAAGAGCTTCGTAAGGTGAATAGCTTCAAGAAGGAGAGCTTTCGTAAAGGTGAATGGCTTCGATGAGGGAAATCAGAAAATATTAGCCAATATGCTTTCTCACGGGTCCAAAATGCAAGACCGGTACAAAGTTTTCCATTTCTCACCGGTTGAAGCTGAAGACTGGTAAAAACTTAAACTTTTCTTACCGATCTAAAACAAAGCCCAGTACAAAGTAAACTGTTTCTCACCGGTCCATAGATTAGACCGGTGTAAAGTTTCATATTATTTACAAAACTGCCATCGCCTAATTTCTTACACCGGTCACGTGACAACCGGTGTAAAAACTCTGGTGTAAAAGGTCTTTTTTCCACTAGTGCTAGTTCCAGGGAGCTCTTATTTTACTTTGATTTTTTTCAGCCCAGGTGTTTTTGTCTTCTCAGGGGCATCATTAGCCTTTGTGTCTTTCTTAATTGCTTTTCTACTTCTCTGCTTAGATACCTTTCTCTTACCTTTAAGACAATCACCACCATCTCTCTCCTGAAACATATATTTACAGTAAACTTTAACAGAAGGCATAATATATACACATTCTATCAACCATGTCAGTCATATCAAAACCATATTATTACCAAATAAGAATTACATTCACAGCAATTAATTATATTCACAGCAATTAATTATATTTATATCAATTAATTATATTCACAGCAATTACTCATATTCACAGCAATTAATTATATTCACAGCAATATCACAAATTACATAAGCTACTTCCAGGCCCCACTATGTTCTGCTTAGATACCTTTTTCAGTCCAATTGCTATTGTTTTCTCCGAGGCATCCTTAGCCTCTGCGTTTTTCTTAATTGCTTTGCCACTTCTCTGTTTAGATACTTTCCTCCTACCTTCAGTACAATCCCTGCTATCTCTCTCCTGAAAGATATATTTAAATTTAGTTAAATACATCTACAAAATAAGTTTATCATTATGTTACAACTTAACTTATGCGAAGTCCTTACATCACCAGGTTCAGTCTTCTCAGTGCTAATGTCAGACACTGTACATGTATTCTTAGCTTGTGAACTTTTATATAACTTTGCCCACCTTCTTCTCCTTCTAAAGGTCTTTTTCTTTGTTGGTGCACCTTTAGTCTTCACTACAGAGGAATCACCAATACCATCAGTAAAAACATTCTGTCTACCATGTGAGTCATACCGTTTCTGTATATCACAAATGAGCTTAATAATTTCTTCCCTTACATACTTAAATGCATCAGCACTTTTGCTACCAATATCACAAAGCATGTTACAGGTAGCAGATAAAGACCCACGCCTAACACATTCCATTGTATCAGATTGTAACTCATCAGTTGAGGATATTACCTCACTCTTAGCATGCTTTGACCACCGTTTACAAATTAAACTACTAGGTATATGGTCAATATTCTCATTTTTTATCACACAAATGATATGTGAACAAGGGATACCCCGAGACTCAAATAATCTGTAATCATAGAGAAATGATGACTTTAGGGTATCAAAAATAACCCCAACATCACTACCAGCCTTGCAATATTCAATCAACCTAAAACATATTTCATGGTTATTTACTACACGCTGAATCACATTCAATGCAATAGATCCTTCAATCTGATCCCTCACTTCTAAAAAAATCTCTTGTGTGTAAAGCTGGGCAGCTTCAAGTTCAATCCTATGAAGAGAAGTGGTCATCACAGGTTCTGTAAATAGTGACTTGAAATCTGCGCACAGTTCGTTGTTCCTATACTCCCGTAAAACTTCCTCAAACTTCTATAAGAACTCAAAAATACTATGTTTCCTCCTAACGTATACCTTTATAATGTCATTCACAGCTTCACACTAAGATGTCGTCCTTATACGGCCAAAAAACATATCACGCAGATATGCAGTTGCCCAACTCCGTTTCATATCATAAGTTCTTAAGACACATTGATTCTCATCAACTCCATGTTTACTCACCATACTATGCCAAAATTCTTCAAACTCATCTGGGGTAAAATTAGAGTACATTGCTTTCTGAAAATCCTGTAAAAAAGCAGAATTCTTTACTTTATCGCATGCATTCTTGTACGGGTGCCATGCACAAAGACGATGGGGGGAATTCGGAAAAACAGCACATATTTCCTCCCTCATAGCACCATCTCCATCAGTTACCACAGCTTTAGGGTGCCTTCCACGCATAGCTTTTAGAAACATTTCTAACACCTACTTATATGCCTCAACCGATTCACATGAAACCAAGGCGGCACAAAATATAACAATTTGAGAGTGATGATTACAACCAGAAAAGATCACTAAAGGTCTGTTATATTTGTTCCTCTTGTAAGTGGTATCAAAAGCAAGAACATCACCAAAACATTCATAATCAGAAATGCATCGGCCGTCGGCCCAAAAAAGGTCCTTCAGTTTACCATCTTCAGTGGTTGAGCATGTACAACTCATTAGCGGGTCGTTATCAGCCTTCCCTTACAGGTAGCTCAATGTAGCTTTCACATCACCATTCTTAATCTTTAGGTTTTTTCTCCCGTCAAGGTAGTTGTATAAATCTTTTTTACAAAACCCAAGTTTGCTGTATCCCCCTTTCTATGCCAATAAGTACCCAATTATGTGATAGGTTCTAACACCGGTTGAGTGCAAACTATCAACTTGAGCTTTATCGGCGTCACTGATGACACGATAAGCAGGAATTAGGTGCGCATATTGGGCTGGATACAATACATGATTATGACCTTCAGCAAAAGAACTCACTTTCCACCTTGAAGTAGTGACATCATAGTGTATACGTAACTTAGCGCCACACCTGGTGCGAGTAATTGCTCTGTGTGTCCTTTTCCTATCAAGTCTCCTAAAGTGCTTTTTATTTCTTAGTCCTTCTCTGTTACACACAAACTGTCGCATTACAACATTACCATGTTCATCCTTTATGACATCGTCTCTTCTAATAACAAATCCATGACACTTGGTATAACTTTCATAAAAAGTATAGACCTCCTCTTCACTACCAAATTGAATGCCACGAATCTGATCAATACTGAGGTCCATTATATCACTGTACTTATCAGGATTTGCCATAAGATCTGTACTCCATTTTTCAGTCTCGTCGTCAAGCACTTTTTCTTCCTTAAGCTTACTTCCATTATCATAGAATTCTTCACTTTCAACATTGACATTCTCATCACCATTGTCTTCATTGGTGCTAAAACTATCTATCTCATTGAAATCAGAATCATCATCCAAATGCATAAACGAACCACGAAGATAATCATCCATCTTCAGGACTCTATGGCGAGGTCAGTTTGAGAGTAGAGAGAGAACGACAGAGACACCAAAGAAGAAAAACCACATAGTCAAATTTAACGAAAAAGCAAATAACGATACAGAATAGTGATATAATGGACCTAATTCAAGAAGAGTACAGAACAGTACCTAGTGAGAAACGGAGTGGGAAATACAAGAGGGAAGGCTCTGAGGGCTTCCAATCAGCTCCTAAAGACTTCAAGCACTCCAACAGGCTTTCGTGTTTCTGCGTTTTGGTGACACTGGAGAGGAAGATAGGACAGGGTCGGAGGAACGACAAGGGAGTATTGGATAGAGAGGAAACGAAAATAGAAGAGAGTAGGAGGAACGACGAATGGAGTATTAGAAAGGGTGTGGTAATCTTTCAGAGACAGCTTTGAGGTTCTGAGACAACTTTGAAGACTCAAGAGGGTTTAGGTGTGGAGTCTTTGTGAGATGGAGAAATTTTAGAAGATGAAATGATAAAGAAAAAGGAAGGGGTTAACTTGTAATTTTAAAAAGTTAGAATTATTAAAATATATAAAATATTATGTGTATATATGTTCCACATGTCTGTTAATGAAATGGACAACATATTAAGGGTTCCAAAACCCCTTATTTCTGAAGGGTTCAGTAGAAACCCTCACTAAAAAGACCAACTACCTACATATGACTGCACTAACATGGTAATACATAGAATCTAGATCCCCGATAAAATTAAACCAAGAGCAGCAGCTTCTTCTCTACCAATTAGATCCATGATGTTAATAATTCATTAATGGGTTAGGCCTAGTTTTCTGCACCATATTATGTTTTAGCTGCGGATTTGTTCACATAAAATTATACAAGTATTTCAGTTGTACAAACATGTAATACACTGGTGGTACGACTTTGAAATTGATATGCATGCTTGGAAACGTTGTATTAATTATAAGTTTGATTTAGAAGTTGTTATTTAATGTGCTTGAAACTAAACAACAATATGAAATCATTTCATTTCTTCTGTACATGAAAGTAGATGGATCATAACAATCATGCCCAAATCCTCTCAAAATTCATCTACTCTCAATTACAAGAGAAGCACACAAGCTTATCATGTCAACGGATACAAACTTAATTTTAGTTGCCACTCAGTGTTTGGACGATGGTGTTGTGCCATGGGTCTGAGAGGTGCTGCAACAGGTTATCAAATGGTCCTTGACCTACCACGTTGTGTTGAACAATAAATCCCAAGAATGCCAACATAGCCAATCTCCCTGTAGAAATAAAAGAGCTTGGTTAGAATTATAGTTTGTTTCACTTCAATAACTTTAATTCTAATTGGAGGACAATACTAAAAAATACTTAATAAATTGTATAAAAGTTTTATATAGTCATGAAGTGGAATTGTGGGAATATACCATTGGCAAGTTCCTTCTCTTTGGCCTCCAAAGTTGGTGCAAAGTTCAAGGGGTTGAAAACGCTACCAGGGTATCCACACTCATGTGGGGGCAAGCTGTATTGCTTGAAGATGGGGTCTTGGTTGACACAACCAGGGTTCTTGATGTCTTGCCATCTTCTGATTTCCACATAATGGAACAAAATGAACTCAATCACAAAGAGAGTTGAGGATGATGCAAAGTACTCTGATTTCCCAGCATCATACCACTTTGGGACATCAATTATTCCAATTTTTGTGAAAACCTCAGGAAGCAACATCCCTGCAACACCCAACATCGCCCAACGTCCATTCACTAACTCAGCTTGAACATACCACCTCAAGTTCTCTGGGTCCTCAGCTAATCCCAGAGGATCAAATCCATTGTCACCAGGAAGACTAATACATGCACAAAACATATACATGTTACAACTTTGAACAATACACACAAAATTATGTAGCAAATACACTTTGATTTAGGTTCACCACATGTTTCTCACTCATTCACTACTCACTTATACTCATCCTCCTTTTTATATTGTTATTCCGAAGGATAAGTTAAACCTTTACCCTATACATGTGACTTAAATTAGCATGAAATAATTTTTCAAATTCATCCCCATCGAGGTATTAATTCAGTCCTTCTAGTTACATATAAAGATTAGACTAAAATTAAAACATATAAAAGCCAAAATTTGGTAACTTGGTGGTAAAACTAAATTAAGAAATATTTCAAGGATAATAATATGAAGCTAACAGCTAAAATATTAATTTACTTACGTGCCATTGAGGTAACTAGGGGAGGCCAAGCCTGGTAACCACTCTCCTTTCTTGGCTTGAACCTTGAGAGAAACTGAAGGTGGAGACCCCATTGGCCTAATAGACACTTCCCGATTTAGTTTACCGGAAGAGCCGGTGAGGAACCTTGATTTTGAAGCACATGGCCGGAAAATGGCCGCGGAAGCTTGTGTGGTGACGGTGGCCATGAAGAGGAGTTGTAGAGGAAAGAACAAGATACAGAAATATGGTGGTTTTTCTTTAGTGCATGCCTTAGGCTTATTTCATATGTATTATTTTCCATTCATGTGGCTCTTGAGCCTTGTTTGTGTCTCACCGTTGGTTCCATTGATATTTAGGATCGGACGGTTCTCAAGTGTTTTGGGCTTATCCTTTTATCTAAGTGTTGTATCCGCAGATCCAATTCTTCGATGTTGTTGGCTGGGAGAAGATTTTGTGGGGTCACCAAATGCCCCATTTTGTGATCGTTCTGAGAGGTAGAAATATCGTCATAGCCCAATTATTGCTAGACACCTGGCTGGCTTACCATTTCTCCCGATTTTATTTCTATCTATGATATACATATTAGATTTTCTATTAGAAGTGTAATGAGGGGATTCAACTGGGAGTCTCTCTCATCTCACATATCTTTTTACCCTTCCATAACAACTACTGGGAAGTGGGAACCTTATAACCCCTGATAAAGATATTAGAATATTTTCTCAGCTTTTCTATGTTGTAATGTGTGCTTAAGAATGTATATTAATGCTATGGGATGATAATAGTTGATGTTGGACATGAAAATAAAATATTAAAGTAAACGTCAAATCCCAATTCTCATATTTCATTATTTTCTTTATCATTGTTTTAAAAGGTTTAAAAACATATATGAAAAGTTAGAAATAAAAACATTACATTCAATATTAAAATTAATTTACTTTTGACATAATTTTTAAGTTAAGTGATTTGAGTCTGATATATAAACCCTAATTTCTAAAGAACGTACCGGTATACAACATAAACATATCCAGTATGTCTTATCGTGTAAACCACACCCGATTTGATATTGAGATCACTCATGTAAGAAAGTCCCACATGAAGCCCCTTTACCAAGATCAAACTAATCTACTCTTTAGCACAAATTTCGGGACAGCTGAGGCATACTAGCCAAAAGACCTATAAATGTGTCACGAATTTCTACGTTTATGTAAGTTTACCCTATCCTTTTCGGAAAAACATTAACACAAGGTACGACCAAGATGATCCCCACCCAACACCTTATAAATACCACTCATTTACTATAGTTGAGGTACGTTCACCAACTTATTACTTGAGCTGCTACATTGTTTGTCTAATACTAACCCGAGTGTTAGAATGTCTTTACAAGTGACACCTTAT
This sequence comes from Clitoria ternatea, assembly GCA_037962975.1. Taxonomy (NCBI): domain Eukaryota; kingdom Viridiplantae; phylum Streptophyta; class Magnoliopsida; order Fabales; family Fabaceae; genus Clitoria; species Clitoria ternatea. The sequence goes on along the minus strand of CM075669.1, from coordinate 42,144,522 downwards.
TTCGCCCTTCAATGTGAAATACTAGTGATTGTTAGTCTTAATCACACCAAAATCCTAGGATCCTCACTAGACTTAAGGACATAATACTGAATTCTCACTAAATAGGTGTAACACATATATAAGAGCTCGTATAACCGATATCTGTATTGAAGTTTATCCCCCTTGCTGAATAAAACATTGGTACGCTTAATGGGACCTGCTAAAGTTATTCCCACTTTCACATTCTCATACTATTATTATGGACACAAATCAGCATCCAAATACCCTAGAGGCCCATGTGCAAGACGTAGCATACATGGAACGCAACCTCCCAAACTACAATATAGGTTTCATCGAAACACCAAGATTTGTAGCCTTAATCTCCAGAAGGTCTGGGGTGGTAGCTCAATAAGACCTTCTCGATGAGATAATTAAACAAATTCAGGCGGAGTTGTAAAAGTCCAAACAAGGATGAGGTCAAGAAATGAATGGATGGATGGTTGTCCATCTAAAAGTGTCACCAGTTAGACCTCACCTATAACAATCTTTTCATGAGGTTTTGACATTATTTGACTACTTCATGATCTCGATGTACGATGGGGATTATCAGGAGTTCACAAATCGGGCGGAACATCACACTCCCTAGTATCGTAATCTTTAAGCCCCTAATGGTTCTTGGGATACATGTTTAACATGTTTTTCACTTGACATCTGATGGGGATTGCCATTCCTAGGCATCTCCAAACTCCGTAAACGTTATCCATTAGAAAGTATACTAGTGAGACATATCTTAACAAATATCTCGACACTTACACTAACGAGTCACTCTTCTTAGGAGAAGGTGATGTCATGTGTAGGATTTTCCTAAGGACCTTAGCTACTAAGGCTCTTAGCTAGTTCAAGGGACTGCCCACTAGATCAATCGACTCTTAGAAGGGTTTGGGTTGTGCCTTCCAAAATCATCGCCATGGCATGAGATCTACTTAGAATATCTTACACCTTGGCTTAGATCAAACAGGGTGAGACTGACTCCTTGAAGGACTCTTTGAAGAGGTTATACAAGGAAGTCATAGTAGTTCTGGGCTTGACAAAACCAATATAGCTAATATCGCTATATTGGTTTTGTCTTGTCCTTGGAAAAAGGATCTCTCTAAACCTTCAAAGAATTTAGAAATAAGGCTGTCAAGTATGTTAGACACAACTCTAACACCAACCCTAATAGAGAAGACTAAGTATTCACCCTGTCCTAACGAGCAAAAAAGTTTAACTTTCACCACTACACCCCTCTCAATGTTAGGCCAAGCCAAATCCTTTGGTAGGCCTCCCAAGCCTCAATGTATATGGGATAAAGAAGCTCATACATGTCAAGAGACCTAGTACTCCTTATAAGTACTATGAGTTCCATGAACAAATCAGTCATGCCATAGATGAATGTTGGTAGCTTAAGTATGCAATCGAAGTTCTGATAATAATTATTTAAGTTTATAATTAATTATTTAATAAATTATGAGGATTACATAATTATGCTTAAATTGTTATTTATTTATTTTTTTAATTAATTATAGTGATTAACTTATAATTAATTAATTATGGGTCTAAATGTAGTGCGGGAATGCCAAGAAAGGAAAATGAGAAAAAATTGAGTCAAGTATTAGGCATTACCACACCCATATGCTTAACATAAGCACACTTAAGGAGAAAGGAAGAGATCAAGCCCCAGCTACGTTTCACCATGCCCACCACCACATCCATGCCATGCCCACCACAATTGTACCTTTGGTAACCAAGTTCACCACGCCATAGAGCCCAACATAGGAACGTGCAAGAGCTTAAGGGAGGCAAATTGCTATGTTGCAATTGCGTATGGTACGCCCATGCATAGCCCACCACCATGCTGGCCTTATGCATGTTATTTAACCCTTTCCTGAAGCGCACATTACCATGCCTAGGGAGTAAAAAGACCATGCTCAACTAAAGGGAACTTCCTATGAGACTCTAGATGCTAGTGTTACCATGCCCACCTTATTGAGCATAGGCATGCTGGTGGTTGTTGTTGTAATTATGTTATACGTGTTTTTTTATTTGAATTTTAGTTATAACTACGACATTTTTATAATTTAATCCCTAACTTAACTATCTAACAACCACTAAATAGGTGCTTAGCTTATAAACTTGTACAGACTTCATCGTTTTCTAATTTTACAATGTAAATTCTAGATTTTCTCTCTCTAAATTCTCTCCCTTCTCTCTACCACAAAATACACTCCTTCATTGTTCTTCCACTTTTTTCTCTTAACATGTGTAACTAAATCTGTAGCATAGGGGAAATGGATTTTGAAGTAATGCCTAAATAATTTCCTTATTGTAATTGAGTTGTAATAATTTTGGTTGTTGATTTGGAATTCCAACTCTTAAGGCTTTTCTTAGATTGATCATCCAAGAGTTGAATTCAAAAGTGAAGGATAGAGAGGAATCATGGTCTTTGCATAAAAAATGAGGTTCCTAACTTAATTGGAGATAGGCTAAGGGATTAGGCTTTTACAGTTAGTATGCTTCTACAGTTAGGAGAGCTTGATATTCATGCAATTCAATTTTCCTGGTGTGGATCCATAAGGAATTAAGGTTCATGATTAGGTGCAATTTGGGGTTTTAACCTAAGGAATTAGGCTCAACCTACATGTGTGAATCCTTCAACTAACAAAGGAATTGTGCTTAATTCAGCATTACAAAAGTCAAAAGCTCAACTTCAGATGAAGTTTATCCTTAATCCCTTTGTTTGCATTTCTTAACTCTACTATTCTATTACTTAATATACACTCAAAACAACAAAAACAAGCATTTAGTTTCTTAATCTCTGATTACATGAATACCTGCCATTATGAAGTTCAGATAATGTTTTTCTAGGATTGTGGTAGTTGGCCATTTATCCTTGTGGGAACGATATCAAATATACTCAAGTGATTGGTGCACTTGCCAAACATAGATATGAAAAGTATGCATCAAGTTTATGGTGCGATTGTTGGGGATTATTGATCTCAATATCAACAATCCTTAAGGAATCGCTAATCTGAACAATTTTTGTTTCTGCTTTTATATTCTAACAATTGTGTCATAGCAATACATATTGTGTTTGTTTTGTTTATGAATGAAAAGTTGCAAAGGTGGTGAATTGTTATACCATCTAGAGATTACAAAGGTTGAAAAAAAGTTAAAAGAAAGAAAGAAAACAATAAGTTTTGAAGAAAGAAGAGATGGTTGAAAGAAGAGTATACTCGATGAATATTCGATGCTTACTAGTGATGGTATGTAACCAAGTATTGTGAGACCTTTGATGGCAATAAATAATTCTAAGTTGAAGCCTACACTCATACACTTGGTCCCAAATGAAAAATTCAAAGGGAATGACAATAAGGATCCTAATCTTCAGATGTTAAATTTTCTTCAGATTTATGATACTATCAAATTGAATAAAGTGCCATGCAATAAAGCTAAGACTGTTCCTTTTTTGTTTAAGGGATAATGCAAAGAGTTGGCTTCAAGCTCAACCAAGAGGAAGTATCTCTACATGGGAAGATTTGATAAGGAAACTCTTGGTCAAATACTTTCCACCTTCTCAATTTACAAAGTTGAGAGGAGATATTTCTTGCTTTCAACAAAGAGAGGGGGAATCCTTGTTTGATGCATAGGAGAGATTCAACTAGTTGTTAACAAGATGTCCTCATCACAAGATCCTGGATGTGCAATAACTTGATTTTTTTTATAATGGCGTACGCCCTTCAATAAAACTATTGATAGATGCCTCAGTTGGAGTATCTTTGTCTAAAAGACCGTTAAAGAGGAAACTTAGTTGATTGAAGTAATGGCTTCTAACGAATGCATGTTCAATGAAGACAAGAGCCAAAGAAGAGGGGTAATGGAGTTAGTTGTACAAGATGCTTTCTTAGCATAAAATAAACTGATTACCTAACAATTGGAGAAGCTGAGTATACAGATTAATAGCTTACAAAAAAGGAATCCAAGTGCCCAAAGATGTGATTCAGGTCAAGCACGTGAGCATGTTCACTATATGGGCCAACCGCAAAATCAGTGGAATAACTATAATTCATAACTTAAATTCTTATAATCCTAACTATAACAATCACCCAAATCTATCATGGCAAAAAAAGTTCCCATTTGAACCAAGCACCTCAACCTGTTTTAAAGAAAGAAAAACTTAATTTGGAAAAGTTATTGGCCTAATTCATGCAAGTTACTCAAGCAAGTATGAAAAATCACGAAGCCTTTATTAGAAACTTAGAGATACAAGTAGGGAAATTGTCAAAATAACTCATGGAGAGACCCCAAGGAAGTTTTCTAGTTGATACTGTGGTAAATCTAAAGAAGCATTGAAAGGTGGTGATCACAAGAAGTGGAAAGGCGGCTGAACCTAAAAAATTTCTTGTTGAAGAAAAGTCACCAAATCTAAAGGAAAATGAAAAGAGCAATGAAAAGGAAAAAAAGGTTCAAAGAAGAGAGCTTATAAAAAGAAAAACAAAGACTGAAAAGTTTAAGGAAGCTTGTAGGCCTAGAACTCCAAAAGAATATAAAAAAGCTTTGTTCCCTTAAAGATTCAAGAAGCAAGAAGAGGAGGAGAAATTCTCCAAGTTTTTGGACGTGTTTAAAAAGTTGTAAATTAATATTCCTTTTACTAAAGCACTGCAAGAGATGCCCTACTATGCAAAGTTTATGAAAGAGCTCTTGTCCAAGAAAAGAAAACTTGGAAGGGATGAAACATTGACACTTATGGAGGAACCACTAGTGCAAAAATTAGATATAACAACGAGATATAATCACGGGTTAAAGTGGATCAGTGATAAAAACATGCGCGGTGGCATTTTTGAAATTATAAGGTAAACGATATAATCAGGGAAAACTATATATCCACGGTTAACATCATAACCGTGATCGTACCCATCAATATATAATCACGGTTGAGGAGTCAACCATGGATATACAGAACCTGAAATATATATCCATGGTTAACTACACAACCGTGACTATATATTGATAGGTATGATCACGGCTCTGATGTTATCCGTGAATATATATTGATGTCTATAATCACGGTAGTGTAGTCAACCATGGATATATATTTTAGGTTTTAAGGTTTAATCACTGGGGACTATATATCCACGGTTGTTTCTATAACTGTGATTATAGAGTTAATATTTATCCACGGTTGTGGTCTTAACCGTGGTGATAAAGTTAACGTTTATCCACGGGTGTTTGTTCAACCGTGAATATATATGTAATATATTCACGGTTTCAAGGTTATCTGTGATTATATATGTTTTTAGAAACTTCAAAAGCTGCGTCTTTAGGCTTTTTTCTTCTTCTCCTTCTTTCGCGCTAGTCTTCCACTGCTTGTCCTCGACCTCTCTGTGCTTGCTTTCATTTTCTTGTTGGATCTCTTCCCCATTTTTCTTGTTCTTGTCATCATCTCGTTCAGGTAAGTGTTATCTGCCTCTATCTTTTTCCTTATAATATTGTGCCTTTGTCATGATGTTCTCTTTTTCTGTTTGGTTGTGCAGAGCACATACGTTGGTGGTTCCCTAAGCGTCGTGCCCTTCTCTGTTTCTTTATTTAGGTAGGTTTCATCTTCCCTAAGTGTTTTCTTTCTCTATCTTTTCCCTATGTGCTGCATTGTGCCTTTGTCATGACTTTCTATGGTTCTGTTTGGTCACGGTTTTGTGGTTCTGTTTTCTTTCTGTGCCTGTATCTCTTCCTCTATGTTTTCTTCCTCTATCTCTTCCTCTATTCGTCAATATAACAGCGTTGTTGATTATACATTGTCTTTTGTAAATAAAAAAATGAATCACGCGTTTGGTTATGAATAATTTTTGTAAGGAAAAAAAACTGACATTCATATTCTGGTATCCCATTGTTGCTATGTTTTGCATGACCAAACTGTACTTTTTATACTTTTCAAACACACAGTCTTCACTAGTAACTAAGTTCATAGGTTTTCAAACCTTTTAGTAATCCTCCATCAACAAGTCTTTTAATTCCCTTCTCACTCATATGACTGAGCCTTATATACTATAATTATATGAATCATATGATCTTTTAGAGTATAAAACAACAGTCCCAAGAGTTGTTCCTTCAAGCAGAACATAAATCCCTCATTGTAACTTTCCTTTTATCATCACCTTCTCTAACAAACTTGTATCTTTCATTGTATAGGGCACTCAACGAGATTAAGTTCAGTATATGACAGTAATTATATTATCTCCTAATACGATCTTTCTTTCTTGTTTTTCATACAAAGAGAAAAAATCCCTATTAGGTGTCATATGAAAAGATACACTATAATCAAGGATCCACTCGTTCCTTGAGTCATTAGTGGTAACTATTAAGGCAAAATCAACATTACTTTCTTCTAAACTTTTAATTGTTATGTTTGTAGAATTTCCTAATTTTCTTTTTCTGGAATAATTTCTTTGAATATGCCTTGTTTGGTGACAATGAGAACACTTTAGGGTTTGGTTATGAATAATTTTATTTCTGTTATTGTTGGTTGCTCTTATATAATGTTATTTCTATTGCTGTTGTATGTGTATGGTTGTTAATCTTGTGAACTCGTAGGCTCATATACTAGTTAACTAGTATGAAAGTTGTTGTGCATGAGTGAACCGTAGTTCCCCGTTTGAGATTCGACACAAATGGTCATTAAATTAATTAATTTCATCATTTGTGTTGAATCTTGAATTGTCCGTTTGGACAGTTTGGGATGAACAATTATTTTTTATACATCATTAGTATGTACAAGTTAGGAGTTATTTTAAAATTTGATAAACTTTCGGTAACTTGTATTTTGTGTTGTTCTCTGGGTGCATATTTGGTTGTGGTTGAATTTGATTTGACCACTCTCATTTTGTGTACTTAGAGACCAATGTGAAATGCTGCCGGAATTTCATCAAATTTTAAAATAAGTCCTAACCTGTATATATGAATGACGTATAAAAATAATTGTCATCCTGAATGGGTATAGGACCACCACCTTTGTAGAAAAAGTGAGATTGATCATAGCACTTTATAAACAGTTGGTATGGATCGGAGTTGGATAACTACATCACGCCTAAGTCTAGAGTACGAGGGGGAGTTAAATCATTTATAGAATTCGTAGCGCGGAATGCAGTGGAGGTGAATGGAAAGTATTTTTGCCCTTGTGTTAAATGCTTGAACCTGCATCAAGTAGACTTGGAAGAGGTGCGAGAACATCTACTGTGTGACGGTTTTCTACGTAGTTATACGCGTTGGATATGGCATGGTGAAGATGTGGTGGTGCCAAGTAACAGCTCTCAAACTGAAAATTGAAGCTCGATGCATGACACCGATGTTGACATGGATGACCGACTCGAGGATATGATCCGTGATGTGGGGGTAGAAGGTTTTAAGAAAACTCATGTATATACAACTCTGTGTGAGGATTCTGAGCAGCCGTTGTATCCAAACTATGTAAATTTCACGAGGTTATCAGCAGTTTTATGATTGTTTAATTTGAAGGCCATAAATGGGTACACAGATAAAAGTTTCACTGACTTACTGAAGTTGTTGAAAGAAATCCTCCCAGCTGGAAACACCTTGCCGAATCGTAACTATGAGGCCAAAAAGGTGTTGTGTCCTATGGGTTTAGAGTATGAGAAAATACATGCATGCCCAAATGATTGTGTATTATTCCGGGGTGAGTTAGAAATGCTGCACCGATGTCCTAGGTGCGGGGTGTCACGGTATAAGAAGAAAGAGGCGGATTCTGATGAGGTCTGCACTAAAGGTTCTCCTGCAAAGGTGTTGTGGTATCTACTTATAGTTCCAAGACTAAAGCGTCTATTTGCCAATGCAGATGATGCAAAACTTATGAGATGGCATGCTGATGAAAAGGTTGTTGATGGTCTACTTAGGCATTCAGTTGATGGATCATAATGGAAGAAAATGGATACGATTTTTCTGGATTTTGCCCATGAACCAAGAAATGTTAGGCTTGCACTAGCCACAGACGGCATGAACCCGTTTGGGAACCTGAGCGCAAACCATAGTTCGTGGCCTATTTTGTTGTTTGTTTACAACTTGCCGCCATGGTTATGCATGAAGCGGAAATATGTCATGTTATCAATGATGATGTCTGGTCCATGACAACCGGGGAACGACATTGATGTATATTTAACTCCATTAGTTGAAGACCTCAAAAGGTTATGGGAAGACGGGGTTGATGTGTTTGACGGGTTTACCGGGTAATCATTCAAATTGTGTGCCATGTTATTTTGCACGATCAATGACTTTCCAGCGTATGGTAACATATCCGGGTACAGCGTGAAGGGTCATAAAGCTTGTCCAGTATGTGAGGAGGGAACTAGTGCTGTGTGGCTGCATCATGGTAGGAAAAATGTTTATCTTCAACATTAAAGGTTTCTTAAAGCGAATCATCTGTTTCGAAGGTTGAAGAATTCGTTCAACGGTGCCCAAGATTTTGAAATAGCTCCTCCACCACTATTTGGTCGCCAGGCATATAAAAAGGTGAAAGACGTCAAAGTATAGTTTGGTAAGTGTGAAAAACAACACCCAACAAAAAACAACTGGAAGAAAAAGTCAGTGTTTTTTGACCTGCCATATTGGAGGGAGCTTGATGTAAAACACTGCATTGATGTAATGCATGTGGAGAAAAATATGTGCGACAGTTTGGTTGGTACACTCTTAAACATCCCCAGGAAGACTAAGGATGGCCTAAATTCGTGTATGGACTTGGAGCTAATGGGTATACGTCAGGAGTTGCATCCACAATCAAAGGGAAAACGAACATATTTGCCCCCAGCATGTCATACATTATCTAGAGAAGAAAAGAAAAGTCTGTGTGAATCGTTATGTAGTGTTAAAGTTTCGTCTGGTTATGGTTCAAACATCAACACTTGTGTTTCCATGAAAGATTTGAAGTTAGTTCGGTTGAAGTCTCACAATTGTCACATGCTGATGCAACAGTTTCTGCCTATCGCCATTCGTGACATTCTTTCTAAAAATGTGAGAAATGTCATAACAAGGCTGTGTATGTTTTTAATGCCATATGTTGCAAGGTAATCGTGCCCGGGGAATTGGATGTGTTGGAACAGGAAGCATCGCTTATACTATGTCAACTTAAAATGCATTTCCCACCCTCTTATTTTGACATAATGGTCCACTTAATCATCCATTTGGTGAGAGAGGTCCATTTATGTGGTCCAGTGTTCTTGCGGTGGATGTATCCCGTTGAGCGATATATGAAGATATTGAAAAGGTATATGAAGAATCAACGTCGTCTCAAAGCTTCAATTGTGGAAAGATATATTGTAGAGGAAGCAATTGAGTTTTACACTGAATACATGTCACATGCTGTAAGCATTGGTATTCCAACGACTCATCATGATGGGAGATTGGATGGGAAAGGAACGATTGGAAAAAAATGAAGAGCATGCCACGTGATGATGTCCTTCAAGCACACTTGTATATTTTGAACAACACGGATGACGTACAACTGTATCTAACCACTCACAAGGAGCTAATCAAGAGAACCAACCCTAAAATGACTGAAAAATGGGTGTTGAATAAACACAACAAGACATTCATGTAGTGGTTCCAAAAGACCGTTATGAAAGATGCATCTGTATCCTCAACATTACATCGACTGGCATAGGGCCCGAACTTTGATGTCCTCACCTTTTATGGGTATGACATAAACAACTATTCATTTTATACAAGGACACAGGATGAAAAGAGTACAAATCAAAATAGTGGAGTGATGGTTGTGGCTCAGTCAATGCATTTCTTAACTTCAAAGGACAACAACCCTGTCATGGCCGAGTCATGCTACTTTGGTGTGATTGAAGATATATGGGAAGTCGATTACGGTCCCTTCACCATTCCTGTGTTTAAATGCAAATGGGTTGACAATAAGAACGGTACCAAAACTGATGATTTAGGAGTTACATTGGTGGACCTCAACAAGATAGGGCATAAGGACGAACCATTCATTATGGCAACGCAAGTGAAGTAAGTTTTTTATGTTGCTGACCCAGCTGACAAACGGTGGTCAATTGTTATCCAAGGTAGACACATTGGAGACCCCAATCTTGATATTGTTGAAATTCCATCCACCACAACACGTATTCCAACATCTATCGTTGAACATGACATAGATGATGTAGTTTCCAGTCGTCATGACCACCATGAAGGCTTGTGGGAAAATATTTCATCTTCATAAGGTATTAATCATGTTAATGAATCATTGAATTACATGTTATATTAATTATTCATTGTATTAAATTTTATATTAAATATTTGACAGTTGTGTTTCCTTGTTTGGACAGATATTCATGGCTGACCAGGATCTAGGTTCTAGGTCTGACTCACAGGCTATTGGTTCCTCTACTCGGAAGAGTAGAGGTGTTACCCAGATGCCTGATATTGCACTTAGGCGTTATCAGAGAGAGCGGTTGCGTGTTGACGTCGATGTCAACACTGGTAGATTTGGAGGACCAAATGCCATGAAATTTAGCAGTTATTTGGTAGTTGTGGCACGGTCGAAGGTGTCCATTATTATCCCCGACTGGGATAATGTCGAGGAGGTGGTGAAGAACCAGATTTGGAGTGATATTCTGGTAACTTATATATCATTTAAGTTTTATTTTAGTGTATCATTTCATGTAATACATAATAAGGACTCTTTTATGGACTAACTCTTTTAATGTAGGATTCTTTTGAGATACCAGCATATGACACAGCTAGGAGGAAGATCCTCAGTATCATTGCTGAGCGATGGAGGTCATTCAAATACACACTCACCAGGAGGTATATTTAGACTTTAAATTCCTAATCAACACTTTGCCAAATTGTACCAATCCTTAGTTTAAAAGTATATGAATTGTAGGTATGTATTTGGGGACGACCGAGGACAGTTCCCCGGAGAGAAATATGCCTTCATTGATCGGGACACTTGGGATGCTTTCGTTGCATCCAGGCATTCTGACCAGTTTCAGGTACGTTGGTTTTTAAATGCTTAAATTATGTATAATTTAAAAGTCTAACTCTAAATAATTTTCTTTTTTGTTGTAGGTGGTCAGATCGAAAGCACAGAGCATTAGGAAGCTGAATGACTGCCCCCACACACTGTCACATGGGGGTTACCGTAGATTGGAGGAGCGGCTGGCCCAGAAGAGGCTGAGTCAGTGTTAGACTAGCCAGCCTGACACTGGTATTGTGGATCCCCCTTCCCTACCTACACACCATGACAGATGGAAGCGGGCCAGGATCAAGAAGAGTGGGGAATACACTTCCTCATAAGCTCAGGAGGTCGCCTCACGGATAGTAAGTATTTCCCTTGTATCAGTGTCTGTTTTTTGGTTTACATGAAGGAAGTGAATACTAACTTGTTTGGTTTCAGGATTCCTTGGTTGAGCAATCAACCCAAGGGTCTTTCGTAGCCCATGGTAGGCAGGATATATTGACTACCGCCATCGACAGGCCAGAGCACCCAGGAAGGGTGCGTGCTGTTGGTCGAGGTGTAGGTAAGTTGTAAATAACTATATCATTTCATTTTGTTATCTATTAAACAATTATAGGCTAATCATTCACATTTCACAGGCCTCCAGAGCTATTACAGTGCTCCTGACCCTGCCCCCTCCGTTGAGAAGTTGGTGGAGCAGAAGGTGGCTGTTGTGAAGGCTGAGTATCAGGAGGAGATTACGAAGCTCCAGCAGGAGACGGCCCGATTCAAGGAGGAGATGAAGGCCTCACTCAGCCACCACCAGGAGACTACTACACTAGCTACCAACCCACAGGTTAGATTCCTTATTCTATTTAACTGTTTGTTGTTTGTAATCACTTTCTTTCATTGTTGAATAACTTCTGCTTGATGTGTAAATATGTAGGTACAGAGGGTTAGCACTAAGGGGTCGTGCGCTACAGCTGACCCTGACGATGATGGGGTCAAGGCTGCAGATACCCGTCAATGTGACCTTTTTATTGATGGGTAGGAGGAGCCAGTTGCCACTGACATGGTCTACAACTTAGGCCCTTTGGTTCACCATCAGTCATTACCTGATGGAATGTCCAGGGTATTTGTTGTGCTCATCCTCAAGAAGAATGCTGCTATGCCAGTGGCAACTCCAGAGGTGAAGACCGTCGGTCAGGTGGTGGGCCACTTTCTGATGTGGCCCAACAGACTTCTGTTGGTTGCTCCTATACACGTAAAAACCTGAAACACTAACTAATTTTGTTATATTGTCAATTATGGTACAAACTGCGATGGATGTCAATTGTTCAATAGGAACCGGCATTGAAGGAGCCAGACCACGTCGACGATCCGATCCAGATGCTATGGCAGATCAGGGCTGAGCTAGGAGAGAATGCTCTTCAGGTCCCATGGCGGCCACTGGTGTTCGGCCGTCCAAGTTCACTACCGGTTTACATTACACGGAGTGACTTGTGTAAGATTATAATGGGGATGACGATGCTGAACACCTCCATCATTCAACTATAGGAGCTTGTTGGCTCGGTAATAATGTTTTAACTGTTTGTGTTTACTATCGGGTCATTAATTGGCAAGCGCACCAATCGTTTGTAGTTTTCAAAATTTAGATATCGTTCCACTGGGATTGAAAGTCCAATAACAACAGTAATTTCCTAGTCACTATGGTAAATGAAAATAAACTTATAGACAAAAGAATGATTTATATACAATTTATACAATACTCATAGGAGAGCATGGTTGAATTGTTCATGAGATAAAAAGAAAATAAAAATCTATCTAAAAAGTTGAGTTTAAATCTAGAATAGGTAAGATACTTGAGAATTAAACACAGATACACAAATTATGTTGGAAATTGGATCCCTAATCTAGAATAACAATGAGGACTCAAGACATGCATATTTAATCATTAAGTTTCATATTATTGCAGCTTAAAATCATTATAACCGATCCCTCTTGATATAAATTCTAATAATTCACCGTAAAGTCCGATCCCTCGTGAGCTTTCTCAGTAAAAACTTGCATTATGTCCGGGCCTTATAGCAACAATGGTTAACAACCCCTATAGAATTGAGATACCAAGGGTATTCCAACTTTTACTTTTGTCAAAACAAGTTTCAATACGGCATGAATAATCATTCTCCCGTTTGACATTCACACTAATAAAACAAGTTTCAATACACATGAAAATCATTCTCCCGTTTGACGTTCATATTAATAAAAGATTGAAATACTAACATGGACTTGAATCATAAACATGCAGAGGTCGAATTCACAACATTATACTCAATAGATTAGTTCACCAATTCCAACATAAACAGATTAGCTACACATGGTAAAAGTAAAGACAACACTTACAGAGGTTGACATTACGAAGATGATTGGAAACTTCACGATACAACGATCACAATACAACGATCACAATACAACAAAACACTCTCAAGTATTTAGAAAACTATTCTAGAATTACAAACTCACAAAAGAAGTACTCAAAGTCGAGTACAAAGAGAGAAAAGAATGAGAATGGAATGATATGGGATGCTTAGAATGGTGTTGGATGGCCCTATTTATAGAGCTGAGCAAGGGTGCTGACGCTACGCGTCAGACCCCTGACTCAGCTTCCATTAAACAGCTGATAATGAGCTCTTCAAATTATTAAATTTGATCATGCTTGGCCATTTGGACGTGTCTCCACTGTGTTTTGGCCATTTGTGCTGAGTGGAGTGGCCATTGGTATTGTGTGGAGTGGCTATTATTCGGTCAAAGTTGAGTGCTTGGCCAAGTTGGATGTGGAGTCCACACAGCACTGACGCTACGCGTGGCTGTGACGCGTAGCGTCAGCATCAAAAGTAGCCACGCTACGCGTAGGGTTGATGCTACGCGTCAGCTCCTCCAGTATCTTTAATTTTCTCTTAAATTCTCTACTTTTTCACTACAAAACAAGAGAAAATTGATCAAGGGCAGATTATTTCCAACAACATCCATTTATTGAATTTAAAACCTAATTTTCTAACAAATTAAATTAATTTTTATGATTTTTATGAAATTTTTATTAAAGCTTTTATTGAAAATTTGAGGACTAACAAATACCCCCAACTTGAGACATTGCTCATCCTCGAGCAAGAGAGAAAAATAAAAATACAAATTTGAAATCAAATTTTTGAGTTAGTCCGAGAATTTACCACAAAAAGTAATTTTACAATTTAACTAATTTGTAATAATCAAAAATTGATATCTAATATAACAAAGGTTTAATGATAAAATTAATTACAATATTTTATTAACAAACCAAGCAAAATTTCAGGCTTACCTCACAAGTGTTTATCTCTATGTAAAGGGTAACCTGTTTCACTCAATCAATCATAAAATCAAACGAATTTAACTTTGATTGTCATCTAATCAATTGTTAGTCATACAGAGTTAATTCAGAAATCACAAGATCTTTTCACGGGTTGTAATGAGGCTTGGCTTACAAGAATCAATGGTTTTTCTTGGAATTCAAAATCCTGAAATCATAAAAGAGCTTTTTATAATTTTTAGGCTTTCTCTTGTCCCAAACTCTCATTTTCTTTTATTGATGAAAAAATAAATACCCCCAACTTGATTCTTTTCACTATTTTTGATTTTTCTTTTTTATATTTTATTTTTCTTTATTTTGAAAAGAATCAAGTTGCTTATCTTTTTCACTCCCTATTTTTGTAAGAACTCTCAAAATATTTTTCATTTATTTCAACTGCTCTTTTAATCAATCAAGTATAAGGAATGGTTAAAACTGTTTTAGGTTTATGGGTACCGAAGAATTTATTCTCAGGCTCAATATGGGCTTGCAAAGGATAAAATAATTTTTACCAAGGTAAGCTATTTGGCCCAAGGTTTCTTTTCACTAATAAATGTGCCTTGATCTTTTTCCTGAATTCTCTGTACAACAACACAAATCAAAGATTAAAGCAAAATTAATTTGAATGAAGTTATGTCGATTAAACCCTCAAGTGTTTAAAAAGATCTCTTAACTCACCGGGTTTTTGAAATTTGCTTGATAGTTAATAAACTTATTGTAATTAAAATTTATCAAAATTCCTAAGTTATAAAAGAGTCAATAATTAATTTTACAGAATTGGTTTTATTGTGTGAAAACTTTGAGTGTATAAATTTTCTTTCTAACAAAAATTTGTTTGATTTATTTAAAAGATAAAATTTATTTTTGACTTTTTTTTATAATGAAGAAATTCACACAAAACATGCATATTCTTATTAACACAAAAATTTCACACACAACAAGCATATTTTTAAAACAAAATTTTCACAAAATACGACATACATCATATAACATAAATTTTCAAGAAATTTTTTTTTTATGAAATTTTAAATTTAATGCAAGAAAGTATAACAAACATACAAACTAAGAAAATTATTTAATTTTAAAAGAAAACAACAAACAAACATACAACATGTTAAACAGATGAAAAATAGAAAATAAAAAAATAACTAAAATAAAATAACAAACAAGAATTAATAAAAATCAAAAACAGAGGCTGACGCTACGCGTGGGTGGGACGCTACGCATCATACCTGTTCAATGGGACGCTATGCGTGGGCTTGCAATTCATCCTCACGCTACGCGTCAGTGAGACGCTACGCGTGGGCTGCGCAGTTTTGAACAAAAACAGGGGTTGCACAGCAGCAACCCCTTTCAATCAAAAATACACTCATTCAATTCCAATCAATTCCTAAATCTAACAGCAATCAAACTCAATGGTCTTCTAATCCTAATCCTAACCACATGTAATTCTAAAATTTGAAAAACAAAGCCGAACCAAAAAAAAAGAGATAACTTACTTGGATTTGATGAATGCAGAATAGAAATGAAGAGGATTTGGAGGTTTGAGAGAAAAGGAGGTTTGTGAAAATTAGGTTTTCTGAGAGAGAGGGAGGCAGTTTTAAAAGTGATGGACTTGGGCCTCCCTCTGTTTCAGTTTTAAAAACTGAACGTGGGCTTTGACGCTACGCGTAGTATGGACGCTACGCGTCAGGTCCAAAATTTAGAGTCCATGCTACGCGTCCATGTGGTGCTACGCGTGGGCTTCTGTTTTTCATTTTTCAAAATTTTAATTTCCAAAAGCCTTTTTTAAGTTTAAAACCCCTTTTTATTATTAAAAACACAATTCTAAAAATATTTTTGTTGTTTTTTTTATGTTTTAAAAATAACTTAAAAATAAAACAAAAATAATGGGTTGCCTCCCATTGAGCGCTAGGTTTAATGTCTCCAGCCAGACATTACCTCTGATTAATCAGGTGGTTTCCCAATATTCGTTGAGGAATCACCTGTCCTTTTCTTCCTCTTTCTTCTTCTTTGATGCTTGATTACCTGTCTTTCATTATTCAAGCCATCGGTTAATTTAAAATAATTTAATTGATTGGGAAGAGGTATACCTGGTTTGGTTGAAGGGTAAACTTTTTCTTCATTACTTGTCCTCAGATGTTCATGAGCATCGAAGTTTACTTCTTTTCCATGAATTCTGACTGCAACCAAACTTTGATCAACATCCACCATTATTTTTACAGTCTTCATGAAAGGTCTTCCAAGGATTAGTGGGATTTTAGTATTCTCCTTCATATCCAGTACCACAAAGTCAACCCTGAAGTGGTACTCATCAACTTTTACCAACACATCTTCCACAATCCCCATAGGTTTTTTTACAGAGCGGTCAGCAAACTGTAAGTTTGTCTTGGCTTCCTTGAGCTCAAATTCACCAATGCGTTTTATTAAATCTAGGGGCATCGATTGATGTTAGCCCCTAAATCTAACAAAGCATTCCTGATGTTGATATTTCCAATAGTTACAGGAATGGTGAAACTCCCCGGATCTTTACATTTTTTTGGGGTTATGATGGCAGTACAGTTTGTTTCTTGCTCTTCATTCACAGGCTCTTGTATATTTTTTTCTTTTTCATTTTTTTCATTTTTTTCTATTTTTTTACTTTATTTTTCTTCTTCTTCTTTCTTTTTCTCATTCTTTTCTTTACAATCAATTTTCATAACTTTATAATTTTCAGAAGAAACAGCATTACATTGTTTCCTTGGGTTTTGAGTGTTTGCAGTAAACCCAGAATATTTCAATTCAGCTATTTCTTTTGCAAGCTAACCCATTTGTAAGTCTGATGCTTTTCGGGCAACTTCATTTGTCTCCACAAATTGCAATAACTGTTGGATAGATTCCTCAATCCTTGTCAGTCTTGCATTGTCAATTTGTGATTGTTGTTACTTAAATTGATTGTTAGGAGGTCTATTGGAAGGTCCAGCATCTTGTCTCCAGCCAGAATTCTGATTCTGCCATCCCTGTTGAAAATTGTTAGGAAAAGAATTACCATAATTGAAAGGGAAGTTACCCAATGGTATTCTTTGATGGTTTAGAAAATTGGCTTGCTCTTGCTCATTTCTGTCAGGGGCACAGTAACCACATGGTTGTTCACCCATGCAATGCATACATTGTTTCATTTGAGCGGGGGGTGGTGATGTCACTTGAGCAATTTAAAGTTTCTCTAGTTGTTTGCTCATGGCTTCAATTTGTTGGGTCAGCAATTTTTGCTGAGCCAATACTACATCATTCACTCCCAATTCGAGCATACCTGGCTTCCTTGGTGCATTACCTCTTTCATGTTTGGGTTGGCGGTCACTAATAGACATTGATTCTAATATCTCAATAGCTTCTTCCACGGTCTTGTTCATTAAAGAACCACCTGCACAAGCATCTAACATCATCTTGAACTGAGGTAATAAACCATGGTAAACGATCCTTACCTTTTCGGCATCATCCAGGTTATGGTTTGGACACTTTCTCAAGAGTGCCTTGAATCGTTCCCATGTTTCTCCTAATGATTCATCATTGTTTTGAGAAAAAGAGTGTATGGCTATCATGGCTTCAAAATATTTTGAAGGAGAGTAAAATCTTTCCAAAAATTTTCTTTCAACATCGGACCAGTTTGTAAAACTACCCGGTGGACAAGATTTAAACCATTCTTTAGCTTTACCAATCAATTAAAAAGGAAACAATCTCATATAAACAGATTCTTCTTGATTGGGTTCAAAACCAATTATGCTCCATAACTCATAAAAAATAGTTAAATGTTCATACGGTTCTTTATGATTTAAACCAGCAAATTGATTATTTTGAATAATATTTAAAGTAGCAGGTTTAATCTCCACTGGCACAACTGGTCCTTGAAACATTCCCAAAACTCGGGGTGGACCATTAATAGCAGCAAACTGTTCCAATGTTCTTCTTTCAGCAGCCATATTTGAATTTTCAAAATTTTTAGAAATAGAAGAACAATTAGTTTGCGTTTTAGATTTCAAAGACTTGATTTTCTTTACAAACTTTTCTATCTCAGGATCAAAATAAATTTTTCCTGCAGTAGATCGAGTTTGCATACATAAACTAGAAAAAGAAAGTTAGTGTAACAATGATAAGAAAAAGTAAATAAACAAATAACAAAATTTAACTAAGGTAAAAAAAATATTTACCATGGTAATTAAAAATTTACTGTTTTACTGAATCAATTCAATCCCCGGCGACGGCGCCAGAAAACTTGTTGGCCCGGTAATAATGTTTTAACTGTTTATGTTTACTACCGGGTCATTAATTGGCAAGTGCACCAATCATTTGTAGTTTTCAAAATTTAGATATCGTTCCACTGGGATTGAAAGTCCAATAACAACAGTAATTTCCTAGTCACTATAGTAAATGAAAATAAACTTATAGACAAAAGAATGATTTATATACAATTTATACAATATTCACAGGATAGCATGGTTGAATTGTTCATGAGATAAAAAGAAAATAAAAATCTATCTAAAAAGTTTAGTTTAAATCTAGAATAGGTAAGATACTTGAGAATTAAACACAGATACACAAATTATGTTGGAAATTGGATCCCTAATCTAGAATAACAATGAGGACTCAAGACATGCATATTTAATCATTAAGTTTCATATCATTGCAGCTTAAAATCATTATAACCGATCCCTCGTGATATAAATTCTAAGAATTCACCGTAAAGTCCGATCCCTCGTGAGCTTTCTCAGTAAAAACTTGCATTATGTCCGGGCCTTATAGCAACAATGGTTAACAACCCCTATAGAATTGAGATACCAAGGGTATTCCAACTTTTACTTTTGTTAAAACAAGTTTTAATATGGCATGAATAATCATTCTCCCATTTGACATTCACACTAATAAAACAAGTTTCAATACACATGAAAATCATTCTCCCGTTTGACGTTCATATTAATAAAAGATTGAAATACTAACATGGACTTGAATCATAAACATGCAGAGGTCGAATTCACAACATTATACTCAATAGATTAGTTCACCAATTCCAACATAAACAGATTAGCTACACATGGTAAAAGTAAAGACAACACTTACAGAGGTTGACATTACGAAGACGATGGAAACTTCACGATACAACGATCATAATACAATGATCACAATACAACAAAACACTCTCAAGTATCTAGAAAACTATTCTAGAACTACAAACTCACAAAAGAAGTACTCAAATTCGAGTACAAAGAGAGAAAAAAATGAGAATGGAATGATATGGGATGCTTAGAATGGTGTTGGATGGCCCTATTTATAGGGCTGAGCAAGGGTGTTGGCGCTACGCGTCAGTGTGACGCTACGCGTCAGACCCCTGACTCAGCTTCCATTAAACAACTGATAATGGCCTCTTCAAATTATTAAATTTGATCATGCTTGGCCACTTGGACATGTCTCCACTGTGTTTTGGCCATTTGTGCTGAGTGGAGTAGCCATTGGTGCTGTGTGGAGTGGCCATTATTGGGTCAAAGTTGAGTGCTTGGCCAAGTTGGATGTGGAGTCCACGCAGCACTGACGCTACGCGTGGCTGTGACGCGTAGCGTCAGCATCAAAAGTAGCCACGCTACGCGTGGGGTTGATGCTACGCGTCAGCTCCTCCAGTATCTTTAATTTTCTCTTAAATTCTTTACTTTTTCATTGCAAAACTAGAGAAAATTGATCAAGGGCAGATTATTTCCAACAACATCCATTTATTGAATTTAAAACCTAATTTCTAACAAATTAAATTAATTTTTATGATTTTATGAAATTTTTATTAAAGCTTTTATTGAAAATTTGAGGACTAACAGAGCTGTAAGTATATCATTTTATGTCCAATTTTTTCATTATACAAGTTATTTGTCATGAACCATGTCTTAACTTGTTTAGGTTTCTAACAAAAATCTATGTGGACTTGGGTTTTGATGGAACTTATGGTTTCTTAGAGCCCTCTTTCATATAGAGGAAAGGAAATAATAGGGAGGACACCCAGGCATACATCCAGAATTGGATGTTTGAGTCTAGGAAGGGTGTATACATGGGCCTGTATCATAAAGGGTAAGAATTTATTCCATAATTATGGTCCATTAATTTTTGCATTTTGAAGTCTCACTTATCATTGGTAACTGCAGCGCTCATTGGACGCTTGTGGTGATGTGTCCCTGGGCTTATCTTGCTCTGTACTTTGATACTATGCATGGGACAGTTTCACAAGACCTGAAAAGTATAGTAGACGGGTGAGTTAATTCCTAAAAAATAAGTACAAATTCGATTACATCATTTTTGGTCCTATACGATTCTAACTTATCTTGTGTTTTATTTAACGTAGGGCGGTGGTTGGATACAATCGACTGCTTGGAAGTAAGTCCAGCGGAAGAAAGGTTGTGTGGGTGCACCCAAAAGTAAGTCAATCGTATTCATTCAAATCTTCAATATATTTTTTAAGTTGTGAATTCACTTATTCTATATTTTATGTCCATTGTAGTCTTATAGACAGGAGGGTAGCTATGAGTATGGCTATTACGTCATGCACACCATGCTGACCATTGTCCAAGAACATTTAGTAGATGGATGGATAGATATTAGTCTCATCACTTGCACTACTTTTCTACCAATTTCATCAAATTCATGTAATAAATATAGCTTTTGTTCTAATTGTTTTGTGCATTGTTTGCAGTACTTTCAGGACCGGTCATACTTCTCTAAGACACTTGTAGATAATGTTAGAAACCAATGGGCCGAATACTTCATTGAAGTCAAGAAAGGACTTAGCTAGATATAGGATCTTTATTCTCTTATATATGTATCTAGTGTAGGATTTAGGGTTTACATTTTATTAGGTTACATTCATCTAAATTGTATATAGTTTCATTTTTTAGGTTGTTATGAATTGATATCAAATTAATGTTATATACATACCATTCTTTTTATATATTGTTGCTGGATATGCTGGGATATACTGTATATTGTGCTGGTTGTCTGATTGCAGGTTTGGGAAACAATAAAACAGAAACCATATTAAAAAAAACTTCATTATTTAATCACAGTTATGGTAACAACTGTGATTATAGACCCTATTTATCCATGGTTACTACTATAACCATGATTATACATAGTCTGTAAGTGAAGTTTTATGACTACTTATATCCACGATAATGCTAGACAACCGTGATTATACAAAGTCTGTTATATTCACGGTTATGCTCGACAACCGTGATTACATATATTCTTATTTAATCACGGTTACGAACAACCGTGATTAGATATAATTTATAACCATGGCTGTTAACTGTGGTTAAACACCCTCATCTACTACCATGGCTACAACAACCACAGTTCGTTAACCGTGATTAAAGGCCATTTTTAACCGTGATTATATCCACTTTTTCCACTAGTGAACATATTGCTATCATACAAAAGAAGTTACCCCAGAAATTTTAAGATTTTGGCTCATTACCTTATGCCATTGGTGAAGTGCATGTGGAAAAAGCTTTGTGCGATTTGGGGGCAAGCATCAACCTTATGCCATTGTCAATAATGAAAAATCTAGGAATCAAAGAAGTACAATTGACAATAATGTTCTTAGAATTAGCAGATAGATCTATCCAGTACCCATATGGTCATTGGACGATTTATTGGTCAAGGTAGATAAGTTCATATTTCTAACTAATTTTGTTATGCTTGACATAGAAGAAGATGAAGAGATACCTCTTACGCTTGAAAGACCTTTCATGGATACAAGGAGAGCTTCAATCAATGTGCAATGAAGGTAGATGATGTTAAGGGTTTAAAATAAACAAGTGACCTTTAATGTGTTTAAAGAAATGAAGCATCCTTATGAGAAATGTAACAGCCTTGATTTTTTAGAATAGGAAACCAGACCCTCAGGACTCTGAGGATACTCTGTTGAGCTTTTGGTAAGAAGCTCGAGGCTTCAGCCTGTTCCCCGAACAATTTAGAATAAGAAAATAGAGAGAAGCAAAGTTTATTCTCAAAGATAAGAATATCGAGAGAATGTAATGAATGAGAAAAACGGAGATAAGAAAATAATAAATAACGTTCGACAACGCTGTTTAATCAGAAATAATACATAACGACGATTATTTTTTGTACAAATTAATTTATAATTATATTTATTCAATAATTATTATTTGTCGACAATATTTAATAGATAAATAATTATAATAATTTATTTTGAAATTATATATATATATTAAATTGTTTATTTATTTGATAATTATATTTAATATAATACCGCTTGGTTCCTCAGATTTGAACTATGGGACCTAGCCTGAGGTCAGACTCTTACCGTTTGACCCAAGACTAGTGATCTAGTAGGGATACTAGTCCTGTTAGAATCCCTCTATGAAGAATCAAGGGTGTATGACTTGGCCTGATAAGCTCAATCAGAACCTGTGGCGTCTCCTACGTTTTACTGTTTATATACCTCGGGATATCCGATGGTGGAACGGTCAGTCTTTGGTGACTCATTTCGATGTTTTAGGAATTTTTCCTGAAGGGACCTAAGCTTGATTCGGATTCTATCATCCCTGTTTTTTAATAAGTTGATTTCCTCAGAAATCACTTTAAAACTCGACCCAATACCCTTGGTGTTTTGGACCTAGATTTTTTATACAATCTTAGAATTGAATGATTTTGGTCTCAATATCTTCATTTTAAAAATATCTTCAATCTCCATTTCTAGTCCCAAACTCCGATTCTCACTTTGTCAACCCTAAAATTGAAAATTAAGTATATTCGTTTCAAAATTCCAATGTTTGGATGTTTTTCTCTACGCATAGTTTAGAAAAAATTCATAACTTTCTCATACAACCTTAGATTTATGCAAACTTGGTGTCAAAATCTCTGTAACAAAATTATCTACATTCACTATGTAGACATCGAAGGATAAATCCCTCTAGATAAGTACTGTTTAACATATCTTTGCACCCTTTTAACTGTTTCATCACCATGCTGGCAGCCTTCGATAAAATTTATGTATCTTCTTTGTCTGGTGCTAGAATCACTTTGTTCTTTTTTTATGGATCCGTATCAAAGAGTTATACAATGTTCATGAAGTGTAAGAAATAAAATTCCCAAAGGAGAATTAATGGTTAATTTATTTCTAAGACCCTAGCTGATCCAAGAAGCTTCTAGAGCACCCTGTCGTAAATCGGGTATATCTCAAGCTACCAAATTTGGATCATCGCAAATGACATATCAAATTAAATAGGAAAGGAAGATCTACAAATTTCATGAAGGACTCAAAATCCATTTCTTACTCCATAAATCCTAGAATTTTAAATACTAAATTGATTCACGTTTCTCCAGCAACAGCTTGCACTAGGTGTAGTCTTTTCCACACATCTCTCTCATATGACCATGAAATTTAATGAGGCATTCACTATATTTTTCTTAATTTAATTCTCCATAACTTTGATGGATAACACAAAGCCCAAATCCCTACCAATTTGGCCCAGAAAAATAAACTATACAAGGAACAAAAATCCCACCACATCCCTGCACCCCTTTTGTATTTGGACCATAACGCTCCCACTTCTTAATGGATTGTTTTGTGCCATATATCAAATTAAAGATAACAAAAAGTTCTAAACTTTTATGTTGAGAGCATTTTCAAATTTGGCCCAAAAAGACCCTTAAAAGCCCACATAAGTTGTCATCCAGAAGTTGGACACCTCAGCCTTCATGCAACATGATCCAATAAGCTTGCAACACCAATGGCCACTTGTCCCACTCAGCCTCACCCCTTGTTCAACAAGTTTACCACATGCCCTTCTCTCCTAAACTCCTCTCCCATCCATGACTATAACCCACCACTTGTCACAACCAGCCACACTTCTTGCTCAACAAGTTGTTATCATGTTATGAATCATAATATGCATCCATCATCATGCCATGCCCATGTCCCTACTCCACTTCAAATTGTTTCTTCAATTCACGACACACTCCTTGTTTAGCAAGGGGTTCCTTCTTCTATTATTTCATCCTATCCCCCATCATGCTATACCATGCCATCTCCTTAACTATCCAATCAAAACACATGTAAACTAATCACTATCCCATTACCTTAACCTTTCTCCACTTAGAAAATTTTCTAAGTTCACTTGTCTAACCTCTCTTCTCCCCTATGGCAGCATATCCATTTCCTCTCCTCTTCATTTACTTTCCTTCTGAATCACAAAAACAACCACCACCATCCACCGTTCCCTTTCACGGCTACACCACACCACACCACCACCAACCACCATGAATTCTCTTCTCCTCCATTTTCTCTTCTTTGATCCACAACCAACCTCACCCAAAACAACCACTAATTTTCTCTTAATTTTCTATAAGATCTAGCCTCTAGAAGACAACTCCAAACTTCTTGCCTTGGTTACCCAAAACCGTGAGCTTCCCTTGGCAAGGAAGGTGAAGTTTTGAATCTTTTCTCTTGAAACTCTTGCTTCTACTTTTCTCTAAGTTTTCTTTTCCATTTCCATGCATGCACTTTGAGACTTTTCATTGCTGTTTGGGAAGCACAAAACCGTGACCTCACTTATTAAATATTGTGTTCATGTTATGTTTTCTTAAGATCGGGAACGATCGGCGACGAACGACGAAAAGTTTTAAGTGAACGGTAAATTTTTGGCATCCGGTCCCTTTGATTTTAATTAAATTCATGGCTGTCCTATATTGTTGTTGCTGGCCGTGACCCCTTTAAGGGTTAAAAACTCTTACATGTTGATTTCTTAAGGTTCCAGGCTCGATCGAGCGCGATCGGAAGTGATCAGGGCATTTAGTGATTTTTCCAGCAAGACTGCCATTTTCTTCCTTCGGGTAGTGGCTGTCTAGAACGGTAAGGGGGGTCTCACCTCGTCTAAAATTATTTTTAACTGTTCTATAATATTGCTCGTATATTTAAGAATCTCCGTTTTGAATTTCGCACGATCTAATGGTTAGATTTATGGACATTTCCGTCGACGATGATTAACTTGAATAGAATATATCGTTAAAATGAATTTTTAATAAATTTAATGAATGTATCTCGAAATTGGAATATTCAGAAAAAGTTTTATCACGATTAGTATTGAAATGAAAAACTTAATATATATATATATATATATATATATATATATAAATTTAGCGTTCAAGCGGGCTCAGTTTCGTTCAATGTGGTTGTAATAATTAATTTAAATTCGCGGTGATATTATTAATTAGTAATTTAATTTCCCCGGTAAGCCCCATCGTTGGGAATTTAATTTACTGTTTGGGCGATTAAAATATCTTCTTTTACTAAATTACAACAAGAAGTATTAAATCTTAATAAGGTAATAATTTCAAAGAAAAATATGTGTAACCATATAATAGTAAGTTAAACAAATTGGAAATTCCTTTTAGATAGAAAATTTTACTTAAAAGAACTTTATTAAGGATTTCTATAACTTTGGCACAAATGACATTTTATGAGTTAAGTAAAGAAAATAAAACAAGTGAAGTTTAGTATAACGAATGTTAGGAGTCATAAGAAGTTTTTAGTAATAAAATTTTTAGCAACCACTTTTGTGACCACTTAGAAATAAATAATAACTTTAAGAATTTGAGTATATAAGAAACTGAATCGAGAAAATAAAGATTTCGGGGTTATCTATTTTAATAGGTTAAATGGATCAAGAATAAAAGGAAATAGATAACTAGGATTTTAATTAAAGTAAGTTATAAACAATGTTTCTAATAGTTTAATTTAAAAATGATTATTCAAGATGAATTAAGTTTAAAATTTGGAATAACATTGTGAGTAAGAAATTTAAACAACCATTAAAACTAGGAGAAAAGATTAAAGGAAGTTTATTACCTAGTGAAAATTTACTATTAAACTAAGGAAAGATTTGGATACACTAGATGTAGACTTTTTATAGGATTTATCAAATCAATTGGTAACTAAGTGATATTGGACTAAGTTATGCCGCCTAAATGCACCTAGGCCTTTAAATGACAAATGAGCAACCATGAGCAAATGGAATTTAATAATTAAAGAATGTAGTTAAAGAAATGAACTAATTAATTTAGTCATTAGAGAAAGGAATTATAGAATTTAGTGAATTTATAATTAAGAAAGATATCACTATTGCGATATAAGAGATTAATACAAGACAAAAAGGGATTGATGGCCAAGAAAATGAGGTATTTAAATAACGAAACCCATATAGATCCCTAGGTAGTAGATGATCAATCATGGAGCAAATAAAATTTAGTTAGTCAAAAGAATATAACTACGAAAATGATCTAGATGAAGTAGTGACAGATATATGAGAAAATAAAAAGGTTATCTAATTTAACAATCGTAAGAAAATAAAATATCACTAAAATCATTATTGGGATATAAAGGATTAATGGCCCATTTAGTGATTAAGAAAAATAAGATTAATAACAAAGTCTACTTAGATTAGAAAATAACTAATGAGTCGTTTGACGATAACTAAAGAGTTCATAATTGGACCTCAAGAGGTTATATTATGGAAGTAATCATACGCAAGTGAATAGAGAATGCTTAACAAGTGGAGAAATGAAAAATACAGAGAATATTAAACTAAATAGTATACCCCCTAGTAACAAATAAAGTTAAGGAAATTCCAAGATATGAATTGTATAAATGGTAACACTTACGTCTAGTAAACTTTTAGTGATGTTAAGTACGCAATTACTTTCTAAGCCGTGGTAATGATGAAGATTACAATTTATATCATTAATATGTGTAATGACTACTTAATATTACATGTAATATAACACTTGTTGGTTGACTGATTATGTGACATGATGGGATATGTAACTGTGAATGATTGTATACATAAATATATGTATGGTAATTACATGATGAACATGGTATAATGAATTGTATGTTGTAATGCTATTGAATACTTTTGATGTGGTATGGTTGTGAATATTGTATGATGCATGGATAACTAGATGAGGAAATTTATAAATAAAAGGTCTGGAAAATGG
This sequence comes from Clitoria ternatea, assembly GCA_037962975.1. Classification (NCBI taxonomy): domain Eukaryota; kingdom Viridiplantae; phylum Streptophyta; class Magnoliopsida; order Fabales; family Fabaceae; genus Clitoria; species Clitoria ternatea. The sequence continues at coordinate 42,117,148 of CM075669.1, read as the reverse complement.
TATCGGTAAGGCTCCCAAAATAATTAAAATATGAAAGTATGTGAGATTCGGATCCGAGATGAATTGTGGGCGTTGTAGCGCCAATATACCCTAATTTGTTGAGGAAGTGTAAAATTCCATTTCATTCCTAAGTGTCGGGTAAAATTTTTAAAAATAAAGAAAAAGAGATAATTTGGTTATACTAAGTAAAGAAAAAGAACTCAACATTAGTGTGAACACCTCTTTTGGTCTGGTCCAAGTGGAACGAATCTTTTTTTATACTGAATTCCGACTCAAAATGGTCAAATCCGAGTAGAATGGCTCAAAAATAATCAGATCCGAGCAGGATAACTCAGATTGAAGCATTTTTGAGTAAAATATAGCCCTGTTGGAGATGAATCCGAGTAGAATGGTTCAAAAATGATTAAATTTGAACAGGATGACTCAGATTGAAGCATTTCCGAGTGAAATATTGCCCTTTTGGGATAAATGTGAGTGAAATGACTTAAGGAATGATCAAATCCGAGTGAAATGACTCAGAATGGATCAAATCCGAGTGGAATATGCTCCTGTTGGAGTGAATCAGAGTGGAATGACTCAAAAAGGATCAAATCTGAGTAGAATTACTTAGAATGAGTCAGTTCTGAGTGGAATGCTTCACTGATGAAGGTGAATAGGAGTGGAATGACTCCCTGTCAGAGCCATTTTGAGTGATGAATAGTTGACTCTGTTGGAGGATGAATGCTGAGAAGGATTGCTTTCTGATTGCATCTAATCCGAGTGAAAAAGTGCTGATTGAAGTGAATCTGATTGGGGAATGTTTTTCTGGGCGAAGGCTGAGTCCGAGTGAAATAATCCCAACATCCGAGTAAGCATATCCGAAGGAGAAATCTTGATTGAAACCTTCTGATTGAAGTGTGAAGTCCGACTCTCAGTGAATCTGGGTGGTCAGATTCTGATTGGAACAAAAGTCCGATTGTGAGTATATCTGGGTAGTCAGATTTTGATGGGAAGAAAACCGATTCCGAGTGAAAATGTAAAAGTTTCCAAGCCCTAATTGCAAATAAGGTCAACTCCGAGTGACAAATCCGAGTGACAACTCCGAATGAATATTTGCCGACTGAGCCATTCTTCAATCAGTTTCGTTGTCAATCTTCAATCGGTTTCCGAGTGACAACAACTAAATGAAAGGATTTCTGAATAAATGTGTCCGATTAGACTGAAGAAAGGAAAATTCATGTGAAATCCTTCTGAAGACAACTCCCAAGTGAGTGCACCGAGCAGCTGATTGCCGGGTGAAAGCCATTCCTGATTGGAAAATAAGGGCGAGTGAGTGCACTGAACAATTGACGACTGAATGAAAATTCTGAGTGAGGAGAAGGCTCTTTCCGAGTGAAAATGTCCAAGAGTCCAATTTCTGAGTAAGAAGAAAGGCTCTTTCTGAGTGAAAATTGCCAATATCCCAAATTCTGAGTGAGAAGGCTCTTTTCGGGTGAAGAATCTCTAAGGTCAGCACTAAGTGAAGAATCTCCAGTCAGCACCGAGTGAAGAATCTTCAGTCGGTTCCGAGTCATTCCTTTCTCACCCACTCCCGAGTGAGTACTCTCACTCAAATCTGAGTCATTCCTTTCTCACCCACTCCTGAGTGAGTACTCTCACTCAAATCCGAGCTATCCTTTCACCCATTCTCGAGCCAATTTTCAGTCAGAACCGAGTGACACTTTAGTCAGTCAGCCCTCTTCAAACTAATTCCGTGTCATCCCTCCTCAAACCAATTGCAAGCCCTTATTTTCACCAATTCTGAGTGACACTTTTCAATCAGCACCGAGTCCTCTTCAATCGGTTCTGAGTCAATTTTCACTCGGTCTAATTGATTATTCCAATCAGTATTGCCTTATTTGTCCCCTCAATCTAATTGCACAATTTTTCACTTGGATTCTCCTCACAGCGACCCAATACCGAGCAAAACTTCCACTCGGCCTTCCATAGGAGAGCTCCTCCCAGAAGAATTCTCACTCGGAAAGGACCATTTTCACTCGGTTTTCTATTGGAAAACCTTCATTCCACTCGGAATTGACTCCAACTATGGATGAATACTGACTGAGAGGCTAATCCGAGTCATTTTCACTCGGAATTCTACCATGCTCTCTCAGATTTCCATCATTTTCTCTCGGATTTCAACCATGCTGACTTGGATTTCCACTATCCAAGTGGATCCTTGAATTAAGGGAGGTGGCTCACTACCAGACGAAGGAAGAAAATGCTAAAGAATTCCCACCAGCCTCCTTTGTTAAGATCCAGGCTGTTTCCAACACACCATTCAAGTGGATGCTTGAATTTCAAAGGGCGGCTGGCAACAAGACAAAGGAAGAAATAATAAAATTTTCCCACCAGCCTCCATTCAGTTGTCAAAGAGCCAGGCTGTCCAAGCAATCATGCACACTTAGGGACTCCTATAAATACCCCAACGAAAAAGAAGAAAGGGATCCAGAAGCTTTCACTTAAGAAAAAAAAAAGCACAGAGAAGCATAAAAGAGAAGAGAACTCAGAAGCTTTCACCTCTCTCCAAAAACACGGTCATTCCCTCTAGACCTCACCGTACAACACTGTCCCTCTTCCTCCCTCCACCGTCCCTCACTCCTCACAGCCCCCTAAAACACCGTCTCCTTCTCCTCCACACCGTCCTTACCATACAGCCCCTCCCTCAACACTGTCCCTCTTCCTCTCTCAACCGTCCCAACTTTCTTCAAATACTCCCAACCGTCCTTCTCCTTTATACCAACACCAACCATACAACCCTTCTCCACACCGTCCTTATTCTTCCTCTCACCACTCCATCCTCTCAACACCCCCCAACTCCATACTATCCTTTCTCTTCATCATACAGCCCCCACCTTCCAACCGTACAGCCCCTCTCTCTTCTCCACACCGTCCCTCAAACCTCTCAAACACCGTCCCAGCACCCTTCCCATCCGTTCTCTTCCAAAACTGACCTGCTCCATAACACCATCCTTCTCCTCCCCAAAACCGACCTGCTCCTCAACTTTCCAGCACCGACCCTTCCTAAACCACAACGCTGTCCAGCTCCTCCTTAAATCCCCAACACCGTCCAGCCCCCTTAAATCCACACCACACCGTTCAGTTCTCTTTCTCTTGTCACACTGTCCAGTTCCTCTCGTTATACTGGTCCCTATCTGACCCTTATTTTTTATGCTTGTATTATTTATTTCTTTTCTTGTTAAAATTAATTGTTGTTCGATGGAATTGTTTCCTTTTCAATAAGTAATTAATTTTCGTTGATCGAATTATTCTCTTATCAAAAAAATTTGTTCCTTCATTATTAGTGCTCGTTACTATTTATTTTTCCGCCAAAATTAATTAACTGTTAATTGATGAATCCATTTCCTTTTAATTGTTAATTAATTTTTGAATTAATCCCCACCGAGACTCACGTTAAATATTAACAAGAATGAGTGCTTCATACATTTTATTTGTTTTCTTAAAAAGGTGGAGCGAGTTTAATTTGGACGAGACGTCCTGTTAATCTCATTTTTTGGAAAAGTGGAGCGAGTTTAATTTGGATGAGACGTCCTATTAATCTCATGTAAATATTCCGTGTTTTTTTGTATATTCTGTCATCTCGTATACTTTCTTTTCATGAAGAAGTTAAAATAATTATTGGGTTAATTATAATGCGCGCTATCATATTGAGGTAACCATTTTTATAACGGACAGTTGTGAGGTGCTAATACCTTCCTCACCTGTAATCAGACTCCCGAATTTGGAATTTTATTTTTATAACCAGTGCTTTAACGAAAGGTTTTTCCAGTATTTTATCCTAAAAATATTGGTAGCGACTCCCTGTTTTTTTCTTTTCGAAACGAAAGATCGTTTTGAGGGTCGGCCGTGCCGCCGCGATCCCGGTCGCGACAGATGGCGACTCCACTGGGGAATTAGAGATTCAAGCCAGTCAATTTGATAGCGCATGTTTTAATTAGTATATTAATTATTTAACTTCTTCCTTTATTTTATTTTTCTTTGGTTCCTGTTTTATTTGTATTCTATCATTTATGTTCTGTTAATATCTGTGTGATCATTGAACTCTAGGTTAGACGACTTTATTTTGTTGCTCTGTGTTTGTTCTATGTGCAGGATGAGTAAGGTAAAGGTATTGGATGCCTCTTTCACACACTACACTCACAATTTGCACACACTTTTGAGTGGGACCCTATACCCGGGCCCAAATGAAACTTAAGATTAGGGGAGGTTGGTAGCGAAGCCATTTGGGATGTATTTCCTATCTGGTTACCGTGAGAATCTCAGCTAGAGTTCGACTTATTGATGGTGCCCACACCTAGTAGAGTTCCTACTATTTGTGGTCAACATCATGAGTAGGATCTTGACTCTAGTGACCTTTAGAAAGTTTAGAATAAGCCACCTAATGCGAGGTATCACTGATAGAAAAACATTAGAACCATTAGGAGACTTCCAGAAAAACCTGACTTAAGGCACAAAGGGGCAAACTTTACTTCTACCTTTTCTCATTCTCTCTCTTCTCATCCAAAATTAAGGGACCGCTTGCCCATTTAGTGGATTGCTTTTTCCAAAAAAATGACATACTTTTAACTAGTGATCCTTTAACGGGCAAGTAGTTTTCTTTTTATGCACAAGTCTTTGGATCCTGAGTTACGGATGTTTCGAATCATTAAAATATATATATATATATATATATATAACAAAAAATCAATTCTTTTTGTATTGACGATGATCGGAAAATCCATAACTCACATGATCCTTGACTTGACACAAGTTTTGTCAAATCATAACCCCCCTAAATGCAAAAATGTTTTCAGGAAAGTTACTAGGGGAATATTGATTTGCAAAGCACGTCGTTTCCTGACGGCTCTTTCTCTCCTTTCTTTCTATTCTCACCGGAAGCTATTCAGGGCTTAATGAATACCTTTGAGCAAGATGTGGAAATTAACGTGGGATCAAACCTTTAAGAGAAGGGTCATGGTTCCCTGAGCTAGAAATAGCTGAACTTGAAGCTCCTATTGCATTTCAGAATGAAAAATTTCTTCTGTCTTCACAACTATCCCGTATTAATTTCCATGTTTACCATACCTAGTACTTCTGAATGATAAGTTCTAAGGAATGGTCAAAGGATACTCGCCAAAGCCTGTGATTGCTTCCCATGACATTCTCTTTCTTTCTATCTCCACCTAACATGTCTTTGCTTTTTCTTTTCTTTTTAAAAAAAAAAAGAAACACAGACGTCACAGGTAGGCATCCTTACCAGACCCGACTTCAAAGAAAACTCATGGCTGAGGTAGAAGTTGTTGAGGGAGACTTTAGGACTGAGTTCGATCAGCTGAAAGAGAGAGTGGCGGAGTTAATTAAACTCTTAGAAAAGAAACTTACAGAAGGAGGCTCCTCTGCAGGTGTTGAGGACAGCCAACAGGAGCCTGTCACCGCACCACCCCCCATTGGTTCTGACCCAGCAAGAACCCAACTACCTAACACAACAACACCCCCTCTCACTATTCATGTTGGAAGACCTAACCCTGCCATTGAGACCCAGCCACCCTACGACCAGTCTTATGCACAACAGCATACATTTGTCGGTCCTGAAGGCAACCCAGTACCTTTTCCACTTTATGGCCTACCACCAGGGTACTATCCCCCGCTCGCTAACCAACAAGATGCCCATGACCAGCAACCGATGAATCCTCACGTTTCATACCCCACCCAGCCAAATATGCCGCCACTTCACCAGGCCCAAAACATGCAAGCCCATGACCCACAAACTCACCAGGCCCAAAACACGCAAACCCATGACCCACAAAACTACCAAACCCAGAACACACAAGCCCCGATGTCCCAGCCAACTTACAACGCACAAGCCCAAAATACACGAGCCCAAATGACCCAGCCGACTTATGCCGTACAAACTATGGCCCAACCCCAAGGTCCCTCACCAAATACAGGCCTAATGAACCAGTCCCATACGTTGCCTGCGTTCAACCAACCACTCGGCTATCCATACGGATACGCAACTCCTTATATGACCAATCTCCAAGATACAACCCGCATGATGAACCCGGTAGGCGGTCATAGCACGGTCGTAGCTCCCCAAAAGGAAAAGATAGAAATCTTAGAGGAGCGTTTGAGAATGATGGAAGGCGCTGGAGGTTTTGCACTGATAGATGCTTCTGAACTATGCCTAGTCATAGATGTTGTCCTCCCGCCCAAATTTAAGATGCCAGACTTTGACAAGTATCGGGGAATGACTTGTCCATAGAACCATCTCACGATGTACTATCAAAAGATGGCATCTTACTCTTCTAACGACCAGTTATTGATCCACTGCTTCCAAGATAGTCTGGCGGGGGCCGCTCTTACCTGGTATACTAACCTTGAGCGGAACCATATTCGTTGTTGGAAGGACCTGGCAGATGCCTTCCTTAGACAATACAAGTATAACATGGATATGGCACCCAATAGGGTCCAGTTATAAAATATGGTGAAAAGGGACAATGAAACGTTTAAAGAATATACCCAACGTTGGAGAGAAACAGCGGCATAAGTGAACCCCCCATTATCAGAAAAAGAGATAATCACAATGTTTATTGACACACTCCTATCACCTTTCTATGGCAAGATGATTGGTAGTGTTTCATCTAACTTCTCTAACATCGTGACTATTGGAGAAAGGGTGGAGAGCGGAATACGAACGGGAAAGATCACTAAAGGTTCATCTGGGACAAGCACGATAAGAAAGTCGGGGCCTCGGAGAAGGGATGGAGAAACTAATTCCATCTCTTTTAATCAAAAGACGACCCCGCTGAGACCATTCGCCCCTACCTTGATTCAAGCTCCCAATCCTTATGTGGCCGCTGCCGCTCAGGGCCTGACAGCTTATACTCCCCACTTCCGTCCGCCTATTGTAAGAGCACCAATGCCACAACCCATGCCATACAATCACCCGTAGCAGATGACTCGACCACCCAATCATGATCAGAACACAAGGAATCCCAACAATGAGCGCACCCCTGTGCAGTTCGATCCAATTCCCATAACATATACCGAACTTTTACCAATCCTCGTTCAGAAGGGTCTGGTAGCTCCATGCCCTATGAGGTTGTTACAACCTCCTTACCCAAGGGGGTATGACCCAAACGCTCATTGTGATTACCATGTTGGGGCACCAGGGCATTCTATAGAAAATTGCATGGCTTTGAAATATAAAGTGAGAGATTTGATCAAAGCTGACTGGATTAATTTTCGGGAAGAAAGCCCTAACGTGACCACAAATCCCCTGCCCAATCATGGAGGTTCAGAAGTTAATGCCGTGGTGGCTGATATTGAAGATGGTTTTGATGATAATACTGATTTGGTGATCGCTTGCCCGCTGGACCAAGAGCTCAGTAATAGGGAGTGTAACATCCCAATTTTGAAGTTAAATATCGAATGAAATAAACCATTAAGACCTTGATTTCAAGGTGGGAAGATAATTGTTAATTATAATCAATTTAATTTAAGGAATAATGACAAATTAATTTAGTTGGTAAAAGATGGCTGCTTGTGATTGGTGAGTCACGTGAGTGGACTGCGATTCACGTTTTCCTATCCCATTTCCTTCAATTCGCATGCATATACATACACCCTATATCACCGTAGATATTCATCATTTTTCCTTCCTGCTTCATCCTCTCTTTTCTCCCTTCTTCGTCTTCGTTCTCTTTTCTCTTCCCCTGTTTTGTTCTTCGTTTCTGGAGATCACGACGACGGTGCTGGAGGAAGGTCGGAGCCCCTCCAACTAGTGTAGGACGATCATTGAGGATGAGAAAGGACAACTTCCCATTCCCGAGCCGATTGCAGAGACGACAGTACGAAGGGGGGACTGGACGAGTCAGAAAGGGAGTCAGACAAAACGTCGGAGAGCAGAAAAGTTTCTTGAATTCCTTCTGTAGGTAGGGGGCGCTTGCATGTCAAATGCATGGTCCACGAACGGTACCGGATGAATGTACTGCTTTAAGTGTGTGCATATGTCTATGACGACTGTATGTTATGCATGATTGATAATCTTGGATTCCATATGTGTGATAGTAGTGTCTTGTTAGTAATTATACAATAACTGCATGCAATCAAGATGGTGGTAATGTAATCTGTAAACCTTTCTGATATAGACGAGTGAGATGCATGGTTCTATCTCTGTTTATACCATGAGACATAAATGTGAGCTGCTAGTCGGTTCGTCCGATGTTATTACTCTAAACTGTTGATTGCTGTACATGCTGGTGTGATTGATAAAGTAAATATAGGGACTATATTGAATCGGTTTCTACCTTGGTGGTTACGAAGGAGGTATCGGTTGAGTAATGATGCTTGCTGGTAAAATGCATAAGTTGCATGTATAGGAATGGGGTGACTCGTGGAAGGTCAAGAGCCCCGAAGGAATGGCTTCCAGCTACAGACCTTGGCTAGATCCTATGAGAGCTCGTGGTAGCCACTTGAGCTAGAGATGAGTCTCGAGACGTTGATGGAAGGCCGGTACCACGCGGGAAGAGCTGATGGACGAGCGGCCAGTAAGGGGGAAACTCTAACTGAAAGTCATTACTTAAGTCGGATCCGCAGGCATGCATGTAGATATGATGTTGATTAGGATAGTACGCGTGGCATGTGTTGGGTGTTATGAATGAATTCTGAGTGTGTGGATGCATGTGCATGTGTGAATAAGGATGAACCTTATGTAGTATGTATGTGAGTGCATGTTATTGATATTATTCTACTTTGCATGGCCTTAGTTTAATCTGAAAGCGACTGGGTGAATGTAAGTGTGCGTACTGACACTGATACCGAGTCATTGACTGTCATCTTATATGTAAAAGCTCACCCCTACTGTGGCTACATTTTTCAGTGAATATCTCTCGGAATGAAGGATGAAGGAGGAGCTGAGTGCGGAGCAGAGAAATCGAGCACTATGGAATATATGTGTATATGTATATACTGTGTATAAGGTCTTGTTAAGCCTTGGCCGGCTCGTATTTTGACTTTAGCCTTTATATCAGAACTTGACACTTTCAGGTAGAAGGAACATGTTAATGCGTTGTAATTATTTAAATACTTCCCTATATATATATATTGTGTGTTTATTCTATACTGTAGGTGATGTCCGAGCGATAAACATGGATGTATAAGTATACTTTCCGAGTATAGGAAGTCAGTGTGACTATGGGTAGAAGTGGAGATAAGTTGTTGTTGGGGAAAAGCGAGATGACAAGTCATTCCGAGTGATGAGAGGTTGAATTGTCCAAGTGATTGAGGTCGCATAGTCTGGAGTAGGTGTTGGTGCGAATCCTGTGAGTGATGATTGTGAGATTTTCTGAGTAGAGGATAATCAATGATTCCGAGTGAAAATCCGCCGAGTGAGAGTTCACCGATCGGGGAATAACACCTAGGACTCTAAGTGGATTTATTGTAATAGATTAGTAAGTAGCTAGAGAACCCGAGTGAGTCTTGACTTAGTAGGAAGATTAGAGGAGGGAATATCATGGTTACCGAGTGAAAAGTGAGTAGAATGCCCTGAGTGGCGTAATGGACGTGAAAGTTATCCCGAGTGTGAAGTCTTCATAGATTCCGAGTGAGCGGCTTTGGGAATCGTTTTCGGATTGCCAATACGTATACATATATAATCCGATCGAGTGGAGCAGCGGAGTGTGATTTGCTGTCAGGATGAAATTGACGGGTATTAAGGTTAGTTCGAGTGGATTAGAAAATGAACCTTCCCGAGTGAACCATACCCTGAAATCTGAGTGGGGGAAAATACCAAGTGGAGCGACAGGATGCCGAGTGTAGTTTCGCTTAAGCGTTTCTTCCCTTCGCTGCTCGAGAGCCCTTCTCTCTTGTCTTTTTCTCCTTCTTCTCCTCGATGAGTCGGATTTGTTGATTTGAGTAGATTATGTACGGCTTATTAACTTTAACATTTGTAAAATTGTCCCTGTTGATTTTGTTTATTTAATTAAAAATTAGGGTGTTACATTTTGGTATCAGAGCGGACCGAAAAGTCCAAGGCCAAGGTATGCTTACCGAGTGTGGGCGGTTGTGTGTATCATGATCGAATGGTCATCATTACTGTGATATTGTTGAACCTGATTGATACTATGATATTGATTTGTGGATAGGAGGTTATTCCTCCTGGTCCGACTGATTGTGTAACATATAGAAATGGCATAATGTGCTAAGTTACTGAATATTAGGCTGAGATACGGTCGGTAGTAAGTGGCTTGGTGTACTTATCCTTGAAGGGGTGTTAATTTCAGGATAAGGGATGACGCATCACCAAAGCATGGAGGCTATAGCCACAACATTCCAACGCTTTACAGACGTATTTGAGAGGCAGGGCCAGCCTTGAGCTGAGGATGGCCAAGTGCTGGACCGCTTCCTGAAGAGGAAGCCGAGTGAATTTCAAGGAGGACATAACCCGGAGGCAGCTTTTAAATGGACTCAAGAGCTGGAAAGGATTTTTGGGGGTCTTCGCTGTACCGAGGCCCAGAAGGTGGAATGTGCAGTGTATATGCTGCGAGACGAGGCGGAGAACTGGTGGAACATAGCTAGAAACCGATTTCCTGACGATGATACTCAGCTGACCTGGAACAACTTCAAGACATGCTTCTTAGAGAAGTACTTCCCCGACACAGTAAGGAGTCGAAAGGAGTTGGAGTTTATGGAGTTGAAACAGGGTTCCATGTCTGTGGAAGAGTATGCGGCTAGGTTCGAAGAATTGTGTCTATTCTACCCACCCTTCCAACAACCGGGGACGGAGAGCTCCAAGTGCCTTAAATTCGAGAATGGATTGAGATCAGATATTAAGAGAGCCTGCAGATACCAAGAGATTAGGAGTTTTCCTGCATTGGTGAATAAGTGTAGAATATTTGAAGAAGATGACAAGGCCTACTCAGGCCAGAATAGTAGAGCAGGTTCCTCCTTGAGGCCTCAACAGTCACGCTTCAAGAGGCCAGGTAACATGGGAAGAAATGGACCCTTTACTAGATATCAAGATCGCAATAACCAAGGGAGGCAGATGAGTGGACGACCAAAATACGGCAAGTGTTTTAAATGTGGTGGCGACCACTTTGCTCAGAATTGCGATAGTGCGGATGTCAAGTGTTTTCATTTCCAGGAGAAGGGGCACATTCACCCTGACTGCCCCCAACTCCGTCAAACAAGTACCAATGTGCATCAGGGAGGATTCCAGGTGAGGAGCAGTAGGAACGATGGTCAACGCTCAGGGGGCGGAAGCAACAGAGCTAGAGGAAATATGATGGTTGCCCCAAACAATCGGAGGAGAAACACCGATCAGCCAGCTATTGGGAGAGTCTACGCCATCAGTGCTGAGGAAGCTGCACAGGCGAATGACTTAGTACAAAGTAAGTGCCTACTCGGTAAATATACACTTAGTGTAATTTTTGATTCTGGAGCCACCCACTCCTTCGTCGCTGACGAATGTGTGAGACGGTTGCGATTACCGACTGTGGATATTGATCGGATTTTGGAAGTAGCCAACCCGACTGGCCCTAAGGTGTTGACATCAACGATATGTAAGGACGAAATGTTTGTGTTGGACGATCGGAGTTTTACCTTAGATCTTGTGTGCGTGCCTTTGAAGGACCTTGATATCGTGCTTGGCATGGATTGGCTTTCAGCCAACAAGGTGTTAGTGGATTGTAGAAACCAAAGGGTAATCTTCCCGAGGCAACACAATGAGGACTACACGGCACAAGGTATAGCTCAACTGTTTATGATGCTTTGCTTAACCGAGGGTGAGAGTAAAGCCCGAGTGGACGAAATTCCGACTGTCTGTGAATTCCCAGAGGTGTTTCCCGAGGATGTACCGAGTGTCCCTCCCAATAGAGAAGTCGAATTCTCTATAGACCTGATCCCTAGAGCCGAGCCAGTCTGCAGCGCACCTTATAGAATGTCCCTAACAGAATTGGTCGAGTTGAAGAAGCAGGTGGATAAGTTGCTCGGAAAACAATTTATTAGGCCGAGTGTGTCACTATGGGGCGCACCTGTACTGCTTGTTAAGAAGAAGGATGGCAGCATGAGGCTATGTATAGACTACCGACAGCTAAACAAACTCACAATTAAGAATCGATACCCATTGCCCAGAATTGATGATCTAATTGACCAACTGCGTGGAGCCTCAGTCTTCTCGAAAATCGACCTATGATCGGGATACCACCAAATCCGGGTGAAGGACTCGGACATTCCTAAAACTGCCTTTAGGACTCGGTATGGCCACTACGAGTATGTAGTGATGCCGTTCGGTGTGACAAACGCCCCTGCTGTCTTCATGAATTACATGAACAGCATATTCCACCCATATCTAGACCGATTTGTTGTAGCTTTCATTGATGATATCCTAATCTACTCTAAGACTCCTGAGGAGCATGAAGAACACCTCCGAGCGGTACTTCAGGTGTTGAAGGAGAAGCAGTTGTTTGCAAAGCTTTCAAAGTGCGATTTCTGGATGGATAAGATCCACTTCCTCGGACATGTGATTTCCGAGGAAGGTGTCTCGGTGGACCCTTCGAAAGTGGCAGCTATAATGGCGTGGGAGAGACCCAAGTCGGTCTCGGAGATAAGGAGCTTTATGGGCCTGGCTGGTTATTATAGAAGATTCATTGAGGGTTTCTCTAAGTTGGCCCAGATTTACGTACGCGAAATTGTCCGACTGCATGGAGTGCCGACTTCTATCGTATCGGATAGGGATCCTAGGTTCACGTCTCGGTTTTGGACCAGCCTACACCAGGAATTAGGTACGAAGCTTTGGCTAAGTTCCGCTTACCACCCCCAATCAGATGGACAATCCGATCGAACGATTCAAAGCCTGGAGGACTTGCTAAGGGCATGTGTGTTGGAGCACGGTGGGAATTGGGAGCAGTACCTTCCCCTGATAGAGTTTACATACAACAATAGCCACCACAACAGCATCAGTATGGCACCCTACGAAGCACTTTATGGTCGAAGATGTCGAACCCTACTCTGCTCGTTGGAAACGGGTGAGAGTCTGCTATTGGGGGCAGAAATTGTAAAGCAAACATCAGAACAGATCCGAGTGATAAGGGAAAGGATGAAGGCGTCTCAGGATAGGCAGAAGAGATACCATGACAAACGAACCAAACCATTAGAGTTTTCAGTCGGAGACAGAGTGTTTTTGAAGACTTCACCGAGTAAAGGAGTCGGGCGAGCCTTGAAAGGTGGGAAGTTGAGCCCCCAATACATTGGGCCTTATGAGGTGTTGGAACGAGTCGGCTCCATGGCATACCGAATAGCATTACCGACTCACTTATCCCGATTGCATAACGTGTTTCACGTGTCCCAACTAAGGAAATATCTACCTGATCCCAATCACACAATTCCTGACGAGGAAGTGGAAATCAAGGAAGACCTGTCCACTGTAGCTATACCGATTAGAATTGTGGACCAATCGGTAAAGCGTTTGAGGAGCAAGGACGTACAACTAGTTGAAGTGGAATGGCAACAGAGCGGGACTACCTCTTGTACCTGGGAACGCGAAGATGCCATGAGACAACAGTACCCCGAGTTGTTTAACCAAGGTGAGTTACCGACTGAATTTTGAGGACGAAATTCTTTTGAGAGGGGGAGAACTGTAACATCCCAATTTTAAAGTTAAATATCGAATGAAATAAACCATTAAGACCTTAATTTCAAGGTGGGAAGATAATTGTTAATTATAATCAATTTAATTTAAGGAATAATGACAAATTAATTTAGTTGGTAAAAGATGGCTGCTTGTGATTGGTGAGTCACGTGAGTGGACTGCGATTCACGTTTTCCCATCCCATTTCCTTCTCTTCGCATGCATATACATACACCCTATATCACTGTAGATATTCATCATTTTTCCTTCCTGCTTCATCCTCTCTTTTCTCCCTTCTTCGTCTTCGTTCTCTTTTCTCTTCCCCTGTTTTGTTCTTCGTTTCTGGAGATCACGACGACGGTGCTGAAGGAAGGTCGGAGCCCCTCCAACTAGTGAAGGACGATCATTGAGGCAGAGAAAGGACAACTTCCCATTCCCGAGCTGATTGCAGAGACGACAGTACAAAGGGGGGACTGGATGAGTCAGAAAGGGAGTCAGACCAAACGTCAGAGAACAGAAAAGTTTCTTGAATTCCTCCTGTAGGTAGGGGGCGCTTGCATGTCAAATGCATGGTCCACGAACGGTACCGGATGAATGTACTGCTTTAAGTGCGTGCATGTGTCTATGACGACTGTATGTTATGCATGATTAATAATCTTGGATTCCATGTGTGTGATAGTAGTGTCTTGTTAGTAATTATACAATAACTGCATGCAATCAAGATGGTGGTAATGTAATCTGTCAACCTTTCTGATATAGACGAGTGAGATGCATGGTTCTATCTCTGTTTATACCATGAGACATGAATGTGTGGCTGCTAGTCGGTTCGTCCGATGTTATTACTCTGAACTGTTGATTGCTGTGCATGCTGGTGTGATTGATAAAGTAAATATAGGGACTATATTGAATCGGTTTCTACCTTGGTGGTTACGAAGGAGGTATCGGTTGAGTAACGATGCTTGCTGGTAAAACGCATAAGTTGCATGTGTAGGAATAGGGTGACCCATGGAAGGTCAAGAGCCCTGAAGGAATGGCTTCCAGCTACAGACCTTGGCTAGATCCTGTGAGAGCTCGTGGTAGCCGCGGGAGCTAGAGATGAGTCTTGAGACGTTGATGAAAGGCCGGTACCACGCGGGAAGAGTTGATGGACGAGCGGCCAGTAAGGGGGAAACTGTAACTGAAAGTCATTACTTAAGTCGGATCCACAGGCATGCATGTAGATATGATGTTGATTAGGATAGTACGCGTGGCATGTGTTGGGTGTTATGAATGAATTCCGAGTGTGTGGATGCATGTGCATGTGTGAATAAGGATGAACCTTATGTAGTATGTATGTGAGTGCATGTTATTGATATTATTCTACTTTGCATGGCCTTAGTTTAATCTGAAAGCGACTGGGTGAATGTAAGTGTGCGTACTGACACTGATACCGAGTCATTGACTGTGTGTTTTTGTTTTAAATAAAAGATTTGGTGTGTGTTTTTGTTTTAAAAAAAAAAAGAAACATGTTTTATTAGAATTTTAAGATATGCATGAGTAACAGGTAAATTCTCTCATGTCTGATATAAGCTTAATGATATGTTATGATTTGAACTCAAACATTTTTTTGGTATGTTGAGAATGACATGATAATTGAGAGATGATCATATATGATAGAATTATACCTTGTGAGATTTTTGAGCCTTAAAATTTGATGGATCACTTTACGCCATCTGAATTCTTTCATGTGTGATTAATTCCTGAAAGCTTACATCCTAATTTTTGTCTTGTTTCTTGATGATACTTGAAACTCATATGAATGTATTTGAAATGATACAGGCATTTTGTTCAATTGAGCCACTAAGCCAGATAAACCTACCATGAATAAATTATCTCTTGCTAGCCATTTTGAGCCTATTTAACTGTTTCCTTGATTGCAGCTCAAATAAGCCATGGATGAAAAACCAAAAATATACCTACCTTAAGGAATATATTGGAGCTTTGGAATCAAGTCAAAAACAGGCATTCAAATAAGTCTAGGGGTGTGAAAAAAGGAGTCGCAACTCTTCTTTCGAGTGTTATGCAATCACATAAGAAAAGATAAAAAAAAATGATGAATAAATAAAAAGAAATATTTTGATGATTGCGACCAAAAGAAATTGGAACACAAAGTGCTATATCCTCATGCTTAACTGTAAAATTATTTGCTCCTTATTCTTTTTGGTACTTGCCATAATCCTAAAAATTTTATCATCCATTTTAACCTTGGCCACATTACAACCTTGGAAAGTCCTGTTGATCTATACATGCATTTGTGTTAATTGTGGAATTGAGAAACTTGCCAAATTTTTGGACTGTCTGTTTTTCAGGAAATGTTTTGAGAGTATACACAAACCTAAAACACTTGAAAGTTGAGAGTATGTCTTGTGAGGTTATGTCACTTATGATTTTCCTTTCAGTTTGATTTAATTTTCACATGCCTCAGTGTTTGAATGATTTTTATATATATCTTGATGCTCTGTATCTTGCATGTTGAATAACTTTTGTTTCTCTGTATATTCCTAACATTTCATGCCAATTCTGTGTGTTATTTTTAACTTAATGTTTTCAATAAATTATGATACTTGTTTTTATTCTGATTTTGCCCGGGAGTGCAAAAGAATAAGTGTGGGAGTATTTGATGATGCATGATTTATCCTTAATTCCTTGCTTTAAATGTGTAT
The DNA here is from genome assembly GCA_037962975.1 of Clitoria ternatea. NCBI lineage: Eukaryota > Viridiplantae > Streptophyta > Magnoliopsida > Fabales > Fabaceae > Clitoria > Clitoria ternatea. The sequence continues at coordinate 42,100,801 of CM075669.1, read as the reverse complement.
AATTTGCCATTACTAATTGTGTAATATTATGCATTTTAACACATTTTCATAATTCAAGCTTTATTTAATATTTGATCTTAAAATGAATTAGGGGATAATCTTTAAATGGAAATAATAAATCTTACTTGATTTCCCTTATATTGTAGTGAATAATTGAGGTTGCAATTGGGAAATTCTGAAATTGAGCATCAGGGCTGACGCGTAGCGCCAGTACCACGCATGGCATAAGACCTCAAGAGCTGACGCGTAGCGTCAAGCCTACGCGTAGCGTCAATAGTGACGAGGATCCCATTAACAGGCTGTATGCAACTTCAGAAGTGGGGGATTTATTTATATTAAACACATATTGGCCAATCCATTACAGACCGACGGCACTATCTCAGTGGGGAACATGCAGCACAAGTGTCTAAGCATTATTGAAGAATTATTGGAGAAAATAATGTATTCTGAGTCAGAAAACCTCACGCGTAGCCTCACAACTACGCGTAGCGTGGAAGCAAATTCGCAACCCTGATGCACAGCGTCAGCAGGAGACCTTTACCTTTGCTTTCACTATAAATAGGACCAATGCCAAAGGCTTCAAACACACCATTCCTCCAGCATATTCATTCGGAGTAACAGAGGTATAAAGCCTCTAGGAGGAAATTCTTCTCTCCTATTCTGGGTTTGATCTTTCTTGTTTTTAGTTTGTTTTAGTTATGGAGGGCTAAAACCCTTAGATTGATTTTCTTGGAGGTTAATGTAATGTTATTTTTGAGGTTTTGATTTTCAATACATTTCCTTGTTATTAATATCTTCATAATTCTAGCTCAATTATTTAATATCTATATTGTTTAATTAAGTTGTATGCTTAATCAATTTAATTATACAGTTAGAATTGAATAATAATTTTATTAAGATAGATTAAGAAATATACATGCTTAATGAATGTTTCAAAATCAATCTTGATAGTTGTGGTTTGCTTAATTCCATAACGTTGAAGTTAGATTATATATGTAGGCGATGTTCTATGTATGTTCAATAATTCCTAGAATTTAAAATCTTGACTCCTTTTGCTTAATTAGGATGCTTGATTAAAATCTTCATTTTTAATTGAATGAAAGTAAAGGAATTATGAATTAAAAGACGCTTAGTTGATTAATTCAAATTGAACTAAGAGATCGATAATAAGGAAAGTGTATAGAATTCTTTTCAAATCCAAGGATAAAATAAATTGCAATACTCTAAGAAAATCAATCGCTTGTTAGTTATTTGTTTCACATTTATTCTATATTCTTGTATTCTATATTAAATTTCTGTGATAATCAAACAAACCCCCCCATTGTATGTTTGTTGAACTGTTGTTTGTAAGAGTAAATTTTGTTTGTTAGATTTTAGTTTCTTAAAATTAGTTTAAGACTTGATTTTCCTAAATTTTTGTGTTGATCCTTGAGAGAACGACCTAGGTTGACACCCTAGTACTACATTAATTAATTTTAATGTACTAATTTGACGGAATCACGACTCTAAAAATATTCACGTCACATAGTCTTGAGTAGGTGTTGGTGCGAATCCTGTGAGTGATGATTGTGAGATTTTTTGAGTAGAGGATAATCAATGATTCCGAGTGAAAATCCGCCGAGTGAGAGTTCACCGATCGGGGAATGACACCTAGGACTCTAAGTGGATTTATTGTAATAGATTAGTAAGTAGCTAGAGAACCCGAGTGAGTCTTGACTTAGTAGGAAGATTAGAGGAGGGAATATCATGGTTACCGAGTGAAAAGTGAGTAGAATGCCCCGAGTGGCGTAATGGACGTGAAAGTTATCCCGAGTGTGAAGTCTTCATAGATTCTGAGTGAGCGGCTTTGGGAATCGTTTTCGGATTGCCAATACGTATACATATATAATCCGATCGAGTGGAGCAGTGGAGTGTGATTTGCTGTCAGGATGAAATTAGCGGGTATTAAGGTTAGTCCGAGTGGATTAGAAAGTGAACCTTCCCGAGTGAACCATACCCTGAAATCTGAGTGGGGGAAAATACCGAGTAGAGCGACAGGATGCCGAGTGTAGTTTCGCTTAAGCGTTTCTTCCCTTCGCTGCTCGAGAGCCCTTCTCTCTTGTCTTTTTCTCCTTCTTCTCCTCGATGAGTCAGATTTGTTGATTTGAGTAGATTATGTACGGCTTATTAACTTTAACATTTAGAAAATTGTCCCTATTGATTTTGTTTATTTAATTAAAAATTAGGGTGTTACATGGAGGCTGTCAAACTCCCTTCGATTTTAAATGATTCACCAAAATAATTTGCCATTGCCTCAAAGTCTTGTTTATCCCTCTGCTATGCCTAAGGCTTTGGGATTTTTCATGTAATAAGGGCAAAAAAAAACTTGTTTTAGCAGTCAATCAATAAATACGTATTGAAATTCAAAAAAATTCTCATCCCTTTATCCTTGCTTTTGACTCATTCTCTTTAACTTGCTTTTCCTTTCCCTTCTTTATTTTGCCATAACACACTAAATTGGAGATCCAAAATGATCTTCTTGAGACTAGTGAAATCACAATCACGCTTCACGATTTTGATTACCCGGTCGACTATTCCGACGAAGAAGGTAAGGGAAACCTGTGAGCCACCGCACAAGTTGACAAGATTGTTAGAATAAGAGGTTAAAGAATACCCCTAAGTAGTAGACCAGTCATTTAAGGAAACCTCAATAGTTGCCAGCATAAATAGGGCAAATTGCTTATGCCTATAAATGTAGACACAATTGAGGAAGACTTTGCCGAAATAAAAAAAACAAAAAAAAGAAGAAGAAATGAGAAAATAAAAATAGAATCAAGGTTGGAGTCCAAATGCATGTGCCAAATGGGGTAAACTGGTTATGTCCAGATCATCGAGCAAGCTGTCATTTTCTGTATGAGGAGGATGAATGTCACCAGACCAAGAACTTGCATTCTTGTCATCATCAACACCTCAACCTTAAAAGGTACGCTATTCCTCATGCTCATGTAACCAAGGAAATAGTCGATCAGGTTGAGTCATTGCATCATCAAAGGGATAATAAAAAATGAAACAAAACAAAAAAAGGGCAAAAAATAAAAAAAAAATCAAAAATGAAAAAGAAAAAAAATCCAGGAAACAAAAAAAAAGAGAAAAAAATAAAGGCCAAAATGATGATTCAAAGTAATTCCCTCTCATCGATGCCAAAAAGACTCACTAATATTTCCTTGGGTAAATGGCATAAGAGAAGATTCTCCTATTTGAAGTGACATCAGTTCCCCAAAGGATCAAACTAAGTTTGGAAAAGGATAGGCAGATTCAACTGGAGTGTGATCAGTTTCAACCTTTTTACTGTAAAGGATACAGCCAAAAATAAACAAGAAAGAAAAAAACACATTATAAAGGAAGAAAAGCTCGCTAGGCTGAAAACCTAAAAGGGCGGCCTAGGCAAAAGTTAGAGCAACTCGGTGAGTTGAAAACCTGAAAAGGCGGCTCAGGTAAAAATTAGGGTCAAGATTTCAGCAGAGTAACTAAAGTTTCCAATATAAACTGGGGCATGTGGACCATGGTCAAACTACCCTTTCAAAGGCAGAATTGAACGATGTACTTGAGGTCGTGACGTGGGATTGAGATTCTCACTAGTCTCAGGAATTCACTGGAGGATCCTTGAACCTTCCCTGTTTCCCCTGACCTTGACCTGTCCTATGTAACTTCATTCCATCCCATCTATTTTCCCCGTTATCCATTCTCTGTGTTCTGTTTGACATGCATGAATAAATTCATCCTTTTTTCGATACGTGTTATGAATTGTATTGATTTGATAAAACATTGTATTTTTATAAAAATAAAATGAAAGAATGGTGAACATTTAAAGTCGTGAGGAACAAGACGCTCCCACTACTCGACCTCGTCTTAGACAATCATCATGAAGACTCAGCTAGGCACGCGCTTCAAGGCTATGATCGCCTCTTGCATTCTCCTCTATCCATGAGTTATCCTAAGGGTCGCGGTTTCATAGGACCTACCCAGTTTTTGAATTTTACTTTACATTACTAACTTTTTTCTGCAGGCTATTACAACAGACAGTCATGTCAAGTGTTGACGTCTCAATCAAGTCCTTCAAGTTCCTTCCTCGAACCGCCAAAGTTGGCACTCCTCAAAATTCTTTCCTCTATCGCCAAAGTTGGCAATTCTCAAAGTCCCCTCCCTAGATCGCCAAAGTTGGCACTTCTTGAAGTCTTCTCCTCAATTGCAAAGCTGACACTCCTCAGAAATCTCTTCTTAAACCGCCAAAGTTGGCACTTCTCATAACTCTTTAACTGAAGTTGGCACTCCTTGAAGTCTTCTCCTCAATTGCCAAAGCTGACACTTTTTTAAATTCCCTTCCAAGGAATCTACCTGACACGTTCCAACAGTCAAGCGTATTCCCTTCCCAAGCCCAAGGATAGTTTCCAGCAAAATTCTCTTCCCCAGCAGAGTCACCAAACTCTCCCTAGTAAGCCTACAATTCAGATCATCTTCTCCCACTGATAAGAACACTTTTCTAATCAGGCTTAGAAGAACTCTCCCCAAGGGGGCCCAGCACACTTCTCTCAGTGAATCCACATATACCAGGTAGACCCCAGATTTTTCCTTCCCAATCAAGGGGCGATGCTCGAGCCATCAATCCTTCTCCAGTGGAACTACACTTCCCAGACAAATCAAACTGGGGCATCACCCCCAGGTTCATTCTCTTTTACCCAAAGAGGTAGCACCCCGAACCATCAATCCTTCCCTAGTAGAAATACATTTCCTAAACAACTCAAATTGGGGCATCTCTCTAGATTTCTTTTGTTTATTCAAGGGGTAGTTCCCCAACAACCTTTAAATCACCTCAAACTGGGGCATCTCCCTAGATTTCTTCTGTTCTAGTCAAGTGGTAGTTCCCTAAGGTTCCTTCAAACCATGTTAAACTGGGGCATCTCCCCAGTTTTCTTCTGTTCCAGTCAAGGGGCAATTCCCTAAGAACCTTCAGTCATGTCAAACTGGGGCATCACCCCAGGTTCACTCTCTTTCATTCAAAGAGGCAATTCCCCAAGATTCCTTCAGTCATGTCAAACTGAGGCATCACCAAGAGCCTTTAAGTCCAGTGAGTTAATTTGGACGAGACGTCCTGTTAGCTCCTCCAATCTCTACATTTCCAATCGCCTATTCAGGCACACTTTAGTTTCCATTTGCCTATTCAGGCATCCTTTTCTTTCCAATCGCCTATTCAGGAACACTTTAGTTTACGTCCGCCTATTCAGGCTCCTTTTACTTTCCGTCCGCCTATTCAGGCACCCTTTACTTTCCGTCCGCCTATTCAGGCACCCTTTACTTTCCGTGCGCCTATTCAAGCACCCCTTACTTTCCGTCCGCCTATACAGGCACCCTTTACTTTTCGTTCGCCTATTCAGGCACCCTTTACTTTCTGTTCGCCTATTCAGGCACCCTTTACTTTTCATTCGCCTATTCAGGCACCCTTTACTTTCCTGTTTGCCTATTCAGGCACTCTTTACTTCCTGTTCGCCTATTCAGGCACCCTTTACTTTCCGTCCGCCTATTCAGGCACCTTTTACTTTCCGTCCGCCTATTCAGGCACCCTTTACTTTCCAGTCACCTATTCAGGCACCCTTTACTTTCCGTCCGCCTATTCAGGCACCCTTTACTTTCCTTCCGCCTATTCAGGCACCCTTTACTTTTCGTCCACCTATTCAGGCACCCTTTACTTTCCGTCCGCCTATTCAGGCACCCTTTACTTTCCGTCCGCCTATTCAGGCACCCTTTACTTTACGTCCGCCTATTCAGGCACCCTTTACTTTCCGTCCACCTATTCAGGCATCCCTTTCATTTCCAGCCTATCAAGGCAACTTTTCCTTTCTAGCCTACCAGGGGTCAACCCTGATCTTCTCACTTCCTATTCATTTGAAGACAATTTTTCTCGGTCAATTCAGAGTTCAAAAAAAAAAGAAAAAAAAAGCAAAAAAAACAAAAAGAAAAAAAAAGCAAAAAAAAAAGAGAAAAAAGAAAAAAGAGAGAGGAGAGAAGAAGAGAAACAGAAGTGGAAAATGCTCGTTTTTAAGAAAAAGAGGTCACACTGACTCGTGATTGCCCACACCATCAATCGCCATACCGATCAAGAGGTCCCACTTGGCCCCCTACATCGGTGTTTATATCTTTACTTCCTTTTCATTTCAAAAACACAGAAGCTTCGTGTTTCTTTTGTGAAAAAGAAGTAAAGAGGGGCATCTGTGAACACCTCTTTTGGTCTGGTCCAAGTGGAACGAATCTTTTTTATACTGAATTCTGACTTAGAATGGTCAAATCTGAGTAGAATGGCTTAAAAATAATCAGATCCAAGCAGGATGACTCAGATTGAAGCATTTTCGAGTAAAATATAGCCCTGTTGGAGATGAATCTGAGTAGAATGGTTCAAAAATGATCAAATCCCAACAGGATGACTCAGATTGAAGCATTTCCGAGTGAAATATTGCCCTTTTGGGATAAATCCGAGTGAAATGACTTAAGGAATGATCAAATCCGAGTGAAATGACTCAGAATGGATCAAATCCGAGTGGAATATGCTTCTGTTGGAGTGAATCAGAGTGGAATGACTTAAAAAGGATCAAATCCGAGTAGAATTACTCAGAATGAGTCAGTTCTGAGTGGAATGCTTCACTGATGAAGGTGAATAGGAGTGGAATGACTCCCTGTCAGAGCCATTCCGAGTGATGAATAGCTGACTCTGTTGGAGGATGAATGCTGAGAAGGATTGCTTTCTGATTGCATCTAATCCGAGTGAAGAAGTGCTGATTGAAGTGAATCTGATTGGGGAATGTTTTTCTGGGCGAAGGCTGAGTCCGAGTAAAATAATCCCAACATCCGAGTAAGCACATCCGAAGGAGAAATGTTGATTGAAACCTTCTGATTGAAGTGTGAAGTCCGACTCTCAGTGAATCTGGGTGGTCAGATTCTGATTGGAACAAAAGTCTGATTGTGAGTATATCTGGGTAGTCAGATTTTGATGGGAAGAAAACCGATTCCGGGTGAAAATGTAAAAGTTTCCAAGCCCTGATTGCAAAGAAGGTCAACTCCGAGTGACAAATTCGAGTGACAACTCCGAATGAATATTTGCCGACTGAGCCATTCTTCAATCAGTTTTGTTGTCAATCTTCAATCGGTTTCCGAGTGACAAGGACTGAATGAAAGGATTTCTGAATAAATGTGTCTGATTGGACTGAAGAAAGGAAAATCCGTGTGAAATCCTTCTGAAGACGACTCCCAAGTGAGTGCACCGAGCAGCTGATTGCCGGGTGAAAGCCATTCCTGATTGGAAAATAAGGGCGAGTGAGTGCACTGAACAATTGACGACTGAATGAAAATTCTGAGTGAGGAGAAGGCTCTTTCCGAGTGAAAATGTCCAAGAGTCCAATTTCTGAGTAAGAAGAAAGGCTCTTTCCGAGTGAAAATTGCCAAGATCCCAAATTCTGAGTGAGAAGGCTCTTTCCGGGTGAAGAATCTCCAAGGTCAGCACTAAGTGAAGAATCTCCAGTCAGTACCAAGTGAAGAATCTTCAGTCGGTTCCAAGTCATTCCTTTCTCACCCACTCCCGAATGAGTACTCTCACTCAAATCCGAGTCATTCCTTTCTTACCCACTCCTGAGTGAGTACTCTCACTCAAATCCGAGCTATCCTTTCACCTATTCCCGAGCCAATTTTCAGTCAGAACCGAGTGACACTTCAGTCAGTCAGCCCTCTTCAAACCAATTCCGTGTCATCCCTCCTCAAACCAATTCCGAGCCCCCATTTTCACCAATTCAAAGACACTTTTCACCAATTCCGAGTGACACTTTTCAATCAGTACCGAGTCCTCTTCAATCGGTTCTGAGTCAATTTTCACTCGGTCTGATTGATTGTTCCAATCAGTATTGCCTTGTTTGTCTCCTCAACCCAATTGCACACTTTTTCACTCGGATTCTCCTCACAGCGACCCAATACCGAGCGAAACTTCCACTAGGCCTTCCATAGAAGAGCTCCTCCCAGAAGAATTCTCACTCGGAAAGGACTATTTTCACTCGGTTTTCTATTGGAAAACCTTCATTACACTCGGAATTGACTCCAACTATGGATGAATACTGACTGAGAGGCTAATCTGAGTCATTTTTACTCGGAATTCTACCATGCTCTCTCAGATTTCCATCATTTTCTCTCGGATTTCAACCATGCTGACTTGGATTTCCACTATCCAAGTGGATCCTTGAATTAAGGGAGGCTGCTCACTACCAGACGAAGGAAGAAAATGCTAAAGAATTCCCACCAGCCTCCTTTGTTAAGATCCAGGCCGTTTCCAACACACCATTCAAGTGGATGCTTGAATTTCAAAGGGCGGCTGGCAACAAGACAAAGGAAGAAATAATAAAATTTTCCCACCAGCCTCCATTCGGTTGTCAAAGAGCCAGGCTGTCCAAGCAATCATGCACACTTGGGGACTCCTATAAATACCCCAACGAAAAAGAAGAAAGGGATCCAGAAGCTTTCACTTGAGAAAAAAAAGCACAGAGAAGCATAAAAGAGAAGAGAACTCAGAAGCTTTCACCTCTCTCCAAAAACACAGTCATTCCCTCTAGACGTCACCGTACAACACTGTCCTTCTTCCTCCCTCCACCGTCCCTCACTCCTCACAGCCCCCTAAAACACCATCTCCTTCTCCTCCACACCGTCCTCACCATACAGCCCCTCCCTCAACACTGTCCCTCTTCCTCTCTCAACTGTCCCAACTTCCTTCAAATACTCCCAACCGTCCTTCTCCTTTATACCCATACCAACCATACAGCCCCTCTCCACACCGTCCTTATTCTTCCTCTCACCACTCCGTCCTCTCAACACCCCCCAACTCCATACTATCCTTTCTCTTCATCATACAGCCCCCACCTTCCAACTGTACAGCCCCTCTCTCTTCTCCACACCATCCCTTAAACCTCTCAAACACCGTCCCAGCACCCTTCCCATCCGTTCTCTTCCAAAACTGACCTGCTCCCCAGCACCGTCCTTCTCCTCCCCAAAACTGACCTGCTCCTCAACTTTCCAGCACCGACCCTTCCTAAACCACAACGCTGTCCAGCTCCTCCTTAAATCCCCAACACCGTCCAGCCCCCTTAAATCCACACCACGCCGTTCAGTTCTCTTTCTCTTGTCACACTGTCCAGTTCCTCTCGTTATATTGGTCCTTATCTGACCCTCATTTTTTATGCTTGTATTATTTATTTCTTTTCTTGTTAAAATTAATTGTTGTTCGATGGAATTATTTCCTTTTCAATAAGTAATTAATTTTCGTTGATCGAATTATTCTCTTATCAAAAAAATCTATTCCTTCATTATTAGTGCTCGTTATTATTTATTTTTCCACCAAAATTAATTAACTGTTAATTGATGAATCCATTTCCTTTTAATTGTTAATTAATTTTTGAATTAATCCCCACCGAGACTCACGTTAAATATTAACAAGAATGAGTGCTTCATACATTTTATTTGTTTTCTTAAAAAGGTAGAGCAAGTTTAATTTGGACGAGACGTCCTGTTAATCTCATTTTTTGGAAAGGTGGAACGAGTTTAATTTGGACGAGACGTCCTGTTAATCTCATGTAAATATTCCGTGTTTTTTTGTATATACTGGCATCTTGTATACTTTCTTTTCATGAAGAAGTTAAAATAATTATTGGGTTAATTATAATGCGCGCTATCATATTGAGGTAACCGTTTTTATAACGGACAGTTGTGAGGTGCTAATACCTTCCTCACCTGTAATCAGACTCCCGAATTTGGAATTTCATTTTTATAACCAGTGCTTTAACGAAAGGTTTTTCCAGTATTTTATCCTAAAAATATTGGTAACGACTCCCTGTTTTTTTTCTTTTCGAAACGAAAGATCGTTTTGAGGGTTGGTCGTGCCACCGCGATCCCGGTCGCGGCAATTAGGAATGGAGGGAGTCATTTAAGGGACCCCACCGAGGACCACTAAATAAAAAGGAATTATTGAATTACACATCATATATGGAGTATGGAGGGATGTTGGAATAATCCCCTAGAGCATACAATGATGGGTACACTGAAGAATCTGCTAGTGCCTCAATACCTTAGGGCGATCTAGGGAGTATAACCGGAGGTGGGAATTCCAAGTGGCATTAGATTTGCGCCCCTCATCGGACAGCCTGTAGCAAACTCTGGTGTACTTCGACAAGAGGCGGGATTTTCTATGACCGTGGAGTGCCCGTTCTGTGGTGATGTGTGATTGGCCATTTTGATGTTGGGACTATGACTCTTTACCCATTTGTGAAAACCTGAACGAGGAGAGCTCCGGACACTCTAGTTGGGGCAAGGAGATAAGGGTGGCGTGGTTGTGCACATGGATATTGTATACGAGATTGTTGAGGAGGAGATGGGCCCACATGCATCATGATGACTAATAAAAGATTTAAAATAACAAAATGAATTCATGCATTACATCATTGTATTGAGATTATGATTGCTTGTTGTTTAAATATGATTGTATAGATATTAGTAACCCTGAGAGGTGACTGAGAAAATGGGAATGGTCAGCTAATATGAAAAGTGGTGAGATAGCTTAGAATGTATCTTAGGGACCCCAAAGAGAATGGGAGAGACTCAATTCAGGATTGTTTGTGTTGTGTGGGATAGGTGTTAATGAGATACCTTCCCGATTGTTGTGGAGGTAAAGACTCACCCTTACGCTACATTTTTTCAGACCTCGTGGTGATGGACATTGACTTTGCATTGGGAATCAATCAGGCTCTTCTTGGACCGAGGACGAATAGGATAAATTATTTTATTTTCTTTATGGGAGCCTACCCTTCACTTTCAGTTTGTATAGTTGCTGTTACGACCATGCCTTATATATGATCATGTTGTATATAAGGTGTATCTGTTCCACCAAGTTTTATGTATAAAAAAAAACTTCCATATTTTTCCAAAAATGGTAACCTCTCAGTTGACCAGGATAATCTAGTGGAAGGGATTGTCCTAGTTAACCGAGGGTGTTACAAGAAATCCCAATTGTAACATCCCAAAATTTTTAAGTAAAGGATTAATTAAGGAAATTAATGTTAAATAATGGAATGTGGAATTATTTAATGTCCCAAAATATTGGAATTAATTAAATTAATATTTTTGGGGACTGTTAGTAAATTATTGGGACTGAATAAGCTAAAAACTGACCCGATTAAAATATGGGTGTCGGACCGAGTATCTCCGATTAGGATGATATTGGTTAGGGCTGTTGAGAATAATATTGGGAGTCTAAATATTATTTGGAATAGCTTTTAGTTGAAGTATTGAGCCCAAACATCGATCCTGTTTGTCATAAAGCGATGAATCTTGTAATGAAAGGGTTAAAATAAAACACAAAACTCTATTTCTCCCTGGCATTTCACATTAGCTTGTTGAGCAAATTAGGAAAAACACATTCTTCTTCTCCTTCTTTATTCCCTTCTTCATTTTCCTTTTTTTCTCTTCCAAAAACCCTATCCAAGGTGGTGAACCTTCTTCCTCCCCTCATTTTCGTCCTTGTGAGAGCTTGAAAGGAGATCATTGGAGCTTGGAATCTTCCCCTCTTCTCTTCAAATTTCATGTGGACCTCATTCTCCCTTGAAACCCATTTTGTTTTGGTGTGAGGTGAGTTATCCTCTCCATTTTGTTGGGTTTAAATGTTATGGTTAAGAGCTTTAAGGCTTAGGGAGTAATGTGTATGAATGGGTTTGGTGAAGAGCCATTAATACATAAACCCTAGAGTGGGTTGTCATAAATGCAAGGTTTAAATGAAATAAATATGGTAGATGAAGGTATGGTTGGAAGGAGATAAGGATTAATGATGTATTAAATGAATGTGGTTGGATTTTGGTGAAAACCCTAACTTTTAAGAATTAGGGAAAGTTATAAATATTGGTAGAATAATATGTTTGAGAGAAAATACAAGCAATTGGGTGTATAGGTATTAATTGGTGAGGCATTCTTGTGAATGTTAGGCTATGATTGTTTTGTAGTCTTTAGATATAATGGATGAGGCTTAATGGGAAGGACCTCCCGAAGCCTAATAGATGAGGAAAATGATGTCTATAACATGCCTTGTACATGTTATGAGATTGTAGATATGATTATGGTTAATTAGAGTTGAATTATGTCTTGAATGGTTGAATGATTAGGACTTTATATGTATATTAATGTAGGACCCATTCTGAATGATGAGGCAAGTGCGTCGTATCAATCGAAATTCTTCTCGAGGTAGGAGAGGGGTCTTTATATTCTAATTGCATGAATTGAATAGTATTTGGTTGTCATATGTGACAATTTGTATGTTTGCCTTGCTTTTGATGTTATGGAAATTTGTATTCTGTATATAATGTTGGTGATAATGTTTGGCAACATGCTTTGTGCAATTAGAATGGATATGGTGTGCTACATGGTGGTGTGAATTATTTGGCAAGTGTAAACCTTGAATATGATGGTTGTACATCCATCTTAAATGTGAAATGTATATAATTAATATTTGGTTGAGATTGAGTGTGAATGAATAACATGCCATGATTGATAATGAAAAGTTGATGATTGAAATTGATAGGGAGTGCCATTGTAAATGGTAAGAGAATTGTTAAAATGCCACATTTAAAACTTGAGAACAAAAACTAAAACCAACAATAATGAATCCACTAAGAATGGTGAAGTGGTGTTGGTGATGATGATGGTGGTGATGTTTGGTGAGTGGCATGTATAGGATGTATAGAGTGAGAAATGCATATGATTGGCATTTGCATCCATGGCATACTGCATAGTCGCCAATGTTGGAACATTAGGGGAGTTCCCTGGGTCGACCCAGTGGGAGGGTGGCTCGATGCACGAGCAAATTTTTATTTTCCCCTATGACTCGGTGTGTAAGTTATGAAGCCGCCCATGTATTGCTACGGGGAGCTACATGTGGCCGACCCTTGTGAGGGGTGGCTCTTGATGAGCAGATGACCCCGGTGGTCCTTCAGATCACAGCCGCCATGAAATGAGTCATGGCTAGCCCACAACACCATATATTGAATGTGTTACCACGGTCATGGTGAAAATGACCAGGTGTTATAAGATGGGCAATGCAGTTTGGTACCAGTTAAAGATTGGTGAAAATGTATGCGATTTGAGTATAAGTGTACACATTTTACTACTGCAGTAGGGGTATGGTTAGATGATCATACTTGAATCCCACAATTGATGTTTATTTTCCATGGTCAGATCTGTAATTGTTGAGATATTTCGTTGTGCATATGCATTAGCTTAAGAGCATTTGCATATAGCAAGGAAGTATGCTAAAGGTGATGAGATATAATAATGGTTGTGTTGAGGATGAGATAATGTATTAAGACAACATAAAAGATATGAATACCAAATAATAATTTGAGTAAAGTGATGAGTTGTATAATAGTCCAAATGTTGAAGGACTTGATTATGTATATGTTTGTATACCTTGTCTAAATTATAATGTCGTTTGTGATATACGTATAATAGTATTATAATGATGAATAAGATAGTGAATGATATGTGTATGCAAAGTATACATGTTTTGATGCATATGTACACAATCACATGGTATTCATATTCATTCTTTTGGAATGAATGACTCACTCTCCCATGTTGTCAACTTTTTGGACTTATGATGTAGGGCACTCATGGGTGGAGAGAACTCCTTTGAAGTACATTTTGTGGAAGAAGGTAAATAGGTGTAGAGGAAATTCCTTGGCCAGCAAATCTAGATTTTTGTATAGCATATAGTGTATATGTATGCTTATTTTGTCATCTAGATTGTAGTTGAGGATTTTGAGGGTTATGTAGGAAACTTGGACCTTAGTGTGTATGGTTAATTTTCATTAATGACCCAAATGATGTAAGATGATGATTTATGATGTTTATTGATTGTTAAATTTTATGAATGAAAAATGTATTTCACAATTAGTAGCATTCCATGAAGTTTATGCAAAAATGGTTTGAATCCTATGCATTAAATGAATGAGAATTGATCTTGATGTGTAAAAACCATTGGATGAACTTATAAATGCATGACGGAGTGTATCTAATGCATTAGGATAGGTTAAAATGGTAGGAAACAAAATTTGATATGCTAAGTTGTATGAAATTCATGTTTCTGCATATGTTCTATAGAACTCGCTCAAGCGAGTGGAAACCTCGCTCAAGCGAGATCCCTCTGTAACAGTGGGGTGGCCTCTGGTCCAAATTCGCTCAGGCGAGTGATGATCTCACTCAAGCGAGATCTTCTTGGAATTAGAGGTTTAGCTACTGGAGTTATTTCGCTCAGGCGGGTAAGGTCTCGCTTGAGCGAGAGCAAGTGGGAGAGCTACTGGTCCATTTTCGCTCAAGCGAAATGGTCAGCGCATGGAGGTTCGCTCGAGAGAGCAAGGGAAAATGGATACTGAACAATTTTTTCCCAGGCTAGCCTAGCCTCGCTCAAGCGAAAATCGGACAGTAAGGTGCCTGATGCTGATTTTCCCTTTCGCTCAAGCGTGTTGCTGGCTCGCCCAGGCGTGTCCACATGAACTCGCTTAAGCGAGTGTGGCACCCGCTTTAGCGAGTGGTGCCTGGCTCCTTCAAACATTCTGGCCTTTAATTATTTTCATTCCCCATTACATCAAACCTTCTTTTGCATCAATCTTAATAATATCTTTGACATATTTAAAAGTCATTGAACCTCATGAGAATCTATTCTCTTTAAATCCAATCATACAACATCAATTTGAATTATTCTTTTCGTTGTTTTTAATTAAAAATATCTCTTTAATTATTTCTAACTCACCCTCTCATATCTCCATATATGAGAGACGTTTTTCATAGATCCGGGGTGTTGAATTAAAGCTTCACCACTTTATTTCTTTGTCTAATAATGATTTATAAAATGTGAAAAATTTACCCGTATTTTTCCGGGTCTCACAACCTAGTATCAGAGCATTGGTTGCTCTTGTTACAGACATGATTGAAGTTGTTCAAGTGATTGTTTCTTATGATTAGATCATATAAGCTATAATTGATTGATATATGATTGTTTATCATTGGATTGAGATTGATGTCTATGTTGTTTGAGTCCGGCCAAGAGTCCTTACACTATTTACCTTCTATAATGAATATGTTGTGATTATGTTTTGAGATTGACATGATTATATGATGCAAAGAATGGTGGACAATGAATGTTGAAAAATCTTTGAGTTTATAGGTTAAGAATTTATTGTTTGGTCTAGTACAATCACGTGTGGGCCATGTTTTAATGTATAGGCTTAAAATATGGCTAGTAGACCTAATCGTGAGGCTGCTGCTATGGCAAATGCCTTGAATCGCTTTGCTGATCTCTTAGAAAGACAAAGCCAACTGAATGTGGGACAAGGCTCCTAATGTCTTGATCTATTTCTCAAGAGGAAACCTTCAGAATTTCATGGAGGTTATAAAGCCCGAGGATGCTTATGCATGGATCAACGATTTGGAAAAAATTTATGCTAGCTTCCAGTGTTCTGAAGCACAAAAGGTAGAGTATGCGGTCTTTATGATCCGCGATGAAGTCGAAGCTTGGTGTCATCTTACTAGGGGACGTATGGTGTCTGCTGATATTCCCTTTGTTTGGGAAAACTTCAAGGTGGAGTTCCTGAAGAAGTGTTTCCTGGATAGTTACAAAAGTAAGAAAAAGCTCAAGTTCATGGAGCTAAAGCAAGGTGGTATGACTGTGGAGGAGTATGCCTCCAAGTTTGAAGAACTTTGTGCATTCTATCCGCCCTATCAATAAGAGGGTACCGAAGCTTCCAAGTGTATGAAGTTTGACAATGGGTTGAGGCCCGAGATCAAGCGGGCTATTCGGCATCAAGAGATAAGAAGCTTTCTAATACTTGTGAATAAGTGTCGAATTTATGAAGAAGATGATGTGGCTCCTTCGAGTCATGGTAAGTACGAGCATAAGTTAAAGGGCCAATTCTCTAGTTTCAAGAAGTAAGGTCATTTCAAGAAGACCAAGTTCTTTCGTGGTGGATCCTCCAATGCAAGAGGACGTGGTGCTTTTAAAGGTGGTTACGGTGGTGGTAACCAAGGTTGTGGAAATGTCCAAGGCCTAACTTGCTTCAAATATAGTGCCAACCATTTGGCATGTGATTACCCACGAGATGATATGGTGTGCTACCAATGCAACCAACCCAGGCATATTTGCCTTAATCGCCCATTGAACATAAGAGATGTTAATGTTAATACTCATGTACGTGTGAATCCTAATGGTAACCGTAGAGGCCATGGTGGCTTTGGAGGCCGTGGTCGTGGAAACGGTAATGGTCATAATGGTGACCGTAACGGTGGCCGTGGTGGAAACCATAATGGCAGAAGAAATGGAAATGGTTGAGGCAATGGCCATGGTGGAAGAAATGGTAACCGCAATGGTGGTGGTCAACCACAAGCAGCTAGAAGAGTCTTCACCATCACCGGTGAAGAAGTCGCACAAGTTGAAGATCTTTTCCGTGGTGAGTGTGAAATCTTTGGCACTTTAGTACATGTCATATTTGATTCTAGTACAACTGATTCATTTATTTCTAAGGACTGTGTGAGGCGCTTAAAGGTGCCTATTTGCATGATGAGAGGTTATATAATGGTGACTACACTGACCGGTACTTGTTTGAGATCGGTGACTCGATGTGAGAATGTCGAGATGACCCTTGAGGGTAGGAAATTTGTTGTATCTCTCGTATGCTTGCCTATGAAAGACCTGGACATTATTCTAGGCATGGACTGGTTAACCGCTAACAAAGTCTTGGTGGATTGTCATAACAAAATGGTAATTTTCCTGACTTTGAATGTTGAAGACTTTGATTTGTGCAAGGTATCTCCCAGCTTCTTGTGATGTTCTACATGGTTGATGGGAATGGTACTTCCCAATCTTGTGAAATTCCTATTGTTTTGGAGTTTCCCGATGTTTTTTCAGATGAAATTCCTGGATTGCCTCCTCCACGAGAGGTGGAATTTTCGATTGACCTCATTCGTGGTGCTGAGCCTGTTTCCAGAGCTCCTTATAGGATGTCTCTTATGGAGTTGACCGAGTTAAAGAAACAAGTCGAGGAATTGCTTGAACGAGAGTTTATTCGCCCAAGTATGTCTCCTTGGGGTGCTCCTGTGCTATTTGT
Organism: Clitoria ternatea; assembly: GCA_037962975.1. Lineage (NCBI taxonomy): Eukaryota > Viridiplantae > Streptophyta > Magnoliopsida > Fabales > Fabaceae > Clitoria > Clitoria ternatea. Next base: position 42,083,600 of record CM075669.1, on the reverse strand, counting down.
GAAAAAGAAGGATGGGAGCATGAGATTCACTAGTGGAGAAAGGGGCTTTAAGCACGGTTCTGGGGGACTTTTAAGCACGGTTCTAGAACCGTCCTTGTTCCCGCCGTGCTTGTAGATAGGGACTTTTAAGGACGGTTATGAACCGTGTTCGTATGTACCTTTTAAGCATGGTTATTTTTAACCGTCTTCGTAGGGGGGGACTTTTAAGCACGGTTCTGAGAATAACCGTCTTCGTAGGTGGACTTTTAAGCACAGTTCTGAAAATAACCGTCTTCGTAGGGGGACTTTTTAGCACGGTTCTACAAATAACCGTCTTCGTAAGGGGACTTTTAAGCATGGTTAAGAAACAACCATCTTCGTAGGCTAGACTTTTAAGCACGGTTAAGAAATAACCGTGCTTAAAAAAGGTGATTTTTAAAAATGGTTAAGACCATAACCGTGCTTAAAACCTTATTTTTTTTAATTATTTTTTTTTATTTTTTCCCAAAACCTACAAACAGAATATAGCCCAGACAGCCCAATGATGAATAATAATGAAAATGAATAAATTCCAATCAAACTATCTAAACATCAAATATGGTACATAAAATGCACAATAAGTGATCAAGCTACACTAATAGGTATATAACTACATACTAATAATATAATAAATGATAGAAGTCTATTGGATTCCTTCCTTGAGTTGAAGAAGGATGGTGGCCCATTGGTTTCTGATTTTGTCAATGTATCCTTCAGGGAACATTGAGGAGGAGTCTCGAAAGTGTTGCAAAGAAGACATAATCATGAATAGGTGAGCAACAAATTATAATAGTAGTATGTAAAAACCAAATAAATTAAAGTAGGCAGCAAAAACTTATAGTTCTCCATCCGTCTACTATACCAGATTGGACAATGGTGAGCATCATCTTCATCATGAAATACCCACACTCAAAGGTGCCATCATGCCGATAAGACTACAAGGTACCATACATTGATTTCATAACTGGTTATTGTTTTTGTTACTAATTGAGGTAACTTTAAAAGTAATGCTTATTAATTGAAGTACTTACTTTTGGGAAGACCCACTCTAGTTTTTTCTTGGTCACTTTGCCGCGTAGTCGTTGGTACCCAATTGATCTGGTCCTAACACCGGCCCCCAAGAGCATGGCTTCAATGCCCTGCCAGATCAGCATTTGGAATAAAGAGAAGTATTTTTCAAATACACTACAAATACAATACGGGGTGCACACCGCCAGGGCAAGTAACGCCGCCAAGGTTCATAACTCCGCCCAGGCACGTTACCCCGCCAAGGAACGTAACTCCGCCCAGGCATGTTACTCCGTCAAGGAATGTAACCTCGCTAAAGTTGTTACTCCGCCAAGCCATAGGCTCAACTCAGGCGGAATACTGAATTTCCCACACTGCGTAGCGAGCCCATACTCACAACCCCGGCACGAGATTGACTCTGTCTTGAGAGGTTAATAATGGGAATCACGCTGTCACGCATAAAGGGAAATAACAATAAAATATTAAAGCACTAACGCTTTCCAGACAAGTTGTGATACCTACTACAATAATGGTGCTAGTAAACGGCGCAGGGACCCACTACCTTTTCAGCATTATGCCTGGAGACAAGGAGCGGGTCCTACCAATAATGCAGCACCCGTGACAGGTATATAAACCTCTCTTGAAAAGGTATAAGGGATCTTTTTCCCATTCTCTGAACCTCACACTCTATTACTTGCATAATCTTCTCTGATTATCTTTCTAAGTCTCTAAGTATTCTGAGATACTGACTTGAGCGTCGGAGAACGATTGCAGGTACCATCCCCAATTGGGTCAAGGCAAATCAGATCCCGTCAGGCGGACTGTGACACCGCCCCGCAGTACATTACACTCCGCCTCAACATACGAAGACTCTTTGTATTTACATTTATACATACATTGCTTTGTATCAAAACACACTTATATGTATATTTTGAGTTGTTCTACAAGCACACTTCTACACCCCCTGTAAAGAACAGTTCATTGGCACGCCCAGTGGGACCTGTAAACTAGGTAATCCCACAATCTTGATCAATCTTCATCATCAATGGAGAGACAAGGACCAGAGATGCAGAACGAGGATTCTCCTCCACGCAATCCCAAACGTCTTAACTTCGATGATGGTGCTCCGAAAAAAGCAACGCAAGCTGATTCTCTAGATCCGAGAGATGACATGATTCGAATCTTGAGAGAAGAACTTACAGAACTTCGTCGTGAAAAAGCAAACCCAGTGCATGAGAAAGCTGGTCCCGCAAGACAACCACATCATGAATCACACGTGCAGGAGGAATCAAGTACTCCTCACTACTCTCGTATTCCTACATACATGGAGGAGCAACGAAGCCTCCCACTGGTGAATGCTCAGCATCAAGAAGGAAGGAGAGCAGGCTCAAACGCATCCCCCTCAGGATATAAGATGAGCATCCCATTTTCCAAAAGGCTCATGAATGTACATGTACCCAGACACTTGCAAACCATGCAGCCCATTTCTATAGGGAAATATACTGGGGAAACAGATCCCTCTAAGCATTTAGATGCTTATATCTATGAGGCCATGTTTCTAGGAGCTGAGGAGGACATCATGTGCAGAATGTTTCCCAGAACTCTTACAGGTGAAGCTCTTAGCTGGTTCAAGAGCTTACCTTCAGGTTCCATTGATTCGTGGGAGGAGCTGGCCTCAGCTTTTGGAAGCCACTTCGTGATCTCCAGGGATGCACCTAGAACCTCTCATACCTTGGCTCAGATCAAACAAGGCGACAAAGAATCTCTGAAGGATTTCCTTAAGAGATTTTATAAAGAGGCGGCCATGGTCCCTGATCTGACTGAGGCAATCCAGTTGCATATTCTCATAGAAGCTATGCAACCAAAGTCACCTTTCGCTTTGTCTTTGGCAAAGGGACCTCCAACTACGATGGAGGAATTTCGCAGGAAGGCATCTAAGTACGTGGGTATTGAGATGCATCTGGAAGCCACTGCATCTCGCAGCAAACCACTCCCTGCAACTCCATCCCAAGACAAAGGGAAAGATAAATTGTTGAAGAATGACAAATCCAACCAAAGAGACAAAGTAGGGAACCAACCTTTTAAACAGCAAGACAGACGCGTGTTCAATTTTGCTCACTATGCACCACTGAACACAACCTGCGAGCAAATCTTGCGTGAGATAGGATGGACCACCCTCAATGTTTATGGAATTCAACGTCCACCCCCAATCAGGCGCGGTGGAAACCCAAGGAAATATTGTGAATTCCATGAATCAGTTGGCCACACCACGGAAGAATGCAAGCAACTCAAAAATACTATTGAGGTGCTCATTCGAGAAGGTAAACTGAAACATTACCTGTTCAAAGGCAAATCTCATGATGAGCCTGAGAAGTTTGAAAAACGACATCGTGATCGCTCTCCGGATCCTGATAGTACTCGGGAACCAAAGCGTACGGCGGTGTCAGAGAAACAAAAAGGCATTGTTTTGGAGTCCGCCCAACGAGAACCGAGCCCTGAACCTAGGTCGCGAGGTAAAAGGCAGGTGGTGGACATGATTGCTGGAGGCTTCGCAGGAGGCGGACCCTCAAACAACGCCCGGAAAAATCATCATCGTATGATCTTATCTGTGCAGGGCAAGAACAAAGAATATCACCCATTCAGGGACGGAGTTCAGACTCCGCCTATAACTTTCACAGATGATGATTTTGGCCCAACCATCCCTGAGGGAGATGATGCAGTAGTGATCATTGCGGTGATCGCTAATATGGATGTAAAACGCATCCTAGTTGACCAGGGAAGTTCCTGCGACGTTATTTTTTATGACTGTTTTAAACGCATGGGACTGACTGACGCTGATTTGCAGCCTTACACACAGGACCTCACAGCCTTTAATGGCGCCAAACAGCCTACTAAAGGCTACTTGGATACAAGGATTACCTTCGATGGTGAACCTGGAGCAAGGACTGTGAAATCCAGAGTCCTCGTCATTGATGTTAAATCCCCATACAATGGCATCATTGGGCGGCCTACTCTGAATGCCATGGAAGCCATCGTTTCAACCCCCCACTTGTTAATCAAGTTCATTGATAAAGATAATCAAGTCTCATCCGTCAGGGGTGACCAGGAGATGGCTCGTTACTGTTACAATTTAAGTCTTAACATGGTGAAGCTTGAAACCATGTCTAAGAAAAGGAAATTGAATGAAGGAAACAGTGCGGCGGTATCCGTCAACTTGGTGGATCTTGATCCCAGGGCGGAGTCTTCTATAGACCCACTGAACCCTTTGAAACCAACTCCTGAAGGTGGCTCCAAGTCTATTGTTTTGGGCAGCACCCCGGAGCAAATAACTAACATTAATGACAAGCTGGAGCCTAACATGGAAGCGAGACTGACTGCACTCCTCCATGAATATAAGGAGATTTTTGCCTGGACAGCCGCAGACATGCCTGGTATGGATCCTAACTTCTGTTGCCACCGCCTGGCGGTGTATCCTGAAACTAAGCCAGTGGCACAAAAGAAACGGCGTATGGGTCCTGCTAAGCAAAATGCTGCTTGCGAACAAACCGAAGAACTCCTTAAGGCGGGGTTCATCAGGGAACTCCGTTACTCTTCTTGGCTGTCCAACGTGGTTATGGTGCAGAAAGCCAATGGCAAATGGCGCATGTGCATAGACTACGTTGATTTGAATAAATGTTGTCCCAAAGATCCTTATCCTCTCCCCAACATTGACAGGCTGGTTGACGATTCATCAGGATACAAGTATCTATCCTTCATGGATGCTTACTCCGGATACAACCAAATTCCAATGTGCGAGGATGATCAGGAGAAAACAGCATTTATCAACGACAGAGGGGTCTTTTGCTACAATGTCATGCCATTTGGGCTGAAGAACGCTGGGGCCACCTACCAGCGCATGATCAACAAAGTCTTTGAGGGCATGCACACAAAGCTGGTGGAGGTTTATATTGATGACATTATCGCCAAAACCCCAGAAGGAGGAGACCATGTTGAAGACTTACGCCTCATTTTTCAACGCCTACGGCAATACAACATGAGACTCAACCCACTAAAATGTACATTTGCTGTGCCTGGGGGGAGATTTTTGGGTTTCATGTTAACGCAAAGAGGCATAGAAGCTAATCCTGACAAGTGTCGTGTGATACAAGAGTTGCAGAGCCCCAAAACATTGAAAGAGGTACAATCCCTCAATGGCAAAATCGCTGCTCTAGCACGATTCATGCCAAAAATGGCTCATCGCTCTCTCCCCTTGTACAAGATGCTGAAGAAGGATAAAAAATTCAATTGGGGCCCAGAGCAAGAGGCGGCCTTCCAGAGCTTGAAAAATGTCTTAGCCAGCCCTCCAATCCTGGTAAAACCAAGCCCAGGTGAGCAACTCATCGTTTATTTGTCTGTTTCAGATGAAGCGCTGGCAGTGGCACTGGTCAAAGAAACAGTCGAAGGCCAACGACCGGTATACTTCACTGGTAAAACATTGCATGGTGCAGAGTGCCGCTATCAGAAGATTGAAAAGGCAGCACTTGCAGTTGTTTGGGCCTCACGACGTCTAAGACCATATTTCCATGCACATCCCATCCTGATTCGTACAGACTTACCACTCCGTACTATATTGTTCAAGCCAGACTTGGCAGGAAGGATGATCAAATGGGCCATAGAACTCTCTGAATTCGACATATCCTACGAACCAAGAACTGCTATCAAGGCACAAGTCCTAGCAGATTTCGTAGTTGAATTAACAGGCTCTAGCCCAGATGCAGATCATTCACACTGGACAGTATACGTCGATGGGTCTTCAAACAGCAAAGGATGTGGGGCAGGAATCGTTGTAGAAAGTGATGACGGGGTACATCTTGAAATTTCATTGCACTTTACCTTCACTACGTCTAACAATCAGGCGGAGTACGAAGCCTGTTTAGCCGGACTCAGAGCAGCACAAGATATTAGGGCCAAAACTGTCACCCTATGCAGTGATTCTCAACTAGTCATCTCACAAATTCTTGGTGAGTATCAGGCTAAAGAACCTCTACTGCAACAATATCTAGACTGCGTCAATGAGTTGAAACAGCGCTTCGATGAAGTAACTTTCAAGCATGTACCTCGCGAAGAAAATACGCGTGCTGATATCCTGTCCAGATTAGCCAGCACAAAGAAGGCGGGGTGTACAACCACGGTCGTACAGAGTACTCTGGCCGAGCCAAGTATATCCCTTCCCTCTTCAATTCATATGATTAAAAGCCGCCCCGTTGATGATAACTCCTGGGTAACACCAATAGTTCGTTATCTTGTTAATGGACAATTACCCACGGATGATCTTGAGCGAAAGAAGCTAAGGAGGGAGGCACCCTATTATACGCTCCTAGATGGGCAGCTATACCGCCGAGGAATTTCTGTCCCATACTTAATTTGCATAAATGAAAACGAGGTGCAAGCTGTTTTGGAAGAAGTCCATGAAGGGCAGTGTGGACATCATCCAGGGGCACGAAGTCTAGTGAGAAAAATCCTCAGGGCGGGGTATTGGTGGCCCACTATGAAGCAAGACACTGCCTCATATGTTCAAAAATGCGATCAATGTCAACGATTCGCAAATTTTCACCATACCCCAGCTGAGGAAATGTCATCATCAGTGACACCCTGGCCTTTCTATCAATGGGGTATGGATATTCTAGGTCCATTCCCAACTGCGCCCGGCGGTATCAAATACCTGATAGTTGGTGTTGATTATTTCACCAAATGGATTGAGGCAGAGGCAGTGGTGCACATAACGTCAGCCAGGACTCGAAGATTCGTCTATGAGAATATCATTGCACGTTTCGGAGTCCCCGAACGCATAGTCACTGATAATGGCACCCAGTTCACAGATCGCAAGTTCACTGAACTCTTAGAAAATCTCAGCATCACGCAGATTTTCTCTTCTGTGGAACACCCTCAAACCAATGGACAAGCTGAGGTCGCCAACAGAGAAATCTTGAAGGGCCTCAAAAAACGCCTTGGTGAGGCAAAGGGAGACTGGGCAAATCAGTTATGCCACGTTTTATGGGCATATAGAACCACCCCACACTCCACTACGAATGAATCTCCATATCGGCTGACATATGGAGTCGAGGCGGTCATTCCCATTGAATTAACAGCCCCCTCAGCTCGAGTCCTCTATTTCAATGAGGAAGCCAATCAACAGAACCTCGCACACGAATTGGAGGTTTTGGCGGAGTTGAGAGAGGAAGCCTTTGTGAGAGATCAAGCTGTCAAAGCAAAGGCCGCCAAACGGTATAACGCACGCATGTGTGAACGCCGTTTCAAAGAGGGAGATTTGGTCCTGAGAAGGGCCAACATTGGCAACAAATTTGCGCACCAAGGCAAGTTGGCACCAAATTGGGAAGGTCCATACCGAGTCACCGAGGTCTTGGGCAAGGGTACATACCGCCTAGAGAACTTGGATGGCACTCCGGTCAGAAATAAATGGAACATTTTGAATTTACGCATATATTACAGTTAGTTGGGTAATACGGTATGATCTTTTCTTCCTAACTCAAGGATCCTCCTCTGTATGCTTTCCTTGAAAAGGTTTCGAAAAGATATCTCCCAACTCAATCTTTTATGTAATTCCATTCTCAATGAAATGCCTTCCTGCATTTAATCTTCACTCTAACTCTGAATTGATTATCCATGGCAGAATTTATTCCCATGCAGATAAAACGACTCTAAAATTGAAGCACAAACGCATAACTCTTTATTCCATAAAGATCAACCAACATGCAACGCCGCTTCACAAACGGAGTCAACAAAAACTCCTTGGGGGATTGGTGTCTCAGCTATATGCTGCACCATGCCGACCCTAAGGTACAGAAAACTCCTTGGGGGGAAAGGATTGGTGTCTCAGCTATATGCTGCACCATACCGACCCTAAGGTACAGAAAACTCCTTGGGGGGAAAGGATTGGTGTCTCAGCTATATGCTGCACCATACCGACCCTAAGGTACAGAAAACTCCTTGGGGGGAAAGGATTGGTGTCTCAGCTATATGCTGCACCATACCGACCCCAAGGTCCTGCAGGCCGCCTATGGAAAGAACTAGTGTCACAGCTATATGCTGCACTAATTCACCCCCAAGGTCCTGCAGGCTTCTTGTGGGAAGAGCTGGTGTCTCAGCTATATGCTGCACCACGCTAACCCCAACCAATTTCTTGCAGGTTGAATTGGTGTCACAGCTGTATGCTGCACCATACCGCCTCGAAGGTTTAACCAAATTCTTGCAGGATGAATTGGTGTCACAGCTATATGCTGCACCATACCGCCTCGAAGGTTTAACCAATTTCTTGTAGGTTGAATTGGTGTCACAGCTATATGCTGCACCATACCGCCTCGAAGGTTTAACCAAATTCTTGCAGGATGAGTTGGTGTCAAAGCTATATGCTGCACCATACCGCCTCGAAGGAGTCGCACTCCAATCAAAATGCAAAAGGATGAACATTCCATCCAAAACTTGACTCTGCTTAACTCCCAACGTTTTACGGAGTACATGAGAAACAAACTCAAGCACTACCCAACAAGTTCAAGTAAGTTCAACACTTGTAAAATTGTGCTTCATTGAAATTCCTAAGGGGCAACTCCGCCTCCTTACGGAATACAACTTCATTGAAATTCCTAAGGGGCAACTCCGCCTCCTTACGGAATACAATTTCATTGAAATTCCTAAGGGGCTACTCCGCCTCCTTACGGAATACTATTTCATTGAAATTCCTAAGGGGCTACTCCGCCTTCTTACGGAATCTATTCATGGAAATTCCTAAGACGCCACGCCGCCTTCTTACGGAATCCATTTCATTGAAATTCCTAAGAGGCCACGCCGCCTCCTTACGGAATCCAATTCCCTTTAAATTCCTAAGAGGCCACTCCGCCTTCTTACGGAATCCATTTCATTGAAATTCCTAAGAGGCCACGCCGCCTCCTTACGGAATCCAATTCCCTTTAAATTCCTAAGAGGCCACTCCGCCTTCTTACGGAATACTATTTCATTGAAATTCCTAAGGGGCTACTCCGCCTTCTTACGGAATCTATTCATGGAAATTCCTAAGACGCCACGCCGCCTTCTTACGGAATCCATTTCATTGAAATTCCTAAGAGGCCACGCCGCCTCCTTACGGAATCCAATTCCCTTTAAATTCCTAAGAGGCCACTCCGCCTTCTTACGGAATCCATTTCATTGAAATTCCTAAGAGGCCACGCCGCCTCCTTACGGAATCCAATTCCCTTTAAATTCCTAAGAGGCCACTCCGCCTTCTTACGGAATACTATTTCATTGAAATTCCTAAGGGGCTACTCCGCCTTCTTACGGAATCTATTCATGGAAATTCCTAAGACGCCACGCCGCCTTCTTACGGAATCCATTTCATTGAAATTCCTAAGAGGCCACGCCGTCTCCTTACGGAATCCAATTCCCTTTAAATTCCTAAGAGGCCACTCCGCCTTCTTACGGAATCTATTTCATTGAAATTCCTAAGAGGCCACGCCGCCTTCTTACGGAATCCATTTCATTAAAATTCCTAAGAAGCCACTCCGCCTTCTTACGGAATCTATTCCTTGGAAATTCCTAAGAGGCTACTACGCCTCACTATTAAAATCATTTCAACGAAATTCCCACGAGGTTACTACGCCTCACTGTTGAAATTACTTCAGTTAAATTCTCAAAAAGGCCATTCCGCCTCGTTATACTTAGTCATATTTCATTAAGTCCTCAGATAAATATTCCGCCTTCTCAATATCATTATACAAGGCATAAATACGACGGACTTAAACACTACATCTATGAACAAGTATACATTTGCAGGAAAAATACTTTATTAATATTGTCAAGAATTGATAAAAGTCCAGAGCCTATCCTGGAACAAGGCAATATTAACAAAATTCAAAAAATAAAAGCTGGCGAAAGGTCTCAGGAGCTGGTCTTTAAGGGTTGGACGGCGTCCCTTCTTGTTGGACAGAGGTGGCTTGACCTTCACCAGGTTTGCTTAAACTCTGAGAGGGAGGCAAGTCCGCCAAAACATATTCGTCATTGGGCGCAGGAGCATGACCCCCTTGAACAGGCACCATCAATTCTCCATGGATGAATTCATAATAAGGATGAATGCCTGTGGTGGTTAGAGCAACACCTGGATTGCGGTAACGGAGTTGACGAACAGCCATGCTGAAAGCATCATCAATCGCTGCCTCAGCCGCATCCAGCGTGGATTGTAAATCCTTGTCAAGCTTTTCATTGACGGCCTCAGAGGTAGCTTTTTCAGCTTGCAACACTTCAACCTGTTTTTCAAGGTTAGTGTACGCAGTAGCTGCTTGGTCTAACTCCGCCACCCAGGTATCTTCAGCAGTGGCCTTATCAAGTTCAAGAAAAATCAACCTCTGCTGGAGCTCACTTGCATCCTCGCCCAATTTTTGTTTCTGCTGAATTAAATCTGAAATCTGTTGTTTTAGCAGATTATTGTCAGCCCTCACCTGGGTCAGGCCACTCACCTCCTCGCCCAGTTTTTTGTTTTGCTCTTTTAAGCCGGAGACCTGCTTCTCCAGCAAAGCTTTATCAGCTCTCACCCGAGCCAGCTCCTCCTCCAGCTTTTTGGTGTTGGCATCGGCGGTGTCCAGATGCTTGTCCTTGGCCTTGATCACCTCGGACAACTGCTCATTGTCATGCTCCAAGCTACGAATCTTTTCCACTGACTCGTGGTAAGATGCTTGGAACATGTTCGCCTCAGCAGCAACCTCAGCTATCCGGGGAACAGAAGCCAAGAAACCATCTAATTCAGAAAGGTGCCACCTCGCAGCTGTGGCAGCCTCCGGTACCTCCTCGAAGTCGATGTCGGGGCGGAGAATGAATTCTGGGTCACGCCTCTCTGACTGGCGGAATCCCGTATTTGTAAAGTATAAGAAGGGATTCAAGCGAGACCCCGCCTCAGGCAAAGAAACAAGCCGCCTAGATGTTTCCCCTGGTACATCAATGGGAAAAACGGCCGTCCTTCGGGCGGTCAAGCTCAAGGCGGGATCCTCAGACGGGCGGACTGGGGAGATTTGAATTCCCTCTGTCTGGTCCCCCATTTCCTGGCCAGAAGCAGCTTGAAGTCCCTCCGCTTGCTCCCCCTCGATATCTTCTTCGAAAATGCCTTCGGCTCCGCCCATATCAGCAGAAGTACCCACAACAGGTACTTCCGGAGTCTCCTCCAAATCAATGGCGGCATCGATTGATGTCCCCGCCTCAGCCCTTTTCTTGCCCTTGGTCCTCCTTCTTTGCAAAGGCTGGAGGTCTATTTCCTCTTCTTCTTCTTCAGCAGCTTCTGGTTCTTGGCGTTTTTTAGAACGCCTTTCAACAGTAGCTGCTGAAGATCCTGCACCACCTTCAAAATTTGCTATGTTGGTGGAGGCAGGGAAGGGAAGGGTCTTTGTGAGAGCAGCAGTCAAACTCCTCCTGGGCTGCACATTATTCTCCGCGTTCCTTTCCCTGCGGCTCATTTGCATCTGCTTAATACGGTCCATCCCAGGGAACTCCGTGATTTCTCCTGCAAAATAACAAGATGAAGATTCAGTTAGAAAATGCAAGGTAGAGGAAACACTCAATCACATTGCAAATTGTTCATAATATTACTCAAATATCCTTGAGCATCCCGCCCAAGCAGCCTTCGGCAAAGAATCAGCTTGTGGACGGAGTTGTACTCCTTCAAAATCCGGAGTACTTCCACAGACGCCGCCGATAGAGCACCCTCTTCAACCTCATACGCTCGTTTGGTTAAGAGAAAATGCTCATGCGTCCATGCCACTGGGAATTTGTCAACACCCTCCTTATTCCGCCAAAAGACAGGTTTGCCCTTCCTGACGGATACCTTCACGAAACTCATCCTGAAATGAAGTCCGCCTTCTTTGGCGGAGTCAGCAAACGCCTTAAAATTCAAAATCTTTGGCTCCGCCCGGAGAGTCACAAAACCCATGCCGCCGGTTTTCGTATTTACTCTCCTCATAATGCGGCAGAAGGAGAAAAACAACGCCACCGTAGGCGTAAACCCCAAATGTTCAGCCATCACCTCAAAACTGCGAACTATTCCCCAACCATTCGGATGCAGCTGGGAAGGGGCACAATCCAAAAACCTAAGCACACCCATCTGGAATTTATTCAATGGGAAGCGCACCCCTAACTGGGTGAACAGAATATCGTACATATATATGGTACGATTATCCTGAGGACGATGGCAGACCCGTTCATACGTCTTGGGTGAACGGACGATGAACCTATCCTCATATTTCTCGTCCTTCCATACCGGAACAGGCAACTCCACTACCCCTCCGCTTGTCGTCGCATGTCGAGAGGAAGCATCCTTGACATCTTCCTCAACCCAACAGTAAGGGTCATTCTCGAGTGTTTTCTCCCAATCCAACCCATGCAATACAACATTTCTGCACTCTGCCATAGTCAGCACTTGTGTATGGGAAACACCTCCTGACACAAATGAATGTACAGCATTACTAAAGTACTCCACGCTGCTATAAAACGTCGAGTCCCTCCCAGTATAAAAAGCATCATCTCCACTCTCAATGTCAGAAAACATGGGATGAACAGAAACCCTAGAACGTGACCCTGCCCTCTTTCCTCTCATCTTCCTTTTTACAAACACACAATAAGGGGAAACAAAGCTAACCCAAAGGAAATGAAGAAGCAAAGAAGAAGAAGAAGCAAATACCTTAAGCTTCTGAAAGATAGAAGAACTCCAAACACCAGTGAACTTGCAAAAGAATAGCAAAAACACTTTCAGCAAACAAATACGAACAGAGAGATGAAGCAAAACATTCCCCTTCTGAGAGTTTACCTATTTATAGGCATGGCTTGGGGGGAAAATAAGCGAATCCTCAGAAATTTCGAAGATGTGTTTGCAGCCGTTAGATGAATCTCGTCGACGGTTCTAAAATTGAAACATGCGATTACAACCGTTGGATTTACCCCACTGACGGTTCCTTTTTTACTGAAACCAATAGATATATCTAAGGGCAGATATTTCATGGGCCACGTTTTCAAAATCCAAAGCCCACGGTAATAACCTCGAAAACGGTTCTCAATTGCCATCACGCGCATTTATGTCCCATCATTAGAATGGCAACCGTTACGAGGGCATACGTGGCAATAGGAGACTGAAGAACAAAAAAACGTGGTTTCGAGGCGCATTAATGACAGGCGTGACAAGTGATGACAGCTAATAAATGCACGAAAGCACTTGTCCACAAATCCTGAACTGGCAAATGCCGCCTAAACCCATGCCTACAAAAGCTAAACTTAAGTGTTGTAGCTTATTAAAGTGACTCCGCCAGTCACTATAACAAGCTAGGGGGCATAATGATCCGGTCCTAACACCGGCCCCCAAGAGCATGGCTTCAATGCCCTGCCAGATCAGCATTTGGAATAAAGAGAAGTATTTTTCAAATACACTACAAATACAATACGGGGTGCACACCGCCAGGGCAAGTAACGCCGCCAAGGTTCATAACTCCGCCCAGGCACGTTACCCCGCCAAGGAACGTAACTCCGCCCAGGCATGTTACTCCGTCAAGGAATGTAACCTCGCCAAAGTTGTTACTCCGCCAAGCCATAGGCTCAACTCAGGCGGAATACTGAATTTCCCACACTGCGTAGCGAGCCCATACTCACAACCCCGGCACGAGATTGACTCTGTCTTGAGAGGTTAATAATGGGAATCACGCTGTCACGCATAAAGGGAAATAACAATAAAATATTAAAGCACTAACGCTTTCCAGACAAGTTGTGATACCTACTACAATAATGGTGCTAGTAAACGGCGCAGGGACCCACTACCTTTTCAGCATTATGCCTGGAGACAAGGAGCGGGTCCTACCAATAATGCAGCACCCGTGACAGGTATATAAACCTCTCTTGAAAAGGTATAAGGGATCTTTTTCCCATTCTCTGAACCTCACACTCTATTACTTGCATAATCTTCTCTGATTATCTTTCTAAGTCTCTAAGTATTCTGAGATACTGACTTGAGCGTCGGAGAACGATTGCAGGTACCATCCCCAATTGGGTCAAGGCAAATCAGATCCCGTCAGGCGGACTGTGACACCGCCCCGCAGTACATTACACTCCGCCTCAACATACGAAGACTCTTTGTATTTACATTTATACATACATTGCTTTGTATCAAAACACACTTATATGTATATTTTGAGTTGTTCTACAAGCACACTTCTACACCCCCTGTAAAGAACAGTTCACCAATTAAAGCCCTATAAGAGAATAAAACACCAGTTTAGTTAATAGAATGACTTAATCAAATATGTAAAGTTGTTTTATTTTTAAAAATCAACTTACCCGTCGAGTATTTTCATGTAGTCCGCACCAGGACTCCCATGCAACAAATAGAAGCATGCAGCAATGTCGTCCTTCGGGCAAATGACCAACAGTTGCCAGTGAAGGCTGCAATGTACCGTTGATTAGGAATAACGTAATCCATTATAAAATTAACAACAATAAGTAAATATTTATTAGACTCTTACTCTCTATGAAATGGCGCAAGGTATACAGTCTTGTTCGAGGCATGCATCCAATTCTGGATGTATGCCTGAATCTCCTCCTTGCTGTTCCCACAAAGTTGTATTAGAGAGGGCTCCAGGAAACCATAAGTGTCATCGACACCTCTCCCTATGCAAAGTCTATGTAAAAACCTAATCAAATTTGTAGACCTTTAGTGTTGTAAAAAATAACAATTTAATTGACATCATCATTGAACAAAAAACATTATACTTACAGCTCCTAACACTGAATCACAGAAATGTTCAACATCGTCTTCCCCATTAGGACCTCACAAAAGTCAGGTCGTGCAATGTACACTGGCAACGAACTTGGGAGGCCAAAAACGGATTCCTCCCATGGGACCGGGATACTGCAATTGCGAAGCCCAGACGATATGTCCCATAGTCGTTCCATTGGATCAAGGGGGCTCTGGCTTCTTTGATGGGGCAGCACCATGCTAAAATAGTTAAAAAATTAGAAGCAATTTATGTCCTTTAAAACCATAACTTAATATATAATTGATGCTTGGGTAAAGAGCATACCTGGGGACCAGAATCTAACACAAGTCTGGTCGGCCACATAAGGAAGTGTCCTACAGCCTGGCCGATGAGTCGTACCTCCAAAGTTGGAATAGGAACAACTGCATCTGCCTTGAGGACCTGTACAACCGAAATCCTTGACATACCATCAGGCAATTTCTGATGGTGAACCAAAAGGCCTAGGTTATACACTAAACCAATGGCAACTGGCTCTTCTACTCCATCCACAAATAGGTCATACTAACGGCAGTCTCCAAGATTTACATCATCATCATCACTGTCAGGTGCAACACATGACCCCTTTGTTTTGACTCGCCTAGTCTGCATAATAACAACATTTTGAAGTTATTCAAGGAATAATGATAGCGAATCATAGGTGATTCAATTAAATAATGTACAATATAACCTGTGGGTCCACCACCGGTGGCGTAGGTTGACATTGTTGACTGAAGGACGCCATCATCTCACTTCGAAACCATGTCATCTCCTCCTGAAGCAGCCTCTACATTTCCTCTTTTGCCTCTGCCTTCACTACGGCAACCTTGTCCTCAAAGGCCTTCTCCAAATCAGATATGGATTGGGAAGGGGTGGCGGGACGGCCGAAATAGCTTTAGAGGCCTGCAGAGAAAGAATAATTGGAAATAAAAATGTTATCATACAGAATCTAAGATTATTAATGTAAGCGTACCATGACCTCGACCAGCTGCACATACTCGTCCAGGGTGCTCTGGTCGGCCGATGGCGGCGGTCAATATATCATCCCTACCATGTGACACAAATGACCCTTAGGTCGACTACTCAACCAAGGAATCCTACAACCAAAAGTCAGTGATTAGTGTTGTTAGGGTTTGATGGACAATTAACGTTTCATAAAAGGTATTGAGAAGCTTTGTACTTACAATCCTTGAGACAACCTCCTCAACATGTGATAAAGTGTACTTACCACTCTTCTTCGTCTTGGCACGCTTCCATTTTTCATGTCGTGCGGGTGGGGAGGGGGAATCCACAATAGCGGCGTCAGGGTGGCTACCTTGACGTTGCCTAGCTTTCTCCTCCATGAGCCGATCCTTCAACAATCGATAACCCCCACGTGACAACCTGTGAGGGTAGTCAATTTTCCCATGAATTTCTTGTGCTTTCATGCGTCTGGCCTGCATCAAAACAATTCAAAGACATTTATACGTTATACATTCTCCGATAACTATAAAAACATAATCAGTAAAAGATACATACAATGAAGTCATCCATGTGCCTGGATGCCACAAACGCATCCCAAGTCTGCTGATCTATGGATGTGTATTTATCTCCAGGAAACTGACCCTGCTTCTTCCTGTAGACATACCTAAAATTTAAAATATTTGAATTAAGTAATTGATAACATAAAACATGATGATTTTAAACATGTATATTTTAAAATTAAAATATACGAGGAGGCTAGGTTGCTCTTGAATGTCCTCCATCGCTCAGCGATCTCAGACATGATCTTCCTACGTAGTGTATCAACTGCAGGAATATCCCAAGCATCCTACACGTGCCAAATAAACAAGTAAGAGATTATTACGCATAACAAATTATGATAGGAGTAACTAAATGTACAGATAAATATACTTACAACAACATCAGCCCAAATTACATTCTTTACGACCTCCTCAACACTATCCCAATCAGGGATAATGATGGACACCTTCGACCGTGCCAAGACACCTAAGTAACTCTGAAACTTGGCGGCGTTAGGTCCCGAAGTCCTCCCGGTGCAAACATCAATGTCGACATGGGTCCTCTGACCCTGATGGCGCCTAAGTGCAACACTGGTCATCCGGGTAACACCTCTCCTCCTAGCTGAGGAATCTGTGCCCTGGGAGTCAGATCTTGCATGTGGATCCTGGTCAGCCATAGGTATCTGTTCAAAGAAACAAAAATATAATTTGAGTATAATAAACTAACTTTAGCAAACAAGAATATGTTTATAAACACGATGAATGATATATAACCATACCCTATGTTTCCCACAGACCCTCCTGGTGGTCATTACGAGTCGCAACTATATCATCTATGAGATCTTCTACAACGTTGGTTGGTGTACGTGTTGTTAGACAAGGTATGTCTAGGACATCAAGACATGGATCCTCAATGTTGTGTCTACCTTGGACAACAACTGACCATCGTTTATCTGATGGGTCAACAACATAGAAAACTTGTTTTACTTGAGCTGCCATGATGAAAGGCTCCTCCTTATGACCTATCTTGTTTAAGTCCACTAACGTAAAACTAAAATCATCAAGTTTGACACCATTTTTGCTATCAACCCATTTACATTTAAAAACAGGAACTGTGAAACAACCATAATCAACTTCTCATATATCTTCAATGACACCAAAATAACATAACTCAGCCATGATAGGGTTTTTGTCCTTTGAAGTGGAAAAATGCATTGATTCGGCCACAACCATAACTCCACTGTTCTGCACCGTACTCCTGTCATCTTGAATCCTTGTATAGAATGAATAATTATTTATGTCATAGCCACAATAAGTGATTACATCAAAGTTGGGTCCTAGTGCTAGTCGATGCAATATCTCAGGAGCAGATGTATCTTTGAGAAGGGTCATTTTGAACCACTATATGAACATTTTGTTGTGTTCGTTCAACACCCATTTTTCAGCCATTCTAGGGTTGTTTCTTTTGACTATGTCTTTATGTGTAGCTAAATACAGGAGGACAACGTCTGTGTTGTTCAAAATATAAAAGTGTGCTTGGAGGACTTCATCACGTGACATGCTTTTAATTTTTTTCCCAATGGTACCTTTCCCATCCAATCGCCCTTCGTGACGAGTCTTTGGAATACCAATGCTTTCAGCCTGTGACATGTAATCTGTGTAGAACTCAATTGCTTCCTCTGTAATGTACCTTTCTACTATCGATGTTTCGGGGCGGCGTTGGTTCTTCATATAGCCTTTCAAAATTTTCATGTATTGCTCAACAGGATACATCCACCTCAAGAACACTGACCCACACAAACGGACCTCCCTCACTAAATGGATGATTAAATGTACCATTATGTCAAAGAATGAAGGAGGGAAATACATTTCCAACTAGAATAGTATAAGAAACCTTTCCTGTTCCAACACTTCCAACTCCTCGTGGGCGATTACTTTGGCACATATGGCATTAAAAAAAAATCACACCCTTGTTATCACATGTCTGACATTTTGAGGGAGAATGTCACGAATGGCAATGGGTAGAAATTGTTGCATCAGCATATATCAATCATGTGACTTCAAACCAACTAACTGATAAGTGCTTATTTTGTGATTAAATTCATGACTCAATTGGATCCATTTCCTGAAATACTTAACTAAATTGATAAAATTGAGCATGATTTTTATTATAAATAATAATGTGTTAAGTAAATAAGCTTGCTCTGAAAAATATTGAAGACAGGTTCCAAAAGCTTGAAAGAAATTCAAGAGGATTCAGCATCATCAGAACCCCACGCTTAAGGGTAACCTCGAGCACGCTTGAGCGCAACCTTGTTGAAGGACTAAAGAAAACAGAGAAGCTTCAGGAACCTCTCACGCTCAAGCGGGAGAACGCGTCGCTTGAGCGTGAGTCCTAAAACGCCCAAGCGAGGAGCAAGCGTGACCCTGAGCGTGGATTGAAGGACAAAAAGCAGCATCAGATTTACCCACGCTTGAGCGTGAGAAGGGGACGCTCGAGCGTGACCACAAGAGCGAGGATCAAGCGTGAGCGTGAGCGTGATTTCATGCATGCCTGGCGCTCAAGCGTGGAACCATGAAGCTCAAAGCGTGACTGAATTGAATTAAGGAACAGCATCAGGGGCATCTCACGCTCAAGCGTGATAAGGAGCCGCTTGGGCGTGACCTCGATCCCGCTTGAGCGTGGCTTGAGCGTGGAACATATCTGTGGGGATAGAGGAGCTCGCTTAAAGCGTAACAAGCCCAGCTTGAAGCGAAGGATCAAGCATATGTTAAACAAAGGAACCACGCTTAAGCGTGGTCAAGGAAGCTCAAGCGCAAGACAATCAAAAAGCATCAGAGCCCTTCACGCTTGAGCGTGACCATCAAGCTCAAGCGTGACTCACACAGCATGGGTTTCTTAATTCTTTATTCACCAATAATGCGATGCCAACTCACCCACTTTCTTCTGTTTCCACCAGTCTCTGAAAGATGCCGCATGGGTTCTACGTAAGTGGGGCAAGAGAAGCTGAGCCAAAACTCCTATAAATCAAGCTGCAAACAGAGCACAAATCATCAATCTCCTATCATCTGATACATCATTTCATCCTCTGTATTTTTCATTTCACACTTTCCATTTTCTGTATTCATTTCTTTGATGGTGAAAATGCAAGGCATGAGTAACTAATCTCCCTTATGGGATTGGCTGTAATCCATTCAACACTGAAGTAATACTGTCGTAAGTTTTCATTGAGTAATGAGATTTGATAAAGTTTCTGTATTTCCTTCTGCGTTAAATGCCTGAAAGTACTTGATCACTATTTTCTTGTTCTAAGTTTTCTTGAGTATGCTGGGAAGTGACTTTTGAAAGCAGACCCTGAAAGAAATGCTTGTTGTGAGTAGGTAGCCAGGGATGGCGTCTAACGCAACAAACGTCAAAACAATCGATCGATAATGCTGGAATGGTTTCCAAAGTGACTGAGGGATCAACGGTTTGGAAATCATTCTTATGAATTTTGTAGTCGAGGGATCGATGCAAATGACTTTGATTGTGACGTAGAACTTATCTTTTCGATTTACTTATATGGAAACTTATGCAGCTTACAGAGGTGAAGATGTGATGAAGCCAATCCCTGTTTTACAAAACTGATTTTTCCAACATCATTTACTGTTATATTTTGCAAAGTGCTATCCTCTGTTATTTTGTTACTTACTGTTTTTCATTCAGCAACATTCACAACAAATCAAAACTGAAACTTTCTGCCTAATCAATTCAAACTAAGATCTTCATTCTAGCACCTCCTCAGTGGAACGACAACTATACTATATTACAACTTCTGTGTTTAAACTTGGCACATCCATTTCATTGAGTTCATATTATACAAACTTGATTCTCTTTCAGCAAACTCAATATAAGCAAAACACTTATCAAGTTTTGGCACCGCAGCCGGGGAGGTGATTTGAGCTTGAATATTTTAGCATTGAATTGATAAGACAGTGTAAATAAATTTGTTTTCAATTTGTTTTTTTTTTATTTTTTTAGTAACCTTGCTATTTTGAGTACTTGATTTATGATCTTGAGGGGACAGGGTACAAAAGAACAGCTTGCATTTGATCCTGAGATAGATAGGTTCCTCAAGAAAATCAAGAAAGCAAAGCAGAACCTCCAAGAAGGACAAACTTCCTCTGATACAATGGATGACAACAGCAATAATCAAAATCCACCAAGGAGAACACTTGGAGACTATGCTTTACAGCAAGGGCCAAGACATTTCTCAAGCATTGCAATTCCAAACACTGTCAGAGCACTAGAAATGAAACCAGCATTTCTGAGTTTGATTAGTTCACATCAATTCCATGGAATGTCCAGTGAAGATCCGTACACTCACTTGGCCACATTCTATGAATTGGTTGGAACCATGGGATTTGACCAAGATGTTATTGATGCTGCATATTTAAGACTGTTTCCTTTCTCTTTAGCAGGAAAAGCAAAGGAGTGGTTACAATCTCATCCAAATCAAAGTTTGAATAGCTGGAACATAGTTGAAGAAAAATTTCTACAAAGGTTCTTTCCTCCATCTAGATTCATCAAGGCCAAATCAGATATTACAACATTTAGACAAGGCCAAGATGAACCTTTTTGTGAGGCATGGGAACGCTTTAAAACACTGCTCAGAAAATGCCCAAACCATGGACTTGAAGATATTGCACAACTTAATATTTTTTACAGTGGTTTAAGGGCTGACACTAAAATGATTTTAGATGCAGCAGCAGGAGGAACAATGATGACAGTGGATGCTGACCAAGCCACAAGGATAATAGAAGCTTTATCCTCAACAGACTACCAAGCTCAACATGATCGTCAGCAAGTTCAAAGGAAAGGAGTCCTTGACTTAAACACCACAGATGCCATTTTAGCACAGAACAAAATTCTGACCCAACAACTAGAAGCATTGACCAAAAAGATAGCCAATCTTCCACAACAATTACATGCTGTACAATCATCACAACCAGGGCAACAACAAATGCCTGCCAGATGTAACTTTTGTGGAGGAGATCATCTCAATGAGAACTGTGGATCACAAGAAGCAACTGTATACTTCATGAACAACCAAGGAAGGTCTGGTAATTTCAATTCAAATTTTTCTAACCAACCATTTCAGGGATGGAGAAGTAACCAAAACCAAGGCCAAGGATGGAAGCAAGAGCCCAGCTCTTCAAATAAACCATATCAAAATAATGGTCCTTCTTTGGTGGAGAGAACTTCTAGATTGGAGGACACCTTGGAAAAATTTATGCAAACTTCTTTAGCAAGTCAAAAGAACAATGAGGCATCACTCAGGAACTTGGAAACACAATTGGGACAACTAGCCCAACAACTTGCTGAGAAACAGAAGCCTCAGTATGGAGCAAACACTGAAACAAACCCAATAGAGCATTGCAAGGCTGTGACCACACTGACTGAGGAAATAACTGAGGAAGAAGATGGATATGACACTATCATCTCTGAAGCAGTACCGCATAACACCAAAGATCCAGGGAGTTTTTCTATTCCCGTTACTGTTGGAAAACTTTCAAAAAGTAAAGCTTTGTTAGATCTTGGTGCTAGTGTAAATTTGATGCCATTATCCACACTGAAAAGTATAGGGGATTTTTCAGTAAAGCCAACAAACATGACTTTAAAAATGGCAGATCAATCAATAAAAACCCCTTATGGTATTGCTGAAAATATTGAGGTCAAAGTTGATCAATTTGAATTTCATGAGAGCTTTGTTGTCATAGATATGGAGGAAGATCCTGAAGTCCCCCTAATACTAGGGAGACCATTCTTGAAAGCAGCCAAAGTCATCATAGATGTGGATGACAGAAAAGTAAAAATTCGAGTGCAAAAAGAACAAGCTGATTTTGCTATTGAAGGTGCACTTGAAAAACAGAAAGGAAGAAAGCCAAGGCCTGACTTAGGCAAGGAGGTGGAAAAACTCAACACTCTCATCCACCAACTCCATGATCCATATTGAAAAATCTATCAGGCGTCAAGCTAATGACATTAAACAAGCGCTTATTGGGAGGCAACCCAATCTTTTATGTTTTCTTTTCATCCTGTTGATTTTATTTTAAGTAAATTTTATCCTAAGATTGAATTTTCCTTTTATTTTGCAGGCAGCTCATCAAATTCATCCCACTCATTATCCGAAAGTAAGTTTGCATCCCACATTGTTTAGCCTGGGGACAGGCCTTCTTTCTTAGGAGGGGTAAGACTTCATAGGCTAGACCAGGACCCTCCTCACAAGGGCCTCCAGCAAGGAAACATGAGACAGAGGATGACTCTTCTAAGGATGAGTGATGAGTTTACTGCTTTAGTTTTTATTGCTTTAGTTTACTTTGAGTTAGTTTTGTCTAACATTACTGCAGCATACTTTGAAAATTTTTTTTTATGCTTTCGGTTGATTGTTTGGATATACCATTACATGCTTGCAGTTGTACCAATTTTGAAAACCCCAACCAAAGATTTTACTTTTTGAACAAGAAAAGTTTCTAAGCAACAGAATGTTTTTAGGCAATAACACTGATTCTTTTTTTTTAGGCAAAATGACTTAATTTAGAACCAAGGAACTGGAATGCATGTACTTTTGCTTGTTTACATGACTTGAACCCTTTTCTGTTAGAATAAGGAAGAAAATAAGCCTTGTATCTTGTTATGAAGTGAGAAATCTAAACACTTGAGAGCCTCATTTGAATTTGTTAAATTGGCATTGACTGATTTTCTAATTAAACCTTTTCTTAAGAAACAAGCAAGGATATGATAAGGCAATTTTGGAAACATAGTCAGCCAAGAGCCAAAAAGCTACCCTGATAAAAATATCTGATTTTTTGGCAGCCCATCTTTGAGCCATAAAAGCATGAAATTTTTTCTCTGCCCTGAGCTAAGCATAAAAGCAAAAATTCTATCTCACCTGCATGTTCATCTTGAAAAAGAGCATAAAATAATTTTCTCAAAAGAAGATGAAACAAATGGAGGCAGTAGAAAAAAAAATGCAGAAAGAATAAGTAAGCTCTCCAAAGATTGTATAAAAGAGCTGGAGTAAAACAAAAGAAAATTCTGAAGTCTCAATACAAAGAAGGAGCCTTCTAATTTGTTAAATAAATTAACCAAAAACACTTATGCTCTTCTTTAAACATGCGTTTTGAAACCAAGAAAAACCAAAGATTCTTGTTAGCCCAGCCTCATTACATCCTCAAAAGACCTTTTGATCCTTGCTATTCATTTGAATTTTGGTTTTACTGGAAATGACGGGCAATGTTAACTGAGCAGTTCTAATAATGGGAGAGTGAGACAGACACAAGGTAAGAAATGATGAGAGTTCTAAATTCTTACAGCAATGGGTTACATGCTTTATGAACAAGGTAATGGTGCATTACATTTCAAGGAATTAGTATTAAGAAAATCATTTGCCTAGACATCAACTCAGATTATTGTCTTTTAAACTTTTTGTCTGCAACAGAAACTTAGATTTTTGAACACTTGATTCTCTTTCCTAAACTTCTTTTTACTTGAGGACAAGCAAAAATCTAGGTTGGGGAGAGTTTGATAAGTGCTTATTTTGTGATTAAATTCATGACTCAATTGGATCCATTTCCTGAAATACTTAACTAAATTGATAAAATTGAGCATGATTTTTATTATAAATAATAATGTGTTAAGTAAATAAGCTTGCTCTGAAAAATATTGAAGACAGGTTCCAAAAGCTTGAAAGAAATTCAAGAGGATTCAGCATCATCAGAACCCCACGCTTAAGGGTAACCTCGAGCACGCTTGAGCGCAACCTTGTTGAAGGACTAAAGAAAACAGAGAAGCTTCAGGAACCTCTCACGCTCAAGCGGGAGAACGCGTCGCTTGAGCGTGAGTCCTAAAACGCCCAAGCGAGGAGCAAGCGTGACCCTGAGCGTGGATTGAAGGACAAAAAGCAGCATCAGATTTACCCACGCTTGAGCGTGAGAAGGGGACGCTCGAGCGTGACCACAAGAGCGCTTGAGCGCGGCTGAAAAGGATCAAGCGTGAGCGTGAGCGTGATTTCATGCATGCCTGGCGCTCAAGCGTGGAACCATGAAGCTCAAAGCGTGACTGAATTGAATTAAGGAACAGCATCAGGGGCATCTCACGCTCAAGCGTGATAAGGAGCCGCTTGGGCGTGACCTCGATCCCGCTTGAGCGTGGCTTGAGCGTGGAACATATCTGTGGGGATAGAGGAGCTCGCTTAAAGCGTAACAAGCCCAGCTTGAAGCGAAGGATCAAGCATATGTTAAACAAAGGAACCACGCTTAAGCGTGGTCAAGGAAGCTCAAGCGCAAGACAATCAAAAAGCATCAGAGCCCTTCACGCTTGAGCGTGACCATCAAGCTCAAGCGTGACTCACACAGCATGGGTTTCTTAATTCTTTATTCACCAATAATGCGATGCCAACTCACCCACTTTCTTCTGTTTCCACCAGTCTCTGAAAGATGCCGCATGGGTTCTACGTAAGTGGGGCAAGAGAAGCTGAGCCAAAACTCCTATAAATCAAGCTGCAAACAGAGCACAAATCATCAATCTCCTATCATCTGATACATCATTTCATCCTCTGTATTTTTCATTTCACACTTTCCATTTTCTGTATTCATTTCTTTGATGGTGAAAATGCAAGGCATGAGTAACTAATCTCCCTTATGGGATTGGCTGTAATCCATTCAACACTGAAGTAATGCTGTCGTAAGTTTTCATTGAGTAATGAGATTTGATAAAGTTTCTGTATTTCCTTCTGCGTTAAATGCCTGAAAGTACTTGATCACTATTTTCTTGTTCTAAGTTTTCTTGAGTATGCTGGGAAGTGACTTTTGAAAGCAGACCCTGAAAGAAATGCTTGTTGTGAGTAGGTAGCCAGGGATGGCG
The DNA here is from genome assembly GCA_037962975.1 of Clitoria ternatea. Taxonomy (NCBI): domain Eukaryota; kingdom Viridiplantae; phylum Streptophyta; class Magnoliopsida; order Fabales; family Fabaceae; genus Clitoria; species Clitoria ternatea. The sequence goes on along the minus strand of CM075669.1, from coordinate 42,058,362 downwards.
TCTAACGCAACAAACATCAAAACAATCGATCGATAATGCTGGAATGGTTTCCAAAGTGACTGAGGGATCAGCGGTTTGGAAATCATTCTTATGAATTTTGTAGTCGAGGGATCGATGCAAATGACTTTGATTGTGACGTAGAACTTATCTTTTCGATTTACTTATATGGAAACTTATGCAGCTTACAGAGGTGAAGATGTGATGAAGCCAATCCCTGTTTTACAAAACTGATTTTTCCAACATCATTTACTGTTATATTTTGCAAAGTGCTATCCTCTGTTATTTTGTTACTTACTGTTTTTCATTCAGCAACATTCACAACAAATCAAAACTGAAACTTTCTGCCTAATCAATTCAAACTAAGATCTTCATTCTAGCACCTCCTCAGTGGAACGACAACTATACTATATTACAACTTCTGTGTTTAAACTTGGCACATCCATTTCATTGAGTTCATATTATACAAACTTGATTCTCTTTCAGCAAACTCAATATAAGCAAAACATTTATCACTAACTTCAGATCCTTCAAGGAAACACAAGTGTTAATGTTGGAACTGTACCCAGATGGAAGTTTGACACCACACAACGATTCACACAAACTTTGCTTCTCCTTTCTAGACAAGGTATGACATGCTGGCGGTAAATATGTTCATTTGCCCTTTACTTGTGGGTGTAACTCCTCACGTATACCCAACAACTCCAAGTCTAGACGTGAATTTAGGTCATCCTTCATTTTTCCAGGTATGTTTAACAGGGTTCCAATCAAACTATCACACACATTTTTCTCCACATGCATCACATCAATACAGTGTCTCACATCAAGCACTTTCCAATATGGCAAATCAAAAAATATTGACCTTTTCTTCCACATGTTTTTTGAGATAGACTGCTTCTCAGACTTACCAAAAACCACATTGACTTCTTTCACCTTTTCATATACTTGACGACCAGACAGTGGTGGGGGAGGCAGTTCAAACTCTTGTGCACCATTGAACGACTTCTTCAACCTATGAAGTGGATGATTAGGTGTGAGAAACCTACGATGTCGAAGATAAACATTTTTCCTTCCATGATGTAGTCGATTCGAACTAGTTCCCTCTTCACATATAGGACACGCTTTATGTCCTTTGACGCTATAGCCTGAGAGGTTACCATACGCTAGAAAATCATTGATTGTGCAGAATAACATGGCCCTCAAATTGAATGATTGTCCTGTAAGCCCGTCAAACACATCAACCCCCTGTTCCCATAACATTTTTAGGTCTTCAACTAATGGAGATAAGTATACATCAATGTCATTCCCTGGTTGTCGTAGACCAGAAATCATCATTAATAACATAACGTATTTCCACTTCATACACAGCCATGGCGGCAAGTTGTAAACAAACAACAAAACAGGCCATGAACTGTGGTTTGTGCTTAGGTTCCCATATGGGTTCATGCCGTCTGTGTCTAGTGCAAGCCTAACATTTCTTGGGTCACGGGCAAAATCTGGAAACATCGTATCTATTTCTTTCCATTGTAATCCATCTCTGGATGCCTAACTAGTCCGTCAACAACCCTTTCATCAACATGCCATCTCTTAAGCTTTGCATCATTTGTATTGGCAAATAGACGCTTTAGTCTTGGAACTATAGGGAGATACCACAACACTTTCACAGGAGACCCTTTTTTGCATAAATCATCAGAATCAACCTCTTTCTTCTTATACCGTGACACCCCACACCTAGGACATTGATGCAGCATTTCATACTCACCATGGTATAATACACAATCATTTGGGCATGCATGTATCTTCGTATACTCCAAGCCCATAGGACATAACACCTTTTTAGCCTCATAGTTATGATTTGGCAAAGTGTTACCAACTGGGAGCATTTCTTTCAACAACTTAAGCAACTCAATGAAGCTTTTATCTGTCCATCTATTTATCGCTTTCAAATTAGATAATCGTAAAACTGCTGACAACCTCGTGAAATTGGAACAATTCGGATACAACGGCTTTTCTGAATCCTCACATAGACTCGCATATACGTGAGCTCTCTTAAAACTTTCTACCCCCACATATATCCTCAAGTCAGTCATCCATGTCATCATCAACCTCATGCACAAAGCTCTGGTCTTTTGTTTGAAAACTAGTACTTGGCACCTTAACATGTTCACCATGCCATATCCATCACGTATAACTCTGAAGAAATCCATCACACAATAGATGTTCTCGAACCTCTGTCAATTCTAGCCGGCGCATGTTTAAGCATTTAACACAAGGGCAAAAATACGTTCCATTCACCTCTTCAGCATTTCGTATCACATACTCTATGAATGTTTCGACTCCACCCTCATATTGTGGACTTATACGTGATGCTGTTATCCAACTTCGATCCATACTCACTGTTTACAATACCAGTAAATTTAACGGTGCTATGAATCTTACTTTCTTCATAAAGGTGGTGGTCCTACCCATTCAGAATGAATATTTTTCTATACATCATAACTACATACCACCTAGGAGTTATTTTAAAATTTGATAAAATTTTGGCAGCATTTCGCATTGGTCTCTAAGTACACAAAATGAAAGTGGTGACATCAAATTCAACCACAATCAAATATGCACCCAGAGAACAATACAAAATTTAGCTAACCAAAACTTGATCAAATTTTAAAATTACTCCTAACTTGTGCATAGCAATAATGCATAAAAATTTGTTCATCCCAAACTGTCCAAATGGATAATTCAAGATTCAACACAAATGATGAAATCAATTAATTTAATTACCATTTGTGTCGAATCTCAAACGGGAAACTATGTTTCACTCATTTATAATTTAAAAAATCACAATTCAAAGGGACTATATAAACTTATCAAAAACTAAAAAATAATAAATAAAAATTAATCTACTACTAGTACTAGTACTGGTAATAACTACATTTAAAAAAATATTAAACTATATTCCATTTGTGTTATGTAAGAATCTTAATTTAAAAATCTAAATCTACTACTAGTACTAACTACATTCCATTTGAGACATGATAAAGTTTTTAATATTCAAAATTTAACCCAATTGTGTGTAATTTTTATTTACTTTAAAATATCAACCTTTTTGTATTTAATTTTTTTAATAGTGCAACAAATATTACTAATGTTTATATATTTAATCTAAGTATTTAATCTAAGTTGATTAATCTATAACTTTTAATCTATAACTAAGTAATAATTAATCTAAGTTGATGAATCTATAACTTTTAATCTATAACTAAGTAACAATCAATCAAAGTATTTAATTTATATCAAACAAAATTCTAATTTCCTAATATATAATATTCTTATTTTCCTAAAAATAAGCTTAATATTAACAGAGTATATAAAATAATTTCAACAATCAATACTTAATCTATAGTTAACAAATAATTTTACTAATATTTAACTAACTAAGCCTAACATTGCATTAATCTCAACCATAAGCATTAAAAATGGAAAACGTGGGGTTTTAGAAAAAATACCTCTTTCAGAATGCCCAACGTCAATGGAGATGGAGGGAGCGAGGAGGGAAGACCAACCACTTGAGAGTATGGAGGGAGGAGGATGGAAGAACTTGGGCGTCGTGCGGAATGAGAAAGAGGAGGATGAGCAGTAGGAGGGAAAACCAACAACGTAGAAAGAGAACGGAGAGATGGAGAGGTAGAAAAGAAATGGAGGAAGGGAGGAGGAAAAGAACACAGTAATAGAGGGGAATGTTTAGATGAAAGGTGAAATGGAGGGAGGGAGGGAGGAGGAAAAGAACACGATAATGGAGGGAGGGAGGGAGGGAGGGACGAGGAGGAAGAAGACTAAGAGGTAGAATGGAGGGAAATGAAAAGAATAAGCGTGATGTACCTGTGACAAATGCGATTTCCGAGAGGACGACCCTATAAGCACGGTTCCCCTCAGAACCGTGTTAGTATCTTAATTTTTTATACCTTTTAAGCACGGGTCCCCTGACAACCGTGTTAGTAGACTAATTTTTTAAAACTTTTAAGCACGGGTCCCTCGACAACTGTGCTAGTATCTTAGCCTTTAAGCATGGTTCCCTTTAACCGTGTTTGTAAGTCTTTTAAAAAATTATTTTAAAAAATTATACCAACCTTTAAGCACGATTCAACGCAACCGTCTTTGTAAGTTTTTAAAAAAATTATTTTAAAAAATTATACCAACCTTTAAGCACGATTCAATGCAACCGTCTTTATAAGTCTTTTAAAAAAATTATTTAAAAAAATTATTTAAAAAAATTATAATAACCTTTAAGCACGGTCCATTTGTAACCGTGTTCATATATTACTTTTAAGGACGGTCGCGTTTCAACCGTGCTCGTATATGACTTTTAAAAATAAAACACATTTCTTCCTATTTACAAAAATGCCACCACGTTGTTTTAAGCACGGTTCCTCATAGCCGTTTTTTGCACTAGTGATTATGCGTTGACTATCGCCAACTCAACAAGTTACCTATCAAGAACAAATATCCTCTTCCTCACATTGATGATCTTTTGGATCAATTGAAGGGTGCCGTTGTATTCTCCAAGATGGAATTGCGCTCCGGATATCACCAAATTCGAGTGAAGACCGAAAATATCCCAAAAACTGCTTTCTAAACGCGATATGGACAATATGAGTATGTAGTGATGCTATTTGGAGTGTCAAATGCTCCTGCGATTTTTATGGATTACATGAATCGCATTTTCCACGAGTATCTTGACCAATTCATCGTGGTGTTTATTGATGATATTTTGGTATACTCTAAGAGCCATGAAGAGCATGAAAGACATCTTCATCTTGTATTGTCTATTCTTCGAGAGAAAGAATTGTATGTTAAGCTCTCTAAATATGAATTCTGGATGAGTTAGATTTCTTTTTCTTGGTCATGTGATTTTCGGTGATGGAGTTGTCATTGATAGATCAAAAGTTGAGGCTGTTATGTCTTGGGAAAGAGCGATGTCTGTGACAGAAATAAGAAGTTTTCTTGGTTTGGCCGGTTATTACCGGAGGTTTATTGAAGGATGTTCCCGCTTAGCCTTACCATTGACGAAGTTGACTCGTAAGAATCAACCTTTCGTGTGGACCTGTGAATGTGAAGAAAGTTTTTAAGAGTTAAAATTAAGACTTACTACCGCACCAGTGTTAGCATTGCCCGATTTGACAGAGGATTTTGTGGTGTATTGTGATGCATCTAAGCTTGGTCTTAGATGCGTGGTGATGCAAAAGGAACGTGTGATAGCCTATGCGTCGAGACAATTGCGACCGCATTAGGTTAATTATCCTATACATGATCTTGAATTGGCGGCGGTGGTGTTTCTTTGAAGTTGTGGCGACATTACTTATATGGTTCTAAGTTTGTGGTCTTTAGTGACCATAAGAGCCTTAAGTACTTGTTTAACCAAAAGGAACTTAATATGCGCCAACGACGATGGATGGAATTTCTAAAGGACTATGAGTTCGAATTGAGGTATCATCCTGGAAAGGCAAATGTGGTTGCTGATGCTTTGAGCCAGAAATCATTGTATATTTCTATGATGATGGCAAAAGAGATGAAGCTAATTGAACAATTTAGAGATTTGAATGTGGGCGTGGAGACATATACTCCCAAGAAAATGTCGCTTGAAATGTTGAAGGTCACGAATGAATTTCTTGAATATATGAAAGTACAACAACCCAATGATGAGTATCTGATTGAGATAAAGAAAACCCAAGAGAAGGGAAAGGATTTGTTTCTAGTGGAAGGTCATGATGGCATTTGGCGTATGAACGGCCAAATTTATGTTCCCTCAAGTGGTGATATAAGGAAATGTGTACTTGAGAAAGCTCACAAAATTGTATTGAGCATTCATCCTAGTTCCACCAAGATGTATCAAGACTTAAAGAAGAATTTTTTGTGTCCTGGTATGAAGCGTGATATGGCGAACTTTGTAGCATCTTGCCTTGTTTATCAAAAGGCTAAGGTCAAACATCAAAGACCATCTGGTTATTTGAGACCTTTGGAGATCCCTGTTTGGAAATGGGATAGCATAGCTATGGATTTTATTTCTGGACTACCCAGAACCCGTGCTGGAAATGATGCCATATGGGTAATTGTAGATCAGTTGACGAAGTGTGCTCACTTCTTGCCTATGAATATGAAGAGTTCATTGGAGAAATTAGCCCAGTTGTACATAAAGGAGATTATTAGACTACACGGTGTGCCATCTAGTATCATACCCGACTGTGACCCTCGGTTTAGTTCTCAGTTTTGTGGAAGTTTGCATCATGAATTAGGTTCTAAGTTGAAACTTAGTTTCGCGTATCATCCTCAAATCGACGGACAATCTGAAAGGATGATACAAAGCCTTAAAGATTTGTTGAGAGCTTATGTATTGGAACACGGTGAATGTTGGGAGAGATTCTTACCACTGATTGAGTTTACATACAACAACAGCTATCATAGCTCTATTGGTATGGCTCCCTATGAGGCACTTTATGGAAGAAAATATAGAACGCCTCTATGTTGGCTGGAGACCGGTGAAAACTTGGCTTTAGGGCCAGAGATTGTTCAGGAGACTACCAAGCAAATTAAAAGAATACAAGAGAATATGAAGATTGCGCAGGACTGACAGAAGAGTTATTATGACGTGAGGCATAAACCCCTTGAATTTCAAGTTGGTGATCACGTGTTCTTGAAAGTCTCGCGTGATAAAGGGTTTGGAAGGGTGTTGAAAAGTGGAAAGTTAAGCCCTAGGTTTATTAGACCTTATGAAGTTTTGGAGCAGATTGACGATGTTGCTTATCGGATTACACTTCCTCAACTGGGATACATAGAATACATTGTGTAGGTGCCTTTGGATGATGTTGATGTACAAGATGATTTATCTATTCTTCCTGTTTCTGTTCGCATTGTCAAGCATTCCATGAAGAGATTACGGAACAAGTTGGTGCCTTTGGTGAAGGTCACTTGGAAGCACAGAAATATGGAGACATTCACATGGGAACGTGAGGACGATATCAGAGAACGATACCCCGATGTGTTTGAATCCGGTATGTTGAATTTCGAGGATGAAATTTTCTTTTGGTGGGGTGGATTGTAACATCCCAAATTTTTAAAGTAAAGGATTAATTAAGGAAATTAATGTTAAATAATGGAATGTGGAATTATTTAATGTCCCAAAATATTGGAATTAATTAAATTAAGATTTTTAGGGACTGTTAGTAAATTATTGGGACCGAATAAGCTAAAAACTGACCCGATTAAAATATGGGTATTGGACCGAGTATCTCTGATTGGGATAATATTGGTCAGGGCTATTGAGAATAATATTGGGAGTCCGAATATGTATTCGGAATAATTTTTAGTTGAAGTATTGAGCCCAAACATAGATCCTGTTTGTCATAAAGCGATGAATCTTTTAATGAAAGGGTTAAAATAAAACACAAAACTCTATTTCTCCTTGGAATTTCACGTTAGCTTGTTGAGCAAATTATGAAAAATACATTCTTCTTCTCCTTCTCTATTCCCTTCTTTATTTTCCTCTTCTTCTCTTCCAAAAACCTTTGCCAAGGTGGTGAACCTTCTTCCTCCCCTCATTTTCGTCCTTATGAGAGCTTGAAAGGAGATCATTGGAGCTTGGAACTCTTCCCATCTTCTCTTCAAATTTCGTGTGGACCTCCCTCTCCCTTGAAACCCATTTCTTTTTGGTGTGAGGTGAGTTATCCTCTCCATTTTGTTGGGTTTAAATGTTATGGTTATGAGCTTTAAGGCTTAGGGGAGTGATGTGTAGGAATGGGTTTGGTGAAGAGCCATTAATGCATAAACCCTAGAGTGGGTTATCATAAATTCAAGGTTTAAATGAAATAAATATGGTAGATGAAGGTATGGTTGGAAGGAGATAAGGATTAATGAAGCTTTAAATGAATGTGATTGGGTTTTGGTGAAAACCCTAACTTTTAAGAATTGGGGAAAGTTATAAATATTGGTTGAATAATATGTTTGAGAGCAAATACAAGCAATAGAGTGTATGGGTATTATTTGGTGAGGCATTCTTGTGAATGTTAGGCTATGATTGTTTGTAGCCTTTAGATATAATGAATGAGGCTTAATGGGACGGAATTCCCGAAGCCTAATAGATAAGGAAAATGATGTCTATTACATGCCTTGTACATGTTATGAGATTGTAGATATGATTATGGTTAATTAGAGTTGAATTATGTCATGAATGGTTGAATGATTGGGATTTTATATATATATTAATGTAGGACCCATTCCGAACGACAAGGTGGGTGCGTCGTATCAATCGGAATTCTTCTCTTGAGGTAGGAGAAGAGTCTTTATATTCTAATTGCATGAATTGAATAGTATTTGGTTGTCATATGTGACAATTTGCATGTTTTCCTTGCTTTTGATGTTATGGAAATTTGTATTGTGTATATGATGTTGGTGATAATGTTTGGCAACATGCTTTGTGCAATTAGAATGGATATGGTGTGCTATATGGTGGTGTGAATTATTTGGCAAGTGTAAGCCTTGAATATGATAGTTGTACATCCATCTTAAATGTGAAATGAATGTAATTAATATTTGGTTGAGATTGAGTGTGAATGAATAGCAATGCCATGATTGATAATGAAAAGTTGATGATTGAAATTGATGGGGAGTGCCATTGTAAATGGTAAGAGAATTGTTAAAATGCCATATTTAAAACTTGAGAACAAAAACTAAAACCAACAATAATGAATCCACTAAGAATGGTGAAGTGGTGTTGGTGATGATGATGGTGATGATGTTTGATGAGTGGCATTATAGGATGCATAGAGTGAGAAATGCATATGATTGGCATTTGCATCCATGGCATACTACATAGCCGCCGATGTTGGAACATTAGGGGAGTTCCCTCGGTTGACCCAGTGGGAGGGTGGCTTGGTGCACGAGTAAATTTTTATTTTCCCCTGTGACTTGGTGTGTAAGTCACGAAGCCGTCCATATATTGCTACAGGGAGCTACATGTGGCCGACTCTTGTGGGGGTGGCTCTTGATGAGCAGGTGACCCCGGTGGTCCTTCGGATAACAGCCGCCATGAAATGAGTCATGGCCGGCCCGCAGCACCATATATTGAATATGTGTTACCGCGGTCATGGTGAAAATGACCAGATGTTGCAAGATGGGTGATGCGGTTTGGTACCAGTAAAAGATTGGTGAAAATACATACGTTTTGAGTATAAGTGTACATATTTTACTACTGCAGTAGGGGTATGGTTAGATGATCATACTTGAATCCTACAATTGGTGTTTATCTCCCATAGTCAGATCTGCCATCGTTGAAATATTTTGTTGTGCATATGCATTAGCTTAAGAGCATTTGCATATAGCAATGAAGTATGCCAAAGGTGATGAGATATGATGATGGTTGTGTTGAGGATGAGATAATGTATTAAGACAACATAAAAGATATGAATACCAAATAATAATTTGAGTAAAGTGATGAGTTGTATAATAGTCCAAATGTTGAAGGACTTGATTATGTATATGCTTGTATACCTTGTCTAAATTATAATGTCGTTTGTGATATACATATGATAGTATTATGATGATGAATAAGATGGTGAATGATATGTGTATGCAAAGTATACATGTTTTAATGCATATGTACATAATCACATGGTATTCATATTTATTCTTTTGGAATGAATGACTCAATCTCCCATGTTGTCCACTTTTTAGACTTGTGATGCAAGACACTCATAGGTGGAGTGAACTCCTTTGAAGTACATTTTATGGAAGAAGGTAAATAAGTGTAGAGAAAACGCCTTGGCAATCTAGATTTTTGTATAGAATATAGTGTATATGTATGCTTATTTTATCATCTAGATTGTAGTTGAGGATTTTGAGGGTCATGTAGGAAAATTGGACCTTGGTGTGTATGGTCAATTTTCATTAATGACCTAAATGATGTAAGATGATGATTTACGATGTTTATTGATTGTTAAATTTTATGAATGAATGATGTATTTCACAATTAGTAGCATTCCATGAAGTTTATGCAAAAATGGTTTGAATCCTATGCATTAAATGAATGAGAATTGATCTTGATGTGTAAAAACCATTGGATGAACTTATAAATGCATGATGGAGTGTATCTAATGCATTAGGATAGGTTAGAATGGTAGGAAACAAAATTTGATATGCTAAGTTGTATGAAATTCATGTTTCTGCATATGCTCTTCAGAACTCGCTCAAGCGAGTGGAAACCTCACTCAAGCGAGTGGAAACCTCGCTCAAGCGAGATCCCTCTGTAACAGTGGGGCAGCCTCTAGTCCAAATTCGCTGAGGCAAGTGATGATCTCGCTCAAGTGAGATCTTCTTGGAATCAAAGGTTTAGCTTCTGGAGTTATTTCCCTCAGGCGGGTAAGGTCTCACCCGAGCGAGAGTAAGTATGAGAGCTATTGGACCATTTTCGCTCAAGTGAAATGGTCAGCAAATGGAGGTTCGCTCGAGCGAGAAAGGGAAAATGGATACTGAACGATTTTTGCCCAGGCGAGCCTAGCCTCGCTCGAGCGAAAATTGGACAGTAAGGTGCCTGATGCTGATTCTCCCTTTCACTCAAGCGTGTTGCTGGCTCGCCCAGGCATGTCCACATGAACTCGCTTAAGCGAGTGTGGCACCCGCTTGAGCGAGTGGTGCCTGGCTCCTTCAAACGTTCTAGCCTTTAATTATTTTCATTCCCCATTGTATCAAACCTTCTTTTGCATCAATCTTAATAATATCTTTGACATATTTAAAAGTCATTGAACCTCATGAAATCTATTCTCTTTAAATCCAATCATACAACATCAATTTGAATTATTCTTTCCGCTGTTTTTAATTGAAAATATCTCTTTAATTATTTTTAACTCACCCTCTCATATCTCCATATATGAGAGAGGTTTTTCATAGATCCGGGGTATTGAATTAAAGCTTCACCACTTTACTTCTTTGTCTATTAATGATTTATAAAACGTAAAAAATTTACCCGTATTTTTCTAGGTCTCACACCAATACTAGAAAACTAAAGTAGGAGACTTGGTAAACCCAAGTGAGATGTTGAGAAAGAATGAGGCTCATATGTTGAATGAAGTTTTATGCAATTCCTTATCTGAAAAAGAGAATGATTTGATAAGTGAGGAGGAAAAAAAGGTGATAAAATAGCTTCAAGCTAATGCACCATTACTCAAGGTGAATCAAGAAAGAGAAAATCTCAAGGTGAAAGAAAAAGAAGTAGTGGAACAAAAACTTGAGCTGAAACCTCTTCCAAGTCACTTGAGATATGCTTTTCTAGGAAAGCATGGGACCTATCCAGTTATGTTGAGTACTGAATTGAGCAAGATTGATAAAGAAAAGTTGGTAAGAATTTTGAGAGCTCACAAGTTCGCTATTGGTTGGAAGATTTATGATCTTAAAGTGGATAAGCCCCTCATTTGGCATGTACAAGATTCTTTTAGAGGATGACTACAAACCAATGGTTTAACCCCAAAGAAGATTAAATCCAACTATGAAAAAGGCGGTGAGAAAGAAAGTAATAAAGTTGCTAGATGCAGGGATCATTTGTGTGAGGCCCTAATTTTTCAGACTCAATCGTAATACAAATATAAATTAACTGACAAAAATACGAAAAAAATTTTTGCTTTTCACTTCATAAACCAACCACTTACATCATGAGCCAAGTCATAGGAAACCAAGTGCCATAATATAATTTAATACAACAACAACAATAACAACTAGAAGTGGTGATAACTAGAAAACACTACATGGATTCAAGAAGAATCTATCACATATGGAAGCAAAAGACATATGGGAAAGTGTGCCAAAGAGAGCTAAGAAATATAGGGATAAAAACCTTAAGCAAGAAGGCATAAAAAGACAAGAAAAGGGTAAAACTGTAAAATTCTTGGGCTTCCTGGCAGTGTAAACCGCGTCCTGGCCATGATTCCCACCACTGGCCATGGTTCTCTCTGTCAGGCCTTGTTCCAACATTAGCGCATTGTACTTTTTTGGGCATAACTTTAGCTGTGGGACTCTGATTAAGGTGAATCTAGTTTGTACAGCTCCATAGCTCAATTACCTATAATTTTGATACAGAAAACAAAGACCAATTCTTTCTATATTGAGCCCCATAAAGCAATATACAACTGCTATGCAGAGAGAAATTTCAGTATTGACATATTTATGCATAACTTGAGCTACAAAACTTATTTTTAAGTGAATATAGCTCAATTACCTACAACTTTGATTAAGAGAGTAAAAACTAATTCACATCACACATATATGTTTAAGCCAGCTTTTGGCTATTATACATAAATTCTATAACATTCCACAAACTTTTGTGCAAAAATTGGTCCTGGCTAACTTCCACACACTCGAACTTATTCGTTTGATCTCTGAATATTGCCGAATTTTAACACAAGCTTATTGGTCCTAATTATGACTTATGGCCTCTAGCCATACCTAAAATTTCCACAAATGAGGGAAATATATAGAAAATGCAATTAGGTCAATTATTAATTATTTAGACCCTTCAAACTATGCCAAAGCTACCCAAGTGGTTTAACCATCCTAACACATTTCAAATCAATTATAAGGGCTATCTAACCTATCCGAAGGTCCCAAAACCATGCGGATCAAAATATGACCTACCCAATTCCTATTTTTGCATAATTTTACATTAAAAACATGGCAAACCATCTAGGGGTCAATGCCATTATGCATGCTTTGCCTCACAAGTATCAACACAATTATATATCACCCATGCCATGCAACATAACTTACCCATTTTACCATCAATAATAATATAATGCTATGTTGCAATTTCTAGACATTGTCAACACAATCCTCTTGACATCAAAATCATATCACATACTATCATCAACATATCCATATATACAAATTATGATCTATACCTCTAGTGAGGCATCCAGCTACCTATCCACTATACATATATACATAACATGTATCATAAGAGTCGGCAAAGGCATTTTACTTCAAAAGTTATACAATCACATATATAATTAATCCTTCTCAAGGATTTCTATCATATCCATATGGGCGATTCACCAGTCTTCTCCTTGTTCTAGATTCACTAAAATAAAAATGGTTAGGGGTGAGCTAATATATGTTAAATGACAATTACAGAACTGGATTTACACTTAACATATAAAATTACCTATTCAGTTCTAACAACAACCATATTATACATTAATCATTATAATTTAACATTGAATCATCAATTGCCATTTAACATAAGCTAGTACATCTCTACATCATCAAAGATGTAATCAACCACAATTAAAATCATCGTTAATGTATTTGCATGTTGTTAACAGGTTTTGATAATGACAAAGGCACAAGCATTATAAGATCTTCATGAATCAAAAACAAATGAAACAATCAAAGTTGATATATAAACTCAAGAAATCATGAAGAAAACGTTTCCACAAGGTCAAGAAATCAAGAAACTAATGCACAAAGAAAAAGGAAAGCAACCATGGATCATAACACATCAAGGAAAGACCATCAGGCATGGAAAAACATCAAAATACAACACCTGAATCGATTCACCATGACCCTGAATCGATTCAAAGCCCTGGAAGTCACCAAAAGTGGAAACAGAATGTCATGAATCGATTCACCATGACCCTGAATCGATTCACACAAAGATACAAGCCTAGGAACCCCAAATAGAATGCCCTGAATCGATTCAACAAGGCCTGAATCGATTCATACGAATCTGGAACTCTAAAATACACAAATCAGAATGCTCTGAATTGATTCACGAAGCTATGAATTGAATCAAGAAGTGGAAAACACCACTCAAAGACAGATTTAAGTGGGAACCAACTATCCAAACCTAAAATACGCAAAGACAAGCCGGAACCACTATTTGCAATGGCTAGAAGGACTTTGAAGCTGCTCCAAGGCTCTATAAATGCAAGGGAAACACAAGCACAACAACAGAGAAGCAAGAGACAATCAATTCTTCAATCCTTCCTTGTTCCTAGTGAGTTTATATCTTTGCATTTTCTGAAAGTTGAGCTTTAACTTGTATATCTTCTCTTGTTGAGAGTTAGAAATTTGAGAGAGCATTCACTTGTACATCTACTCTATTTAGAGAGTTTATATCTTGTAAACACCACAAAACACAAAGGCTTTTCACTCTAGGTTGAGTGGTCACAAAGGTTGGGGTTCAACCTTTGGGTATTGAGAGTTTGAGAGATTGGGTGGGTTGCCCTTGTGCTAGTGAGGATTGAGTTCTTGAGTGTGGGACACTAGGAAGCTGTAATCGCTCATAGCTTGTAATCTCTAAACTTAAATAGTGGAAATCCTTCAAGTGGGTTGCTTGAAGGCGAGACGTACACCGGGGTTGGTGGAACTCGTTAAATTGGTTTGTAAGCTCCTCTTCCTAACTCTTTTACATTCATATACTGCATTGAATTGATTTATGTTGGTTGATTGGGATTTACATACTCGAGCTTGCTTGAATCAGTTTACTTTGAATATTGCACACCAAGTGTTTGATAAATTGTTTTAACTATATACACCTCTTGTTTGCATTAGCTCTTACATTAAACTTGACTTCACATGCATAATCTTTAAACTTGTGACAAAAGAATCAAGTTCAAAGGCATTGTAAGCAAAGTTTTAAAAACTCAATTCACCCCCCCCCCCTCTTGAGTATTGAGGCCACTTGAATAACAAGTGGTATCAGAGCTTGACTCTTGGTAGATCAAGCTTAACAGCTTCAAGAGATAAGATGGCCTCAAGTTCTCTAAATCTTTTTCCTGAGGGTGGTGCCACAAATAGACCTCCCGCTTTTAATGGGGAAGGTTATGCGTTTTGGAAGGAAAGAATGAAAATTTTTATTCAATCCATTGATCTAAGAGTTTGGAATGCCATTGAAAATGGCCCATATATACCCATGCATACTATTAATGACAAGAATGTTGAGAAACCCATGGATGAGTGGACTAATGATGAAGAAAAGAAAGTTCAATACAACTATAAGGCTAAAAACCTCATTACTCTTGCTTTAGGACCCGATGAATTCTTTAGAGTAATGACTTGTCAAACAGCCAAGGAAATGTGGGATACTTTACAAGTAACCCATGAAGGTGCTAGTGATGTAAAAGACTCCAAGATTAGTACCTTGACTAGTCAATATGAAAGTTTTAGGATAAGCACCGGAGAAACCATTATAGAAATGCAAAAGAGATTTACACTTATAATAAATCACCTTATTACTCTTGGAAAAGTATATACTAACAAAGAGCTTGTGCATAAAGTTCTGAAAAGTCTTAGCAGGGAATGGCAACCTCTTGTCACTGCCATCAAATAATCCCCAAATATCAATGAGATGTCTCTTGCCACACTCTTTGGAAAGCTTCAAGAGCAAGAGCAAGAACTAAGAGAGTTGAAGCAAGCGGAGAAAGAAGAAAAATCCTCCAAGAAGAAAGGCTTAGCTCTCAAAGCCACTTCCACACATGAAGAAGAATCATGTAGTGACCTTGACGAAGAGGAAGAATTTGGGTTGTTTGTAAAAAGATTTGGAAAATTCATGAAAAACAAAAGATTCCAAAAGAACTTCAAACCCCAAGGTAAGAAACCTATTTCTAATGAGTCTTCTTCCTCACCAAGTTGTTTTGAATATGGCAAGGAAGGGCACTTCAAGGCGGATTGCCCAAATTTTAAGAAGAAGAGCAAGGAGAAGAGAGGAAGAAGAAGAGCTTACATCGCTTGGGATGAAAACGATGTAAGTAGCTCCGATGAGTCCGAAAGTGAAGAAGCAAATCTTTGCTTAATGGCAAATCACCAAGAAGAAGATAATGAGGTAAGTCTTCTTGATTTAGATAAGAATGAATTACTAGATGTTTTTGAAGAGTTGTATGATAAATTTATCAAGCTTTCTAGTAAATACAAATTGTCAAGAAAAACCATTGACACTCTTAAGAAGGACCTTATAGAAGTTTGTAAAGAAAATAAATGTTTGAAAGATGAATTAGAAAATGTTCAAGCATGCTCTAGGACCAAACCGTGTGAATTTGTAAAGAAATGTGACATTCTAGAAACCAAGGTTTTAGATTTAAATAGAACATTAGAAAAATTTACAAATGGTAGAGATAACTTAAATATATTACTTGGAAACCAAAGATGTATGCTTGATAAAACCAGTTTAGGATACAACTCCACCAAAAAGAAAAAATATTACAAAAACTTCTTTGTACCACCTAGGATATCATCATCACCTTTCATAAGATGCAATCATTGTGGTTTTAAAGGTCATAATTCTTTAAATTGTAATGTTAGAAAATTAGGACCAAAGGTTATTAGAAAGGTATGGGTTCCCAAAGGGACATTACCACAAACTAACCTAAAAGGACCCAACATACAATGGGTACCTAGTTCTCTAAATTAATCTTGTTTTGTAGGTATGCTTCAAGGCAAGCAACACCCATTGGTATTTGGATAGTGGGTGTTCAAAGCATATGACGGGAGACATAAGCAAATTCACATCATTCACACCCAAAAAGAAAGGAAGTGTGACCTATGGAGATAACACCAAAGGAAGAATTCTAGGCATTGGAAACATTGGTAAGAATTCCTCTGCTCCTATTAGTGATGTATTGTATGTTGAAGGCCTCAAACACAATTTACTTAGCATTAGTCAATTATGTGACAAAGGATATAGAGTTTTGTTTGAATCAAATTGTTGCATAATTGAACATAAAATTAATAAGGAAATCAAGTTTGTAGGTCAAAGAATTGATAATATTTACATGATTGATATGGATAGTTTGTCCTCAAATGATGTACACTGCTTCATGACTAGAGAGGATGAAACTTGGCTATGGCATAGAAGAATAGCTCATATACATACAGACCATTTGAATAAACTTGTTTCTAAAGAATTAGTAATTGGTTTACCAAAGCTTAATTTGAAAACAAATTTTGCGATGCATGTCAAAAGGGAAAACAAGTAAAGGCATCATTTCAAGCTAAAAACATTGTTTCCACTCAAAAGCCTTTACAACTTTTGCACATGGATCTATTTAGACCTTCCAAAATCAAAAGCTTTGGTGGTAATTACTATGGTCTAGTGATTGTAGATGATTATTCAAGATATACATGGATCTTGTTTCTTGCTCATAAAAATGAAGCATATCATGCATTCAAGAAACTTGCTAAGATTATCCAAAATGAGCAAAATTCAAAAATAGCATCCATTAGAACCGATCACGGGGGAGAATTTGAAAATCAATCTTTTGAAAAGTTTTGCGAAAAACATGGTATCAATCACAATTTTTCAGCTCCTAGAACTCCACAACAAAATGGAGTAGTTTAAAGGAAGAATAGAACCTTAGTGGAGCTTGCAAGAACCATGTTAAATGAAAATAACATTGCGAAACATTTTTGGGCTGATGCGGTAAATACCGCTTGTCATGTTATGAATAGATATTTAATAAGGCCTATTCTAAAGAAAACCCCCTATGAACTGTACAAGGGAAGAAAACCCAACATTTCATATTTTCATATTTTTGGATGTAAATGCTTTGTGCTCAATAATGGAAGGGATAATCTAGGAAAGTTTGATGCTAAAGCTGATGAGGCAATCTTCCTAGGATATTCGCAATCTAGTAAATCTTATTGAATCTATAACAAGCAAACAAACACTATTAAGGAGTCTATTCATGTAAAATTTGATGAAAATAGCCTTAACTCCCCGAGAAAGGAAGATGTTGTTGATCTTGCAGGAACATTCCAAGAAATAAGTTTGAATGAAAAAGAAGAAGTCAACAATAAAGGAGAAACAACACAACATGAGCAACCACAACAATGGATCACCTTGAAAGATCATCCCTTGGATAAAGTCATAGGTGAAATGACTAAAGGTGTAAGTACTCGAAGAATGCATGTAATCATTTAGCCTTTGTATCACAAATAGAACCCAAATGCATTGATGAAGCTATTATTGATGAACATTGGATGTTGGCCATGCAAGAAGAATTGAATCAATTTAAAAGAAATGAAGTTTGGGAACTAGTGCCAAAACCCAATGATCACCAAATAATAGGAACAAAATGGGTGTTTAGGAATAAATTAGATGAAGATGGTATAATCACAAGGAACAAAGCTAGGCTAGTAGCTAAAGGTTACAATCAAGAAGAAGGCATTGATTATGAAGAGACATATGCTCCCGTAGCTAGGCTAGAAGCCATAAGATTATTATTAGCCTTTGCATGTTGTAAGGACTTTAAATTGTACCAAATGGATGTCAAGAGTTCTTTCTTGAATGGATACATTCAAGAGGAAGTGTATGTTGATCAACTTCCAGGTTTTGAAAACTATCAATTTCTAAATCATGTTTTCAAACTAAAGAAAGCATTGTATGGGTTAAAACAAGCTCCAAGAGCTTGGTATGAAAGATTAAGTAAATTCCTTTTAGAAAACAATTTTGAAGGAGGAAAGGTTGACACAACATTATTCATTAAGCACAAGAAAAATGACATACTATTGGTTCAAGTGTATGTTGATGATATAATCTTTGGTGCTACTAATGAATCATTGTGCAAAGATTTTGCTAAGCTAATGCAGGAAGAATTTGAGATGTCCATGATGGGGGAACTTACTTTCTTCCTTGGACTACAAATTAAGCAAACTAATGAAGGAACTTTCATTAGTCAATCAAAGTATTACAAGGAATTGCTTAGGAAATTCAACATGGACAAGGCAAATGACATTGCCACACCTATGGGCACTTCATGTTATTTGGACAAGGATGAGAAAGGTAAGGATGTTGAACTCACAAAATATAGAGGTATGATCGGATCCTTACTTTACTTAACCGCTAGCAGACCGGATATCATGTTTGCTGTTTGTATGTGTGCAAGATATCAAGCATGTCCAAAAGAATCACACCTAACTACAGTAAAAAGGATAATGAAATATCTTGTTGGAACTCCAAATGTTGGTTTATGGTACCCCAAAGGAGTTGAATACACTTTAGCTGGATATTCTGATTCGGATTTTGCAGGATGCATACTTGATAGGAAAAGCACTAGTGGAACATGTCACTTGCTTGGTAGTTCTCTTGTTTCTTGGCACAGCAAGAAACAAGGAAGTGTTGCACTATCTATAGCTGAGGCAGAATATGTTGCAGCTGGTAGTTGTTGTGCTCAAATCCTTTGGATGAGACAACAACTTCTAGACTTTGGTGTTATGTTAGACCATGTGCCTCTTAAATGTGATAACACAAGTGCTATTAACATTTCAAAGAATCCTGTAATGCATTCAAGAACCAAACATATTGAAATCCGACATCATTTCATTAGGTATCATGTATTAAAGGGTGATTGTGTACTTGAACACGTTGAAACCTCTAAACAACTTGCAAACATATTCACCAAACCAT
This sequence comes from Clitoria ternatea, assembly GCA_037962975.1. Taxonomy (NCBI): domain Eukaryota; kingdom Viridiplantae; phylum Streptophyta; class Magnoliopsida; order Fabales; family Fabaceae; genus Clitoria; species Clitoria ternatea. The sequence continues at coordinate 42,038,927 of CM075669.1, read as the reverse complement.
TAGCAAAAGAACAATTCATTCACATCAGAAGAGAATTAGGAATTCTAGACATATCCAATTGCATTTGAATGATAAATGTTTCTGACAAATACTTGATTTTCAATATGTTGATTGATTAGTGTTCGTGTAGTGATTAAGAATCCTTAGATATGTCATAACGTGGTTGACAATTGTATATTGTGTTGATCTCAATTAGTTGGATGAATTAGGAGGCAAAGATTTTCATCAAAATGAAGTTTTAATGATCTAAAAAGAGTTGCAATATGCCTTGAATCAATTCAGCTCAAGAAAAATGCAATTAAAAGTGACATAGAATCAAGTGAATCGATTCACACTCCCTTTGAATTGATTCAAATACCTGATTGTCCAAATTTCTTTAAAACAGAATCGATTGAATCGATTCATGACCCCCTTCGAATCGATTCACAACATTGTTGCTCAACTTTTTCCATAAACAGAGAAGTTCGAATCGATTCACACTCCCTTCGAATCGATTCAAACCCCTGATGCCTCTTAAAACTCCCAAACAGTAACGGTTGAATCAATTCAAGCTTCCTCTGAATCGATTCACGCGACGGTTTTTGTGTATTTTTAACGCTGATTGGGTTCGTTTCTCATTATTCCTTTATCACTCTTCTCACCTTTTCTCCTCCTTCTCTCTAAACCCATCTATCTCTCACTCTAGAACTTCTTCTCCAAATCTCCATTAGCAATGGCTTCCTCCTCTCAACCACGAAAGAAATAAAGAGCCAATGTTACCGCTGCAACCATCCCTCAACATTCGGATCTTTCAAGGTTCTTCTCCACCCAAAAGGAGTTGGAAAGGTACCAAACTTCCTTTTCTGAAAAATAACTCATCTCCCCTCATTGGCTTGATGTTCCATTCTTTGAATCTTCTGGACTTTCTCTTCTCAACACCCTTCACCAACAAGAGCTAGTAGGATTCATGGCTCTTGAGGAAGTTGCAATCTATCCAGAACTGATTCGGGTTTTCTATTCAACATTGCGCCTTCAAGATGCTCGATATTATGCAAAAGTGAAAGGCAAAACCATTCTTCTTGACAATGAAGTGCTAAACTAAGTTGGAAAGCTCCCTCTTAACAATGCTCAATTCCATGGAAAGGAACCCTCTCCTTCATGGAACTACAATCCTTTGGAGGCAAGAACCTTCTTTAACCTTGCCACTCCCTCTAGCACCGCTGGCACACTAAGCCTTGACCACCGCCTTTTGCATTATGTCTTGGTGAAAATTCTCCTTCCTTCCAGTGGAAATTATACAAGATTGAGTGAGGCACAAATCTTGTTGCTATGGGTCATCCTCAATCAAAAGGTAATTAATTAGATTGATGTTGTAAGGCACCATATGATCGAGGCTCAGAATCTTGCTCGCCTTCCCTATGCCATTCTAATCACAAAATTACTACGCCACTACAAGGTGGACTTGAAAAATGAAGTGAAAGAAATTGTAGGCCCCAAAGCACCAATTGGAAAAACTCATCTTACAAAGATGAATATAGTTGAATATCACGGGTTATGGCAATTTCTTCGACGCCCTCGTAATGATGCTGAAGATGCTGCTCCTCCTCCTCCTCCACCCGCTCCTACTAATGACTTGTTTGCTAGGATCACTGCCCACATGGACCGACGTCTGGATATCATGGAAGCCAAATTCAACTCTCGCCTGGACAAGCTTGAAACCAACATGGAAGAATGTATACTGAGCTTGCCACTCAGATTTCCAGCATTTACTTTCCTCAGCCTTGATTGGCATTTTACGTTATGCTTTTACTTGACAGTTAGTTGGTTTTTATATTCAGACTTGGTTGCCCTTCTGAGGCATTTATTTTGGTTTTTTACTTGACACTGATTCTATTGCTTGTTTAGATGGGTATTTGCTTAAATGTTATATCTGTTTGGATGTCATATTTGTTTAATCATTTTGATGCGCTCTGTGATCGTTATTCACTTCGTTAATCATCCTATTTACACGCTTGGTTAATTATTCCCTGAATTTGTTTTTGATAATGACAAAGGGGGACAGATACTTGAAAGAAACAAAGGGGGATAAAGAAAAAAAGGGAAAGAGCCTTTAGAAATTCAAGATACATTGTTTTTTTTAAAGATGAATATCTAATTAGAAAACAAAGGGGGAGATAAGGGATAAGAAAGACTTGATAAATGAAGGAAAATTCACTCTGTTTTTCAAATGATTCTTTATCATTGCTTCTTTAATATTATTGATATTAACACCCTAAGAGATGGCCATTGGTTGTCATCATCAAAAAGGGGGAGAATGTATTTGCATGTTGTTAACAGGTTTTGATAATGACAAAGGCACAAGCATTATAAGATCTTTATGAATCAAAAACAAATGAAACAATCAAAGTTGATATATAAACTCAAGAAATCATGAAGAAAACGTTTCCACAAGGTCAAGAAATCAAGAAACCAATGCACAAAGACAAAGGAAAGCAACCATGGATCATAACACATCAAGGAAAGACCATCAGGCATGGAAAAACATCAAAATACAACACCTGAATCGATTCATCATGACCCTGAATCGATTCAAATCCCTGGAAGTCACCAAAAGTGGAAACAGAATGTCATGAATCAATTCACCATGACCCTGAATCGATTCACACAAAGATGCAAGCCCAGGAACCCCAAACAGAATGCCCTGAATTGATTCAACAAGGCCTGAATCGATTTATACGAATCTAGAACTCTAAAATACACAAATCAGAATGCTCTGAATCAATTCACGAAGCTACGAATTGATTCAAGAAATGGAAAACACCACTCAAAAGACAGATTTAAGTGGGAACCAACTATCCAAAACCTAAAATACGCAAAGACAAGCTAGAACCACTATTTGCAACGGCTAGAAGGTTTTTGAAGCTGCTCCAAGGCTCTATAAATGCAAGGGAAACACAAGCACAACAACAGAGAAGCAAGAGACAATCAATTCTTCAATCCTTCCTTGTGCCTAGTGAGTTTATATCTTTGCATTTTCTAAAAGTTGAGCTTTAACTTGTATATCCTCTCTTGTTGAGAGTTAGAAATTTGAGAGAGCATTCACTTGTACATCTACTCTATTTAGAGAGTTCATATCTTGTAAACACCACAAAACACAAAGGCTTTTCACTCTAGGTTGAGTGGTCATAAAGGTTGGGGTTCAACCTTTGGGTATTGAGAGTTTGAGAGATTGGGTGGGTTGCCCTTGTGCTAGTGAGGATTGAGTTCTTGAGTGTGGGACACTAGGAAGCTGCAATCGCTCATAGCTTGTAATCTCTAAACTTCAATAGTGGAAATCCTTCAAGTGGGTTGCTTGAAGGCGAGACGTACACCGGGGTTGGTGGAACTCGTTAAATTGGTTTGCAAGCTCCTCTCCCTAACTCTTTTACATTCATATACTACATTGAATTGATTTATGTTGGTTGATTGGGATTTATATACTCGAGCTTGCTTGAATCAGTTTACTTTGAATATTGCACACCAAGTGTTTGATAAATTGTTTTAACTATATACACCTCTTGTTTGCATTAGCTCTTGAATTAAACTTGACTTCACATGCATAATCTTTAAACTTGTGACAAAAGAATCAAGTTCAAAGGCATTCTAAGCAAAGTTTTAAAAACTCAATTCACCCCCCCCCCCTCTTGAGTATTGAGGCCACTTAAATAACAGTTAATAGTTGTTCTACAGCTTCTTAATCCCAATATGCTAATGCATATGCATACAGATATGACTTAAATGATAGGATTATACCATAGTATTTAGTTTTAACGCATATACTCATAAGTCCTTTTTACAGATACCGAACTGCTCACCTATATGCAACACCAGTTATACTAAGTAACAACGACACCTTAACTCAAGTGTTGCGAGCCGGCCTTAAGTCTAACTCAAAAGCGGCTGAGGAATCTGGAGAAACCAGCACAGGTCTGTGTCTTACCATTAGGCCACCTTCCATCTAGGTCGGCATCACAAGCCCCATATAGTCATGTGAGCATTATTAGGCAAATGTTGTGCAATACGTCATCCATAAATCATTTCAGTCCACCAAATTACCATCACCAGGGGCCATCACTTAGTTACCATCACCAATGATCCTTATTCCAAACCAACAATCAAACATAGCATGTATCAAATCATTTGATTACAACTATTTATATTCTTAATTCACATCATTTTTCATTATCAAGCATCTTAGCTTTTCATTTGTAACCCTATGCAATATTAATCATAATCATCAATTCATCAAACAATAATAGATAAAGGGAATAAAATGATTTCCAAAATCATCAACCATTTCACAATCATTACACACATCATTTCATATAGTAATCAATAACAAAGGGATGGTTTGTTATCACAAGCATATAATTATCATTCCATCATATACATCAACCAAATCATTATCAACAACCATAAACCTATCCCTTATCTGTTCATAGTTCATACATTTAAAATATATAATATCCCCTACCTGGAATCGACGATTTCAACTCAAACTCACATTTCAGTATTATTTCAGAAGTGAACCCATCGAAACAATTGTTGAAACTCTCCGATTAATTAATCGTTTACTAATTTCAATCAATTTAATTAATTTATAACTTTTTAGAAACCCGAAACCTTACAAATAACAATAATTTCATCAAACGACAAGAGTTAAGAAGTTTTGACTTACTGAACGGTCGTCGATGATTTCTAAAATCAATTCTATTAAGCTTTAAAGCAACCCACACTCTAAAGTGAGTTCCAAAACAACCTATAGCCATAAAGTTGAAGGGATTGAAGAGTGGAATCAAGAAAGTTCACCAATTTCAAGAATGGGTTCAAGAACCCCCACCTTTTATAAATGGAAAATAGAAAACGAGCTTGCCCTAGCTATGCCCTCTTGCAGTTGTGGAAGAAGGAAACGGATAATCGAATGTTGAGCTTGCCCTAGCTTTGGATTGAAGATGAGAAAGAAGAAAATGGTGAAGGTATGATAACAAGAAAGGACCATTTTCCATTTCCCTTCATGGACTAAATGCTAGAGCGATTGTCTAGACATGTTTACTATTATTTTTTAGATGGATACTCTTAATATAATCAAATCGTTGTGGACCCAAAGGACCAAGAGAAGACTGGTTTTTCCTGTCTTTATGGAATTTTTACATATAGGTGAAACTTTTGGCTTATGAAATGTAACACCCTCGGTTAACTAAGACAATTCCTTCCACTAGATTATCCTGGTCAACTGAGATACGAGTTTTAGAAAAATGTGGAAGTTTTTTTTGTACAAGTAAACTTGGAGATACACCTTACATACAACATATCATATATAATACATGGTCGTAACAGCAACTGTACATACTGAAAGTAAAGGGGCACGCAGGCTCCCATAAATGAAAATAAAATAATTTATCCTAATCTTCCTGTCCTTATCCCATGAAGAGTCTAGCTGGTCCTCGATGTGAAGTCTGTATGATCCTTTGCGGTGTATGGTCCAATCCGGAAGTCTGGAATAATAGTTGTAAAGGTGAGTCTCTGCCTCCATATCAGTCGAGGAGTGTCATTATTGGCGCTCGCTCCATACAATTCAATCAATTACAATCAACCCTTACAACTCTCTTTTGGGGTCCCTAGTATATATTCTAAGTTATCTCACCACTCTTATTTTTCTAACCATTTCAGCTCCCCATCCTTCTCTCAGGTTGCCAGTATCTATACAATCAATACATAATCACAATCTCAGTATGATAATTGAATGCATGAGTCTATTTTGATATTCAATTCTCTTTATTAGTCATCATGATGCATGTGGGCCTATCTCCTTCTTAACAATCTCATATACCAATAATCATATGCATAGCCAACCACCCTTATCTTCCCTGCCCAACTAGAGCGACCAGAGCTCTCCTCGTTTTGGTTTTCATAATGGGTAAGGACTCATAGTCCCAATATCAAAATGGCCAATTACACATCACCACAGAACGGGCACTCCATGGTCATAGAAAATCCCGCCTTTTGTCGAAGTATACCAGAGTTTGCTACAGGCTGTCCGGCGACGGGCACGAATCCAATGCCACTTAGAATTCCCGCCTCTGGTTATACTCCCTAAACTGCCCTCGGGTATCGAGGCGCTGGCAGATTCTTCAGTGTACCCATCACTGTATGCTTTAGGGGATTATTCCAACATCCCTCCTTAACCCAAAATATGATGCATAACTCGACAATTCATTTTCATTTAGTGGTCCTCGGTAGGGTCCTAAATGACTCCCCTCCATTCCCAATGTCGAGTTCTTTCTTTTTATTTAGTATAACCAAATTTTCTCTTTTTTTCTTTATTTTAGTAAACTTACTCGACACTTAGGAATGAAGTGAGGTTTTACACTTTCTCAACAATTTGGGGTACATTGGCGCTTGAATGCCCATAATTCATCTCAGATCCGAGTCTCACACATTTTCATATTTTAATCATTTTGGAACCCCTACTGGTACCCTTTTCCAAATTTCTTATTTATAAATTTCCTTATTTAATTATCCATGCATCACACCACATCCATAAGCATACTACATGTATGAAATACTTCACTCAATCCACACATTCGTATCATACATCAACAACCATTTAATAGTATCACATCATCCAATACAACACTTATTCCATGTAATGTGTACAAGCCACATACTCATGAGAAACTATACTTAAACATTTATTAGCATATCACATCAATAATTATACAGTGATACCATGACATACACAACAACGCGTGCCTCTAATTTTACCACTTATGGACGTGAGGTGAATGACATATTCATCGGTATTAAATTTGATATGCTAGCTTTTACATTGGATTACTACTAGACGTTTTAAGTTATACATCGGGTCGGGTTATTTTTTGAGGTATTTGGGTTCTCTTAAATCATTTATGCTCTTATTAGTTTAATCAGATATAATTGATTTATTTCATAATTTAATTCCCTAATGTCCAATTATAATTTCTTAGGTCATCTTCAAGTGACCTCATTGTCTATCTCATTTCACCCATTTAATTGAGCTTTATTTGTTTGAATAACTTATTCTCTTGGTCACTAAACGGGTCACTAATCCTTTATGTTCCAGTGGTGTTTTAGCGATGTTTCTCTTCAACTTAAGCTTAATATTTTTGTAATTCCTTACTTCATTTCTATTGTTCTTATCTATATTAACTAAATTATTTCCTTAACTGTATTCTTTTAATTAGCTAAATTTATTTCCTTTATGAGTGTCCATTAGTTGTTTAGAAATCTAAGTACTACCTTGACCTTGATATCACAAATTAAGTCCATTATTACTTAGTTACTAAAAGTTACTATTTAATTAATAGGTTTACTTTCTTTTCACAATAAGTCTAAGATTTAGTCCTAAAACCCTTTCTTTAATGACTTAGAAACCTTTTAATTTTGAAACGTCATAACTTAATCTAATATTATTTAGTCCCCCAAAAGTCAACAATGAATTGGTAAGTCCTATTGGTTTTTATTTTAAGTTAAAAAAACTAGTATACCCAAGAATCCATTCTCTTAGCTATTAACTAATTTGTTCTATGCGTAAAATTTCCTTTAATCTCTTTTTCTGCTTTTAATGGCTTTCTAAATTTCTAGTATAGCATTATTTCCTTTTGAAATTTTAGATTTAATGCTTAATTCATTTAAGTAAATAATCCTATTCTTGATTAACTTATTATAAACTTTTCCTTTAAATTATCCAAATTAGGTTCTAATTATCCAATTTTATTATTTATTTATTTATTTCTATTCTTAGTCTAAGTAATCTATTAAAATATTTAACCCTGAAATTTTTCACTTTGTAATCAAGTTTCTTTTACCACATCTATTTCATTTCATTAAATTTCTAAAGTTTCTATTTCTTTTTACTCTAAATGGTCACAAAAGTGGTCACTAAATTTGTTACAAAATTCTTTTATAATTTCTAACACTAAAACTCCATTTTTTTTCTTCTTTTCTTAACTTATGAAACTATATTGGTCCTTAGTACCAAAATTCTGAAAAGGTCCTTACAAGTAAAAGTTCAATTTATTTAATTAACTTACCATGTTCTCTTTTTCTTTGATCTTTAAAACACTTTTCAAATATATCATTTTGAGTAACCTTCTAAAAATTTAATTTCTTTATTTAACTTCTTCATTATATTTTTAAAAAATAACATTACATTTTTTAACTTAGTAAGAGAAAATATGTTGAATCGTCCAATCGATAATTCCTTTCGTGATGCGTAATATTCTCAAAACAACTCTGGCGACGCTTACACGACCAATAAAATTTTTAATGGCAGGGCTTACCGGGGAATTAAGTTACAAATTACATAATAACATCATAATTTTAAAAAATAATCAATACAACCATATCGAATAAAACCGCGCTCGCCTAAACGCTAAATTTTCTAAATTTCTTTTCGTTTATCCGATTACGACTAAATCCTTTTGAGTACGTGGACCTTGAGTTATGCTAAATAATTTTTTTAAAAATATCAACAAATTTAAAAAGTAAACTTTTTAGCCGTCAGTTACAAAAATTTTTACGGTGCGAGATCTAATCGTTGGATCGTGATGAAATTTGAAATGAGGGTCCCTGATTATACAAGCAACAACATAGGACAGCCAATCACAAAATCAATTGAGGAAGAGACCCCCTTTACCACATGGGGTGGTTGCTGCCCGAAGAAAGAAATTGGTGGTTCCGTCGAAAATTCTGCCGAACGCTCCCAACGCCTCCTGATCGTCGCCTAAACTCCCGATCATACAAAAATGTACACATGTGACCAAGAGGAACAAGGGTTCATGATTTTTGACTTTTCAAACAATAAGTAGAATGTCACAAAACTAAGGATACAAACTAGTTTGAGCATGGGAGCAAGAAGAAGCAAAATCAAAAACTCAAAATGTCAAAATTTTCACCTGGGTGGCCTTTGATGGTCACCGCCAAGAGAGGCAGCAAAATGGGCATTTTTGTTGGGATCCTTGGAGCCTTGGATAGAAGAAATTAAGATGTTGAAGCTGCCCAAGGTGGAGGTGAAACCGTGAGCCAAAAAAAAGAAGAGAGGGGAAAAGCTTGAAGATTGGTGTGGTGGGGTATGTTGTAGTGGTGTGGTCGTGAATGGATAGAGGAAAGTGGTTGCTGGATTTTTAGAAAGGAATAGAGAAAGAGGTCATGGCTCGTCATTAAAAAAAGGAGTTAGTGATCAAAAAAATGGAAAGGAAGTAGGATATGGTAATATGTATAGGTAAGTCATGGTACATGAATGTTTATGATGGGATGAATGGCAACATATGGTGATGGTATTTTGGAGAGAAACAACATGAATGGAGGTTGAATGCATAAGATTCAATTGGCAAGGCAGCTTGTTAGACAAGTTATAAAACTTGTTGAACAAGTTTTTGACACTAGTTAGGTATGGTGGCAACATGTGGTGATGTTGAGTAAGAAGTGTGGCATAAGTGTGACAAGTGGTGAGGACACGAGGCAAGCTGTGGTGATGCATGGGAGAGGTTTGATCTAGACTTAACATGTGTTCCTTGAATGGAAAGTGGTGATTGGCCAAGGTTGCATGGAGAAGCTGAGGTGTCCAATTCTGGGGGGTCACCTTGTGCGTGGCTTTAAGAGTCTTTGTTGGAGAATTTGAAAATGGGCTGAACATAAAAGTTTTAGAACCTTTTGTTATCTTTAATTTGATATATGACACAAAAAAATCCATTAAGAATTGATAGTTATGACCCAACTATGAAAGTAGTGCAGGGCTGTGATGGGATTATTCTTTCATGCAATGATTGATTTTCTGGGAAACATAAGTCAGGATTCGGGCTTTGTGTTCTCCATCAAAGTTATGGAGAATTGAGTTAAGAAAAATTCAATGAAGGAATCATTCAATTTAATGGTCATATGAGAGAGATATGTGAAAAATACTACACCTAGTACAAGTTGTTGCTGGAGAAACGTGAATAAATATAGTATTTAACATTATGGGATTTATGGAGTAAGAATTGGCTTTCGATCCCTTCATAAAGTTTTTAGATCTTTATTTCTTATTTAATTTGATATATATTTATGATGATCCAAATTTTGTAGCCTGAGATATACCCGATTTACGACAAGGCGCTCCAGAAGCTTTCCGGATCAGTTAGGGTCTCAGAAATAAATTCACCATTATTTCTCCTTTGGGAATTTAATTTTTGTACCCTTCATGAACATTGTAGACATCTTTGATACGGATTCATATCAGAAATAATGAAGTAATTCAAGCACTGGACAAATGAGATACACAAATTTAATCGAAGGCTGCCAGCATTAAAATGAAATAGCCAAGGGGTCACAAAGATTTATTAAACTGTACTGATCTAGAGGGATTTAGCCTTCGATTTCTTTACGGAAAACATAGATAATTTTGTTACGGAGATTTTGACGCCAAGTTTTTGCAAATTGAAGGTCTTTTGAGGAAGTTATGAATTTTTTTTGAACCATGCGCAGAAAAAAAATGTCCAAACAGTGGAATTTTGAGGTGAACACATTAAATCTTTGATTTTGAGGTTGATAGAGTGAGAATCAGAGTTTAGGGCTAGAAACAGAGGTTGAATATATTTTCAAAACAAAGTGATTGAGACCAAAATCGTTTAATTCCAAGGTCGTATTCAGAAGTTGGGTCCAAAATACCAAAGGAATTTGGGTCGGGTTTTAAAATGATTTTTGAAGAAACTGATTTATGGAAAAACGAAGGTGATAGAGTCTGAACCGGGCTTCGGTCTCCTCAGGAAAAGTTCCTAAAATGTCAAAATGAGTCAGCAAAAACTGACGTGCCACTATCGGATATCTCGAGGTATATGAACGGTCAAACGTAGAAGACGCTAAGGGTTCTGATTGGGCCGGTTAGGCTAAACGAGACACCTTCGATTCTTTACAAAACGATCCTAATAGAACTAGTTTCTTTATTAGATCACTAGTCTTGAGTCAAACGGTTAAAGTCCAACTTCAAGTTGGGTCCCACAATTTAAATCTGAAGAATCGGATGGCATTTATTATTTAAAATATTAATAATAATTAATTAATTAATTCTTAACTAAACTTTATTACAAATAAACCTTCATGTTTTAAACTTATCATTCATGATGTTAGTCCTAAAAATAAATATTATCTAATCATTCCAATTAATCTTTATTAATAATAAGGTTTATTAACCAGTTAATATCAAAATAATGTATTATCTACTAATCACATTTATTTAAGCGTTAAATTAATGTCTTATAAAATTTTGGGCTCTAATAATCATCTATCCTAAGAATCTAACTTGATACTTAAATAAGTCTAATTATTCTATATCTGCTATCAACAGATAATTGACCATCATCATTATAATCTACCAAAATTAAATATTATTCACAAATTATCAATTCTAGCGTTAATAATAGAATATATTCATGAATATAATACTTCAGTAACAATTCAATTGTTGAATCAAACACAATTATTTCCACATAAATTGTCAATAAGTCAACAAGTTCCTCTAGGGGTTACTATTACACACAGCCTCCCTTACTCACTCGTCTCTGTTTAACTAAATTATCCACTACTCATATTCTCTCAAATCTTACTTTCTCACATTCTCACGATGATCTAGGGATCAGGCCTAAGCCTCATTCTCTTAAAATACTTAGCAAGGTATTCTCAGAGGTCTCGAGAGCTTGGGCTTCTATCCTAGAAAATCAAGGCTGTTACATAAAATACACCAGCTACTTTCAATGATGCATGCTAGCTATTTTTCTGACATGGTGGAGAAGTTCATTGAAGTTTTCATGGATAATTTTTTAGTATTTGGGCCATTATATGAACAATGTTTGTCCAATATTGCTTTAGTGTTAGAGAAATGTAAAGAAACTAACCGTGTGCATGATGCAAAAAGGCATTGTGTTAGGTCATAAAATATCTGCTAGAAAAGGTGGAGGTTATTGAAAAGTTGCCACCCACAACCAATGTAAAGGAAGTAAGGAGTTTTTTAGGTTGTGTTGGTTTTTACAAAAGATTTATAAAAGACTCTTCCAAAGTAGCAAAGCTCCTTACTGATTTGTTAGTGAAAGATATGGCATTTGAGTTTTTTGAAGCATGCCATCAAACATTTTGTATATTGAAGGAAAGGTTGATCTTCACACTTATCTTTATTTCACCTAACTGATGTTTACCATTTGAATTAATGTGCAATGTAAGTGATTTCCATAGGAGTAGTGTAGGGGCAAAGAAAGGAAAAATTACATGTTATTTACTATATTAGTAAAGTCCTTAATGAAGCCTAAGTTAATTATACAATTATAGAGAAAAAGTTACTAGCAATAGTGCTTGCCTTTGATAAGTTTTGTTATGTTCGATGTGTAGGGGTAATGTACTCTTCTCACAATCGGTGTCTAATGTACTTCTCTCATTTTTATTACATTGTCTCAGTGGGAGTCTGGTATTATAAACACAGGTCCAGTAGGGATCACTACGCCCTTCAAGTTTGAGCTTGCTATTAGTCAATTCCGAACCGAAGTGGATGGGACACACCGGGGGTATACCTGTAAAAGGGGCTCCGATGATTAGGTCAATAAGGTGTATAAAAGAGAAATAGAGAAATTACAAAGAGCAATTAATAAGAGTGATCAATGTAACATGTGTGAGTTAATGAATGCTTTCTATTTATAGAACTTCCCTAGGTGTAACTTGCAATTTGACCCTTGTCAATGTAGAAGCAAGTTTCCCACTTGCACCTAACTCTGACTCAATGTCAGTTTTTCCAATCAGGGTCAAGTCTACAAATCTATACTGAGGTTTGATTATCAATCTGGGTTTTAGATACTCTGTCCTGTAATTTTCTTGACTTAACATTTATTATTATTGTTTAACATATCTGGTGTCACTGTTCTTTAGGGACCAATATACACACCGGATCATTTTCCTCCTAGCTTGTTATTGTAACAGTGTCATAGTAATAAGCTATTTCTCCCTTTAGCACTTAGCCTTTAGGTGTTGAAAAATCTTTTTGGTCATAGTGGAGAATTTTGGTTGATGTGAGACGTGTTTAATTAAATCTTTAATCATTAATTTAGGTTAATTAAGTGTTGCTTAAGACTTCATTTATGAGTGTTGTTTGGCATTCTTTGGAAAAATGACATGGCACGTAAAATTCTTATGTGGCAAGCTACTGTTGGTGTATTTCATTTATGGGTCACCCTATTAGAATGATTTTATCGTTGGGAGCTGAAGCGACGTTCGCCTCATGGACCACATTATTTCGAATTCCACTTCGTCCATGGGTTGTGGTGGTTGGCCTTTGACCCACTGCGCCTTCAATGCCTATAAAAGGAGAAGTGGTGGCAGCTGCTTCTTCACTTTTGTGAACACCAGTTTTAAAAGTAATCAATTTTTTTATTTACATTATTAAAAAATAAAAAGAAACCATCCCCTTCCATCCTCCTTGGTCTGCCACGCCAACCTGAAACACCAAATCCCAACAGCAAGCTCTATTTTCCTATTCCACCATAAGCATGTGATGACCTGAAAAGGGGCAATGCAGGATTCAAAAAATACCATTCATAAAATAATAACAAGACCCATCAACAACATAGGATAAAAGGGGCAAAAATAATTCAAAGGGGCCGGCTCTTTTTTTTCATCAGATCAATGCCCAAAATAAAAGAAAACCATCACCAACAACTCCACTATCTCATCTCAACCTCCACCATCATCACCTAAAACACTAACAGAGAACCAAAAAAAACAACATCCTCTTTATCATTTTATCAGCTTCATCAACACACCAACAGTTTCAAGCTAAAAATACAACCTCCAAAATAACCAAAAAAACAAAGGAAGAAAGCAATAATAAAGAGAAGAGATCTGTCAGAACCACCATCGGAGAGTCACTGGAGATAACCACTATCGACCAACCTGGAACCTGACGCCACTCAACTTTCTCTGCCAAGCCAGAACCGGATCAGTTCGCCTTCACCATTGCTGACCGTGAACCCCGACCGACCTGCCGCGGCCTCCCCCTACACCAGGACCGACCTTCCTCAACCTGCGTGTACTACCCCCTCTCCGGCGTTGACATCACCTCCGTGGAGCTTGATCAGATCCCCCTCCCTGCAACCAGCTCCCTGACCTTGAGAACGACCGGCCCAGACCCGCCTCCCTCGTCGCCGGCCTCGTACCTGTGAACCGACCTCCTCCGGTCAGCCTTCTCCAGATCCAGCTCCTCCTCGACAGAACTGTCCGGCGCGATCCCGAGCACGACTGGCCTTCTCTGACCCGCGACCGTTGCCTCACCGACGCCGTCCCTCTCCCTCTACCGTCGGTTTCCCTCTTTCCCCCTTCTCTTTCTCACTCTCTCTCTTCCGAACTCACTCTCTCTCCCTCTGTTTCTTCTGTTTCTGCCCCCTGATGCCTCTCTTCCCTTTCTCTTTGTTTAGCTTTTGTTCTCAATAAACCCTAATGGGTTATTTTTTGTCTTGTTTAAAAATGGGCTTCATTCTGAAACCCAATAGTGTATAGGAGGTTCCCTTTTTTATTATAAGTAAAAAGCCTTTGTTATTGTTATCAAATTAGGAATTTACGTTTGAAATTCTTTCAAGAGAAAAGGGAGTATTTTGTTTATTTAGGGATGATTATTGGTTTTCTCTTAAAACCTCCTCTTTTTTTTAAAAAAAATATAATAAATAAATTCTCATCTAAAAGCAATAATGATAATGAATAAATCTTTGGTAGAAATATTAAATTTAAACATCCTTTTGAATAATAGTAGATAGCTTTTATTTATGAAAAGTATCTTAAATCAAATCCCTTTTTAAAAGTAATAATAAGATGAATAATTTTTTAATAGAAATATCGAATCTAAATATCTTTTTAAATAATTGCAGATAGCTTCTCTATTTATATCAAAAATTAGAAAAATGAAAATATTAAAAATCTAAATGTCCCTTTTTTTAAAATAAAAGTAGATAGTATTTATTTATGTCAACTCTAAGGAATGAAAATCTAAAAAATCTAAATATCTTTTAAGCTAAGGGTAACTAGTTTTATCTATGTTAAATCAAACTGCAAAATGCTAAAATCTAAACACCTTTCTAGGTATAAAGATTAATACTTTTACATATGTTAAGTTTGAAAAGTCTAAAATATTAAGTAATAGATGTCTCAAGGTCTTATAAGCAATGTCCTGCAAGATTACATTTGCCTACATTCGCGTTATAAGCTTTCAAAGGTTTATGCACGTGCGAAGTACTTCGCTTTGTATCTCTCTTTCCTCATAAAATTTCTTATTAAAAATCAAATCAATTAGAAACAATTTTAAATATAATTTTAAAAATTTTCTCAAATTTAATCCCCAAAGAACTACGTAACCCTGATTTCTCAAAATCTTGAGAATACGTAGGAGCGGGAGTCAATTCCTATCGGGCCCACTTTCTTTTATTTAATTTCTGTGTTTCTGTTATTATCTCAATTTATTTTATCTGTTTAATATTTTATTTAAATAGTAATTTGTTTAAAACGAGGTTAATTTAGACGCGACGTCTTGTTAACCTCGTGTTTTTAGTATTTTATTTAAAAATGATAATCTATTTAAAATAGGGTTAATTTAGACGCGACGTCTTATTAATCTTACGTTTTTAACATTTCATTTAAAATAGTAATTTCTTTGAAATGAGGTTAATTTAGACGCGACGTCTTGTTAATCTCATATTTTTAATATTTTATTTAAAATAGTAATTTCTTTAAAACAAGGTTAATTTAGACACGACGTCTTGTTAATCTCATACTTTTAATATTTTATTTAAAATGGTATTTCCTTTAAAATGAGATTAATTTAGACGTGGTGTCTTGTTAATCTCGTGTTTCTAATATTTTATTTAAGATAGTATTTCCTTAAAAATGAGGTTAATTTGGACGAGACGTCCTATTAATCTTCAGTTTTGTTAAACAACTTCATTCTACTCCATCTTATTTAATTTTATTTTAATCTTTGAATCGTTTATGTATAAATTAAGGTTAATTTGGACGGGACGTCCTGTTAATCTTTCTTACTGTCACTGTTTGGTCAAATTTCTTACTGCCACTGTTTGGTCTATTTTGTCTGTTTGTGTGTTTCTTTTTCTAAAAGAAGTTCAAAAAATAATTTCCAGGCTACTTATAATGCGCGTTATCAGTTTGAGGTAACCGTTTTATGACAGACAGTTGTGAGGTGCTAATACCTTCCTCACCTGTAATTTGACTCCCGAACTTAGAATTTCACTTTCATAACCAGTGCTTTAACGAAAGGTTTTCCCGGTATTTTATCCTTAAAAATATTGGTGGCGACTCCTTGTTTTCTTTTCAAAAGGATTTTGAAACCCGTTTTATTTTTTCAGGGTCGGCCGTGCCGTCGCGATCCCGGTCGCGACAGATGGTGACTCCGTTGGGGACTTAGAGAGTCGAGCCAATCAAATTGATAGCGCATGTTTTTAAATAGCCTGTTAATTATTTAACTTCTTCCTTTATTTTAATTTCTATCAATATTTGTATATGGTTTCTATTTATTTATATTTTGTCATTTATGTTCTGTTAATGCCTGTATGTTGTTGAACCCTAGGGTAGACGGCTTTGTTCTGTTGTGTTTGTTCTTTGTGAAGAATTGGTAAGGTAAAGGTATTGGACGCCCCTTTCACACACTACACTCACAATTTGTACACACTTTCAAACGGGACCCTATTGCCGAGCCCAAATAAAACTTAAGATTAGGGGAGGTTGGTAGCGATGTCATTTGGGATGTACTTCCTGTCTGGCTATCGTGAGAACCTCAGCTAGAGTTTAACTTATTGATGATGCCCACACCTAGTAGACCTCCAACTGTTGTGGTCAACATCATAAGTAGGATCTTGGCTTTAGTGACCTTTAGACAGTAGTGCAAGTCACCTCATGTGAGATATCACTGTTAGACAGACCTTAGAACTGATAAGAGACCTTCAGAAAAACCCGACTTAGGGCACAAAGGGGCAGACTTTTCCTCTACCTTTCCTTATTCTTATTTTCCATTTTAATCCAAATTGGCGGACCACTTACCCATTTGGCGGATTACTTTTTCCAAAATGCCATTTCTTTTAACTAGTAATCCTTTAACGGGCAAGCAGTCCTCTTCTTTGTTGTAGTTACTTGAGCCTTTGAGTCATTGGTATGGATCTTCTGAATCATAAAAATAAAAATAAAAAAAACAAAAGGATACAAAAAATAAAAAAAATAAAGTTCAAAAAAATGTTGATGATAGTAGGAAGGTTTGTAACCCCTATGATTCTCGATTTGTCACGAGTCTTGTCAATTGCTACTTCCCCGAGTATAAAAATGTTTTCTAAGAAAGTTACTAGGGAAGTAAAGATTTACGGGGCACGTCAGACTGTGACGACTAATTTTATTTCCGCTTTTGCCAAAAGTTATCCAGGACTTGGCGAGTGCCTTCATAAGAGAATCTGGAAATTAATAAGGATCGAACTTGTGGGATGAGGGTTATGGTTGCCTGAGCCAGAAATGGCTAAACAAAAGGCTTTTGTCATGTCTTAAAAAGGATTCTCCTGTCTTCACGACTATCCCATATTAGTTTCCATGTTTACCTCACTTAGTACTTTTGAACAAGACGTTCTGAGGAACAGTCAAAGGACACTTGTTAAGACCTGTGATTGCTTCACACGCTGTAACACCCTCTGTTACACCTTAATAAATTCTAGAAAAATTCGTAATTTTTTTTTTCTAAAGATATGATTGTTAAAAAGAAACTATCGGAATAAATTATATACATTATTTCTGAAATACCTTACAAATATTATTAAAACTTTATAAAGTATTTGTACATTCATCCGAAGAAAATAAACATTAAACATTATAAGAAAGAGAGGAAACTCCATGGCCCAGAAGCAGTTACTTATTAACATCATTAATTCATTGGACCACGGTATTCATACCGAGCTCCCTTTCTAGAACGTGCTATATTTACTGCCGATATTCTTCGATCCTTCCCTCTGAACCATCAATTTAAAACATGTGAAACAAAAACACGGAGAAAGGAGTGAGAAACAGAATATAATATTTTCGAATAAGACATAAGCAACAAAGGGTTTTCACAGCCAATACATAATAATATCAATCCCAATCACATACACAATCAATTATGAATACATGAATGTTATGCAATATCTTCATCACAACTTACCTATATATGTGGGCCCTTAAATTTTAATTTGCACTGGGCCAACCAGGAGTTTACACTGTTCCATAAGTCCGGATAATAATAATATGAACAGCTCAACTGGCATGGAAACACTTAGAGACTAGTCAGATTGAGAAAGTTTTTATTGTGAAAGTACCCGACACTAGGGAGCTACCCCAGGTCCCCTGAAGCACCCTTTCACACCCTCTCATCCCAAGGCTCGTAATTAAGCCTCCTCTAATGTATCCTCGGTTTCTATAATCCGTCCCCAGACAATATTATTTCATTTCACTTTAATGATTCATGATGCATGAACTACTCGCGTATTGAGTTGGTTAAGGCTTTTAGAAACTCAATTATTAAATCCCTTAAAGGTTTACAACATCATTTCAATAAACTGTACATTTTCTCTGAATTTCTGTCCCACAGAAATAAATTTGGTACAATTTTCGAATCTCACTGAAATTGAGTTTCTAAGCCTTAAATATCTAAAAAACTTTACATAATCTTTCTCAAATTAAATCTTAACAAAATCAAATTTAGGAATCTCAATTATTTCCAAATATATTTAGTTATTAAGTTGGAAAAAATAAAATAATTTTCTTTCAAAAAATTTTGTTTTATTAAAAGAGAATAATTATTAACCAAAAATACTTAAAATTACAAAATTTTTCTTTAACTCAAGATTTAATTAAATAAATTCTCATAAAATATTTTCTTTCTAAAATAAATACTAATTTTTTTATTCTAAATATTGAAAATAAAGTTAATAAAAATAATTTCTAAGAAGAAATAAAAGATAATAAAATTTAAAGAGTAAGGTAAGAAATTCTTACTGAATTTTAGCTTTCCGTCATGCTCGCTATATGCTCAAACTCCACATTACAATATCATCAATCAAAATCAAACAATATCAATCATAACTAAATATCATCAATCAATCAATCATAATCAAATCATAATCAAATCAATTAAATATCATTAATACATATCATAATACAAAATTTAATGATTATTAATATAGTCAATTTTAGTCCTTTTGGTCAATTCCTCGCATAGGTATATGTAAGTCCATATAATCCAGTCCTTGCATAGGTATAGTTCAGTCCATATGGGTCATAATGGTCCAAGTCTTTGCATAGGTATAGTCCAGTCCATATAGGTCATAATGGTCCAAGTCTTTGCATAGGTATGTTAGAGTTAGTTAAACCGGATATTTAATTTAAAATTTATTATAAATTTTAAGTTAAAAAGTTAATATTTTAAAATAATAATATTATCAGATTTAAAAGGAGTAGGGGACTCCTCCCATTATTCTTATGTCTTTTCATATTATACTCTTATCTCACTCCCCCTTACCTTGAATTGTTACCCAAAATGGATTTGCTTTGCGCCTTCGATTTCTAAAAATATTAATACCAATCTTATTTCAGTATAAGCATAAGACGAAGATTAAGATTACTACTTAAAACAGAAATGGTAAATTCTGAATAGTAAATAGTGAATAGTGAATAATGAATAGTGAATAGTGAATAGTAACAGTAAATAGTAAAACGTGAATAGTAATGGTAAATAGTAAATCGTGAATAGTAACGGTAAATAGTAAATTGTGAATAGTAACGGTAAATAGTAACAGTAAATAGTAATTTACTATTTGAATAGTAATTAACTATTGAAATAGTAATTTACTGTTGAAATAGTATTTTACTATGCAGAATAGTAACTTAAAATAATATTATTTCTAGTATAATAACAGATTTTTAAAAACGATATAAAAATAACCCTAAAAAATATAAAAGAGAAGTATTCTTACCTTAGGATTTTGGCAGAACCTTCTCTCCAAAAACTTTTCTTCTCTCTCTCACTTCCACCACTATCTCACTAGCACTACTGTATTAAGAAAACTTAATCTGAAATTGTGAATTCTAAAGAAGAAATCCTTCGGTATTTATAGGAAAAAATTTACTATGCATTCCATTATTTTAATATAAAAGTATTATGCATTTTTGAATTTTTTATTCCAGGTTACTATACATTCTTTGAAAATTTCGTACATGCACAGTGTTTTGCATAGTAACTGTCGGCAGAATTATTAAGCCAAATAGTAACCTTTCACTCGGTATATTTTAAATATTCAAAATGAGTCCTTTTTAAAATTTAGCGATATTATATCGGTCCTCACTAATTTTATAATAAGTAATATAAATTTAAAATTTTAAAAATCTAAAATTTTCTGTTAATAAAAATTTATTGATACGTTTCAAATTTTTTAACGATTGGAAAAAATCAAGATTTTTCTCAAACCGATAATTTTTAGATAAGTCTACTTGAAACGGATTTTAGAAAATTTTCTTATAATTTAAATTCACTTTCTTATAAATATTTTTAATTTAAGTCACTTATATGAATTTAAAATTATTTAAAAAATATTATTTTTATTAAAAAATTCCAAAATTCCAAAAAATTCCAAAAAATCATAAATAATACGTAGATTAAAAAGTTCTAAAGAACCATAATTTAATTCCTTCAAAATTTTAATATAAAAATAAAAATAGGGGTGTTAGACTCTACTCCCCTTAGAAAATTTCGTCCTCGAAATTTACATTAATCAGTAAAACAAATGAGGATGAGACTCTTTCATCTCAGTTTCTAGTTCCCATGTAGCATCTTCTCCTCTCGTTTCACTCCAAATAACCTTTACAAGCGGAATTGTCTTGTCTCTTAATTGTTTTATTCTTCTATCACCTATTCTAACAGGTGGTGCATCATATGTAAGATTATCTTTAACTTGTATGACATCAGGTTCAATAACATGTGTAGGATCAGATATATACTTTCGCAAGTTTGACACATGAAAAACATTATGGATATTAGAAAGAAAAGGTGGTAATGCTATTTGGTAGGCAAGGGAACTAACTTTATGAATTATTTGGTATGGACCGATAAATCTAGGAGTTAGTTTTCGAGATTTCATTGCCCGACCGACCCCAGTCATAGGTGTGACTTTCAAGAATACATGATCGCCTTCTTGAAATTCGAGCGGCTTTCTTCTTTTGTCATAGTAACTTTTCTGCCTGCTCTGTGTTGCCTTCATCTTTTCCTGAACTATTTTGATTTTATCCATGGTTTGTTGTACCAACTCTGGTCCTAGCATCAAGTTTTCACCAGTCTCAAACCAACATAGCGAGGTCCTACATTTTCTTCCATATAATGCTTCAAAAGGTGCCATGCCAATGCTAGCATGGAAACTATTGTTGTAGGTAAACTCCACATATGGTAAGAATTGATTCCAACTTCCTTTATGCTCTAACACATAAGCTCGTAACAAGTCTTCTAGAGATTGGATTGTTCTTTCTGATTGTCCATCTGTCTGAGGATGATATGCTGAACTCAGACGCAGTCTTGTTCCCAAAGCCTTGTGCAAGCTCTTCCAGAATTGTGATGTAAAATGAGGGTCCTGATCAGAAATGATACTTGAAGGAATTCCATGCAATCTCACAATCTCCTCGATGTATAATTTTGCCAGCTTCTCCATAGAGTAACGAATGTTAATGGGAATAAAGTGGGCAGACTTTGTTAGTCTATCAACTATTACCCATATCGAATCATGTCCTAATGGAGTTTTGGGTAAAGAAGTCACAAAATCCATGGTAATGCTATCCCATTTCCATTCCGGTATTTCCATTGATTGTAGCATTCCAGGGGGTTTTTGGTGTTCTACTTTAACCTTCTGGCAAATTAGACATGCAGCCACATACTCTGCCACCGCTTTCTTCATTCCAGGCCACCAAAATAACTTCTTCAAATCTTGATACATTTTAGTAGCTCCGGGATGAATGCTCATATAACTTTTATGGCCTTCTTCTAGAATTGCTTTCCTCAACTCCTCTTGATTAGGGATACACACTCGATCCTTATACCTCAGCAATTGGTCACTTCTTACATTGAACTCGACTTCTTTTCCTTGTTTCAAGAGTTCTTTCTTTTCTTGCAGGAATTCATCCTCTCGTTGAGCCTCTAAAACTTGCCTCAGGAATTCATTTGTCACTTGCAACGCTCCTAATCTGTAGCTGTTAGCATTAACCTTTACTGCTAGGTTAAGATCTCTGAAGTTCTCTATCAATTCCAGCTCTTTTATCATCATCGTGGATGCATGTAGAGACTTTCGACTTAAAGCATCAGCTACTACGTTCGCTTTTCCAGGATGGTATTGCAACTCAAAGTCGTAGTCCTTTAAGAACTCCATCCATCTCCGTTGCCTCATGTTTAACTCCTTTTGGTCGAATAAATACTTGAGACTCTTATGATCACTAAACACATCGAATGTTGCACCGTATAGATAATGCCTCCAAATCTTTAAGGCAAAAACTACAGCGGCTAACTCTAAGTCATGGGTAGGGTAGTTAATCTCATGTTGCCTTAATTGGCGCGACGCATAGGCTACAACCTTCTTGTCTTGCATGAGTACACTTCCTAGTCCTTGTCTAGACACATCACAGTAAACTTCAAAACTTCGATGTGGATCGGGGAGTACTAACACTGGCGCAGAAGTAAGTCGATCTTTCAGCTCTTGGAAACTATTCTCGCATTGTGTTGTCCACACAAAAGGTTGTCCTTTCCGTGTTAACTTGGTCAATGGGTATCCTAGCTTTGAAAATCCTTCAATGAATCTCCTATAGTATCCAGCCAAGCCCAAGAAACTTCTAATCTCAGTGATCGTGGTTGGTCTCTCCCATTTTAAAACTGCCTCCACCTTGGAAGGGTCTACAGCTATTCCTCCTTGACTAATTACATGTCCTAAAAAGTTCACCTCTTCCAACCAGAATTCACACTTCGACAGCTTTGCATACAGTTGTTTCTTTTTCAGGATTTCCAACACGACCTTCAAATGTTCAACATGTTCTTCTCTGCTTTTAGAGTACACTAATATATCATCAATGAACACCACTACAAATTTATCTAGATATGGATGAAAAATCCTATTCATGTAATCCATGAATACGGCTGGTGCATTAGTTACACCAAAAGGCATTACTAGATATTCGTAATGGCCATAGCGTGTTCTAAAAGCAGTTTTCGATACATCTTCTTTCTTCACCCTTATTTGATGGTATCCAGACCTCAAATCAATTTTGGAGAACACCGTGGCACCACGCAGCTGATCCATCAAGTCGTCAATCCTTGGTAGAGGATATCTGTTCTTGATTATCACCTTGTTCAGTTGTCGATAATCTACACACAACCTCATGCTACCATCCTTCTTCTTAACCAACAACACTGGTGCACCCCAGGGGGATACACTGGGTCGTATAAACTGCTTCTCTATCATCTCTTCAAGTTGTTTCTTCAACTCTGCTAATTCTAGAGGTGACATTCGGTATGGTGCAATTGAAATGGGTCCAACTCCAGGTACTAGATCAATGGAAAATTCCACATCTCTTTCTGGGGGTAAACCAGGGATATCTTCAGGAAAAACGTCAGGAAATTCACACACAACCGGCAGATTTTTTGATTTTTGATTCTTGCTCTCCTTTCGTTGAAAGCAATAGCATGAATCCTTGAGCCCCTCCTTTTAAAGAGGCACTCACTTGGTTGGCGGTTAGAAATCTCGAATCCTCAGGATTCAAATTCATTGGTTCTTTAAACATTATGGTTTTATTATGACAATCTATTAGAACATGATTGTCACACAACCAATCTAGCCCAATAATAACTTCTAAGCCAGAAAGGGGTAAACAGAAAAGATTAGCTTTAAAGTCCCTACCATTTATGACAATAGGGCATTTCCAACAGGCTTTAGAAGTGACAATGGGATTGTTTCCAGGAGTATGTACAGATAAGTCAAATGGCAGTTCTATCACAGGTAATTTTAGTTTTTCTACACAGTCATTGGCAATAAAGGAATGTGATGCACCTGAGTCATACATAACAGTTAAAGAAATCTTATTAATGATACACTTACCTTCTACCATGGAATCAGCATGAGATGCTTCTTCTCCAGTGATTGCAAAAACCTTTCCTTTTGCTTTCGGCCTTCCGACTGCACTATGCGCGCCTCCTTGAGTATTTATGCTTGTACTTGCACCTTCAGGGTTTTCTCTCTTCATCTCTGGGCAATCCTTGATGTGATAACCTGGTTTGTTACACTTAAAGCAAACATAAGTGTTTTTAGGACAATCCCTTTTCAAATGGGGTCCTCCACAGATAAAACATTTAAAATTTGGTGCAGATGTTGGGTAATAGCTTCCAGTTGAAGCTTGGGATCTGTTAGGAACAGATGCTGCTCCAAACCGGCGAAATGGTGCTTGGTAAGGCTTATTCCTTCTGAAATCTCTTCTTTGGTGATGGTGAGGTCCTCCACTTCTTATTTCTCCTGCCTTGTGAATGGGCTCACGACTTTTGGTCATTCTATCCTTATGGTCTTCTTCAAAGATCCTGCAGCGATTTACCAATACAGAAAATTCACGGATTTCCTGCATTCGTATAGCTTCCTTAATTTCTGGCCGCAGTCCATTTACAAACTTTGCACACCGATCTCTTTCATTAGTAGCATCATTATAATGAGAATGAAAACGAGATAGCTCTTCAAACCTGGATGCGTACTCTCCAACGGTCATACTTCCTTGGGTCAGCGACAGGAATTCGAATTGTCTTTTCTCTTTAACATCAGCTGGAAAGTATTTCTCCAGAAACATATCCTTGAAATAATCCCAAGTGATCTCCACGTCATTAACTTTGAATTGTCTACGCATGCTATCCCACCAATGTTCGGCATCCTCAGATAAGGCATAAGTGGCGAAGACTACCTTATCAGCTTCATTACATTGTAATGCTCGAAAGATCTTCTCTATCTCTCGAATCCAGATTTATGCTCCATCAGGGTTATATCCTCCCTTGAAACGAGGTGGATTGCGCTTTTCGAATAGGTCCAGTCTTCTCAAGGCATCGTTACCTTGACCTTCACGTGCTCCCATTGCATTGATTAAGCGTTCTACAACTCCAGCAAGATCGTTTCCAGCCATTAGTTTCCTGTTTCACAGTAACTGAGATTTGTCACATCAATCACAGTTACTACCAAGTCAGATATTCTATTTTCTATTACCTATACAGAGTTTACAAACAAAGCAAGATAGACCTTTTCCCCAGGCCTATTGGATTAACTGCTCTGATACCACTTTGTAACACCCTCTGTTACACCTTAATAAATTCTAGAAAAATTCGTAATTTTTTTTTCTAAAGATATGATTGTTAAAAAGAAACTATCGGAATAAATTATATACATTATTTCTGAAATACCTTACAAATATTATTAAAACTTTATAAAGTATTTGTACATTCATCCGAAGAAAATAAACATTAAACATTATAAGAAAGAGAGGAAACTCCATGGCCCAGAAGCAGTTACTTATTAACATCATTAATTCATTGGACCACGGTATTCATACCGAGCTCCCTTTCTAGAACGTGCTATATTTACTGCCGATATTCTTCGATCCTTCCCTCTGAACCATCAATTTAAAACATGTGAAACAAAAACACGGAGAAAGGAGTGAGAAACAGAATATAATATTTCCGAATAAGACATAAGCAACAAAGGGTTTTCACAACCAATACATAATAATATCAATCACAATCACATACACAATCAATTATGAATACATGAATGTTATGCAATATCTTCATCACAACTTACCTATATATGTGGGCCCTTAAATTTTAATTTGCACTGGGCCAACTAGGAGTTTACACTGTTCCATAAGTCCGGATAATAATAATATGAACAGCTCAACTGGCATGGAAACACTTAGAGACTAGTCAGATTGAGAAAGTTTTTATTGTGAAAGTCCCCTGAAGCACCCTTTCACACCCTCTCATCCCAAGGCTCGTAATTAAGCCTCCTCTAATGTATCCTCGGTTTCTATAATCCGTCCCCAGACAATATTATTTCATTTCACTTTAATGATTCATGATGCATGAACTACTCGCGTATTGAGTTGGTTAAGGCTTTTAGAAACTCAATTATTAAATCCCTTAAAGGTTTACAACATCATTTCAATAAACTGTATATTTTCTCTGAATTTCTGTCCCACAGAAATAAATTTGGTACAATTTTCGAATCTCACTGAAATTGAGTTTCTAAGCCTTAAATATCTAAAAAACTTTACATAACCTTTCTCAAATTAAATCTTAACAAAATCAAATTTAGGAATCTCAATTATTTCCAAATATATTTAGTTATTAAGTTGGAAAAAATAAAATAATTTTCTTTCAAAAAATTTTGTTTTATTAAAAGAGAATAATTATTAACCAAAAATACTTAAAATTACAAAATTTTTCTTTAACTCAAGATTTAATTAAATAAATTCTCACAAAATATTTTCTTTCTAAAATAAATACTAATTTTTTTATTCTAAATATTGAAAATAAAGTTAATAAAAATAATTTCTAAGAAGAAATAAAAGATAATAAAATTTAAAGAGTAAGGTAAGAAATTCTTACTGAATTTTAGCTTTCCGTCATGCTCGCTATATGCTCAAACTCCACATTACAATATCATCAATCAAAATCAAACAATATCAATCATAACTAAATATCATCAATCAATCAATCATAATCAAATCATAATCAAATCAATTAAATATCATTAATACATATCATAATACAAAATTTAATGATTATTAATATAGTCAATTTTAGTCCTTTTGGTCAATTCCTCGCATAGGTATATGTAAGTCCATATAATCCAGTCCTTGCATAGGTATAGTTCAGTCCATATGGGTCATAATGGTCCAAGTCTTTGCATAGGTATAGTCCAGTCCATATAGGTCATAATGGTCCAAGTCTTTGCATAGGTATCTTAGAGTTAGTTAAACCGGATATTTAATTTAAAATTTATTATAAATTTTAAGTTAAAAAGTTAATATTTTAAAATAATAATATTATCAGATTTAAAAGGAGTAGGGGACTCCTCCCATTATTCTTATGTCTTTTCATATTATACTCTTATCTCACTCCCCCTTACCTTGAATTGTTACCCAAAATGGATTTGCTTTGCGCCTTCGATTTCTAAAAATATTAATACCAATCTTATTTCAGTATAAGCATAAGACGAAGATTAAGATTACTACTTAAAACAGAAATGGTAAATTCTGAATAGTAAATAGTGAATAGTGAATAATGAATAGTGAATAGTGAATAGTAATAGTAAAACGTGAATAGTAATGGTAAATAGTAAATCGTGAATAGTAACGGTAAATAGTAAATCGTGAATAGTAACGGTAAATAGTAACAGTAAATAGTAATTTACTATTTGAATAGTAATTAACTATTGAAATAGTAATTTACTGTTGAAATAGTATTTTACTATGCAGAATAGTAACTTAAAATAATATTATTTCTAGTATAATAACAGATTTTTAAAAACGATATAAAAATAACCCTAAAAAATATAAAAGAGAAGTATTCTTACCTTAGGATTTTGGCAGAACCTTCTCTCCAAAAACTTTTCTTCTCTCTCTCACTTCCACCACTATCTCACTAGCACTACTGTATTAAGAAAACTTAATCTGAAATTGTGAATTCTAAAGAAGAAATCCTTCGGTATTTATAGGAAAAAATTTACTATGCATTCTATTATTTTAATATAAAAGTATTATGCATTTTTGAATTTTTTATTCCAGGTTACTATGCATTCTTTGAAAATTTCGTACATGCACAGTGTTTTGCATAGTAACTGTCGGCAGAATTATTAAGCCAAATAGTAACCTTTCACTCGGTATATTTTAAATATTCAAAATGAGTCCTTTTTAAAATTTAGCGATATTATATCAGTCCTCACTAATTTTATAATAAGTAATATAAATTTAAAATTTTAAAAATCTAAAATTTTCTGTTAATAAAAATTTATTGATACGTTTCAAATTTTTTAACGATTGGAAAAAATCAAGATTTTTCTCAAACCGATAATTTTTAGATAAGTCTACTTGAAACGGATTTTAGAAAATTTTCTTATAATTTAAATTCACTTTCTTATAAATATTTTTAATTTAAGTCACTTATATGAATTTAAAATTATTTAAAAAATATTATTTTTATTAAAAAATTCCAAAATTCCAAAAAATTCCAAAAAATCATAAATAATACGTAGATTAAAAAGTTCTAAAGAACCATAATTTAATTCCTTCAAAATTTTAATATAAAAATAAAAATAGGGGTGTTACACACGCCATTTTGTTTCAATGTATTTTACAGTCTTACTATTTTGTTTCCTTTCATTTACACCTGGCACTTATGCTTTTCTAAAAGACATCATGGGGAAACGCCCCTACGGAACCCGACTTCAGAAGAGACTCATGGCTGAAATAGAACAAGAAAATGAAAACCTCTGGGACGAGGTCATCCAGCTAAAGAAGCAAGTGGCGGAAATGGCCAAACTGTTAGAGAAGAGAATCATAAAAAGGGACTCTTCTGCAGGCAATGAGAAGACCCAATAACAACCGCTAACCCCACTACATCCCACGGGCCTTGGTCTGACAGAGGCTCAAGCTACTCACTCTACGACCACTCCTTTCACTGTCAACACTGGGAAAGTAAAGCAAACGGTTGACCCCCAACTACCTCGTGGCATGCCCTACAATTATACGTCACAACACACATTCACTGGCCTAGATGGTAATCCTGTACCTTTCCCACCTTATGGAATACCCCCAGGATACTCTCCCTCATTCCCTAACCAACAAGATGGCCATGATCTTCAAACGATGAATCCCCATGTTTCAAACCCTGCCCAGCTAACGACCTCCTCTACTAACCCTCCACCAAACCCACAAATCCCTGAGCCATAATCTGCCTAAGTTCAAGCTATCCAGATGGCCCAACCAAGACCAATAGCCCCTACTGCCTCTCAAACTGCCAATCTTCATGTACCTTATCCATATATGGTCACCACCGCCCATAACCAAAACTCTTATCCTATCCTACTACAATCCCACTTCCATCCACCTATCAATCGAACACCTATCCACTTCCATTTGCCCATTATCAAACACCCTCATCCACAGTATATGTCATACTATTCCCTATGGCAGTGGACTCAACCTCCTAACTCCAACAAAAACACAAGAAGATACGTCAATTATCGAACACCAGTTCAATTCGACCCCATTCCCATAACCTACACAGAGCTTTTACCTCACCCTATCCGCAACTCCCTTGCGGTACCCTATCCATCTAAACTAGTGTTTCCCCCTTACCCTAAAGGGTATAATCCTAATGCCCGATGTGATTACCATGTTGGAGCCCCGAGACATTCTACTGAGGATTGTCAGGCCCTAAAATGTAAAGTGGGGGATCTGATCAAAGCCAAGTAGCTAAATTTCCAAGAAGGAAGTCCCAATGTGACCGTGAACCCCTTGCCTAACCATGGGAGTTCTGGGGATAATGTGATAAAAGAGGGTTAGGAGTATGGAAGGGATGTTGTCACCACTGAAGATGGCCCCACGATGATGTAAACTTTACGATTACCCGCCAGGCGGAGAGCTTTGTGACTAGGAGACGGTCAAACTCCCTACGACTTTAAATTTTCAATCAGAGAGATGTTTTAATGACTTTCCAACCCAATCGCTATGCCTAAGGCTTTGGGATGTTTTAAGGGCAAAAACATGTTTTATCATTCTAAGTTTCTCACAATAAATGCGTGTCAAATTTCAAAATACATTTTCTTGTTTTCCTTATCTCTGCCTTGAATCTTTTTCCCTCTGTTTGCTTCTTTTTTTCATTCACCATGACAAACCAAATAAATGCAGGTCTGAAAAAGATTCTCCTGAGAACAGTGAGGTCACGATCCAGTTTCACGACCTCAACTACCCGGTTGATCGCGTCGACGAAGAGGGTAGGGAAACCCGTGAGCCGGTGCCCGAGTTAACAACAACAAGAGGTTAAAGAGGTTTATCCCTTTCAAGAGGTAATCAAGATCATCAAATGAAGAGGATAAAAAGGTCAAGATGGGTATCCCCCTGAGTTAAGAACAACTGAAAGAATCGATTAAGTTATTAGTATCCTTTAGTTTGACAAACATGGGGCAATTTATCAGAGGGCATTAGTAACCTTGTTTCCGGATGTGATAGGAGTCTATGTGAATGACAACGCGGCCAAGTCCCGACATGGACAGGGGCATGCCAGTCGTTTAAGGAAGCTTCAACAGTCACCAACATGGATAAGGGTAAATTGTTGATGCCCATAAATGCAGACACAATCAAGGGAGACTTTGCCGACAAAAAAAAAGAAAAAAGAAAAATGGAAGAATGAAAAAATGAAAAAAACAGAATCAAGTTTGGAGTCCTATGCACATGCCAAATGAGGCAAGCTGATTACGTCCAAATCATTGAGCAAGTTGTCCTCTTTCCGTGTGAAGGGCACAAACGTCATCAGGCCAAGAACTTGATGAAAATAATATTTCATTCTTGTACTCATCAATACCTCAACCTTAAAGAAGGCGCCACTCCTCATGCCCATGTAACCAAGGAAATAGTCTGTCAGATTGAGTCATTGCGTCATCAAAGGGATTAAAAAATGAAACAAAACAAAACAAAAAAGGCAAACAAGAGGAACACAAAAAAACAAAAAAATGAAAAAAAGAGAATTCCAGAAAGTGAAAAAAGACCAAAAAAATAAGAAAACAAAAACCAAAATGATGACTCAGAGTAATCCCCTTTCATTGACGCCAAAAGACTCACCCTTACTTTCTTGGGTACATGGTATTGGAGTAGAGTCTCCTATTAGAAGTGACATTAGTTCCCTAAAGGATCAAACTAAACCTGGAAAGATTGAGCAGGCTCAGCTGGAATGTAATTAGCTTCAATCTTTTGTTGTGAAGGATGCAACCTATGAAAAGAGATATAGAGAAAAACATGTCATAAAAAAAGAAGAAAAGCTCGCTAGGCTGAAAACCTGAAAAGGCGGCCTAGGTGAAAGTTAGAGCAACCCGGTGAGTCAAAAACCTGAAAAGGCGGCTCAAGCAAAAATTAGGGTCAAGATTTCGGTAGAGTAATTAAAGTTTCCCAATGCAAAACGTGCGAGTCTAAACTAGGGCACGTGGATCATGGTCGAACTATCTTCTTAGAGGCAAAGACAAAAAGAACATGTCATGAGTGAAAAGAGCTCGCTAGGCTGAAAACCTGAAAGAGCGGCCTAGGCAAAACTTAGAGTGACTTGGTGAGTCAAAAACCTAGAAAAGGTGGCTCAGGCAAGAAATTAAGGTCTAAATTCTGACAATATGTCTGAAACCTCCAACACAAAGTGTATAACTCCAAACTGGGGCACGTAGACCATGGTCGAACTACCTTTTCAGAGGCGGAGTTGAACAGTGTACTCGAGGTCGTGACGTGGGATTGAGATATGCACTATTTTCAGAAATTCACTGGAAGATTTGTGAAACCCTCTTTGTTCCACCCAATTATCAATCTTTCCTATTTAACCACGCTTGTGTCTTTTACTTTCCATGCTTTCCTCCCTCTATACTTATCCAACTCAAATAAAATGTTACCTTTTTCGATACGTATTCATGTTGTGAGTCTCATTGATATGATGGATGTGTGTTTTCTCTTAATACATAAAATGAGAAAGTAATGACCATTTAAAGTCATGAGGACAAGACGCACCTGTTACTCAATCTTGCCCGTAAGCAATCATTATGAAGACAAGGCTAGACACGCCTCTTGAAGCTGAGGTTACCTTATTCAACCCGGCCAGGTCTGCTTCCCAAAGCTAGGGTTACCTCATCCATTCTGTTTTAGTCATGAGTCGCCTCAAGTCTGATCATGGTTCTATAGGGGGTCTCCTTAGACTCCAATTGGTTTTGTCTTTGCACTACTTACCTTTTTCTGCAAGTTGTTGTAGCAGACAGACGTATCAGGTCTTGACACCTTAATTAAGTTCTTTTCCCCAATGGAATCTCAATCGCCAAAGTTGATACTTCTCAAAATCTCTTCTTCAACCGCCAAAATAGGCATTTCTTAGAATCCCCTCCTCGAATCGCCAAAGATGGCACTTCTCAAAGTCTTTCCCTCAGTCACCAAAGTTAGCACTTCTCAAAGTCTCTTTCTCGATTGCCAAAGCTGGCACTTCTCAAAGTCCCTTTATCAATCGCCAAAGTTGGCACCTCTTAGAATCCCCTCCTCAAATCGCTAAAGATGACACTTCTCAAAGTCTTTCCCTCAATCGCCAAAGTTGGCACTTCTCAAAGTCTCTTCCTCGATTGCCAAAATGGGCACTTCTTAAACCCTCCTTCTCAGTCACCAAAACTGGCTTCTCTCAAGTTTCTTTTCATAAATCGCCAAAGTTGGCGTCTTTCAAGTTTCTTTCCCTAAAATTGGCATCTCATAGTGTCTAGTCGCCAAATGGGGCACCCTTCTACCTTCCAGTCGTCGATTGAGACACCTTTTACTTTTCCATCGCTGAACACGGCATCCTTCCAGGTTTCCACAGTGCCAAATTGATACCCCTTTAAACTTCATTATACTTTGAGATTTCCAAAATCAATACCTCTTTAAACTTTTACTACACTTTTAATAAAGTTAGCACTTCTTCAAGTTTCCATGGCCCTTTCAAGTTTTCTCATTGCTAGAGTTGGCACCTCTTCAAACTTTTACCACTAAGTATTGGCCTTCTCAAGTTTTCTCGTTGTCGGAGTTAGCACCTTCTCAAGATTTCTGCTTCGTTCATGAGTCATCTTAAGGGTCACGGTTCCAAGAAATCTACCTAAATTTTATCTTATCTCTACACTGCTTACCTTTTTTTCTACAAGGTTGTTGAAGCAGACAGGCATGTCAAGTCTCGACGTCTCATCAAATCCTTTCCTCAATGGAACAATAATCCAGAGACAGACCTCGATCAGCTTCTCTTCCCCAGTACAACCATAATCCAGGAACAGACTCCAATTGGCCTTTCTTCCCCAATAAGTTCATCATCACCAAACTAGTACCCATCATACTCTTAAACTGGGGCATCTCCCTAGATTTCTTTCTCTTTTAGTCGAGGGGCGGTACCCTAAATTTCCAAAACCGCTCAAACTGGGGCATTACCCCAGGTTCTTTTACTTTTAGTCAAGGGGCAGTATCCCGAATTTCCACACAACTCAAACTGGGGTATCTCCCCAGATTTTTACTCTCTTCTCAGTCAAGGGACGGTACCCCAAGTCATTTATTTTCTGCCAAATAGCTTTAGGTACACTGCCCTAGGCTATTCTATTTCTCAGATTATTCCAGGGGCATCCCCCCAAGTCATTTATTTTCTGCCAAAGCCTCAGGAACCCATGCCAAGGCTATTCCTTTTGAGCCAGGGGCATCCCCCAAAACATTTTTCTTTTATCAAAGCCTCAGGAACCCATGCCTAGGTTATTCCTTTCGA
The DNA here is from genome assembly GCA_037962975.1 of Clitoria ternatea. Classification (NCBI taxonomy): domain Eukaryota; kingdom Viridiplantae; phylum Streptophyta; class Magnoliopsida; order Fabales; family Fabaceae; genus Clitoria; species Clitoria ternatea. The sequence continues at coordinate 42,005,275 of CM075669.1, read as the reverse complement.
ACCAGGGGCATTCCCCCCGAACATTTATTTTCTGTCAAAAGCTTCAGGTACACCGCCCTAGGCTATTCCATTTCTCAAATTAAGCTAGGGGCATTCCCCAAGTCATTTAGTTTCTATCAAAACACTTCAGGTACCCACTCCTAGGATGTAGCCTTCGATCAAAGCGCGTCAGGGTAATTCTATGTGTCATCTATCTTTCTTCAAAGCTTTAAATATCCCTCTCTAGGCTACCTCATCAAGGAAATATCCTTGGATTTTCTCATCTTCTTAGGTAAAGCTTTAACTTCAGTCACCTTGTTTATCTTCCCCGATTGCTGAAGTTGGCACTCTTTGAGTCGTATTGTCGAAGCTGGCTTTGTTTGCAGTTTTCCATTTGCCAAAGTTGGCATCTCTCCAAGTTATCATCACTGAAGGTGGCACTTTTAAACCTCTCTTGTTGCCAAAGCAAGCAATTGCTTAGGTCTGTTTATTTGCCACAGTTTGCACCATATCAAGTTCTCAAGGCTAAAGCTGGCACTCTTAAATCTTTCTTATTAATGAAGATATCGTGGTCTGAGTCTTCTGTCTGCCAAAGTTTGTACTTCTTAAAGTTTTCATCGCCGAAGTTGGCATTGTTTAAATTTTCTACTTGTCAAAGCTCTTCAAATTGGTCGTTGTCAAGATCCCGACTAAGGGGGTGTTCACGTCTTTACTTCCTTTCCACGATATAAATGGATCATCCATATTATCGCAAAAAGAAAGTAAAGAGGGGCAGCTACGAACACCAGTTTTAAAAGTAATCAATTTTTTTATTTACATTATTAAAAAATAAAAAGAAACCATCCCCTTCCATCCTCCTTGGTCTGCCACGCTAGCCTGAAACACCAGCTCCCAACAGCAAGCTCTATTTTCCTATTCCACCATAAGCATGTGATGACCTGAAAAGGGGCAATGCAGGATTCAAAAAATACCATTCATAAAATAATAACAAGACCCATCAACAACATAGGATAAAAGGGGAAAAAATAATTCAAAGGGGCCGGCTCTTTTTTTTCATCAGATCAATACCCAAAATAAAAGAAAACCATCACCAACAACTCTACTATCTCATCTCAACCCCCACCATCATCACCTAAAACACTAACAGAGAACCAAAAAAACAACATCCTCTTCATCATTTTATCACCTTCATCAACAACCAACAGTTTCAAGCTAAAAATACAACCTCCAAAATAACCTAAAAAATAAAGGAAGAAAGCAATAATAAAGAGAAGAGATCTGTCAGAACCACCATCGGAGAGTCATTGGAGATAACCACTGTCCACCAACCTGGAACCTGACGCCACTCGACTTTCTTTGCCAAGCCAGAACCGAATTAGTTCACCTTCACCATTGCTGACCATGAACCCCTACTTGCCGTGGCCTCCCCCTACACCAGGACCGACCTTCCTCAACCTGTACTGCCCCCTCTCCGGCGTTGACTTCACCTCCGTGGAGCATGATCAGATCCCCCTCCTTGCAACCGGCTCCCTGACCTTGCGAACGACCGGCCCAGACCCGCCTCCCTCATCGCCGGCCTCGTACCTATGAACCGACCTCCTCCGGTCAGCCTTCTCCAGATCCAGCTCCTCCTCGACAGAACTATCGGGCACGATCCCGAGCACGACCGGCCTTCTCTGACCTGCGACCGTTGCCTCACCGATGCCGTCCCTCTCCCTCTCTACCATCGGTTTCCCTTTTTTCCCCTTCTCTTTCTTACTCTCTCTCTCTTCCGAACTCACTCTGTCTCCCTCTGTTTCTTTTGTTTCTGCCCCCTGATGCCTCTCTTCCCTTTCTCTTTGTTTAGCTTTTGTTCTCAATAAACCCTAATGGGTTATTTTTTTGTCTTGTTTAAAAATGGGCTTCATTCTGAAGCTCAATAGTGTAAAGGAGGTTCCCTTTTTTATTTTAAGTAAAAAGCCTTTGTTATTGTTATCAAATTAGGAATTTACATTTTAAATTCTTTCAAGAGAAAAGGGAGTATTTTGTTTATTTAGGGATGATTATTGGTTTTCTCTTAAAACTTCCTCTTTTTTTTAAAAAATATAATAAATAAATTCTCATCTAAAAGCAATAATGATAATGAATAAATCTTTGGTAGAAATATTAAATTTAAACATCCTTTTGAATAATAGTAGATAGCTTTTATTTATGAAAAGTATCTTAAATCAAATCCCTTTTTAAAAGTAATAATAAGATGAATAAGTTTTTAATAGAAATATCAAATCTAAATATCTTTTTAAATAATTGTAGATAGCTTCTCTATTTATATAAAAAATTAGAAAAATGAAAATATTAAAAATCTAAATGTCCCTTTTTTTAAAATAAAAGTAGATAGTATTTATTTATGTCAACTCTAAGGAATGAAAATCTAAAAAATCTAAATATCTTTTAAGCCAAGGGTAACTAGTTTTATCTATGTTAAATCAAAGTGTAAAATGCTAAAATCTAAACACCTTTCTAGGTATAAAGATTAATACTTTTACATATGTTAAGTTTGAAAAGTCTAAAATATTAAGTAATAGATGTCTCAAGATCTTATAAGCAATGTCGTGCAAGATTACTTTTGCCTATATTCGCATTATAAGCTTTCAAAGGTTTATGCACGTGCGAAGTACCTCACCTTGTATCTCTCTTTCCTCATAAAATTTCTTATTAAAAATCAAATCAATTAGAAACAATTTTGAATATAAATTTAAATATTTTCTCAAATTTAATCCTCAAAGAACTACGTAACCCTGATTTCTCAAAAGCTTGAGAATACGTAGCAGTGGGAGTCAATTCCTGTCAGGCCCACTTTCTTTTGTTTAATTTCTATGTTTCTGTTATTATCTCAATTTATTTTATCTATTTAATATTTTATTTAAATAGTAATTTGTTTAAAACGAGGTTAATTTAGACGCGATGTCTTGTTAACCTCGTGTTTTTAGTATTTTATTTAAAATTGATAATCTATTTAAAATGGGGTTAATTTAGATGTGACGTCTTATTAATCTCACGTTTTTAACATTTCATTTAAAATAGTAATTTCTTTGAAATGAGGTTAATTTAGACGCGACGTCTTGTTAATCTCATATTTTTAATATTTTATTTAAAATAGTAATTTCTTTAAAATGAGGTTAATTTAGACGCGACGTCTTGTTAATCTCATACTTTTAATATTTTATTTAAAATGGTATTTCCTTTAAAATGAGGTTAATTTAGATGTAGTGTCTTGTTAATCTCGTGTTTCTAATATTTTATTTAAGATAGTATTTCCTTAAAAAAGAGGTTAATTTGGACGAGACGTCCTGTTAATCTTCAGTTTTGTTAATCAACTTCATTCTACTCCATCTTATTTAATTTTATTTTAATCTTTGAATCGTTTATGTATAAATTAAGGTTAATTTGGACGGGACATCCTGTTAATCTTTCTTACTCTCACTGTTTGGTCTGTTTTGTCTGTTTTGTCTGTTTGTGTCTGCTTTGTCATTTCGTGTGTTTCTTTTTCTAAAAGAAGTTCAAAAAATAATTTCTAGGCTACTTATAATACGCGCTATCAGTTTGAGGTAACCATTTTATGACAAACAGTTGTGAGGTGCTAATACCTTCCTCACCTGTAATTTGACTCCCGATCTTAGAATTTCACTTTCATAACCAGTGCTTTAACGAAATGTTTTTCCGATATTTTATCCTTAAAAATATTGGTGGCGAATCCCTGTTTTCTTTTCGAAAGGATTTCGAAACCCGTTTTATTTTTTCAGGGTCGGCCGTGCCGCCGCGATCCCAATCGCGACAACTTTACCATTTTTTCCCTCAAAACCCTGCTCCTCCATTATCCCCTCTGCTTGCACTCCATCCTATCCCGCACCAAAAAAATCACAAGACTCGTATATCCAGGTAGCCTTTTCTTCACCCCAGCCTTTTACTTTTTATTTTACAATGTCAAATTTAACTGCTAACAGTGACCAAGGAGGGATAATTTCGTAGAAATTCTTTCTAACCCTCTATTGTGGCCACTTGACGAACCTTGGTCTAGACCGTGGTTCACTCAAGTGGACATTCATAAATGGGTTAGGACGAGGTATTGAGGAGCCCTCATTAGAGAAGCTAACTTAGTAAATGAGGCTGCAATCGTGCCCTTTAACTAGAGTCATCTCATTCCTTTCAACTTTTTGCACCCTGGTTGCCTTTTCCATCTTCATCTCTAGTTTGAGATGCTAACTCTAGCGTAGTCTGAAGATACTAATTTTTACGTGACTGTTCTTTTTTTAAAACATATAGTTACAATGAACGTTGGAACCTCTGTTGTCAGGATAGAACCTGAAGAGACCAACATGATTGCGGATGGGTTAGATTGGATGGCCCGCATGGCCCAAGACCCTTATTTCTAGGTCTCAAAAGAAATTCTCAAAATTGTCAGCCGCTAGGCTGAAGTTAACGATGGCCAAGAACTCAAGATCGATGGCTTCTGGCATTCTCATAAGTGCAAGGACTCCTTTGCCTTAATTGCTTCTTAATTCACAGACCAAATTTGCCATATCCCCTGTGAAAGATTTTTCTTCTTCCATAAATTCCATTCAACCAAAGTGGGAGTCTGGCTCCCTTTCATAAAATTTGAGATGGGGGTGTTAAAATTTTTGGACCTTCCCCCAGCCAAATTCACCCCAACGGATGAGGTTTAATTCTTTCTCTAGAAGTGCTTGTCAAACACCTTGGCTTCACTCCACAGTTGCCATCTTTTTCCGCTATATTCGCATGATCCAACGTGGTAACTCTAGTGGAGGCATGGGTTTAGTCAACCTCTGATGTCAAACCAACATCATCATTTTTGAAGCATTTATGGAATCTGTGAAGACAGCGGGTGCCTCCTTCAAACATTCATTCTTTAAAGTTTTTGTAAAAGGGACCAATCCTTCCTTCTGGAAGGATAAAGAAGGCTGATTTTTTATCCACATCAGCTAGACTCACCAACATTTTCTTCTGACGAGCATGGTGTTATTGTTGAAGAGTGCCAACTTAGTGAAGGCTCCAAGGCCGTGGTGGATGCCCTTCACGTAATTTCCTGAGGTGCTCCCCTAAAGTATCATTCTCTTCTTGGCACTGAGGAGACAAGGAGAGAGTACTTTACCCGCCTGGGTATTTACCTATCTTCTTTTTCTTTTAACATCAATTTTTATTATATCGATTGTAACCTTTTAACTTTTGATTTTTTTAGGGGACATGGGAAGGGACGTGCTTAACCAACTTTGTAATATGCTAACTGGTATGAACACCAGTACAGCCGGAGAGAACCAGGTCACCCCTAACTTCAGAAGGCCGCTGCCGTCTCCATCCCTGAGGGAAAAACCTTGGCCCAACCTATACCTAAGAGAAAGAAAAAAGAAGAGTGAAGGGACTCTGGCAAGGGTAAGGCCCCCATCATCAAGTGTGAGCAACAAAAAGAAACCCCTCTTCACGACGTCGGATTGAAGAATATTGATGACTTATTGGAGAGGATTTACCCTCCATCAAATGGATTTATTCTTCCATACCAGCTCTGGGAGGGACTAAGCTCAAAGGATATAACCTATGCCCTAGACACGGTGATGTGGTCCCATTTGAAGTCCCTCTTCATCATTCATTCCACTGCCATCAAAGGCCCGCTTAGATAAATTGAGCGATTAAGGGGGAAAATTCATGTTTACTTGATGACCAGGGCCGGGTCCATCAACGACTTCAAACTCTCAACAAGAACAACCATGTCCTTCAGAAGGTAGGGTCGAGCTAAAAAATGACAATGATAGGCTTCATTAAAAGGTAGATGTTCTGAAAAAGTAAGTGTCTGGGCTTCTAAAGGAAAATGAAGGCCTCTCCACTTCGTTCAAGGATGAATACTACTAAAAAAAGTCGTATTTGTGATGGGAAAAAGTCACCATTAACAGGCAAGATTATGTCGCTAATACTATTAGCGACGACATCAATTACAAGCGAATACTGTTGCTACCAATCTGGTGGCAAACATGTCAGTGACGGCAAGTAAAGACCGTGACCAACTTTGTGATGGCTGCACACTGTCACTAAAAATGGTCCTATTTCTGCCATCTCTGTCGCTGGCTTGGTCCCACATTAGTGATGGTAACTAGTTCGTCACAGACCAATTTAAGTTCTTTTGTCACTAATTTATCCTACTTAGCGACCGCCTTAAAGTCGTAGCTATGGTTTTTATAATTGTCGTCGCTATGTTTGTAGCTGAACAGGGACCAATATTAACGACGACACTTCACCTGTAGCTATGTTTTTTATTATTGTCATTGTTATCTTCGTAGCTAAACGGGGACCAATGTTAGCGACGGAACTTCGGTCATAGCTGAACAGGGATCCATATAAGCGATGACACTTTATCCGTAGCTATGTTGTTTGAGCCCTCATTAAAAAAATTACAAAATACAAAAAGGTCTCTTGGTAAATTTTGAAAAAGAAAAAAAGTGATATCCCTTAAGTCATAAAAGTGTAGCACGGTTTTGGTTACATCAAGTAAGAAGCCTAAATTGTTTTTTAAGTGGCTAAGAAACAACTCTTTAAAATTCAATTTTTGGCATTAAAGTCCTTCTTACACAAATATTGTATTTTAGTGTTCTAGGTCTATTTTGTGTGCTTGCTTTTTTTTGTGTATTTTTTTTGTTTGTCAAGTTTTGTTTAGTCTTTATAGTGTCTTGACAATCCCATCATTTCTTAGTGTATAATCTCCTTTCATTTTACTTTTATTGCTTTTAGGCCATTCCCTTGTCAAACCTCAATTTTTATTTGAGTTACCTTTTTCAAATTAGCTTTTATTGCTTGTCTTTATCTCATTTAAGTTTTGTCATAGAGTTTTCCTTTTCTTTGGCCTTCCTTGAGATAATTTCTAAATCAACATTATGAGGGTAGCATACTTTGGATATATTAGGTGAGAGTGACAATTGCTTAGGGTGGAGGCTTGAACCCTAATTTGGAAAAAGACCTTGAGTGAAACACTTAAGAGTGAGTGGTATTCAATTTTTGCCTTGACTAATACATTACTTGAGTTTGGTTTTTATGTAGCTTTGTCATTTGGTGGTGGAGACTTAAAGGTTTTTAAAGAACCTTGTAAGGAAAGCAAAGCCTTGTAACATAAAAAAATCACAAAAACAAATTCAAATATTAAGTATTTTTATCTTTAGTCCTTATATTTTGGGACATCTACTTTTCAAGCAAAGGACATTGGACTTTTTAGATTTTTTTACTAGTTAACCTAGGATATAATTTTGGCTAACTGATAAGTCTTGAAAAGACTTATTTCTTTGACAATTATTTATGTATTATGTTTTTAATTTCAGTCACTTAATATTTATTCTTAAGCTAATTAAGCAATAATTATGCAATTTTGGAATTTTAGGATATGTATAAATATTGTATGGATATTTGAACATTTAAAGGTTTATTATGAAAAATTATAAGAAAATAAGTCATGAAAAAATTATAGGCAAAGTGTGATGTGTTTGGACCCGACTTTCAACGTGATAATGTTAACTATAGTGTGCCTACGCTAGGATAGTGTGCTCCATGTTTCAGGTTCCAAGTCCAAAGGTACTCACACGTCCAAGGAAAAAGTCTACTAGTGTACCTATGTTACACCCCAACGTTGGCTTACACCATAAAAGGAAAGCAAGTCAGAGAGCCAGTGTGTTCACGTGGAACTCATGCCTATAGTCACACTGGAATGGAAAGGGAAATCTCAAAGGCCATACGTAATTACACTACTTAGCGTAAGTCTATGCTTGTGAAGTTAAAGAATCCAGCCTCACTCCAAGGGGCCAATGTACCAATGTTGGTCACACGTTCAAGACTCACGCTTGTCGCGACAGGGATCGCGGCGGGACGATCGACCCTTGAAATAATAACTATTGAACGGTTTAAAATCCTTTCTACAAAACAGAGAGACGCCACTAATATTTTTTTAGGGTAAAATATCGGAAAACCTCTTTTGAAGCACTGGTTATGAAAATGAAATTCCAAGTTCAGGAGTCGAATTACAGGTGAGGAAGGTATTAGCACCTCACAACTGTCCGTTATAAAACGGTTACCTCAAATTGATAACGTGCATTATAAGTAACCTCGAAATTATTTTAACTTCTTTAGAAAAGAAACAGATAAAACAGACATAAAAGTTCAAAATAAAATTAACAGAACGTTTCATCCAAATTAATCTTAAATCAAACAACTTGACAAGGCAGTTACAGCAAAATACCAAACAGTGACGATAAAGGAATAGACAGTAAGAAACCAAATAGTGACAGTAGAAACCAAACAATGACAATGGAATGTTAAATAGTGACAGTAAAAACTAAATAGTGGCAGTGGAATGTTAAACAATGGCAGTAGAAACTAAACAGTGGCAGTGAAGATTAACATGACGTCTCATCCAAATTAACCTTAAATTCTAATGCAAATTAGGGATTAAAATAAGGTTAATAAGATAAGGCAAAACAAAATTAATTAATCAAAATAAAAGATTAACGGGACATCTCGTCCAAGTTAACTCTTTCCTATAAGAAAAATATATTGAAAATATGAGAAGACTAACAAGGCGTCTTGTCTAAATTAATCCCTCTTTTATCAAAAATATTATTATTATTGTATATCAAAAAATATGATGAGATTAACAAGATGTCTCGTCTAAATTAATCCCATTTTAAAATACACAAAATATCATGAGATCAACAAGACGTCGCGTCTAAATTAATCCCCTTTATTAAAAATATTAATACTATTGTATATTTGAAAAATATGATGAGATCAATAAATGTCTCATCTAAATTAATCCCATTTTAAAATATTATTATTTAATGGATAACAACCGATTGAAAATTTGAAAAGGTTAATAAGACGTCTCATCTAAATTAACCTTCTCGTGATAAAACAATTTTCTAAAATTAAAATAGTAAGAATTTATCAAGATTAGACAAAACACATAAAAATTATTAAAAGGAAAGTGAGTAGTATTTTTTTGGTTGAAGATAATGCTAGGTTGTTAAAATAATGGGACTTTTAAAGATGTATTTTTGATTTAGTGAAGGAGATGAAGGTTAATGGTGAGGTTGATAAAGAAGATGATGAAAGTTTTTCTTTTTTTAAAAAAATCTTGTTTCTTACCCCTATGATTTCTCTGATTTTTTTAGAGAGGATGAAGTTTTGTATTGTTAAGAGGAGGAAGGTGACAATGAGAATGTTAACATTTTTAATTAGACATAATTTTGAAATATCGTAAAAACAAACTAAATAAAATGAAAACATGAGTAATCACATTTTTGTTAAGCTTTGTACAACCTTAATGAAATATCCAGAAAAAGAAACAGAATACAGACGACTGATTCCTTGTAATAGGATTAATATCCTAGACAATAAAATTAAGATCACAACTATCCTTACTGTATTTTTGTACTGTTCCTATAGCACCACTGTATTTGGGCTTTGTTTTTCTGTTGCTTCACTGTACTCAAATATGGTTTTTTACTGTATTTCTAAAAAAATAGACTTGAAATCACTCTAAAACTCCTCACACAAATACTGTATCACTCTCTTATACAAGAACAAAGAACTCAGAAGCTAGAACTCTAGAAAACTTAGCAAAGTCCCCCTCTCTTCTATACAAAAGGGTATTTATAGTGCCTGTTTCTTACCTTTTGCTATACAAAAATCAAAAGTGGAAGCTCCACTTACTGCTTTAATGGAGGGTGAGGAGGATGACACTAATCTTGAGTGGTTCATCTAGCTGGACTTCTATTCTTGCTCTTTTTCTTCTTCCATAAAATCCTCCACCTTCTCTGTTTCTTGTTTTCTTTTGTAGCACCCAGCAAAAATCCCACCTTGTTCCCCTTTCACGTTTGCTTCTTCTCTCTTCTTTTGAAGGCCCCCTCTCCCTCTGTTTCATATTTTTCCTTTTCTTTTTTGAAGGCAATGGTCTTCTATTTTCCAAAAAACCTTGGCCATCTTCCAAAAATTATCCCAGTTTGCCATGGTATTGTTTTCACGTTGATAACTATGGAGTATAGGCTTGCCATTCTTTTATCATTTTAATGACAAAATGGGATGGCCTTTTCTTTCTTTGCTAGCCATGGAAACAATGCCTAGTGGAACTTTGCACTTATATTAGTTTAACATTACCTTTTGTCCAATGCCATGACTCCTTCTCCATAATCCCATAAGCTCACGTGAAGTATGAAATAATGGGTGCCAACATGGTCCTTCTCTTGGCTATGTGTGACACCCCAAAAATAGGGGTAAATTCTTTGTGATTTAAGAAGCATTAAGATATAATGTCATAAGGGATGAAGTTATCTTTCACTATCCTGGATCAATCAGAGATGTATCTCATATGTGAAAATATGAGAAGGTAGGTTAAGAGGAGCAACCATGAAGGAATGCTCAATTAAAAACAGCGGAAGGATTTGAGTAAATTAATGCTATATGATTAAGTTTAAGGAGGTCAACCACTTTAAATTAAGAGATCCAATTTTATGCCCAAAGTATTCCTATAACAATGCAGGGTCAAGGTTTAATGTGAAGAAGAGAGAAATTAATTTAAACATTTCATTTTAGGCAATCAGGGCATCCCTCGCTCAAGCGAGAACCCAACTCACTTGAGCGAGTCCCATATAGGGCGCTTGGGTGAGCAACCCCACACGCTGAGCGAGAAGACCAAAGGAGAATCAGGGGCCAACTCGCTTGAGCGAGCCCCAACTCGCTTGAGCGAGATACACGAGATTCGCTTGGGCGGAGCCAGTGAGCATGAGCGAAATTTGTCCCGAACCAAACCTACGCTCGTTCGCTTGAGCGAGCACCATCCTCAAGGCCATTCGCTCAAGCGGAATTCGGCCAGTAACCAAATGCCCAACTCTCGCTCGGGCGAGACCCTCCTCGCCTAAGCGAAAATCTCCCAGAGGCCAACCCCTGATACCAGGGCCGCCTCGCTTGAGCGAGACTCACTCTCGCCTGGGCGAGAATGGTCCAGAGACCAAAACACTAATGCTAGGACAATCTCGCTTGAGCGAGTCCCACTCTCGCCTAAGCGAGAATTGTCCAGAGACCAAATACCATACAGGAGGGATTCTCTCTTGAGCGAGAATCCATCTCGCTTGAGCGAGATTATCAGAAAACATGCAGAAACGTGGAAATTCAACAACACAACCTATCAAAACTCCACTCAAGCCAATTTTACTCAATTCATCACCTCAAAATCATCCTATTAGACAATTAAAACTTGTTCCAAATAAGCATATTCATACCTTTACATTACAATTCATTAAATGCATACAAGAACCAAATCATCAACTCCTTTACTTCACAAAACCAACACTTAAATATAAATCTTCATTCATTAATCAAAAGTAGGGAAAGTTTCATCATGAGTTCATCCCTTACACATTCATAGGGTCATCAATGTAAATGAGCTATACACAAGCGTTCTCATTTTCCTCCATGACCCCTAAGATTACCATTGTATATGTATGGGTTCATTATCCACACAAATATCTATTCCAACTCTAGACTATACAAAATATGCAGAATATCATACACATTACAACCATTCCACATATCTATGAAATCAAAATGTTGTCGGCCAAGGCATTCTTTACCCAAGTAGGCTTCCTTCACACTTCTCCTCCACACAAAAGCTCCATGTACAGCCCTACAACACAAGAGCTAAAAAGATATACCACATGGAGAGTGAGTATACTTTCTCAATGACAAAAATCCAACAATTCAGACAATATATGCATGAATGCAATACAAACATTCCTTCCTCAAAGAAAGTTCATTCAACACCAAATCATTCATTTATCAATTTCATTTAAATACATATATCCATCAAATTTCTCAGAGTCACATCAACCAATATACAATCATAGTTAGTAATTTAAAGAAAAGGGTTCCACCTACTCCTCACATAACCTCATCAACAGGGTATCTCTCCATGCCATGCTTCTATGGCTAATGAACATGCTAGTGTTTAAAATGCATATGCACGGATCCGATTTATAATTCATTAGTGATCTCAATCACTTAAATTACCATCATCACTCTGGGATATACCCTTCGTGGCACCCCGCAAGGTGATATAATCATCAATATTGTAACAACATCATCACTCCGGGATATACCCTTCGTGGCACTCCACAAGGTGATATAATCATCAATATCGTAACAACATCATCACTCCGGGATATACCCTTCGTGGCACCCCGTAAGGTGATATAAACATCAATATCATAACAACATCATCACTCCGGGATATACCCTTCGTGGCACCCTGCAAGGTGATATAATCATCAATATCATAACATCATCATGATATGCATGCCATGCTATGTATGAAATGCTCATGCATGCCTCAACCTCATTAGGATTATCTCACCCTCTCGTCTAGGGTACATTCATACTCAACCACACTATTATCCATAAATTTATACATAACGTCAATCCTTATATTTAAGAACCATTCCAACCAAAGATTTTAGATACTCATCATGTCATATATGAAAACAATAGTACATCATCACATAATATGCCATTCATAGCCTTATTTAGGCTTCATCATATAAACAATTATTTCAAAACACTACACACAATTCTCATCACATAGACATGATATCACACTTATCCAAGAAAACATGACCTATTACATTAATACATACATTATCATCAAAATTCTCATGCATTTAGAAAATACACCCCTCTCCTACCTTAAGAGAAGTACTCTTCCGGGGTTGACGTTCCCGCTTCACCCGTGTTATCAAGTCCTACACCAATAATTATAGGACCATATCAATTATTCATCTCAAAACCATCACAACATACATATACATATCTATGTATACATGATTCTTATCATGTAGAAGTTATTATAGGTTTATTCATTTGCTTACTAAGGCTTCGGGAATTTCTTCCCTTAAATCACCATTCATTATTATCAAGGGCTACAACCTAATTTGTTAAGTTATCCCATTTGTCACACTTATACTTAACTCACACCAAGTGGGTTTTCATTTATGTTTCCAACCACCATCTCTAATCACCCATAAATGCCTCTACCTCATTATTTATTACATTTTTCTCCTTCAATAAATGCTATACTCTTCTATATTATACATTTACCCCAAATTAGTATGGTTAGGGTTTCCACTAACCCACCAACCTTCATAAATACTCATCATCTTTCAATTCTATCTTCATATACCTCATTTACTACTCATAAATATCCATATTTATTTCACCCACACCTTAGGGTTTATACATTTAATACTTCCTCTCACTACCCACAAGCATTTATTACTCTCCCAAATCTTAGAAATCCAAGCTCTATGGTTTAACTACCATTAAGATGAGGAAGAACTTACCTCAATCAAGAATCAAAGTAGACAACAAGGGAGAGAGTGGTGTACACGAAAATGGAGGAGGAGGAAAGGAGACTTCAACCACCCAATTTCCTTCCTTGATCCAATTATGGGTGAAAACAAGAGAGGAAGACTGGTTTCACTCTTGATTAGGGTTTTTAGAAGAAAGGTGTGAAGGTAGAAGTGGTAGAAAGGAGAAGAAGTGAGTGTGTTGACGTGAGGAAGAGAGAGTTACGGAAATGAGAGTGAAAGAGTAAGGTTTTTAGTTTTAAATATTTAGCCTTTCATTAACTCTTTCATTTTTAAATAAACAGGCTCCCTGTTCGGGCTCAATACTTATTCCAAAAATTATTTTGAATACATATTCGGATTCCCAATAACATTATCTACAGCCCTGACCAACGGCATCTCAATCGGAGATACTTGGTCTGACCCCATATTTTATCCGGGTCAGTTTTCAGCTCATCCGGTCACAATAACTCACTAACAGTCTCTGAAAATCTTATTTAAATTATATTTAGCATTTCGGGATATTAATTAGCCCACATTTCCTTATTTAATATTTATTTTCTTAATTTAACTTTCTATTTTAAAAATTTGGGGTGTTACACTATGCATTATCGTGAATGAAAAGGTAAATGGGCTTTGCATTGATTAAATTGTTTATAACAAGGTCATGGTCATGTGGAGCCAAGCTTTGTATATAATTTAATGAGCACCTGCATCCTTATTCCTTGGCAAACCGTGAGCATCTTCCTATGCTTATATATTTTAGCTTTTAATTCCATAATGAGGAGCCAAGCTTTTTATATTTTATCATAAACTTGACCATTTCCTTTAGCAAAACTGTGCATGTTTCTTGTGGTGGGGGCCTTGCCTTTGAATTTTATAACCTTATCCATGCAAAACAAATCCCTTGTATCAAAGCCTTAAATTCACGTTAAAGCATAAAATAGGGACTATTTTTGCTCTTAAAAACAAGTGGTTTAGAAGCTTTGACTTAGTCCAAATTTGTGTGCTTTGTTGTGGGTTCTTTCCTTTGACATTTTCACAAAGCTTTTCCATTGTAATTTTGGACCATTTCCTTGTTATGCATGGCTTCCAAATTAACGTGAAAGTAAGGGGCTGCACTTAATCCTTTTTGCTTGCTTAGAACCTTTATCAATTGGTCAAATTGGCATAGGGATTAATTGGTTGTGATAATTTGTAACACCATGGTAGCCTTTTAATTAAATTTAATGCATAAGGTGTTAAAATTCAAGTGTAGAATTTTAATTCACCTAAGTGCATTAATTTTATTAAAACCAAGAAAAGGGATTTTGGGCTAGACAAAAAGAGGTGTTCACAACACTCATGCATTAGACAGACTCAAGGCTCACGTGTGCCTACGATTAATAGCGTAAGGCTACCCTAACCAATTGAGGAATCAGGTGCAAGGATCAAGGAACCAGTGTAGTCACACTGACCATATGCTCAAAGGTAACGCTGGAACTTAGAGGCAGTCAGAAACCCATGCGTGGCTACGCTCTCCCTAGTATGCCGATGCTGGGGATATGCTAAGTTATGAAAGGCTCTCTAGAGGATAGACATGCTTACGCCCAGCCCATGCTCTAGTTACACACATTTTTGCCATGATACCTGACCTAGACCAAAGAGTCAGCGATTCCACGCCCATGGTACGCTCTCTTACACACTCACCATCAGATCAAGCCCAGGGGCTAGCATTCCAATGCTAGCCATCACTGCACTCACGCCTTCCTACTAGAACTTACGCATACATGATCAATTATCCCAATGTCCATATACGCCCACTAGCGTCACCATGCGCGTATGTGAGGGAAATGCACCAGATTTCAAATAGTTCAAGCTGATTTATTGTATTTTGGTTAAGTTTTCTTATTTATGTGTAAGTCCTTAAAGGACATTTTTGTAATTTATTATTTAGGTAGTTATTAGTTAAATATAGTTAGTATTTATAGCTAACTTACAGTGTAATTAAAGACAACTCTTCATAATTCAGCTTTCATTATCTCTCTTCAAATTTCATATCTCTAAATTCTCTCTACCTTCTCTCTACTTATAACCATGTCTTCTTCATCTATGTTCATCCTCTCTTCCACCATGTGTAACTAAACCTCCATGGTTGGAGTCTGCTGAAGCTATAATGGAGGTTAATCTCTATTGATTGAAGATGAATCTCTGTTAATTCATGTCAGAGCAAGGCAATTTGTGAGCATCGTCTTTTGGATTGGAAAATTCAGAACCTATCTAGAGATTTTCTTTAGAGAGAAATCATGATTGAAGCCTCAGGTATACAAACTGCCTCCTAATTAGTTTAGGCCTAAGATATAGGTGAGTAATTAGGGCTCACTCTTATTTTCGCAATTGATTTCACTTCATGTAAACACCTAAGGAATTAGGATTTTTAGGTAGTCGAATAGTGATAATCACCTAAGGAATTAGGGACTATCCATCTGTGAGAAGCTTTGCATGAGTTAACTGAGGTTTATGTTTTGTTCTTGTAATTTTAAATGATATTGTATGTTGAAGTTGATTCCAACCTACTTATATTATTATCAACTACATTAATTTCTATTGCATTTTTCTGTTTGTTGTTGTATCTTAACTAAAATTCCATAAAAATCAGAATAAAGCAAAAAGTAAAAATATAATGTATTGCATGAATTTTTGCTTGGTTCAGATAGTATCAGCCATAGGTTGAGGTAATTAACTCAATCTTCATGGGAATGATACAAATATACTTAGTTTAATGATTGGTGCGCTTGACAACAAAATTTAATTCTAATGAATTCGCATTACTAGCCTAGTTCTATATCATTATTTTAGCTGCATTTTACCTAATTCTAGTTAAATTTGTTAGGGTTAGTTGTTAGTTTTAACAAATTTAGTTAGAAGTTAGGAAGTTATAACTCTTAAACCACTTTTAGTTAAGTTTGTTACATTGTTTGAACTAATTTGGTTAGTTGTTTAGATCCCTAAAATTGAAATTGGCTGCTTGTTAGGATTTTCTCATAACTAATTAGAATTAGTTTCAACTAATAAATTTCCATAACTAAGTAGGTTGTTAGTTATTGTGCGTAACTTGGTTAGTTTTCCTACACATAACTAATTTTAGTTTAAGAACCTAGGACTAGTGTACTTTGTCTCTTGCTTCATAATAAACATAGTCCTACATCCTAATACAACACCATCTTAGTACAACATCCTAGGAAGACAACATAGTATAGAACATCTTAGTATAACATTGTAATACCTTTGCATCTTACGTTTTCATTTTCATTCTTAATCATTGTTTTGCATCTACATCCTTGATTAGAATATCAATTGTTTGCCTTTGTCTGCATGTTTAATTTTTCAATATGTCCTCTAGTGATAGAGATAACATGTCCCCGCTTAGATTGATTATGGAAAATTTAAATAAAATCAATACTAGGTTAGATAACCTAGAAAATAAAAAAGATCAACCTAGACAAAGAAATAGAGATAGAAATCAAAGACATGCTAGGCATCAAGAGAGTGACCGTGAAGATGAATATAGGTCAAGGAGACATAAAAAAAAAAGGATGATGTAGGCTTGACAGAAGTAAAGTTAGAGATCATACCCTTTTATGGTAAAAGTGATGTGAAGACCTATTTGAAATAGGAGATGGGGTTGAGCAACTCTTCAACTCCCACCAAATAAAAAAATATAAACCCTTTCTTTTCAAAATTACGTTTTGGTCTAGTGGACTCAAATATGTAAAGAAAGAAGAAAAGATGATTTTCCTCAAATTGAAGACTAGGTAGATCTTAAAGCTTTACTTAGAAAAAAATATGTTCCAAACTACTATAGGGGGGAGCCATTAGCTAAGGTAAATAGACTCACTCAAGGGTCTAAATTAGTAGAAGACTACTATAAGGATTTAGAGATAGCAATGATTAAGGCTAATCTAGAAGAAGATGAGGAAACCCTAATGCATAAATTCTTGCATGGCCTTAATAGGAACATAAAAAATAGGACAGAGCTCTTACCACATGTAGATATTGAGGAATTATTACACTAGTGCACCAAAGTAGAAAGCCAATTAAGTGAGAGGGACTCCTATAATAAAGGGGACTGCCAACCCTTTAAGCCCAAGTGGAAGGGCAAGGAGATTTCTAGCCTTAAAAAATAAGAGATGTTTGAAAGAAAACCTAGGGAGAAGGAGTGGGCGCTTCTTCTCCACAAGTCAAGAGTGGGTTGCATAAAGAAGGTAAAATCTATAGGACTAATAAAGATAAAAATGACTTCACATCAAAACTTTCTTCTTATAAATCTTTTACCACCAAATGTTTTAAATGTCTAGGCAAAGGACATATTGTTTCTGATTGTCCAACAAAGAAAACTATGATTTTGAAAAATAATGGGTGCTACTCAATTCAATCAGACTCTGATTTAAATGTTCACTCATCAAGTGATGACTCAAGTAGTGACTCATATGACAGTGAGCATATTTTAGGAGATGATAGTGAACTTTACATGATTTGAAGGCTTCTTGGAAGTCATGTAAAGATTGATGATTGTATACAAAGAGAGAACATCTTTTATACAAGATGTTATATAAATCATAAAGTTTGTTATCTGATTATGGACAGTGGAAGTTATGCAAATGTGGCTAGTCAAAGACTAGTCCATAAGAAGTAGGTCACCTTAGGCTATATAAACTTCAATGGTTAAATGAGAGAGGTGAGATGCTAGTTAATAAACAAGTCTTAATTTCCTTTACATAGGGTCATATAAAGATGAAATAATGTGTGATGTAGTACCTATGGAAGTAACCAAAATCCTATTAAGAAGACCTTGGCAGTTTGATAGAAAGGTTATCCATGAGGGGTTCTCTAACACCCTCACATTTAAACATCAGAATAAAAAATAGTGTTACATCCCTTGACTCCTTAGCAGGTTTTAGAGGATTAGCTACAGACGAAGTTGAAGAAGGACAGGGAGGTAGGTCCTTCTTCTTCCTAACAAAAAGAAAAAACATAGAAAAATAAAAAAAAGATAACAAAGGCAAAGGAGTTATCATACATGATGACTCTAAACTCAATCTTTTGGCAACAAAGCATGATGTGAAGCAAGCTTTGCTTCTTCGTTAACCCTTATATGTTATGTACCCTAAAGATACTTCTAGTACTTCTATGTGGTTAATGGGCTCCTCCCCTTCTAGCTTACCCAAAGGAATTCAAAACATCTTAAAAGAATTTAAGTACATCTTTCCAAAAGACATTCCAAATTGATTACCTCCTGTTAGGGGCATAAAATATCAAATAGATTTAATCTTAGGTGCTAGCTTACCTAATAGACCTGCTTATAGATGTCCTAAAGAAAGCCTAGAGATTGAAAAGCAAGTGAATGGGCTACTATCTAAGGGATGAATATGGGAGAGTTTAAGTCCATATGCCTTACTTGTTTTGCTTATTTCTAAAAAATATGGTTCATGGAGAATGTGCACTAATTGTAAAGCCATTAACAATTTTACCATCAAGTATAGGCATCCAATACCTAGACTTGATGATATCTTTAATGAATTAAGTATGGGAAGGATTCTATCTTTATGGTGGTAGATAGATTTAGTAAAATGGCTCACTTCATTCCTTGTTACAAAGTGGATGATGCAAGTCATATTGCTAAACTATTTTTCAAAGAAATTATGAGATTGCATGGTATCCTTGAAACAATTATTTATGATAGGGATACCAAGTTCCTTAGCCATTTTTGGAAAACTCTTTGGGATATGCTTGGAACTAAGCTTCTTTTTTCCCATGCCAGCTCAGCATCTCTTGTGTAACTTGTTATTCCTCTAACACTGTCTGCTGAAGAGCCTTGTAGTGTTCTCAATAAGCTCTCTATTTAGGTTCTCAATAACCTTTGGTGAGTTATCTATGGCAGAACACATTCCTTTCTAATTCTTGCCTCAAACAACCTCTAGGTAAAGAGAGTTATCATCAGTTGAAGAAAGAGTCAGTGGTGTGCAATCTCCCCCTCCCCCGCGCGCCTTCTAACTCGCCAGTAGTATGTGAGGTAAGTTGTGTCTCCATCTCCGTGTTCCTTGCCTTGTAGGCCTCCTACATAATTCAAATAATAAAAATCAGCAAACGATGTCTAAATTTTAAAACTTTTAAAAATTTTGGCAAAGTTTCCTCTATAAATAGCATAAACTAAAACTTTTTAAAATGCCTATAAAATAATTAGAAAAGTCCTAGAATAATTTGTTGTTGCAATTACAATCAAAATAATATGGCTAAGTTAAGAGGCAAAGCCTGAAGTGCACTATTTAATTATAGTTTCATAATGTATCAATCCCACATTGATAATTACACCATATTACTAGTTAAACATTCATTGTAACATATTCATATAATTGTCCTAATTTAGCAATTAATTAACTTACCACAATCTCTTGGGCCATATTGCTAACCCAGTTGTCAGTCGTATTATTTTTGTTTCACTCCATCAAATCATAGGTTGTGCGGGGGGGGGGGGGGGTTTGCATCTCCTCAGCTTGCAAAATATAAAACATTCTTAATTCAATAGTGCATTGTAGGAATTAATTCTAATTATTTAACACAATACTTATCATCTTCTTTCTGTGTGTAGCCATAGAAATAGAACCATCGGTGTATGTAAAGGCCCTGGCTCAATTGCCTGGTTAGCCTTGTTTCACCCATTTATCTACACGAACAATTCGTCATTCTATTTCTTGCACATCTCCTCCTACTAGGCTTCACTAATCTAATCAAGCATGACTTGGGATTTGTGATATTTGTAAAGCATGCTTTTGATGAATTTAGAGGCCTTATGCCCAAATACCCTTTTAACCTCATTAGTCCTCTTTGGGGCCTATTGGTGCTTCCTCTATAAAATAAAAGAATGTTAACCAAACAAATAAATTAAAATGAATTCCAGTTTAATTTAACTAAATAATAACTTACTATAAAAGTCTTGAACCATGTTTTGTAAACCCTTTCTAGTGCATCTCTGTATAAGATTCAAGGACTATCCCATTTCCCCATCAAAATCTTAGTGATGGCTTTAGCAATGCCATCACTGTCAGTAAAATTGTTACAACAACTTGTATGAAAGACATTAGTTAATTAACAAAAGTAAACTTGATATTAATTAAAAGGAATAATAGTTCTAGACTTACTCTAGTCTGTTCTCCACAGGAGTGATGAACGGAAGAACCTTCGATGCGAATGTGGGAATGACTAGGGTGCTTGCAGCCTATGCCGATGGATAAGCAACAACTACTCTACAACCAACTCATCGGATTAAATCTGGTCGCCAATAACAATGGCCTCAAGGGTGTCCTATGTAGAAGCAAAGCTAACTTATATGTGTAGCATATCATCGGTGCCATCACCCTGACCACCAGAACCGCGACCACTAGTGACTGGACCATGAGCGTGATTAGATCTTCAACCACGTCCAGTCATCTATTAATACAATTAATAAATTAGAAACAATTGTTATTTGACAAACAAAATCTTACATGCAATGAATTTTATTAATAACAAACATACTTTGTGTTGATTTTGGTTTCAAATTCACTTAGGAAGGATCAAAGGATAAAAACATGAAGAGAGAGCTTTAAGCACTATGAGTTTAGAAAGAAAAACACTTAAATCCCTTGAAATCTTTTAAATGACTAAAAGTGAGGGAAAATACAAAGAAGAAGGGTTTATATAATCCTTTTCTCTATTCTCAGAGTAATTTTTGGAGTTAACTTCGATAGATTTATTAAAGCTTCACCCAAAACCTAAAACTAAAAGATACATGACCCAAAAATTGCGCAAAGCAAAGATATGGTCATATCTGAGACTACTAATGGACTTCTAAAATGAAATAAAACCTAAAACCTAAGTCCAATGGCTAAGCCTAACTAAAAAAATACAACTCAACTGGTCTCAAGCCCAATGATGGTTATCAACCTTATCAAGTGTCCTAAAAACATACAAACGAAAAAAAAAGTCCTACACTTGGTGGATCCTCGTGATGAAGTTGCATATGTAAGTATGCAAAGTAGTTTTGATGAATGACAAAGTATTCATGATGATGATGGATTGGTGAAGGTTCAGAAACAAGAAGGTTCAAGCACAAAGACAATGGCTAAGAACAAAGAGATGAAGATGCCTTACAAAGAGTTAAAGAAACATGAGCTATGGAAGACAAGGTTGATGACATGAACTAAATCATGAAGAACAAGCTCATAAGTTGAAGAAGAATCAAGGAAACAAGCATGAGGATCAAAGGAATAAGCCATGGGTCAATACATATCAAGAACATATCAAATACCTTGAAGAAGTACATGTGCTAATCGATTAAACCATTGCCATAATCAATTACATAGGTTCTGGAATGAACATAATCGATTACAGATAAAAGGCTAATCGATTACCAATTGAAAAGGTTGAAGACTGAGCACCAGGTATTTGGAATAATCGATTACAAGGAAGAATCTAATCGATTACAGAGCTTCTGTTTTGTCCCTAACCGATTACATTAGTACCTAATCGATTACCATGCTGCGAGACATAATTAAGAGCATCAGGTATCATTCATAATCGATTACAAGGAAAGGCATAATCGATTAGAAGGGTTCTGTTTCATAGCTAATCGATTACAGTAGAAATGCTAATCGATTACCTGTTGCATAATACTGAAGATTTCAAAAGCTAATCGATTACAGCTCGAAGGCTAATCGATTACCATAGTGTCAGAACGTGGGAAAAGTGTTTTTAAGTGGAACTCCAGCTCATTTCTTCACTCCCACTTTATGCCCACTTGAGGTATTCGTTGGAGACACTGTGCAACAGCTAGGAACCCTAAAAATGGCTATAAATAGAGCATGAACTCAAGCAATAGAAGGTGGAGACCAAGGCACAATACAAGGCAATCAATATTCTTCTTCTAGAGGTCTTCTTATTAGATTTCTCTTGTATATTCTGCAACTCTTGTTTCTAAACTTGCATATTGCTTAAGAGTTGTTAGATTGTGAGTTTCAATTTGCATATCCTCTCTTGTTGAGAGTTAGAATTTGTGAGAGCTTTCATTTGTGTATCTACTCTATTGAGAGAGTTAATTGCTTGTAAACCAAACACCAAAACACTAAGGTTTTTCACTCTAGGTTGAGTGGTCACAAAGGTTGGGGTTTAACCTTTGGGTATTGAGAGATTGTGAGATTGGGTGGGTTGCCCTTTGCTTGTGAGAATTGAGTTCTTGAGTGTGGGACACTAGGAAGCTGTAATTGCTCAAAGCTTGTATCTCAAATCTTCAATTGTGGAATCCTTCAAGTGGGTTGCTTGAAGGCGAGACGTACACCGGGTTGGTGGAACTCGTTAAATTGGTTTTCATTTCTCTCTACCTTGAACTCTCTATACAACTGCGCATATAAACTGTTTGTTGAAATGCTTGAGCTGAATGTGTGAATCAAAGTTGTTGTTCAAGTAGAAAACTAACTCTTCATGCCAAGTGTTTGATAATTTGCTTGAATCAATATTTGGTAAAGTTCTTAAAAACTGAAATTTGTTTTAACTTGCCAAGTATCTAGATCATTGTTCCCTATCAACTCTTGTGTAATACTTACTTAATTGCCTTCACTTATTTCATGCACACAAGCTGTTTGATATATTGAATGAGTTGAACCCTTATAGGAAACATCACATTATTTGTGAAATAAATCTATGCACTCCAACTGATTGATAAATTGTTTAAACTAATAACTTGCCTTGTTTATCACACTTAAAGCTAAATATTGTCATTGCACATCAAGTGTGTCATGTTAACCAAGGCTTCAACGCTCAAGAGGGGGGGTGAATTGAGTGTTTCAAATTTTCACGTGGAATCCCCTTGGAAATGGTTAGTAATATACAAATGATGCAATGATGAAGAGACAACCACTTTTATGCACATATCACACTATGACACACTTGATGTGCAATGACAGTATTTAGCTATAAGTGTGATAAACAAGGTAAGTTATTTGTTTAAACAATTTATCAGACAGTTGGAGTGCACAGATTTATTTGTCAATAATGTGATGTTTCCTATAAAGATTCAGCTCATTCAAGTTATCAAACACCTTGTGTGAATGTGAGAAGTAATAGCAATCAAGTAAGTATCACACAAGACTTAATAGGAAACAATGTATTAGATATTTAGTAAGTTATAGCAATTTCCAATTTTGAAGAACTTCACCAAATATTGATTTAAGCAAATTATCAAACACTTGGCATGCAGAGTTAAGTATTCTACTTGAACAATAACTTTGATTCACATATTTAGTTCATGCATTTCAACAAACAGTTTATATGCGCAGTTGTATAAGGAGTTCAAGGTAGAGAGAAATGCAAACCAAATTTAACGAGTTCCACCAACCCGGTGTACGTCTCGCCTTCAAGCAACCCACTTGAAGGATTCCACTATTGAAGATTTGAGATACAAGCTTTGAGCAATTGTAGCTTCCTAGTGTCCCACACTCAAGAACTCAATCCTCACAAGCAAAGGGCAACCCACCCAATCTCACAATCTCTCAATACCCAAAGGTTGAACCCCAACCTTTGTGACCACTCAACCTAGAGTGAAAAACCTTGGTGTTTTGGTGTTTGGTTTACAATCAATATACTCTCTCAATAGAGTAGATAAGCAAATGAAAGCTCTTTCAAAATCTAAACTCTCACAAGAGAGGATATGCAAATTGAAACTCACAATCCAACAACTCTTAAAGCAATATGCAAATTTAGAAACAAGAGTTGCAGAATATACAAGAGAAATGAAATAAGAAGACCTCTAGAAGAAGAATGTTGATTGCCTTGTGTTGTACCTTGGTCTCTCTCTTCTCTTGCTTGAATCCATGCTTCTTTTATAGCCATTTTTAGGGTTTTCAGCCATTGCATAGTGTCTCCAACGGATACCTCAAGTGGGCATAAAGTGGGAGTGAAGAAATGAGCTGGAGTTTTACTTAAAAGCATTTTCCCACTTCTTGAATCGATTCGTTGATCCTTGAATCGATTCAGAGCATTCTGACTTAAGCAATTTTAAGTTCCCGATTCGTGTGAATCGATTCGAGCTTTGTCTGAATCGATTCAGAGCATTCTGTTTCTGCATTTTGGAGTTTCAAATTCGTATGAATCGATTCGAGCTTTGTCTGAATCGATTCAGGCCTTTCTGTTTTCAAATAAAATGGCTTCCAGGTGTTCGAATCGATTCAGGGTCATGGTGAATCGATTCAACACATTTTGTTTCCTGTTTTTGGTGACTTCCAGGGCTGTGAATCGATTCACTTGTACTTGAATCGATTCAGGCTTTGCAATTTGACGTTTTTCCATGCCTGTAGGTCATCCATTTGTATTTAGTGATCCATGGTTGCTTTCCTTTGTCTTGGCTCATTGGTTTCTTGATTTCTTGAACCTTTGTGAAACCGTTTTCTTCTTGCATCTGAATTTATGTGACACCTTTAATTGTTTTTGATTCTTCTTCAACTTATGAGCTTGTTCTTCATGATTTAGTTCATGTCAGCAAACTTGTCTTCCATAGCTCATGTTTTCTTAACTCTTTGTGAGGCATCTTCATCTCTTTGTTCTTAGCCATTGTCCTTGTGCTTGAACCTTCTTGTTTCAAAACCTTTGCCATTCCATCATCATCATGAATACTTTGTCATTCATCAAAACTACTTTGCATACTTACATATACAACTTCATTCTCCCCCTTTTTGATGATGGCAATTGATGTTACATGTTGCTTGTATTCATGTGTTGCAAATTCATCATATTGGCTTCATGGTAATATCCTTTCTTCCTTTAGGAGTCTTTGCCTTAGTCTTCATGTTTGTCATTATCAAAACCTGTTTCAACATTTAAACACATTCTCCCCCTTTTTGATGATGACAACCAATGTTCATCTCGTGGGGTGTTAGTTTCACAGAATAATGACAATCAATGTTGATATGTATTCTCCCCCTATATGATGTAATGAATGCTAGTTAAGGTTTATCCTCCTCCTTAATCTTGTAACTTATGCCAATTGTTTTAAACATATCAAATGATGGAAACATGCCCTAAGCATGATATCTCTCCCCCTTTTCAGCATAAATGACATCCTATTCTCTTTACTAATCCTTCCACTAATCTCTCCCCCTTTGGCATCATCAAAAAGATCATTAACTTAGTTATAATCTATGCCATCAACATATAAGCTCATTTATTTGAATAAGAGAGATTTAGAGCAAGTATTTCATATGGATTTCAAATCAAAGCTTAAAGCATGATCAATGATATATACCATTTTATTGCATCTAGAGTCAATAAATAATCACATAATTTATTCATCAAGTAAGCATATGATTGATTGCTAACTTATTTTAATCATGTAGTGAGTATTTTTTTTTTCAAGTATGAGAGGCGTCACATGATTAAGCACACATATCATTACTTGCACAGTGGTAAACAAGTCAATTATAAGTAAGCAAGTAATTTTCTCAATTAGGATAGGCATATAAGCTCATAATTACTTCAAATAAGCACATACTTTTTCTCCTATTTTGGCATTATCAAAACTCGCAATGATATTCTTCCCAGTAAGCATATAGTTGAGTAAAAGCATGAGTGCCATAAATGTAATTACAGAGAAGTGAAATCAAGGATAATCATTCATGTGTATACTCCCCCTTACTACTGTAATTGATACCACTTGTAGAGAGTATACCACTTATTAGCATGTGAAATTGATTATACCAATTTAATCAAGTTTGATATCACTTGTAGGTCAATTTAATCAAGTCTGATACCATTTGTTTACTTTTTAAAGCATATGATATCCTCTTTTTAATAGATACAACTGTTGAAATAATAGATACCATAATATGAATAGATACCACTCAAAGGTTAGATACCATTGCATATAACAATCTACTTGTTAATCATTTCATTAATATTGCTTGATGCATTTTTAGGTATCAGAGTAGTAACATAGAAGATTTTTCAACAATGTATACATATATCTAGGTATCAGAGCAGGGATAAAGTGATATATTCAGCTCATGAGATTTGTTATTCATACCACTTGTTAATATGATTTGTATAATTCACAGAGTATAGTGGTAGAGTAAACAAATCATACCTTGGTATTTTGCAAGTTTTATGCCCTTTTTCACATCCTTGTGTGGCATTTTGCTTCATCCATGTTGAATTCCTTGAACAATTCTTTACTCGCCCAGTTTGGTAGTTTGATCTTCCATTTTGAGTCATCCTATATAACCTTAACAAACTCTTTGCAAAGCATTTTGTTAATAGTATTGAGTCCACAAGAGTTTGTACCAATTTTGGGTCTTTGATGCAGTATTGTTTTGGAAAGAGAGTTTTCTAAAAATGATTTGCTCAATTTTTCATGCCACTTGATAAGGAGATAACATATCATCAATAGATATCACATGTTAGAGAGAAATGTTATGAAACTCCCCCTTAATCATGCAATTTAACAAGGATAAATATAGATGTTGATACCACTTTATTAATGCAATTTCACTTATGTCTAGGTATCAAAGCAAAGATGGAATGATTAATACAACTTGTTGGCTTACTCATGCAAACATATGCCAATATATATATATTCTTTTGTTATATATAAGTCTAGTCAATCATTTACCTAGGGCACATATGGCATTTATCAAATATGTAGGAGAAAGCATTTTGCATAGATAATTAGTAACATATAGAGACAAGTCACAAAAACATTTCATGATCATAATGTGGCTGCAAGTCATATATTCATTGCCATGTATGTCATACCACTTATTATCTTGATGTCATGTATGATACCACTTGATTGACTTGCCAATTTAAGCTCTTGATATCAATTAATAAAAGTTAGGCATTTACCACAAGATTATTATTATTCAAGAATACATCATTCTTCATAAAGTAGTTCAAAAATTCTTTTCAATCTCAATGATGTAATATTTTTGAATTTCTTTTCACAATCAAGATCATGCATCATCCAACATACGACATAGATGAGAATTATAGAGTGAATCAAGATGGATATCACTTGCCCAAGCATGGTATTTGATCATGGCATGCATTATCACTTATCATATCATGCATTGTTTCTTAATATATCATCATGTTCATGCTTATGATGTTACAATCATGAAGTTAAAGTCTAGGCAATCACTTGTTGTAACATACATGCTTTATCTCTAGGAATATAATTGCATAGATTGTCAAAGCATAGATACCACTTGTACACGCAATATGTGTATTCATTATCAAGGCATAGTGACAAGCACATAATCAAGATTATGTCCTCATGATCTCTTCCTCTTACTAATTCAATTCATATCATTGTTAAAGGAAGATGTTTGTTATTTAGATACCACTAGTTAAACAACATATAAATGATACATCATCAAGAACTCATATTCAATCAAAAATTCATGCATCATTAAGAATCAAAACAATAACCAAGAATTCATGATATATTATCAAGAGTTTATGTATCATCAAGGGTTTAAACATTATCAAAGATTCATGTATGTTTGTGCATAATCATCTTTAATCTCAAGATTTTCATGTACCATGTTATTCAAGCAATCATTCATCAAACTCATCATCAATCATTACTAATCATTAATAATCATGTATAAGCACTATTGATCCTTAGGTTTTCACGAGTTTAAGGGGTTCTAAGATTATTCATTCATTCATCTCAAAACATAACACCTTTCATGCTTAAACTTGCATATCAAGTCAAGGTTAGATATTCACATATCAAGATTCATGAGCATTCGTATAAATTGTGTGATGAGTATTCATACCTTTTTGTTGTATCACCTTTAGTGTTTGTCCATCGAATTTTGTCTTGGTGCAATCCAATTTGTGTGAGTTTCATTAAAGTTTCTTTCTCATCTCTTTGTTTGAAGGGTATTTACAAAAAACTTCAATTTCCTTCTAAATGTATGATGAGTCATCATAATCTTGGCTTGCTTTATTCTTCTCCTTTTTTTTTTGGAATGGAGATTGAGATACTTGATATCTCCTTAGGCCATGAGATTTGGTCATCCATCAATGAGAAGTTGTTGCTTTGAAGTTTACCTACAAGATTTCAAAATTTTGAGGTACCCTTTGAGATTTGGGTCCTTCCTTGTTAGTTTAGGATTTCAATGTAGTTTTTAGAATCCATACCTTTCTCATGCATTTTTGACGGGATTTATTTATAAAATAATTAGAAGATATATGGCCATATGTTCCACAATAAAAACATGTTGCATCCAAAGAATAAGTCATAGTAGAATTGTAATGGTTCCTATCATGTTCTATGTGCTTTCTTTTAAAACAATTGGACATAGAGTTCTCTTTTCTTTCATGGTTTGTGCATTTGGATTTTTCTTTGTAGGATGCACAATGGTTCTTGTAATGACCTATTTTTCTTCTATCAAGTGTATGCCTTTGATTTTCAATAGGTGCACTTAGAAGTGTTTGACTATGTGTGAGCTTACTAAGTGCTTCTTTTAGTTCTTTATTCTCTTTTTCAAGAAGCATACATTTATCAATAAGCACACAATCATTATTTTCATTACAAGTACTAGGAGATACATTTGAAGCTACTAATTCATCATTTTGAATTCTAAGATTTTCCTTTTCAATGTGAACATTATGCAATTCTTTTTCAAGAGTCAAAATGGTTTGTTTAGAGCATGCATATTTCTTTGATAACAAGACAAATTTTTCATGCAATTCTTCAAATGCTTCTAATAATTCATCCTTATCAATTTCATCATCATTATCATCACTAAAAGCATTTAAAGAACATACCTCATCATCTTGGGAGTGCTTTGTTATTAGGCATGCAATTTCTTCTTCCGATTCGTTGGTCTCTTCTTCTAGACTTATTTTGAATTCTTCATCTTGACTAGAAAGAGTACTAATTCTTGCATCTTGATCATCATTAGTATTTCCATAAATTGTTTCAAGAGTTTCCCACATTTCTTTAGCATTGTTACAAGTAATAACTCTAGAAACATCATTAGGTTCTAATGCTAATGTGATAAGAATTTTAGCTCTTAAATTGAATTGTACCTTTCTTTCTTCTTCTTTAGTCCATAAGTTCATAGGCTTCATACACTCTACATTATTGACAATATGCTTAGGAATGAAAGGACCAAATTGAATAGCATTCCATACCTTAAGATCATAGGATTGGACAAAGATTTTCATCCTTTCTTTCCAAATAATGTAGTCTTTGCCATTGAAGATTGGAGGTCTATTTAGTGTACCATTTTCCAGAAATGCATCATATGAAGTGGAGGCCATCTTGATCTCCTGCAGCTGTTAAGCCTTGTGGCAAGAGTCAAGCTCTGATACCAATTGTTAACCAAGGCCTCAACGCTCAAGAGGGGGGGTGAATTGAGTGTTTCAAATTTTCACGTGGAATCCCCTTGGAAATGGTTAGTAATATACAAATGATGCAATGATGAAGAGACAACCACTTTTATGCACATATCACACTATGACACACTTGATGTGCAATGACAATATTTAGCTATAAGTGTGATAAACAAGGTAAGTTATTTGTTTAAACAATTTATCAGACAGTTGGAGTGCACAGATTTATTTGTCAATAATGTGATGTTTCCTATAAAGATTCAGCTCATTCAAGTTATCAAACACCTTGTGTGAATGTGAGAAGTAATAGCAATCAAGTAAGTATCACACAAGACTTAATAGGAAACAATGTATTAGATATTTAGTAAGTTATAGCAATTTCCAGTTTTGAAGAACTTCACCAAATATTGATTTAAGCAAATTATCAAACACTTGGCATGCAGAGTTAAGTATTCTACTTGAACAATAACTTTGATTCACATATTTAGTTCATGCATTTCAACAAACAGTTTATATGCGCAGTTGTATAAGGAGTTCAAGGTAGAGAGAAATGCAAACCAAATTTAACGAGTTCCACCAACCCGGTGTACGTCTCGCCTTCAAGCAACCCACTTGAAGGATTCCACTATTGAAGATTTGAGATACAAGCTTTGAGCAATTGCAGCTTCCTAGTGTCCCATACTCAAGAACTCAATCCTCACAAGCAAAGGGCAACCCACCCAATCTCACAATCTCTCAATACCCAAAGGTTGAACCCCAACCTTTGTGACCACTCAACCTAGAGTGAAAAACCTTGGTGTTTTGGTGTTTGGTTTACAATCAATATACTCTCTCAATAGAGTAGATAAGCAAATGAAAGCTCTTTCAAAATCTAAACTCTCACAAGAGAGGATATGCAAATTGAAACTCACAATTCAACAACTCTTAAAGCAATATGCAAATTTAGAAACAAGAGTTGCAGAATATACAAGAGAAATGAAATAAGAAGACCTCTAGAAGAAGAATGTTGATTGCCTTGTGTTGTACCTTGGTCTCTCTCTTCTCTTGCTTGAATCCATGCTTCTTTTATAGCCATTTTTAGGGTTTTCAGCCATTGCATAGTGTCTCCAACGGATACCTCAAGTGGGCATAAAGTGGGAGTGAAGAAATGAGCTGGAGTTTCACTTAAAAGCATTTTCCCACTTCTTGAATCGATTCGTTGATCCTTGAATCGATTCAGAGCATTCTGACTTAAGCAATTTTAAGTTCCCGATTCGTGTGAATCGATTCGAGCTTTGTCTGAATCGATTCAGAGCATTCTGTTTCTGCATTTTGGAGTTTCAAATTCGTATGAATCGATTCAAGCTTTGTCTAAATCGATTCAGGCCTTTCTGTTTTCAAATAAAATGGCTTCCAGGTGTTCGAATCGATTCAGGGTCATGGTGAATCGATTCAACACATTTTGTTTCCTGTTTTTGGTGACTTCCAGGGCTGTGAATCGATTCACTCGTACTTGAATCGATTCAGGCTTTGCAATTTGACGTTTTTCCATGCCTGTAGGTCATCCATTTGTATTTAGTGATCCATGGTTGCTTTCCTTTGTCTTGGCTCATTGGTTTCTTGATTTCTTGAACCTTTGTGAAACCGTTTTCTTCTTGCATCTGAATTTATGTGACACCTTTAATTGTTTTTGATTCTTCTTCAACTTATGAGCTTGTTCTTCATGATTTAGTTCATGTCAGCAAACTTGTCTTCCATAGCTCATGTTTTCTTAACTCTTTGTGAGGCATCTTCATCTCTTTGTTCTTAGCCATTGTCCTTGTGCTTGAACCTTCTTGTTTCAAAACCTTTGCCATTCCATCATCATCATGAATACTTTGTCATTCATCAAAACTACTTTGCATACTTACATATGCAACTTCATGTCATAGTGTGATATGTGCATAAAAGTTGTTGTCTCTTCATCATTGCATCTTTTGTATATTACTAACCATTTCCAAGGGGATTCCGCATGAAAATTTGAAACACTCAATTCACCCCCCCCCCCTCTTGAGCGTTGAGGCCTTGGCTAACACGTGATACTCCCTCCCTTGAAAGGGACTTGCCCTCAAATCCAAGTTCTTCCTTTAAAGTTCCTGAGGTAAGATCAATAATTCCTACAAAACTCAAGAAAAGAATAAGTTCACATTATAATAAAGGACAAAAGAAAAAACTAATAAACAACTAAACTTAATTATATTTGACCATTTTAAATTACTTACCAACATCTTTGGTTAAATCCTTAACAAACATCTTTGTTGACTTGATTAGCAATACATTTTCCCAAATAATAATAATAATAATAATAATAATAATAATAATAATAATAATAATATTATTATTATTATTATTATTATTTTCTCTTTCATGATAGACAATCATTTAATATTATTAATAATATTAATTTCTCTTCCATGATATACATTCATTTATCTATTATCTAATCTAACTTTTAACGGATAACAAAATTATTTTGTACTTTGTATTTTTTTAATTAAAAGAAGATAAAACTAAAATTGAAGTTATTCGGTTAGATAAAATTGAGTATTTAAAGATAACTTTTTTATAGAATTTAAAGATAACGTTTCCATAAAAAAAAAAAAAAAATCGATAGTTGTGATTTTCTTGCATATCACGGGTAATGAATCATATTAAGTTGACCAACTTTTTTTTCCATTAAAAGCAACACATTTCAAAGAGCAACGGCAATGTAAGCTTACTGAAGAGGTAAAGAAAAGAAACACATTAAATTCACGGGGAAGGTAACAATTTTATTCCATACATGTCATGCATTCACTTTTACACACACTCAACTAAAAAAAAAGTTCAAGGCAATGACTTTACATAGAAGCAAATCAAATGCTTCATATCTTCCCTGTTCTACTTAACTTCTTTTGCTAAGCTAGCAAATAGCCATGTTTTTCTTTGACAATTTGTGGATGACACAACACAAAGCACCACACAATAAACGAAACTGCGGGTGGTAATATTAATATACCTTAAACGTGATCCAACACTGCCCCCTAAACTATCTCTGCTTTTTCCAAGTCCAAAGCAGAGCATAGTTTCTCACAACACAATTCAAATGACTAGCACCATCTTAAAATATGCCCTTCTCATTTGCCCCTAATGAAACTATTACACTTAATTTTCTATTTTATACCAACGCTTGTATTATAGTACTAATTAGTAACAATAACAAGTATAATATTTTAAGCCACTAAAACTCTCAATGACTACATTAATGTAAAGGGAACTATGTTGTTGTGTGTGATGACTTGAGGGAATTGAAGGCCAGAGAAGGTTTGGCCAAAGGACCAGTTTGAGGGTGCAACATCATAGGACACCACGGTTCGTCCATCACTAGTGGTAACCTTAAAGGAGAGGCTTTGTCCTTTGAGGTTAGAGTTGCTATGCCAGTTTTGACCCCAGTTTCTACTCATTGGTTGCCAATTAGCTTTTGAACCTTTGATGGAAACTGCATGAACATCACCAGCACCACCAACGTTGGTAATTAGGACTTGGTTGAAGTATGGATGACCGTTGAGGGTGAATCTGATACCTCCATTCTTTCGGCAAGGGACCCTACATTATTATAACAGTAAAAGTGAATAAAAAGAGTTATAAAAACCAGAAAGGAGCGACAAAGTGGAAAATAAGGTATCAACTTTTTCCAATTGAATATATTCCTAGTCACAAAATCACCGTAACATGAACGTCACAAATACATAGCCATAATATATGTTTAATCTTAGTTTTTATGTTTACCCATATATTCATTTTAACGTAAATAAGATTTTGGCTTTGATTTGTTTTCAAATATGAAGTTTGGTTTTACATTTGATGACATCAAAAGCAAATCCATGCTAGTAGTCTCTTTATCTAAGAATTCAAAAAAAAAACAGGAAAAGTAAAAGAAGAATTCTAAAAGGTACGAAAATAAAATTATTCAATAATTAATATTTACCCTACATATTATTTGAGTTTAGGAAAATTTTATTTTGGATTAAAAATAGGTTTTTATTGACTCTAATTAAAAAACCCAATTAGAAACCAAATAATTAAAATTGTTTTGTTCTCCATTAAGCTTCAAGTTTAAAAAAAATATATTGATTCTAACAATTCTCTGACAAATAGAAGAGGAAATAATAATCCACACAAAGGAAGTCTTGTGGTTACTACCTTCGGTAAGCGACAGGTACTATTCCAGCTTTGTATTGAGCAATTTGTTGGAAAACAGGCTGGGAAAGATCAAAATGTTGAAGGGGAGGGTTGCACCAGCCACCTGCATTATTTGGGAGTGCATTGTTTTGTGGACAGAAATCGGTGGCTGTCACCACTACTGAATTTGGAAGGCACCACCTTTTTTCATTAACACACCTAATCTCAAAACATGCCCCACAACTTAATCCATTGTTGAACAAAGCTGTGCTCAAAGCAGCAGTGTTAGTCCCATACCCTTGTCTATACCCACATGCTCCCCCTGCAACATAACACAAACTCTTGTGTTAACAAATTAAGCATTGTGTGCGTGCCATATCAAGTGTTGCTACTCACCCGTAGTGCTAGAGGCATCACCCCCTCCATAGAAGGTTGCATGAGCATTGTTCCAACCATACCCGGATGCAACCGCCAGAGAAAGAAATCCCACTAATAGAATTCCCGTAAGACTCATTTCGTATTGCTCTGCTCTCAAATAACAAGAGAAACTCTTATGATTATGAGGGAAACCAAAGGAATAAATAGATGTTGCGAGGGAGCTCAGATCAGAGTATTCTTGCCTAACCACCCTCATGCCAACAAACTGACATATTAATTTGTGACCTGTGGGGACCTAAAACCGCCAAGTGCACCTATTTCAGTCTTTTCTTTCAAAAAGGGACATGGTTTTATTCTTCAACCTTCCTCGGTAGGTTAAGGAATGGATTCTCTTTATTATAAATTTTAATTAAATAAGATCATGACCTGTTACACCGGTTCTCCGACATGTTAAACAGAACACTGAGGTCATAAAAGAGGAAGGCCAACGTCTGAAATACTAAGATAGGAAGATGGACGTGGTTTTATGATGCCACATCTTCTTTATATAGATCCTCGATTATGATTACTTTTGACATTTCTCTATGAGATGTCACCAATATTCTCCTTATCTTGTATCTCTATATCAAATTTACACACCCCTATTTAAAATTGATATCGGTCATAATCACATAAATACATCAAAATTTTATATATTTAAATATCAAATTACTCGTTATTAGGTCGTGGTTGAGCGAAAAAGACTTATCTTCTCTTAACCAAGTATTAAAGTTCGATTTCCATATGCATATAGGACGTTTTAAAGTTTTGACTAGTTATATATTCATTAAGATACTTATAAACCAATAAAAAAATTAATTATCATGATAACAATGGACGCATTATCTTTTCACCCAAAAGAAATTTAAACTACTTATTGATTTCAATGTAAACATATATTTAATGATTCAGATATTTCTTTACATACAAAACGTTTAGGTAAGTCAGTTTTATTAATTCAAAACATAAGATCTTAAAGGATGAACATACAATTATGAATATATTTATAAGCATCAACAAATTATTCATATAAGTAGAGTTTGAAACTCAACAGTCGGGGTGGTTTTTTTATCTGATGTAATCAATTATTATGCAGAAAATCATTCTAGTTAGTTGCTACACAAAACTATGTCTCAAAATTCAAAATTCAAGTAATTATTGCACTGCTGATCATATCTTAGTAAAAACTGCCATTGCCACTAATGAGCCAAAGGCAGTTTCCTCTGCAACCTACGAAAGGCACTAGTTTCCGATTTATCATAGCTAATTCAGCCTATACATAGTTATGCTGTTCAGGCATTTCTATTTTCCCCCATTAACTGAATTTGGTCAAGTTGTTACCCTTGTGATTGATTATAGATTATTTTTGTGAGACATTGTAGAGTGAATGTGAATGTGCCCTTCGAACCTAAAATAGACACCCATACGCGTTTCAGTGTCCATTTGGCGTATATAAAATTATAGATTGTATATTTTCTAAGATAACTAATGAAACAAAAGATTCTTATACCTAAGATTTAAAGTTAAATTACTAGAACCAAGAAAACCAACATAACGTTTTCTTATCAGAGGAAAAACTAATTTATTAGCCATGCAACCGAAAGAGCTCCTAAAATAGACTTTACTAATCCATGACTTTACACGTAATCTGAATAATTATTACTTATTGGTGTTATCTATTTCCGTGGAGTTACCAGAAGATAGAAAATAGGAACAAGACGAATGCAGCAAAAAAAAATTGATAGTGCCAAATTACCTTTTTACATATTTTATATTCGGCAAAACCGTAACGGTTAATTTATTTTACAGTTTAAAAATTTATTTGCCAAAATAGTCCACTTTATTTATGGAGCTTATTTTAGTGATCTGATATTATTTTAAAATACTACTTAAAGTAATGTTTGAGTTCATAAATTATAAGTTTATTTTATTTTTTATAATTTTATTACTGATATTTAAAAAATATTATTTTTATTTATTTTAAAAGAAAAATATATTTTTATATTATTTTACATTTAATGATTAGTTTTACTAAATACATTTTAATTTAAATAGTTAATTTATTAGTTTTTGGTTACCAATTTTTAGGCGATTTATAAGTTTTTTAATTTTCAATTGGCGTATTCATTAATTTTTTTAAAAGGGGCATATATGTTAATTTTGTTAAAGAGGATAAATGTATACTTGTGAATTAATTTAGATAAGATATTATTAACCATTAAGTAGAGGGCCTTACTTGTCTCATCTATTCTTTGTAGACAACAAATTTGTTTAGGGGCATTTCTAGACCAAGTGGAGATTGTTAAAAAATGCTTAGATTGTTTCTATGAAGTGTTGGGAGAGGGGGGAGGGAAGGTGAGTGTGATGAAGACTTGAATATGTTTTTTAAATAACATGAATATCAATGTCCATTCTCAAGTTAGTGATGAATTTGGGTTTGCTCAAACTGATGATCTAGGTATTACAAGGATGTCCATCTTAAGCAATGACTGTGTTAGGTATCAGAGTATCAGGATAATATCACACAGCTAAAATAGAGATAAGAAAAGGGGAATTGAACACACAATATTTTACGTAGAAAACCCTCAACAGATAAGGGAAAAATACGGATAAGACTAGAGAAATATTTTCACTAAGTAGAAGAAATATTACAACTCTAATTTATTAGGAGAGAACAATGACACTCTCTTAAAAAATAGGAGAATACACTGACTGGAAAAACCTCACAAGAAAATATTATTTTCTTTCTTTCTCTAAATACAAGCTTTACTTGAAGCTTGTAGTGGTATGATTTTGCAATTGATGAAACATTCGTATTTATAGGCAATTATAGCTATGATTGTTCAAATATAGCTTGCATCAATCAGTGGCCAAATTGAATTTATAATTTTCCTTTGTAATTTGCTTTCGGTGCATTTTATGCTATTATAATAATAATAACAGCAACCATAAAAGTGGTTTTATTAGCTGCAATGTTTGACAATCTCCCACTTAAAGTTACTTTTGTGAGCTTCTTAAATCTTTCTCTTCTTGTCAGTTTCCTGCTACAATTATGTTTTCGATAGGCCATAGGAGGACTGCACCATTTGAACTTGTCAGTAGTGATTAGCTTTGTCATTACATCTGACAGGTTGTCTTTTGTATGAATCTTTTGTAGATCCACACTTCCTTCCTCTACTAATTCTCGAATAAAGTGATATTGCACTCCTATGTGTTTCATTCTGGAATGAAAATCTGGATTTCTTGCAATGTGTAAGGCACTCTGACTATCATAATACACCATAATCTTTGATTGCTTGTGCCCGAGTTCTTCCAAGAACCTTTGTATCCAAATTGCTTCCTTACAAGCTTGAGTAGCCGCCATGTATCTGGTTTTGTAATAGGTAATGCTACAACAGATTGTAATTTGGATAACCAGCTTACCGCTCCTTCTATAAGTGTGAACACATAGCCTGTAGTAGATTTCCTTTTGTCAAGATCACCTGCAAAATCAGAATCAACATATCCTCTGACAGTGAACTCTAATACTCCAAAACATAATACAGCACTCAAGGTTCCTTTAATGTATCTCAGGATCCTTTTCACAATATTCCAATGCTCTTTACCAGGATCTGCTATGAACCGACTGACCATACCAACCGCCTGAGCAATATTTAGTCTCGTACAAATCATTACATACATAAGGCTTCTCACCGCTGATGTATATGGTATTCGAGACATTTTCATCCTCTCTGCTTCATGGCTAGGACTCATGCTTAAGGATAATTTTTAATTGACAGGAAATGGGGTAGAAATTGGCTTACAGTTTTGCATATTGAAGCGCCATAAAACTTTTAGTAAGTAGTTCTTCTAAGAAAACCAAACCTTCCTATCTTTTTTGTCTCAG
Source organism: Clitoria ternatea (assembly GCA_037962975.1). Taxonomy (NCBI): domain Eukaryota; kingdom Viridiplantae; phylum Streptophyta; class Magnoliopsida; order Fabales; family Fabaceae; genus Clitoria; species Clitoria ternatea. The sequence continues at coordinate 41,966,983 of CM075669.1, read as the reverse complement.
TAAATTTGCATCCCTAAAATCTTGTTTGTTGGTCCTAAGTCTTTCATATCAAACTCCCTAGCCAATTGTACCTTCGATTTATGGATTTGATCTTTGTTGGGGCCTACAACCAACATGTCATCCACATACAATAGTAAAATGATAAAATCATCATCACCAAGCCTCTTATAGTACATACAATGGTCTGAACACTGTCTATTGTATCTAAGGCTCATAATGAAGGAATCAAATCTCTTGTACCAACATCTTGGTGCCTGCTTTAGACCGTACAGAGATTTGGTTAACCTGTAAACTAAGTCTTCTTTTCTTTGTTCTTTAAAGCCTTCTGGTTGGAGCATATATATTTCCTCTTCAAGTTCTCCATGAAGAAAAGCAATTTTTACATCCAATTATTCAAGATATAAATTAAATGAAGCATACATAGCTAACACTGCTCTGATAGTAGTAAGTCTTACCACTGGAGAGAAAATTTCATTGAAATCAATGCCTTCTTTCTGAGCATATCCTTTGACCACCAATCTAGCATGATACCACTCCACTTAATCATTGTTATCTTATTTGATCTTGTAAACCCATTTGTTTCCAATGGCTTTTTGACCTTCTGGAAGTGTTACAACCTCATGTTTGATTTCTATGTAAGGCTTCTATTTCTTCCTGTATTGCTGTAATCCACAGAGAAGCATCTGAACTACTCATAGCCTCCTGAAAGGCTGACGGTTCTCTTTCTTCTGTTAGAAGACAGTATGTGTCATGGCTTGCCATCACATAGTCTGAGTGCCAAGATGGTTTCCTTATCTAATGTGTTAATCATCGAACTTCTGCATCATTGGTTTTATCTGGTTCTTGTTCTTCGTGCTCCGATTTTGCTTCAGAAGAATTATCTTCTCCAGACTTTTCATCTATCTAGACAGTAGTAGCTTCTTTAGAAGTGCTCTCCTTTTTCTGCTCACCATGCAGTTCATTATCTGTCAAAAATTACATCTCTACTGACAATAACCTTGCGGGCAGTGGGATCCCACAGACGATACCCCTTAACACCATCAACATAGCCCAAGAATATGCATTCCTGGATTTTAGATCTAGCTTTATTCTTTCCTGGGTGTTGTACATTATATACACAGGACAACCAAATACATATAAAGAAGAATAATCTTTTGGTTTTCCTTTTCATACCTCTATTGGCGTCTTAAGACCAATAGCAGTTGATGGTGACCGATTTATTACATAACAAGTAGTTTTAATTACTGCTGCCCAGAAAGACTTGGCTAGACCTATAGTCTTCAACATAGCTCATGTCCTTTCTTGGAGAGTTCTATTCATCCGCTCTACTACACCATTCTGCTGAGGTGTATGTGGCACTACCTTTGAATACCTTCTTTCTTGCAAAATGCTATAAAATCACCATTTGTATATTCTCCTCCATTATCTGTCCTCGAGCACTTAATTTTTTTACCAGTTTCAAGCTCCATTTATGCTTTGAACTCCTTGAATACTGGAAACACATCAGACTTCTTCTTGATTGGGTGCACCCATAATCTCCTGGAATGATCATCAATAAAAGATACAAATATTTTTCTCCTCCTAGGGACATTTTTGGTGACTCCCACACATCAGAATGAATCAAGTCTAATATATGTTTGCTTCTAGTTTTAAACTTATCAAATTTCAATCTATGTTGTTTACTAGTCACACAATGCTTACGGAAAGGCAAATTTACCAATTTGAGCTCGTGAAGAAGATTACGTTCTGCAAGAATCTTCAAACCATGTTCTGACATATGGCTTAGTTTACGATGCCATATCATCATCATTTCTTCTTAATTGGTAGAAGCAACTAATGCATCCGTCGTCTGTAGAATATCTCCCAAAAGCATGTATAGATTAGCAGCGATTTTCTCCGCTTTCATCACTACTAGAGCCCTTTTCACCACTTTCAAGATCCCTCCTTCAATATGGTTCTTGAAACTGAGGTCATCTAATTGCCCAATGGACAAAAGATTTTTCTTCAATCCCTTCACATGGCATACTCCTTGAATTATACGAACAGTACCATCATACATTTTTATTTTAACAGTACTAACCCCAACAATTTCCAAAGCATGATCGTTTCCCATGAACATGAATCCTTCTGAGATAGGTTCATAAGTGCAAAACCAATCTCGTTGTGAAGTCATATGCCATGTTGCTCTCGAATCCGTTATCTATACATCGGTGAGCTATCTCTTGCCTTTGGAACCCATCGCGGCTTCGCTATATAGAATTTCTCCATCATCAGAGGTACTAGCAACACACCCTTGAGATGTACTTGCTCCAGAAGATTTCTCCAGATTTTTCTTGTTATACCAACAATCTTTCTTCAGATTCCCCTTCATGCCACAGTTGTAGCATTTAAAGTTCTTCTGTCTTCGAGACTTTGATCTGCCATGATTCTGGCTCCTATTAAGGCCGCACTCCGTTGATCTTCCTCTCGTCATTGTCAAGGCTTCCGCTTGCTTTGAACTTTCTTTATTATCTTCTTTATTTTTGCATTTGGATTCTTCTTCAAGAATAGCTCCGGCAACATCATCAAAGTGCAAGTGACCAACAATATTATTGTTTGTTATATTGATGATGAGTTGATCATAGGAATCTGGAAAACTCTGAAGCATAAGTTCAGCACGCTCATTTTCTGGTATTGAAATGTTTGACATTGTAAGCTGAGCAAACAACGTATTCAGATTGTTGATGTGGTTGTCACTGATATGGACTCACTCATCCGAAGTGAATACAACCTCCTTTTCAAAAATATTCTATTGTGAAGTGATTTCACCTCATACAGTTTGGTGAAGTGATTTCACCTCATACAGTTTGATGAGGGTATCTCAGATCTCTTTTGCAGTTTCCTTTTCTGCAATACTTAATAAAACTGAATCCGCCATTGCTAAGTGCAAGGTGGAAACAGTGTTGTCATCCATCTCTTTCTACTTTTCATCGGTTATACTAGCAGGTCTACCTTCAATTACCCCTGAATAATTTTCTTTTCTCAAAATTGTCTTTATCTTCAATTTCCACAGGGAGAAGTTATTCCCACTGAATTTCTCAATTTCAAATTTCGCCACCATTTTTAATAACTACACCGATTCACACAATTTCACCGTGAATAGTACAGTATACGTGAATAGTATTGAATATTTTACTATACACCAGAATAATTTCAGTATACGTTAACAATCACTACAAAAGTATACAACCATACGTGTGAATAGTAACTGTGAATAGTACCACATGAATAGTACTCATGAATAGTACTATAACGTCAACAACCAGTGGCTCTGATACCACTTGTTCTATTCAGGGACTGGGGTTAAGAGTTGACTGTCTTGACCTGGGGTCAAGGATCAATTACCTTGACCGTGGTTACCTCTCAAATTCTCAGTTTTACACTGCCTTAGTGGAGTACGGTATTTTATACCTAGGTTGAGTGGGAATCCGAGGTTCTTCAAGTTGGGATGCAATTGATATTTCCTAATCGTACTGAAGTCAACGAACCACACCGGAGGTGTACCTACAGAAGATTCTCTAATGCTTAAGTTAGTACGGTAATTATGGTAAATATGGTATTATAGAGGTAACTCACTCGAATTAGATCAGATCCTTCCTTAGTAATAAATGAGTTGTATTTATAGTGTTTACCTTATCTTGGAAATTGATTTGACCTTCTTCCTAACTTACTGTAGCTATAACGTTTGTGAGGACATGCAACCCATACTAATTCTGACTTATTGTCTGGTTGTTAGGATAGGACCGGGGTCATAATCTTGGAACCATGGTTGCCATGAGTCTTGGACCCCAGATATGCCATCTGAGCCCTTTGTAGATAGGTAATCTGATGATGTGGCTTTATCGTAATGCCACCTCGGTTATCTAGGGAAATTGGTTAGTACCCCGTATCATTTGCCCCTTAGTTTATTATTGTGGTGTTGCTACAATAGTGAACTACTCCTAACTCCAGTCGAAAACAGTCATCGTATGGGTACCATTGTGCTAACGCATGTGAGATTAGGTATCATATGGGTTAGATAAAGCATTTAATGTGCTCCACCTGAAAAGCTACTATTTTACACAGATTGATGACGTGTCCAGTCCCGTTTGGCCATTTACTCCACGCGCCATCAGGTGACATCACTTAAAGGCAAAACGACGCTCCTTTTGGGCCGTGACACTTTATCTTCCACTTCGTCCATGGGCCATGACGGTTGATCTTCGGCCCATGGCGTTTCGACGCCTATATAAGGTAAGGAGGCTTCGCTGATTCCTCACTTTGCATCCTTCTTCCACACACTCTGTCCGTCCGTAGTCTTAAAATCTTCCTTGACTTCATCCTGGCTCGTACTAGAAGAACAATTCGTACTGTAAACATAGGTAGCCTTCTAACCCTTTTATTTACAATGTCAACTTTTTCCACTAACAACGACTAGGGCCAAGATAGTTCTTGTGAAATAATTTTGAACCCTTCCATTTCTTGACCTGCTGAGGTTTCTCGTAGTGGACCTTGGCTCACACAAATAGACATCCGTAGATGGGTGACTCCAGTTAATCGGGGTAATCCATATTCCCAGGAATTAGAGTCCTCTTCTTCTAGGGTTTTTGAACCAAAATCACTTTTGCCCCTTGTGTCTCCAGACCAGGGTGAAGACTCTAGCATAGTGCACTACTACGCTGATGATACTGATTTTTACTCCATTGTCCCATTTTTAGCTCACGTGGTCATCATGGATAATGTTGGATCATCTGTATTAAGGAACGACCCCGACGAGACCTTTATGATTGTTAATAAGGTCAACTGGCTAGCACAAAAAGCCGAAGATCTATATTTCTGGGTGGCTAAAGAGGTGGTGGCTACCTACAGTTCCCACGCTGTCGAAGAAAACGATGTTCAGCTTAACGCGGAGTCTTTCTGATGGAACAAGAAGTACGAGAAGGAATTTCGTCTTACCCGCCCTACCCTCACAGATCGAATCTGCCATATCCCATGAGACCGCTTCCTTTACTTTCATGACTTCACACTGCTAAAGGTGGGACTCCGGTTCCCCCTGAACCAGTACGAGATGGGGGTGTTGTAATTCCTAGACATCGCCCCTAGTCAGCTACACCCAAATGGTTGGGCCCTTGTGATGGCCCTTCAAGTCCTTGGAAAGCACCTCTGCTTCACCCCGACCGTCACCATGTTTTTTAGGTATGCTCGGGTGATGCGTTGAGCTAGCACCGAGATGGGTTTCATCAACCTCTGATATTAAAGCGACATTGTAAATTTTGAGGCCTATATCGATTCTTGTAAGATGTATGGATCCTCATTCAAGAGTGTATTTTTCAAGCTCTTTGTTGAGAAGACCACATCTCTCTTCTGGAAGGATGAGAACGGCAACTATTTGATCTATACCAGTTGGACCCAAAAACATTTCGCCTTGGAGAGTATGACGTACTTTATTGACCAAGCTCTCTTTCAGAGACATCACGCACCGTCATCGATACTCTCTATACCCTCTCCCAGGGTGCTCCCCTCAAGTGTCGTTCCCTTCTAGGAACTCTGGAGACACGAAATGAGTACCTCACTCATTTAGGTATTCACCTTCCTTTGTTTTTTTTTTTAAGATTTTTGCACCTCAGTTTGATGCTAACCATTATTTTTAGGGAATATGAGTGTAGATGCTTTGGAGGAACTCTGGAAGCATCTAGAGGTTCTGAAGTCGATGTCTCTAGGGAAAACCATGTCACCCTGAAAATGAACAAAGCTTCTAACCTCCAAACCCCTGGAGGGGCAGTGGCTCTTGAAACCGGCTCTGCCAAGAGGAAAGAGAAGAAGCAAGGTATCGGCGTCTCCAAGAAGCACAAGGTGGACCTCGGTCAAAAGGTGCTTGATAAAGGAAAGGGAATAGCCACCGAAAAACCGGTTGAAAAGGATGCCTTGGCCCCTATTTCTGGCATGGAGGCTCTGAAGGATCTCCTGGTCCAGACCACTCCTCCCGATGTCAGCTTTACTCTCCCATGGCGTCTCAAAGAGGGATTAAATCCTCAAGACCTCAAATTTGCTCTTGAGACCGCCATGTGGTACAATATCAAGACTCACTCCACCATCTACTATGTAACATCCTAGGTCGATTTACCTTTTTATTTACACCCGTTAATTATTTCCATAATAAATTTTTCACGTTTAATAAAAATTTAGATCTTAATATAAAATAATATTTACTTCTTTGTTACATTCTAAATAATAAAATCATACTCAGTATAAACAAAACCGATCAAAAATAAATCCTTTAATGAAAGTATGTTAAAGTAACAACCGATCGGAAATGATTCAACTCGGTCTTGATATAAAATAGTATTCGCTTAAATATATTCAAAATAATGATAAGAGCATACACAAAATAATATCCGATCAGAAACACATCCTTTAATAAAGTGGAGTTGAAAGCAGCAGGAGAAGGAGAAGAAGAAGAAGAAGAAGACAGGGGGTCATTCGCTTAAGCAAGCGCCGACTCGCTTGAGCGAATGCCACAAGCTAAACCTGAGCGAGCAAGACGCACACGGGAGACTCAAGTCGGGGTTTCACTCGGCAAATGGGTTTCACTTGGGAAACACTTAACTTTCATTCACTCAGGCATACCACGCTTGACTCATTCCTACGCTTCACTCAGAAAGGTCCGCTCGGTCGTCGCTCTCTCGGGGATAACGTAACCTCCTTCACTCGGTAAGAGTTTCTCCGGGTATCCCCACTCAGAAAATACCCTATCCTTACTTCACTCGGGAGAAGCTCTCTCGGCCACAATTCATTCGGAAGCCTTTTCACCTTCGCTCGGGAGCACTCAAATTTTCACTCAGAAACATTCTACTTTTCTTCACTCGAAGTCGTTATACACTTTCTTCACTCGGAACATTCTCCCGACCAATATCACTCGGGACATTCTAACCTTCCGCCCAGGAGGGGGTCTCTCAGTTATTCTTCACTCGGAAAAGGAACGAGGAATTCCCACAAAGATAAAACGGACATCAAACTGACTGGCCCTTGCTCGGACAGGAATAAATCCTCTCAGGCAAGATTCGCCCGGTAATCAGCTTTGCTACAACAAACACATGAAAATTAATACCAATCATCTAACAACATAAATTCATATTCATTCAATTAACACATCAACTCACACTTAATTCCACACTCGGAAAACTCATTATATAGAAATATATATGTGTATTACACCATTTATTCAAATTCACTCGGCCTTGGCATCGATCTCCCGCTTGGCGCGACTCCAGGGCTCCGACCTCCTCCCTGTCACTGGTTACTAAATTGAAAACAACAGCAAGGGTGAGTGTTTAGCATTATAATTAATCTAGAATGAAATAAAATATGAGTATAAACTCTATCCGATTCTTTATCTTCAGATTGTACATTACACTCGGCCATTTAACTCACACTCGGCACTTTACTCACATTCGGCAATATATCCATTAACACTCGGCTTTATAGTAATTCATACTCAACAGTGTAACAGTTCTCCTTCGACAATCTTAACAAGTAACATTCAGCAAGTAATTTCCACTCAGTAAATATAACAATTTTCCACTCAGCAAATATAACAATTTTCCACTCGGCAAATATAACAATTTTCCACTCGGTAAATATAACAATTTTCCACTCAGCAAATATAACAATTTTCCACTCGGCAAATATAACAATTTTCCACTTGGCAAATATAACAATTTTCCACTCAGTAATCATGACAATTCATACTCAACAATTATAATACTTCATAATCGGCAATTATATTCAACCTTATTCAGCAAATACAACAAGTTACACTCGTCAAATACAACAGATTGGCCCTCGGCAAGTACAATATCATACTCATCAATTTTCACTCGGTAAATATGGCAAGTCTTACTCAGCAAGTACAATAATTCATACTCGACAATTATAACAATTCAAACTCGGCAAACAGCCAATCACTCGGTAAATAAATCAAATCATACTCAACAAATATAACAAATCTCATTCGGCAATTATCACAAACTACACTCGGCAAAATCATCCAATCATCAATTGTCACAACTGACTCACATAAAATCGATGCCTAGTATCCGAATACTAAAAGGATCGACCTTCAGCTGGGAGTCCGACTTGACATCCTGTGAACCCGACTTGGTTCACCGAGCCCAACTTGGCTCCCCCTCAACCACTGGGTCAAAGACCTCTGGGTAGCTTAACTGGGTCTGACTTGACCACTGAAGCCAAAAACAGGGTAATTCATACCGTTGGTCGTCCTCCACTACATAATCACGTATCATAATCATACAATCCGTTTACTAGAAGCCTGTCAGGAGCCGCTCCTTGTTCGTGCAACACACCGGCGACCACTCCCTGCCCTCAACAGTATACGGAGTATCTCATACACAATATGTAACTCAATATAATAAACATTATCAATCTCATGCCACACATAGCAATTACTTATCATACATATACAATTCATATTTCTCAATCATTACATATCATCAACAATCAACAGATGCAACTACCAGAAACTGGCATGTGCTCTCATCACAGGGTGACCGACTCGTCAAACCCATTCATCAATTGCCACTGTACACGATTGTCTCAGCATCAAATATTTTAATTTGCAATCGGATTATAATACACACACTATCAGAAGCCAACCGGTGTCCACATACATGCATATACATTCATATACACATTCATATACACTCATTCGACATCATCTCAATTATCACAACATCAAATATTCCCCAAGTCACCTACACACAATCAGAAACTGATCGGTGTTCACCTACATACATGCATACTCATACATCCATAGTTTTCATTCAGCAACATCAAATATTTCTTCACTCACACGCACACACACACACGATCCTAAACCGATCAGTGTGCACATCCATACATACGTTCATACACATTCACATACTTTTCCTCCAGCATTAATTCTTACCCGATTTACAAATATCTCAACGACTTGGACAACATGTCATATTCTAATTAATTATAACCCGAACACCCCCTTTACCTCGGTTCCGAGCTTCAATGATCTGCTTTTGGTGTCGGTTACGTCCTCTCAGCACAGGGTTCATAGTTTCTCTTCTGAATGCAGCACCAGCACCTTCACTGCTACCTATGGGTTGGAATACAAACACGTTAGCTTCACACTTTCAGCTCTAAGAGCCTCTATCGAGCTCACACTCACCAGAGGAGTGGAGAACAAACCCACACACAGCCATGCATGGCCACACGGTTACCCAAGAAACGAAAGGGCAGGAAAATACAAATGCAGACGGATTAGTGGACTCACCTTGAGACCATAGTCACAGAAATGGGTTTATCACTCGGTTGTGATGCAATCAGGGTCTCCCTTCAGAACATGCAATTCGTAGCGTGAGGAAGGAGGAGAAGAAGAAGACGAAAGAGGAAGAAGAGGGAATCAGATGAAGGAGAAGAGAGAGAGATAGTGGGCCACGTGAATGCTGAATGAAAGAGAAAGGGAAAAGAAACCTTTTATTTAAAGCCAGGGGCAACCGGTAACCTGCCCAGCCGGTCATCTCTCCATTCCTTTATGATTTCCTTAATGATTTTAATTAAACCTCTCTTCTTCTAATCACACCTTTTATAATTAACCAATAATTCATAAAAATATCAATTAAATTCCTAAAAATAATTTTTAACATTTTCTACTTCACAGAATTTTTCTATAAATATCCGGGATGTTACATACTATGCCACTCGTGACAGGCCAAAGAGGGAGATTGAGTAGCTAAAGTAGAAGAACTCCCGGTTTTCCAAAGACTGCGGAAAGGCTCATCAGAGGATTAAGAGCCTCAATAAGAAAATCAAATCCTTCGGAACTCCTGGGATGATTTAAAGAAGAAGAACGACAGACTCCAACTTAAGGTGGACAACTTGGAAAAGCTGGTGGCCGATCTTTAGAAGAAAAATGATGATTTAACCACCATAGTCTGGGATAAACAAAATAAATATAAAAGTGATATGACTAAGTTCTCCTGGGCTGTTATGGATTCATTCAGCCATGCAGTTCGTAAAGGTTGTTTACCGCAACCAAGGTGCCTAGCTGAACTTGAACATAATCAGTTTCTTTAACAGATTCCAGAATAGGGAGTTGTTAACCGAGGTTGGTAGGAGATCCTACGTCCCTACTGATGAGCCATTCAAGTTTGCCCCTTTGGTAGAAGGAGAAGATGACACCCCTCCCGGAGGTGATGATAGAGATGAGGATGTCGGCTCAGATAGGGAGGAGGAGAACGCCGACCGTGTGGACCCTTGATTGATTTTTGTTCTCTAGGCGGGATGAGCTCCGCCCTCTTTTAAATTTTGATTACATTGGCCATCGTGCCTTCTATTTGTAACTACCTTGCTTTTAATTATATCAATATTTTTGTTTACATCGTCTTTATTTATTTTTCACTTGCTGTTATAGCAAAATAACTACTTATACGTATATTAAAATCCAAGATTCGAATAGAAGCTAAGTTACTCACTCATTTTGGATTTAAATAGAATCAAACGTAGTCTTTTCATTTGTTAGATTTTAACCATTGGGATCCTTAGATCACTCCGAGGTTTAATAATTCAAAATCACTCTGGGGTCTTAGGACCTCTCCGGGGTTTGATTGAAATAACCACTATGGGTCCTTAGACCACTCTGAGGTTTAATTGAAATAACCACTCTGGGGTCCTTAGACCTCTCAGGGGTTTAATTGAAATAACCACTCTAGGATCCTTAGACCTCTCTAGGGTTTAATTGAAATAACCACTCTAGGGTCCTTAGACCTCTCCAGGGTTTAATTTAAATAACCACTCTGGGGTCCTTAGACCACTCCGGGGTTTAATTGAAATAATCACTTTAGGGTCTTTAGATTACTCCGGAGTTTAAGATAATTGTTGGGCAACAAGTATTACATCATAAATATTCAAAATATGTATTTTATTGATAGGATAACACCTCGATTGCATGCCTCGTTAAAAACCTCCCAAGTAAACCCTGTGAGAAAAACCTTGGGTAGGGAAAAAGAGTGCATGACTTATGGTACCAGCTAGCTATAATACACAGGAAGGTTCTTTATATTCCATTTGTTTTTAAAAACTTCTCTTTCTAAGGTTTCCAACAAATATGCTCCCCCCGGTGTGACTTCATTTACCCGGTATGGTCCTTCCCACGTCGGTGCCAATATTCCATGGTGAGCAAAACGATTTCCAACTGATGCCTTTTTTAAGATGAGGTCACCTATGTTGAATTTTCTTTGCTAAACTTTCACATTATAGCGCAATGTAGCTTTAACTTTAACAGCTTGATCCCAGACAAAAGCTATTTTTCTCACTTTGGGTAGCAGGTCTAGTTCATTCTTCAATCTTTGATCATTATCTATCTTGTTAAACTATTGAACCCTTGGTGAGATCAGATTTATTTCTACTGGTATCACTGCATCTACTCCGTATATCAACCGGAATGGGGCTTCACTCGTAGATGAATGAGGGGTTATCTGATATGCCTATAGGACATGGCATAAACTTGTTAACCCATTCTCCCTTTGCCTCACTAAGGCGTTTCTTTAAACCTTTAAGGATCTCTCTGTTTGCCACCTCGGCTTGACCATTGGTCTAGGGGTGCTTTACTGATAAGAATATTTGTTTAATCTGCAGTCCGTCAAGGAGACTTCTAAACTTTGCATTCGTGAACTGTGTCCCGTTGTCCATTATGACCCTTCCTGGTATTCTGAATCTTGTAACTACATTTTCATAGAAAAATCTTCGCGTTTGGGCTGCGGTGTTGTGTACTACTGCTTCTGCTTCAATCAATTTTGTAAAATAGTCTACCCCGACTATCAGATACTTAACTCCACCGAGCACCTTTGGGAAGGGTCCAAGAATATCCACGCCCCATTAGTAGAAAGGGCAGGGGACTGCGGATGTAAATAATTCTTCAGCTGGGACGTGGTGCTCATTACTATTTTTCTAACATGCACCACATCTTTTGACATATTCCACCGCGTCCTTGGCTAAGGTGGGCCACCAATATGCTACCCTTAACACTTTTCTATCTAAGCTTCTACCTCCACAGTGGTTACCACACGTCCCTTCATGCATTTTGGTTAAAACTTCCTCTACCTCGACCTCATTCAGACATTTTAAATAAGGTGCAGACGCTTCTCTTCTGAATAAACTTCCATCTACCAACATAAAGTTTGGTAGTTCCTTTTTCAATCTTTTCTTCTTCAACGGGCATTCTGGAAGCTGTCCACTCACCATATACCAGATAATTGGGATGACCCATGAATTTTCAGGATGCACTCTAAAATGGATGGCATACACTTTGAAGGGGTTTAAAATACTTAGAACAACTAAAGTGCTCTGTATAACCATAGTCGTGCTCCTTGTCTTCTTCATACTCACCAATCGGGATAGAACATCGGTTCTGACATTTTCTTCCCTGGAAACATGCTTGAACTCCATCTTGGTAAACCTCTCTCCCAACTCCTTAACTTTGGCCAAGTATTGTTGCAACATCGGCTTCTTTGCTTGATAGCTTCCATTAATTTGTGAAATCACCAGCTGTGAATCACTGTAAAGTACCGTCGTGCGTGCTCCTACGTCTAAGGCCACCCTGAGTCCTGCTAAGCATGCCTCATACTCTGCTTAGTTATTCGATGTTTTGAAATCAAATCTAAGAGAGATCTCCACGCTCACTCCGTCTTCACTCTCAATCACTACCCCAGCCCACACCCCTTTCCGTTTGATGAACCGTCAACGTAAATCATCCAATGCTCTCGTGGCAATGTTGGGGCCTTTCATGTCAACTCCATCACAAAGTTTACCAATACCTGGGCTTTTATAGTCGTCCTGGGCTCGTAAGAAATGTCGAATTCTGATAGCTCTATAGCCCATTTCATCATTCTTCCTGCTAAGTTTGGTTTGTGAAAAACCATCCTTAATGGGAGATCCTTCCAAACCGTGATTGGGTGCACATGAAAATATTGTCTCAAATGCCTGGATGTCCAAACTAATGCCATCACCGCCTTTTCCAACTTTTGATACCGACCCTCAGACCCTTGCAACACTTTTCCTATAAAATACACTGGTCTATGTCCTTCCATTGTCTCCTTCACTAGCGCAGCCCCAATAGCTTCATCAGATATGGAGAGATAAATAAATAACCTTTCTTCGGGGTCTGGCCTTGTTAATACCAGTGGGTTGGCTAAAACCTCTTTGAGTTCCTAGAATGCTTTCTCTTGCTCTTCTCCCCATTGAAACTCCTTGTTCTTCTTCAATGCCTTGTACAGGGGTAATAACTGGTGTGCCATCCTAGGCATAAACCGGGATAGAGCTGCCACCTTTCTGTTTAACAACTTTACTTCCCTCACACTAGTTGGGCTCCGTAGTTCTCTCACTACTTTGCACTTGTCAGGGTTGGCCTATATGCCCCCTTTGGGTAAGAATGAGTCCCAAGAATCGTCCTGCTGGTACTACAAATGTACACTTTAATGGGTTCAAACTCATGTTGTAAAGTTGTAGTTGCTGAAACACTTTTCTCAAATCTTCGATGTGATCTCCTCCGATCGGGGTCTTGTTATTATATCATCAACATAGACTTTAACTATCTTTGATCTCGTTCCATCAAAGACCTTGTTCATCATCCTCTAGTAAGTAGCTTTTGCGTTCTTCAATCCAAATGGCATAACTGTATAACAGAAAACTCCCTTATCATTTACAAACTCCGTCTTATCTTCATCCTCTTTCCACATCGGAATTTGATTATAACCGAAGTATGCATCCATGAAGGACAGGAACTGATACCTCGACGAGTCATCCACCATTTGATCAATACTTGGTAAGGGATACGAGTCCTTAGGGCAACATTTATTCAGATTTGTGAAATTTGTACACATCTGTCATTTGCCATTTGCCTTCTTTACCATCACTACGTTTGAGACCCAGGAGGAGTATTGTACTTCCCTTATGAATCCAACCTTCAAGAATTCTTTCATTTGCTCACACGTCGCCTTTTGCTTTTCTGGACTCAGTCTTCTTTTCTTTTATGCCACTGCTCTCGACTCTGGATAAACTACCAATTTATGACAGCAGAAGTTCAGATCGATTCCTGGTAATGTTAGCTGTGGTCCACGTAAATAAGTGCTTAAATTCTCTTAGTAGCTTAACCAACCACTCTTCCATTCCCTGATCCAGGGAATCATTGATCTTCATGCCCCTTACGGGGTCCTCTTCCAGCACCACCTTCTTGACCCCGCCTTCAAGCGTCGGTCTCTGATGGTTTTCTGGATCTAACGTCCTTTCTTTTCTTGGGTCAAGATCTATCAGGTTCACAGATTCTGGTATTGGTCTACCATCGTTCAATTATGGATTCCTCTGTCTTGGTCATTAGAACACTGAGGTTGTAACAATATCTCTCTATCTATTGATCACCTCAGACAGATAAAACCTGGTTATCCTTGTCAATAAATTTTATTAACAAGTATGGCGTTCACACTACCGCCTCCAGGGCATTTAGATAAGGGCGCCCAATGATCCCATTAAATGGGGATTTGACATCGATCACTAAATTGCTTGTGTGCACCGTCTTCGACCCCGTCTCTCCTTCAAACGCTAGTCTGGTATCCAAGTAACCCTTGGTGGATTGTTTAGCCCCATTGAATGTCGTTAACTCTTGGGTGTATGGTTGCAGATCAGAATCTGAGAGCCTCATCTTATTAAAGCATTCATAGAAAATGACATCACATGAACTTTCCTGGTCCACTAACATTTTTCTAATTGTTTTATTAGCCACCATGACTTCAATTACCACTGCATCGTCACCCCTGGCACTGTCGGGCCATAATCATCATCAGTAAAAGTAATGGTCAGGGTCTGAATTCCATCTCTGAATGGTCTGTTATCCACCTTTGCTTGAACCAACATAATCATTCTCAGATGATTCTTTCGCGCTGAATTCGACACTCCGACCCCGACAAATCCTCCAGCTATCATGTCAATGACATCTCTCTTGCCCGAATTGGGTGGTGGCTTCATCCACGACTCATCATCATCACCAATATTGTCCACCACGGCTTTTACTTTATCTAACATAGGCTTTTTTAAATTCTGGGCCTCCTCTTCCTCAATCGGATCAATCTCTCTCCTACGGGGTATTACTTTCTCCAGCTCTGGATTTGCCCTCTATCTAAACAGGTATTGTTTTAACTTTCCTTCTCTTATTAGCATCTCAATAGATTCTTTCAGCTGCCGACATTCATCAGTGTTATGTCCGCCCTACTCATGAAATTCACAGTACTTGTTGGGATTTCTAGCTCTTTTTACAGGTAGAGGTTTCCTTACTCCATACACCATCATTCCCCTTATGTCAACCTCTCTCAAAATTTAACTAGGCCGGACTGCCAATGGAATGTACTGTACTGTGTTCACACTTCTTCTCTCTTCGGCCTTGGAACTGCATCTCTTCTAGGACCCTTCTTTTCAGGTCTCATCCTTCTCTTTGACCTTTGGACTTCCTGATCCGCGCTCTTCTGTTTGCTTCTATGTGTGGATTCTTGCTTGTCATATGCATATGTTACAGATCGTTCCTGCTGATGGGGAATCTCTTGCTGCCTCTGGTCACCACCTCGGTTTTCTCTTCTAAGCTCTTGGATTTCCTAGCGCAGCTGCCTTATAACTTCATCTCTAGGGTCTAGACGCACGATGGCCTGTGTCCTTAACTCCGTCCCAGGGGTCTCTACTGTCCGTTCATTGTAGTCTAATGTCCTTGCCACATTCTGGACATGCCCCTATGGAGTCTCATCTCCTCTCTTACGCTCCATGACTTCTTCGTGTGATGTGGGACTCATAATTATACGAGGTCCCACTAGGCGTGCCAATGTTCTGTTCAGGGACTGGGGTCAAGAGTTGACTGTCTTGACCCGGGGTCAAGGATCAATTACCTTGACCGTGGTTACCTCTCAAACTCTCAGTTTTATACCGCCTTAGTAGAGTACGGCATTTTATACCTAGGTTCAGTGGGAATCTGAGGTTCTTCAAGTTGGGATATAACTGATATTTCCTATCTGTACTGAAGTCAACGAACCACATTGGAGGTGTACCTACAGAAGATTCTTCGATGCTTAAGTCAGTACGGTAATTATGGTAAATATGGTATTAAGAAGGTAACTCACTCGAATTAGATCAGATCCTTCCTTAGTAATAAATAAGTTATATTTATAGTGTTTACCTTAGCTTGGGAATTGATTTGACCTTCTTCCTAACTTACTGTAGCTACAACTTTTGCAAGGACATGCAGCCCATACCGATTCTGACTTATTGTCTGGTTGCCAAGATAGGACCGGGGGTCATAATCTTGGAACCATGGTTGCCATGAGTCTTGGACCCCGAATACGTCATCTGAGCCATTTGTAGATAGGTAATTCGATGATGTGGCTTTATCG
Source organism: Clitoria ternatea (assembly GCA_037962975.1). Taxonomy (NCBI): domain Eukaryota; kingdom Viridiplantae; phylum Streptophyta; class Magnoliopsida; order Fabales; family Fabaceae; genus Clitoria; species Clitoria ternatea. Next base: position 41,950,493 of record CM075669.1, on the reverse strand, counting down.
CAATGCCACCCAGTTATCTAGGGAAATTGGTTAGCACCCCGGATCACCACTGTTAGGTACCAGAGTATCAGGACAATATCACACAGCTAAAATAGAAATGAGAAAAGAGGAACTGAACACACAATATTTTACATGGAAAACCCTTAATAGATAAGGAAAAAACTACGGGCAAGACCAGAGAAATATCTTCACTAGCTGGAAGAAATATTACAACTTCTCTCTAATTTATTAGGAGAGAACAATGACACTCACTCTTAAAAAATAAGAGAATACACTCACTGGAAAAACCTCACAAGAAAATATTATTTTCTTTCTCTAAATACAAGCTTTACTTGAAGCTTGTAGTGGTGTGATTTTGCAATTGATGAAACACTAGTATTTATAGGCAACTGAGTACACTAGAAGCCAATAAAGCTTTAGCTGTGATTGTTCAAATATATCTTGCATCAATTAGTGGCCAAATTCAATTTGTAATTTTCCTTTGCCATTTGCCTTCAGTGCATTTTATGCTATTATAATAATAGCAGCGGCTACAAAAGTGGCTTTATTAGCCGTAGTGTTTGACAGAATAAGCTCTTGAAAGAGAGTAATGCTATCAATAGGGGGCTTGTTACTCTTTCTTAAGTGGTGTTGAGGGGACATACTGGTGTACTCAATGTAAATTTCTATGTTACCATGTCATGCATGTGAAGGGATTGATAAAATGTGTAGAGGATTTATTTGGGGTGACTTGAAGGAGGGACATAAGTTGCATCTCATAGGGTGGGATAAGGTGGTCCAACTGAAGGTAAATGGTAGGTTAAGGTAACAAAAATTCTTTTTTTTTACTAGTATTCATGATAACTTTTGAAATGACTCTTTTAAATATGGACCTTAGAAAGTTGTCCATCTCATTTGCCAAAAGGTTAGTCTTGATGATTAGCTTGTATGAGAAACATTTTCCTAGCTACATATAAGCATTTAAGATATGTAGAAAAGAATAAATTCATATATACATTTATCGAGTTCGATTAAAATACAAAATAGTATGAGATTTAATGCTTGTTTAGTTCATTGGTGTGAATCTCTAAACTCTATTTACATGACACTTTTTATGCTATAATATAATTCCCCGAACCTGTTTCGTGTTTGGTTGTCTACACTTTCACATAGAGAAGAGATATGGTCAGTAAACATCATTCCCTAAAATGTATTTAGTGTTCGTTTAATATGTAGTTGGGGAAACAGAGTTATGAAATTAGAAAATTTAAAAATTAAATATTGATCCTTCACATTGTTTGAGATAATCAAAACTTCGTTTAACTATAGCATCTAAAATCCACCTTTTACAAACCTTTATTCGGAAATCAGAATAGAGAAACAAACATGCTCTTAGTAGCTACTTTCCATCAACAATGTTGAGGTTCTAAGTTCTGGTACCTGGGAAATTACATGCCTAGCCCTCCAAATATATTTCAAAAGTTGTTTCCAATCAATTTTGCCAAGTAAATTTTTAAAAGCTAATTCCAATTTTTTACATGCAAACTACGTCTCTATATTCGACATGGATTCCAAAATGTTTTGCAAAATGAATGTTTTCTTAAATTAGTAAATTTTAAACTAAATTTTAAAATATTAAATATTATGGAAATATTAAAGTATAAACTAGATTATAAATTTTAAAAATTAAATATTTTTATTTAGTGAGGGTGATTTTTAAAATGTTAAATTATAAACTAAATTACACATGTTAAAAAATATAATAGCAAAACACTACCCATTTTTACACCTAAACTTTATTTTCATCTATCAAGTTTGCTAAATATTTTGTAACTGAACATAAATTACTATTACTCAACCAACTTCTACAATAATATGTTAATACACAAATTATACTTTCAAAACCTAAGTTTATTCAACCAACATTTTAAAACTTTTATTTTTCCAACCAAGTTACCCTAACTTTAAAAGTAGTTATCGGATCCACACAACTTTACAACTTTGGTTACATTCACTCCATCAAAATTTTACATTTTGATTTTGCACTATCTCCATCTTTTTACTAACTTCACATTTAACCATAGGCTACTAACTTTCTCAAAAACAAAATATTTGTATTAATTATGTTAAAGATTTAATTTTTGTTTAGCACATCCTTAATTAAATAGTCAAAAAGAGAAGAATCTATCTAGATAACTTTTAAAAATTTTAATAATAAATACGGATACTAAAGGGAGATGAAAGAAAATTAAGTATTAATACATATAAAATATGTAATTTTCTTTTATAAAATGAAAAAAAATGGTTAAGTTATGTTTTATGTGATGTTTGATATCCTAAATGTTTTTAAATTCTTAAGAATTATGTTTTCAAAGAATCCTATTTTTAGGAATCATAATTACATGAAATATTAAATTGTGTTTGGTATGCTAAAAAGCTTTTAGGAATGTTTTTTAATTATAACTAAAACTTTGCTCATGTTTATGAAACTAAAATTCTCACATTTCACGTGAGAATACTAAGATTCTCACGTGAGAATTTTTTATTTGAAAACTTTATAAAATATAATTTAAAAACTTTTCTGATACTCCTAATTTTCTATAAATGAATTTTAGAAAAGGATATATCAAATATAAGAATGCAAGATTTTGAAGTTAAATTTCCCGATAAAAAAATCATTATTCCAAGCACCCCTTTAAAAAAGGATCTAAAGGAAAATTAGCATATAGGGTAAATTACACTTACTATCTCCAAATTTCAAAAAATAACAGCTAGTTGCAAACCTTTTATGAAGTTACAGACCACCCATTTTCCCCTCCCTCTTATTATTCATCCCTTCCCTCCAACTCTTCAACTTTGTAACAAATGCAACTGGTTCTATGATTGATTTATTGACTGTCCTGGTTATCCTCCATTAGAGGTGCAATGTGGCTTACATGTACTGATACATTTTTACTAGCATATGTACCTCTTTCTTCTCTTTGTTACACATACAAAATTCAAAAATCACTTAATTGTTATTTTATGAAACCTAAAGGGTGGTAAATGTAATTTACCTAAAATTCACTAGCTAGTTTTAGTTGTAATAAGTTAGCACTAACATCTAGGGATGAAAATAAGATAGATCTTGCTTACTTTTGGATATGAGAGGCTTTGAGCCTGACCTATTTACTAATATATAAGGTTCGTCTTAACTTTTTATGAACCTTGACTTGGCCTAAAAGCCTATTTGTAATTATACTTATTAAATAAATCTATAAATATACATATAATATATTAATATAATTAATTTTATATAATTTAATACAACGAGTTTAAACATATAAACAGAATAACAAATCTATAATATCAATTATTACATAATTTTTTATATAATAATAATAATTTGTTATTATTTTATTCATATTAATTTAAATAAGTGTGAACACCTCTTTTTGTCCGGCCAATTGGTACAGTTCCATCATTTGGGCACTCTATTCTGCACATGGTCCACTTAAAAATTCATAACTCCCTCATACGACCTTCGATTTGCGTAAACCCGGTCTCTAAATTTCCGTAACAAAATTGTCTACGACTTTTTTAAAGACCTTGAAGGCTATATCCTTACCAATTGGTACAGTTTTAATAATCTTCCTAGACCTATTCCAGTTTCATGACTACTCTACACACCTTTAGAAAAAAATTCATATCTCCCTCATATGGTACTGAAATGACTCCATTCTTTTTTCTATGGATCCACATCAAGGAGACATACAAACTTCATGAAGGACACAAAAGCTAATTCTTCATCCATTTTGCCCAGTGAATTTATTTTTCTTGCAAATGTATTCTCGTCACACTCTGGAGCAGTTTTCGTAGATAGGTCATATCTCCCTCGTTTCTTGATAAACAAATTTGTGCCTTATATCAAATTAAAGCTAAGAGAAAGATCTACAATTTTCATGTTGGACTCTCTTTCAAATTTGGCACGCATCTATCCTTAAATATACAAACAAGTTTCATGATGAAAAGAATGGAACCCATCACCAAAATTACTATGGTTTCCAAAGCACACCAATTATGCATAAATTATAACAAATTGATTCCTACTTGTACAAACTTCCAAACGTCAAATACATAGGCTGATTCTATCTTCCCATTTATTTATTCATTTATTGAAGGGTCAAAGCACAACACATGTCTCTTTTGCATATTTTATTCATTAATTGGCATAACAACAATTTCCCAACGTAAAAGCTGAACAAAAGGAAACAAGTTGTTGAATTCTTTCTTTATAGGGCCCATAATGCTGAATCCTTATTTAATTAGCAAAGCCATCCATTGCACTTGGAAACTTACAACAATTTGGCAAGCAACTAAGGATCAATTCACGTGAATTAGATGGCTGATGGGCAACGTGAAAATTGGACAGCCCTTCGCGTGAAAGCTGATGGGTTCCATTTTTTTTATTTGCTAATGTAAAATAAAAGAAAATGGGACAGCAAACAGCAAGTGGCAGATGGGCTACCATTTCCTTTTAATTGCCAACGTAAAATACAGCAAGGAAAGTGGATTTAGGAGCTGCCAAAATTATTGAGGATGGGCTCCCAATAATAAGAAACAATGCCAACGAAAAAGAGAAAAGCAAAGTGGAAGAATGAGATGGCTGGCCTGGAAAAATCAATAACTGAAGCTTATAAATAGAGAGCAACAGCGGAGAAGACGGGGAGAGAAAGAGCAGAAAGTATAGGGAACAGCAGAGACCAAAGAGGGTGGAAAAACAGCAAAAGCGAAGCAGAAGAAGAGAACTCCACCGAAACCACCACCGAACCGTCAACCCCGACCGGCCGGATCTCAATTCCTCCACCACATCGCTAACCACATGATCTCGGTCAGAACCCGCCACCACCGTCTATTTCTTTTCTCCGGTTTCCTCTCTCTCTCTCCTCCTTTCTTTCTCTCTCTCTTTCTCACGCTCTGCTACCACTCTCTTTTCTTTCTTCTTTTGTTGCTCTTTTTTTTAAGGGTTATTCTTAGTTTTTTTTTTATTTTGAGATTTCCTTTTCTCTTTGGTTTTTGGACCTCAGACATTGAGGCACATCCTATTTTTTTTTATTCCTTTTAAGTTTAAAATATAATAATAAATGGTTTTATAAAATGAAAATAGAAAAATATAAATGTTTTAAATAAAAAGGAGGTAAATAGTTTTATGTTTTACTTTAAAAGTTAGAAAAATATTTAAAATGTAAATACTCTTTCTTAAAATAAAAAAAGTGACTGTTATTATTAAATACAAAAATCTAAATATCTTTAGAATAAATAAATGATCCTTTTAAAAGAAAAAATAAAAATACTAAAAGTCAAATGTGCTTATCTTTAAAAGTATAATAAAATTTTTATGCTAATAAAAATCTTAAAAACCAAAAAATGTTCTTTTCTAATATAAGTAAATAGTTTCTTTATTGATGATAAACTTAAAAATAAAAAATATATTAAAATCTAAACTTTTTTTTATAAGAATAAATAATCTTTTGTATTAAATCAAAATCTTATAAGCAATATCATGCAAAATTACTTTTGCCTACTTTTGTGATATAACACGTGTGAAGTACTTCGTCATGTATTCTTCCCTTCCTCATAGAATTTCTTTTATTATTAAAAAAATCAAATCAACTTAATAATTTTAAAATCTTAAATTGTTTTCTCAAAATTTTCCCCTCAAAGAACTACGTAACCCTAATTTCTCAAAAGTTCGAGAATACGTAGGAGCAGGAATCAATTCCTGTCGGGCCCACTTTCTTTTGTTTAATTTCCATGTTTCTGTTATTACCTCAATCAATTTTGTTTGTTTAGTATTTTGTTTAAAATAGTAATTTGTTTAAAATGAGGTTAATTTAGACACGACGTCTTGTTAATCTCATGTTTTTTAAATATTTTATAGAAAATAGTAATTTGTTTAAAATGAGATTAATTTAGACGCGACGTCTTGTTAATCTCATATTTTTGGTACTTTACCTAAAATAGTAATTTGTTTTAAAACGAGGAATTTAGACGAGACGTCTTGTTAATCTCGTGTTTTCAGTATTTTTGTTTAAAATAATATTTCTTACAAAACGAGGTCAATTTGGACGAGACGTCCTGTTAATCTTTTGTTTTAAGTAATCAACATATTTTATCTCATCTTATTTAATTTTATGTTAATATCTAATTTGTGTTGCAATTTAAGGTTAATTTGGACGAGACGTCCTGTTAACCCTTACTGTCACTGCTTGTTTTCTCCTTGTCATTGTTTAGTCTTTACTGTCACTGTTTAGTCTTTTACTGTTTGGGATTCTTACTATTACTGTTTGGTTTCTTAATGTCATTGTTTAGTCCCTTACTGTCAATATTTGGTACTTTATTGTTACTATTTGGTCAAGTTTGATTTAAGATTAATTTGGACGAGACGTCCTGTTAGTCTTATTTTGAAACTTCCTTGTCTGTTTTGCCTGTTCCTTTTCTAAAGAAGTTCAAAAAATAATTTCTAGGCTATTTATAATGCGCGCTATCAATTTGGGGTAACCGTTTTATAACGGACAGTTGTGAGGTACTAATACCTTCCTCACATGTAATTCGACTCCCGAACTTAGAATTTTGTTTTTATAACCAGTGCTTTAACGAAAGGTTTTCCCGGTATTTTATCCTAAAAAATATTGGTGGCGACTCCCTGTTTTCTTTCGAAAGGATTTCGAAACGTTTTATTTTTTTTTAGGGTCGCCCGTGCCGCTGCGATCCCGGTCGCGACAATAAGCAGGTCTGTTATGCTTAAAAGGTCTTTTTAATGGCCTGATGCCTGAACTATTAAAGTAAGTAGGCTTTTAAAAAAGCCTAATTAAGTTTGATTCATTTGAAAAATTAGCCCGCCTTGCCCTAGGCTTCATGTGGGCTAGGCTTATGCCTGATCGAGTACCCTAGTCTGTTCCTATCTGTGGTGACATTTGAGATTATGCTAAAATTTTCCTAATAAAAAACTAATAACTTTAATCTTTGTTTGGAAAACATAAAGGGAAGAGAACATAAATAATGGAAATAAAATGGATGAAAAGAAATGAAGTGAAAATTAGAAGGAGGTTTTTTGTGTTTGAATAAATGTAAATTGAAAAGAATAGGAAGAAAATTTATATTTTGTATTGTTTAGATAAAGAAAACAACTAAAATGAAATGGATGGTTTTACCATTTTGTCCTTCACTTGTTTACTTTCCCTTCCTTCCTTATCTAACTACAATTTCTAGAGCCTTTGGTGTGCAAACAATAATATAACCAACTTATCATAATCATAGGAAATAGGCAATTGAGAGGGAACATGGCACCACTAACCAATACAAAATAAAATATTTTGAATAAAAATGCTAATCAATTTCAAGTAGCAAACAATATCCAAAACTATGTGAACACTGAATCTTATTTTCATTTTAATTGATTTTAAAAAGTCAATATATTGTCAATTTCGAAAACAAATGTATTTAGCACTAGAAGGTTCATTCCTATTTTGTATTCATTCATGTAGTTGAGGATGAGTTTACTTATACTATGGTTGTCAGAAACAGACTGGACCTGTTGAATCGGGAGTTAGAGTCTTAATCGGTCCGGACATGTCAAAAAATTGGTCTCATATTAAACCAGTCAAAAATCGAGAAAATGGATTTAAAACCAATCAAAAATGAGTTTTCACTTAATTCAAGTGTTTTTTAAAATTACATTTTTTTATTTTACTTTATTTAGATTAATGTGTTTTGAACCTTTTAAACATTTTATGGTAGAATGTGTATAATGTTTTTAAAACTAGACTGGTCATTGAACCAATGGAGGACTGGTTCAAGGGTCACTGGTTGAACTGTGGTCGAACCGGTAATGATAAATTATTATTATTTTTGTTTTATATATTAAATAATAATCGATTAGATCAAAATAATATACTATATATAAAATAAATTTAATAAATGCATTAGAATTAAAATATTACATTGTAAGAAAGCTTCAAAATAGTACAATCCTACCATAGCATGCTTAAAAGGTCTAAAAAATCACTAGTCCAAACTAAGTAAAATAAAGAAAAATGTCAATTTTATTTGGTGTACAATGTCTATTAGTGCGGTTCTATAAAACCACACTAAAATAATTTCTAAAATATATAAAAAATTATTTACAAATCGGTTTTTGACCGGTTCAATGGAAGACCGGTTTCTCCCCCCTTCCTTCCAAATCAGACAAGGCATCAGTTCCTGGTTTGACCAGTCCGACCAGATGGTCCGGTCCGGTTCTGATAGTCATATGTATTATTTTAAATCTTTTTTACTATGTGTTGTTTAAATTTTAATACACTTGTTAAATTTTTATGAATATTATATTATTTTGGTCTAATTAATTATTATTAAATATATAAAATAATAATAATAATTTTATTAACAATTTAACTACAGTTTGATTATCGATTCGAATAATAACCCTTAAAACTGATGTCTTTACCAATTTAATAACCGATGTTTTGAAAAGATAAGCCCACTTCCTCCACTTAGCTAAATAAGGATGAGAACACTTGCAAAACAACTCTCACTAAAAGTCATTTTGGCTATTGTGTGTATCGTCTTTGAAATTTTGCCTAAATCATGGTTGTGGAAATAAACTTAGTAGGGCCCACATAAATGATAATCCATATGCTCCAAAATTCATTCACTCAGAGACCAATGAATTAATGAAATTTCCTTCTTTTTCGCACTTTTTTGTTTTTGCCCATTTATTTACCCTGATCCAAACAAACCATAACTACCTACCTAGGAAAAAGTCTACTGTCTACATGAGATAAAAACTTGATAGCACCACTAAAAAAACAACTAATAGCGACGGAAGGTATTGGTCGCTAATCCACAGAATGGCCGTCGCTAAACACATTAGCGACGGCATCTCAGACGGAAAGGAGGACGTCGCTACAACCCTCGTCGAAAAGACATCAGCGACGCTACACCTGCCGTCGCTAACATATTGACGGCGTAACGCCGTCGCTAAAATCGTCTCTGTCCCAATAACCCCAGCCGTCGCTAAGTGTTGCCATACAGCGACCACGAAACCCGTCGCTAATAACAGCGATCAGCGACCACCATATGCCGTCGCTACATGTACTCATGTAGCGACCAGCCTTGGCCGTCGCTATTTGTAACAAGTGCAGCGACGACAGAATCCGTCGCTAGTGGTTATGATACAGCGACGACAGACTCCGTCGCTAGTGCTGATGATGCAGCGACCACAGTGCTCCGTCGCTAGTGGTTGTGAGGTAGCGACCACAATATCCGTCGCTAGTGTTTGTGATGTAGCGACCAGATGGTCCGTCGCTAGTGTTTGTGATTTAGCGACCAAAGAGTCCGTCGCTAGTTTTTTAATTCAGCGACGGTAGTCGTCCGTCGCTAACCGTCATTTTTAAATTTTTTTAAAATTGATTCAATGATAGGTAGGTTTTGTTAATTTAACTTTAAAAAAATCTTAATATTTTGTATTTTGTATTGGCTGATAAAATTTTATAATTAAATTAAAATAATTTTTTTGAAGTAATAAATTATTATTAAAAACAAAATAATAGATTAAATTAATTTATCAAATAGGTTAAATTACTAATGATAGGTAGAATAAGGCTTTGTGATTTGAATGTAATTACCAATAAATATTGACATAATAAATAAAGAATGACAAAATAAATACTGAATGAAAATATAACATAACTAAAAATCAAATATACAATGTGTATAAATAAAAGAACTACAATCAAGGTGGTGGGGGATCCTGGGGTGGTGGTGGGGGCGCCTGGGAAGTGGGGGGAGGTAGCCTCGCCATCAACTGCATCAGTAGCTCCTGCTGCTGAGCAAGTTGCCGACGAGTCTCGGCGTGCTGCTCCTCGGCCCGCTGTCGGTCCGCCTCGGCCTTCTGTCGGTCCGCCTCGTGCCGCTCCAACAGCAATTGCCTCTGACGTCGCTCCTCCTGTAGCTCATCGTTCAGGTTTTGAATTACCTGAACGACCTCAGTCGGAAGACCAGAGGAAGACGAAGAGGAAGGGGTCTTCCCCTTTTTCGCCAGCTGCGTGCCGACGCCACCCAATCCAAACACCCTCCCTTTCTTGTTCACACCGCCAACAGCCTCCATATAGATGGCGTTGTCGTCAGAACAAGATAGGGTGGGAGGAACCTCCCCTTCAGGAGTGGAAGCCACCAGGTCCGCCTCCTTCTCGGCCCTCCTGGCCTGATACGCCTCCTGTAAATTCAAAAACAACGATAGGATTAGTAAGCTGATTTGTAAATTATAAGCATGTGTCAGTTAAAAGTAAATACCGCTAGCTCCGTAGTCTTCTGGTTTACCCATGCACCGGCTTTGTTCTTCTTGGTCATTTGCATGACCTCAAACAAAGAAGGCTCCCGGTGCTCCCTCTGCTCCTGTGGTGGACAAAAAACATTGAGATTATTATTTGTAAACATGTAAGACGAATCATAATAGAAATGTTTAACATAAATATACTTACAAATCTTTTCTTGTGCTCGAGGGTTGAAATGCTACCCCCAGTGTAAACCGAGGCTGCAGCATCGGCGGCTCTGTTGGCCCTATTCCGAGCACTCGCCTGCTGGAATGGGACCCCGCCCCACTTCTGGACCATCCCGTCCCAATGGTCCTCCGGGATCCAACGAGGGCGCTCACCCTTGTCCCTCACCTTCCAAAGGGTACTCTTGATGATTTTAGAGGTCTTTGTGGCAAAGACCTTCCTAATCTCATCAATCATACCCTCCGCCCACTGGTAATCACGCTGTAAAATGAATTGAGAAATCAAAATTAATAACAGGTCTATTTTACAAATCAAGTCACAATAAATGAGCTAGGAACTTACCGAGAAGGTGTCAAACCACCTATCTTGCACAACCTTCCCAGCATCTGTCCATGATATATATGGACCATCCCACTGGGCCTTCAAAACCTTAGTAATCGCTTTGGTAGTGCGACTACTATCAACAAAGCTGTAATGACAACAATTATGTTAGGAGTAAAACAACACACAATCTAGGGAGACACCCAAAATTTCGGCAGAGTCTCCCCTGTAAATGTAACATTTCCAAGTTTAAATAGTTACCCTGTTACAAACAGAAGAGTGCCCAGTACAATTCAATCTATACAAGTACTAATTAAAGTAACATCCAATAAACCAACAAGTCTTTCCACTAAACCCTAATATAAAGTATCATACAAATAACATAAAAGTATATGAAATTTAGTCACTTACTCGTCTCCGGCCGGCACGGGTACCAACATGGGCAGAGGGGATGCCGGAGGTGGGGTCGCCTGATGGCCATGGTCCTCTAAGCCACCAACTCCAGGAGTCTGCTCTGGGGTGGTCAGCTGTGGGGGTGATGGGGTGGTCTGCTGTGGTGGTGGTGATGGAGTGGTCTGCTGTAGTGGTGATGGAGTGGTCCGCTGTGGTGGTGATGGAGTGGTCTCCTGCCCTGGGGTAGGAGTCCCCAGACGGGAAGCCGGGGTCCTGGACCCACCACCCCTACTGAAGGGCAGTCGACGTCCCGTCATCTGTGGATAAAATCATGAAAAGAAAGGTTAGTCTCAGGATATATATAAACCTATGTATATATGTTTAACAACTACATACTCTGTGTCTGTTTCAGTTTCAAATTCCCCCTCAGTTTCAGTGTCACTGTGGTTATCTGTATGAACAAGTTCATCAGTATCCAAATCAGCCCTAGACCGTTTTGATCGAGAGACAAGGTCTTTGTCAATGTGTTCACCCCCCGTAGTGGCGAGTGTCTTGTCCATTATGACTGGATCAATGTTGAACAACAAATTGGTATCGTTGAGCTCGTGTGGTGCAAGCTGATAAGCGTCATCGACCTCCTCGGAGACATTGTCAGTGATCTGACTTCGGGCCTTGGCCTTGATTACTGCATACCAGTCCCGATGTCCTCCCGGGAAGTCGGTGTAATAAACCTGCTCAGCTTGTTGGGCAAAAATGAAGGGATCAAACCCTTTATATCTACCATTCTTCTTGACCTCAACTAAGCCGTAGTTGTTGTCAACCTTTGTTCCAACACCGATTGTGTTGTCGAACCAATCACATTTGAATAGAACAATATCTCTTCTTAGTCGTCCAGAGAATGAAACTTCAACAATCTCCGTCAGCACTCCATAAAAGTCTTCTTCCAACTGACCGGCGGTGCCTTTAACACAAACCCCGTAGTTATGGGTGCGCATCCCTTCACTCCATTGAAGAATATTAAACTTGTAGCCATTTACGTAGTAAATAGGCCATTTTTTAACAGTCTTCACCGGCCCCCAAGAAAGGGCTTGGAGTAAAGAATCTTCAATATGGTTGTTAGGGTCTTGTATCTATGTACAACATAAAAAGTAGGTCATTGTTACCATATTGACGGGAGTTAGAAGCAAATAGGCTTAAAAACACTTGGTATACGGGTCTTACATGTTGTGCGAACCAACCAACGAACTTGGATGACACCTCACTATGAATTTGGTCATCAGTTAAATCATTTTTCTCAAGTTTTAGCATATCTGTGTATAAGCTATTGAAATAAACAAATAAGTTTAATATAAAAGCTATGTTAAGAATGTATAATATAACTTCTATGACTTACTCAATAAAGGGTTCCACTTCTGGGCAATTGAGAAGAATGTACAAGTGAGCAGCCTTTCGATCTTTCTCATCAATGTAACATTTTGTGAGCCTGCCCCCTGGGTGACCAGGATAGTTGAAAATCGACGTTTGTTCATCAAACCCTGTGCGGCTGGCTACCCCAAGATTGCGGGGAATTCTACTCATTCTAGTTTCTATCTCCGTTGGAAAATAGAAAGAAGCAAAGGTTGTCATTTCTTCGACTAAGTATGCCTCACAAATTGAAGCTTCAACGCAAGCTTTGTTCGACACTTTATCTTTTAAAGAGCGTAAGAATCTTCAACATCATTAACAAGATGGTGTTAAGTTAGAAAATACTATTATAAGCACGATTTGTAAGTAAATTAAAGAGTTCACCAAGCATTCACCTTTCGAATGGATACATCCAACGATACTGCACTGGGCCACCAACCAAGGCCTCGTACGGTAGATGGATAGGCAAATGCTCCATGGAGTCAAAAAAACTTGGTGGGAAAATCTGCTCCAACTTACAAATCAACACCGGGATAGTTTCTTCCATCTTCACAAGTTTCTCCACACTCAACGAAGTAGCCGTCAACTCCTTAAAGAAGTGACTCAACTCCACTAACGGTTTCCAAATAGGCTTCGGTAAGGCATGAAACGCGTACAGGAGTAGTTGTTGCATAAACACATGGCAATCATGACTTTTCATGCCAAACACCCTGCCCTCCTTCACGTCGACACATCTACTCAAGTTAGAAGCGAATCCGTCAGGCAGGGTCAACCCATTCATCCAAATACACACAGCAATCTGTTGTGGTCTAGTTAAAGCATATTTTGCATGGGGTTTAAACATTCTTCCACGTCCTGCATCCTTCAACTCCAACTCCTTCCTAGAACACCAAATCGAAAGGTCTAGACGACTCTTCTCGTTGTCCTTTGTTCTCCCTTTGATGTCCATAACAGTGTCAAAAATATTCATGAAAACATTACGTTCAGTGTGCATCACATCAATGTTGTGTCTTAACAACAAGTCTTTCCAATATGGCAAATCCCACAACACACTCTGCTTTACCCAGTGGTGTTCCTTACCGTAACCCGCAAACTCCTTAACACTCTTGTCCCAGATGTAAGGATACTCTTCGACCCTCTGCCAAACCCGTGCACCAGATAACCTACGGGGTGGAGGTTCATTAACAACCTTGTTCTTCTTAAAAGCGGTTTTGTTCCTCCTAAACGGGTGATCCAACGGTAGAAACTTTCTATGACAGTCAAAGAAACTTGTCTTGCCACTAACAGGGAGTGATTCCCCCCCAGTATGTTCCATGCATACAGGGCAAGCAAGCTTCCCAGACGTGGACCATCCAGAAAGCATACCATAGGCCGGGAAGTCGTTAATAGTCCACATCAAAACAGCACGCATCATAAAGTTGTTCTTCAAAGACACATCGTATGTCATTACCCCGACATCCCATAACTGTGATAACTCTTCAACCAACGGTTGCAAAAACACGTCTATGTTCGCCTTTGGATTTTTGGGTCCTGGAACCAGTATAGATAGAAACATGACCTCCCTCTTCATACACATATCAGGCGGCAGATTGTATGGGGTCAGGATGACTGGCCAACAAGAGTAAGCCCTTCCGTATTGACCGAAAGGGTTAAACCCATCAGTACATAGTCCCAGTCTTACATTTCGCGGCTCGCCAGAAAAGTCCGGATATAGCTCATCCAAACACTTCCATGCTTTCCCGTCGGAAGGATGGCAAAGAAACCCCTCTTGTGATCGGTTCAGAGCATGCCAACGCATGTGTTTTGCCGTGGACAATGAGGCATACAGGCGTTGAAGACGCGGTGTTATAGGGAAGTACCACATTTTCTTCCTGGCCGTCCGGGTTACCTTCCCTCTCCTTTTAACGGTCTTGTAGCGTTCCTCATTACAATGCAGACATTTTGTGACACTCTCGTCTGCAAACTCATTTCTGAACAACATACATCCACCAACACAACACTCTATCTTCACACAACCCAGCCCCAAGTTTGCCACTTGTTTCTTAGCACGGTACAGGTTTGCTGGCATTCTGTGATTACTAGGCATGGTGGAACCCATCAGACTGACCATTCTATCAAAACAACCTGCAGAAAGATTATAATCTGCCTTAATGCTTAAAGCAGCTAGGGAGGCGGATAACTCAGTGTGACTGTTGCACCCGTCCCACAATGGAGTCTGAGCCGCCGCCAACAAATCATAAAATCTCTTCACCTCCGGATTAGGATCCTCCTCTGCATTGTCAGAGTCCCCATTACCTGCTTGGTCATTATGTTCCAGCATACGCCCGGTGGAGGGTCCAACATGATCCATCACCATTTGTTCTATGTTGTTGTACGTATCCCTGTTTCCTCCAACCTCGTAGTAAGACTGTTGCACGGTTACGTCTGACGGTCTACGCGGTAACTGCTCACCATGGTTGTACCAGCAGTGGTATGTTTCCATGAACCCTTTCTCAGTTAGGTGGCACATGACATCATCCGCGTATTCAAAACTCATGCATTTGCACCTTGAGCACGGACAACGGATCTTCTGAGTCACTTCAAATCCAGGCGTGTTTGCCGTAGCGAACGGAATGAACTCCAACAGCCCCATCATAAACTCCTCAGTCACTCGCCGATTACGATCTAGTCGGTTGTACATCCATCGCCGATTTGCCGGTACCTCCATTTACAATATCTAACAAGCACGATTTCTGTTACTTTAAATTATTGTAATTTTATTTGACTGTCGGTTGTAAATCACTCCCTATCTCTTTGATGTTGCAAATTGGTGGGGCCCTATCCCATTCGGGATGAATATGCAACCAACTGTAACCCATCTCTGTTGTATGTGGTCTATCTTGTGTCGTTCATGTTCATTTAAAATTTCGGCAGCATTTCGCATTAGTCCCCGAGTACACAGAGATACGTACGGTATGAAACACCGCACGCAGACATGCACCCTGGGGACAATACGAAACACCATAACCGAAATTTTATATGAACATTCAACGTCTTAAGATAGACTATATACAACATTGATGGGTTACGCCCTACTGGTTACAAATTCATACCAAACTGTCCAACTGGGACAATTCAAGATCCAACACAACACGGTACATTAGCCGGTTGTTTTGAAACTTGAACGGGAATCTAATGGGTTCACACACGACTAAACTCTACATTATTAAATCATGAGTTTCATTTTTTAAGTTTCCTAAGAAAGGGAGCCTGTCAAAATTTTGGCAGAGTCTCCCCTGTAAACTGGACATTTCCCAAATTTACGAACAACCTATTACATACATAAAACTTTCCAGAAATGATAAATATACATACCATACGTATTGTATATGATATTCAGAGTAATGAATACGATCGAGAGACAAGGTTATCAGTACATAAAACCAATGCCTAATGAGCTCTGCTCTCCACTAACAAACAACATTACACATGCATAAAGAATCATATTATCAGCACACAAAACCAATGCCTAATGAGCTCTGCTCTCCACTAACACACAACATTACACATGCATAAAACATCATGTTATCAGCACACAAAACCAATGCCTAATGAGCTCTGCTCTCCACTAATAAACAACATTACACATGCATACAACACATTATAAACACATTAAAACCAGTTCCTAATAAGCTTTGCTCTCTACTAACTCGCAATAATTGACATGCATACATATATCGAGAAAGTCAGCGTTAAGGGATTACCTAGAGAAAAAAGTCGGCGATGAATACGGAGCTGAAGAGAGATGATCAGAGACCACGCGTGATTTATGGAGTCTGCATGACAAACCAAGAAGTCGTTAGACACTTACAAGTAGCAAGGAAACTAAACAAAGAGAGACACACAAAGCAAATTATAGATTACACAGCAACGACTTTTTAGTGATCTAGACACTTGGGATCCACGTGAGAATGAGTCCATGAGACACGCAACAGAGACTACATTTGCATTATTAAACATTCTAAAGAAATTTATAGAAGTGATCAACATGCAAGCTCAAGTATGCATTTGAAGTCTTATAATCTTGATTTCCAATTATCTAGTATGCATTTGAAGTGTTATTAGTTATATTTCTATGTTTTCTTAAGTGGTCCTGCATATATTTACTTTAAGTAGGAAAAATGGGTCAATTTAACATTTTTAAGTGCTATGCCCTAATTATAAAAGCAAGATGAATAGCAATCTAACATTGCTCCTTAGGGTTTTGGAAGCTGACTTGATTGACAATGCAAAGGATAATAGAAACACAAATATGTTTGTGTTCACTCCTTTCAATAGTCAAATTTGTTGTACGTGTCTACATTTGTTGGGGCTTTATAGCGATATTGCAATGAGAGAGAGAGAGAGAGTTAGTGGGAGCATGGTATGCTTATTTGCACAATGATTGCTCCCGTGGCTCCTAAATTTTATGAAGAGAAAGAGATGGCAACAATTTTGAAATTTTAAGAACCCCTAAGAGAATTTATTAACACTAAACAAGGATGGTAGTAATAGAATGAGAATATAGAAAGATATGAAAAGCGGGATTAGTTAAGTCGATAAGCTTAAAAAGGCAACAAAACAAATAACCTACGTGAGTGTTAAGATGTTGTTTTTAATATTGCTATAACAATGTATTAGTTTAGATTAATTTTTTAAAAGTATCAATTTAATTATAATTTAATTTGTAGTTCAATTACAATTCATTTAAAGCAGTATATATTTTGTTGATTTAATGGTCAATCCAAATCATAATAAAAATGTTAGCTTCTACTCTCTTTTTCCATCCTTAGGAATGAAGGGAGTTCAAATCAAGTGGGTGACATTAATTTTAATGAAGGGTCCAATGATATCTTGCACCTAAACATACATTTAGCCTAAACATATAGCTTATTCAATTCAGATTCATTTAGCCTAAACATACAACTCATGTATACATATTATTAATGAATCAATCAACTAAAAAATATTATTTTTCAACACCAGCCAGCAGCAACAGAGAGAAGAACAAACATATACAGCTCATGCTTATTTATGAACAGCAGCCAGCAACAATAGAAAAAGAATCAATCAAAACAGCTCATGCTCATGTAAAAGCCAAAGCCAATCAAAACAGCATCAGCAATATACACAGAAAATGAATCAATAAAAAAAAACATAACATAATTATTTTTTAGTCTTCAACAGCAGCAGAACAGAGAAGAGAAACAACAATGCTACGCAAGAAAATGAAAATCAACTAACAATTATGCAAAAAGAAAAACTAACCTAGACAGAAACAGAACCTGTTAAAGAGGCGACGTGGTGGTCTCTTTCTGGTCGACCGGAAGAAAGAGGGGGGAAGGAGATAAAGAAGACGACCTGCCAGCCAGGAAGAGAAGAAGTGAGTTCAGTTTATAGAATTAGGCGCACCTTTGCTTAACTTTTGTTTAATAGAAATTGGAAAGTTTCTATCTGCTATAGAAATCTATTTTTAAATCTAACGAAACAAACTTAAGCTTTTGACAAGTACTAAGCTACTTCCACGAGTGGTTAGAGTTCAAACAAATCTGATCAGAGTTAAAAACAAATTTTCAGTACTCGCTCTGATGTAGAACTTTTATTAAGAGAGGGTATTGACCTATATGGCAAATGAGAAGCTGTATATGATAAGTTTTCAATGTTTGGAATTGCTGATTGATATTGTACTGATAGAACTACCTGTAGGCTACAGTAGAATTATCTGCCAATGTATACTAAGTACCTAATCATGCGCAATCTATTTATATAATCTACATGTGCAATGGAAGTATTTGTTATTGTCCACGTTTCTAATAAATCTGCTAGTCAGGCGGTTTAAACTTTGAGAAAAATAGTTCCCACTTACTTGGAAAACTCAATTCTACTAAAACTCAATTCTCACTGTAACGTATACTAATTCTGGTTAGTTCTTTTACAGTACCAGTTTGTTGGAGAAACCAAAAGAAGGATAATGTTTTAACAAAATCAAGTTTTAACAAAATCAAGTTTACTCTTAATCAAATTTCATAAAATAATTCTACCGATCGCTCCAAAACTATGTAAACATGTAGCGTGTTTGGTTCACCTGTCTGACTTATTGGGTGAAAAGGTGCATTAATAACACACATTTAAAAGAAAAACTAAAGAAAAAAAAAGAATAACAACATTTGACATATAACGGATGCTCAAAAGCATGCTGATATCACTTCTTTATATTTAAACAAAAAAACTATGGTGCACAATCATCATAATGTGTTAACAGTACCATACAAATCACAATACAAAAAGGAACTAGAATTGCAGGAGGTATTCCTCCTCCCAGCAATGATGATGATTTCTTCATCTGTTTAAGAGCCAAATCTTAGGAGAAATCAAAGATTGCAGGTAAAAGAAATCCAAGAAATCACCAAAACTTCTAGGCCTGTTCTTGATAATTAAAATGAATGTTGTGATAAGCTTCATGATAAACCCAAAGCAAGTGAACTGTTAAATTGTCACTATGCAGTGCAGAGAATTATAACTAACACCTCTATTTCCCTCTCTTTCTGCCATAAAACACAGACTCAGGTTATTTTCTGCCTTAGGCTTCATTCTTCTCCGTGTTATCTTATTGTAACCACTTCAATAACACACATCTGAGTGGTATAGAGCCCCCAAGGCATTACCTAGCTTTAGAAGTCAATTTTCAAAGTAATATACTTTATTCATACTTAAGTAAAACATGTCTACTATACTAACCTCGTAACACTATACCACATCAAATATTAAATCAGATACACCTTATTTAGACCATCCTTGTTTATGTCTCAAAAATTAAATTTTGGTATCACAAAACAGCATGACCTAAGAAAATAAATTTCTGTTACTCACTATATTGTACACGGATCATGTCAACTCTTTTTTTTTCTTTCATTTTTCATTTGGCAAAATAAACTAATGATAATTCCCAGCCATATAAAAATCAACAGAAACGAACAAAAATGTGAAAATGTAAAAACTTTGGGTTCGTTTTTCCTTTAGGTCCACAGAATAAATGTGAAGCAGCAATCAATCAACCATCCAAGCACAGATAAGGCTGAGAGATAAGCCACTCCTAGTGCTCACACATACACACTGACCACACCACACTAAAAAAATAAAATAACACATGATTTTAACATACTTATATTTATATATACATATACACACACATCTGTTTTCCAACTTTGTCCTCCCAAAAAACCACTCACTGCGCATATGTTAAAATTGCAGAAAGCACAAATGAACAATCAATGTAACAGAATAGGAGACAAGAGAGATGAATTTGAGTTTCAAGTGGGAAGAATTAAAGACAGACGGAGGGAGGAACGAAGGGAAGAGAAAAGAATGTTTACCTGGGTTTCTCGAAGAACCTGAGTGTCAAACCGCCGGTGGTGCGACGCGCGACGGTGCTAGACGGCTCGCCGACGAAGCTATATCAGAGACAGCGCTGGAGGGCGACGCGAGGGAGAGGGAAGGGCTGAGTCTGAGAGGGAAAGCAGATTAGGGTTAGGGGAAATGATTTGGGGGGAGGGAAAGCCCCTGTCTGTCGAGTTAGATTAAAATATTAGCGACGGAACCCACACCGTCCCTAAAAAAGTCACTAAACTGGCAGATATAGCGACGGAATGAAATATCTGTCACAAATTAGTGACGGAATACAACAGTCGTCGCTAAATTTGGTTACTTTTAGCGACGGCGCACAATATCCGTTACAAAATAGCGACGGCTACGCAAATCCGTCCCTAATCTCCTGAAACGTAGCGACGGTGGAAACCCACCGTCACTAAAATCAATTATTAAAAGAAAAAATTGGTGGGAAACGAAATCTATAGCGACGGTCGAACTAATCCGTCACTAATTACGTCACTAATTTCCACAACACTAGCGACGGCAAGATTCTCCGTCACTAGCATTGACGGTTCACAGCGACGTCTCAACACCACCGTCGCAAGTACAAACCATAGCGACGCGTTAAGACCGTCGCTGGACTTGGAGGGAACATTAGCGACGGTAGTTCACCGTCGCAACTGTTTGCCGCCAACTTAAAACCCAGGCGGGAAACAAAAAATGCTGGAGCTAAAATATAGCGACCATGATAGCGACAGTTTCGACAAGGATTAGCGACCGCGTTGTGTAACGGTCGCTAATACAGTCGCTAACAAATTCTGGGGTCCTTTTTTGGTGGGGTGGTCGCTAACGCGGTCGCTATTTAGCGACGGGCCTTTGTGGTGGCTAATTTGTGGTAGCTGTTCAGGGTTTTTTTAGTAGTGTAGAAAAAATAAATACAATTTTTAGGCTTAGGTCACGTCTTTAATAAAAAAAAATATAACTTTTTATGGTCATTTTTTTAGGTCAAACTCTAAGTCATTTGTTACTTTTTATAAATACAAAACTTCTTTTTTTAGAAGCAAACAAAACTTCTATGTAAAGCCCAAATCATTGTGAATTTGGGTCCAATTAGTAATGAGTTGGGTTGCTTACGGCTTATATTTACAGCATAGGAAAGCAGGTTTAGGATTTAGGGTTTAGGGTTTTTTTTGCGCTTTTTATTATGCCACATGTATTGCTATAATCGTAGGACAATTACTTTTTGCACTATCCTTTTATGCTTTTTTTGGTAAATCCTTTTATGCTATTTGAACCACTTTGTTTTTTTTACCATTGTGTATGGACCATTTTTACCAAGACCATTGATAGTCACTACATCTAGTTGGTGATCTCGTCTGTTCATTTTGAAATTAAAATATACTGTGACTCTACAATGTCCCTTAATTGAAAAAGATAATTTTACTCAGTCTTGAATCAATTATTCAACAAAAAAGAAAAATAATAATTCATTGATTTAAGACAGAAATATAGACTAGTTTTTAATTGAGGAACACTGTATAGTATACTTTGATTTTAAAATAAACAAATAAGATCATCAACCGGATCCGATGACCATCAATGGTCACAAAGATAAGTGACAATTGAAGTGGCCACCGGTTTAATTTAAAAAATTTTCCTCTATATATAGATATTAGTGATAGAGCTATGAGGTCCTAAGTAAAGGTATGTTGTACTCACCTTAAATTTTCAAAAAAAATTATTATCAAATATAATTACCAGTGAACATTTTAATGGACCCAAAGTTTTTAGGTTCATTAATGCACCGTTTGATCAGTACCTATGAAATGGGCGGATCAAATTCCACCAGGGTAATGGTCAAATCGATCACCCATTAAAAGTCAACATCACAATTCAAAAAGTTTAAATTGCATGTGATATAGGATTTGAACACCCGTTGTTATTAATGAATAATCATTTAACCATCAAAATAACTAATACTTTATTTTAACACATGGAATGTTCTACTATCTATGTTATCAATTTGACAATTTCAAATTTTACTTCCAATCAAAAATTGATATCTTTAAATTGATTTATCATTTTTAAATTATTGTTTCTTCTTTGTAATCTTATAAAATATTAATAGTTTTAAAATGGCAAATTAATTTTTATAATTGATTACTTGAATAAAGTTATGCTTAAGAGATTTACTGAAAAATGTCATTTGACCAAAAAAACATTAAATAATGTGACTAAATAAACAGGTACATGTATTACCCTATCCACTGTACAACTACCTATATAATTATCAATTTTTATTTACTTATTTTATTAACTATATTCAAGTATTAAGTTTTTGTATATTTAATAGTAATACACTTTTTGATATATTGTTCCATGGTAGTATTTATAATGTATGAAACTATAATTATATTATAAAATACTAATTTATTTACTAAATTAATATTATATTAATACGTTATATTATATTTTCTTTTTCATTTATAGTCTTTTCTAACTTTGATAAACATCAATAAATGTATATTTCTTATCCTCTAGAATCCATTACCTACTTCCTTGCGACTAAAAGTGGGATATTACATACACTTATATCACCTCATAGGTATCCCTAAGTCAAATGGTTTGAACTAATCAAACATAACAGAATATTCATTCTTATATAGATACAAATTGTAATTAATTTAAAGTTTGACATTTAATGACTACTAAGATCAATTCCATGATGTGGTAGTCGAAATCAACTACAAAGTAATTTGGTAATATATAAAGATGCAACTTGTTGACATACAATAGATTATGAGCATGTTTATATCTAATTTGAAACCACTAAATTTTGAATTCTCTTAAGAGAAGTCTCTTGAGTTTTAAGAAAATTTTAACTCAAAATCGAAAATAATAATTTATGTTAATTAAATATATTGTATTATATGAATTAATTTAATATTTAAAGTTGAATGTGATCACCATAAAACATCTTTCAGTATACTAATAGTTTCATTTATTAATTTATTTTAATTATTCTTTTTGAGTTTATTTAAACTTTAAAATAATTAATATAAAATTACAATACACTAAAGAAGTAATTTTAAAAAATAATTTTAAAGCACCATTAATTTTCAGATACATTAATTTCTAAGCAACTTATTTTAATAAGAAATTTCTATTTTTAATTTCCTAAACAATACTCTTTGAGAGCTTTGATTATAGGAACTTAAAAATTATATGTAGCATTATTTTTTAAATTAGATATTTTTTTTACCAATTCTAACTTTTTCTTATTATTATTACTACTACAAAAACTTCAGGTTGTTTTTATGTTGTAAAACTTAAACTTAAACTCACGTGGGTTATTGGCTCAAATGCAAATAACAATTTAAAAAAGGAGGTAGCATATATAATTTTGCAAATAACCCAACGTGTGCTAAAAGGTGGCTGCATTTAAGTGGCTTCTCGCGCAATAACTGCAGTTATTGGCATGGGTTCGATTCCCCGGCCTTTAAACTTTGAATTAGTAACCTGTTTTATTCAAATATGTTTGTTACCGGAACTCGCTATAGCAAGGTAACTTTACATTGTAAAAAGTGTATTATTTATTGATTATAATTATAACTATATATTTATTAATTCTTTTAGATGTGATTGGATATTTTGAAAATGAAACTTTCTAGTTATGTTTTAGTTTTATCATTTTTACTTTACACTAGTGGAAAAAATGGATACAACCACGAGGGTATAATCACGGATTAGTGTGTATCCGTGATTAAAAATGACGCGGTGGCATTTTTGAAATTTTTGAGAAAAATTTTAATCACGGTTGTTATGGCAACCGTGATTAAAAGTCTCTATAATCACGGTTGTATGACAACCGTGGATATAAGTCAAAACGAGATGGCATTTTTGAAATTTTTGGGAAAACTTTTATTCACGGTTGTTAGGCAACCGTGATTAAAAGTGTGTCTATAACCACGGTTGTTTGACAACCGTGGTTATATGTCAAAATATTATTCACCTTATTTTTAGGAAAATCCAAAAAAATAGAAAAACATGGAATTTTGATCTGATTTTTTGCGTCATGACTTCTTTTGGTACTTATTAGCCATTCGAGTTGGAATTTTTGAAAAATAAATTTTTGAGTGAGAGATACAAAAATTTTGTGACGACAAAAATCGGCAAACTTCAAACGAGCATAACTTGAGCTAGAAAACTCAGAATCCTTATTGCTGCATATGATTTTGGGGTAGAAAAAAAATCCGCATTCATTCCAACTCGCTACGCCAGTTGGGGTTGCTCAGATTTTCAAAAAACCCTTGTTTTCTCAAAATTTTTTATTTTTTGTGATTTATTTGCTTATTTTTTGGATTTTTAGGCTTCTACTTTACCTATCAAATAAATTCTAAAAATTCTAAAATTTTTTATGGTGTTTTCTAATGCCAAAATAAGATTTTCACATATAACCACGGGTCCCTTGTTCAACCGTGGGTATATGTCATATATATAACCACGGGTCCTGGAGTAACCGTGGTTATAGGTCATACATATATATAACCACGGGTCCTGGAGTAACCGTGGTTATAGGTCATACATATATCCACGGGTACTCTCATAACCGTGGTTATAGGTTATACATATATCCACGGTTCCTTGTGTAACCGTGATTATAGCTTCCTTTTCGTTTTAAATTTCGTAATTTCATGAGCGCGCCTAACTCTCTTTTCTCTCCTTCTTCTCTGTAAGGTTTCTCTTCTCTGTTTTCATGTTTCCATTTACATCTACATTTCATTATTTACGTTCTAGATTTGTTTATTATGTGACTTCTCACTATTTTTCATATGCCATTTACAGGTTTCCCATCGCACGCCATTGCTTATTTACAGGTTTACATTTTAGATTTATACTTGTGTTCTTCGTTTTGCAGTAGTTCTCTTGTTTCTTGTTTCTTGTTTCTTGTTTCTTGTTTCTTGTGGTTGTTCTGATTTTGTTTCATTCATTTACTTTTCTTCATTTCTTGTTTCATTCATTTACTTTTCTTCTGTTTTTGTTTCTTGCGTTCTTGCTGCGTTTCTTATTTCTGGTGTTGGTGTTCATTGTGTTCTTGCTGTTTCTGAATGGTGAAGATGATAACCACGATTTTTAATTTTTTTTTTTGGTCCAGTACATTTAATCACGGTTGTTAGGGGCAACCGTGGTTATATCCACTCCACTTTTAACCACGGTTGTTCAACCGTGATTAAATATCCTGATATACAACCACGCCCACTTTTAACCACGGTTGTTCAACCGTGATTAAAAGCCTTTTTTAACCGTGATTAAAGCCATTTTTTCCACTAGTGTTAGTTGTAGTTGTAGCTGTGAATTACAAAGTAATAAAGGCTTTTGTATTTTGTTATTTGATTATTTGATTTTAATTGATTGTCGTATTATGTGTTAAATAAAATGTCCAAATGATATGATAGAGGGTAGATCGATTGGTTATGACATTTATTGGATTTTCCCTATACTACAATATATGATTGTTTTGGTTTGTCATAAAAGGTAAGTTTTTAAACTTTTTTTTGTATTGGATTCATATATAAAATATAATATCAAGTGGAAACTAATAAACTAATGACAAAGTTATTGTGGCGTCTTAGAGTAGGCCAAAGTAACCGTCTTTGGCCCTATCTCTAGAACTTATCCATTGAAGTGTAAAGGTCGTTATAGCTAATGACGCTCACCAGTCGTCGCTATAGTTTGACACGTAGACGTCATAACCTATTTCATTTGCCAGGTGTCAAGTGTTAACCAAGTGGCCTCAATTACTCAAGAGGGGGGTGAATTGAGTATTAAAAATTTTCGTTGGAATGCTTTTGAAATTGATTCTTTTGTAATCAATTTGATAAATAAGAATAACACACAAAAGAACAAGTAATAATATCAAATTAATTATGAAGCTATTTTAGCACTTAGAAAGTAATAAATGATTTTAACACAATTAATTCAAGAATATTACTAAGATTATTAATACAAATTAATCTAAATAATTAATTACACGATTTGTATTAAGTTATTAGTGCACTTAAATTACCACGCAAATTAAATCAAGATAATAAAGGAGTTTAAGGAAGAGAGATTTGCAAACCGATATAACGAGTTCCACCACACCGATGTACGTCTCGCCTTCAAGCAACCCACTTGAAGGATTCCACTATTGAGAATTTGAGATACACGCTTTGAGCAATTACAGCTTCTTAGTGTCCCACACTCAAGAACTTAATCCTCACAAGCAAAGAGGGTAACCCACCTAATCTCACAATCTCTCAATTACAAGGTTGAAACCCAACCCAAAAACTCTCAAAATTTATGTATGTGATTTTACTAGTGTGACTCTCTCAATAGAGTGGATATACAAATTTTAATCACTTGAAAAATATTTTTCTCTTCTTAGAAAAGGATATGCAAATTTAGCACTCAAGAAAATATTTTTCTCACTATATAACTCTCAAAAATTAATTGCAAATAAAAGAGTCAGGGAGCTTAAACTTAGAGAGAATAAGAGAGCAAGAAAGAAAGCAAGGAGTTTTTCATTGCTGTGTTGTGTATTCTGCCTTCCGTTTCCTCTCCTTTTATAGGCATTTCAAGGCAAAGCTCTCAATCCCCGGTTCCTTAATTTGTGCAACAAATTGATCCATGTTTTCTGTATAGTTGTTTTCTCGTTTCATGTTTTATGCAATGGAATTCGAACTCTGTCTGCGAAGGATTCCAAGGCTTGATTTCTTGTTCCATGTGTTCTGCAATTCTGAAAACGCATACTGATGTTTTCCATAATTCAACGTGTGATTCAAGTGATGAATCGATATTCATTTTGTTGAATTTCTGACCAGAACTACGTGTGAATCGATTCCTGGACAAAGGGAATCGATTCCTAGCTGCATGAATCGATTCCTGCACATAATGAATCGATTCCTAGCTGGCAAATAACGTGTGAATCGATTCCTGGCTGGCAAATAATGTGTGAATCGATTCCTACTCTTCCTGAATCGATTCTTGAGTGTAAAAGCATGCATGAATCGATTCCTAACTTCATGAATTGATTCATAAAGTTGTTCCCTTGTGTTTTGGTGCGTTTTGGTTCTTTTGATGGTATTTTGCATGGTTTTTTGACCCTGAATATTGATCCTAGATTTCTTGAATCATGTAAGCTTGATCTTCATGTTTTTTCATTAATTACTTGTACAATATCCTTTGTATTTATCAATTAAATTTCTTGATCCTTCAATTGTTTGTCATTCATTAAAACCTGTTTCAACATGCAAACACATTCTCCCCCTTTTTGATGATGACAACAATTGTTCATCTCTTAGGGTGTTAGTTACATAACAGTTATATATTCAAAGCATAAAGCTCCCCCTATCAAATTTAATTATGATTTTCATGCATATTGATTACTGGTATACCACTTAATAAAAATGACATATTATTAATAGATATCACTTGTTATAAAGAAATATTTATAAAGCTCCCCCTTAATCATGCAATAATTAATAAGGATAAATATTGATGTTGATTTTAGATATTATCTCCCCCTTTGGCATCATCAAAAAATAAAGAACATATACCACTTGTAACATATGATCAATAGATACATTTAGAACTAGATACCATTTGCATATAAAACTCCCCCTTAAACATGCAACAGATACCACAACGTAGTTCATATAATTTTCATATCATCAAAGCATCGTGGTAGTGTAAGCAAGTATAACAATGATATTTTCTCCTCCTTTTGGCTAATGATGTCTCGTGCGAATCGATTCATCTAGTTGTTTTTACGCAAGTTTGAAGAATAATGTCATTAGAAAGGCGTTTTGTGAGGGGTTGTACAAGGATTTTAAAAATTTTGCAATTGCCAATGATCTTATTGCACGAGAAAGTCAAGAAAATCAAAGGCCATTTGACATTTGTTTTTGAGATCCATGTAGTGCATAAGAGATTATTTTGTTCAAAATATGTTTAATTAAGTAGATGCTACCTGGGGACTTAAAATAAGACAAGAGATTTGTGGAGCATTAACATGATTATTGAAAATGTGAGTATCTTTTTAATGAAAAGATTATCACAAAGTAAATCACTATGTTCAAAGGAATAAAAATTTTATGAAAGAAATAAGTTAAAATCTTTAAGTAAAAGATTTGTAAAACTATGTTCAAAGAGTAAAAATATTAAAAGTGATGAAAAGAATTTTTAAATGCAATTAAGTAATTTCCAAAATACCTAATTCCCTTCTAATGTTTATAAATTATTCTTTTGGAAGGGGTTTAGTAAAAATGTCCACCAATTGTTTAGAAGTTTCAACATATTCAAGAACACAGTCTCCTTTCAAAACATGATCTAATATGAAATGGTGACGGATTTCTATGTGTTTTATCCGTGAATGCATAACTGAATTTTTGGAGATATTTATGGCGCTAATGTTGTCACATTTAATGGGTATTTTGTCTAAGACAACACCAAAATTAAGAAGTTGTTGTCTCATCCATAGGATTTGAGCACAACAACTCCCAGCTGCAATATATTCTGCTTCAACTGTAGATAACGCGACACTTACTTGCTTCTTGCTATGCCAAGAAACAAGAGAACTTCTGAGCAGATGACAAGTACCACTGGTACTTTTTCTATCTAATTTGCAACCAGCAAAATTAGAATCAGAATATCCTACAAGAATACATTCAGTACCTTTGGGATACCATAAACCAACATTTTGAGTACCCATAAAATATTTTAAAATTCTTTTTACGACAGTGAGATGTGATTCTTTAGGACATGCCTGATATCTTGCACACATACATACAACAAACATTATGTCTGGTCTACTTGCGGTTAGATAGAGTAAAGATCCAATCATACCTCGATACTTAGTTAGTTCAACATCTTTACCTTTTTCATCCTTGTCCAAGTAGGATGATGTACTCATAGGTGTGGCAATTTCATTTGCCTTCTCCATGTTGAATTTTCTAAGTAATTCCTTGCAATATTTGGACTGGCTAATAAATGTCCCTTCTCTAGTTTGCTTGATTTGCAATCTAAGGAAGAATGTGAGTTCTCCCATCATAGACATCTCAAATTCATCTTGCATTATCTTAGCAAACTCTTTGTGGAGTGATTCATTAGTAGCACCAAATATAATATCATCCATATACACTTGTACCAAAAGTATGTCATTTCTTTTGTGCTTGATAAAAAGTGTAGTATCAACTTTTCCTCTTTCAAAATTGTTTTCTAAAAGAAACTTGCTCAATCTTTCATACCAAGCTCTTGGAGCTTGCTTTAAACCATATAATGCTTTTCTTAGTTTGAAAACATGATTTGGAAATTGGTAGTTTTCAAAACCGGGAGGTTGATCAACATACACTTCTTCTTGAATGTATCCATTCAAGAATGCACTTTTGACATCCATTTGATACAATTTGAAATCTTTACAATATGCATAAGCTAATAATAATCTAATAGCTTCTAGTCTAGCTACGGGTGCATCTATTTCTTCATAATCTATGCCTTCTTCTTAGTTATATCCCTTAGCCACTAATTTAGCTTTATTTCTAGTTATTATTCCATTTTCATCAAGCTTATTTCTAAAAACCCATTTAGTACCTATTATTTGATGATCATTGGGTCTTGGCACAAGTTCCCAAACTTGGTTTCTTTCAAATTGATTTAATTCCTCTTACATAGCCAACATCCAATATTCATCAATAATAGCCTCATCAATATTTTTGGGTTCAGTTTGTGATATGAAGGCTAGATGATTACATGTATTTCTAAGGGCGTTACGAGTACTTACACCTTTGGTTAATTCACCTATGACGTTTTCCAAGGGATGGTCTTTTGATGTGATCCAATCTTTTTGTTAAGGCTCCTTCCTTTGGATTGGGTCTTCTTTGACCTCTTCTTTATTTTCTAAGGTCATCTCTTGAAAAGTACCTACAAGATCACCAACTTTCTTCCTCGGAGGGTTTTGGTTAAGTTCATCAAATTTAACATGTATGGACTCTTCAATTGTACATGTTCATTTGTTAAAGAGTTGATAAGCTTTACTAGTTGATGAATAACCCAAAAATATTGCTTCATCAGATTTGCATCGAATTTACCAAGATTATCCTTTCCATTATTTAAAACAAAGCATTTGCATCCAAACACGTAAAAATAAGAAATATTTGGTTTTCTTCCTTTATAAAGCTCATAGGGGGTTTTCTTTAAAATAGGCCTAATCAAACATCTATTCATTACATGACAAGCGGTATTTACCGTATTGGCCCAAAAATGTTTCACAATATTACTTTCATTCAACATAGTTCTTGCGAGCTCCGCTGAAGATCGATTTTTCCTTTCAACAACTCTATTTTGTTGTAGAGTTCTTGGGGTCGAAAAATTATGTTCAATGCCATATTTTTCACAAAATTTTTCAAAAGATTGGTTTTCAAATTCTTCCCCATGATCAGTTCGAATAGATCCTATTTTCAAATTTTGTTCATTTTGGATGATCTTGGCAAGTTTCTTAAATGCTTGATATGCTTCATTTTTGTGAGTAAGAAATAATGTCCATGTATATCTAGAGTAATCATCCACAATCACGAGACCATAATAATTTCCACCAAAACTTTTAACCTTTGAAGGTCTAAATAAATCCATATATAAAAGTTGTAAAGGTCTATTTGTTGAAACAATATTTTTTGCTTGAAATGAGACCTTCACTTATTTTCCCTTTTGGCATGCGTCGTAAAATTTGTTTTCAAATTTAAGCTTTGGTAATCCAATTACTAGATCTTTAAAAACAAGTTTATTCAAATGGTCTATATGAATATGAGCAATTCTTCTATGCCATAGCCATGATTCATCTTCTTTAGTTATGAAGCATTGCACATCATTTGAAGCAAGACAATTAAGATTAATCATGTAAATATTATCAATTCTTTGACCAATAAACCTTACTTCCTTGTTTAGCTTATTTTCAATTATGCAACAGTTTGATTCAAAAATAATTTTGTAGCCCTTATCACATAATTGACTAATGTTAAGCAAGTTATGCTTTAGTCCCTCAACATATAATACATCATTTATAGAAGTGGAAGAATTCTTACCAATATTTCCGATTCCTAGTATTCTTCCCTTCATTTTGTCTCCATATGTAACAAACCCTTTATTTCGAGGAGTGAATGAGGAGAACTTACTAATATCTCCCGTTATATGTTTAGAGCACCCACTATCCAAGTACCAATGGGTGTTACTTGCTTTAAAATATACCTACAAAACAAGTCAAGTTAGAGAACTTGGTTCCCATTTTATGTTGGGTCCTTGTAGGTTAGTTTGTGAAAATGTTCCCTTAGAAACCCATACTTTTCTCATAACTTTTGGTCCTAATCTTCTCACGTTACAATTGTAAGAACTATGACCTTTGAGACTATAGTGATTAAATTTTGTGAAAGGTATAGATGATTTACTAGGTGGTACAAAGAAATTTTTGTAATTTTTTTTTCTTGTAAGAATGTGATCCTTGATTATAACCTAATCCAGTTTTATTGAACATACAACGTTGTTTTCCAAGAAGTACATTTAAATTATCTCTACTGTTGGTAAATTTCTCAAGTGTTTTGTTTAAGTCTAACACTTTCTTTTCAAGTATGTCACATTTCTTTGCAAATTCACAAGGTTTAGTCTTAGAGCATGCTTGAACATTTACTATTTTCTTTTTCAAAATTTCATTTTCTTTACCAAGTTCTACAAGATGCATTTCAAGAGTATCAATAGTTTTCCTAGATAACTTATACTTGTTTGAGATTTTAACAAATTTGTATACAATTCTTCAAAAGCATCAAGTAGTTCATCTTTATCTAAGTCAAGGAAATTTACCTCATCATCTTCATCTTGATGGTTGACCATAAGGCAGAGGTTTGCTTCTCCATTGTCTGATTCATCCGAGCTACTTACTTCATTTTTATCCCATGTGATATATGCTCTTCTTTTCCATTTTCTTTCTTTGTTTTTCTTCTTTAGGTTTGGGCAATCCTCCTTAAAGTGTCCTTCCTTTCCATATTTGAAACAAGTTGGTGAGGAATTATTTTCTTTAGAGATAGGTTTCTTACCTTTATATGTGAAGCTCTTTTAGAAGCGTTTGTTCCCCATGAGTTTTCCAAAATGCTTCACGAATAGTCCTAGCTCTTCGTCTTCATCAAGGTCACTATCGAATTCTTCATCATCAATTGAGGTGGCCTTGAGAGCTAGCCCTTTCTTTTTGGAGGCTTTTTCTTCCTCCTCCGTATGTTTCAAATCTTTTAACTCTTGGTCTTGTTCGTGTAACTTACCAAACAATGTAGCAAGGGACATATCATTTATGTTTGGTGATTGTTTGATGGCGATGACAAGAGGTTGCCATTCCCTAGTAAGACTTTTTAGAACTTTATGGATAAGCTCCTTGTTAGTGTAAGATTTACCAAGAGTAATAAGATGATTAATAATCAAAGTAAACCTCTTTTGAAGTTCTAAAATAGTTTTATCAGAATTCATTCTAAAACTTTCATATTGGCTAGCTAAAGTACTAATTTTAGAATCCTTAATATCGCTAGTTCCTTCATGAGTTATTTGTAGAGTATCCCACATTTCTTTGGCAGATTTACATGTTACTACTCTAAAAAATTCATCAAGACCTAATGCAAGAGTAATGAGATTTTTAGCCTTATGCAATTTCTTTTCTTCATCACTAGTCCAATCATCCATGGGGTTTTCCATTTGTCTACCATCAACAATATGCATAGGTATAAAAGGACCATTTTTAATAGCATTCCAAATTCTTAAATCAATTGATTGAACAAAAAATTTCATTCTCTCTTTCCAAAAAGCATAACCTTCCCCATTAAAACCAGGAGGTCGATTTGTAGCACCACCCTCGGGAAACATATTATATGAGGTAGAGGCCATCTTAATCTCTTGAAGCTGTTAAGCTTTATGAACCAAGAGTCAAGCTCTGATATCACTTGTTAACTAAGTGGTCTCAATTACTTAAGAGGAGGGTAAATTGAGTATTAAAATTTTTTGTTGGAATGATTTTGAAATTGATTCTTTTGTAATCAATTTGATAAATAAGAATAACACACAAAAGAACAAGTAATAATATCAAAATAATTACGAAGCTATTTTAGCACTTAGAATGTAATAAATGATTTTAACACAATTAATTCAAGAATATTACTAAGATTATTAAAACAAATTAATCTAAATAATTAATTACACGATTTGTGTTAAGTTATTAGTGCACTTAAATTACCATGGAAATTAAATCAAGATAATAAAGGAGTTTAAGGAAGAGAGATTTGCAAACCGATATAACGAGTTCCACCACACCAGTGTACGTCTCGCCTTCAAGCAACCCACTTGAAGGATTCTACTATTAAGAATTTGAGATACACACTTTGAGCAATTACAGCTTCTTAGTGTCCCACACTCAAGAACTTAATCCTCACAAGGAAAGAGGGTAACCTACCCAATCTCACAATCTCTCAATTACAAGGTTGAAACCCAACCCAAAAACTCTCAAAATATGTGTATGTGATTTTACTAGTGTGACTCTCTCAATAGAGTGGATATACAAATTTTAGTCACTTGAAAAATATTTTTCTCTTCTTAGAAAAGGATATCTAAATTTAGCACTCAAGAAAATATTTTTCTCATAATATAACTGTCAAAAATGAATTACAAATAAAAGAGTTAGAGAGCTTAAACTTGGAGAGAATAAGAAAGCAAGAAAGAAAACAAGGAGTTTTTTGTTGTTGTGTTGTGTATTCTGCCTTCAGTTTCCTCTCCTTTTATAAGCAATTCAAGGCAAAGCTTTTAATCCCCGGTTCCTTAATTTGTGCAACAAATTGATCCATGTTTTCTACATAGTTGTTTTCTTGTTCCATGTTTTATGCAATGGAATTTAAACTCTGTCTGCGAAGGATTCCAAGGCTTGATTCTCGTTCCATGTTTTCTGTAATTCTAAAAATGCGTACTGATGTTTTCCATGATTCAAAGTGTGATTCAAGTGATGAATCGATTTATTTAGTTGAATTTCTGACTAGAACTACGTGTGAATCGATTCCTGGACAAGGGGAATCGATTCCTAGCTGCATGAATCGATTCCTACACATAATGAATCGATTCCTAGCTAGAAAATAACGTATGAATTGATTCCTACTCTTCCTGAATCGATTCCTGGATGGCAAATAACGTGTGAATCGATTCCTACTCTTCCTGAATCGATTCCTGGCTGGCAAATAACGTGTGAATCGATTCCTACTCTTCCTGAATTGATTCCTGGCTGGAAAATAATGTGTGAATTGATTCCTACACTTCCTGAATCGATTCCTGAGTGTAAAAGCATGCATGAATTGATTCCTAACTTCATGATTTGATTCATGAAGTTGTTGCCTTACGTTTTGGTGCGTTTTGGTTCTTTTGATGGTATTTTGCATGGTTTTTTAACCCTAAATATTGATCCTAGATTTCTTGAATCATGTAAGCTTGATCTTTATGCTTTTTCATTAATTGCTTGTATTGTAACATCCCTGATGTTTTAAGGAGAATTATAAGAAGTGGGAAATGATTAGTAAATATTTTAGAAGTTTTATTTAATATTTGTTCTGTCTGAGCCAATGATTGGAAAAGCCGGTGTCGAGATCGATCTCAGAAGAGTGGGCAGACGGAGTTAAAGATTGGGAGTGTAAGAGAAGAGCGGACAGGGCCAGGAGGTTTGGTCCGAACCGTTGTGAGGAGAGTGCCTCACACGGGGTTATAGCCCGGATTAACCTCATAATGACTAAAACAACGGATGTAGGTAACCAAGAGG
Organism: Clitoria ternatea; assembly: GCA_037962975.1. Classification (NCBI taxonomy): domain Eukaryota; kingdom Viridiplantae; phylum Streptophyta; class Magnoliopsida; order Fabales; family Fabaceae; genus Clitoria; species Clitoria ternatea. The sequence continues at coordinate 41,915,615 of CM075669.1, read as the reverse complement.
TGAGCACGGATGAGGTATCCGATCTCTCAGGTTGTAGCTCGGATTTCCGAGGTATGAACACTAAGTTAGGACGTCGGGGGCCGATATTCATATTGGGCCTATACTCTTGCGAAGTATTAGAGAATTGTGAATAATTAAACGTTGAGGGAATAAATACGTTTAATTGATTTGATAACTATGCAATAGTTTAATATAGTGAAATTGATTAAATTTAGTAAGAATACAAATAAAATAAAGGAAAAGACGATCTTGCCCATGAGCTATATATATAAGGAAATTCTCTTCCTTCCCTCTTCATTATTTACAAGTCACCTTTGCTGTTGATCTGTTTCTTCACTTTCGTTTTTCTCCTCTCTTAACGCTAAGTTGCATGCGCTGGAGAGGGACTCCATTTGTGTCCAAACTTCAATTTATTCCCATTCCTGTGATCGAGGCTTCAAGGTGAGTCTACTGATCCGTTCCAATTGTGATTCCCTTATTCCTTTTATTCTTTAGCGGTTTAAAGCCATGCATGGCTATATTCGTGGCTGTTCTCCACTCCTCTGGTAAGTGTGAGCCCAAATGTTGTCCATGAACTAAGGGCGTTGAAGTGATGAGCTGTACTTTATGATCCGT